>CM059600.1:339798910-341064744 GCA_030412105.1 Cyclura pinguis
ATCCACATTTTTTTCTCCCTTTATTCTTTGTTTAGCTCTTGTGTGAATGTGTGACTGTTGCATCTTGTGTTCACGTGTGAGTAATAAAATACATAAAATACAATAAAATACTGGTAATAAAATACAATGCAATAAAATACATTTTTACAGTAAATATAATAAAATACATTTTTAGTTTACTTTTGAATCTCTGGCTGGTTCATTCCTGCAAGACGTTGTAAACATTGGTGGAAGGGTCTCATTGTTACCCCCCCTCTTGCAGGCCTCCTAATTTTGAGCCAATTAATTTCTTTCTGTCACGTGAAGGTACTGGCATTGCAGGTGGACCCCTGAGTCACCCACATTTTGGGATAACAACCCCAGCAGGTGGCTGTCCAGCTCGTATTTGAAAACGTCCAAAGAAAAAGACTGCACTACTTCTCTAGGTAATTGGTTCCATTGCCAAACCACTCTTGCTGTCAAGAAGCTACCCTACTGAGACTTAAAACTATTAGATCTGGTCTACCCTCTGGGACAATAGGAGACAAACCTGCACCCTCTTTTCTGTGGCAGCCCTTTAGATCTTAAAATAGTCCAATCATGTCACCTCTGAATTTTCTCTTCATCAGATTGAACCTATCCAGCTCCTTCAATCTTTCTTCATATGTTTTGTTCTCCATACCTCTTATCTTCTTTGAGGCCCTTCCCTGAACCTGCTTCATCTTTATATCCTTCTTGAAATGAGATGCCCAGAACTGAACACAATACTTCAGATGAGGCCCGACTAGAATATAGTAGGACTGTTATGACCCTTGACTTGGAAATTATGCATCAATCAAGGCAGCCTAAAATATTATTTGCCTTTTGTGCTGCAGCATCACATCGCTCAGACATTTTCAACTTACAGCCAACCTCTTTGAGGTCCCCAGACTTTTTCCTTGCTGCCAAAAATGAAGACACAATGCCTCTTCTGGAAGCTTTCAGGAACAGCAATTCACTTTTGAAATGGGTTGCAAGTCTGTCTCCACAATGTTTAACATTTTTTAAGTAATCATTTTCCAAAATCAGGCATGGATTTCTGGCTTCTTGGAGTTCTTTTTTCCCCCCTATTTTTGGTTTTTAATATCGTTGACGATCTGTGTGTGACCATTGGACGGTCCCAGAGCAGAAAATTGGCTCCCATATCTGCTGCTGTTTCCTACCACTGTGAACTCCATGATTTTAGTAAACCAGAAGCTGAAAGTGAGTCAGCAGTGTGATGTGGCAGCTTAAAAAGCCAATGAGATTCTAGGCTGCATCAACAGGAATATAGTGTCTAGGTTGAGGGAAGTAACAGTACCTCTCTATTCTGATTTGATCAAACCTCACCTGGAATACTATGTCAGTTCTGGGAATCACAATTCAAGAAGGATATTGACAAGCTGCAATGTGTCCAGTGAAGGGTCATTAAAATGGTAAAAGGCCTGGAATCCATACTATATGAAGAGTGGCTGAGGGAGCTGGGTGTATTTAGCTTGGGGAAGAGAAGATTAAGAGGTGACATGATAGCCATGTTTAAATATTTGAAGGGAGCTTGTTTTCTGCTGCTCCGGAGACTAGGACATGGAGCAATGACATCAAACTACAGGAAGAGATTCTACCTAAACATGAGGCAGAACTTCCTGATGATAAGAACAGTTCAACAGTGGAATACACTGTCTTGGAATACGGTGGATTCTCTTTCTTTGAAGGTTTTTAAACAGAGGTCATCTTCTGGGATTGCTTTGATTGTGTATTCCTGCATGATAGGGGGTGGGCTGAATGGGTTCTTGCAGTCTCTTCCAGCACTATGATTCTATGATACTATGCTGCCTGAATAGTTGGGGGTTTTTTTAAGAAAAAGAAAAGAAAAGACAATTCTTGGTTTCTAAACTCCCACACCTCCAGTCTTACAGTCCAATAAGCTATACTTAACACATCCATGTTATTCTGCTGGAAATTATGTGTAATTATTTCCTTCACTTGTAATTTTGTTCTCCAGAATCACTACTCTTCTTTCATTAGCTCTGAGAAATATTTTGTGCTCCATGAATTTATCCAACTGTGCAACTTCTAATTTTAACAAACTTCTCTGAAACACTCTTCAAACATAATTAGAAAATAGGTATGTATCAAAGAAAGTACGAATGCATTTTTTCCCAATCTCACTCCAAAAGCTTCTTGCATCCCCCTACCAGTTCTATCCTCTTCAATTATATTCCTGTTTTTCTTTATAGGTCCTGTTTTCTATTTCCCCCAATTTCTTATTTTTATTACTTTACTTCCAAATTTAGTCTACTATCAGAACTTGAAAAACCTGTCCATCCTTACATAAGAGTGAGTTTCACTGAATTCAGTGGGATATATATTTGAATATCAAGTAAATAGTCATGCTGTGAGCTGCAATTATTCTGGAAGTCATACTACCATACTTGTTCTGGAAACATAATTAGGATTTATTAATGCTGGAATGCATTAAATCTTCCAAGGGTTGGCTGGATACATTGAAAGAGATCCTAGGAAGCCACTGGAAGTAATCAGCAGGAAGTAACCAGAAGCCAAGTGAAGTGGTAGATAGCTAAAGAATAGACCAAAAAAGAGTCTGAGAAGCAGAACTTGTGATACCACCAACAGCTCCAGCACAACAGACTTACTGCCGGAATAAGATTCAAGATCCTATTTTTCAGTGCAACATGAACAGGGCTTAGAGACAACACTCTGTGTCTGATGCATTGTGCTTCCCTGGCACTTCGGAGTACCTGGTCAATCTCTTGATTCATTTGGTAAAGATTCAGAGAGCCTGGTGCAATCAGTAAACTGATTATGTGATGGATTTAGACTGTTCACTCAGGTATTTGAGGTGGTTTCAAAACCTCAGTCTAATACCAGGAGCCCCTTCTCACTACAATAGTATAACTGTCATGGTTGCATCCTGTGCAGTTCTGGGGTTTGTAGTCCAAGGAGGCACTAGAAGTTCCTGCCTGAGAATTCTAAATATTCCTTCCAAAACTATAAATCTCTGGATTCCATAGGATCGATCCACAGCAATCCAAGTATAATCATGGCATTATAACTGTGGGCTGTCAAAGGTAACATGGTCTTATGCCACCTAGTAGTCATGAGAATATGGGATCACCTTGCTGAAGCAGACCGCTGGTCCCATCTAGCCCACTATTTATTTATTATTTATTTATTGTTGATAGGGCTGGGAAGAAGCTCTCCAGTGTTCCCTCACACACACCCATCTGTACCCCAACATACCAGGGATTAAGCCAGAGACTTTCTGCATGCAAAGTGCGTTCTCTGCTAGTAATTTATGGCCCTTCCACAGAGCTTTATTCTTCTTGGAATATTTCATGCATATTTCATGCTAATCTTGTGACTTCTTTTTTGGTGGTGGATCCTCTTTGTTCTTGTTGTTGAAGGTGACAATGACATGTACATGGCATATTTTCAGGATCCGTTTAAAGTTTAAAGGATCTGTTAAGTTTAAACATGCACTGCTCCCCACCATATTAAAATAATCATCTATGGCCAAGATTCTGCAGCTTATAGTTATTCTCTATCTCCTAGTCTGACCCCCTCAAGACCCATCTTAAAAGCCAAGCAGCTGTACTGAGCAAAGGAGTGATGTGGTGCTGGTGAGCAGCGTGCTGAAGAATGATGTGTCCAGCCCCCTTCCACCAGCAAGCCGCAGTGCAACAAAAAGAAGCAGGGGACCCAGAGGGTCCAGTAGAAACTCCTTGTCATGCCACAACTTGCTGGTGGAAGGGGGCTGAGTGCATCATCCTTTAGCACCCCACTTACCAGTGCCACAAAATTCTTCACTTCATATGGCTGCATGGCTTTTAAGGTGAGTTTTAGATGCATGTGCAGTCATGGCAATAGTGCTACAATCATAAATGTGAAGACAAAGCAGTTATGAGGACAAAAGCATAGCTTATGGCATTGTAACTGCCTAACAGGATGCCAGCAAGTGTTTTTCAGATTTCTTTTCTCCAGCAGTAGGCATCACAGGGCATGAGGCAATTTGAACCCCTCAAAAGTAGCCTTGGGCTACATGAGGTTGACAGGCCACAGTTTACCCTTCCCTATTCTACAGCTAGTTTTCCCAGAGGCAGTAAATCTGTGTTCAGATTAGACTGATGGATGGAATTTCACTTGATAATATGATCTTTTGCATAAAAATCGGTACTGCACATAGAAAGTTGAATATCGGGGAGGGATGTTGTAGCTTAGATTTCTTCTTGCCATACTACTTTTTCATAAGTAGGCTTTAGGGATGTGTGTGAATGATTTAATAGGAAGTACATGTGAATGATTCATGTGAGTCCTCATTACACTGAACTTCAATAGGGCTCCACCTGTTTTTTTATGATTTCCATTTTGGTGGTAAAACTCAGATCTATGCTTTTTCAAAAGGTCAGGGTAAATGGTGAGGCAAGCTAATGTGCTTTCCACTTTCTGTTTTGCTTTTCATATGTGCTTAGTAAGTAATTCTGTGAACAGAGAGTGTTGAGGGTGTGTGAGGGGTTGCTAAAATTGAAACTTGTATTGCAGTCTCAGTTCTGGCAAAAACATTGGTCTGTGTGCTGAACCTAATCTCTAATAAAACCTTTCTGATCTCATCCAGGAAGCCTGGTTATTGAGGCATCTGTTTACCTTGCCTGTCATGTGTAAGCTCACACAGCTACAGCAGGATCGCCTAGACCAGAATCACATTATTCATAGGCCAAGCTTTATTGCATTGTTTACCACAGAAACTCTGCTGTGAGCCAACACTGGTTTTTCTCCAACCCTCTTTCACCATCTTTCCAATGCCAACCTTCCAGCTAAACAGAAGGGAAAAAAGGGAAAAACTGGGCTGTGTTCCCATAAAAAGTCTTTGTAAAAATGAGCTTCTTTGTCAGAGGCTTTGTTAACTGACAAAGTTATGTCTGTATAGTCTTTCGGCTAGTTTGGACCCAAGCCATACAGTGCTTTGTAACCAGTACTTTGAACTGTACCCAGAAACAGACTGGTGGACATTGAAGCTGTTTCACCAAACGAATTATGCATTCTCTGTCTGTTCTATAGAAAATTGGGACAGTGGGGAATTGCCCAGCTTATTGGATATGCTTACTTCAAGCTGAACTGTTGTTTGCAAATGACAATTCTGTTATATGGAGCAGAAACTGATTCGGACAAAAAAAATTCTGTGTACTACTTTAGTTCTAAATTGGGGTTGCTACTTTATTTCAGAAAGTCTCTTTGTGGATCTTCTTCATTCTGGGAACTGTCGTGGGTATTGGATTTTGGCAGGGCAAATGGCAGACAATGTAATTTGGCTTTTGTTTTGGAAGAATTTACCAGTGAGTTGCAGAGTTCTTCATACCTGAGTTAGAAAAATGTGAAGTTTAAAAACACCAGAGAAACCTAGACTGACAATTTTTCCTATCCTATCCCTGTTATGAAAACTCATTGAATGTCATCCTTCATTATCTCATCACTTTTAACATGATGACTCAGTCAATGTTGATCAGTGTTGACTAAAGGCTCCCATGTCAGTAGGGTGGTAAATGCACTCTGGCTTATAGTCCAGACTTTAAAAGGAACTATTCAAAACACCAAACTTGTTACTGCCTGACAGCTTGCATAGTTTCTTTAAAGGTCAAATGAAAACCCAGATCAGATTTACTTTTCCCATGTTGATTTGGAAACCACTAGGCACCTCTGCTGTTGAGGCTACCACTGTAAGAATGTTTTTTGAGTCCTAGATACCTGAAGTTTTTCCAGTCCTAGAAGCCTGAAGTTGGTGCCTTGACCTGAAGTGAAACAAAATCATTGCCAGAGCTTGGGAACAACTTTTCAAGGACTACAACTTTTAATGGGCCTGACCATGGCTGTTCTGGCTGGCGATTCTGAGAGCTGTAGTTTAAAAATTGAGTTTCTCAAGCTGTGGCAATTGTTTTCTTCACTGAGAAAGTCAGATGCCCAGATTATTTGTTTAAAAAAAAACAATGGCCAGCTGGGTCAATGCAGTGGCTTTCTGCTACCTTCCACTGGCATGATCTTATACTAGACAGCTGTTAGAGGGCCACCAAGTTAGGCTCCTCTGCCATGCTAGGCATGCTTAGCTGTGCTGTGGCCATATTGCTGTGATCACCTTGATGCTCAAGTAATGAGAGGGGGAGTCTGGCTGGAACATGAGAACCAAGGTCATCTCAACAGACGAGTACAATCTGGTGTTGTGTGGGATGGAATGTGAACAGGAGAGTGTTGAGAGGGGTGTGAAAGGTTCTTAAAATGGAAACTTGTATTGCAGCCTCAATTCTGGCAAAACGTTATCTGTGTGCTGAATTTCTAATCTCTAATAAAACCTTTCAGCTCTCATATATGAAGCCTTGCTATTGAATTAGTTCAAGATAGGACAATACAATACCCTTATTACCTTTTGGCCTGTACAGGGAGCCAGTCTCTCCCAATTCATAGCAAGTCACTCTGCAAGATCCCAATGTATATTCTAATGCAAGTCCTCAAGGCCCTGGTGATCATGCACAAAGACTGACTTTCAAAGCTACACATCAATTGTGGCTGGTGGCTCTCATGTCACTGTTGGGGTGCTAAATCACTTCTGTGTATTGGTCAATATTTTACAGGAACCCTCCAAGTTTCAGCACCTTGGATAGCTCCTTCTAAGAAGGTCTACAAGGGATGGAGCATGCAATTGATTATGAAATATAGGTTAAAGCGCAAAAGTGGCAATTCATGAGATTAAAAAATTAACAATTTTAGTGAGAGAAATGGAGAAAAATCATGAAAAGGTCTCCAGACTAACAAAAGAATACCTTCCAGGCTTATATAGTAAAGGCATTTGGTGCAACAGTGGAGTAGTATTTTGCTTGTTCTCTGCAAATGTAATATGTCCAAGCAATACGGTCACAAATCTAGTTCTAAGGGAAACGTTTGCTTTTCCAGCAGTGGAGTGGAATATTGGATTCTAGAGCCCATTCATTTATTGACTGCAACTACCAGAAAATTTTCAGCCTCTCCTGGGATTCCATTCAGTTGTAACACCATCCTATAAAAAGATAAGCAATTGTCGCCATCACTCAGTAATATTCCTGGAGTTAGAATGAAAGCATAGAACAAATAAAACACAACAAAAGCAAACTGTGAAACTTGCTCCCAAAGGAGGTCATCTGTAAAGGCTGAAGGCAATGGATGGGTCTATCAAAAAGGTTAGACATTTTTATGACAGTTAATGACATTTATTATTTATTTGCCCACACTTTTTTGCTCCCAGCTAGTCTGGCATGAAATTCAAGACCATAGACCTTAACTTGGGGTATAATTTGAGATGCGTATTTATATTTTCTTTTTTTAAAAAAAATGGTCTAACCGTATCTTGAACTTCTCTGTCAAAGCTCCATGAAAGCATTAACTAATGACTCTCTAACTAATTAGCTCACGAACCATGATGAGATAAGAATAATCAGATTTCATGCTAGAAGGGAGTTAGCTGACTGCTGCAGTTGGGCAACAAGTTGTCTCACTAGCTTTTTTCCCCCCCCTTCATAAATGAAAGTGCTGCTCAGCCACATCTTTAAAATGAGATGGGATTATGTGGCTTTCACCTTCTCAGGAGCGTTCTCCAAGGCATTAAAGACAACTTGTTGGGTGAAAGCTGTCAGAAATAGGAAATAGGATGCGACGAGTAGCCTGTCTGTGCTCATCCTGTGCAAATTTTCGTGTGCCCTATTTTAAAGAAGATGGAGGTAGTTTTTATTTTTTATGTTTGTTTGTTTTTTAAATCTTCCAGGGTCGATCTGTCCTCTTTACTTATGCAAAGGGAATTGCTCTCAGCTCTGTCCAACACCTTATGTAAACTCATGTGGCCACCTAGAACATATCTTTCCTTTCTGACTTCTTCTCCTAAGTATTCTAATGTCTTCTTCACAGTAGACGTCAGGCAGCTTCCCAAATGATTGTCAGGTGGCACTGAGTCATCGTGTCACCATCTAGCAGAAGTAACACCAGGACAGATAGAACCTCTTCTCAGATCCAAAGAGGAAATTCACATTAAGGTCTTTGCTTCAAATATTACATATGTTCCATACCACTCCACAACATCTACCTTCAACTCTCTATTACTACTCAATGTTAGTTACTGAGGAAAAGCTGCAAGGAAGGAGTGTTGCCTTTATGCCCAGCTTACAGGCTTCCTAAGAACATCTTTCTGTCCATGGAGGAAAGAGGACTAGGTTAGATAAATATTTGGGTGGGAATTCTATATGTTCTCCTTAGTTATGTAAGCCGCATAGCTAAGTGTCCCCTGGTCCACCCCCACCACCCCATGTATCATTTAGTGGCCTCTCTGTACTTAGGTACACCAAGTACCCTCAGATGGTGTACATGCAGTCCATCTTCAAGACTGTACTAGGATATTTACCAGTCTGGTGGAATCTGCCAGACTTTGTCCTCCACTGGCGCAGAGTCATCTCCACATCACAACAAGGTCAGGACCCAGGGTCACCTCTATATCATAATGAGGTAGGAATCTACGTAAGAAAGATATAATGATACTTTGGGGAAAAAAGTTTGATGAAGACTCAGAAAGTCCTAAGTAGCTTTGGCACATCTCATCAGAAAGACTGGTCTCCATACCTGTCTGCTTCATACGATTTTTAAAATCAACATGCGACACCATTTCAAGCAGATAGTCTCATTTCCAGAGCAAGTCTGCAAAGCAATGTCCTTGCTGTCTGCTTCCTAGCTTTGGAGTCCTCCTCCTCTGGGAACTCATTAGAGGCTGGGTTTGTATAATTTTAGACGGTATTTTTATTCATATTGGTTTTTGCAGGCCAGGAAGGAGGTGGGAAGGGATGAAACAATTAATATCCAGCTACTAGTCTGAATGGTTGTGTTACCTATCCATCTAATCAGTCCATTTAAAAAAAATTTTTAAAAAAACCCTCAGGAATAGTTTATTGTAAATTTAAGAGATTTTAAAAATTGATTGCTGTTATACTGGGTTGGCAGGGACAAAACTAGCCAGATAGGAAGGTTTCCCATTCATCTATAACAGGGTGGGCAACCGAACCATGTGAATGTCATTTTTCTTTTTTCTTTTTTTTAAATATTTTTATTAAAATTTAATTACGAAAATAAAAAAAAAACAGTGGGTTACATCATTGTTAAATGTGCCCCGCCCACCCACCCACTTCCGCGCTTATGTTCTCCAGTTGAAACTGTTTTGTGTCTGTTTACATAAAAGAAGAGCGATTACATTTTCATTAACAAAGGAAAAGACAATTACATTGTATCTTGTTCCATTTCTCATACATCTTATAAATTTATATCTTTATCCAATCCAATGCTCCTTTCCATTCTTTTTCAAAATTCTGTATAGGTTTATTTTTCAAAGAAAATGCTAATTTTTCTATCTCTACCATCTCCATAACTTTTAGTTTCCACTCTTCTAAATTTATATCTCTATTTTCTTTCCAATGTTGTGCATACAACAACCTCACTGCTGTTATCAAATATAACAATATCTTCTGGTGACTTCTTATCTGTCTATGTTGTCCTAACATACTTAGAATCATAGAAATATAGAGCTGGAAGAGACCACACGGGCCATCCAGTCCAACCCCCTGCCATGCAGGAATACCCTCAAAGCAATCCCGACAGATGGCCATCCAGCCTCTGCTTAAAAACCTCCAAAGAAGGAGACTCCACTACACTCCGAGGCACCATATTCCACTGCCAGACAGCCCTGACTGTCAGGAAGTTCTTCCTGAGGTTCAGGTGGAATCTCCTTTCCTGCAGCTTGAATCCAGGAACTTAACAAATAGAACTCCTGTATCATTTCAAAGTTCAATTTGCAAATTCTTTGGACTTCATCATGGACCCCCTTCCAAAATTTTCTTGCCCTTCTACAAGTCCACCACATATGAAAAAAGGCTCTGTTCTTTTCATCACATTTCCAGCACTTCTCTGACCCAGATTTAGTTATCTTCTGTAATCTTATTGGGGTCATATATCATCTATGGAGCATTTTATAAAAATTTTCTCTTAAATTTAAATTTGGGGTAAATTTTATATCAGTTTTCCATGTTCTCTCCCAAACTTCTAGTTCAATCGGATGTCCCACATTCTGAGCCCATTTTGTCATTGGGTCTTTAACTACCTCTGTTTCCATTTCTCTTTTCAACAGTAATTTATAGAGTTTGGAGATTCTCTTCTTTTGATCTCCCTTCATCAATAGATCTAATTCATTTTCTCTTGTCTCAAATCCATACAATTTTTGATCCAGTGAATGCCATTTTTCACACACTTCTACACCCCCAGACGTTGTGCTGCTGCACTGAAACCAGAAGAGATGTGACATCACTTCCTGTTTTGTTCTTAGTTGATTTTTGAGCCAATTTTCTTAGAATTTTGTTGTTGGTAATGTTTTGAGAAATAGGGTTAGCAGTGGTGAGAGCAAAACCATAGGATTTTGCAGTAGATTTTGCAATGGTTTTGCAATAGTTTACTGTGGCATTTGTGCCCAAAATTTACTCCAGGGGGAAAAAAATAAAACTGAGGGATTTGGGTTTGGGGGATGTCTGGGTGGTTTTGGGGACCACAAAAAGGAGCTGGGGCCACATGTGGTCCACAAATTAGAGTTTAACCACCCCAATCTCTAACCTTTGCACTACATCTTGTAATTCCAACTGTCTTGGCTCCACTGCTCTTCATGGATCCAGCCACCTCTGCTCTCACCCTAGCTGAAATTGTCCAAGGTCATAAAGCCCATCAACAATGAAGTTATAGACAATTACAGACAATTAACTTTCTTCCTCATCCAGGTTGATTGACTGTGTTGTCCATTGTTAATTTATTACCCTGCTCCCCTGTTGAGACTAATGGAACAAACCCATTGCTCCTACCTGTGAATGACAGACAGCTGAGCCAACACTCTTGGGAGTGGGAAACTATAAGCTGAAGGAGACTAATTATTTCAAATCTGATGCTAAATCCCATATACTATTCCCCCTGGAAACAGATGTACTAGCTGGTAATCCCTCTCTATTCCCGTTTTGCTTCTGGGTTGTCCAAGTTGTGTTGAAAGGCAGTTTCTTCCAGTTGCTTGGAAATATTGAAGTATCATGTCCAAAATGAGGAAGAATTACTATAAATTCAGAGCTTTAACCACTCAACCAAGTGTACAACCCCAGCTGAACTCTGCCTTCCATTGGGAACCCAGACGAGTAGCTTAACAGTAGATGTGAAATATCAGCAAGTAAATGTGCTGTCAGTTTACAATTACTTTATTCACAATTCCTTTTTATACAGCTGAAAGCTGTATGTATTGGAACCAGATCCTTTTAGAAATCAGTGCCAAATACTGCTACTACAAAATCTATGTACTTAAGAACAATGGAAAAGCACTGCCAAATCAGACAAACTGTTTTTCACATGCTGTTTCCAACTGTGTGTGCATATGTGTCTTCAAGTCACCTTTTGACTTACATTGACTCCATGAAATTTGTAGGGTTTTCTTAGATAAGAAATATTCAGAGATGGCTTTGTCAGTTCCTTCCTCTGAAGTACAGCCTACAGCACTGAGAGCTTCACAAAGATGGCATAAAGGCCATGGACCTCCCCATTGCCTTTTTCCAAAATCTGGCATTTAAAAGTAGGCTGCCATGGAAAGTGGAGGTTCTGCTTATCCATGATGGCTTGGAATGTATGAAGCTGTCTTATATCAAGCCAGATGATTGCTCCATCTAGGTCAGTATTATCTGCTCTGACTGTCAGAGGTTTTTCAGGTTTTTGGATGTTATTCTCATCTTCCTGTCAGAATACAAGGTGCTAGTGATGACATTGAAAGTCCTAAATGGCTTGAAGCTTTGATATTTGGAGTACCTCTAAGTATACACATCTTCCCAAGCACTGAGGTCTGGGGGGCTTTTCATTGTTATCCTGTGGGGTTAAGATAGGGTTGGTGAGTGAGGGAGAGGCCCTTCATTTTTGTGGCACCCTAGTGGTAGAATATCTTCCTTATAGGACTTGTGGGCACCAAGTCGAGCTTCATTCTGGACCCAAGTAAAAATATGCTTGTTTAGTAAAGACTCTGTGGCCTGAGAGATTTCTTTCAATCTACCCATGTGCATGGTTTTAAATTGTCTTATATTGCTTTAATTGCTTTTAAATCATATTTTTAAAAAGTTGTTATATTGTTTAATATGCTGTTGGTCTGTATTATTATTATTATTACTATTGTTGTTGTTGTTGTTGTTATTGAATTATCATTATTCCTACTAACTACTACTACCCAAAACCACGCCTCTTCTGGTGCAACCCTGTCAAACTTGATGCAGAATGGACCTCTTTCACCCCATGCAGCTTGATGCCCAGTAAAGTAGGCTGCGGTAGGATTATGATCGTGGCAAGTATTGATCATGAATATAAAATAGTTATGGATGAGTACATCTAGGTAATTGTTCCATATTCACAGTTGCTACTCAAACAGGGAGATCCAAAGTGGTGTAGTAGTTTGAGCTTTGGACTATGACTCTGGAGACTCAGGTTTGATTCCCTGCTTAGTCATGGAAACCCACAGAGTGACCTTGGGTGTGTAACACACACTCAGCCCCAGAAAATCCCATGATAGGGTCACCTCAGGGTGGTCATAAGTCAGAAATGACTTGAAGGCACACAACAAATGTCATCTTTTTGACACTATTGCCACAATCATAACTTCCCCCCAACTAAACCTACTTCACTGGACATGAGCTGTATGACAAGAAGGAGATCCATTCTGGTGGAAACTGGAGCACAAGAGAAGGACATTTCCATCAGGTTTAGGGGAGGATGATGGGCCAGGAAAGGTTACTTAGTTGAAAATATTCAGCTAAGTAACTGATACACAATTCATTCTAACTAACAACAGCAACAGCAATGGGATAATGATTGTCATCTTGTGATCTTCCTGATGTTTTAGACTTCAGTTTCCAGACAATGCTGAGTCAGGCTTCTGGGAGTTGAAGTTCAAAACAACTGGAAGACCAAAGACTAACTATTTATCTAGAATACCCACTATTCTACCTGGCAACTGCTAGAAGGCTGTCACTGCAGCACTCTCCATGTGACCTATAATTTGTTGTCTGAGTCCATCATCCTACTCTGCTTAACGATAGGGCCAGCCTTCTTGATAAATTTAAGTTCCAATTTCTTTCTATAATGGACAGGTTTGAAAAGAAAGCTCATTGGAGGAAGCCATTGGAGATACCTACTGCCTAAGCACTCATATCAGCTTAATGAGGCTCTGCCCTCACATCAGTTCATTGCATGGCAGCATCCCAGTTATCCCTGTCTGCCATGATTTTTTGATGTTTCCTGATATGATAACTTGAGTGCTGGTCAATCTGCATCAGCAGGAGCTGTCTTTTTTTTTTCATCCATACCCAGAACATTTCTGACAGCCTGCATGACAGCTGTAATCACTGAAAAACAGGCATGTGCTATAGACAGCATCTCCTAAAGCATTTGGAAACTGCTTTTTCTCCCCTGCTTTGTTTGGTGGATTCCTCTTTGGAGAGTGTAACATCAAGGATCTGTGATCTACCAGGGTTGAGAATTGGGGAATGGGCTTTTGCTAACATACCTTCCTTGGGGAAGCTTTCTTTCAGCATTTGGACACCAAAAATGGTTTAAAGCTATAGCTAGATAACTAGAAATGTGACTTGGGCTGATGAACTTTCAAAGAGACACCTAGGAAATTAATAACTGCTTTGAAAATCAAGCTCTTGGCATCATACATTTTCAGCCTTTGTGCTTTATAGCCAGTAAATCCAAGAATGAAGGTCTGTTTAAAAAAAAAAAAAAGATTGTAGATAGTTCATGAATAACAAGGAGCACCAATACAAATACATTTCCTTGTAGTGCATCCTAGGTATACACCAGGAGTGGGAAACCAGCAGGGATTGAGGACCACATTAGTTCTCCATGACATCTTGAAGGGCCATACCACCACAGCAACACTCTGCGATACTTCTCACCCCTGGATTTTTTTATGCTTTAGAAATTGTTTTGGCCCAGAATGGTCTTCCACACCTCCTAGCAGGCATGGGAGACCATCTTGTCACATTTTGGGGGATACCTGGGCCAATTTAGGAATTGGGGAGGGCTTTTTTAAAAAACAGAAGGTTGACATGGGCTCAAGGTCTTTTTCCAAAAGGCCACCCTAGGCCGAAAAAAGCAAAACAGTGCAAAAACATGTCAAAATTGCTCTCGTGTGGAAGGACATTTTAGCCAATTATTTTTCAAAATATTATGATGCCTGGGGCCATGAGAGTCTAGAAATTGCCTTGGGGGCCACATACTGCCCATGGGTTTGAATGACAACAGAATTCAAGCCAATTAAAAGGTTACTTTAAAATAAACAGTTGTGCTGTTGTGTGCTTTCAAGTGATTTCGGACTTGCTGTAACCCGAAGGACCTATCATGGGTTTTATAATGATGATGATGATGATGATGATGATGATGATGATGATGATGATAATAATATTTATTTTTATCTCACCTCTCCACCTGGATCGAGGTGGCGAACAACATTAAATACATTAATACATTAAAAACATTAAAAAACATACCCAATCCTCCCCACCCACCAATCCACCTAAGACCAACCCCCCAAAACACACTAAAATCAATCAGCTATTAAAAGAACAGCAAGACAATTGATGGGAGGCGATGGAAATGCTAGTCTTGGAAGGTTTGTCGGAAGAGATCACTCTTGACTGCTCTTTTAAAGCAGTCACGACTGGTAATGTGCCAGGTCTCCTCCGGCAGGCCATTCCATAACTTGGGAGCGATAGAAGAGAAGGTCCTCTGGGTAACCGCAGCCAGCCTAGTTCTGACTGGCTGCAGTAAATTCCTCACAGAGGACCTTAGTGTGCAGGGCGGATTGTATGGGAGAAAGCGATCCCGCAGGTAGGCTGGCCCCGAGGCATGTAGGGCTTTAAAGGTAATGACCAACACCTTGTACTGTGCCCGGAAACTAATAGGCAGCCAATGGAGAGACTTTAGAATTGGTGTTATATGGTCAGTTTTAGGTCTTCCAGTGACCAACCTGGCTGCCATATTCTGAACTAATTGAAGCTTCCGGACTAAGCACAAGGGTAGCCCTATGTAGAGCGCATTGCAGAAGTCAAGCCGTGAAGTTACCAGCGCATGTACCACTGTTTTTAGGTGTTCCAGCTCCAGGAAGGGGCGCAGCTGGTGTATCAGCCGAAACTGATAACAGGCACTCCTGGCCGCCGCATCTATTTGAGCTGTCATCTGAAGTGACGAGTCCAGGAGCACCCCCAAGCTGCGAACACAGTCTTTCAGGGGAAGTGTGACCCCGTCTAGGACTGGTTGACAGACCTCCATACCTGGGTTAGGGCCCTTAACAGCGAGTACCTCCGTCTTATCTGGATTCAGCTTCAGTCTGTTTTTCCTCATCCAGTCCATTACTGCTTCAAGACATTCGTTCAGAGGCGAGATGCCACCCTTAGTTGATGCTGTTATCCGTGGCATGGAGAGGTATATCTGGGTGTCATCAGCGTACTGATAGCACCTTGCTCCATGCCTCCTGATGATCTCTCCCAGAGGTTTCATATAGATGTTAAATAGCGTTGGGGACAGGACAGCGCCCTGAGGGATGCCAGAATTAAGCTCCTTTTTCGAGGAGCAACTGTCCCCAAGCATTACCATCTGGTATCTACCTGAGAGATAGGACCAGAACCAGTTAAGCGCAGTGCCCCCGATCCCCAACCCTCTCAGGCATTCCAGAAGGATACCATGGTATCAAAAGCCGCTGAGAGGTCCAAGAGTACCAGCAGGGTCACACTTCCCCTGTCGATACCTAGGCGAAGATCATCCACTAAGGCGACCATGGCAGTCTCGACTCCATATCCTGCCCTGAAGCCAGTTTGAAATGGGTCTAGATAATCTGTTTCATCCAAGACAGCTTGGAGCTGAAGACCAACAGTCCTCTCGATCACCTTGCTTAAAAATGGGAGATGGGAGACTGGTCTATAATTATTCATATCCAGGGGATCTAGGGAGGGCTTTTTTAGAAGCGGCCGTATAATCGCTTCTTTTAAACAAGCTGGAAAATTGCCTTCCCTAAGGGATGCATTAATAATGTATCTTAAATGGGTCTTAATTGCAACTCCTCCCTGGGCGACCAGCCATGAAGGGCAGGGATCAAGAGGGCAAGTTGTCTTTCTTATATTTCCAAGGAGCTTGTCTACGTCCTCGGTACTCACTGACTGAAACTGATCCAGTATAATCCTGTTCACGGGGTCGCCGGACACTTCACTAGTAACCTCTGCAGTAACACCAGCATCCAAATGGGCTCTTATCTGAGAGATTTTATCTGCGAAATGATTATTCAAAGCATCACAGCAAGCTTCACTAGGTTCTAACAGCGAGTTCAGGATAGTGGGTATCTGAGTCAGATCCCTTACCACCCTGAACAGCTCTGCAGGACGAGAAGTCACAGACACAATAAGTGCAGAGAGGAAAGTCTTCTTCGCTGCATCTATTGCTACTCCATAGGAATAAAAGAATTCTCTATAGCGTGTCCTGTCAGCTAAGAGTCCAGATTTCCGCCAGTTGCGCTCTAGTCATTGTCCAACCAGCTTCTAGGGCTAAGAGTGTGTAATGAACCCAAGGTCACTGTGATAATGGGGATTCCCATTATCTAGACTTGGCTGAAGGGGGCTACTTCCCTCTTCAGGTAAACCAAGCGTTAATGAGGTGTTGGGATTAGGTTACACTTTTTATTGTGGGTCAGCCTCACAGGTCACGGGGGGAGAATCACCCAATCAAGGGGAAAGAGGTGAGCATCTTCGAGATGCTTCGAAGGAGAAGTTATAAAAATCCTTGAGAGATCATGTGGCAGAGAGTCAACCAAGGAACCTCCTGGAGATGGGATCTGTGCCAGTAGTAGGCTGCAGGCCCTAGGCCTCGCCTCCCGGTCTCAATCCTCTCCTAGACCATCTAAGCCTGTGAACCCAAATGTGAGTAACTAGAATAAGGTAGTTAGTCGCGTTAGGGCTTTTTATTGTTTTGGAGGTTGGCTGATCTTAAGAATGTATCTGTTTTTATAACTACTTGTAACTTAAACATACCTGAGAGGGAGGAGCCTCTCATGTGTATTATTGTCTTGTTTACTTGCATGCCTTAAAATAAATGCTTTTCTGTAAACCTCTGTTTCCTCTCCATTCCCACGCCATCCTTTGGCACATGCTTAGATAGGACTTCTCTCTCTCAGAAGGGGAAGGTGAGGGAAAGGGAAAGGTCCTTAAGCCTAGAGATTGGCAATCCACTGAGCAGGGTCCCACTGTACTGTTCAGTTAAGTCAGAATTCAGTGGGTGGTGACAGCATGAGAATTAACAAACGCTGGGGAATTTCCTGCTCCTTTTCAAGGGTAGAAGTCAGGCTTGCGGGGGGCTGGAAATAAACTCAGTATGACAGTCACCCAATGGATTTCCATGGCAGAACTGGGAAGGCCCTGGTCTCCAGGGTTGTAGTCCAACACTCAAACCACTAACCATGTTGTACAGCACCATAAAAGTCCTTTTTATTTTTATTTTTTATATATATATATATATATATATATATATAAAAAAATCAATTTCCAAAAGCTTGCTGGAAAACAAAAGTCTTATCCTGTTGCTGAAAGGAAAACAAAGAAGGATCCATCCCAACTAGTGAGAGAGTTCCAAAGTGTGGGAACAGCCACCGAGAAGGCCTTCTCCTGTGTTCCCACCAGTTTTTCCTGTGAAGGTGGTGGGATAGAGGGAACTGCCTTCCCTGCAGATCTTAGATGTCAGGAAGGTTCATATGGGAAAATATCATCCTTCAAATAGCCTGGGTCTGAACAATATAGAGCTTTAAAGACCAAAACCAGCACTTTGAATACTGTCCAGAAATAGAACAGCAGCCAGTGGAGATGTTGCAAAAAGGGAGGCGTATGCTTCCTATAACCAGCCCCTGTTAGTAATTGGGATGCAACTCTTTGGACCAGTTGTGCCCCATTCTGCCTCACTGGAGTTCATTAGAATAGTTGTGTATCTCATCACTGACATAGTTCCATCACTATAAAGTTAAGCATCATAGGCTCTGATGAGCCTCTTGGCTTGTATTTGTAGCCCAGGCTGTGAAGTGCTTGACATCTGTAAGACAATCCCAGAAGTTTTACTATCTTTTCTGTTTGATATAGAAATAGAAAATACAACAGATTATCCATTTTCCACAATGAGCACAAGAGAAACAGACCAAGAGCAGCAAAATACAACAAAATACAAAATCCACAAGAAAGTGATACCTTTATTGGGCCAATTTTAAAAACTACAAGATGGATCATGAAGGCTTTTGAAGCTCCATTGGCTTCTACATCATTAAAATTAATTTTTTTTTAATTTTAAAATTTTAAAAAAATTAAAAAAATCATGCAGGAGAAGAATGTTAGAATCAAAGGCTTACATTTTGCCTTAAGATGTTACTTTTGTTGTCAGTTAAGATGGTCCAGAGTGATACCAATGCAGGTGGAGGCTGCTCTCCTCTTTGGCCATGTGGGGACTGGGAAACAAAGAGAAGGAAAATCCAAGTAATCAATTTCAACTCTGTTAACAACAGAAAAGTAACTTTCCTTGAGGTCCAAATTGCCCCTGTCCTATAGAGGCTACCAGCCCCTTTCTTAGGCAGAGAACATTGAATTTATCAAGAAGACTCTGTAGTGTTGCATTTGGAAAAACTTTCAGGTGCTGTATAGGTAAAACTTGCCAATTGTAGTCCCAGTGAAAGAGTTTTATCTTTGTTGGCGAGAGAAACCTTAGAGTTTCTAGTTGTTTGGCTTCCTCTTGTTCAAGATTGAGACCAGAAATCCATCCATCGTAGTAGACTAGGTTTCTGGCTGATAGCCAGGGGACACACTGCCTGGCCCATTACAGTAAAAGCATACTGGCCTAGGAGAACAAATAGAGCTAATGAGAGATAATGCAGCTTCCAGGTTAGTTTTGCAATGTATTTTAATTCATAAAGTGCATCCTTTGCAAATAAAGAAAATTGGAACACAAGTGTTGTAAAACTACAATGATCATATCCAGAGCATGGAAGGTTCCTTTTTCCCCCTGTTTTTGGACTACTGCTGCCAGAATCCTCCAGTCAATATGACTGCAGCCATGTTGGTTGAAAGATTTTGGGAGTTATGGGCCAATCTCTGGTCATATCTTGAAGGGAAACCCATGGCTTCTGTGGATTGCTTAGGGAGGCTAGATACAGCATTGTATGTTTTAAAGAACTGCTATCATGAGAATCAACATCCCCCCCAATAATGGTTCCTCTGTTTGTAAGTAGGTGACAGTAGGTTGTCAGATATTTATGAGTTAATGTTGCTTAAGCCTCAGACAAGGTGTTGACACGCATACCTAATGAAAGCATGGTGCATCCACCAAATCACCTGCCTGCAGTTGTGAGAGCCCCTTCTCTCGCATGCCTGCAAGCTACTGACAACTTTTATTTATTGTTGTGGAATTGCTTATTTGGGGCTTGGTCATTTGCATATTTAACTAATTGGAATTTCAGGCACAAAAACCAATGCTACTATGTTACCATATTGATAGAACTGCAAAGCTGCAAATGACTAATTAAGCCAAGCAAATTAATCAAAGTCCATTGATGTTTATAGAGTCTTGGAGAGTGCAATTTTGAATTTTGAATCACCAGAAAAGTAACATCCAATTCACAAACATGGATTGTGCAATATGAAGATGTGATTTATGTTTCGAGCCAAGCTGGATCCTGGATTTTGATCATTTTGGCAGCTATTCTAGTATTTTACTGCTCATTTAGGGGAAAAAATGTGGAGGTATACCTGATCTTTAGTGTTAGATGATGCCTTCTTATAGGAAAAATGTTTATGTTGCCCATGACAGCTGTCCCAGGCTCCTGCTATCTGAATTGGCAGAGATGACCCAACTGAAAGAAAGGAGCACCTGAAGGGAAAATGAACCTTGCTCATACATGTGAGTCAAGATCCAACATCATGTGTGCATAGTGTAAATTCTACATTCATGTAGTTAAATGCTGGTTATATTACACTACCCTTCTATTGAATGCCAGTACCATGCAACCCATTGCATATCTGTTAACGTGCTTGCTGATTCTATAATCCAGGTGCATGAAGTAATATACTGAGGGCACTGATGACCAGTTATGTACCATCCAACATGTGAAACCGATTGTACAAGAGAGACCCTTGAGGAACTTTGTTTATGCAACTGTGAACTGAATACAGTCATTATGCCACAGTCAAAAAAGTACAATTGCATGTGTAAGAGAATTCAAGTGTGTGCCACACCAAAGGTATGCCACTCATTTCTCATATGTCTGGTCCCAGATAGGAATCAGGATGTGAAATTTTATCAGTCTCATTTTTGATATTGTCATCTGGTATTCTCATTTCATCCTGGTTCTAGATCATAGAGCCCATTTTTCCCTTCCTGTATGGAAATTCATATGTATTTTGATACACATTTATCCTGAAGAATATATTTTTGTCGAGGTATTCACCAATATACCAATTTTCAGCCGTTTCTGCCCTACACTGTTATAGTGCTATTATTCAACTTTCAGTCTTATGGAATCCTGGGGTCTGCAGTTTAAGGAGGGGCATTTTGAATTCTCAGCCAGAGAGCAATTTGGCATCAGTGCCCACTGAATGAAGCATATTCACGCACATTTTTCAAACTGATACCTTTTGATGCACACATTTGTCCAAATGTAATAGAGTTTTCCAATGACCAGAGCTGTTTATAGGAGTCATATAACTCTCCCTACTGCCAAGCAGAATTCAAAGTGCTGATTTTGACCATTAAATCCCTACATGGCTTGAGTTCAGATTATCTCAAAAAACATATCTCCCTATATAAGCCTGGCCACATTTTAAGATCCTTGGTGAAAGATCTCAGGGTGGCTTCTTTCTCTTGGTTCCATCACCATCACAATCATAGGCACAATTGGTGAGGACACAGAAGAGAGGCTTCTCAGTGGCTTCTCCCACGCTGTGGAATTCCCTCCCATGGGAGGTTCAGTTGGTCTCTTCTTTGGGGTCTCAGGTCCCTTCAAACCAGCGGACCTGTGTTTTTTAAATAATATTATTTATTTATTATAATATTTATAATATTCTCCCTGAGCACACGGTCTGACTAACGAGGGGGAGGAGCCAGCTAGGGGGGAGGAGTCTTATTAGGAGCTCCCAACGGCCCTCTAGCTCATTCCCAGAGGAGAGAGCAGAGGGTGAGCTGGGTCTGTGAAGACATCCTTGACCAGGTGTGTTTACAGGCTTGTGGGGCTGTGCTTGCTTGTTTGTCTGTTTGTTGCTTGTTTTTGTTAGGTCTCCTTGTGCTGGCCGTGTGCTCTCCCTGAGCACACGGTCTGACTAACGAGCGGGAGGAGCCAGCTAGGGGGGAGGAGTCTTATTAGGAGCTCCCAACGGCCCTCTAGCTCATTCCCAGAGGAGAGAGCAGAGGGTGAGCTGGGTCTGTGAAGACATCCTTGACCAGGTGTGTTTACAGGCTTGTGGGGCTGTGCTTGCTTGTTTGTCTGTTTGTTGCTTGTTTTTGTTAGGTCTCCTTGTGCTGGCCGTGTGCTCTCCCTGAGCACACGGTCTGACTAACGAGCGGGAGGAGCCAGCCAGGGGGGAGGAGTCTTATTAGGAGCTCCCAAAGGCACGCGCCTCAGTTGAAGCCCTTTTCTTCAACCCTTCCAATTCATCCCTTGGCGATCAGCAGAGGAGACATACTTGATTGAGTTGAATTTTAGGAAGAAAGTCCTGTTATTCTTCTAGACCTACTCCCTGTACTACTCTCTGTAGTATCAAGGATGGAAGGTGAGGGAGCTGCCGCGGTCACCTGTAGCACTTGTGGGATGTTCCTTTTCTTGCCACAAGATGTTGTCGGGTACACCTGCAGCAAGTGCAAGCTGGTGACCTTCTTGGAGGAGAAGGTTCGCCAGCTGGAGGCACGAGTTTCTAATCTTCATCTTATTAGGGAAGGTGAGGAGTTTTTGGATAGGGCAGAGAAGACCTTCCTGAAGACCGAATGCGCGGGGGAGCTGCCAGATCAGGAAGTCAGCACACTGGGCCAAGAAACGGATGCTTGGAGGAATGTCACACGGAGGAGTAGGAGGGCCAGGAAGGAAACAGAGACTCTCAACC
The DNA here is from genome assembly GCA_030412105.1 of Cyclura pinguis. Taxonomy (NCBI): domain Eukaryota; kingdom Metazoa; phylum Chordata; class Lepidosauria; order Squamata; family Iguanidae; genus Cyclura; species Cyclura pinguis. The sequence continues at coordinate 339,821,152 of CM059600.1, forward strand.
TACACAATCGCTTCAAAGTTCTTGGCCTTATGAACGATGAGGAGCGCCAGGAGGAGGGAACAGAATGTCAACAAGAAGGAATCCAACATCGGCAACAGGAACTAGATCAACACTCCCAGCCTCAACAGAGTGTCCAGGCAGTCCTAGAAGAACCCGCTGGTCGAGGAGCCCCGGACAAGCCTCAGAGGAGGCGAGTTCTGGTTGTTGGGGACTCCTTGCTCAGAGGAACTGAAACGGCAATTTGCAAACCCAACAAGTTCAATCGAGAAGTCTGCTGTCTTCCTGGGGCCAAGATCAACCACATAACGGAGAGGCTAACCAGGCTAGTCAAGCCCACTGACCATAAGCCCCTCATTTTGGTTCATGTCGGAACCAATGACACTGCGAGGCGCAGCTTTTACCACATCGCAAAGGACTACGAGCTTATGGGGACAAAGCTTAAGGACCTTGGTGCGCAGGTGGTCATTTCATCTCTCCTCCCTGTTCAAGGATATGGTGCACAAAGGGAAAGGGCGATAAAAGAGGTCAACAACTGGCTCCGCACATGGTGCCGCCGGCAACGGTTTGGGCTTTTGGAACACGGCCTGAATTTCCATGAACGTGGGCTTCTGGCAAGGGATGGACTGCACCTCATGAAACTTGGCAAGAATGTTTTTGCAAACAGTCTTGCACGGAGGATTAAGAGGTCTTTAAACTAAGTTCTGCTGGGGAGGGAGACAATATTATTCAGGGCAAAGACACGGTGAGTGCAGGGGGGAAAGGTCCAAATTATATTGACCAAGTAGTACAAGCATCCAATGGTGGGAGGAGTAGAAACTATAGTACAGGACTTGCAGGAAGGGCCCGGGGATTTAAGTGTCTCTACACTAACGCGCAGAGTATGGGAAACAAGCAAGATGAACTTGAACTCCTAGTACAACAAAAAAAATACGATTTGATAGGCATCACTGAGACCTGGTGGGATGAGTCTCAGGATTGGAATGTAGGAATAGAGGGGTATAGCCTATTTTGTAGAAATAGACCAAACAAGAAAGGAGGAGGAGTAGCCTTGTATGTCAAGGATGTTTTCACCTGTGAAGAGATCCATGACTTAAACCCAGAAAGCCAGGTCGAGAGCATCTGGGTAAAAATTAAGGGAGCGAGAAACAATAGGGATATTCTGGTGGGGGTTTACTACAGACCTCCAGCCCAGACTGAGGACTTTGATGATGCCTTCCTCAACCAAATGACCGCGCATTCAAAAAGGAGAGATACAGTAATAATAGGAGATTTCAATTACCCGGATATATGTTGGCAGTCAAACTCTGCCAAGACAGCAAGGTCCAGCAAGTTTCTTGCTTGTCTTGCAGACAATTTCATGGTCCAGAAGGTGGAAGAGGCCACAAGGGGATCAAATATTCTAGATCTGATCCTGACCAACAGGGATGACCTTGTTAATGAGGTAGAAGTGGTTGGATCTTTAGGGGGGAGTGACCATACCCTATTGGAATTTGGCATTCAGTGGGAAGGAGAAGATACGTGTAGCCAGACAGTCATCTTAGATTTTAAAAAAGCGGACTTCTGTAAACTTAAGGAGCTGCTGGCTGAAATTCCGTGGTCAGGAATAGTGAAAGAGAAAGGAGTTCAGGAGGCATGGGAGTTCCTTAAAAGGGAGATACTGAAGGCACAGTCTAAAACTGTGCCAATAAGGAGGAAAAATGGAAGGCACCTGAAGAAACCAGAATGGTTGAGTAAAGAACTCTCAGCTGAGCTAAGGGTTAAGAGAAACGTGTACAGGAAATGGAAGAGGGGGAAAACCACCAAAGAAGAATTTAAGCAAGTAGCCAGGAGATGTAGGGAGAAGGTCAGAAAGGCTAAAGCACAGAACGAACTTAGGCTGGCCAGAGACATTAAACACAATAAAAAGGGCTTTTTAAAATATGTCCGCAGCAAAAGGAAAAAGAAACAGGCGATAGGGTCGCTGTGCAGAGAAGATGGCGAATTACTAACAGGGGGAAGAGAAAAGGCAGAACTACTTAACACCTTCTTTGCCTCAGTTTTTTCCCAGAAGGATACATGGACTCAACCTGGTGGTTGGGGAGCAGGGGAGGAAGCAGGGGAAATGCGGTACATAATAGGTAGAGAGGTGGTACAAGAATACCTGGCCACACTGGATGAATTCAAGTCTCCAGGGCCAGATGAATTGCATCCTAGGATATTAAAAGAACTGGCAGAGGTCATTTCGGAACCACTTGCTATGGTCTTTGAGAAATCTTGGAGGACAGGAGAAGTTCCAGCAGACTGGAAGAGGGCAAATGTTGTCCCCATCTTCAAGAAGGGAAAAAAAGAGGACCCAAATAATTATCGCCCAGTCAGCCTGACGTCAGTACCCGGAAAGATCCTGGAGCAGATCATTAAGCAGTCAGTTTCTAATCACTTAGAAAGCAATGCAGTAATCACGAGAAGTCAACATGGATTTCTCAAAAATAAGTCATGCCAGACTAATCTTATTTCTTTTTATGATAGAGTTACTAGCTTGATAGATGAAGGGAATGCTGTGGATGTAGCATATCTCGATTTCAGTAAGGCCTTTGACAAAGTTTCCCATGACATTCTTGCAAAGAAGCTAATACAATGCGGGCTGGACAGGGCTACTGTCAGGTGGATCTGTAACTGGTTGACTGACCGTTCCCAAAGGGTGCTCACCAATGGCTGCTTTTCATCCTGGAGAGAAGTGACTAGCGGGGTGCCACAGGGTTCTGTCCTGGGCCCAGTGCTCTTCAATATTTTCATCAACGACTTGGATGAAGGAATAGAGGGCATGCTCATCAAATTTGCAGATGACACCAAATTGGGAGGGGTTGCTAATACACCAGAGGACAGGATCAGAATTCAAAATGACCTGGATAGATTGGAGAGCTGGGCCAAAGCTAACAAAATGAAATTCAACAGAGAGAAGTGTAAGGTCCTACACTTAGGTAGAAAAAATGGAATGCAGAAATATAGGATGGGGGACACGTGGCTGGATGGCAGTACGTGTGAAAGGGATCTGGGAGTCTTAATAGACCACAAGCTGAACATGAGTCAGCAGTGTGATGCGGCAGCCAAGAAAGCCAATGCAATTCTCGGCTGCATCAATAGGAGTATGGTGTCTAGATCGAGGGAGGTACTGGTACCACTCTACTCTGCTTTGGTTAGACCTCATCTTGAATACTGTGTCCAGTTCTGGGCACCCCAATTCAAGAAGGACATGGTCAAGCTGGAGCAGGTCCAGAGGAGGGCAACCAAAATGGTGAAGGGCCTGGAAGCCATGCCCTATGAGGATAGACTTAGAGAGCTGGGTATGTTCAGTCTGCAGAAGAGAAGGTTAAGAGGGGACATGATAGCTATGTTTAAATATTTGAAGGGGTGCCATGTAGAGGAAGGAGAGGGCTTGTTTTCTGCTGCTCCAGAGACCAGAACAAGGAGCAATGGATTCAAGCTGCGGGAAAGGAGATTCCAGCTGAACCTCAGGAAGAACTTCCTGACGGTCAGGGCTGTCCGGCAGTGGAATATGCTGCCTCGCAGTGTGGTGGAATCTCCTTCTTTGGAGGTTTTTAAGCAGAGGCTGGATGGCCATCTGTCGGGAGTGCTTTGAGGGTGTTCCTGCATGGCAGGGGGTTGGACTGGATGGCCCGTGTGGTCTCTTCCAACTCTACATTTCTGTGATTCTGTGATTCTGTGATTCAGGCAGGCTCATCATTCTTAAATCATGTGGCAGAAGGGTTTTGTAACATGCAGTGCTGTGCTTTTATCTTTTTAATGATGATCTAAATGTATTTTAAATTGTTCTAACTGTGTGCTTTTTCAACAGAACTATTTGTTTATTTAAAAAAAACTTTTGGAAAATAACACTTTACCTAAACTTTGTTCTACATTGTTGTAAGCTACCTTGGATCCCCTGTCCAGAGAAAGGTGGGATGTAAGCAAACAAACAAACAAATGGAATGCATTGCAGAAGTATATGGATTTCCAAGGGATATGTTTACCATTTTGCCAGGAGGTATGAAAGGGATATTTGAACAGCATATAGTAATAGAAAATGGATATTTCTGTAGGAAAATGTAAACCTAGTTAATTTCTTCAAGCTGGTGCTGCTGGTGTTATGTGCCTTCAAGTTGTTTCCAACCCATGGTAACCCCAAGGTGACCCTATCATGGAGTTTTCTGGGGCTGAGCATGTGTGACACCCCCAAGGTCACCCACGGGGTTTCCATGGCCAAGCAGGGAATTGAACCCCAATCTCCAAGATCTTAGCCTAACACTCAAACCACTATGCCTTTCTGGCTGTCTTGAAGCCTTTGGGATCCCGTTTTTCATCTGTTAGTACATTGTTTTAGCTGGTGTAACTTTTTTAACTTGTTGACTAGCATGTGAGACTGCAAATTAGTTTGTCCTGCCTCATATTTGATATTTCTTTAAATTGTTTGTGTTGATTTTGCTACATCCCATCCTGAGATCTTTGGATTATAAGTATTTTAACTAAAAAAGTAAAATGTGTTCTCCATTGCTTTTTAAAAAAATAGTTACCACCTCCGTAGGAAGGGCAACCTAGTGCAGGCTTCTCTTTGAAATAAGCCAAAGCAAATACAGCTGCTGTGGTCGTGATTATCTCCCTCCCTTTGATATCTCTCCTCCAGTCACATGGCACACTGCCCAGTTCGCTGCCATCTGGATCCCCAAAGTGAGGGCTTTGAGGCCTTCCCATTCTTTGCAGATCCTATCCGAAGGTACTACCCAGGAACTGATATTTCATGAAGCAAATAATGGCATTAGGGGAGTTGGCCCTGTGGGAATTCTCCTATTTTATCTTCACAACAACTCTGTGAGATCTATTGGTGTGAGAAGCTTAATGAGCATCATAGAAGCCTTTGAACCTATTCATCCTGGTCTCCTTTGTTTTCTCATGCCTCAAACAGAGGGGAAAAAACTAACCACATGATGAGTCAGCTAGAGAGGTCTCTGTTTTGGTTTTCCTCAAAGAATGCTTGCATGATGGGAGAGACTGTTTCTTTTCACAAAATGGGCTTTAGTGTTTCTCTGTGCCCTGAAGGCTTGTTGGACCCCTTCTTGGACCAATGAGCAACAACAGTGCCTGGTATTACAGGACTGCTTTGTTTTCCCTCTAGTAGGAATGGAGAAGAAATGAGAAATTGATCACGCATAAATCTACGGTACACAATCAACTGTCACAGCTCCATCCAATGGAATCCTGGGATTTGTAGTTTCTTATAATTTTGGGGATGGAGCTCTAATGCTCTGCCATTAACATGAAGAAAGTGCCCTAGAGGATTTTAAGTGCTTCACCAAATCCCAGAATTCCCTTGGACGGAGGGTCTTTCTGCACTACACTGTTATAGTGCTATTATTCCACTTTCAACATCCTGTGGAATTCTGGGGTTTGTAGTTTACTGAGACCAAATAGCTCCCTGGCTGAGAATTCTAAATGCCCCTTCCTCAACTGCAAATCCCAGGATTCCATACAATGTTGAACGTGGAATAATAGCACTATAACAATGTAATGTGGAAAGGCACAGAGCCATGATAGTTAAAACAGTACCAAACTGCTATAATTCTGCCAAGTGGATACATTCCGCATCTAATATTAATGTCTAAGAATTTTTTTTAACCATTATTGATCCAGAAGCCAACTTTGGCTAATTTTTCCAAATATGTTATTTTATACTCAGAAACCTATATGGATCTATTTTATATTGAATCTTGCCATATAAATAGTGGCTAAATAAAGACCACACCAAGATTCATAGAATCATAGAGCTGGAAGAAACCACAGGGGCTATCAAGTCCAACCCCTGCAATTGAAGCATTTTTGACAGATGGCCCTCCACCCTCTGTTTAAATACCCCCGAAGAAGGAGACTCCACCACACTCCCAGGCAGCATATTCCACTGTCAAACTACTCTTACTGTCAGGAAGTTCTTCCTAATGTTTAGATGGAATCTCTTTTCCTGAAATTTGAAGCCATTGCCCCATGTCCCAGTCTCTGGAGAAGCAGAAAACAGGTTTCCTCCATACGACATCCCTTCAAACATTTAAACACAGCTATCGTGTTGCCTCTTAACCTTCTCTTCTCCAGGCTAAACATATCCAGCTCCCTAAGCTGCTCCTCATATGGCACAGTTTCCATGGTTTCTATCATTTTGGTTATCCTCCTCTAGACACATTCCAGTTTGTCAGTATCATTCCTAAACTGTAGTGCCAAGAACTGGACACGGTATTCCAGATGGCATCTTACCAAAGCAGAATAGAGTGGCACTATCACTTCCCTTGACTCTCCTCATAGGGCATGTTGGATTGAGCATATTGGATGTATATATTTTCTGCAAAAAAATTTATCTCACCTTTCAGTCAAAGCCAGAAACATGAATCCAACAGGTAGTCCCTACTAGAGCAGAGCAATGGAATTAGTTGTTGCATGGTGAGTCAACACTTATGCATTAGTTGCAAAGTGGATCAACATTTGTGTATATTCTAATGAGATAGTGAATTTATTCTAGTTTGGACTACCAATAGAATATAAGCCAGAGGGGGCAGCTGTGGGCCTTGCGGAAGTTTTTGACTTCCAGTTCCCATCAGCCATAGTCAGCATAATAGATAGTGAAGGATTATGGGAGTTAATGCCCACAAAAGTTGCTGAAGCACAGTTGTCCAGCACTGTATTAAAGTATTCAAGGTGGTAAAATATCACAAATGCACAATTAAAACATTTTAAAATAAGTTAAAATTCCAGAAACATTTTTGGAAGCCGCTTTGGGTCCCACTCTGGGAGAAAGGTGGCATTAAAATAAAACAAAATAGATAGTCATATTGGTCCATAGGAAACAATACAAAAATCAACTGTTTGACAAGAGCATTGTGAGCATCAATCAGACTACTGTGAAAGTGTGCAAGATTTGAGTTCTCCAGAATTTGTCATATCATGAGGTGATAGAAAACGAGGAGGAGAAGGAAGAGGAGGAGGAGGAGGAGGAGGGAGGGAGGGAGGGAGGGAGGATAAAATCTAAAAATTAGACCAGCTCTTGAGGCCATGAGAACTTCAGTTTAGACCCAGTACTAAATGACATCCAATAGCAACATTCCATTGATGAAACTGCCTCTTTCAGTGGAACTGCAATGGCTTATTTTCCCCTTTCCTTTCCAGCCTTCTCCATAAAACTCTCAGGGTCAAGAAGTGTGAGGGATTTCAAGATGAGCAAAGTCAAACGAAATTCCAGCATATTCACAGATAACTGTTAATGCAAGGAAAAGGAATGTAAAGAAGATTTTTTTTTCTCATTCTCCACAAGAAAAACCCTTTGCAAAAAATAAAATAAAATAAATAATAAAATCTGTCCCAAAAGCAATGTTTTTCCCAGAAAAACAGGTGGATTGTGAAACAGAAACTGTTTTCTGGCAACAACAACAAAAAAAAGTACCAAAACAAGTTGATTGTGCACACAAATACATTTTTCTTTAATCTCAAAATGGGGGAAAATCAGCAAAAATACCTGACAGTAATCCTGCCCAGCAGAAACAAAGCTTTTGAAATCCTTCATTCTTGTCATCAAGAATTAAAGAAGGTTTGCATTCCTATTAGTACAACATTTCAGCTCAGCATGATTAGTTTCTGGTACGTGTTGCAAGCATCAGATTACATCCAGTAATGCATTCTGGTATATTGAAGTCAAGGTGGATTTACATGTGGAAGAGCCAGCTGCGACTCAGATCTGTCCAGCGCTGTGAGTGAAACATAATGAGATTCCCAAGTCAGCACAAAGCCGAAAAAAGAAAGCCAACTTGTCATATTGTAAAAGCCAGAAATTAATTTTAGGTGGTGTACAGAGTTTTTTTTAATGAAAGAAAGAAAGAAAGAAAGAAAGAAAGAAAGAAAGAAAGAAAGAAAGAAAGAAAGAAAGAAAGAAAGAGGAAGGAAGGAAGGAAGGAAGGAAGGAAGGAAGGAAGGAAGGAAGGAAGGAAGGAAGGAAGGAAACTGAAGCAGTTAAAGCAATTAAAACAGCAATCTCAAATAAACATGATGAAAAATTAATCTAACATAACACAGTAATCACTAATCAAATTAGCTTTGAGAAGCTGATTCCTTTCCATTTCCTTGAAATGACTGAGTCAAAAAAGAAAGAACTCATGGGGAGGAATTGGCCAAGAGAAACCCCTTCTAAAGAATTTCTAATCATGGCCAAACCCAGGTTAACACCTGAAAGCTTCAGGTTGCTTATATGCACCATTCAGCTGCATTGCTGTCTGGTGTATTGTACACCTCCTAACATAATGTAGTTGTTCTGTGTGTAGATCTACTCTAGGCTGACTCATATACTACCACCAACCCAGACTTACTGCACAGCCTCTGAAGGCCACTCCCCATGTCTATTCTGTGCCTCACGAGGAACATTCAAGATCAGAGAAGTGTCTGGCTGTGTCCGTGTAGACAGATGCAAAATGATTACATCAGCACTGAGATCTGCCGGGGCAATGGTACCTGTCTGTTGCCAAAGGCACAGGGTCCTGGTTTCCTTTCCAGGTTAATTCAAAGTCTTGGTTTATGACAAAAGGATCTTTTGTCTCCCCTTTTCTCTCGCATGTATCCAGAGCCTGCTTCAGGTTCCCCTTCACCCAAAAATTTCTGAGGTGCAGTGCATGCAACCGGGATTTTTCTGTTGTCTGCTCAAACACAGTTGTCATACATTCACTTGTCAGAGTTGACTCAAAAGTTCTCTTTGTGCCAAAGAATTTGAAACTGCTCATTTAACAAGCAAAAACATGATGGTATGATGTGAAAAAAAACAGTATAGAAGCTGCACAACTAAAAGTGAACATCTTGCAGCATAAGAGCAAGGTATGGAGGATCTTAAAGGTCTTTGTATGCATATCATGAGCCAGTGTGATTAATAAAAAATACACATTTGCTAGGGTTAGAGGCACAAGACCCCCACAAAAATGGAAAAATCATAAATATAAAAAATATGCATGTGTGTCTGTGCCTGTGGAAAGGGGGCCAGGCAGGGTGAGGAGAATGGGCACCCACGGTCCAAACCAGGTCAGGGAAAAGGGGTGAGTCAGCATGGTGGCCCTATACTTCCTCTGTCTTACCATCCCCTTCCTTGGGTGTGGGAAGGCATCAGGAATGGTATGGTGGTGCTGAGAAATCGAGTTGCAATCCATCCTTAGCTGGCCAGGCAGTGGCTGGTGGAGGAGGAGGAGGAGGATCAGAGGAAGGTTTTTAAAGGACTGCATAGCCTGATTGACCGCCAAGAGGGAAGTTTCCCTCAGAACAGAAGTGCCTGAGGTGGGGGGCCAGGGGTTGGAGAAATTTGTAAATAATCAAATCCATTAAAATAAAACCTGCAGATGTGGAGTGCTGACTGTATAATGCTTGGAAGGTGGTAGGAAAAGAGGAAGACATCAGTACTGGTGGATTGATTCAATTAAGGAGGCCTCAGCCCTGAGTTCGCAAAACCCAAGGAGGGCAGCTGATAACAGGGGCTCTTGAAGATCTCTTATTCAGAGGGTCACCAGGAATGAGAGTTACTCTAACAACAAACAAGAAAAAATGGAGATCTCTGTATACAATTGAAATGACATTAAATAGTCACCAGGTAAACGTCCTTGAGGAAAGCCTTCCCAGTGTCTCAGTGCTGCTGAACATGCATGATGTGGTCAGAGAGGGAGCAGGGCTTTGGGTGCTAGAGAGAGAGGAAGGGAATATCAACCTCAGTAGCATCCATAAAGGCATAGGCAGGCATAAAGGAAGTTTACATATGTATATTCCACTAAGAGTGCAACAGCCTTGAAGAGGTACTGCTACATCATACATGAACAAAGTAGATCCACGTATGTCATGTGTCACAGAAGCCTATGAGCCACTGTTTCTGATTCTTAGTATTTCTAGAAATTGCTATGATTTTTGGTTTCCTTGATCAATTGTGCTATTAATGCATCACTAGATCACTCTGTATCGAACTGTGGCTGCTGTGCTGGTAACCACCATGTATATAAAATGGCTCACCTACATCGAGGGATTACAGATACACCGTAGGTAAAGAGGGCAAAAGATCAGGTATTACTTTTCCAAATCGACAATAGCGGCACGCAGAGTTTGCTGCCCTCAACTGTGCTTTCAACTGTTCTTCCCCCTACCAAAGCTGCCTGAACTCATGCAGAGGAACAGCGCTGTCCAAGGTCCTGAATTAACAATACAGATGTAACATCTCTTCCCCCCAGCTGGCTAAAGTACTCCTCCGAGTACAGTCACTATTATGCTTCCTAGGGCATAATAATGGGGTATGATCATTCTTTGATGACTTCTTTTCCCAGAAGGTCTCCTTTTGGCTGGATGTAGATAATAATATACATTTTTCATTGCACCGATTCCCAGGGGGCAGAAAAAAGAAAGAAGGAAGAAGAAAGAAAACCTTCACACCTAGCTAGTTCCTCACAGCATCCTTTGAAATGTGTGTGTATTTTCTGTGTTATTGGCTTGCAGCTGATATATTTCTCTCCTTTATTATAAGGTATATAATTATCCTAATTAGTTTTCTGCTTCCATGTGGAACTTGACCTATTGTGCACACACACCAATCCCTCTCCCTTACATTATTTTCATCTTTGCCTAGGTTAAACAAGACGTCGGTGATCATTTCTTGGTGCTCCTGGGTGTGATGGACTGCTTTCTTGCTAACGATGTGGACTCACCTTTTTTTTTTTTTTTGAAACATAGACCTGACAAAGGCATTTAAGTTCCATTGCAAAAGAAGACAAATTGAAATATCTAAGGGGACATAGAAAATATAAACATCATAAACTATGAACATAAACTCATATAGCTCATGATGAAGTCCAACTGTTCAATTTATGACTATGTTTTACAACTGCAAGTGGAGTTCCATGGATCTCCAGTGAACTTTATGGGCCTTGATTTACAATTTATCCAACAACACACTAAAGGTTTCACCTTATGCATAAATATGGACTTACTCAGAAGTAAGTCCAACTGAGTTCAGTGAGACATAAGACTATAATTCTATGCTCTTTTATGTGGGGCCATATATGCACTAAACTGTTACAGTGCTATTACTCCACTTTCAACATCCTATGGAATCCTGGGGTTTGCAGTTTAGGGAGGGGCTTTTGAGGCCCCTCCCTAAAGTGCAAATCCCAGGATTCCATAGGATGTTGAAAGTGGAATAATAGCACTATAACAGTCTAGTGCAGAAATGGCCTGGGATTAAATCTCTTTGAACACACTGGCAGATACTTCTCAGTGCATAGGACTGAACTGTACATTCTGACAATTTAATGCCTTTTAATGAGCAAAGTGCACAGAGTGTTACCTTTATATCCTGCCTTTCTTCTCAAGAGGTCAAAGCAGCTCTATTCCTCTCCACTTTATCTTCATGCCTCTCCTTGAAGGTAGGGGAGGGAGAGGTTCTGTCCTAAATTAACTCAGTCATTCAGTGGACCCTAAGAACTTGTAACTCTGCCAAGTCCAACACCTAAACCATTCTTTCCCAGTATAATCTACCTTGAAATATTGCTGTGAAGACAGAACATCCTATAACCCTCATGAAAATTTGGTTGGGACTTCTTGGAGAGATAGAATACAATGGGACCGTTTACCATAAGGCTGTGATTGATCGATTGATTGATTGAACAATGTCATTGGACTCGGTTACATTAAACTGGTTTACATCTCAGTAATCCAATGTAATTATGTATGGATCATTTTTTTAAAAAATGGCTGGCATGCAGTTAAACAGCTTGGAGAGAGCCTAAATCCAACATTAGATATTTTAAAGCAATTCCATAGCCTTCAGCTGGGTTGGTTTTAGTCGGAAGGCTCAAAAATGCAGTCTCAGGCTGCCTTCCAAAATATTTAACCGGTGGTATTGTAAAAGCTATCTTTCTGCCCATTAGTAAATAGACTGAACTGATGCCCTCAATTCATTTCATCGAGGCCATTAAATGGCAATAAAGCCATAGTCATTGTAGGCCTAAGATGAATTTGAATCCAACATACAGAGATCAAAGGGCTCCCGATTCACTTTCTTCACCCTGCCATGAGCCATCGCTTCCCATCAACAGAGATATTTTATCCCATATATAACAGCTCTCTTGTGTCACGGCTAATATATTCCATACGGTACCAGTTCCTTTACTATAATATAATCACAATCAGGTCTGTGTCCAGCAACACACCAATAAATAAATACACAGAAAATGACATTAGGGATAGTATTTTGACCATGGGGACTCAAGAGGGGACATTAAAAAAAAAAGCCCAGTGTAATTTCATCCCACAACCCCAAGCAAGCTCCATGATGAGATATGACAGTTAATCTGGTTTCCTATTTCCTGAGTCTTTTAGGCCTAACGTTGGGTGTTTTCTTGGAGGAAAAAAGATGACCAGAGGTGCTGTTAATGCTGCATCAGCAGAATGGCATTTTAGAAAGGGGGGACGACGCGGGGAAAGTGATATTACCCATTAATCCCTTCACACACCACAAATTGGAATTTCTTGGGAAAAGGCCTAACCTGCCCCCAAAGTTATTGATTCCCTCGGATTCCTGAAAAGCTGGCAATAGCTTCAATTTGTGGTCAAAATGACTGCCAGCATGGGTAGCAGAAATCCAAATAATCCCAGGGAACTATACAGAAATAATGTCACACTTCCATCTTTTCTTAGTTTTCATTCATAGTCCTTCCACGCCAGCAAGAACCAGTTGCGGGTTCTGACACTGACACCAAAAAACACATGATCTGGTGCTTTGACTCAGTTTCTTTATTTTCATGTTCATTTTTGAAAAATAAAAAAAAAAGAAGGGGGAAGGTGAAAAGAAAGAGGTAGCTTTGGTTGCAAAAGTAAAACAGAAAATAAGCTGACGACACAGCAGTAATAAGAAATCATACATACATTTTAAAAAATGGTGACCAAATGTCCAGATGTTGTCCAAGTACTGATATTTTAATTTAATAGGGTAATATATTTAATGAGTTTTTGCAAACTTCTTTATTACTAATTTTTAATCCTCGCACCTTGCTTTAATTCACATTGTGAGCTGCCTTAGGTCCCATTCAGGGAAAAGGCAAGATATAAATTAAATACATACAGAAAAATAGGCATCCATATGGAGCTGACATCTATAGTCCACCCATTTAAATGCTGAAAGGAGATGAAGTCCTCAGTCCATTGAATAAGATTAGCTGGGCTTTTACAAGCTTCAGCAGAGGTCTTTTAACCACCCAAAGGGCAAGGTGAATCAATTTCTGCTGGATAGATGGTAATTTCTAAGTTATAAGCAGATCAGTTAAGCATACCTGCAGATCTACTAACTTACAGGATTGCTCCAAAGCAAAATGTAATCTGACTAAAATCTTAATTCCAAAATAGGTATGCAGTTCATCAGTGATGAATAAATCAGTGCAAATCAACTACATGTGAATTTTGCATGGGATCTCCCCAGTTGCTGCACATTTGAGCAGGAAACATCTTTTCCTGTGCAGAACGTAATATTTCCACACATAAATATTATTTCCTACACAGAAAATGCTGGTTTCTATGCAAAATGACCACATCCAAATTTTGCACAGAATAAGTCCACAAATGTGAATATTCAGTCCAGGCTTGAGCAACACATTTACACACAGAGAGAGAGAGAGAGAGACATGCATATAAATATATATATTCATTCAAATATTCTTCCTCTCCCTTAGTGACTAGTGGCTTCCACACTAGTGCAGGTAGGCTAACTTCACTCTGAATTTTAGTTTGAACTTTAACAAAGCTATCCAACCTAACAAACCTCAGCCATTTCCACCCCACACTGTTATAGTGCTATTATTCCACTTTCAACATCCTGTGAAATTCTAGGGTTTGTAGTTTACTGAGGCCAAAGAGCTCTCTGGCTGAGAATTCTAAATGCCTGTCCCTAAACTGCAAACCTCAGGATTCCATACGATGTTAAAAGTGGAATAATAGCAGTATAACAGTGCAGGGTGGAGATAGCCATATTTTAGAGACACGATTCAGCACTAGACTATTTGCCTATAGCACAGAGTGTGATCATTGCCCCATTGATTTGGAAGCAGCCAGCTGTCACTGCCTCTAAAGGAAAACACTTTTTCTTCCTCTGACCTTTGACATAAGGATAACTTCAGCATCCTGATTCAATACATTTATCTACTTGTCAGTATTTGCTGTTCGTATCTGTTTAGTCACTCAGTATTTTATACTTGCAAGATTGTATTTACGCCTGTTGCACATTTAGCTTTAAATGCTAATTGTTGTGTTTGTATTTAGTTACTTTGGTTCATTATTTCCTTTTTTCTTCCCTTTTTGCTCTTGTTGAGATTCCTGCCTCTTGTGTTCCACGTGGTTCTCTGACCAAAAAGAATGCTTCTCAGATGTTTGAGACAACTGCTTTAATTTACCTGTAGTTCTCTTTTCCAATCAGCTGGCTTGGTAGGACCAAGGCTTCTAGTTGCCAAGGCTGAACTTAGGGAGGTAAAGAATACTCACAAATATTCTCAGCCTCCATGAGAAATAGTGTCTCAGCACATGGAGGGTCCCACTGAGAAGATGGTCATATTTCATTTCCTGTTGTTTTTTTTTTTTTTTTTTACATGCATTTTGGAAAATATTGTTAAACTTTTCTTTGGCATTCTTTGCAAAAAAAATGTGGATTTGAGTGGAGATTATTCTCTTTTCTGGGCAAAATGATCCTTTTCACAAAAAATGATGGGGGGGATGTGAAAAATGTGAAAAACCAACAAAAATGTATAAAACTCTTTTAATCTCACCCCATTGGGAGAAAACTACTGAAAATGTTTCTTATTTCATATCAGAATGAACTAAGTGGCAATCTCCATCTTTAGCTGAGCCTCACAGTCTCAGGAAGGAATTGATTCTGGGCTTTCCTACTTGGCTCAAATATTTTAGCTGATGATGCGTTGTGCAAAGGTACATTTGACAAGAGAGAGAAATAATAAGCCATTCCTGGAAGCATGATTTCTTTGCATGACATTCTTAATATTTACTTGCATTAAAATGATATTCCCTGCAGAGATGATACAGCAGTTGGGGTAAACTTGCCCGGGTGGGCTGCCAAGTTCACTTGCAACAGGATGGAGTGCTTCCTTTTCATCAGTGCTGATCTCCGTAATCCTTCAAGGTCCATTTCCATAAGACTTCATCTCTGTTCACAGATTATATGAACTCAATTCATATGAATTCAAGGAGGACAGGGCACTCAGCCAGGCTTTTCCATTACTGCTCAGTAAAGAGTGTTGAGTGTGAAAAAGAGCCTCTCCTCAATGGGGGGAGACTCTCCAGCTAGGAACCCCGATTTTTCATTTTAGTCTAACTTAGATGTAATGGCTGAAAAGTTCTAGAATCAAGCCACCTGTTGAAAGCCACAAGCAAAATAGGGCATGTTCAGATGCAAATGAAATGTGTTAAGAGCCTCCTTAGCTTCATCATGTCTCACCGTAATTTTCTAAAGCAATTTCTCCTCCTCCTCTACTATTTAATGTTATCTTTCATTATATTTAAATTCCAAGTTAAAAATTAAATTGAAATGAAATTAATTTCAAGTTCTGTTTTCCATTTGATACCATTTTCAGTGCGACCATTACTGCCATCCATTACTTAAATTACTTAAATTCATTAACTCAACACACTGAATTCATCGTAAGCTTGTTTTTGGCTTTTGTCAAAGCTTGCTTTGGCAGTGGCACTAACAGCATGGAGGTAAGTAAAATTTAGAGGATCAGCACATCCGCTGACCTGACCAAGCTTTCTCTGGAAAACAGTTTATCCTTCTGGCTCTCAGCATTAATGGCCTTTGGGTCCTAGAGCTTCTCCCAGCAAGTACTTTTCTAGAACCAGTCAGAGGGCAGGTTCTAAGACTCAAGGTGGCTAACAACATTTTTAAAACAATGCAGATTCTTAAAAGGAACTATGTACAAACTTTGATAAAAGTATGAAAATAAAAGTTAATTAAAAAGGAATTGAGCAATTTATGAAATTAAAACACTAAACATTAAAAACATCAGTACTATGTTGTTGTTGTGTGCCTTTAAGACATTTCTGACTTACGGCGACCCCAAGGCAAACCTATTACAGGATTTTCTGGGTCTGAAAGTGTGTGAGGCACCCAAGGTCACTCAGTGGGTTTCCATGGCCAAGTACAGAATTAAAACCTGGTCTCCAGGGCCATAGTCTAACACTCAGACCACAACACCATGATGGCTCTCATGGTTGTACAAACCATAAAACTGCATAGCACATCATTAAAAGCCCACCCCATTCAATTTCTAAAAGCCTAGTGGCACAAGACTGTTTTCAGTTGTTGATAGAAGGTGAACAAGTAGGGACCTATCCTAGCCTTCCTAGGGAGGGACATCCAAAGACTAGAAGCAGTCACTGAGAAGGTCCTCTCTCTTTTTCCCACCAAACAAGCCTGAGGAGATGGTGGGACAGTGAGAAGGGCCTCTCCTGATGATCTTAGAGCTTTAATGGGCTCATAAAGGGAAATATGGTCCTTCAAGTCACCTGGACCCAAGCCATATATACCAGCGCATTCTTGCCTTGTTTATAGGCTTCAGACTTTGCTGTCAATGGAAAGAAAGTGCTGGACAGATCTGCAGTCTTGACATCATACTGTAGTAAGAACAACCATGGCAGCAATGTCAATTTTTTGGGTGGTGGTGCTAGTGGTGATAGTTTTCTGCAAAAATAAAGACCATCCAAGTTCTCTTGTAAATTCTACAGTGCTTGGAAGCACAGAATCTCTCACAAACTGTACTCATGGATGTCACAATCAGCCTGTAGACAGTGTCATGCACCACCCTCATGTGTGTGAAGCACTTCAAACACAATTTGATTTATCAGAGTAGCACCAGGCACAGCTAGGTTCATATCTCCACATGGCCCTGACAAAAACTCTTACAGGAAAGGTGATATAGAGACATAACCAATAAATCCTCTGCAACAGTACATAAACACTAAACATTTCTAGTTTTTCATTCTTTTCTGCCCCAGAAACCTTTCACAGCAAGCACTGGGCAAGCATCAAGCTCTGCAGAACGGGTGTTTACTCATCTGTCCTCAGAAGGAGTGATTGAGAGCTCACATGTTGTCCCGTTATTGAGCAAACTCATTACTTCCAAACAAGAACGAAAAATTATCCTGCCACTAGAAATGAAATAATGATGCTGAAGCAAGAATAAAGTTATGTATGCTGGTACTTCCAGAGGGTAAATACCAAGAATTAATAGAGCATAGGGGCACTGCAGTTTAAATGTTTGAAGCAAAGTCCCTGTTCGGGAAATGATAATGTCCAGCAATACAGTGGCATCATGGCATTTTTGCCCCCCGCCCATTCCAACAGCTTCCAAAGTTGGCTTTCCTTCTCTGAATATCACATCCATTCTAGGCTTCAGTGCAGCGGGTGGTGCCGCATTGTATATTATCAAGGGGGGCTGGAAGCAAGTGGCATGCACATCTCATTTCTGGAAATGTCACACCATTTGCCATTTATCATGGAGGCTGGAGCCATTCTTTTGAGTAACTGACGGAGCCGAGTTCCTCATAGATACTTACCCTGCTGAGACTTCAAGGAGAATGGAGGAAGGGATTTTAAATATGAGCTGGCTTTGTAAAGGACAAAATCTACAAGGAGTGGCTTGGAGTTTGGAAACTTATTTCAGTTGCAGTAATAGTTCCAAGACCTTGATACAGTGGACCCTCCACTTTTGCAGGAGTTAGGGGGCCAAGACTTGTGCAAAAGTGGGAAAACCATGAATATAAAAAAAAATCACAAACTTTTTTGTACCCAAGAGAATGCTTCTCTAGGAATCTCTAGGTCCTCCGGGGCAGCTCTATGGTCAACTTCCAGCAAAACTTGATCATGGAAAAATGCTGGATGGCCTAAAAATTCCTAGAGATAACATACTAATCAACTCTGTGAATCACCGAATCGATAATAGGGAAACCAACAAATGTGGAGGACCAACTGTAATTTGGAGGCAGTCTGGTATAGCAATTTAAATATTGGACTAGGACTTTGGGAGACCAGGGTCTGAATCCCTGCTCAGCTGTGGGAACCCACTGGGTGACCTTGGGCAAGTAACATTCTCTCAGCCTATAAAGAAGGCAATGGCAAACTTCTCTGAATAAATCTTGCAAGAAAGACCCCATGATAGCTCACCATAGTGTCACCAAAAGTTGGGAAAAAAAACCTTGAAGGTTCACACCAGCAATATCCCAATAATTGCTATGAAAGTTGCATTCAAAAATATGCAATTATTACTTGATTTTCAATGAGGAACTGAATTATTTCTAATTACTTTTTTAAAAAAATTGAATACTAGAAGCTGCATGACTGTGATACAAAGCATACTGTCCTATCCACCTTGTCATTCTCCCAACCCCTACAACACAGCACAAGGCACTTGAACCATGTGATATTTGCCCTCATTTGCATAAATATAACTCATTTTCTATAACATTTTCTAACATATTTTCTAGGGAAATAATTTTAAAAAGTTAAATGTACAGCTCAACAGAAGCAAGGTTATCTCCAGTAACCAAATTAATTACACAGTACCTTTTATTGGATAAAGGAATTAGACACAAAGAACCAGTTATATGTAACTCATCACCTACATGCACTAGAATGGCTAACACATTTGGAACTTTATACATCTGGAGAAGGGCCAAAGTCCTTGGGTCCCAGGTGCCAGTTTTCTCCCTCTGGGAATCTCCAGGTCTGCAGTGATGGTCCAGCCCAATCCAAATCCAGTTCAGGTTTGGAATGGCCTGTCAAAATTATCAAAAATAAAACCAGAAGAGTCCACTTCTGGTTTTGAAAAAGAATTGTGTTCTTTTGACATTATACTTTATAGTGGGACACAGTCTCCTATGCTGGCAGCAAGCCAAGGCTCACAGCTCTCTGATTAGAGTCTTTACCATCAGCCTCGAACAAAGCATGCAACAGTTCATCAGCCAGTTACCATTTGTTGTTTCAGCAGTCAAAGCCTGTAATAAATTCCGTGTGGCAGTCCAAAGGAATATCCAGTAGCAAAGTCAGCACATAAAGTGAGGGTCAAGGTTTCCAGGAACATGTGTCAGAGATGCAAACATAGGACTCCATTGCTTCCACCAGTGACACCACTTCTCTGCAATAGTTTTCTCCCCATCTCCTCCCCTGTATTTATGGGCTGACAGCCTCCCCCATAATTTGCCTAATTAATGCATCTGCTGTATATAAACACTCTGAACCTTGTGGGCTCTCCCTTTTTTCCTCTACACTGGGCTGCAGTAATTATTGTCCTGTTCATGTCCCTTTTGGCTGTTGGGGAGGATCCTCTCTGTGTTTTCACTTGAGTCCTGGGACTAGGGTATCACACTCCTGCAAACTATTTAACATATGAATCACAGTTCCTGGGGGTTTCTGAGGAGGCAGTTCAACCTTTTTTCCAGAAAAAGTGAAGTATGGGGTAGTCTAGAAAATGCTGGGACATCAAAACCAATCCTCATGGACTAATGCATGACCATAAATGCAGTTATTTCTTTAGTTGCCACACTTCTCTCAATTTTTCAGTACAGTTCTCCTCCACCAAAAAATGTACCAAAACATTAATCTTAAAGGGTATTTTGTGTTAAAATGAATGTAAAAACTATGCATAACCTTTGGTTTTGCTTCTGATTTCTCTTTTGATGAACCACTGAACTAAAGAGGTGGAAGCTTGAATAGCATGAGACACTGGTACGTGTATGAAACTGTTCTAACTCTTATAACTAGAAAGGAGGAAGACATGCTGGTGAGATGCAGATTTTCCTGCTACCCAATACACTTTCCATCTGTTTGGCAATAAGCATCTCAGCCAAAGTAGGCTGTGTTTAAGGAAAGCATTGCTCAGGGTAACAGTTGTTCTAGACTGCTTTTAGTTTTCATAGAACAAAGAATGTGTTAAGTATTTTAAATATGTCATGAATGGGAAGTTTTCTTTCTAATTTTCTCTTTGGATTTATTTCTTTTCTCATTGGTCCTTCAGAGGACACTTCTGAAGAAATGAGAGGCCATCGTGGAGATTATTATCAGAAGACAGGGGCAGAGAAGAATTGCTGAACAAGAGGAACAGAATGACCACCCCCGAGGAAGTAAGAAATACAGTATAACTGCTGTAATAACTGCTGTTTCTCCAAAATATTTCTGACCAAGAAGAAAAGATTTGGTCTTCTTGTTGTTCTTTAAAAAATGGCCTAGGTCCTGTTGTTAGTGCCAATTAGAGTAGAGCCAAAGACTCACAATTCAATAATTGGTTTATTGTGTGTACTGTAATTGGGGCTACTAAAGGGATTCCAGCTAATATCTACCCTAGATTTTATTTTATTTTTATTTTGTGGAGAATCATTTATGGGTGTGGGTGCGTCTGTGTTTTAGTTATATTTATGGATAAAGACCAAGATCCTTCCTGGGAGAAGTATCCAGCCCCTCAAAACCCACCTTAAAAGCCAGGTAGCCTCACCAACCAAGGGGGTTCTGAAAAACTGGTGAGCAGGACACAGAGAAATGATGCATCCAGCTCCCTCCCTCCAGGGAACCACAGTATGAAAAGCAGCAGCAGGGAAACTTGTCGTGGAAAAAGCAGCAGCAACGGCAGTGAGAAACCAAGCATAGTCTAGTGTCAAGTCATACTCTCTCAGCCTCAGAGAAAGGCAAAGGTAAATACTCTCTGAACAGATCTCACCAAGAAAACTCAATGATAGGTTCGCCTTAGGGTCTCCATAAGTCAGAAGTTACTTCAAGAAACAGAATAACAACAAAAAGCTGTGAAGTCCTATTGCACCTGCTTGTCAGGTGTCAGCTTACTGGCGTGAAGAGGTTGGAGGTGCCGTCTTTCAGCACCTCACACACCAGTGCCATGGAACTTTTTGAGTTGGTGTGGCTACTTGGCTTTTAAGGTGGGTCTTAGGAGACATTTGCATGCAATGTGAATAGCAGAATTTACAAGGTCATATATCTAATTTAATGAGATTGTGAATGCTTAACAGGATGCTAGCCAAAGTTTTTGTTGTTGTAATGATTTTTGTTGTTTCCCGCATGCTTCTTATGTGCTTAGTTCTTCTTAAGTGGTTGGGAGGTGGATGAAGAATTGAATTTCCCATCTCTTTCCTTCTTTACCAAACTCAGATCAGGGATGAGGGAGGGAAGGGGTAAAATCACGCACATTGTGTAAAAATCTCAATACTTAAAAATGCATGCAATTGAAAAATGTGCATAAGCAAGATTATATCAGTGGAAAAAATGCACACAAAGAGGCATAGATTAGGAAAGAGACACACACAAATGCATATACATTTCTATTCAGGAAATAAGAACAAAACCTTGCAACTTGATATAAACAAAGAATAGGACAAGAAAGCAAGCAGGAGAAATAAGATGGAGGTCAAAATCCTTTGTGGAAGTCTCTATAGAGGTGGCTGGACACTTTTTTCAAATGCAGAATGTCTGCATTCACTTCAAGGCCACAGAAAAGGAGCTGAAGATAAAGTGTGCTGTTGCACATTGGATTTCACATTTGGTTGCACATTCAGTTATGAGTTAATACATGAGTTGTGTAGCACAATCAGTGAGAACCTCTACCAAAGAATATTTACTCCACAGAACTCTGATGTTGGATCTTGATGACAGAGTTTTTCCTATCCCTGGCTTGGTTAGGACAGCATTTGATGGTCCATCTAAGTCCCTAAAATCCCTTGAGCCAGTTCCTACCAGAAGAATGGGAAGAAACCCATAAGAGCATTTACCACCAACACCATCATTCTGCAAAAGGGAGTCTGTTTCCAGTTCCTCTGAAGCTGTAGCCTGCTCTGCTTATGTATTCAACTATCTATCTATCTATCTATCTATCTATCTATCTATCTATCTATCTATATTTTCCAACATTTCAAGACAGATGATTTGGCCATCAAAAAGCTTTTGTGCAGCCAGGCTTGTGAGGGCTCAGTAAGTGCTCAATTAGCCAGAAAATATCACCAAATTATAAAGTACAGGCTGTGCCCAAACCCAGATTTTCTTATCTAGAGACCTCTTGCCCAACAGCTGTGTTTGACTGCAATTCCATAGAGTGTGTGCCAAAGACTTGGTATGAGAACCACATTCCCAGTATGTACTGAATTACATAATCCAAAAAAGGGAAATAAAAACATTGAAACAATCCAACACAGATTTTCTTGTCATCTTCTGTCATGTTCTTTTCCTAGTCTGTCTCCACAACTATCCCAAGCATCTGTCTAGTCTGGGATAGAGTAACTAGCCTAAGGTCATTTGCTAAGGATTTGAACCTGTAGCCACCTGGCCCAGCACAGACAATGACCTCAAAACAGCTGAGAGCCTACATTTTGTTTGAATAGTAAAAACCTGCATTCATATACACACATGATAGTTGTGCCAACAGTAGGATTTAAGTCAATAGTTACTTCCGTGCAACTTACACAATTTATATAACCATAAGCTGAGAAGAGACGTAGCACAATGCCCAAAAAGTAGAACTGTGGCTGACATTCTGTTAAATATGCATAAATAAGTCATACTTCAGTCAGCCCTCCACATTTGCAGGTTTCACTTTTGCAGATTTAATTATTCATGAATTACTTGCTGTCACCTCTGCTGCCTCCCTACACCTCATGAGACTGAGAAATTGCAAATGAGGCTAGTAAGTCCCTATCAAAAATGGTGTGGGGCAGCAGTGGAGGTGGCAGTAAGCCCCACCAGCCACCCACTTCTGCCTTGTGAAAGAACTCTGATGCCTCAAAGGAATCCGTCGTGGGTTAGATATGGTAATCATGCTTTTTTTATGTGTTAAATATGGTTTGGGAAGGCCTAGAGTTATTCATGTTTTTTTCACTTTCACAAGGGTCCTGTGCCCCTAACCCTAGTGAATGTGGAGGGATGATTGTACGTATGTGGTGCCAAAAAATTACCATTGCACAATAGACACATCCTGCTGAAAGCAGCAGAAGTGGACAGACAGCATGTTCATCTGTGCCTTGTCTTTACAAGTGGTGCATTTTGCATTGCATGCTGGGGTAGTGCGTTGTGCATCATGATTCTGCATCCTGTACTTTTCGTTGCAGTTGTGCATTTAGTATTGTGAATTCAACAAAGGCACCTAGTCATGTGCATGTGCTACATAATGTTGCTATTCTGCAAGGCCGTTGTATAGTGCCTGAGTAGCAGATGTGGATATTTGCTGAAGGAATGTTAGGTTGCAGCCTGTATATGTAAGAGAACTTACATGTGTGTATGACACCAACAGGATTCCAGACCAGGTCAGAGTGCATGCTCCTGAAGCTGTCCCAGAATCATTTGCATGGCCATGAGCAATTTGCTGGGGACTCCTTTGCAGATGAGTGCTTCTCTGAGGAATGATTTGGAAAACACTGCAGCTGCTATGGACCTTTTAAGATTGGAAACGTTCAGAAAACTATTTTAAAGTGGAAGCCCCATTGGGTTCTGGAACTGTGGTTTCCTGAGTGATAATCATGAGCAAAGTATCACACCATAGCAGATAGAACATGTTCGTTTTTATTTCTGTTGTATTTTTTAGACAAAACCAAGTCGGAGGGTTCTATTACCAGCTTCACTTGGAATGAACATACCAATTAAACTCAACAGGAACCTGACAGAGCTTGTCATCTGCGCATTTTGGTTCTTTGCAGGGAAAAGCAGTGGAGGTCAATGAACGATTCAAAGTCCATGGCCCGCCAACCATAGCTTCATTTGTCACCTCCATAACAAGCTGCGAGGCTTTCTAATATGTGTGACAAGCAGAACCAAAGGTTGCAATATTTAAAATGATGGCTGTTTTTTTGTTTTTGTTTTTTGTAATAACTGAGGGCTAAACAGAGGTCTGAAATCAGACTAAATATGGAGTGTAGAGGTATAAAAATGACTGCAGTGCATGTTAAAGGTGCTAAAGCCGAAAATATACACCAGATTTGTACAACATCCTGTAAGCACCTGCAGAGATACACTGAAAGCCACAGTTGCATGACTGATTGATTGAAAGATGCCAGCTCATGTGTCACGCAATGGTTGAAGAGTTTCCCATGCATTATCAATAATGAGAAGGAAAGAGATGTTGGCAGAACAATTGGGAAAGTACCATTATGGCACCTCTGAGAAAGTGCAACTACCAGTACAACCATTTATACACTATTGTAGGGCCCCAACAGAATTCTGGCCTTTCTGATGTTCCGTAAGAGTGAAAGGGAGGAGGCCTCTCCAAAAGTTCTTCAAATTTTCCCCAATAAATATTGAGGTTTAACTTTCTCCAGATATTCTTCTAATGAGAGCCAGCATAGCACAGTGGTCTGAGCATTGGACTATGATTCTGGAAATCAGGGTTCAAATCCCCACTCAGCCATGGAACCCTATTGGGTGACACTGGGAAAGTCACACTGTCTCAGCCTCAGAAGAAGGCTAAGGCAAACCCCTACTGAACAAATCTCAGCACGAAAACCCCATGATAGATTTGCTTTAGGGATACCATGAGACAGAAAAGACTTGACAGTAAAAACTGCAAAGCCCTTCTCTTTATTCCACTACTCTCCCAGGAATGTTTGGTAGGGACTATGGAGAGGGCCTTCTCAGTGGCTGCTCCCACACTTTGGAACTCTCTCTTTTTGTGGTATTTTGCCTTTTAATGTTTTTAACTCTATAGATTGTTTGGAATGTGTATGGCCATTTCTGCACTACACTGTTATAGTGCTATTATTCTACGTTCAACATCCTGTGGAATCCTAGGGTTTGCAATTTAGGGAGGGGCATTTAGAATTCTCATCAGAGAGCTCTTTGGCCTCAGGAAACTACAAACCCCAGAATTCCACAGGATGTTGAAAGGGGCATAATAGCACTATAACAGTGTAGGGCGGAAATGGCCTATGTGTGTTGATATATATAAATATTATTATACGTATACAATTGATGTTTTTGCATGTTTTTAATCGGTACTGGTTTTAATAGTTTGTAAGCCACTTTGAGTTCAAGTATTGGGGAAAAGGTGGGATATAGAGGAGGAGGAGGAGGAGGGGAAAAGAATACTAGCTTCAGCAGCAGCAGCAACAGCAACAACAACTTCTTAATACTTCCTGAATATTTCTGAGGTGGGTTTCCAGTCCAAGCATTCCTCTATTTAGTTCTTGATGTTTGGCTTAGATGTTGGACTTCCGTATATGAAATTCAACCATGCTTTGGAGTTACTATATACCAGCATCTAGCTATTGACAGTTTGGGATATTTTCCATGCCGTGTCATTCAGCATTTAAGGGAGAAACTAACATGTGCTCTACAAGTTCTGTCCAGCATGCCTGATATAAAAGACCTGGCAAGACAAAAATGGAAGCTGTAAAGTCAGTTTTGAAGACAGTTCTACAAATGCTGTGACTATATTATGACGTAGAAGTTTCATGGCTAGTGTCATGGGCATATATTGACAGGAATCTGACAAGGGCCACAGCCATTTCTGCAGTACACTGTTATAGTGCTATTATTCCACTTTCAAGATCCTATGGAATCCTGGGGTTTGCAGTTTAGGGAAGGGCCTTTAGGATTCTCAGCCAGAGCGCTCTTGGGCCTCAGTACACTACAAACCCCAGAATTCCACAGGATGTTGAAAGTGGAATAAGAACACTACAACAGTGTACTGCAGAAATGGCCCATCTTACAACAGCTTTCAGAGAAGTAGCCATGTTAGTCTCCTGCAGCAGGAAAAGGAGAAAGAAGAGGGGAATGAAAGGTGGCAGTATCTTTAAGACTAATGTGCAACACTTTTTAAGAGTAACTGGTTTATTTATTTATTTTATTTTTGCCTGAGCTTTCATGGATATAAAGCCACTCCTTCAGATGTAGTACCATGTTCCAACAGGGGACACTGCTGAGTTTTACAGTGCCACACCTAAGCTATAACATTTCTTCAATGCTTCTATCTGTTCATTATTTTATTTTATGGAAAGAGTTATATCTCACTTTTCTTCTCAATTTCAGGGTGTCATACAATAAAAGTAGTTTAACCAATTTAAACCGCAGAAAACAACAGGATATGTGGAAAGGGCTTTAATGGGATATTGTTACCCTGATTTCTGGGTCCCTTGGAGGACACCTCAATGTGCTCCAAATAATGGGGAATGGGAATTATCCTGAGCACAAGCTGTAGCACTACAAGAGGCAGGGTAACCTAGCGAGATCTTTAAACCCAATCTTTACGGGGTCAGGCCAAGCCAAAAACCAAGCAAAATTGTCTAATAAAATGATTTTATTGAGGGAAATTCACTCATGCATGCACACAAGATACACACAGTCACACATTCACACAAGAGCTATCTGAAAGAGAAAGGGAGAAAAATTATAGAGAGGCTGAGGGATTTGGGGGGATTTATAATTACAGTCCAGAAGAGTAGTGAAGAGTAGAAATGTATTTTGGCTTAGGTAGGACCTAAGGGCAGTTCTCATTCAGGAGCCAGACAGACAGAGTGACGGGTAGATCTTCAAGAGACTGCACTGGGCCTCCTCAAATCAGGGGTATTTATACCCTGAAAATGGCTTGTGGCTGTGAAGGTTCCAGATGCAAGAGAAAGGGAACCTGTTGTGGACAATGAGCCTTTCGCCTGTTGATGGGCTTAGTGCTTTGATTGACAAAGACATGATGAATGTTGTAATAGCTGTCTATTGTGGGTGCTGTGAGGACAGACGAAAGAATCCAGGTGTACAAGGGATGGATATCTGTCAATCAGGGTCCTGGTGGGCTCCTCACAGTTGGATTCCTTGGAAAAGTCCACCTTCTATTTAAGCCTATTATCCACAGGAATGGTGTGTATTTGCCTGACAAATGACTCAGTCTTACCTGGAGGAATTTTGGAGTTGACCTATGCTTCTCACATTTACAGTCAAATTCTTTCCCTCACTCGGTTTGACCTCTCTGTCACCTTTCAGGCTTGAATTTGATATCAGAGCCAATAAAATGTATTGCCAATTACATATGATGCCAATTAGGTATGGTGCCCATCCAAACCATACTGATATTGGGGACCCCCAAAGCGGGGCCTTACAGTATGTATACTACTTTTTTATATATATTTTGTCATAGTTTTAAATCATTTCATATCATTTGAATGTACTGATGTTTTAACAGGGTAGCTTATTTAATTGTTTTAAAAATCTTTTTATTGCTAGTTCTTAAATTCATGTACTTTGTTTTAATTTACTTGTGAGCAACCTTGAGTCAAAGGGTCTTTATGCACTACACTGTTATAGTGCCATTATTCCACTTTCAACATCCTGTGGAATTCTGGAGTTTGTAGTTTACTGAGGCCAAAGAGCTCTCTGGCTGAGAATTCTAAATGCTCCTCTCTAAACTGCAAACCCCAGGAGTCCACAGGATGTTGAAAGTGGAACAATAGCACTATAACAGTGTAGTACGGAAAGGCCTTTGGGAAAAAGGGGGAATTAATTAGCTAATTGATTGATCAGATTAATTAGTTAATCATGTCAGAGGGATGGTGGATGATGGCCACTACACAAAAACCCCAGTAGCACTTCCCTCCAGCATTGAGCTCTGGCAAAAAGACAGTTCACCAGAGTCAAGTGTTTAAAAATCACCATACAGCAGAGTTTACTCACACAGCTTGAAGCGTCCCAGCAGAGTGTTTAACATTAGCAGCAAAGCACTGAAGCCAGGAAAAATACTCCCACACAAATGTTATCTTCCAACAGGAGGCATTTACTCTTGAGTTACAATACATACAGTACATACAAGTCTCCAACGGAGTTTTCAGCATTCAGCAGCATGCAGAACATAGCCTCTGGCCGCTCTCCAGACATCAAGAGGGCATAGTGGGGTAGAACACACCCACTTATATGCGGCCATTGCTGATGCAACTCTAGCAGTCCTTGCTAGATCCCATGTATGATGCAACCTTCTTCCCTGGTTACACACCCCAATGACTCATGCAGGTATTACATGGGATTGCATCATCCACTGTCATTCCCAGGTGCAAACTTTAATTTACACCATGTATATTTTATTTGGACTTAGGTTCTGTCCAACCTTTCCTCACCAATCAATGGTAAAGCAAAAACTCACATTACACCATTTGGCAAGCTAAAATCAGACAATTAAAACTACAACCCCAACTCAGGGTCCCAAAAGTTTTAATGAAAAGCCATGCGTTCCCTTAGCACTAGGATGACACCAGCTTTGTCCACGTGAATGAGTGAACAATGACAGGGGCCAGTAGCATCTCTCTCCCATTCATCTTGCCCTCTGCCTCTGAGTACTGGTGTGAACTGGGCCTACAGGAGGAGAGTGGCAAAGAAATTGGCATCAATGAAAAAGCAAGCTTCCAGACCAGGAGCTGTCACCAAGAAGCTTATGAGATCAAAACCTTTGAAAGCTATTACATGTACAAAGCTACCATCACACTGGGGAAGACATGGGGCAGAAAGGACACTATGTGGTGGGTTACCTAAAGGAGTTATCTCATACAATTACCAGCAGGGGTTGTGAGACAAGAGCCACAGCAGAGGGGGGGCTCCATGACTACCATACGCCTGGTGAATGACCAACAGCCTTCTGATTTGATGGGGTTGGTCCCAATTAATCCTCTGTCATCCTACTTTTTCAGCTGCTTTTAAAATGTTCTGGTTTCTCTCTACTCATCCTTTTCCCATCTTTGTCTCCATCCAACTCCAGTTGTTGTAAACTGAATTCAAAGTGCAAACATAGTCGACATTCAGTTAACTCAGTGCTGCAGAGAGAGGAGAGGATGGAATCTTGCCTTTTCCAATAGGCTCAGGAAAAAGTAAACTGCTGCAGCCTTTCCTATCAAACGTGTTCTTCCATCAATAACTTTTGCCATCTTGACCACACTCTGATGTTGCTTGACAACATAGGCACTGGTTTTAAACTGTGAAAAGTTGGAGGGTAGGCAATCTGAAATTGGATGCTTTAACCAGTCCTGAGAGACAGAGCTCACCTTGTGAGATAAAATCACTGGAGGGTCCACCTCTTCTTTGGCTCTCTTTAGCAGTGGTAACTAAAAGGTCATTTTACCAAGCTTGGGTGGTACATTATGCCAATGCTGAAGGAAGGAAGGAAGGAAGGAAGGAAGGAAGGAAGGAAGGAAGGAAGGAAGGAAGGGAGACCTCTGCATTGCTAATCCAGCCACCCAAGCAAATTATGTAAAAGATAACTACTGTGTTTTTATCTACCAGTCATGAGAAAACCTCCGTCTCCTAGGTAGCTGTTTGCCTGGCTATTCTGTATTCTTGCATGGAAGTTCTTAGACCTCTGCACTTGCCTGTCTGCAGTATGTGTTTTAATATCCATACAGTGCCAGGATTCATTTCTCATCCTCCTCAAAATCCAGTGTGATTTCCATTAGCCTAAATACATATCAGGTTATGGTTGGGAATTCTGTATCAAAGAAGCAGCAGGCTTGTGTGCTCCTGTTAACTCAATGTATTTATTCAATATTTGAGTCATGCCAGCTTTAGGCTAAAACTTATCTCCTCAGTCAACAAAGAAAGCAAACGTAGACAGTTACAGGTAATAATTTTCTACTGTGCCTTATTGAAATTCATACAGAGCAGCTATTTACTTGGGATTCTGCAGATAAATATGGGAATGAACCTTGCGGTTTGGATACTCTTGCCTGGGCAGACCTTCTGTTGCAGCTAATTCACATCAAATGAAATGATGGATTTCAAAGCAAAAACAATGAGTGGATTCCCATTGCTTGTCTACAGGAGATGGCTTTGTTTATTGTGACTGAAGTCTGGCTTGCCATTAAAGTTGTTGCTGTGTACCTTCAAGTCATTTCTGACTTTTGGCACCCCAAAGGCAAACCCATTACAGGGTTTTTTTGGCAAGATTTGTTCAGCAGGGGATTGCCTTTGCCTTCCTGTGAGGCCAAGAGAGTGTGACTTGCCCAAAGTCACCCAGTGGGTTTCCATGGTAGGGATACTCATAGTCCAATGCTCATACTGTCTGGAACGTGTCCAGGAGAGGATGATCAAAATGGTGGAGGGTCTGGAAGCCATGCACTATGAGGAGTGGCTTAGGGAGCTGAGTATGTTTAGTCTGCAGAAGAAAAAGTTATGAGGGAACATGATAGGTATGTTCAAATATTTGAAAGACTGTCATATCAAAGAGGGAACAGACTTGTTTTCCACTGCTCCAGAAACTAGGACAAGGAGCAATGGATTCAAACTACAATAAAAGAGATTCTACTGAAACCTCAGGAAGAATTTCCCGATGGTCAGAGCTGTTCAGCTGTGGAATATGCTGCCTCAGAGTGTGGTGGAGTCTCCTTCTTTGGAGGTTTTTAAACAGAGGCTGGGTGGCCATCTGTTGGGAATGCTTTGATGTATGTTCCTGCATGGCAGGGGGTTGGACTCGATGGTCCCTGTGGTCTCTTCCAACTCCATGATTCTGTGATTTTATACCACTAGACCATGCTGGCTCCCGTTCAGAGTTGTACTAGTTAAAAAGTGTTTTAGTGTTTTAAGGATGTTTATAAAAAGAGCAAAAAGGGAATCGTGAGATCAGGTTGCCAAATCCACCCTATCTAGAGTTACCAGAGTGGTTTTGAGACGAGAACCCTGTAACTTTAATCCTTAACAAATCTTGGAGAAGGACAAGATACTACAAAACTCTGTCAAGTGGCATAAAGGTACATGTTGGGGCAGGATGAGTTATCATAAAGCTCCATCAAGTGGGATAAAAGGTACCTTTCAAACAAAAATTTTTACTTGCAGCTGTTTCCTCTCAATATGGCTACTGTTTTGCCAGTGTTGGCAGGGGAAGGGGATGTGGAACTGTTACTGCCCTGGCTAGCCCGAGCTTGTGGGATATAAAAATATCTCTTGATATCAATAATTCGGCCTCCTTTACCCATTCCTCTCCACATGCTTGTGAGGTCCCCCAGACAAGCTTGCAGACAGGCATGGCCGATAATCGCCATAATATTCCAACACAATACAGACAGGCCAGAAATAGCCGACTCGCAGCTTCAGGAGACCTCAAAGGCAAGTACTCTATTATGTATGCACGCAGCTTTCAAAAGATCCTCTGCCCCGAGCAGGCAACTTGATTAGAAGAATCCTCATCTGCCAAGCACTCTGCGTTTGCATACTGGCTACTCTATTGACAATTTGGCTATAACTCAATCATTCAAATTCTGACCTTTTGGAGGCTTTGTCTCCAGCCCCAAACACATTGTTTTCCCCAAGTACGACATAGCCTGCGGCCACAATTTTCCCTATAAGGACCCCTGACTTTGAGCGCTTCCTTAGATCGCTCTTGGCTTCCATCCCGCCTTGCTGTTGCTTTGTCCAGTGAGCCTTCCCCTCAGCTCCACATGCTGAGATCCACACTCCCCAGCTTCTCCGCTTCCAACCGGGCTTCAGGACAGGTGGAGTATTACCCAAACCAACAACTCCTCTAAAAATCCCTCTATCCCACTCCAACCTTTATTTCTTTAGTTATCTGTGTGAGTGTGCAGCATACACTGTTTGATTGTATTTTTAATAAAACAACATTTATTATTTCAACTTCTGTGTGCTCCTTGACTCGGGCTGACCCCGTAAACATAGGGTTCAAGATCTCACTACGTTACCCTGCCTCTCGCATTGCTGGGCTGTGCTCTTGGCTAATTTCCCCAACTTATATAATTGAGAGCGCATTTAGGTGTCCCTCTCGGGACCCCAGAAATCAGGGTAACAGAGTGGTGGAGTAACGTGGGCAGCCCCTGTACCCCTAAATTGAGTGGGAGTCGCGAACCTTCTCAAATCAGGCTGGTATAGACTTAGGTGACGGCCAGTCAAGTCTCTAGAGCTTTGTCAGGAATGAACACGTGTGTGTGGGTGAAATCTGTGTGCTTGAGCTCTAGGAGCTACTCTACTGGGGTTTGAAATCTGTCCCCCTTTCTTGCTTGGTTTGTGTATGTCAGCCACCCCGGCGTGGTCACTGCTGGCCCTTGGGCAGTGAAATCATTGTCTGATAGCAAGGGGTGTGCACAAGCTGTCCTGGGAAGTACCTCCCTAACTTGGGGTCTATCGCGGGCTGGGATCCGAAGCATTTGGAGATACATTAGGAACAGTCCACACACATCCAACACCATAGCAGCAAGGCAATAGCACTTAGGGAAGAAGTTCCCCCCAGAGTAGAACGCAGGTGCATCCCGTCCTTTAGTGTGAAACACGGGTGCGTCCCATTGGTAGTTTTGAAAGCGCGGGTGCGTCCTGGCTGTTTAAATTTCGGGTGCATCCCAACTTGTTTAGGGTTCTAAGAAGTTTGTCCCAAGGTGGAGGTAGGCGCCCCTCACCCGAAAAACTATTAGGAACAGTTTTGGTCTAGGTTCCCATCCCTTTTCCCCTGCTGCTTGGCCAGGCGGTGTAGTAAGTTCCAGCGTGTTCGTTTCCCCCCCTTCAGATAGGCGGAGTACTCCTGAGGGTTCCCTTGGGTCTAGGTGACTCCCTGTCCCCAAACCGTTACCTCGTCCTTTTGTCCCTAAGCTGTCGAGGTGGAAGGCTGGGCTTAGGTGTACAAAAGTGACTTTGGGCAGGATGGAGATAGGTTCCCATCCCTCTTTCCTAGCGAAGTTCCTCAGAGTTCGTCTCCCTATAATCCCCCAGGGGTCTAGGTGATCCTACCCGTCACTCCAGGTCCCGGTCCCGCTTTTGGTTAGGAAGTTCAGTGGTTAGAAATGGCTGAGAGCAGTAAAGTTACAGTTAAAGACCGTATGTTAGTGAGGGAGGTCGGAGGGAAGTTAGAGAAGTGGGTGTTAGGCAAAGGGAAATATCCCTGGAAGGAGTCTAGCTTCCAGATGACAGACCCCTTTGCCACACTAAGGGAGGCGTATGCTCAGGCACGCCAGTCAAAGAACCCGTTCAGGCCGTTCAGGATGTTTTGGCAGCCTGGGGACTTTGGCTGACTGCCAAAGATGCCTGAAAAGCCCTGGTTGAGACCAGTGAAAAGCTAGCACAGACGGAGAAGGAGAATGCCCGACTTCAGGCCGAGATGGAGGCACTGTGCACGGACAAGGTAACGTTCACGTCCGTCACGCAGGCCTCCACACAAAAGCTGAATGATGCCACCTTGCTGGCCCAGACTTGGGAGGAACGAGCCCATGCCTTAGAGGCAGAGCTCGCCCACGCCAGGTCTGCAGCCAAATTTATGGTAGGGCATGTGAAGGAGCAGCAGGAGACTGTGAGCCATGCAGCTTGCCACCAACAGATTGTGGCACTGGAAAGCCAGCTCCAAACGCGCAAAGCCCTAATTTTGGCTGTGTGCCCAGAGCTGCTCCCAACGTTCGCTGATGACTTTTCTGGGGAGCTGCTGCCGGAGGATGCTGTGGCAACCCGTCCCCACAATCCCGACTGGAGTGACCCTAAGGTCCCAGTCAACCCTGTAGAGACCCGGTCCATGACTAGGCGGACCACCCCCCTTGCCGAAGGCAGTTCAGAAAGGGCAGAGACCCAGGAGACGCAGGTCACTGAGACTAGGGTCCCCTGGCGAGCCACTGAGGCAAAAGCAATAGCGGACCAGCTGGGTCCACTGAATAACTCCACGGGAATAATGTGGCTGAATGCAGTCATACATTCCCATCCCACGGCCAACGGCCAAGACCTGACCCAGCTGGCTCAGCTTTGTATGTCCCCCTCCGAGCTCCAGACTCTCGAATCGGCCATGGCGGCTCGAGGCCTGGTTAGGCTCGAGGCCCATGACTGGATGAGGGAGGTCGTTAGAATTTTGTGGCCCGGACAGAGTGCAAGCGTGCTGTATGTCATGGAGCGGCAGGGTCCTGGTGAGAACCCTGAGGCTTATGTGGCTCGGAAGCAGCTTCTGGCCATATTAGCAGGGAAGGTCCCCAAAGCCCAGGATGCCTACAACTTCAACAACGTGGAATTCAGGACTCTCCTTTATGGAGGCTTGAACCATGAAACTAAAATGGCCCTGGGGCTCATCGATCCTGAGACAAGACCTTGGGAAAATTTTAATGACAACCTCCGGAGAGTCACTGACCTGCTCCGTGAGGCTGGAGCCCTGAAATCCCCCTCAAAGGCAAACAGGAAAGAGGCTGGGAATTGGAAGCCTATACAGGAGGTAACTTACTCCAATTATGGACCCCACTCCCAGCATAGAAAATCAGCCTCAACTTCAGTCTCCAGAGGGAACTGGAATTCACGTCCCCCTCCCAGACAGGACTACACAGCCAGACAGGAGCATTGGCAGGCCCGAGGGTCCCAAGGTCCCCCAAGCAAGGCAGGGAGCTCCGCACATCAGCCCCAGGCTCCCAAGCCTGCCCCGGACAGTAATGCTCCCAGGGAGACGTCCGGGGGCTACGATCCGACTGCCCAGACCTACTCGTCCGACCGAGTACAGAATTGGGGGATGTTGAGGAGACTCGGACTGGACATGAGCCAGTTCGATGGGAGACCCACGATTGAGCTCCTTGATGCCCTAGAAAAGCATTTACCACTGGGAAATAGCCAGCCTGTGAATGCAGTGACCAACGGTCCCCCTCCAGCTGGATATTACCCCGATTCAGAGCTGTCAGGATAGGGGTGCCCTCGGTCCCAGGATCTCCCCCAAAGGGTTGTGGCTAGACTGAAGCCCAACAAATGGGGTAGATCTAGGGTGAAAGCAGGCACTAGGACCGATAGGGAAAATACCCCTGCCACCCTTCCTGCAGACTCCAGAGCTGCACTAAAAGTGCTGCTCCCTAACCTGCAAAGACAGGGTGAGCCCACCCCTGACGCTATCCGCTTGACCGGGTACGGTGGGGGGGGGACCCAATCCAAGCCCATCAGAAAACCCAAGCGCCCCAGGCACACCAGAGCCAGGCAGATTGCACCTCCTCCTGACTCAGCCCCGAGTGCAAATCCAGCCACCTCGAAGACAATAGCACTTTCAGAGCACCGAGAAGGATCGCACCAGGCTAAGGTTCAGGAGGAAGCCCCCACCAAGTTTGATAAGGTACAGGACATTGTCAGCATGTGTGAGAGCCAGGAAAGGGAGAACACACAGCCCCAAGCTTTCAAAGCTCGCCATTGTCCCTGCTCTGAGCCCCCAGTTAGAAATCTGCAGTTTCTCCCGAGATTTTCTTGAAACCTTGGCAGAGAGAGTCCACCCTCTCCATGCCCTCTTTCAGGGGAATTTCCTGTGGGACTGGGGATTCAAGCAGCAAAAGGCTCCTGCCCAACCAGAGCACGGGCTAGCACAGGCACTCACACTGGCACACCCTGACGTGACCGTACATACTCCCCTTAACTGCATTCCATCAGGGGAGACCCGAACAAACACAACTGTGAGTCCCAAATACCACACGGAGGTAGATGTGGCTATTGCCTTCCCCTCCACAGAGATATACTGGTGCCAGTTTACATTCACATTCAGTGGCACCCAATACCTTTTTTACTCTGGTGATCTTGAGACGGGCCAAGGCAGTCCATGGCTTCATCTCAGTCACAATGATACCAAGAGAAAAGACCTTACTTCAGGAAGCACTTGGGTCAGACACCAGCCTCCCCTTTGATTTGGACAAAAGGGTCTCAAGCAATGAGTGGGCACTGCTGCTCTTGCAAGTAATTTCAGAGATCCACCAACCAGCACAATCCAAGGACTGGAAGGGAAAGCCCCCAGACTGGGCAACCCCCTCCTTTGTGCAGCAGAAGAGCGAGGCAACTGCCTTACTTCCCTTCATGGGCTGGCAGTCACCTTGAAGAGACACACTCCAGCAAAGTTTCCCCTTTTTGTATATAGTTTGTTTTAGTCATAGTTGTAGTTGTAGATTGTGAGCCTCTTCCTCTTTTGCGACCAAAGCAACATAATCACCTTTGCCGCTCAGGTGATTCAGGCCAGCCTCATGGGATTAATACACCCGGAGATCCTGAGCCTGCTGAGAGAGCGCTACCCAGAATCTTTCATACACCCTGCCGCTTTGGCGCAGATATGGCACGCCACTTGGGAGAGCTTAACTCTCAAGGTGGAAGTCGTGCATGAGAGGATTCTGGATCCAGTAATTATACATCCGTTATCCCATCTCAGACTACCCTTAATAGCTGCCAATGCCACATTACTACCCCGACAACGGTACACACTCATTTGACTTATCTGGCTGTATATTTCATCAACATTGGGCACAGTGCTTTCATAATATTGACAGTTTTAGTTACGGCAACGTCTCTGAATACATAGTAGTACCAGTTAATTATGCAATCATGGCCCAAATTAACAGTGAGTGCTTTTGTTTAAGAACCCCGTGCTCAAATGTAACCGTACTGCCTGGTGGTGCGACTGTAAGCATCAACCGCACCGCTGGCAACCCTTGCTTTTGTTCTCAGCACGTCCAGGATTGTTTTGGCACCAACTTCTATCTCTGGTGGGAGATCAGAGATTATATTCTGGAGAATGGATACGTGCCCACGGAATCCAAACTAGTCGGATTCCACATCAAGGATGAGATCCCCATGTCTACATGGCTATGGAATCTCACCCATCTCGCCCAAAGAGTATTGGAGGTTTCGCACTCCCTCCACCAGATTGCCTTGACAGTTAACCATTCAGCCAAGGTAATCGTTGAGTCATCCAAAGAACTGGAAACAGCAGCACAACGATCCTGGTG
The DNA here is from genome assembly GCA_030412105.1 of Cyclura pinguis. Taxonomy (NCBI): domain Eukaryota; kingdom Metazoa; phylum Chordata; class Lepidosauria; order Squamata; family Iguanidae; genus Cyclura; species Cyclura pinguis. Next base: position 339,857,875 of record CM059600.1, read on the forward strand.
GGACACCTTCACTTGGTCGTCCACGGGGCAGGCGATCTCCCACTTCACCCTGCACCCTTTGATCATTCTAGTTGTATTTCAAGTTATATTAGCCATATGCTTGATTGGCCTCGCACTGTGGGTCAAGAAGTAGATTTTCCAGCTTCAAGCTGGCTGGTTTTATTGAGAGCTCCAAGGCTCATTGTTTGTAAATAGTTAATTGTTAAGGTGAATTGTTTGGAATTAAATATCCCTTCTGGTTTCAAAAGCCTATCCGAAGGGGACCATCTCTCAGGTCTGCCTTGGAGTCCAGCTTTGTGAGGTAGGGATACCACTCACTCGGAGCAAGCATCCAGCCATCAGTACTGTACCGGCAACGGCCCCAAGCCCTCGGGTTTACATCATCAGGCTTGGAGCCTTGGCTCTGGGTCTGAACGAGCGAGAGAGGGGTACTCAGTGTCCTGCACTGGCCAGTGGTAGGCTAGCCTCAGGATCAGTGTGCAGATGGGAGACTGTGTGGACAGACCAGGCATGGTCGAGTTGGCATGGCTTCTCTCCAGGAGATTGGCCTCTTCAGACCAATGGGGAGATGCGGGCTCCAAATCAGCAGTCTCGCTACCGTCTTGGCCTTCCTACGGCCAATACTGCTTTATACTTGGGAGCTATTTAAATCCTTGCTCCCACCGACACTTTCAGGTCATAGTGATCAAAATTTCAAAATTCAGCTCAAACTCCCATTAGGCTTTGAGCCAGTAATTTGCAATTATTTTATACATTGGCTGCTAACTTTGTCAGTCTTCTGCGAAATAGCTACAGGTTGACAGCTCCTGAGAACCGGGACGACCCCCCCGGACCTATCCATCACCCCAGGGTATAAAGGGGGGGTGAAGATGAAATATCACTGCTCCAACCAGGAGCCCAGGCCGAGGAGATGCCCGATCCCTCTGCTGCAGCTGTGAGACCATGGGGGGGGGGTGATCCAGCCACCCTCCGACGGAGATAAAGACTGTTTTTGCCAAAAGACTCTGATTCAAAGGACCTTTCCTTTGCAAAATGGACTATTCCTCCTGCAAGAACCTGCAACATGCAAGCAGCGGATAGTTAGCTTTCACTTGTTAGCTAGTCTGCAAAACTGGATACTTTGTAACTTTCACTACTTTGCTTTTAGCTCATTCCTGCAGTGCCTCATTGGAAGGCACGCTTTTGCTTTCAGCTCCAAAAAGGTTTTGCATTTACTATTTACAACCATGGCTCATTCACTGACAGTTCTCTATTGACGGGACAGTTTGACATTGACTGTTGTTTAATTGACATTTGTGTGCATGTGTTTAGGTTTAGGTTTTAGTTAGGAATGTTTTTATAACATAGAAACCCTTTGCTTTTCCCCTAAATTCCCTTTCCCTATGGGGTAATACTACTTCTGAACCTGTAAACCCCTATTTGGCTCTAAAACTATTTTTGATTTTAATCGGAAAATGTTCGATATTGTCCCCAACATCGCCCATTTTCGGGGGGGGGGATTGTTACTGCCCTGGCTAGCCCGAGCTTGTGGGATATAAAAATATCTCTTGATATCAATAATTCGGCCTCCTTTACCCATTCCTCTCCACATGCTTGTGAGGTCCCCCAGACAAGCTCGCAGACAGGCATGGCTGATAATTGCCGTAATATTCCAACACAATACAGGCAGGCCAGAAATAGCCGACTCGCAGCTTCAGGAGACCTCAAAGGCAAGTACTCTATTATGTATGCACACAGCTTTCAAAAGATCCTCTGCCCCGAGCAGGCAACTTGATTAGAAGAATCCTCATCTGCCAAACACTCTGCGTTTGCATACTGGCTACTCTATTGACAATTTGGCTATAACTCAGTCATTCAAATTCTGACCTTTCGAAGGATTTGTCTCCAGCCCCAAACACATTGTTTTCCCCAAGAATGAGATAGCCTGCGGCCACAATTTTCCCTATGAGAACCCCTGACTTTGAGCACTTCCTTGGATCGCTCTTGGCTTCCATCCCGCCTTGCTGTCGCTTTGTCCAGCGAGCCTTCCCCTCAGCTCCACGTGCTGAGATCCACACTCCCCAGCTTCTCCGCTTCCAACCGGGCTTCAGGACAGGTGGAGTATTACCCAAACCAACAACTCCTCTAAAAATCCCTCTATCCCACTCCAACCTTTATTTCTTTAGTTATCTGTGTGAGTGTGCAGCATACACTGTTTGATTGTATTTTTAATAAAACAACATTTATTATTTCAACTTCTGTGTGCTCCTTGACTCGGGCTGACCCCGTAAACATAGGGTTCAAGATCTCACTACGTTACCCTGCCTCTCGCATTGCTGGGCTGTGCTCTTGGCTAATTTCCCCAACTTATATAATTGAGCGTGCATTTAGGTGTCCCTCTCCGGACCCCAGAAATCAGGATAACAGAACCACCAGCGTGTACTTCTCTATAGCCCATCACCTCCACTGGCAAGACAATAGCTATGCTGGGAGGGGATAGCTGCAACTGAAAATTGGGGTTTGACAGGTACCTTCATCCCACTTGACAGATTTTTATGATACCTCATCCTGCTCCAATGCCTGCTAAGGATTATCATTATCATTATTAATATATTTATTTATATCCCACCTTTCTCCCAAAATTGGGAGTCAAAGCAGCTACAATTTAAAAACAATACAGCTAAAAACATACCAAAAAAGGGAATATTAGAGCAGAACTAAACTGTTGCCAGAGAGCCAGTGTGGTGTAGTTGTTTGAGTGTTCGACTACAACCTTGGAGATGATGGTTGGATTCTCCACTATCATGGAAAGAACCTGGGTGACCTTGGGCACATCACACACTCTCAGCCCGAGAAAACCCCGTGATAGGTTCACTTTAGGGTGACTATATGTTGGAAATGACTTGAAGGCACACAACAACAACAAACTATTGCCAATATTTAAATCATGTCTCTCTGCAACATACTTTATCAAGGATCTGGTTATGGGGAGAGGGAGGTCCATTCTTGCAGCAGTCGGAGCATAGATGAGTGATAGGTTTGTCAGGTTTCAGGGTTTTGGGTGAGGAAAGCTTACTTAGTTAAGTATCCTTAACTACAGCGACCCCTCCACATTTGTGAGAGTTCAGGGTGCAGAACCCTTACTAAAGTGGAGAAACCACAAATAACTCTCCCCACAATCCCCCTCCCATTCCCCTACAGAGCTCCCCTCCCCATACCCTTGCCTCTGGCCTGAGCACTCCTGGGGGGAAGAAAAAAGACAAATTAAAGGGCTTACCGGTACTTTCCCCTCAGATGGAGAAGAACAGAGTGGTGAGTTTTGGCATTCTAGCTACTTCTGATCACCATTTTGGGAAAGGAGATTCCTTCCAGAGGGGAAGGGTAGGAGCAAAGATGGCACCTGGCCAATCAGCAGCCATTACACAGCAGAATGTGCAGCCAGCCGCAGAGAGGACACACCTCCAACAGTAGAGGGGAGGCTTTGCTCACCCAAAAGGAAAAAAAAACATCCATTTTAAACACAAGCTTCACAAGCCAAGGGTGAGGGACTCAAGGGAATGAGAGGAGGATAATGGGGGGTGGGAAAGCAAATATGTGCCTCACAAATAATTAAATCTGCAAACATAAAACCTGCAAATGTGGAGGGAGGACTGTAGTAGCTGATACAGAATTCTGTCTGTTGTACTTCTCTCTCCCTTGGTATTTCAATACTTCCCACTTGTTACTTAGTTTCTTTCTGTTGGTTGCAGCCTTGATAGCACTCAGCCACCGGAGATGGCTGTTGAAGGGATTGATTGCAATAGTTTTGGATTTGCTTATATTTGGCTTCATTTCTTTTCTTTTTCTTTTTTCCTTTGGCAAATTGCTGCATGCAGCTCTTCACAACCCACTGAAGTCCTTCCCCATATCATTTTCTTTGCTACCTGTGCTTTGCACTCAGTTTTTACCAGCAGTTGATTTCTTGCTTTGTGCTATTTGAGGGAGACACTTTTTTTGTAAAGAACAAGGAAGGACATTCATGTGTACCATCCCCACAATTACAGAAGAACATTGTGCAACCTGTATTCTAAAGCATTCACATCGGCGTTAACACTGTAGGCATGCGTGTTCATGTAAATTATTAATTTTCCATTTTCGATATTGCATTCTTGTGTCATTCTGTCTTGACAAAACGTGAGAGCAGAAAAAGGGAAGACAGACACTTCCTGATTACTACTTGAAATTGAAGAGGCCTCTGATCGAATGCACTGTGATGCTTCATAAAGATGATAATGATTCTGTGCCTGTGCTTTCTGCTCTCACTCCAAAAGATACCTACAAGAAGACAGAACATAAGATTTGTTTTGCTCTCAATCATACCAAGGTCTGTCTAATCCAATAGTCTCCCTCAAGTGGTGGTCAGTATAGCAGGATGGGGCTGAATGAAAAAGAAAACATGTTTCAATATTTTGGCCCTTTTCATTTTATTTCTTCCAAGCCATTTCTGCAGTCTGTTGTTCCGCCCAATATAAATAAATGTATGATCTGAATATTAAATTAGAATTGGGGAGATCTGTGGGAACATTCTTGTCACCATGAAGCCATGAAATTCTCTGGGCGTCCTGAGGCCATATGCTTTCTCTCAACCTGACCTACTCACTGGGTTGTTATAATGAATAAGTAGAGTGGAGGACACAGCAGTTTGCAGATTTTGGCCTTCTGCATGCTTTAGGCTTCCTGTGTCCAAAAGCTCCAGCCAGCTTAGCCAATGTTCAGGGATTGTGGGAGCTGAACTCCAAACCTTCTGGTTGGAGGACCAAAGACTACAAGCCACTTATCTACACCATCTTGATCTCATAGCAGGGAGGTTAGGGTAAATGGTAAGCTGACACTCAGAACTGTTCTGAAAAGGAAAAGTAATACAATCCTCCCTCTACATTTGTAGGTTTGACCTTCATGAATTTGATTATTCACAAGGCACATGTTTGCTTCCCCCCACCACTTTCCTTCTCCCATCCGTGGCATTCTTCACTCCAGGTTTATGTCTAAAATGGACTTTTTTTTTCCCTTTTGAGTGAACAAAGGCTCCTCCCGTTGCTGAAGATGTGGCCTCTCTGCCATGTGTTTGCACATTCTGTTGTGTATTGGCTGCTGATTGGTCAGGTGCTCCTTTCTCAAGATGGCTACTGGAAGTAATTAGAATTCCAGAACTTTCTTCTTCTCTGTCTGAGGGGAATGTACCAGTAAGCATTTTAGGTTGTCTTTTTTCTCCTCGCTTTTTTCTCCCTCTCCCATGTTGGGGCCAGAGGCAAAGGAATGGAAGTGGGGAAGCTTCAGAGGGGAATGGGAGGGGAATTGTTGGCAGGGAGTTGTTCATGGTTTTTCCACTTTCACAAGGGTTCTGTGCCCCAAACCCTCACAAATGTGGAGGGGCTATTGTACCAGTGTGTCTTCAGTACTGGCAATTCTATACTCAGTGAAGCTTATTTAGAAGAAAACAATTTCAGTCTAATGTTCTGTACTTCCTGGATTGTCATGACCTCCACCTCCCTGGTTCTCTACGGGACAAACAAGATGTTTCTTTTGGAATTGTGGAGGTTGATGGATGACTGTGTAGACCTCTGGGGAAAAGGTGTTCACACTTTAAAAGAACATATAGAAAAAATTGCAAATGATGCAAATGTTTCTAAAACTCTTCCAAAACACTTTAGGGGTGAATTCTAGCAATGTATGTGATTTTTTTTAAAAAGTGCACAAACATACAAATTTGACAAAAATGCAAGCAAAGAAAGGGACAGATATCATCTGATACAGCAACTACTACAATCGAACTGTGCACAGAGAGGAGGTAGGGATGGGAAAAAGAGGATGTCAGTAGATTTTTTTCCCCCAAACTGTGTACATCTATAGCCTGAAATCAGAACTCCAGTTCTTTGCCAGTCACACAGACAGTCAATAAGCTTCCAAGTGAGTTTAAAGTGGTAGATATACATAGTTAAATAGCTCTTGGCTGGATTCAAGATAGCCATGTTTAAATGTTTGAAAGGATGTCATATAAAAGAGGGAACACGCTAGTTTTCCACTTCTCCAGAGACTAGGACAAAGAGCAACGGATTCAAACTACAGGAAAAGGGATTCCACCTGAACCTCAGGAAGAACTTCTGACAGTCGGAGTTGTTCGGCAGTGGAATATGCTGCCTTGGAGTGTGGAAGAGTCTCCTTCTTTGGAGGTTTTTAAAGACAGGCTGGATGGTCTTCTGTTGGGAGTACTTTGATGTGTGTTCCTGCATAGCAGGGGGTTGGATTGGAGGGCCCCTATGGTCTCTTCCAACTCTATGATTGTCTGATTCTAAGTCACCCTGACTAATCCTCAGTCGCTGCATCCTGCAGGCTTTTTGTGAGGGTTACAGTTAGAAAATGCCAGGGAAAGTGCTATCTAAATGTGAAACATTACTATTTTTCTAGCTCAGGAAACAGGAATGTAGAGTGAGAGCGCTTTCCAACAAAGCTCCAGGACTGGATGTAGAAATTATAGGCCATTTCATGTGGTTAAAAATTATTTTTTCTCCAGGCAATTGAAAGAAGTGTGAATGCAAGGTCAAAGCGTATGATGTATATACTGATCCACTTTTGGCCTCAGGTCAAAACAGCCTTTGTTCCATTACAAAAAGCTACACAGCATATCTTGATCACTGGTGACATGGAGAGTGAAGAAGTGATTGTGCATACCAGAGAATGTTCCGCCTCCCTGAAACTTCCTTCAGTTTTGTACTCTGAGTTCAGCCATAGCATTCAAACAGCTATCAATTACTGTTGCCATTCTCCTAGTTCTCCCCAGTGCAATTTTGCCGATGGTCAAAGGTTGGGAGAGGAGGTTATTATTAGTGTGATCTCTGTTTGGTGCTTACAGCTTCCTTTGGCCACCTCCCTTGATGGTACACTTTGCTGAAGGCATTTGCCCTCTTCCTCTCTCAATCCCTAGTCTTTGAGTCATCTCCCCTTCGCGTGTTTGCACACACCTCTCTTTTGCCATTGCAGTGTGTTGCTTGTCAAGTGAGCAGTGTTTCTGATAAATATTGTGTGCTCTGAGGCCCAACTATTGAAAAGAAAATCTCTGTCATTTTTAATAATGATTCAAAGGCTGAGTTTGCTTTGATGATATGAATACTCTTGAGTGCTTGTGGGAGCCCTCCCCATCTGGCCCTACCTGTAGGCGAGGTGAAGCAGCTGCCTCACATAGCAAGATTTTACATGTGGCAAAAGGGAAGCAAATCACTTGTTACTGATTTGCTGTGTGGTTGTTTAAGACATTTCTGTACCACTTTTCAGTTCAAAAATACCCAGAGTGGTTCACCACATTGCATTGTTAATACCCTCAACATAAGATAAATTCTGGTAGTGAAGTGGTAATGAGAGAGCCAGTGCAGTATAGCAGTTTTGAGTATTGGATTTGGACTCTGGGAAACCAGGTTTAGAATCTCCATTAGACCATGGAAACTCTCTCAACCTTAGAAGAAGTCAATGGCAAATGTCCTCTGAATAAATGTTGCCAAGAAAACACTAGGATAGGGTCACAATAAGTTGAAGTCAACTGGAAGGCAGTGATGTAGACTCAAGTTGATGGACTCAAGTCAGACTTAAGTCACTTCAGTGACTCGACTCAGACTCAACTCAGCCATAAACAATGCACTGACTTGACTCAACTCAAGACTTGTATATTTTTAATGACTGACTTGATGCCCTTGGTTCAGTAACAAAGCATTCATCCAGAAACCGTATGACTTTGAAGAACACCTCTGTCTCTTTTTGCCTACTAGTCACATGACAATCTCTCTTAAGCCCAAAGCGTGGGTGCGCTTCTCAGAGGGGAACAGCAAATAGGTTAGGCAATGGGATTGAGGCAGGCTTGAGGTCTGTCCCCACTGCATATCAGAGGAGCCTTCTAAAACGTTTCCTAAGAGCAAAAGACAAGATTCACCCCCAGAGTGCAGGGTGCATTTCTCAGAGGGAAACAGTAAGTGTGTTAGGCAACAGGCTTGAGGAAGAAGGATCCTTCCTTCTAAATCTTTTGAATCTTCAGTCATGGGGAGTAAGATAGGATCCTATTCCCCACTTCCAAAGCTGCAGATGGCAAAATTGCAAATGTGGACAGCCGACTCTGCTTAAATTGTTAAAACTGAATTTATTTCTCTCTATCCAATAATTCTGGAATTTTGGTTGAGGTATAACGTTGGCTTCCAGACTTGACTTGAAAGTATCTTCAAGGACTTGAGACTTGAATTGAGATTGAAGGTAGAGACCTGAGACTTGACTTGAGACTTGGAGTAAAAGACTTAAACACATCACTGCTGGAAGGCACATAACAACAACATCAACAAATTGTTTTGTGTGCAACTTATTTCTCCAAAATTAAAGGAAGTCAGAAATGCCTCAAAAGCACACAGCAAAAACAACGATGAAGCAATAGAACAGTAAGGAATCAGAGTAAACAAGTAACCTTTCAATGTCCCACATTGGCTGATCAGAATGGGGACATCATTCCATAGGTCCTACATCAAAGAAGGCTTTCCTCTGCTCCATGACAAAATGACACTAGTCTGCAGTACAGTCAGCCATCTCTTCCCCATAATGACCAGGCCACCTGGCCTCTGTTTTTGTCACTTTATTATAAAAATATTAATTTACATTATTATGAACATGGAAAATTGAAGGACTGATATACTATGATAGCTTGCAAATGCCAGCTGAGGCAAATGTAGTTTGCTTCATTCCTTTCTTCTCTTCTCTTCATAGAGAAGAAGAAGGGAAAGTGAAGCACTACTAGCAGGTGTTCACAACCTCCAGCTGAGAAAACAATCACCTTTGCACCTCCACATTCTTGCTTGCTTCAGGGAACGGAGAGAGAAGGAACAACGCCAACCACACTTTGAGGTAGAATTTGTAACTTCTGGCTGACAGCACTTTGCTCATTCTTCCTCTTCCCTATGAGGCAAAAGGAAATTCTTTCATTCTGATAGGAAGTGGCTTTGGAGTTCCTGGCTCAGAAATTTCAACAGTTTTATGTGGCTTCCTGGAGAAGGCTTTAACAGTACCCACGGGCCAAATCGCTTTGAGTTTTTTAGCTAATAAAAAGCTATCTTTTCAACATCTTAAGACATATCTCCTATGGATTTCACTGGATGCTTCCTTCACTACACTTGCCCACTCCCAGCACAGGGTCTAACTTGCACCTATGTCTACACATTTTGCTGAAACCAGAAGAGAGATCTAGCAGAGGAACACTACTAAGCAAGAACAAGTCATGCACAATTAGATTCCATTTGTGTTGATTAAGGCAACGTGGCTCAAAGCAACAAGGACTTCCTGGTCAGGTGATTTCTGGGCAGTCTGGATGTTCTCTCAGTAACATCTCAGAGCAGAGTCATAACAAATAGGATTCAGATCTCATTCCCACTTAGAGAGTGGAGGGACTGTCCATGCTTCGTTCCTGAAAGTGTTAATTGTCCTTATGAGCAGATGACCATTATGATACTTATAGTTTGGCAATACTTAAAAGACTACCACATCCGACATATGCCTGCTGAAGTTTAGCTGAGGAGCAGCTCCTCTGTGTCCCATCACATGACATAGCATCCAAGATATTACATATGAAAACTGGGATGTGTGTGGCCAAGCAATGTCAGAATGTGGTCAAGATTGCAAATGTTATTAATGAGGAAGAACAGACAGGATACAAGAGGATACAGCAGCTTGCTTTTCCCTGAGCCTACTGGGAAGAACAGATTCTGCCACCTCCTCTCCTCACCCCTTGTTGAGTTAGTTAAGTGCAAATTACCTTTGCATATTGAACTTGGCTTGTACAAATGGAAGTAACCAAAGGACAAAGAAAGAAAGTGGGAGAAGGAGAGAGAAACTGGAACATTTTAAAAACAGCTGAAAAAGTGGTGATTATTTGGAACAGTACCAGCCAAATTAGAACAGTTGGAAGGTATGACATCAGTCAAGGCAATATACAGTTGAAGAACTTAGGAGAAGGCTTTCCCTGCTGTGGCAGCCCAGTTATGGAATACCCTCCCATTGGAGGCCTGATTAGCACCTACATTGCTGTCATTCTGGTGGGAAGTGAAAACAAAATCCTTAGAGGCCTAACTGGTTTCATACAGATTCACATATGTACATGGTTTTGAATTGTTTTAAAATATTTTAGCTGGTTTTAATTTCTCTTTTTTTTAACTTGGTGAACTGTTTAACATATATTTTAGCTCTTTAAAATGATTTGATTGTTTTGATTGTTTTAAACTGATTGTGCTTATTTCATTTTATGTTACCCTGGGATCTTGAAATAGAAAATGGGACTTAAATATTAAATAAACAAACAAATATCCCGTGTTGTGGCTGGAACCTTGAACAGGCACATTTTGGGTTAACCACATACTTGGCTACAAGACTCATTTTTATCCAGTTTTACCATTTCTCCCTTTGTGGTTTAGATTCTCATTCTCAGTTATGTGGGCTGGTTAATCCTTATGCCAACAGTTGTCTCCACTTACTGCCAGAAGCCTCCTTCCTCTGATACTTTGCTTAGGAGCACCAGTATAGACAGTACCAGCGGTCTTCTGAGATATATTACTTCTCCCATGTCACCCCAAAACATGGCTGACTCAAGAGTCCACCTACAGTGCCAGTGCTTCCATGAAATGGTGGGGTATATTAGCTCAAAATGAGGTCTGCTACAGTAGGGCAACCTTACAAGATCTTTTACACCTATGTCTGCTGGTACTAATGCAGAGAAGAACCAGCTGAAGATCCAAAAATAAGCATAACTGTTTTATTGGGGGAATTGCAATCACATACACAAGATCCAAGCAGTCACACAATCACACAAGGCTAGCTGAAACAAAAGGGGAAAAGTTTGGATACTAAGGTTTTCAGGGTGATGTGGGTGATATTTCCCAATCCAGAAGAGCACTGAAGAAGAAATGTGGCTTAGACACTAGTCTAAAGACAGTACACAAACAGAAATCAGAGGAGCAGAGTAGAGACCAGCAATCAGTGTACTGTGAGTTGACTGGTCAAAAACTGAGGTTTGAATATTCTTTTTCTTCCTGGAGGCTAGGGTGTTCATAGCTCTTTGGCAGAGTAAACAATGAAGTCTGGAGAATGGGCAATGGGGTCTGGAATGAGCTAATGGTCTTAGCATTAGGTGACAAAGGACTGATGGTAGCCTTAATGGCTCTTTAATTGTTGGAGAGGTGTGGGGACAAAATGGAAGTTTTTCTGGTTAGAAGAAGAGAAGTTAAGACAATCAGTCAACTTTGAGAACATCTCGGACACTACTTTCTTTAAAGATTGAGTCATCAGGGGCCAACCATAACTCCATCATCTTTGGAGCTTCCTGGTGATTTCCTGACTATGGCCCTTTTCACACAGCATCTGCCATGCAAAAGAGGGCCTGGAGCCTTGCGCGATTGCGAGGAGTGATCTGCATGACACCCTCGCAATCGTGCAAGGGTCCAGGGGCCAGCAGGCAATGATTGCACACCTTTGCATTTTTGGCTTTCAGCTGAAAATGATGTGTGATCACACATTGCTCCCGGGCCCCGCACGCACTTACCTGGCGTGTGGAGCCTTGGGAGCCAGGCCAGTCGCGCTTCCTGTCTCAGTGCAGCCTGGGAAAGTCCCAGGCTGCACTGCGAAAGGAAGAGGTGGGGCTCTTGTGCAAGCAGGAAGCTCATGTGGAGCTGAAGAAGCAGGGAAGCGAGAGCCTCTCACAAGAGGCTGCTCACGCAATCACTGCACCCCAGCACCGAGAAAAGGTAGGATGTGGAAAGGGCTTATGACATGGCTATGCCTTGAGGTTGTTGCTGGACTTAATCTGCAATGCTCATGTTCAGCCAGCTTTTCCTCTTAGCCAGCATGGCCTTGCAACCATAGCAGAATATAATTTATATTTATGCCAATTAATCGTATTCGCCAATTAAACCAAAACAAAGCATGGTGTGTATGGCCTACTAACACCCAAACCTATAGCAACATTTCTGGTGCAAGTCTCCCTGGTAAAATTACAATTCCCAATGTCCCTGGCACCTGCAACATTTGAACAAATATGTGAAGGTGATCTTGCCTAGTGAGGAGAACAAGGCAATCATTGTATTTAAACACTAGCCACAAAACCCAAAACCTCCAGCAGAGTGTAACTCTCTGCCAGTATAGCTCTGCCAATGGTCAAGGAATGACAGCTTCTCCTCCTTTCCTGGATATCCAAGGTTAGCTGGAGGCTCCTGGACCCTCTTCCACCCTCTGATTGCTCATGGGGCACCGATTGGTCATGAGGTACAGCTTTTCTTGCAGGGAAAGAAGCAACCAACAATCTCTGGACAAGGGCAGAAGCTGCTGCTTCATTCCTGGATGCCTACGCAGAGTTGAGTGGCTCCTGTGCAAAGGAGCAGCTGTGCAGGGGAACCTCCAGTTGCCCTTCTACACATCATAGAAAATATGTCACACAAGGAGACACTGGCTACCCACTTCCATAATCTCTTTAAAAGTATTTGTTGTTTTGTGCAAGTTGCTTCCAACATACGGGGGGCCTAAGTAGAACCTATCATAGGGTTTTCTTGACGAGATTTGTTCAGAGGGGAATTTTCATTGCTTTGTTCTGAGGCTGAGAAAGGTTTCCATGGTAAAACAAGGATCTGAACCCTGGCTTTCTAGAGTCCTAGCCCAATATTCAAACCACTGTATAACACTGGTTCTAATTAAAAGCACTTACATTGGCATAATCAGTAGCTTACACCAGCAGAAACCACTTCCAAAATTCTGGGCTAAGGCAGGACTGAATAATTGTAGAGGGTCCTGGGGATATACCTTGAAGGGCACTTTCAGTTTTCTCCAGAATGCTACTTTGGGCCTTCAAATGATGCAAGACCACCTAAAATAGCATTGAAATGGACAATTGTGCTCTCCAGGAAGCTTCAGGTGGCACCGGTTTCCATTTTTGAGAGGGGGGCAATGATAGGATACCTGGAAGAGGGCTAAGGGCCACGGAGAAGGCCTTTAAGGGCTACATGTAACCCAAGTGCCCCCACAATTTCTGCCTGTGACTTCAGCCATTTCCACACTAGATTGTTATGGTGCTATTATTCTACTTTCAACATCCTATGGAATCCTGGGATTTGCAGTTTATCCTAGTATGCTATCCATACTAGGATAAAATCTATGGCTATTTATACATAAGTGTTAACATAGAAACACTTCCTCAGGCAAAACTCCTAAATGTGATTAGGCATCTTGAGCACATCTCCAACGGTTTTATGTGACAAAACTTTTTCCTAGTTGTGAATATTTCTTCCCCACACATGCCTTACAAAAAGAATAAAAAGCATCCAGGAAATCTGAGGCCTGTCAGGTCTGTGATTCAAAACAAAAAAAGTAGAAATGTTTTCATAGCTTTGGTTTATTTCATTTTTTAAAAAAATCAGGAGGTTTTTTTATAGCTGCAAATGTCATTTAAAGAAAAATGAATAAAAGCAGAATTATGTATAAAAGCGGCAATCTGAAAGGTCCCCTATTTTGCAGGTGGCAATTTTCTGTTCATGGAATGGGGCTGAAGCTGCATTTACTCAGCAGGGGGAGCTTTTATCCATCACTCTACACCTCCCAGAGTATTTCAGCAGTTTTGAGATCCAGACGACAAAGCCAAACTGACAGCGACCAGAACCTTATTGGCTTGGGTGGAAATCACATGGTGTTACTAAACATCAAGTCCAACAGGCTTACCCAGCAGAAAAAATGGTGAGAGATGCTTGGATTTGCAGACCAACAACCTGATTCCCACCCCTATTATTAGAATCATAGAATCATAGAATCATAGAAATGTAGAGTTGGAAGAGACCACAAGGGCCATCCAGTCCAACCCCCTGCCATGCAGGAACACCCTCAAAGCACTCCCGACAGATGGCCATCCAGCTTCTGCTTAAAAACCTCCAAGGAAGGAGACTCCACTACGCTCCAAGGTAGCATATTCCACTGCCGGACAGCCCTGACCGTCAGGAAGTTCTTCCTGAGGTTCAGGTGGAATCTCCTTTCCTGCAGCTTGAATCCATTGCTCCTTGTCCTGGTCTCTGGAGCGGCAGAAAACGAGCCCTCTCCCTCCTCTACATGGCATCCCTTCAAATATTTAAACATGGCTATCATGTCTCCTCTTAACCTTCTCTTCTACAGACTAAACATACCCAGCTCTCTAAGTCTATCCTCACAGGGCATGGCTTCCAGGCCTCTCACCATTTTGGTCGCCCTCCTCTGGACCTGCTCCAGCCTGACTATGTCCTTCTTGAATTGGGGTGCCCAGAACTGGACACAGGATTCAAGATGAGGTCTAACCAAAGCAGAGTAGAGTGGTACCAGTACCTCCCTCGATCTAGACACCATACTCCTATTGATGCAGCCGAGAATTGCATTGGCTTTCTTGGCTGCCGCATCACACTGCTTACTCATGTTCAGCTTGTGGTCTATTAAAACTCCTAGATCCCTTTCACACGTACTGCTATCCAGCCACGTGTCCCCCATCCTATATTTCTGTATTCCATTTTTTCTACCTAAGTGTAGGACCTTACCTGATTCCCACCCCTATTATTCCACTTTCCACCCTATTATTTCAATTATTACCTATTACCTGATTCCCACCCCTGATTTCCACCCCTATTATTCCACTTTCAACATCCTATGGAATCCTAAATTGCAAACCCCAAGATTCCAATGGATGTTGAAAGTGGAATAAAAGTGCGATAACAGTCTAGTGCAGAAATGGCCTGAGTTTTGAAGGAGCTATCCAAAGTGCTGGAGTTATTTTAGAGATAGGGTTCAGTACCTTGGATTAGCCCCTGTAAGATCTGGCCAAGCACTAAGAGTAGATTCTGCATCCCATTGACTTTGGGATGTCTCCAGTCTCCAACATAATTGAAATAAACCCTGTTGGTACTGAAGAGTGAAGAGAGGGAGTCATAAAGAGAGTGTAGGTGGGAAGACATAGCTGGGTTGAGCAGGTCAGTCTTGGGTGTTCACCTTTTGCTGCCTCAACTACTTTACTAGAATATGTATGGTTGGGAAAGGTCCAGGTATTTGGTGAACTGTATTGTCCCATAGAAACCTTCTAATGTTTTGAGGTCTTCTGAGAAGGTTCTTCTCTCTGTTCCAATACACTCACAGGTACATTTGGTGGGAACATGTGAGAGGGTCTTCCTAGTGGCTGCTGCCAGGCTCTGGAACTCCCTTGCCAAAGAGGCTAGACTAGGACCTTCCTTACTATCTTTCCACAAGCAGAAAAAAAACTTATTCAAGCAAGCCCTTGAGAACTGATTTTTTTTTGTAGAGGGGGCAGATCTTGTATTATGTGCTGGACTTTTATTTCTTGTTGTTTAATGCTTTCTTTTTTTAACTAGTTTTAAATTTATGATTCTTTAACTGATTTTAACTTTTGTATGCTATGAATTTTAGCTACTTTTCCTTTAACTGGTGTAAACTGCCTTGAGTTTCTAACTGGGGAAAAGACAGGATATAAATAAATATCACTGTAAAGTCAAAGGCTTTCACGACCGGAATCCATAGGTTGTTGTGGGTTTTCCGGGTTTTGAGGCCGTGTTCTATTAGTATTTTCTCCTGACATTTTGCCAGCATCTGTGGCTGGTATATCCTCTGAAGATGTCAGCTGCAGATGCAGGCAAAACATCAGGAGAAAATACTAATAGAACACGGCCTCAAAACCCAGAAAACCCACAACAACCTATAAATAACATTTTCATCATTGATGACAGTAAGAACAGCATCTTGTTCCTGTTCCCTCTCCTTTGTTTCATGATATCATCTTCAGACCACTGAGTAAGTGGACAATCACTGGCTCATAAAATGCCAGACACTGGAAAGTTCATGGCACCCATATGAATGAGGCAGTGAATCTGTTCTGAGTTTTTGTTCAAACTTTAGAAGGAGAACTAATTCAGGGACAGAATTTGTCCAAACTTTAAAAGGAAATTAATTTTGGGCACAGTATTGAAGACCTTGATCAGATCCTTTAAAATTCCAAGAATGCACAAATACATGACTGGAATCTTATGGGTTCACTCCAACTAGAGTAGACCCATTCAATCAATTGCTGAGGGAGGAGTCAACATGTAGGTAGGTCCAAAAGAGTTAATGGCTCTGCTTTGGAAGGGTCTAAGAATAGGGTTTAGACCCATATAAAATGATGATAACTTGGCAGAAGTCTGTTTATGCAACCATGAACTAAATACTTCTATAACAAACAGTGAAAAAATCACAAGCACACAAGTAAGGAAACTTACATAGGTTATGACACCAACAATGAATTCTGTAATGTATTCTGGGCTGATTGTCAGAACATCCCTTTATCTTTCAAAAATGGTACATGTTCAAGAGCAAGATTCCTGAAACTCAATGCAATCTGCTATTGTCCAAACTTACATGACACCACACTGCATTTCTCATTGAAACCAACAGCAGTCCAGTTAGGTGCATCTTTAAATATAAAATGTTTCCCCTGTTGATTCGTGTCCAGTATATAGAAACATTGCTACTAAGCCATCATGGCTAACAGCTGCAGAAAGACCATTCTTCTACCATGAATTTATCTAATTGTCCTTTGAAGAAAATTAGTAGGCATAGCCACATTTTTAGCTAGTAAATTCTTTGATCATGCATTGTGTCTCTGTCTATCCAAAGCTGACTGCCAATCAATTTAATTAGGTGACTTAAAGTTCTAGTATTACTAGAGATAATTAGAGGAACCACTCTCAAGGTTCAAAATGTTAGCAGTTTACACTAGCATTAATGTTTTGAATCAATGCATCAATCTGCCTCATTTTAATGAAGAATGTAAAATCTGATTTGTCATGTTAAATGTGAATGACACATTAGTAAAATGGTAGTTTTAAACTTTAAAAACAACAAGGAATTAAAAAAAAAGAATAGGGATGGAATCCTGTGTCGGCTACTTGGTTAGATATACTTAAGTTAGTTTGGTAACTTAACTAAGTAACTTCTCCTGGCTCTACCCCCACTCAGCCTGATAGAAACTTCATTCAACCATGCTCTAATCACCAGCAGAATAGAACTCCTTCTCCCCACGCAGCTGATGAATGATAAGTTGAGTTATGATCTTGGCAATAGTGTCAATGTTGTGACTAAGTACCAATCATGAATATGACACAATTACAAGTTAGTAAGTCTAGGTAACTTTTTTGTATTCACAATCACCACTTAGGTCATGATTTTCATACTGTTGTCATGATTGTAACTCCCCGCCCAGCCTGCTTTACTGCTTATCAGATGCATGCAAAGAAGGAAGTCTGCCTGCAGTCAGACCACAGATGAATTATATTTCCATCAAGTTTGGGAGGGAGATATACTTAACTAGACTTAACTAAGCAGCTGATAAAGAATTCCAGCCAATGAAAATTGTTTAAAACAACTCTGAAAGTTTAGCCCAAATCCCCAGTTACCACCAAAATGAATGAGTGAAAATAACATGCAATTAATGTTTCGTTTTATTTTTCACTCATTACTTTTGGTGGTAACCTGGGGTTTGGGCTAGACTTTAGGAATCCCTTTAAATCATTTTCATTGGCCAG
Organism: Cyclura pinguis; assembly: GCA_030412105.1. Classification (NCBI taxonomy): domain Eukaryota; kingdom Metazoa; phylum Chordata; class Lepidosauria; order Squamata; family Iguanidae; genus Cyclura; species Cyclura pinguis. The sequence continues at coordinate 339,875,475 of CM059600.1, forward strand.
AATTCTGTATCAGCCACTTAGTTAAATATAATTGGTTAATAATTAATTACTCAACCTCTTCATGCCATTGTTGCCTAACAAGTTAAATATTTTAAACAACTTTAAAAATCATTAACATTGAAATAATAAATCTCTAAACCATTGCTAAAAATGTTGATGAATTAAGAACAACAAATGAATGTTAACAAATTATTTCAAAGGTCTGCCCTCCATGCATTTCCATTCTTGTTTAATTGTAGGTTAATGAACTGCCACTGTCACAAGTATTTAGTTGTGAGGAATACTTGATGTGGGGCCTGTCCAAGAGATTTTGCTGCCTGAAGTGAAGGACAGAATGACATGCAAGATGGACATACATGCAGACGACTGCTGCCCTTATACAGAAGCTGACTCATGACATTCTTAAAAGTACTTGAGGACAGCAGGCTATCTTAGTGCAGGGTGGGCCACGCAGCACAAATAGTCCTGTCCTCCAGCATTCATTCACTTCTCCACACACCACAGCATGTGCCATCTACCTAATGATAGGGCTGGCCTAGATTTGATTTACATTATCCATGGCCTTTCAGCGGCTAAAATGCAGAGCATGGTTCAATGCCAGCAATTTCTCCTGTGGCTCCTCCAAATGTACAGCCTTTTCGGCAGCTTACCTTCTTGCAGCAGCATCTGGTGGTGACCCTGGCAGCAGCTCTGCTGGGAAGGGAGCACGACAACAGCACTTTCCTCCACACAGGACCAGCTCCCTGTGGAAAGGAGTGCGATGGATGTGCTGCTTCCTTCCACAGTTCAGTTGGGTATTTTCCCAAGCTGCACTACAGCAGGAAGTGCCGCCATTGTGCTTCCTGCCTTTCCTCAGGACAGGTAAATGCAGGATGGTGGCATGATCATGGGTCATTGATGGAGAAAGCCTGTCAATGAGTTAACCGACAATTGTGCCACCTGTGGATGAGAGAAGGATGGGGCCGTGAAGACATCCTTCTCCCATCCCCATGGCGGAATGAATGGGTGCTGCGGAAAGTGTGTGTGTGTGTGTGTGCAAGCACACAAGTCTAACCAGAGGGCTTTTTTTCTCCTTTTTTAATTTAATAACTGAGTTAGCAGACATTAAGTGCATGGTTGGAATACTCATCAGGCTCTTGGGTAAAATTGAGATCAATCCTTTCCAAGGCAGAATAATATAGAAAAATGCTTAGAAATGGGGAAATGGATTAATAACTTGCTCAGCATTGAAGGCATTGAAACTTTCAGGGCTGTAACCTCTGAAGTCAGGTAGGAACCAAATGCAAAGACTGAATAAGGAGCGAGAGACAAGACAACTAAAGCCACCCTGTAAGCCAGCTTGAAACACGTCAGCAGTCAAAGTCTCATGATGGAGATGCTCTGCCATGATGGCTTTATACTTACTGGTAGTTTTCATGTTACTTTACATCCTCCTACCATTTTCGCTAAAGCAACCACTTTATTCTGGAAAGAACTGCAGGAGGCTTGAAAGTTGCCAAGAAAAAAAAAAGAGTGCCAGATTGCACCGAATTAACCTCGAAGAGAATTTCAGTTCAGTTCTTTTTTTAAAAAATAGAATTTATTAAAATTTACGTTTTTTCATATTCAGGGTGAAAAAAAGAGTGCTTATTTTAAAAAAAGAACGAGGGAGAAAGCAATTTCTAATGGTTCTATATGTGTGCGTTATTGGAGTGTGCTCAGATTTCCTATGAAAAGCTTGGAATTTCTAAATAAATATAAGTGATCAGCTGGCATCCTGTTGAGCAGCTACAAGTATGTAAGCTAGAATTACACATTTGTAACTGTTCAGTATTCATATTTACAACTGTGGCACCCCAGTCACACATTGTCCTATCTTTGGAGCCCTTATTAGCAATGTGACTGGTTTTATTCTGGCACCAAGTTAAAACTTGGCTTTTTATTAAAGCCTATAAGGTTTAAAGATTTCACCAAATCTGAATACATAGGTGGTGTAAGGCTGTTTAAACTTTTTAAAATTATTCAAGTTGTAAATCACTCGGTCATTGAATGTATTTCAGAATGCTTCAAATATTTATATTTTAAACTTGTGTATTTACCTGGCATTGCCCAGAATTCTATTTCCCTCTTAAGAACTCACCAAACTGTCTTCTCCAGTACTTGTAACTTTTCCCCATATTTCCCAATGCAATGTGTCTTCAGAGTTGTTAGCATACAGAGGTTAGGTTCCTGAGGGAATACAATGTCCTCCTTCTTGCTGCTAGGCCTCATCTCCAAAGCAACTGGCCTATTCCAGTACCCATAACTTTTCCCCATATCCCCAATCCAATCTGTATTCAGAGTTGTTAATATATGGAGGTTGGGTTCCTGAGGGAATACACTATCCTCCTCCTTACTGCTCAGCATCGTCTCCATAGCAACTGGCTTATTCCAGTACCTGTAACTTTTCCCCATAGTCCCCAATCCAATCTGTGTTGTTTGGCGACATTGATGTACTGGCTTTTGATTTTTTTTTTTCTTGCTTTCTGCTGAATTTGTGCAATGGCTTTACATATTTCTGGGAGCATTTTTTTGTTTTGAATTTCAGCTTTAAGATTCTACACATATGGAACCCATACAATCAACTGTGTGAGGCGAGAAGACCTTGTAACTATGTTGTGTATGTCGCTTTAATTTTTCTCACATATGCCTCTCAAAAGTCTTCTGGCATCCTTACTGATGGTAGACCTCATCTCCATAGCAACCAGCCTGAGGCCAAGAGTTCTCTGGCTGAGAATTCTGAATGCCCCTCCCTAAATTGCCATCCCAGGATTCTATAGAATCTTCACAGCCAGCCAATCATATGAAGTTTTCTCACCTCGCACAGCCAATCTTATGAGTTCTTCGCCTGCCTGACACAGACAAACAGACAAACTCACAGACAAACATTGACTTTTATATCGTAGATTTATATAGCAGACACCAGAAAAGTAGTGTTTTTGCTGGGTGCCTTACGATGATCCTAAGGCAAACCTATCATGGGGTTTTCTTGGGATGTGAACAGTGGCATAGCAAGAGCTTTTGCTGCCAGGGGCAAAAGAGCCCCTTCTCGCCCAAGTGTTGAGAGACAGCTGTTTAACAACCGATTTGCCAGAACCAGGGCAAACCAGCTGAATGACACCACTAGCCAATAGTCTGTATCAGCTGCTTAGTTAAATATTCCTACATTTACTCATCTGCAAGTGTTCTGTATTCACAGTCACTACTTAGTTATGATTGTGGGATGTGCTATTTTCACAATTGGACATATTTCATGGCTGGAACACCTGTTTGACAATGCACTGACTGTAAGCATATGCCAGGTCAGGATGATCTCAGACATGACCGGGTCATAAGTTCAGACAGGATTAGGCAGGAAAGCCCGATGCTGATGGGCTTGTGATAATCCTTTCAAAAACTAAGTTGTGAACACTGGACTTCTGCAGTGCACTCTACACTGGGCTACCTTTTTACCAAGTTCAGAAACTCCAGCTGGTCCAAAATATGGCAACCAGATTGATTACGGGTAAAGCGAGGAGTGAACATTACACTAATATTAATATTACACATATTACACCAATGTTAAAATCACTCCACTGGCTGCCTGTTAGTTTCCAGGCAAAGTACAAAGTGTTAGTTATTACCTTTAAAGTCCTACATGATTTGGGTCCAAGTTACCTACAGGATCACCTCCTCCCATACAATCCACCCCGTACACTCAGGTCCACTGGGGGCCATGTATTTAAACCGTCTAGAACTAGACTGGCGACGGTCACCCAGAGAAGCTTTTCATTGGCCACCCCTACGCTGTGGAATGGCCTGCTGGAAGAGGTCCTACAGCAAAATATGCTGTCTGAATTTTAAAAAGTGCTAAAGACTTATCTCTTCCAGCAGGCCTACCCAGTCTATTTTTAATTGATATTTTAATTATGATATATTATATTTGAATGGTTTTATGTTTTTAGTCTGTCTCAGTGTATTTCAATCATAATGTGTTTTAACTGTATTTTAACCTCTGTTGTACCCCACTCGAGCCTTGAAGAGAGGCAAGTAACAAATAAAAAGATTATTATTTATTATTAAGAGATTGTCAGGATTCCCATCAATGTTTTGTCACCTAAAGTTACAGAAATCAGTCCATTCTGGACTTCTTTGTCAGTTTTGTGGGAAAGCCATTACTGCTTTGTCCACACACCCTCCTTCAGGGCAAGAAATAAGGTATAAAAACCCCAACCCCAGCACCAATGATTTATAGCATTTTGGACGTAAAACATGGCATCCATATCCCTGTTCTGCTGTGCTACCTTCAGATATACCGGCCATTTCCACAGTAGATTTTCAGGCTCCTCTCTAAACTGCAAACCCCAGGATTCCATAGGATGTTGAAAGTAGAATAATAGCACTATAACAGTCTAGTGCAGAAATGGCCACTGAGTCACTCTGCTTCTGCTTCAGAATTAGTAACTGTCATCCTTTCCACCCAATTTCTCTCTTTCCAACCTTTCTTGCCTCACTGTCCAACAGACTCGTGTGGTTCTTAAGAGTGTCTGTTGTATATCTGAGTGTCTGATGTGTATCAATTCAAAAATACTCCATTTAACCTTTAACTGGAGTCCTCTCTACAGTTAGTACTGGTATACACAGTGAAAAGGTCATGCCATTACTCTCCTCTCACAGGCCTCCTTTGAGCTATAATTCCCTCCATTTCTAAGGAGATGCTGGCATTGCAGGTGGACCTTGAAGTCTCCCACCTCTTAGGGTAGCATACAATCACAAAAAACAACATAGTTTGAAAGATGTCTCACTGATTCCTAGAAAGACTCCGAATTAGTGATGGTCTAAGGACTCCATGTTAGCAACAACTCAATAGTTAAATTGTTTTTCTTTCTAATGTAAATACAATTGAATTAGATGGATTAAATTCTTAGTAATTAACAAAAATGCATTAACTCTTTCCTACAAAACGTTCCTATCTATGAGTTCATCCTGACATGTCTGCATCTATTAATGGTTTCTGCCTGATCTTGTTTGCCAGGAACCAGAATGCTGGAGCATCTGGTAGGGGGAGAACACAGCCCTGGCTGTCTGACACTGCAGCCCTCTGGGCTTTTCTCTTCCTGCCCAAGGTTGCCAAAAACACCCAGTTCCTGGAGTTTTAGACAGTCATCAATTGCCCTCTGTACAGTGAATTACCACAGCTTAGCCCTGAGATTATGAAGAAAGAAACTACATTTAAAAAAATTGGCCCCAGGCAGCTTTTGGAAGACTTTGTGCAAACAAAAGTATCCCCTGCTGCTTATTTAAAACAAACAAACTAACCGACTAACTAATCAGACAAATGCCTGGTGCCATTTAGAGTGGTGAAAATTATTTATTTAACTACTTACTTATTTATATCCCACCTTTTCCCCAGTGTGGGACCCAAGACAGCTTACAACAATGAAAAGGATATAGCTAAAAAAAATACACCAAATACAAAAAATTAAAAATATCGTTAGGCTACCCATAAAATCAAAATCAGATAAGAAATGTTGGCCAGTATTCTATATCAGCTATTTAGTTAAGCATACTTTTTTTAAAATAAGAATAGCTAATGGCCAGTGTTCCTTATTAGTTATTTAGTAATTTATCATGGCAATAGTGTCACAATGATGACAAAGAAGCAAATGTAAATTAGGAACAGTTACAATTGAGTAAATCTTGGTAACTGTTCTCTATTCACAATAACTGCTTAGTCACAATTGTGACACTGTTGCCAAAATTGTAACTCCCCCCATGTCCCTTCAAACTACTTTACCTGGCATCAGCTGCATGAAGAGAAGAAGTTCCATTCTGCTGGTGACTGTAGCACAGGTGAATGACATTTCCACAAGGCTGGAAGTGCAGTCAGGCCAAGAGAGGTTAATTAATTAAGTATACTTAATTAAGTAGCTGATACAGGCCAACCAAGCACAGATAGACAGTAGAGCACAGCACTGCAAGTTCAGTCAGTAAGTCTTCAAAGGCCTGTCGAAATTAATAATAATAATAATAATAATAATAATAATAATAATAATAATGTTGATGATGATGATGATGATGATGTCTTAACCTATCTGAACGATATCAAGTAAGGTGCCAGTCCAGCCTCTTTGGGAGGGATTTCCAGAGCCTGCAAGCAGCCACTAAAAAGGACCTCTCCCATGTTTCTACCATCACCTCTGATAAAGTCAATAGGAGAAAAGCATGACACTGTGCATACTAAGGACAATGCATAAACTTTGTACCTGTGGAAGATGGGGATACAGAGAGAATGCTCTTCACAGAGGATCTCAGAGCACAGGCAGTCTACTAATGGGAAACTACAGTCCTAGATAACCTCATCCTTCAGACCCAAGCTTTATTGGGCTTTCAGGGTCATAACCAGGACTTTGAATTGTGCCCGGAAACAAAATGGCAGCCAATGAAACTGTTGCAACAGGGGAGAAACAGTGATTCAACCAAAAATCCTAACATTGGCCTAGTATGTCAAGGGAAGGTTCTTCTATGAAACTTGCCCCCCCCCCCAAAAAAAGAAACCTTTTTCTGGCTCATTTTAATTCACATTTACTTTGAATTAAGCCCCATTGAATTCTGTGAAGCTTCCTTTTGATTAGATGTGCACAGTATTATACTGTTTGCCTCTGATTTTCCCTCCCCTCCTGAAATTATAGCATGGGATACTTTTTAAACCTTTGGGTCTACCTGCAAATAAATCATCTCAGACCATCAGGCACAGCGTTTATATTTAGTTGGACATTTTGTCAGCAAATGGAAAAGGAAGCAGCTTCGAAATGATCATTGACATTTCAAGGCAGGCCTAAATTAGAGCACATTAGAATTCTTTACAGTTGGCTTGGCGTCTGAGAACACCATGATCCCCAGTCCAGTTATGCTGAAGCCAGGAAACTCAGGCAGTGCAGAGCTCCATTACATTTGTTGGGATTACGAGGGCAACACACTCTGAAAGCTGAACAGGTTGATGGTGTTTTCTGTGTCAGGCTGAAGCGCGGGGTCATTTTGACTCCACAGTGCAGCCTTGGTGGAAGAGGGCATAAACAATTTGCATGAAGCCAGCAGGGCTGAATGCAATCACCTTTCTAATGCAGAACTTCATCTCAGCTTAAAATCATGCACATCTGGGAAGGAAGGCTTGAAAAGAAATGCTAAGGTGTTTGGAGGGCAGGGGGAATGGCTGGCATCCTGTTGGTTGTTGCAAGATCACCTACTCAAGGCAGCCTCCAACAGTAAAAATTCAGTTAAAAATTCAAAGCATGCAAAAGTTAAAAAGTGATCCAATTATCAAGAATATTAACACTAAAACCAGTCAAAAAGTAAGCCATTTTTTAAAAAGCCAGATCAAACTTCAGCACAAAATTCATATCAAAATTCAGACCTTCGCTGCAGTGCAGAAAGACAGCAAGGAGGGAACCAGGCTAACCTCTTTGGGGAGGGAGCTCCAGAGCCTGAAGGCAGTCATGGAGAAGGTCCTCTCCTGTGTTCCCATCAGGTATACCTGTGAGGTTAGTGGGACAGAGAAAAGGGGAATTGCTAGAAGACCTCAAAACATGGATGGATTCTGGACCCGAGACAAAGGTTAGATGGTAAAATCAATGTGTAATTTAGCATGAGATTTATACTATGCAACCTGACTGAAGATCTTGGCCAATGGGTAAAAATAAGTTACTATGCAAAGAGGTGTGTGTGTTTTTTAATGATCCTATTTCCATGAGCAAATCCCAGGTACAATGTACACCAAGAATGGACAACATCCTGGACTTGGAAGCCTTTTTTCTGGATGTTGGAGCCTTGAAGGCCATTCTATCCATCCCTCAGAGGAACCCCTGTTTTTGTTTTTGTTTTGTTTAAAAAAGGTCCTTTTTTAAAAAGCACCTGTGTTTTCTATTAATAAAAGATACAGGTCTTCCGCCAGCATATTCAAAAGACAATTGTGCCCATGGAGGTACGATTCTCCCAATTCTTTTGGGGGGAAAAATACAGCCTTGGGGCTATATACATACTATGTTAAAAGCCTTAACTGGCTTGAAATACAAGTATATAAAAGACATCCTAGCAAACCTCTCTAATAAGGATGGAAAAAATACGCATAATTATTACTTCCCAGGTTAAAAAATTGAGTTCCCAGTTGTTGGGAATCCCCCAGTAGGAAGAGTAGAACAGTGAGAAATTTTTCTCAATGTTTTCCCAGTGTTCAAATGTCCCAAAGTGTTGCAGATGAATTTTTCTACAGAGAAAAATGCATGGGTTGTTTGTTTGTTTTGCAGAAAAACTGTTTTCTGCACAGAAAATGGGTTTCCTCCACAGAAATCACTGTTTCCTGAATAGGAAACCTGTTTTATGTTTTTTGTGCCAAAAGAAACAAACAAAAAATGTACAAGTGTTTTTCTCCACAGAATAATTTCTCCACAACAGTTCAGAGTGTTTGAATGCAGGAAGAATACTCTGGATGAATATTCATTTTTCACCCACAGCAGGCAAAAAAAAAAAAACACCACTGCATTTATTCGTCCTGATATGGGAAGACAAACTGGTCAGCGATTTATATTCCTGTTCTCTCAATGTTATTATCTTCTTCAGAAGCTCTGTTTTGAGCTCCTTTGTCTTTTGGACATGATGTGGTTTTTGGCTGGGCCTCTCTGATGTGGAATGCCATCCCCAAGGTGCCTCATCTGGCACTGAATCTAATATCTATCTTTCTGGAATCCTGTACAGACCTTTCAGCTTTCCCAGGTCTTCCAGAACGTTATCTCCCTATTTCTAAGATACTCAGGGCAGCAAGTAACATGTCATACAAGGGCAGCAAACTCTCCATTATTGAGTGCATAGTTTCTGGTTTTGTTACTGGCAGAGATACTGAGAAGTCGGATTTTGTGGTTCAGTAGCCAAGATAACTTTGCTGCCTTTGAGTAATATACACCTTCGCCTACGTGGTATGCTGGGAGCACCATTTGCTGTTCTGCCTCAAGCAACAAATATCTTGGGCCAAGCTTGTAGACACTTATTATGGATTTTGTTGTTCCTGTTGCTTAATCTATGTTGGCAGATTTCAGTCTATATTTTGCTTATTTTGTACTTTATAGATTGGTCGGTAGCCAACCCTGTTTAAAAATGGATGTCCACATATAAATTTTATACAAATATGATAGATGAATAGGTCTGGGGTTGCTACTGCAATGCACACAGACTCACACACAAACACACACACTTCAGAGAGTCAGACTCAATTGCTGTACTGTCAATGAATATATTGCATTCTTGTTCTGGACCAGAACTAAAAGTAGGGCATTTGGGGATAGGGTATCCAATTAATTAAAATGTCTGTATCAGGGGAAGCAGCATTAAAATGAGAGAAAGCTTGCAAAAAATGTGTACATTAGGAAGAATGCATATAAAATTCACACTTGTTTAGAGTTCATATGGTACAAATGCTAACGGGTGTGGTGAAAGCATCTGTGTTCCATAGCTTTTGGAGAAAATTAAAGAATTAGTCCATATCATTCAAAGTTTATGCCTGCCATATTCTATCACTAGGGCAGGGGTGGCCACTAATGGCCTGTTGTCCACGTGTGAACCACCAACATGTTTTTGCAGGACTAATGCCACCCATTTGCTGTCACAGAAGGACATCATTATAAACTGGTGTCACTAAGGAAAGGGATGTCCTCCATCACCATGAAGAACTACCATTATTAATTCTGAATTTCAGTGCTGGCAGCAATGGTTCTTTGGAGCACATTGCAGTCCCTGATTCATGGAGGTTGTCCACCCCAGACTTAACCATGTACAAAAGCAGACATAAGGGATGGCGTGTATTCAACCTTGCATTTCCCCCTCAAACTCAGACTGTGTAAATGGAGCCTAACGTGAGAGGCAAAGGCAACTTTTGCTGGAGCTGCCGATTGATTCCATGTCTCAGGTGTGGTGAATCTAATGTAGGTAATGAACCTATTTTGGGAACAAGGTTCAGCATCTAGAATGATAATGATGATGGTGATGATGATTGAATAGCTTCTTTAAAATCTAGAATAAAACTCAAGAGCAATTTCACCACCATCTCCAACATGGCAGCCACCAGCCACTCTGACCATGGAAGAAAGATGTCCTAACTTAGGAGTTTAATTCCAGGGGCTTCACTATGAAGTGTCCACATTCCTCTAGCAAAATGTAGTTCTATTTTCCAACAAGAATATAGATCAGAGCCTGGAAAAGATACTTCTTTGGAGTACAATGTTCAGAATCTCCCAACTAGCATAACTGCCCAGAGTTTCTGGGAAATGGAGTTCAAAGGCAGAGTTCTTATCTGGACCTGGGCAATGAATGTTGCCGCAGGGGAGGGTAAAGGTTTGATGGTCTCTATGAGAGACCAGCTTGGATTGGTGACCGGCACCTGGTGCCAGATATTGACATGTGTCAGGGGCAAGCCGTGAGGCTATTTAAAGTTGGTCTCCCTGACACGTGCCTGCTTGTCCCTTGTCTGTGGCAGGGTGGGGGAGCAGGAGAAAAGAAGACTTCAGTGAGCACCTTTTGGCACCCCTTTTGGTGTGGGGTAGGGCTCTGAAACTTCCCCTCATAGGGCTCTGCAACCTGGGAGGTTGGGGAAAGAAGTTCCTCTGAGGCTAAACTGTGATTCAGGCTCTCACTTACAGAGTGGTGCAGCTTGGGTGGAAGTTACCTTCCAATTAGGATGGGCCAGGGAGCAACCTATATGAGTTGGAGTGCCCTCAGGGCTAAGGTGTTTCACCCAAGGGAAGGCTGGGGAAGTAATCATATGGTGATACCTGGCCTCAGCTGGACCGTCATCAGGTTCCTTTCCAGGCCTACACATCTTAAATAGGTTGGGTCAAATAAAGTAGCCCTTATTTTAACCTAAATTTCTATGTCTGGTCTCATCATTTTATGGTTGATCATCAGTCCACTCAGTGATGTACTTGAGCCAATCCAGGAATTGCACAAGGAAGTGTCCAGTTTTCCCCAGATGTCCAACAGATTCTGGATGGCATTCATTTCAGCTCTATTTCCAAATCCATATGGCCACTGATCAGTAGGGGGCTAGTTACAGCAGAGGATGGAGAAATGATGGCATTGTTTCCCATAAGAATGCTCCCACTTCCTATGAAATTTTCCTTCAGCCCCCAAATTTCTAGTATTGCAGTATCTTAAAACTTCAATTGAGAATTTAGAAATATAGTTTAAGCATCCAAGAAAGGTAAAGTTAACTGAGGGAATATGAATGCAGAAAATAGAAATGTTGTAAGGGCAGATGAATTTCAGTGGCTCACTTTCTGCAGTGCTAGAAATATGAGGGTGGCATTCTTGCTTCCTCATTTTGACCCTCCCTGTAGCTACAGCACTGAATTGACCCATTGAATCCATTTTTAAAGGTGAGAAAACATGGAGGTAAATCCAACAGATTCAATGGCGCTACTCAATCAAGACCAACCACTGGATTTCAGCCTATTTAAATTAGTGGAACTCTGTTTAAGCAACCTTCCGAAGTTTAAAACTGCATGTGTGGGGGAACATACGTTTGTGTAAGACACCAACAGGACCCCAGCAAAGTCTGTAGTATCAAACTTTGGAAAGAAAAGTGAATCCTTTGTTGGTTAAGAAAGGTTCATAAGTACCAAGAAAGCACCATAGAATAAAGTGTTCAATGCTTCCTCCAGGAGCTCACCAGTGACTGAAATCTTGTATTTTCTTTTCTCTCTTTCAAATCCTTCCCCCCTCATTTTCTGTGACTAGGAATATTTGCGTCCCTATGAATACAAAGCCCATCTGCTCCTGCATTCAAAAGCACCATAATCCTGTGTCTGTGACATCACTGATATTTCTTTCTTGTACTCAGACCTCATATCAACATAGAGAGGATTAGGATGTGGAGTGGCTTGCAGGGAATAAACCTTAGAAGCAGATGGACTCTTCAGAAAGACAGATCCTGTTTTCATGCAAATAGAGCAAAGCTCCAGGATTGAAGAAGACTGGAGGGAAAGGCTGATTCAGTTAGGGCATATAATCTCCAAGGGGGCATCATATTTCCTAAGCCTTGAAGAGGGGTCAGAATATTTCTCACAGGATCAGACATGAGAATAACAATGGGGGATGAAAAGAAAATGTCCAGGCAAAAGAATGAATGTAATGAGATGAAGTAGATTCAGGCCTAATGCTAAAGATGGGATATTCTATTGCTTACACTTTCTCCTGCCTTTAAAATGAACAAACCTGTTTCTTCCATTCTGAATACGAAGTCTGTGGACATTTTTAAGGTTTTTAAAAACTGAATTGAGCTGAAATTCTTCTGTCCCCCTCCCTGCCACCACCACCATCTATTTGCACTGGCCAGATTCAATGTGGATAAGATGATGTACCTGCCTAACATATATCTGTGATGAAACTGATGAAATGAAAAAAGCTGAAAGAAGCAGAAACTGGGGGAACAGTCAATGAAATCAGGATGCTCAAAAGACAGGTTTTTTTATTAGTTAAAAAGTGTGACATGTTTCAGCCAGTGAAGGCCTTCTTCAGGGGCTACATAAAACCATAAAAAGACAATACAGAAATACATGATAAATGCATGGTATTACACTGCATAAAGTAATAATTACATGGGTACATTGTCTATATGCTGCACATAGGCAAATCTAATTGATTCAGTAGGTTGAGATGAGCAGTGCCTTATGGCAAAACAATATAATATAATGGCCTAAATGCCATTGTTCATTTGAACTAGATTAGATCCAGTGAATCATTTAGATTTATTTAGATCATTTAAATATGTTGATTCACTATTCAAGAACTGATTCAATAGATAGTATATCAGTGCAATAAATAAATAAAAACTGCCAAAGCAAGGGAAGAGGCTCAGATTCTAAAACAGGAAGCTTGTTACATTGTAAATTATGCAAGCCCTTATTCCTCAACTCCAGCTATAGATATATATAAATGTCTAGTTGTGACAATGTAAGACTGTTCCATGCAAATCTGGACAGTCTTCTCACTCGGTTCTTTGTGCCATGCTGTTGGCATATGCCATCATAATGTGTACCAGTGCCAAGCTGTTTTGCTAAACAGAAAGCAATCTTGAATATAGGCCAGACCACAGTGAAGACAACCACTAAATTTAATAGAGCTGGACTGGAACTCTTGCGGCTGGTGTCCTATTTCACCTCTAGGAACAACAATTTGAATCCTTTGCTCTCTGAAAACCCATTATTCCCTTCTTTGACAGTATCAGTTAAACCTAGGGATATTGCTTGGCACTCACTGAGGCTCTGGACACCCAAAGGGTAGCTTGGAAGGAGCAGTGGCCTTCTAAAAAACAGCCAGTTGGCATATTGCAATGAGAGCTAGTCATGGAAACATGGGTGGTTTCTGCTTCACTGCACGCCAGCAAACAGGGGCCTAAATGCGTTGCCTTGATACGGTAGCATCTAGTTGATGGCTCTGACTCCATTCAGATCTTTAGGAATCAATAGGGAAGACATTTTGGCTTGGCTTGGCTTGGCTTTTCACACCAGTAGTGGGGAAGGGGCCAGCCTATCTGTTTCAAAGCAGATTGCTCTTCAGTGCCTTGTGCATCTGGTTTCCACTCTCTGGTATGTTAGGGCTTTGGAGATTTCCCAAAGATATTTGGCTCATTGAAGTGAGACTATCACATGATTTTCAGATCTGTCTCTTGCATAAAGCCTGGCTTGTATTGAATATATAGAGTTATAGAATCATAGAGCTGGAAGAAACCACCATCCAGTCCAAATCCCTGCCATGTAGGAATACACAATCAAAGCACTCCCAACAGATGGCCATCCACCCTCTGTTTAGAAGCCTCCAAAGAAGGAGACACCACCACACTGCCAGGCACTATATTCCACTGTCTAACTGATGTTTAGGTGGAGTCTCTTTTCCTGTAGGTTGAATTATTGCTCCATGTCCTAGTCTTTGGAGCTGCAGAAAACAAGATTGCTCTACCTTCCAAGTGACAACCTTTCAAATATTTAAACATAGCTATCATATCACCTCTTAGGCCATTTCCGCACGGGGCGAGGGAATCACCCCGTGCCACTACTTACCGGGTCTTATGGCTCCCCGGTCCAGTCCAGGCTGCTCCGGAGCACTGCGTGCTCGTCGCTCTGCACTGCTCCGGTGTTGAAAATGGTGGCTTCCGGTTGGTTGAGGGTCTCGACCAACCGCTGAAGCTCTCCAGCCTAAAGCCCGCCCCCGGCAGATCGCAGGCTCGCACTGGTGCGAGTCTGCAAATCTGCACAAGGGAGCAGACTCCCACTGGCATGCTCCATGCTTTTGAAAGACTGAAAGAAACAGGTTTTTCAAAAGCACGCTGGACAACCACTTGGGGTCATTCCAGAGTGGGCTGAGGTGCAGATCTACATTAAATAGTCCGGACCCAGTCCGCTCGCAGGTGCAGATATCCTCCCTGGAGAATGGACTGCATCATTTCAAATACCCCGTGCGGAAATGACCTTAATCTTCTCTTCTCCAGGCTAAACATACCCAGCTCCATAAGTCACTCTTCATAAAGTATGGTTTCCAGGCCTTTTATCATTTTGTTCACCTTCCTCTTGTCAATATGCTTCTTGAATTGTGGTGCCCAGAACCAGACATAGGCCATTTTCACTCTACACTGTTATTATGCTATTATTCCACTTTCAACATCCTATGGAATCCTGGGTTTTTTGAGAATTCTTAGGCCATTCCCGCACTAGACTGTTATAGCGCTATTATTCCACTTTCAACATCTTATGAAATCCTGGGGTTTGTGGTTCCGGGAGGGGTCAGCTGGCTCCTCCCGGAACAACAAACCCCAGGATTCCATAGGATGTTGAAAGTGGAATAATAGCACTATAACAGTCTAGTGCAGGAATGGCCTTAGCCAGAGAGCTCTTTGGCCTCAGTAAACTACAAACGCCAGAAATCCATAGGATGTTGAAAGTGGAATAATAGTGCTATAACAGTGTAGTGCAGAAATGGCCAAAGTTTTCCAGGTGAGGTCTGACCAAAGCAGAATAGAATAGTATTGTTACTTTCCTCAACCTGGACAATACACTCCTATTCATGTAGCTTAGAATCTCCTTGGCTTTTTTAGTTGCTGCATCACACTGTTGGCTCATATTCAGCTCGTAGTCTATTAAGCTTCCTTGATCCCTTTCACATGTACTGTGGCCAAGCCAGATATCTCCTATCCTATATCTGTACATGTGATTGTTTCTGCCTATGTGTAGTACCTGACATTTCTCCCTGTTGAAATTTATTTTGCTAGTTTTGGCCCAGCTCACTAATCTGTTAACAAAGCTGAAAAACAATTATTTTTTAGTCTACCACTCCCATTTTCCCCTAGCCAGCACAGACAGCGGTTATGCTGGCTAGAGGATGCTGAGGTTTATAGTACAAAAATGTAACGTTTCCAAACCCTGGATGGTCATGGCAGTGCCACAGAACCTGAACAGTCCTACCATTAGGCAAAGTGAGGCAACTATTTCTGATGACAATTACAAGGGGGAACAATAGGAGCCCTGCAACCATTTCTCCTGAGTCGTTTCTCCTCGAGATTATCCTGCCCTTCTGTCTTCAAGTGTTGTAGAAGAAATTCTCTTAATGCCAATCATGAAGTAAGATTCAATGGCCAGCCCGTTAGGAGTCTAAGGCTACTAGGTCAGCAGCATCCTATTCTCTGAGTTTTCAGGACTGAAGTCTGAAACCTGAGGACAGGGACATGTGGACTCACAGGGCTATGGCCCTATGAGATCAAAGAGATGAGGCAAGTGAGTGTTTGGAGGATGCATGATACCGCTTCAGACGCAGCTGATTATGGAAATGAGCATGAGACTATCAATAGGCACAGGGCTTGGGTAAAACATATCTAACCAGGTCACATGGCAACCTGGAGGCAGGCAAAGAAAATAGCACTGGATACAGGTCAAGAGAAAGGGTAGGGGAAAGGGATAAGGATGAAGAGGGAGAATTCAAATATTGTTAGGAGGAGGTCCATAGTAGGCTGGAAGTAGCTTGGAAGGCATGAATACAAGTGCAAACTAGCAAAAGTCATACCATTCAGTTACTCTTCTCAGCAGGTTTTCCTGACAGTCAAGAAACTTAATTTTTGACCAGGAAGCAAATAACTGAGAATATTCTTTTCATCACTACTCTCCTCATTCCCTCTCTCTCTCACCCATGTTTTGGATACACTGATAGTGCACAAGTCCAAAACAGATATAAATACCTTTAGGTTCAACCAGAGAACTTTGGAGCTGTTACAAATGGCCAGAGATGGATGCCCAGGCCTTATAGCCACCCCACATACAAAAGTTATACTTCACGGCAATCTGTAGCAAGCAAGAGACAGTCTGGGGGGAAAAACTTATGACAGCCATACTATTATAAGGAAGAATGAGATGTTAGCCTAAGGCAGATGACACTTGTTTCCCTGAAAGGGCACCAAATTGTTAGTTATGTAATTTATCGACATATTTCAACTGTTAGAAAGAAGAGGAGAAGCACTTGTGAGTATCTGCAGCCTCAAATGCTAAATGCTAACAACTAGCTCTAGCTTCAGTCTGACTTGTAGTCCAAAGTTGTGCTGATCTGTTGGATCAATGGGATTTACACCTGTGTTGACTCAAGTGCTCAATGGTAGTTCAATGACTCCACTCCAGGGGGGACTGCCTATAGGATTCAGGCCCAAGGTCAGGGTAGAACTGTCTGGCCCTCCAGATATTGTTGGACTGCAGCTCCTAGCATTCTTTAACATTGGCTATCCACGTTAGGGCAGTCAGGTCTTGTAGTCCAATAATATCTGAAGGACTGTATGATTTCCATTCCAGCATAGGGTGCTATGGCCTTTTCTGCACAATAACGGTCTCCCACGTCATCCTGTCACAATCCTGGCAGCACCTCTGCCAGGATGGGAGTGTATCCTCACTGCTCCCCTCTGGACCCAACTAGCTGGCTGTGGAAGGCAATGCAAGGGACATGCTCCTTCCTTCTGTGCTGCAGCTGGCCATCTTCCCACGCTGCAGTGGGGAAGTAAGTGCACAATTGCAGTTCCAGCCCTTCTGCATGGCTGGCTGTGATGAAAGACTTGTGCAATCTGGAGCCATTGATGGAGTTTTTCTGTCAATGATTTACCCTGCAATCATGCTGGCTGGGGATGCCAGAAGGATGGGACTGCAATGACATCATGTGGAAGTGTTGTCACAGTCCTGCTCCTCTCACGTCCTCATGCCAGCAGGGCACTGGCTTGCAGAAAGGGCCTATGTGTCTTGCCTTTGAGAGGGGAATAATCTCAAGAAGCAAAATGTCTTGGACTAGTTCTCCCACTTGCTCGACCAGAGGGCAAGCCTACAGAGCATCTCTAGACTTCTCGCTCATCTCCCTCTTTCAGCGTTTTCATGTCACATTTGGTTGAATCCCAACTGACTGGGCACATACTCAAACACATATAGTTAGCCAGAAAACATAGATAATGAAAGTTTTTTAGTTAATTAATGTGCCATCTTGGGTACTGAGTGTCCAAGTCTACTCTGAACCATGAAAGGCAGATAAAAGAAATACAAATAGCCTTCGGTCTCAATCCTGTTTGTAATTCTGACTATAATAAACCCATTGAATCAATGAGATTTATCTATCTGTGGATTCACCTTTCAGCAGTTTCTTGAATGGGTCTACTATACTTGGGACTAATCCACTAATCCAGCTATTGGGCAATTGATGTGTTGGAGGTAAGCAAGCTGGGAAAACTGATCCTCAAAATAAGGTTAAGACTAAAACCCAAGAATGGATTTACTGCCTCATTGCAATGGAAGCCACCAACCACCACTACAAAACAGCCAGTGATGCAACACAACCCATCAATATCCTTTGGTTTCCCATAGTCCTGGCAAACTTTGCAGAATTTCAACACTTATCTCCATCCCAAATGTGAAAACATTACATTTAGCACTAAGCTGTGAAATGCCTCACAGAATGGCTTAATTGTTTCATTTCCAACATTCTTCTAGCTACAGGTTATTCCTGCAGTTCGCAAATATAATGTGCACAGTGACATGCGTCACTGAAAAAATATTGGTCCAAGTCCAGTGGGGTTTTAATTTCTTCCTTGATTTTCAGTTTAATGGAGCCAACTGATTTGCTATGGTTTGACCAATGACCACCCAATTTTTCTGCAGAGTGATCAATATGCAGCTTAGGTAGACAACCCATGGATGTTTTCCAATCCGAAGAGTCCAACCACTTCCTCTACCTGTAAGGCCTGATGGTACTAAAAGCATCTTAATGCTCACAGTGGCAGACTCACAAATATGAATGCCATTCATGTGGGCAAATTGTTGTACTGTCTAAGCTGGAGAATAGTAAATGTAACATATCTGACATCCCTCCACAGAGGTGTCTTTGTTTGGATGAGCACATCCTGTATTCTTACTGGATCTTTGGGGGCATGGACACCCCAAGAAATACTGCCAGAGTGAAATCCTGTGTGTGAAGAAACATGTTGCTATAAGCACATGTAGTGTGATTTAGGGAAAACAAACCTCATCCATCTCCTGCACCTAAAAAGTTAAAACCATTGTCTCCTATCCACCCCCCATGAGAACTTCCTTGGATCCCACTTGGGAGAAAGGCAGAATAGAAATGCAACCTAATATATAAAAGTCACAGTTTGCTTGTCTGTGTCAGGTGAAGGTACCGTATGATTGGCTGCCTAAGAAGATTCTATGGAATCCTGGGGTTTGCAGTTTAGGGAGGGCCTTTAGAATTCTCAGCCGGAAAGTTCTTGGGCCTCAGTCAACTATGTCTGTCTTGAATATGCCGGTTGCTATGGAGATGAGGCCTAGCAGCAAGGAGGAAGGCAGTGTATTCTCTCAGGAACCCAACCTCTGTATGTTAATAACTCTGAATACAGATTGGATTGGGGAATATGGGGAAAAGTTACAGGTACTAGACAAGACAATTTGGGAAATTAGAGACACAGGATCTCAAATCTTTCTAACAAGTATTACCTATGAGAAAATAAAATCCCAGGCAACATTGGGTATATACGCTAGTAAATAAATAAATAAATATTACCTCATCGTACAGAGAGTTTGACCCCCTGTCACCAGGCGGGTAGGTTCTAGAATCCTTCTTTGCATGACCAAATGCTAATGGCTTTCCAGTAATATAGAAAGGGTTAGTTTTATTTAGTAAGCCCTGCCAGAGTTTGTTTATTTGTTTGTTTATGGGAAAAAGATTGGTGACTGGGGAGTACATTTTCCTGTTACCCCCCTGACTGTATTATTACCATAACAAGTCATTCCTCGGCACTTCAGTTTCTTTTGTTTGGTTCTGCCCAGAGATTCATCTTCCAATGACCTCAGGGAACGTGTTAGTCAGCCACCAGGAAGTGGAGTGTCAACCACAGGGTTGTCTGGGTAGAATTAATTGCTTAGGGACCTAATTATACCACTCACTGCAAGGGGATCCTAGAACCTATCTTCTAAAAGACTGTGGCCATTTCCATACTAGCCTGTTAAAGTGCTATTATTCCACGGAGGCCCCTCCCAAAACTGCAAACTCCAGGATTCCATAGGATGTTCAAAGTGGAATAATAGCACTATAACAGCCTAGTGCGGAAATGGGCTGTGATGTTACTTGCCATGTCATTTGCCACAAATAAAGTTTATATTATTGTACTGGTTTGTATCAATTTTTAGCGCTAGAGATGGAAGTAGTATTCATAATTACTCGTTCCATGGTCAAAAAAATGTGTTTTCTGACAGTTGGGAATCTGCGTTGGGAAGAATAGTAGACCAGCAAGAAGTTTGCACAGTTTTTGTCCAGAATTTTAATGTCCAAAAGTGTCATGTTGATTTCCCGTGCAGAAAAATGGTGTCTGCTTCTTATACAGAAGAACAGTTGTTGTGGCAAGCCAGAGAATTGAGACCAGCAGATCAGAAAACAAGGTTTATTTTACTGCACAGGGATCTCAGTGGAATCAACTTTCAAAAGACTGAGAGCCCCGTTTTAGGTTTCAGCATACATTTATACATTTTTTAAAAAATAGGTACAGGAAATGATTACCATATATGAAAAGGGTACAAAAGTTTAAGTTTCGAAATGATGTATTACAGTTTCAAAAATGAAGTATCTCTGCACCAGGGAGTATTCTCCCTGGGTCGCATCGACTCCCAAACTCCCTATATTCCATGCATTGCCAAGCCACGTACCTAAGCCCTTGATAAGATAAGAGACACACTTGCCTGACTTATTTTTCTCTATTTTTCTACTTAAGCAAGCAGTTTCTACAATTTAACCCCTTCATTCCCCCTTTTCTGCCAAATTCTATTGCAATTTGAGCATAATTTGCTTAAGCCTGCTTTTGAGCCATAACAGCAAAATGAGCTGCCTTTCCCTCCTTAGCTTCAGAAAGAGAGGCCCGTACACATTTCATAGCACAGGAAATACATATCATCATTAGAAACCCTCCTACAATCAAAACTATAATGCCTAAAAACAGAGTTTTCAGCCAGCCAAAATCTGGTAACCAGGAAGTCAACCAATCCCAAGGATTACTAATGCCACTATCATTATTTTGTATTAGCCCTTGTAGGTGTTGTATCTCATCTCCTATAGTCTTGTTTAAATCATGGAAGGTGACTCTGCATCTGCCCTTGACTATAGAACAAAACCCTCCTTTTCTGGCTAATAAGTAATCCAAGGCCATCCGATGTTGTAACAATAACTGATTGAGCTCTTCAATTTCCTGCTGAAGGGCCCGTATCAACTTCCCAGTTGCATTTATAGTTTTCTCCAATCTACAAGTCAATCCTAATATGCTTTTACGATTTTCTTGAGCTATGATTCCTGGATAGGATCCCAAAGTAAGGACCTCCGTTATTAGTCCACCTCCTACTCTACTGGCCTCAGTCTTAGCCAATTTCCCTCCTACAATGACCAGATCTTCACATTGGCTACCCAGTGGTCCCACCAGGTTTCTTCTTCTTCTAACAGCCCATTTTGCTCGTCCTGCTAGAAAAACTTGAACAGGTATAGTCATATACCCAATTCCCACACACTGATAAGTCCCTGGGTGATAATTGGTGGCCCATCCGTTAAAGTAAAACCATAAATTTGGATCCTGAGCCATCAATCCGGTGCATATACTGCCAGATTCTGTATAATTAGGAGTAAACATAGGATATTCTAGATACAAATCTCCAAAACTGGTTTCATTTACATCTGCCTCGGGTTGATAGGAATTGTTATATGAGCCATACAAATAAAATCTATTACTACAGGCTGAATAATTTCCCAATTTAGCATAAAATGAGGGGTGTTGTATATATCCTTTCCACTTAGAATTCCAGCTTCCACTATGGTGACAACAAAAACACATTCCGGGGGAATGAGTATAAAATTTCAGCTGCCTTAACCGAGTTTTGTTTAGGTTACTGTCAACTTTGGCAAATATATTGGGATTTCTCTTTAATGCTGACTGCAGGATTCCTACAACCACTCCCAGTTCATTAATGAGGGAGGGCATAAAACCAAAATCTGCCATGGTCTGTGGGTGTTCATAAATTAGAGTGACATTGGGTCCATGTTGTTGGAACATATGTGCAGCGTGTTGCTTAAACTAGTTGGCCTCAATTATTCCACACATCATGCCCCACACTCCTATCAACAATATCCACTTCATCTTCGAACAGGGGTCCAAACCTACTTATCCCACACCAGTACCTTCTATACATATACAAGAAATACACCAGAGATAAAATTCCAAAGAGAATACACACTACTATTATTACTAGTTCAGTAGCACTCATTGCTCATTATCATCATCCTCCATAGGGGATCTGGCCGTTCATAGAATAGTCAGCCTCCGGAGTGACTATAGCAAAACCTAGTCCCGATCTTCTTTCCTCTGCAGTTGCTAGGTCTGACGGTACATAGAGCTACCAGCCTCCAGACGTGTGGCAGTAGTAGGGTCTAGCATAGATTTTTTTCATTCACCTGTTGCGGATCTGACTGTGCGTAGAGTGGTCAATTCCCTGGTATGACCACAGCAGAGTCTAGTCCGAACCTTCTCTCCCCTCTTCCGTCGGGACAATTTCAATTTCAGAGGGTTTTCTTGTGATGAGATCACAGTCCAATCAGTAAATGCTCGTTTTACCCTAGTATAATGTATCCAGGGTTTCAGTCCCGCTACCTTTACTGCTGTGGGGGTAACTAACAACACCTGATATGGCCCCCTCCACCCTGATGATAGGGGCTCTCCTTTCCAGTCTTTAACCCACACCTCATCCCCAGGTTGAAAGGAATGTGCTTTTGTGAGGAACGGAACTCGTCTAACCTTTAAAGCGTGGGCTTTAACCTTCTCTGGAGCCTTTCCTAATGCCTGCATCTCTTCTTGGAGGGCCAGACTTCCCAACTCCCGAATATCCCCTCTTAGCCCTTTTAAGATGGCCGGGGGTCTTCCGTATAACATTTCAAATGGAGTTAGCCCAGTTGTCCGATGGGGGGTGCATCTTATCCTCAGAAGTGCTATAGGGAGGGCATCTAACCACTTGAGTTTCGTTTCCTGGCACAATTTCGCAAGCTGAGTTTTCAATGTTCTATTCATTCTCTCCACCTTCCCAGAGCTTTGGGGTCTATATGCACAATGTAGCTTCCAGGTGATTCCTAGGGTCTCTGCAAGACTCTTGATTATTCCGTGCACAAAAGCTGGGCCGTTGTCAGATCCAATGTGGAGGGGCAATCCATACCTCGGTATGATGTCCCGAAGCAAGGCTCGTACTACCTCTTTTGCCTTCTCAGTCCTGGTAGGATATGCTTCAACCCACCCAGTGTGAGTGCATACCATTACCAACATGTACCGGTACTGTCCCGACCGTGGCATTTCTGTAAAATCCACCACTAGGGATTCAAAAGGAGTCGATCCTTGATACTGTACTCCCCCCTCCAATCTTGGTCCTTGGCATGGGTTATTCCGAGCACAAGTTTGACACCGCAACGATGCTAGTGTGGTGTACTGGCTCATTCTGTCTATGAACACATCTTTCTCTAGTAGCTGAGCTAACGCCGTCTTTCCCAAGTTTGTAGCTTCGTGCACTTTCTGCACAACTGACCATCCCACAGATTGGGGTATGTACCGCCTTCCACCTGGCAAGACCCACCAGCCGTCTTTGTCAGACATAGCCTTCAGGTCTTTTTCAGCCCTCTCGTTTTCTTGCTGAGTGTACCTAGGGGTTTGGTCACTCAATGATACTTGGAAGAGTGGCGTTACCAATTCTTGGGACAAATCTTCCATCTCATTTTCCAGTTCCCTCTCCGCAGCCTCCTTTGCAGCCGCATCTGCCTTTCGGTTCCCACAAACCACTGGATCATATCCTTTCTGGTGTCCTCTACAGTGGATTACAGTGACTTTACGAGGGGCCCATACAGCTTCTAACAGATGCTCTATTTCTCTTCCGTACTTGATCTCCTGTCCCAAAGAGTTGATTAATCCTTTTCCTTTGTACAGTGCCCCATGCACATGTAGGGTAGTAAAGGCATACTTCAAATCTGTGTATATATTCACAATGAGTCCCTCAGCTAGTTCCAAAGCTCTAATAAGGGCGATAAGTTCCGCCTTCTGGGCTGAAGTACCAACAGGTAGCGCTCTGGCCTCTATTGTCTTGTCCGCTGTGACCACTGCATATCTGGCCTTTCGCTTTCCTTCTCATATGAAGCTGCTTCCATCTGTATAATAAGTAACATCAGGATGGGGCCACGGGGTGTCCCGTAAGTCTGGTCTGCTTGAATACACTTCATCCATGGTTTGAAGACAATCACGATGTGTGACCTCAGATTCTACGGGGAGCAACGTTGTAGGGTTCAAAGTGGTGCATGTTTCCAACTTTACTCTAGGATTCTCATATAACATTCCTTGATACTTGGACATTCGGCTATTTGTGAACCAATAATTGCCTTCGTACTCCATTAGAGCTAATACAGAATGTGGGACTTTCACTGTCAGATTCTGGCCTAGGGTTAATTTATCTGCTTCTTTTACCAACAAGGCGGTTGCCGCTATTGCCCTTAGGCACCCAGGTCATCCTCTGGCAACAGGATCTAACTGTTTAGAAAGGTACGCCACAGGGCGATGCCAAGATCCCAACATCTGCATCAGTACTCCCACTGCTATTCCTCCTTTTTCATCAACATATAGAGTGAATGTCTTTGTTACATCAGGCAGGCCCAGCGCTGGAGCTTCCATCAATGTCTTCTTTATCTGCTCCCAGGTCCTCTTCTGTTCTGTTCCCCACGTAAATTCAGAATTCTCCAGGCCTTTGGTAGCTTCATATAAGGGTTTACTCATCACTGCAAAATTAGGAATCCAAATTCTACAAAACCCAGCTGCACCCAAGAATTCTCGCACTATCTTCCGATTCTGGGGCTCAGGTAGAGCACGCACAGCCTCCTTCCTTTCTCGGCCTAGCGCTCGCTTTCCTTCAGTCACTTGGACTCCCAGATACTGCACTTCTGTCTGGCACAACTGGGCCTTCTTTCTAGATACTTTGTAGCCTGCTTCCCACAAAAGCTGGAGCAACTCCACTGCAGCCTCTTTACACTTTTCCTCACTGGTGGCTACCAACAGCAGGTCATCTACATATTGCAGCAAAACTCATTTCTCGGGCTCAGTTCTGAATCTTCTCAAGTCTTGACTTAGGGATGTCCCAAAAATTGTAGGCGAGTTCTTCCAGCCCTGAGGCAAGCGACACCAAGTAAACTGGGTTTTCTGGCCCGTAACAATATCTTCCATTTGGAAAGCAAATATTTCTTGACTTTGTGGGGCCACCCAGATACAGAAGAAGGCATCCTTAAGATCCAACACCGTAAAGTGAGTAGCTGTGGATGGAACTAGTCCCATTAAAACATATGGGTTTGGCACCACCGGGTGTAGGGTCACTGTAGCCTCATTCACCATCCTTAAGTCTTGAACTGGGCGATAGTCCTTCGTTCCAGGCTTCAACACAGGGAGTAACGGGGTGTTCCATGGAGAGCGGCATTCCCGAATTATATTGTATTTCCTCAGCTGATCCAAATGTTTCTGAATCCCTTCCAGGGCTTCTCTGGGCAAATCATACTGCTTTACATGAATGGGAACAGCATTTGGCTTCAATTCCACTTCTATGGGGGCCACAAATCGAGCTAGCCCAGGCGGATTATCTTCAGCCCATACTCCGGGGGGTCCAAATGTAGTGGGTTGTTCTTGACAAACCATGATCTGATACCTTCACCACTCTTCTTCCATTGGGTAGGTTACTGAGATGCTTTTTGGTCCTCTAAAATTTACTTCCATCACCCCATCTTCTTCAATGGAAATCTGGGCTCTCAGTTTAGCCAACAGATCTCAACCCAATAAGGGTACAGGGCAGTTTGGTAAATATAAAAACTGATGAGTAACTTGGTGTCTCCCTAAATCCACAATTCTTTTTTCCAAAATAGGGTGTTGCTCTGTTCTTCCAGTGGCTCCCACAATTCTTATGGCATTTTCAGTTTTTGGAGCTACTGCTGAATTTAATACAGAACGGGCAGCGCCCATATCCACCATCATTGGGATGGCTCGGCCCCCAATTTGTGCTGTGACCATAGGCTCCCCAGGGCTGAGAGCAAGGGGGCCCGGTCTGTCCAAATCATAATGTTCCATTCCAGCCAGCCCAATCGAGTCCTTGAATCCTTCATCCACCTCTGGCTCATATCTTCCATTCATTACTCTTCCTCTTCCTCTGTTTGCCCCTCTTCCTCTTCCTCGATCCATTCCTCTTCCTCTATTCACCAATTCTCTCCATCTAGGGCATTCATTCTTCCAGTGCCCCACCTGACGGCAGAGGGTACATTCATTGCGTCCCAATGGAAGTCCACTTCTTCCCCTTCCTCTTCTACCTTTCCGATATCCTTCCTTTGCTGTTAGTGCCACGGCCAATAATTCCGCTTTCTTGTGCATTCTCCTATCTCGCTCCCTCTTTTCTTACTGTTCCCTATTTATGTACACCTTCTGAGCAATGCTCACCAATTGATTGAGATTCATTCCTTCAAACCCTTCTTGTTTCTGTAACTTCTTCCGAATATCCGGGTAGCTTCCTATCACAAACGCCGCAGGCACCGTTTGGAGGTTCTCGGCAGCGTCCTGATCTATGGGGGTGTACTGCCGGTAGGCTTTTAACAACCTTTCCAAATATTCCCCTGGGGCCTCAGTAGGTCCTTGTGTCACTTCCTGTACTTTGGCCATGTTGATAGACTTCTTCACACCTCTCCTCATTCCGGTTAACAGTATTGCCCGATATTCTGCTAATCTGTCCCGTTGCTGGTTATCATTAGGATCCCACTGTGGATCCACAGTGGGGACTCGCTCCCACACCCAGGCATTTACATCTTGCACTTCTGGCCCCACTCTTGCCATTGCTACCTTCCCTACCTCCTCCAATATTCTCCTCCTCTCTTCAGTAGTGAATAAAGTCAACAATAACTGTTGGCAATCCTGCCAGGTGGGGAGATGAGTAGCCATACTGCTGGTACACAGCTCTACCATCTCTTGAGGCTTCTCAGTATATGACCCATAGTGGGTCTTCCAGTTTAGTAAATCTGAAGAGGTGAAAGGGGTGTACTGATAACTCTGTACTCGCCGGTACCCTCCTTCTTCACTGGGGCCTGCCACCAGTTGAGTAACTTGGTGCAATTGTGCGACCACGTCTCCACTTTCCCCATCTGTATCATCTGATTCATCCATCTCTTTCTGATGCTTGGACTTTTTAATCTTGGCTTTCTCTTTCATCCCTGTTCTGAGATCATAGACTTCGGGAGATCCCCCCATCCCCTGGGCAACTGGGCTAGAATCCGTCAATCCCCCGGCCGTGGCTCCCTCCTGTTCTGAGAGGTCCAGTTGCAAGGGTAGGGCTGGTGGCAGCAAAGCTGGCTACGGTGGCACATATGAGGGAGGGGGAGCACTGGGTTCCTCCGGAACTGATTCCGCCAATATCTGTCCTTTTCCAAACTTTCACCTGGTCCAATCCTGCATTACTACCATAGCCCTACTAATTTGCTCCTGACATTTCCGCAACCAAGGGGGGTTTTGAGTGACCACCATGTCCCATGAATCCATTTATGGATATTGATCAGGATGGCCAGGCTCACCGACCACCACTGAATATACTGCCCTAAGTCGTGAGGGTTTCAGGCTTCCCTCCGGGGGCCACCCCACTTTAAAGGATGGCCATTCTACTTCACATAAGGTCCTCAACCATTCAGGCATCATTCGAGGGTCTCCATAATCCCCACTAAATCCTTTCTTAAAGTTTTTCAACATACAGCCTAAAGGGGTTTGTCGGCTCTGCCCCCCTCCCATTTCCTCCCAAAACGAACAACACACACAAGGAAAAAGGGGTTTGACCCGTGGGTAAGGGGTCCCACGGATTGACACAAAGGGGGAGAGACACCACTCGATTCACGCCGACCCAAGCGCCCAGAAACTCAACGGCATGACTTGGAAACTGCAGCGTCACACAACCTTCCTTTCACACATTCACACCAACACACAACCTCCCACCTCCAACACCACACCCAAAAGCTCTGCGGCTTCACCCACAACAACAGTGGGGTACTAGAGCAAAGCTGAAAGGTGTTGATCAGGCCCCTCTTCCCCCCGAGTTTGCAGGGAGGTCACTCACCAACAATCGTGGGAAGGTTCTGTTTTCTGCTCCGACCTCGGGTTCCTTGGCTGAAGCACCGTCGCCAGAGCCGTCACCCCATTCCGAACCAATGCTTCCGACAAAATAAAGTCGAGGGTGCCCTGGGTTGTATCAGGAAGGGGGCGACGGTCCCGACGTCCTGGCGTCCGCCAAAGTGGGCAAAAGCCCTTCACAATTCCCAGCCAATGCACCAGAAAATGTTGTGGCGAGCCAGAGAATTGAGACCAGCAGATCAGAAAACAAGGTTTATTTTACTGTGCAGGGATCT
Source organism: Cyclura pinguis (assembly GCA_030412105.1). NCBI lineage: Eukaryota > Metazoa > Chordata > Lepidosauria > Squamata > Iguanidae > Cyclura > Cyclura pinguis. The sequence goes on from CM059600.1 coordinate 339,903,492, forward strand.
CAGTGGAATCAACTTCCAAAAGACTGAGAGCCCCGTTTTAGGTTTCAGCATACATTTATACGTTTTTAAAAAAACAGGTACAGGAAATGATTACCATATATGAAAAGGGTACAAAAGTTTAAATTTCGAAATGATGTTTTACAGTTTCAAAAATGAAGTATCTCTGTACCAGGAAGTGTTCTCTCTGGGTCGCATCGACTCCCAAACTCCCTATATTCCATGCATTGCCAAGCCACGTACCTAAGCCCTTGATAAGATAAGAGACGCACTTGCCTGACTTATTTTTCTCTATTTTTCTACTTCAGCAAGCAGTTTCTATAATTTAACCCCTTCACAGTGTTCTCTGTTTGCCAGAGAGATTTGCTATTCTGTGCATGAGAGGCAAGGCAATGTACAATTTAAAAAGAGCAATACTAAAATACTAAATACATACTAAAAACATACAAAAGGTGAACATTAACATGGAATTAAAGTAATCGCAGTATTAAAATCATTCAGATCTATACAATTTAAAAGATTAAAAGAGAACTATTTAAGACAATTGAGTCTAAAGCAATATAGTACTTCCTGGCCTGCTCTTTTAAAAACTTTCTGTTTTAAAAGCCTGCCAGAATAAAAAGGTGAGGGAAGGACGGCAGTGTGTGAACCATTCTGGCCTTCATGGAAAGGGCATACAGAAGTCAGGGTAGTCATCAAGAAGGCCTTCTCTCACATCCCCATCAAGCATGCTTGTGACAGTGGTGGGACATAGGCCCTTTCCACACTCGAAGGCCTACGTCAGTCTTTCCACACTTTCCGGCCGGCCCCTCCCAAAACTGCAAACCCCAGGATTCCATAGGATGTTGAAAGTGGAATCAGAGTGCTATAACACTCGAGTGTGGAAAGGGCCTAAGAGAGAGGCCACTTTTTATGATCTCAAGGTACAGGCAGATTCAAACTGCCAGATAGCCTGGACCTGAGGCATATAGGGCTTTATAGGTCATAAGCAAACCAGACCAAACCAAACCATAACCATTTCCCCAAAGAAAGAAAAGTAGGTCAAGAGAAGTGCATAAGATATGCTTGTAGGCTAAGCATTTGTATTAATATAAGACAGACGTGTGAATCACATGTCCTTCAATGTTATTGAAAGATTATTTTATTTTACTTGACAGGGGTTGGGGTAGCTGAGAGCTTAGGGAGACAAAAAAACAGCGTTAGGGTCTCTTGCAATTGCATTTCCCACACATTATATTTTAGTACAGTGCATCTCAGGCTATCTGAGTGAGACTGGTACTAAATATGAGACTATCTAAGTGAGACTGACACTTTAGTGAGACTGGCGCTAAATTTGTGCCATTGGTTACATTTATTTCTCTCTTTCCTGGAAACTTGCAAGGGACAGACAGCCAGTGGCTGAAAGACTAGCACCAATCCAGGGACCAACACTTTGAGCAGCATATACTGCTTTCAAAATTTCAAAAAGTAATCTGTTGTGTCCAAGGTTTTAATAACAGCCAACAGAGTTATTCGCTTGCTTGTGTTGCGTGCCTTCAAGTCATATCCTGCTTATGACAGCCCTATGATGAACCTATCATGAGGGTTTCTGGGGCTGAGAGTATGTGTTGCCCCCAAGATCATCCAGTGGATTTCCATGGCCAAGCAGGTAATTGAACTCTGGTCTCCAGAGTTGTTGTCCAATACTCAAACCACAACACAACACTGACTCTCTATCTATTTGCTTACTTACTTCAAATTAAAATTTATAAGTCACTAAGCAATCTGTTTGGAAGCTCTCAGGCTGGTCAAAGAGGTAATCCATCCCTTAATTTGTCAAACAATTAAAAGACAGATAATTAATCAACTAAAACATTACTAGCTAATTGACAGCACTCCCAAAAGAAAAAAAACCACCACTTTGATCACAGAAGTTGTCTTATGCCAAACCATTTGATTCTGATTGTGATTCAGTTATGACCTTGTGAGTATGATCCCTTCTGTTCTTACCTGGGAGCAAGTTCCATGAAACACAAGGGAATTTACTTCTGAGTGAACCTAGAGGGATAAATAACAAGGCTTTTGTCTCTCTTCTACCGATGTTGAGAAACTCTCTTTCTCAAACATACCTGTTTCATATGCGCTGTGAAGACACAGAGGGTGTTTGTGTGCGAAAGACAGAGAGAGGGACACTGTTTCCCATTATGAGCTCTTAAATATTTATAAGCTCAAATATTTATGAGCTCAAAATAAATAAATAAATAAAAATAAGCCCTGGCAAACTGAATGAAGCAAGGAAGAGAAAAGACAATCTTTTCCCCACTCCCTCCGCCTCCCCAAAATCCAGACATGCAAAGATTGGGCTTTTTAAAATGCATGGTTCCCCTTGAAGCTTATTATAGGGGGGGAAAAGGAGGGTGGCATCTAAGGATGTTGCAACTGAAGCGTGGCAGCAAGCTGTGTCAAGCTTAAGCATTAAACATGGGTTTCTTTGAAAGCCTTGATTTGCCTTGGTCGGTGTGGGTGACCCAGGAAAAGGAGATGCATTCCTTTTGACGCCTCCCTTTCAGCATGCGGGCGTCTGCATCGCAAAAACTCATGTCAGAGGCAAATTCACCACAATACAGGGAACAATCTGTTTTCTGCAAGCGTGAGTGGGTGTACTACACTGTGGTGTATTGCTTCTTAACTTCTTTTCTCATGACAGTAAGTGATTCTGATGCCAGAAGGAAATCTATGCAGTGTGGTTTGCCCCAAAGAAAGAGAAAAGGAAAGGCAGAGACAGGTAAAGCAAGAATGTCACATTGTTTATTATGATGATCCCTTTATTACAATAAGGTACAAGCCCTTTAAACAAAACCTTTTGCTACTTTTGTTTCTTCCAGCTCACCTCCATATCATTTCTGTCATTTCGATAGGAGCCCCACTTTGGGGAAACTGAGTCTGGGTGTTAGCAGCCATAGACCCCCATGCTTTGATATGAATTGACATAAAATATAAATTATACCCTGATATGACTGGATGGCCCTGCTGGATAAAAGAAATGCTGGCCAAATCTAAGGTCAAGAAGAATCCTCCTAGGCACAGCCAGATCATAGGCCCTTTCCGCAACTCACCTATTTTCAACGCTGAGGTGCGGTGATGCGAGTAGCCTCCGGAGAGAGGCTCTCACATCCAGAGTCTTTTGGCTCCGCACGAGCTTCCTGCTCGCGTGAGAGCCCCACCTCTTCCTTTCACAGTGCAGCCTGGGACCACTGGACAGGAAGCTCCCAAGGCTCCGCACGCAAGGTAAGTGCACGCAGGGCCTCGGAGCGATGCGCGACTGCGCACCATTTTCGGCTTAAAGCTGAAAATGAAAAAATGTGTGCATGGTCCCTGTCAGGCCCTGGAGCATCACGCAAATGTGAGCACATCGTGTGGACCGCTCCTCACATGTGCGTGATGCTCAAGGGGCCCTTTTACATTGAAAATGCCATGCAAAAAGGGCCACAGTCAGGAAATCACCAGGAAACTCTGAAGATAATAAGCTGCTGCTAGGTTTAACAATGCTGCTTCCTTAAACAATAGCGACTGGGAGATTCCCACCAGACCACTGATTGTCTCAAGTCCTCTTCCCCTTGCCTTGCAATCTATCCCATTATCCTCAAACCAGTACACAAACACTGAGCTATTGGCCAACCATTAGCTCCTTTTGTCACCTAACAGTAAAACCATCAGCACATTCTAAACCTCATTGTCCACTCTGAGAACTCCATTGTTCACTCAGCCAGAGAGCCATCTGCATCAGTGACCTTTAGGTAGAAAATGTGTTTAAAAAACCCCAGCTTTGATCAGCTAGCTCACAGTACACTGTTTGTTGATCGCCACTCTTCCACTCTATTTTCCAGTTGTATGCTGCCCTTAGACACAAGTCAATGGCCATTTCCACAATACACAGTTATAGTGCTATTATTCCACTTTCAACATCCTGAAGAATTCTGGAGTTTGTAGTTTACTGAGGCCAAAGAGCTCTTGGCTGAGAATTCTAAGTCCCCCACCCTAAACTGCAAACGCCAGGATTCCGCAGGATGTTGAAAGTGGAATAATAGCACTATAACAGTGCAGTGCAGTGCAGTGCGGATATTGCCTAAGTCACATCACTACTTCTTCATTACTCTTCTGGATTGGTAAATATCACCTGTTTCACCCTGAAATCTCTCTATCTTAAAACCTTCCTTTTTTTTCTTTTGGTTAGCCTTGTGTGACTGTGTGACTGTTTTGAGATCCTGTGTCTGAGTTTCTGTCAATTGAATTTCTCTCAATAAAATGTATTTTAGTTTACCTTTTGAATCTCTGACTGGTTCTTCCCTGCATGAGACCACATAAACATTGGTGTCAAAGATCTCATCAGGTTACCCCCCTCTTGTATGCCTCCTAATTGAGCTAAAAATTCTCCACTTTTGAATGGTGGTGCTGGCATTGAAGGTGGACCCCTGAGTCACACACATTTTGGGATAACATAGGAGTATGGATAAAAGAATCAAATCTGGATCCTACTATTAGACCCAACTACAGTGGACTTGTTGTATCAATAGGATTTGCCTCTGCTCACTCAGCATTTTATTCAATGGGTCTACTCTAGCTGAAACTAAGCATAGGATTCAGGCTTCAGACTTTTTCCAATCCATATCAATTTCACACAAAGGTACTCTTACTCTGTCAGATCCAGTTTCCTTATAAGTCTTCATTTAAAAGAAAACACAAAAATTAGCTTTATTTTTTATGCCATTTTTCTTAACAAATGCACAATTTCTCCAAAATGCACATTTGTCTCCAACAGGGGAAACTTTAACCATGTTCTTTCAAATTACTGTAAACCACTTTGAGTCCTCACCAGGAAAACAGCTGGATATTTAATAATAATAACAACAACAGGAGGAGGAGGAGGAGTACTAGTAAGAGAGAATGGATTGGGACTTAAATCTTTGAGATTTTCTACCTCAAACAAAGGTAAAACTCTTTTATTGGACTACAATTGTCAAGTTTTACTTATATAGCACTTGAAAGTTTTTCCAAATGTAACAGAACAGAGGCTTCTTGAAAAAGTCAGTGTTCTCTGCCTAAGGTCCTTTCCGCATCCTACCTTTTCTCGGCACTGGGGTGTGGTGACCACACAAGCAGCCTCTCATGAGAAGCTCTCGCTTCCCTGCTTCTTCAGCTCTTAATGAGCTTCCTGCTCACACAAGAGCCCCGCCTCTTCCTTTTGCAGTGCAGCCTTTTGCAGTGCAGCCTGGGACCTTCCCAGGCTGCACTGAGACAGGAAGTACGACCAGCCCGGCTCCCAAGGCTCCGCACACCAGGTAAGTGTGCGCAGGGCCTGGGAGCAATGTGCAATTGTGCAGCATTTTCAGCTGACAGCCGAAAATGCAAAGGTGCGCAATCGTTGCCTGCCGGCCACTGGACTCTTGCACGATTGCAAGGGCATCATGCAGATCGCTCCTCGCAATCGTGCGAGGCTCCAGGCCCTCTTTCGCATGGCAGATGCTATGCGAAAAGGACCTAAGAAAGGAGCAGTTAGCTTCCCACAGGTACAGGGACATTGGATCTCAAGGGAAGTTATCTTCCCATTGGAAATGGGGTTGAAAGTTTATTACCTGTCTTTCATCGCCCTTTGTCCCTGGCCCTCATATGGCCAAGAAGGAGTGGTTTCTGCCTGCACTGAAATTTTAACTGACAACAGGGTAACATCTGAAATCGAATGTAGGCCTGTGACTTTAACATCTCCTGTATGAGAAAAAATGAGAAGAACAGTGTAGACAAATATTTGTTTTTTTCCTGCAGCAGGGAAAATGCTAAAGCATGTTAGAATCAACAACTGGAGTACTGACATCCCTAGTCTGAGTTATGTAACTTTAGTCTAGCTTCTGAACAAAGAGGTACTGTTCCTGAAATCCAACATGAATGGATGCTCAAGACTTTTAAGATAAAATCTGAGATGACACAATCATCAGTGTATAATCACTCTGGATTAGTTTCAGGGTAGTTTTTAGCCATCAACACTGATGGTATACTTGGAAAGGAATTGGCAGGAAGATGTGAGCAAAACTCTTATTTTCCTAGTGACACCCAACATTCTGATACGGATGATTGAAGCTGTGGGTTTCACTTCCCAAAGTTCCTCTTTTTTCCCTTTCTGCGGTTCCATTTGCCCTGAAATTTGAAAATCTTACCAAATTGAGAGTGTGATCTGCCCTGAACTTTGGGAGATGCGAGGGAAATTGTATTCACTTTTTGTGCATTGCTTTTTTAAAAAACTAATATTTTTATTGTAAATAAGATAAAACATACACAGCACACATAAAAAGAAAAAAGAACACAACTTACAAACATATTACAAACTAACAAACTAGACTACAACTGCTACAATTAACAATGTTATAGAATATATAGAATATGTTGAATAAGAATATGATTATAATGGAATTGGAGAGAAATAACAATGTAGGCATGTTCTGTTGAAATTTCCTTTTCCCACTGTTATGTGTATCACATGGTGTTTTTCTTTTCTTTTCTTTTTTTTGGTTCTGATTTTTTCTTTATAATCAATAAAAAAAACCAACAATGCTATTTTAAAAACAGTTATCTTACCTCTGACTCTTCTGACTCTTCACTAAGAAGGCTATAATTTATGTTATGACATACCATGCCCAAAGTCATCTGTATGTATATAGAAAATGTTAATCAGAGAACAAAGAAAAATAAAATACTAGTATAACATTATATCCTAACCTCATTTACAGTAATATACTCATTAAATACAGTAAACTCAATTATGGTAACTTAAGGAAGAAAAAAGTAACAATTACTTTACATTTCTGATATTTATCTAATATATAAAAGTCAAAGTTTGTCTGTTTGTCTGTGTCAGGCAAAGACCTCATATGATTGGCTGCCTGAGAAGATTCTATGGAATCCTGGGCTTTGCAGTTTAGGGAAGGGCCTTTAGAATTCTCAGCCAGAGAACTCTCCAGCCTCAGTCAACTATGTCTGTCTTGAATATGCCGGTTGCTATGGAGATGAAGCCTAGCAGCAAGGAGGAGGGCAGTGTATTCCCTCAGGAACCCAGTCTCTGTATGTTAATAACTCTGAATACAGATTAGATTGAGGAATATGGGCAAAAGTTACAGGTACTGGACAAGATAGTTTGGGGAATTAGAGGCACAGGATCTCAAATCTTTCTGACAAGTATTACCCATGAGAAAATAAAATCCAGGCCAATGCCAGATATATATGATAGTTATTCATATAAAATATTCATCCATCCTACTAAGAATATCATATTCCTAGTCTTTATTATTAATCAAAACCTCTTGCGGCTTGTTTCCCCACAGCCATTTGCACATTGCTTCTGATAGGCATTTTTGCAGGCAATTTGGCCTACTGTTATAAACATTGTTTCCCTAATAAAATGCATTTAAACATTACTTCCACTAGTATACATACTTTTGTGCATACTCTTTCCTAATTTGCACATTCTGCATGTATTTTTTTATGGAGAACATCATGACATAGTTTAGAGAAGTGCAACTTTCGAAGGATAACTAGGTTTGGATTCAAGGACTAATTCATAAGTGTGAAATTGGCTCTGTTCATACTTAAGTGTGAACCAAATGATGCCTTCCAGGTTCTTACTTTAAGATCATCAGAATACTACTGATAAAAAAAGGCTTGACTTTTTCCCTTCTAATAAACAGCAGGAGCTGGTGGCTTCCACATCAATGGAGTGGTGAATCTGCTTTAGGTTTCAATCCAGATTTTAAAGGAGCTGTCCAAAGGGCTGCAGCCTAGGCCTAAAATAGGTTCAGCTCCATGGACATTTCCTTTAAAATCCAGAGTAAAACCTGGGGTGGATTTATCACCTCAATGACAATGGAGCCACCAGCTGGCACTGCTAATAAATCGTGCATTCACTTCAGCAAGCATCAAAACTCTAAGCTGCTGTTTCTGTAAGATTTCTGCAATGGCTTAACAACAAAGTGGCTGAATGCTCTGGCATATTACATTTTCAAGCATTTCAACTTAACCTAATCTTCATGTAAGTCTCAGAAGAAGAAGAAGAAAAGTTCTAATGAACCAGATCAGGTGACTGATGTTATCAAAGCAAAAGATTTTTGAAGCTGGGGAAACAAATCTGATCAAAGAGTCGAGTGAAAAGATCTACTGTAAGGGATTTTCTTCTCTTTCATTCATGAATTTACAAATGCAGTATAACCATCTTACTGACTTTCCCACTTCTGTACTACTACAGTCAACCCTCTCCATTCTCTAGCATTAGGAGCAAAGGACCCCTGCAAAAGTGGGAAAATCACAAATACCAAAATATGTGTGTGTGTGTGTGTGTGTGTAGGAAGAGGCTGAGGCATGGTGGGTGAGCAGATACCCAGGGTCCAAACCAGGTCAGGGAAAGGAAAGGAAAAGGGAGTGGGTCAGCATGGTGGCCCTATACTTCCTCTTTGTTGCCCATTTCTTTCCTTGGGTGTGTGTGAGGGCATCAGAAGAGGGTTTGTGGTACTGAGAAAGTGGGCTGCAAGCTATCTTTAGCTGCCCAGGCAGCAGCTGGTGGTGGAGGAGGAGGCAGACCAGAGGTGGCTTTTTAAAGACTGCACAGACTGATCAGAGCAGCCAGGAGGTAAGTTACCCTGGTAAATGAGTGCCTGAGTTGGGCAGCAGGGGTTGGAGAAACTCACAAATAATCGTATCTGCAAACGTCAAATCTGCAAATATGGAAGGCCAAGTGTGTTCACAATCCTTTCTCCCAAAGCATCTTCTATAATAGGTCATAAAGCATTAAATAAAAAATAACAAAAATTATTTTTGTTTCGGAAATTATAACAAAATAAGAATCAGAAGAGGAGTAGAGATCTTTGCATTTAAGTCACGGGTGGGGAACCTTAGGCTACGTAGCTGAACCTGGCCCTTCTCAGGTCTATATTAAATCCTCTACAGTCCTCTAAAAGATATTTCATGAGTTCATGGGAATTAATGTGATAACTGGTCATCATAATTGTGTCCAGAATCCTACATTTTTACACAAGTGTCATACTGAGTTTACTTCCAGCCCCCCGAGACTGACTTCTACCCTTGAAAAGGAGCAGGAAATTCCCCAGCGTTCATAATTCTCATGCTGCCACCACCCACTGAATTCCGAATTAACTGAACAGTACAGTGGGACCCTGCTCAGTGGATTGCCAATCTCTAGGCTTAAGGACCTTCCCCTTTCCCTCACCTCCCCCTTCTGAGTGAGAGAAGTCCTATCTAAGCGTGTGCCAAAGAATGGCGTGGGAATGGAGAGGAAACAGAGGTTTTACAGAAAAGCATGTATTGTAAGGCATGCAAGTAAACAAGACAATAATACACATGAGAGGCTCCCCCGTCCCAGGTACGCTTAAGTTACAAGTAGTTATAACAACAGATACATTCTTAAGACCAGCCAACCTCCAAAACAATAAAAAGCCCTAACGCGACTAACTACCTTATTCTAGTTACTCACATTTGGGTTCACAGGCTTAGATGGTCTAGGAGAGGATTGAGACCAGGAGGCGAGGCCTAGGGCCTGCAGCCTACTACTGGCACAGATCCCATCTCCAGGAGGTTCCTTTGTTGTCTCTCTGCCACATGGCCTTTCAAGGATTTTTATGACTTCTCCTTCAAAGCATCTCGAAGATGCTCACCTCTCTTCCCTTGATTGGGCCATTCTCCCCCTGTGACCTGTGAGGCTGACCCACAATAAAAAGTGTAACCTAATCCCACCACCTCATTAACGCTTGGTTTACCTGAAGAGGGAAGTATCCCCCTTCAGCCAAGTCTAGATATTGGGAAGCCCCATTATCACAACAAGTGGTAAGTTCCCCGACAGAAACAATTGAACATATTACTCCAGTGGGGGATGTCCAAATTCAGTTTAAAATTGTGGAAATGAAGTGGTGCATTATGTGCCATTACACAGGCAGATGTACATAGATGCACATTCTTCATTCCACATTGTGTGTAGATGCACTTGGTTGCACATTCAGTTTGAAACTGTGTGTGTATGTGCCTTCAAATAAGTTGTTGCCTTATGGTGACCCCATGAATTTCACAGGGTTTTCTTAGACAAGGAATACTCAGAGGTGGTTTGCCAGTTCATTCCTCTGAGGCAGAGCCTAAAAACCCCTAAAAGCCAAGCAGATTTTTTTTTAAAAAAATGAACCCTTCCAAAAACCATCTAGGATGGGGCTGATTTCCTCTGGCTCAGGAGTTAATTCCGGAACTGGCTATGTTTTGAATTGCCACCAACTTCTTTTGGTGGTACCATATACAACAGATATACAATAGATGTTCAGAAAAGAAGAGAAAAGGATCACAACTTTTTGGCAAGTTTGTAAGGGCAGACATGGCCTTTCAGAGATCCATTAATGACTAGACCATCTAAGTCTAGGTGGCATACCTGAACAGCAAACATTAGCACAGGAAAAACAGGAGAGCTGAACGATCACTAACAAAAAGTCAAGTCTGTGTCCTTCACAGTAGAGTAGGAGCCTGCATGAAGCAGAAGTATATAAAAGCTCTGAGATAAATGTTTAGCACCTCTGAGTATTTCCAGTGAGTGGTTTGACAGGGAAAATATAGCCCTGAAAGCTTTTGATGTGCGATTTGTTTCCAAGAGCAAGCAAGCGTGCTCAAAGGCCATCTCCTCCAAAATCCCTTTTGTGGGCTGTGAAGAAAGCCCCACTTCTGCCACAATATCGTCACCTTTCTATTGAACCCATCATTTTGGAGCACAGGCTAATCTGGATGTGTGGAGATTTGTACATCACTCCCTGCACAAGCAGATGAGAAGAAAATAGATAGATAGATATACAAGATCATTGCATCTCTAAACAGGGAGTGAGATTGATCTCCAAAGGTCTTGACTGTGCTTAAGCAGATGAACCTTGAAGAGAAAAGATGAGAAACGATGTCACAAAGAAACATATGATTAAAATGTGTGCACTTTAATGCTTTTTCTCTCTTACACACAGATGCATGCACCGCCCAGCAGAGGCTTTGAGAGTGTAGCATTGCATTGAAACCACATAGAACTGATGCAATCATCTAATTCCTAATCTAATCTCCCTTTCAATGTTCCTTAGATACCATCACATTTTCTGTGCAGAGTTTACAGAATTTGCAGAATTTCAAATCAAAAGCATGTTGACTGAGATCCTATACTAGGACTATGTAGCATAAATTTCTACATGGGGAGTTACACACGTGAGTTGAATGTCAAAGTTGTGCAACTGAATGCACATCAAATGTGCAATTGAATGTACAGCTGAATGGAAATGGGCATCCACATGTGCACTGTATGTGGATGTACATCTGTAGTGCATCACATACGCATTACCTGGATGTCACCACATGGAAGCCACAACCTTGAAATGAATGAAGACATTGTACACTGAACAAAAATGTCCAGGCACTTCAATAGGGGAACTTATGCATGCATACAGAGCCAGCATGGTGTAGCAGTTTGAGCATTGGACTATAATCCTGGAGAACAGGATTCCATGCTTAGCAGTGGAAGCCCACTGCATGACCTTGGACACATCGCACACTCTCAGACTCCAGAAAACTCCATGATAGGTTCACTTTTGGGTCACCATAAATCAGAAATTACTTGAAGGCACACAACAACAATAACAACAACGACATGACTGGATGGCCCCTGTGGTTTCTTCCAACTCTATGATTCTATGAATGCATACATAAGCTACAGAAGTCTGGTCCATTATTTTTAATGGGGGACCATTCATAGGATAGGAATAGGCAACCATTTAGCTATTCAGAGCCACAGTATTCTTCTTCCAATGCATTCTTCATTTTGCTCCCCTTTCTTTTCCCTCCTAAAAAGAGAAAACATCTCATCAGATATAATCAACCTTCCTTCCTTTATTGTTCCTCTCTGTCTTTACCCTTGCTCTGTAGATGGTTCAGAGCAGGAGAGATTGCTCTTGCCAGAGGTCTGAACAGGTTGCTGATTTCAAAGGATGTTGGAAATTAGGTCAAAGGCTTCATGAAATTAGGTTGAGGGCCACATGCATCTCTAGGGCCATTTCCGCACTACATTTCCGGCCGGCCCCTCCCTAAACTGCAAACCCCAGGATTCCATAGGATTTTGAAAGTGGAATAATCACACTATAACAGTGTAGTGTGGAAATGGCCTAGGTTGGGGTTGCTTCATGTCTTAGCATACCCAAATCCACAAATATATTCTCTCCTGAATTTCCAAAGTTCTGTTCAGAACTTCGAGGAGTTCCTTCTTTGGACTCCTACTCCCAGAATCCACCAGCCAGCAATACAAGCTCTCACATTAATTTAATCTCTATTCCGTCATAATTGTCTTTTTGGAAAAAGCATACAGCACAGATTTGGCCCAAGCTTAAGTGCTGTTAAATCCACTTTGATTTCAGATGAATAGTTCCAGTTTTTGCAAAATGCTACAACCCGTCTTTTAGACTGTTGTCAGGACCACATTACTTTATAGATCTCACATTTCCACAAGCTCCCTATTGCCTTGTAGGCTCAATTCAAGGTGCTATGATACTCTAAAGAACCCTAAATAGCATCAGGAAGCTGCTGAGAACATGGGTAAAGAGCAAGGGTGGGTAATTTCCTCTTTAAGATGATACAAAATATACCTTTCTCAAAACATACAAAGCCTTGGAAAGCAATCTGAAAATACTACCATCCCAAATTGTCTCAGAGGACATCTGGATTCAAAAGGTAACCATTCCTCTCCCATCTATTGAAAGCAGTGTACATCTGTAACATTCAAACAAGGCTGCTGCTTTTAGATATTTTCTGAGATCTACTATTAATAGTTCTAGGCAGGCAAAAGGCAGGCTTGATTCCAGATTTCTCTGCAATCTGGCTTTTTGTTGTTTGCTATCAAGTCAGCTCCAACTTCTGATGACCCTCTAAATGAGAGACCACAAGAGCCCTGGCCATCAACAACATTGATCACATCTTGCAGATTCAGAGGCATGGCTTCCTTGATTGAATTAATCCATCCATAACATCGGCCCTTTCTGCACCTTACCTTCTTCCGGTGCTGGGGTGCAGGGATCACGCAAGCAGCCTCCGGCAAGGGGCTCCCACTTCCGGGGTCCTTCAGCTCCGCACAAGCTGCCTCTTCCTTCCGCACGCAGCCTGGGACTTTCCCAGGCTCTGCTGGGGCAGGAAGCATGACCAGCGCAGCTCCAGAGGCTCCGCACGCCAGGTAAGTGCACGCGGGGCCCAGGAGCAATGTGCAATTGTGCACCATTTTCAGCTTCTAGCCAAAAATGAAAAGGTGTATGATCAGCGCCTGCCAGCCCCTGGAGCATTGCATGATTGTGAGTGCGTTGTGCAGATCACTCCTCACAATCGCGTGATGCTCCAGGCCCTCTTTCGCATGGAAAATGCCATGCGAAAAGGGCCATGGTCTTCCCCTTGTCCCACTGCATTCCACTTTACTGAGCATTATCTTCTTTTTAATGAACAGTGCCATCTCATGATACATCCAAAATACAACAACCTCAGTTTAGTCATGTTGGCTTCTAGTGAGAGTTCAGGCTTGATTTGCTCTTGGACCCATTTATCCTGCTTTTTGGCAGTTCATGGTATCTGCAGAACTCAAAATACTATATGATCAAAGTTATTTTAAAATTAAGTTGGAGTGTGCTCTCACTAAATGGCGGAAGAGAAAAGCAAATGATTCAAATATTGGCTTGTGCAATACTTCACGCTATTCCCATGCACTCACTTGTGAATGCTGAGCTGATGTCAACATGGACAAAGGGAAAGGGTATGTTGCACCACAGATCAGCAGCTTCTAGCATTCAGGTATTTTTTTAAAATTAACTAACATTTTATTAATTTGACTGCTTTCAGAAATCAGAAAAAAATATCTCTCTTCTTTTCAGCTGTAACAGTAATTAACTATTTTGAAATTTGGAACTCTAAACATAACTAATTACTTTTGAAAGTAACTTTCCAAGCTTTTTGTCTGATTCCTTATTCTGAAAAGAGGCTTTCTGAGAACTGGAGTATGTTACATACACTGTTATCACACTTTACACCTCCCATGCCATGGGATAGCAAAATTGGCAAGAAATATTATTTTCATATAAAAACTGGACAGTTATAGCTGGGAAACATGGAGTAAGCAGGATACTGGCTGTAAGCCTGGGCTAGGTCCGTATGGTCTCAGCGCGGCCAAGTCATAAGGGCAAGAAGAATTAGGTAGGAAAGCCCAGCATTAATGGGCTTCCCAACATCTAATACAATAGTCATCAGAACTGTCCAGGTGAAGCAGGCAAGCACTCTCACAGCTAATAATTCCCCAAATTATAAGGAGATGCTGGCACTGCTGGTGAACCTCAAGATCCCCCAGCTTTTAGGGTAACAATGCTTTCGGAACAGAAATAAAATACAGGATATTATAAGCCTGACATCAAACTGCCATTAAAAAAATGGAAGACTGGTGTTGCACTCTCCCCCTTCTGCCAGCAGATCTACCTGCATGCATCATAATGTCATCGTACTCTGCTTTTGCTGTCCCTTGCCAGACAAATCAACGATGCAGGGAAAAAGGAGCAGAAAAATGGATGATGTTATGACATCACAGCATACATTCATGTGCTCATGCTGAGGAATTAGACTTGAAATTACACCAAGCTGCTATTTAAGTACAGCCTCATACTGAACATAACAGCTGGTGCCACACATACAGCACTTGAATTGCAGATTGGTTTTAGCATCACAAGAAGAGTATGAAAAGAACACCTGTTTTAATACAGATCATATGCAGATAGACTCATCTGCTAACTAGTCTGGGGTTTTTTTAAGAAGACAAGCCATGAAATAATAGATGACTCCTATTCCCTGTGAATGTGCCTTCCCCAATAGAGTTAAATAATGACCTTTTGCTTGAATGCAAACCAACTTATTCCAACTCTATATCCAAACACCATAGGGGGAAAAAACTAAAATGATACGCACAATACACATCATTCAGTTTTGAATTGTAATTGCTGTAGAAGCGTTGTCCAGGATTTTATTTTCTCATAGGTAATACTTGTTAGAAAGATTTGAGATCCTGTGTCTCTAATCCACCAAACTATCTTGTCCAATACCTGTAACTTTTCCCCATATTCCCCAATTCAGAGTTATTAACATACAGAGGTTGGGTTCCTGAGGAAATACACTGCCCTCCTCCTTGCTGCTAGACCTCATCTCCATAGCAACTGGCCTATTCAAGACAGACACAGTTGACTGAGGCCCGAGACCTCTGTGGCTGTGGCCCCTCTCTAAACTGCAAACCCCAGAATTCTATAGAATCTTCTTAGGCAGCCAATCACATGAGGTCTTTGCCTGACATATATGAGGTCTTCTCATCTGACACAGACAAAGAAACAAACTTTGACTTTTATATATTAGTAGATAAGAATTTTATCTGCAGGAAACCAGGGTCCAAGAGTTGCCACTTCCAATATGAACAGAATTCATTCAGCAGGAGCTCAAAAGAAATGCAAAGTGTTGTTGATAAAATAGTCACTGCCACCATATTATTTCTATTGTTCTCTGAGGGCAGGGGAATGGAAGTACAATAGGAAAATGGGGAAGCCAAACTGTTACCCAGTTTTCCTGCAGACTCAAGAGAACTAGTTAGTAAAATTTCAAGGATAGGGTCTCCCATTCTTACTTCTAGTTCCTGAAGATCAAGATAGGTAAGGTGGAAATTGACTGGATTCACTGAGAAGCCTTTAAGGGTGGAGAGAGAATTGAGTGACCCTAAAGATTCAGATCACAGCAAATCTCAATTGCTCCCCAGTGCTCATCTGGACACTGGCTAGAAACTCTGGAACACACCAGGACCACCAGATGTGCATCAAAACTGCCCAGTGGGCATCAGAAGGGTCTTGTCACCACTGCTCTGATGAGATTCTTCACAATTCCTTAACTAGGTTTTTCTGCAACATAGCTACAGATTCATAAAGTTATGAAATGTAGACTGTGGAGCAGGATTTTATACTGATGAGTTAATTTAAATCAAAACTGAGCCCAGCCCAATTTGGAAGGCAAGCTGAGAGCACCAGTTCAAATGAGTTACACACAAAAAAAGATTGAACAGGACAGAGGTAGGTTCCTTCATCCTTCTGTCAGTGGTGGGTGGTCAATAGGATGGTGAATCTGCTTTGGGTCTTTGTATCAAATTTAAAGGAGTTGCCAAAAGTATTGGGGGAGGAGATCCAGTGCTTTAGATGACTCCTGTAATGTTGGACTAAAACCTGGTGTGGATCCTTGACCCTATTGACATGGAAGCCATCAACCTCACCTTTGACCTCCTTCCTTTTAATGGAGCCATGTTTTCATAGGAAAGAAATACCTATATTATTGCCCTTGTCCTTGCTCTTGCAGTTCCTTCATAGATTGGCATGGTATAGGAAAAACCATTGAGAACCACCTTCCATGCTACTAGAAGTAACTTTGAATCAACTCTAAACCCCTAACTAGACTATAGCAGTGACTTCTCCTCTTATCCCTGGCAGACAGGGTAAGCAATTATCTTAGGACACCTTCTAAAGTAAACAAGCTCTCAGCTCTCTGGCAGAGAAAAGGGATGAAATCACCCAGTTAGCCCCGCAACAATATCTTTTTGAGGCTGCTAAGTATCTCTGAGACAGGAGATGTGTGGATCCTATGATAATAGGGGTTTCTTTCAGAGACCTACATTTTGTAAGAATAACATTCCTTGGCAAGGGCTGCTTTAATGAGCTGGTTCCTGGGCTTGTTAAAGTCCAGATTCTCTAAACTGCTGAGTGTTCCTGATTGTTACAGGAGATAAAGACTGTCGAGGGTGTTGAGAAGCAAGGACCCAAAGGACCGGATCTTGGAGATGCATTCCAGTTCATCTGTATTCTGTATTCCACTAAAACATATCAAGGTGCCGAGGAGCAGATTCAGTGTATCTCATGTAATAACTCTCTTCTCTGAAATAATTTTTTCCCCCAAGCTCTTCAGCTTATCAGCTAAATTAAGCATTACAGAAAAATAATAGAACAATTTGGTTTCCAATTCTCCAGGTTTCCAGTAATAAAGATTACTAATGCTTAATTTTGGGGGCATCGAGTAGCTCATTTCAACTTTTTTTTCTTATTATGCAGACAACCCATTTAATTTGAAGAGTCCAGGTTCCTTCTTAATTTTATTAGTGTTTGGCCCTCTTCCAGTGCATCTTAATCAACATGCTTGTTATTTGTGCTGGCTGTTAAGGGTAAACTGGTTATTAAACAGATAATAAAGTAAATTGCAACCAAAAGGGGAGACTGTGATATCACCAAACACCCACAGCAGAGGTTTTTTCCATTCAGTGTCATTAGGTCATTTGTATCTCATACTCATTTAGAGGAACAAATGCTATGCTTTGCTCTGGGTTAAGGCTCAATTAAACTAAAGAAGTAATCTGTCATAGTTTCAGTGAAGAAAAATAGGAATTAAGATACCAAGGGACCTACCTTTCTGAAGTTCAAAGCAAGGGAATATGACAAAAAAAAATGCCTATTAAAAGTGTGATATGAAGTGTGTGTCCCTTCAAGTCACCTGTCAATTTATAGTGACCCCATGAATTTCATAGGGTTTTCTTAGGCAAGGAATACTCAGGGGTGTTTTTCCCAGTTCCTTTCTCTGAAATACAGCCTACAGCACCAAGTATTGGTTAGCAATCCCCCATCCAAGCACTAACCAAGAACCCCAGACATCAACTGTGCAAGTCAAATTTTGCACACTCAGGGCCATGACCTTCTTGATTGAATCAATCTACCAGGAACACCATTTTCCTCTTTGCTTTCTTTTTTTCCACTTTACTGAGCATTATTGTATTTCCAATGAGTCACATCATCTCATTGTATTTGCAAAGTACAACATCTTGACTCCTAGTAAGAGTACAGGCCTGATTTGTTCTAGGACCCATTCATTTATCTTTTTAACAGTGTATGGCATCCATAGAGCTCTCTTCCAACACCACAATGCAAGTCAGTTGATTATTGAAGTCAGAAATACTGTGGTGTGGACAATTCTGACTTTGGATTTAATGATATCTCTTTATACTCTTACGTACTTCCTTCATAGCTGATCTAGTTTTCTTCTGATTTCTTGACAGCAGTCTCTATTTTGATTAATGACTGGGCCAAGGTATAGCAAACATATAACTACTTCAGAGTTCAAGCTGAACCCTATCTCTCCCTTAGAAAGGTTAAGCATCATGGAAAGCTCCTTTAAAGTTCATACCAAAACCTAGAGTGGATTCACCTCTCCACTGATATGGAAGCCACCAGTCCCCAATGCAGGTGTACCACATAAGTCTGGCCCTAGTCCCAGTGAGTAGCAGAAATGAACTATGGCCACGTATGTTGTATTGGTGGGGACCTACAGAAGATAGAAGGAAGGGAAGTCTATATACACCGTGCTTCAGTTTGGGGTTATTGTTCTGATGCAATAGCATCTTGAGAACATCATTATTCCAAAGGCCTAATTTGGACTTAGGACTCTGGTTTTAGAGAAACAGGCTGTAGCTGTGATAACTGAAGCCCCTGTCAGAGCTGCTGATGACAAGCAGCAGCTGTTGGTCCCTGTTGCTCTGGGTGGAGATGAGTCCTGCAGCTCAAGAGCTCCCCCTGCTGCCATGGACCAAGCAGGCTCGGACATTCCTCTGCCTGCTCCTTTAGGACAACAGGGATCCAATTCTGAAGATGCTTGGGAGCCTGCTTCAATCAGCCCCCAATCAAGGTGGAGACTCAAGAGAGCTGTGCAAAGAGAGGCTTCCTTTGCTAAGTTTAAGAAGCAGTGACTGGACACACCTGTGCCTTGGGCTATATAACTGCCTGCTTGAAACCTTCCCTTTGCTTGTGGCAAACTTCTTACAAGTCCTCCCCTTGCCTGTTCCTTGCTTCCAGCACCTGGTTCCAGATACCTTGGACTGATCTCTTGGCTTCTGACCCCTGGTTTTTGGAAGTCTGACTATGGCTTTTGCTTGTTGCTTGGGCTTAGGTAAATGGACTTCCTAATGGAGTAATTGCTTGAGTAACTCCGCTAGCTCTCCCACTCCCTTCTCCAGGCTGGCTCACCACCTGGGTCTCTGACCTTGACAGTAGCATCCTGTTGGCATGTTATGCATGCTTCAGTTCTCCTACAGCAGTGGTATGACTTTTTTGTCCAATGCAGAATGTCCACATTCTACTCCAAGCTGTGGAAGATGAATTGGGCATCTGGTGCTATTTCACATGCAGGGCCACATGCATGCACACATATTGTGCATAGCTTCAGTTGCTCCTGGGTATTTGGGTTCAGAAGCACACCACTGCCGTTCAATAAAGGGATTCTATAGCTCAGTTAATACATAACTCAGCACATGAGGATTTATCCTATACAGAATCATGGCCTAGGATTCAATGGTCTAAGCGTCCACCCACTGTTCCAAGTGTCTTTCTGCATAAATTTCTGTCTTATCCCCATTGTTCCATGGAGCGCTAGGTTCTCCTGCAGGTGGAGTCTTCAAGCAGTGACAGCTATCTGCCAGGAATGCTACAGTTTGGACTAGATGGTCTATGAGACAGCTGGCATGGAAGAATCTCACTATATTCTTTTCTTTCCATTGCTTACTTTTCCACTCTTCAGTTTGATTTGTCCTGAACTTTGGAGATTTTTGTAGCTTTAACACTTTTAAAAAAAAAAATATTTGAAGTTCACGTGAAAATGTGTAGGAATTTGAGTTACATTTTTCCTAATGTGCAGGTTTGTATGCAATTCTGCCCTGTATATCTCGTAATCTGATATATTTTTCCTAATCTAAATCATTTTCAACATTAACGTACACATTTCTCCACATTTTTTTCTGCATTTTGGTTGTGCTAGTTATGACCTGTAGAGCCCTATACATCTTAGGCCCAGGGTATCTGAAAAATTGTATCCCTCTATGCAGAATCATAGACTCATGGAAAACACCACAAGGGCCATCAAGTCCAACTCCCTGCCATGCACACAATCAAAACACTCCCCACAGATGATCATTCAGCCTCTTTTTAAAAACCTCCAAAGAAGGGAATTCCACCACATTCTGAAGCAGTGTATTCCACTGTTGAACTGCTCTTACTATTAGAAAGTTCTTCCTCATGTTTAGGTAGAATCTCTCTTCCTGAAGTTTGAAGCCACTGCTTAACATCCTAGTATCTGGAGCAGCCAAAAACAAGACTGCTGCATCTTCCATATGGCATCCTTTCAAATATGTAAACATGGCTATCATGTCACCTCTTAGCTTCTCCAGGATAAACATACCCAGCTTCCTAAGCCATTCTTCATTGGGCATGATTTCCAGTCCGTTTATCATTTTGTTCACCCTCCTCTTGTCAATATCATTTTTAAATTGTGGTGCCCAGAACTGGACGCAGTATTCCAGATGGGGCCTGACTAAAGCAGAATAGAGTAGAACTATTACTTCCCTTAACCTAGACACTATTTGAACCCGGCAGAGTTTTAAGATCCTTAGGAGAGGACTTTCTCTTGGTCCTACCACTGTCACGCATTTGTCTGGTGAGAAAACAGGAGAGGGCCTTTTCAGTAGCTGTCCTAGGCTACGGAATTCCCTCCCGGGGAGACTTGGTTGCAGGAAGTCTTTTCGCATAGCATTTGTGGTACATTTTAACACTGTTGTGTTTTTAAAAGATTTTATACTCTTTCAAATTCCATGGCATTTTAATATGGCAAATTGTGAAATTGGACCTTAACTTTTTTATTATTTTGTTTTGAAATTTCATCCTGTTTTAGGTTTTTTTATGCCTTGTGTCTCATGCTGGGGAAGAGGTGGGATATAAATAAATAAATACATACATTATTTTTATTGAAGAGCTCCATTGCAAACCTCAGAGAAATGCAAATTCCAGTAGACAACTGGGCTTCAGTTCCTATATCAGTTCCAAAATGCAAAATTAGTAAATCAGCATTAAAATGCAAACCAAGTCAACATCTTCTTCATCCCTCCAGTTCTCTGATTTTATCACTCTGTATTTCCTACTTAAAATGAACTGAACACTCAGAACTTGAAAAAGGTGTCCTTTTTTTGGCTACAACTCCCAGGATCCTCCAGCTAACATAAATAGTGGGTACATTTGAGAAGTTACAGTCCAGAAAAAAAAATAATAATAATGGCCGGTATTCTACATCAGCTACTTAATTAAGTATACTTAACAAAGTAACCTCTCTTAGTAGAGTAGGTTGGAGGAGAGTTATGATTATGACAATAATGTCACAATTGTGACTAAGTCGTGAGCATGAATATGGAACAGTTATGGATGAGTAAATGTAAGTAAATTTTCCCATTGAAGTGATCATAACTCTATTGTTGTTGTGTGCCTTCAAGTTGTTTCCAACTTATTGAGACCCTAAAGTGAACCTATCATGGGGTTTTCTGGGGCTATCTCCCCAACCTAATTTACAAGGCATCAGCTCCGTGAGGAGAAGAAGGTCTATTCTGCCAGCAGTTGGAGCACAACTGAATGATGTTTACATCAGCTCAAGGTGGGGAACAGAACCAGGAGAGGTTACTAAATATCTGATGTAGAATATTGAACAATAATTTTTCCAGCTTAATCTGCTCACATGATTTAATTTTTTTATCATTATTGAAAATCGTCCCCATAACTTCCAGATTTTGAGCTTTATCATACATCCATATGTAATTGCCCAAATATATTACAATATGCAAGCGTAAATGCTATATTTTGGTTGTTATTCCAACATATGTAGTTTCCATGCTGGCACTCACTGATATAAGCACCTTATGTTTTCTCCAAAGGGAAAAAAATCACACCTTTTCCTACATCATACCTTATTGTCTGTGTAACCCCATTTGAGGCTTCAGGTAAAAAGAAACCATGAGTCAGTTGTTGCAGAAAAAAAATATTATACAGAAATGCTGACTACAAGCAAGCTAGAATAGTGTGACCTCAGCGAAACTGGTCAAAAGCCTGCTATATGTTGAGAATAGTTGCATTAAAAGGATCACATCAAATATTAAAAAAAAAATCTTCAGAAATGCAGACAGCATATTCATGAATTTTTTGAGATGGGAAAAAATGGAACATTGCAATAAAAGGCCCTATATGACTCTCTTACTGTTATGTAAAAGTTCGCGTTTTTGTTTTTTTTACCCTGGCTCAGATCTTTAAAAATGAGGTGGGTTAGAAATCTACATCCACAAAAAAAGGCGAGCAAATAAATAAACCAACAAATCAATAACCGTTTGGATAGTTCAAAAGATAAAGGAAGAAGCAGTCTGATTAAATTCTCACTGTCACCATTTCTGCCCTGTTTTCAAGTGACTACCTGTAGTTACTCTCAATTCATGGAAAATGAGATGACGCCTGCCAGGCTCATGGAGGATATTAAAAGAAAGCAGCCCAGTTTCAAAGCAATTTGGCATGGTGATTACACCGTTTGTGCTGCCGCCAGGGTCCTCCTGTATCCACCCCTCTCCCGCCCTTCCTCCTGCTTTTCGTTTGCAGAAAACAAATTTTCCAAATGACGTTAATTAGAGTTTTCCTTAATAACAAATGTGCAAAATCAGCCAACACGCAAATCCTGGGTCGTGAACTCTATTCTTCACGTGCTAGAAAGAATGGCGGCCAATAAACAGCATTCAAATGGAAATGTTTGCCATCCCAGGCCTTAATTGGCTGAATCCATCTACAAGGGAATGAGGATTCTTGTGCAATCAAGATGTCTCCTCTCTGGGTTTCAATGGGGAATTTCTAACAGATGTCTTTAAGGGGTGGGCAACGGAAGGGGGGAGTGAAATTAAACAGATTTTGCAAATAGGCTAATCTCCTTCTGTGTATGCATACATGCAAAAGGCTGGCACGTTCCCCCCTGCTGTTCTGAAGTCTTTTGACCAACACAAGCATGGGCCACAGGTGGCGACTTTGCCAGACATCTTTAAGCTGCCCAAAAAAGAATTCCTGGCCAGGTCTTTTGTGCAAATATGTGTTTTTAGAGGACAAGTAACTCTTGTTTAGTCTTGCATTAGGGGGCCAATCCTGCCCTAGTGGATGACAGCAGAAGCATAGCATTATTTCTAGCCTTATCTGTGTCACAAAATCATAAAATCAGAGGGCTAGAAGGCGCTCCATGAAACACCTGGTCCTGTCTCCACTCAATGCAGGATCTCTATACCCTCCAACTGTCCCAATTTGGCAGGGATAGTCCTGATTAATCCTTTGTCACACCACTTTTTCAGTTGCTTTTAAAGTGTCCCAGTTTCTCTCTCCTCTTCCCACTTTGCCCCTTTGTTGTCAGCTTACTTCAGCTGGGACAAACTGAGTTCAAAATGCAAAATTAATTTGCACTCAGTTAACTCAGCCAGTGGAAGAGGAAATGAAGGGGCAAGGTCTTGCCCTTCCCAGTCAGCTCAGGCAAAAGCAAACTGCTGCAGTCTTTCCTAGCTTGTCTGTTCTTCATTAATAGCATTTGATCTCTTGACCATACTCTGATGTTGCTTGGCCACATGCGTCCAGTTTTCCTCTGATACCTGCTGGAGAATATATATCTCAGGCACAAAACCCAGCAAGGAGACTGTATCGGTTAAAGGCATTTATTTTCTTTTTGATGAAGAAGACAAATACTTTTTTTAAAAAAAGTGAAGCTATGTGTTTTGTAGCATCTGTAGTTGTTTCCACTTATCCTTGATCTTTCCAGCTGCTATGAACATAGATATGGTTTTCCTATCATCTTTCTTGCTTCAGATATTATTCATCTCTTTTTAGCAAGTCAGGAATTACTTGGATATGTTTTCCGCCCTCTGTACAATCTTCGTTGCTTTTGCATGTCGGCATTTCTAAGGCTTAGCAGAGCAGTGCCTAGTCAGTGATCTTTTTTCAATAAATAGAAAAGTATGATTGCTGATTTTGGTTCAGTGTGCCTCTGAGAGAAAAGGGAGAAAAAGAAAAAAAAATTGTTCCTTCCTTCCAGCTCTATCAATCCATTGCCTGCTCGGGCTAACATTTCCTCCATATCCACCATCCTGTTCGTTTTTGACCTCCAGGCTATTTTCATAATCACCAGACATTTGGACCTGGTTGCCAGAATTCATGATCAAAGCAAAGCACTTCAAGTAAACGTTCTCAAGCAATTCTGTTGTGTGGTTAAGAACCACATTGTCGTTCTTGTTGTTAACTGCCATCAAGTCAACTTTGACTTATGGCAATCCTATCAGTGAGAGACCTCTGAGTCATCCTATCCTGCTCAGGGAGGTCTTGCAAATTCAGGGATATGTCTTCCCTGATTGAGTCTCTCTATGTGTAATGTGGCTTTCCCCTTTTCCTACTGCCTTCTGCCTTACCAAGCATTACTGTCTTTTCTAGTGAGTCATGTGTTGTCACGAAATGGCCAAATACAACGGCCTCAGTTTAGTCATCTTGGCTTCTAGGGAGAGTTCAGGCTTGATTTGCAGTAGGACCCATTCATTTGCCTTTTTTAGCAGTCCACAGTATCCATAGAACTCCTCTTCACCACCGCATTTGAAAGGAGTTGATTTTCTTCCTATCAGTTTTCTTAACTGTCCAGCTTTCATTGCCATGAATAGAAACAGGGAATATGTATGTAGAAACTGGAAATATGATGGCATGGACAATCCTGACTTTAGTATTCAATGATATATCTTTACACTTCAGGATCTTGTCTAGTTCCTTCATAGCTGCCCTTCCAAATTCTAACGTCTTCTTCTGATTTCTTGACTGCAATCTCCATTCTGATTAATGGCTGAGCTGAGGTTTGGAAAATCCTGAAGTACTTCAATGCATTCATTATCTACTTTAAGTTTCTGTAAATCATCTGTGGTCATTATTTTTGTTTTCTTAAAGCTCATCTGTAAACCTGTC
Source organism: Cyclura pinguis (assembly GCA_030412105.1). NCBI lineage: Eukaryota > Metazoa > Chordata > Lepidosauria > Squamata > Iguanidae > Cyclura > Cyclura pinguis. Next base: position 339,928,436 of record CM059600.1, read on the forward strand.
ACGGCAGTTTCTTCCTTGAATTGCTTCTGTAGTCATTTCAAGTCTTTACTATTTTCTGCTAGGAGTATGGTATCATCTGTGTATCTTAAACTGTTGATGTTCCTTCCTCCAATTTTCACACCTCATTCCTCCAAATCTGATCCTGCTTTACATATGATATGTTCAGTATAGTTATGTAGCCACATAAAGTGGTAGGAGCCTCCTTTTGTATTAAAGAACCAGGTAACTCACGCCCAGATGTGATTCAGCAATCCTCAGTCCCATTCAGTGATCTGCAGTCTTCATGGTGGACTTCCTCTATTACAAATGTCACATAAACACACGAGTAAGGAATCTGCATTTCCTAGAGCTTGAATCAGAGACTTCCTTGGAAGAGATGCTCCCATGGACCAGATTATTTGCTGGCAACAGGGGACATGGACCTGATCTCTGTAGTGCACTCTACATGAGGCTGCTCTTGAAGATGACTCAGAAGCTGTCCCTAGCATGAAAGGCAACAGAAAGATTGTTCACTGGAAAGCCATGCAGACATCATGGAATACCAGTTCTGAAAGAACTTCACTGGCCAGCAATACACTTCCAGCCTGAATTCAAGGTGCCTGTGATAACATTTAAGGCCCCAAATGGTTTGGGATCTTGATCCTTGAGTGAGTGACTCTCATATAATATGAGCATGCCCAAGGATTGAGGTCTGCTGAAGCGGGGCTCCTCTGTGTCCCATCAGTGAGGGCAATACAATATTCTTTCAGAGCCTTCTCAGCTGCAACGTCCCAGTTCTAAAATGCCCTCCTCTTGAAGGTTTAAATGGTGCCAACACTGGCTTTATATAAGCACCAAGAAAAAAAATGGCTATTTTTTAAATGGCATCACAATTTACTTAACATCTTTTAACTTGTTAAGATTTATTTTACTTTTACAGGGCTCTGAGATCTTTTGATATAGGGTGGGATAGAAGTATTTGAATGCATGAATGAATGACACTCCATTTTTGATGATGAACTGAGGGGTTTTTGCATACAGTCCTTGCTACACGCCTAGGCTTCTCCCATGCCACAGGACCTCTTACAATCACCTCCTGGTCCCCAGAAGAAATGACAAATGTAGTAACATGAGCCCTTATTAGAAGATGAAGCACACCCCGGCATCATACGACTTCCATTTACCAAACTCTGGTCATGAAGCAAGAGCCAGATTAATCAACAAGTCAAAAACATTATTGCTAGCCCTCTAGCCAGTTCCCTGAAACCTAGGGCCCTTACACGCTACACTGCTGCAGTGTTGCTATTCCACTTTCAACTTGCTGGGGTTTGCAGTTTAGGGAGGGGCATTTAGAATTCTCAGCCAGAGAGTTCTTTGGCCTCAGTAAACTACAAACCCCAGAATTCCATAGGATGTTGAAAATGGAATAACAACACTGTAACAGTATAATGCAGAAATGCCCCTAGTCTTGGTCTAAATCTTGAGCTTTACCAGTTGTTTCTTTTTTTTATCTTTTTTTATTAAAAACAATAAAAAAGACAAAAGAGAAACAAAACAGACATTACATCACATTTGTAACATAACAAACTTGATAACATCTAACAAACAAAACATGCAAGCACACGCCTATAACAAACTACATATCTTGCTGACATATTCTCACAAACATAGAGCACTTCCCCCTTTTCATGAGGTACAACCTTATGTCATTTAAAAAAAAAACTATCTCTGTATGTCAGAAAGAAGTAAATCAATTATTCATTTTTTCTCATTATTTTCAACTCTGTTTACCAATTTTTTTCTCATTACATTATTACATTATCAGCTATTTCAACATTTCATTTCCTTCTCAAAAATAGTAAACCTATTGCATCAACATCTCTTCTCTTGCTTCTACTCCCGTCCACATTAATATCTAGGGCTTATCCCTCGTTATTTCAACAATTATCACTTTCCAACTTCTCTTCACGATTGGAAACCTTTAGTTAAAATTCTCTTATTTTCCAGAAATTCTGTGAATGGTTCCCACGCTTTATAAAACTTACTGTCCATTTTGTTATCTAATCTGTAGGTCAGTTTATCCATTTGTACTATTTCAACGGTTTTTTTCTATCCATTCTTCCACTGTTGGGGTGCAAGTTGATTTCCAATGTTTAGCATAAACGAGTCTGGCCGCCACAATTAAGTGCCACTCTAATCTTTTAGTACAAAAATCTATTGAGCTATCTGTGCCAAAAATTCCCAATAGAAAAAATTCAGGGATTAAGTCAATTTTCCTTTTCAAAATTTTTTGCATATTTGCTCGTATAGCGTACCAGAATCTCTTTGCTCTATCGCATCCCCACCACATATGGTAGAAGGATCCCACTTGTTCTTTACATTTCCAGCATTGATTATTCATATTCTTATTCATTTTTGCTAGTTTGCTAGGTGTTAAGTACCAACGGTATACCATTTTCAACACATTTTCTTGTAATGTATAGGATCTGGTATATAACATATTGTTTTTCCAAATATTTTCCCATTCTTCTAGAAGAATATTATGGTTGAAATCTCTCGCCCATTTTATCATACAATCTTTAACTGTCTCTTCCTCTAATTTAAAAGATAGTAATTTTTTATACAATCTTGAAAGTAGCTTTTTTTCTCCCTTTAACATCAATTCTTCCAATTCATTTTGTCTTAAGTCCATTCCTTCTCCTTGTATGTCCTTTTTAAATCTTTCTTTTATCTGCATAAAGGGAAACCATTGTATGGCAAATCCTTCTTCTTTTAATTGTCTTTGATCTTTCATTAGAATTTCCTTTCCACTTTGCTTCATCAAGTCTTTATAGGTCCACCAACTACCCTGTCTTCTCAAACATTTAATCGAGAGCACTTCCATTGGCGAAATCCATGATGGTTTTTTGGGGCAGAAATAGAACTTATACTTCTCCCTTACCTTTAGGAGGGCTTTCTGTATCACATGCTTTTTGAAAGTCTTTTGGACTTTTGCTTTCCCATACCACAAGTATGCATGCCAGCCGAAATGAAGATCGTGTCCTTCCAAAGCTAATATTTTCCTGTTGTCCAGGAGGATCCAAGGTTTCATCCAGGCTAAGCATGTCACCTCATGATATAGATCCAAGTCTGGTACTGCAAAGCCCCCTCGCTGTCTTGTATCAGTTAACCACTTATACTTCATTCTTGGTTTCTTCCCGTTCCATATAAATTTTGAAAACTCTTTTTTACAGTCTTGAAACCACTTCTTGGTTATCATAACTAGTATCATCATAAACAAAAAAAGTATTTTAGAGAGGACACTCATCTTAATCACTGATATTCTGCCCATTAATGAAGATCCAATTTTTTCCACATATTTAGTTTCTTTTGAATTTGGCTTCAAGCCTTTTGGTAATTATTCTTGAACAATTGATTGTTATTATTGGTGATTTCTATTCCTTAATATTTCACTCTTTGGACGCATTGAACACCCGCTTTCTTTTCAATCTGTTCGTTCTCCAGCAGCTTTATATTTTTCAAAAGGATCTTGGTTTTAACTTTATTTTAAAACCAGCCATTTTACCAAATTTATTCAATAGTTCATTCACTTTATCAATTCTATTTTGGGGGTCTTCTAGAAATATCACCACATCGTCTGCAAAGGCCTTGTATTGAAACTGGTCTTGTCCTATCTTGACTCCTTGAATCAGTCTTCCTTCCTTATTTGCTGTAATAACACCTCTAACACCAGTACGAATAATAAAGATTACAATGGACAGCCTTGTCTTGTTCCCTTTGAGATTGCAATATTTTCTGAAAGCTCTCCATTGATAATTATACGAGGTTTTTGTTCATCATATATGGCCTTTATCCAATTTGTAAATATTTCTCCGAATTCCATTTCTTCAATAACCTTTATTAAAAATGGCCAGCTAACATTATCAAAAGCTTTCTCTGCATCCAGAAAGATGAGAGCACCTTTTTTTTCATTATGAGATTCATAAAATTCGATTATATCTATCACGGTTCAAATGTTGGATCTCATCTGTCTCCCGGAAATAAAACCACTCTGGTCTTTGTGTATGAATTCTGGCAAGACTTTCTTCATACAATTTGCGAGGATAGAGGTAAAAATTTTATAATCCACATTTAAAAGGGATATAGGCCGGAAATCTTTGCATGTGGGGGTATCAAGATCGTCTTTAGGAATCAATGTTATATTCGCCTCTATCCAACTTCTTGGTATTGTATTCGCACCCAAAATTTCATTCATCATAATTTGCATCGTTCCCCATAATTGTTCTTTAAAATGTTTATAAAAGTTAGCTGTTAGGCCATCCGGACCTGGAGCTTTATTGGATTTTATTCCCTCTATCACTTAATTAATTTTGTTTATAGAAATTGGTTTGTTCAGCATCTCTTGAAAATTTGGATATATTTTTGGGAGCTTTTGTAAATGGAGATATTCTTCCAATTCTTTTATGTGTTTACCATCCTTAACTTGGAACAGGTTCTTAAAATAATTAGCAAGTATTTTCTTTATTTCTTGAGTTCCTGTAATTATACGATCAGTTTTTTTTATTTTTGATATTAATCTCTTTTTCCTTTCCTTCTGAATTTTATACGCCAACCATCTACCAGGTTTGTTTGCATGTTCAAATTGTTTTTGTTTTAAAAAATGAATCTTTTTTTCAATTTCTTCCATTGTAAGTATTGACAACTGTTTTTGTAATACTTTCATATTCAATAATAACTTTTTGTCTTGGAGATTACTTTTTAGCTTCCCTTCCAGTTCTTTAATATTTTCCATTATATCTGCCATTTTCTTCTTTTTTTCCTTTTATACTCGGTATCTTTTTGAATGAAGAACCCTCGAAGGAAAGCTTTAAATGCATCCCAAACTGTTCTAGTCTTAACTTTGTTATTCAAATTCCTTTTAAAAAATTCTTGTATTTCTATTTTACATGCTGTTACAATTTCCTCTTGCATTAGGAGGGCTTCGATCAATTTCCAATTCCATCTTTTACTTTGACCTTCCAACATTAAGGATACTGGATTATGATCACTAAATGTCTTGGTCAAGATCTCTGTATTTTATATAACCCTGCCAACTTTTTGGCAACCATATATAATCGATTCTCAACCATGACTGATGTCGATTAGAGAAAAATGTAAAATCCTTCTCATTGGGATGCTTAAATCTCCGCACATCTAAAAGTTGATACTCTTCAACTAGATGCAGAAAGTCTTCCGTTAACTTCCCTTTACTTCTTTTTTGGGTTGACGTGAAACTTTTATCCAATTTTAAATCAGCCACTCCATTGAAGTCACCCATAATACAAACCTCTTCATAGGGTTGACTCTGTATTGCTCTTTTCAAGTCATTGTAGAAGGATTTGTTTTCATTACATGGCACATATAATCCAATTAATAATATTTTACCTTCTAAAATACATTCAACACCCAAAAATCTTCCTTTTTCATCATTGAATCATAATTTGGGAGACAATGTTGATTTTACATAGAGCGCCACTCCTCTTCTTTTGACTGTTGCCACTGATATGAATACTTCACCTAATTTTGGAGCCTCCAATACTTTACCATCTTTTTTTTTTATGTGTGTCTCTTGCAGGCAACAAACATTTGGATTGTGTTTATAGAGGTAGTGAAAAGCCTTTTTCCTTTTTATGGGTGAGTTCAAACCGTTTGTATTCCATGATATAATAGTACAATTCATTGTTGCTGTGTTTTAATCAAATCCATCTCTTCTAAGTCCAAATCAATTAGGCTAGTCTCTTGTGATTTACATTTTCCCACAGTTTCTTTTGTAGTCTGTACCAAAGCTTCCCTTTGTGTCAAATCCTTTATCTTTCTTGTCTCTTCCTCTAAGTTCCCCATCATGACTTCTTCTTCTATTGGCATACTTGCAAAGGCTCTTTCTTTAGTTTTTTTTTTTTTTTTGGTATTGTTGCACTTCTACTTTTTGTAAGTCTAATCTGTGTCTGTGAAGAAAGTCCTGCGCTTTTTCTACAGAATTTAGTCTATACCGTTGCCCATTAAATGTAAAAATCACCCCTTCGAGACGATCCCATCTGAATCTTATCTGATTTTGTTTTAATTTTGAAACCAAGAATTCATAATCCTTCTGTTTCTTCAATATTCTTACCAGTATTTCTTGAAGTATTATTAGAGGTTTGTCTTGATCCATTAATGGAGATCTATTACGTTCTTCAATTATTTTGTCCCTCGTTGATTTTCTAGTGAGCTGTACCACCACATCTCTAGGTACATTCTTTTTCTCAGCCGGTACAGAACTTACTCTTTAAACTGCTTCTATCTCTGTATCCATATCTTCTTCTTCTACTTCCAAATATTCGGCCAGTAGAGTTGTTATTCCCTTTTTAATGTCTTCATTTATCTTCTCATCTAGCCCTCTTATACGTATCCACAAATCCATCTGCTTTTGTTCAATTAAGGCCATTCGGTCTAACTGTTTTTCCATTTCTGTTGTTGATGAAGACATTTTCTGTTTCAAGGTTGAAATCTCTTTCTTATTCACCTCAATGTCTCTTCTATTAGCATTAACTTCTCTTTTAACTTGTTCTAAACTGTCTTGCATTCTGTGACTTGGTTTTTCAATTCATACAAATCTTGTTTTATCCCCACCATGTATGATCTCATTTCTTCCATAAATTTTTTCTGATAATCAAGTGGTTTATCAAAGGAGTCATGTCTTCCTTGTGTATCTTGAGTAGAAGCAGTTGTGCGCACTTTACTTGATCTTGGTTTTTGCATTGTCATTAATTTACCAACACAATTCTTCACTATAGAAATATCTCACTACTATTATGAATTACTTATAAGCTCACTTAGCTAAAATATTCAGTACATACTTAAGAAAATAATTCACAATTTCCACAAATTTATCAGTAGTCTCTTATCAGTAGGCTAATTAATTATCTTGACAGTATTGCAAAAACAATAAATAATAGATTCTTAGACTTATTCTATATTTATATTCTTGTTCTTATTCTATATTTATATAAAGTTCTAATAATTAATATTGAGTTCTAATTATAAATTGATAATTGTATTGACTGAGTACTTACCCCCTAGTATCCCCCCCTCTCCTCATCTTAACTTAATTATGTCTTTAAAGTCATTCAAGGCATTATTTATATATTACAACTCTATTTATATACCCACCAAAATTAATTACTTATTCTCACAAATCTGTAGATGAATTTCTTGATTATGCTTATTATTATTAATTAGGAGTAAATAATACTATACAATAAATAATATAGAGTCAATCACCATTAGTTCAAATTCATTAGTATTATTTCATTCTTCTTTTCTTCAATTAAAAAGGGGTTAATTTCCTTCCAGTTGCCAGTTAGAAAAAAAAGTTCATTTAACCTTGAAAACACCGCTCCTCGGTCTTCTAAACCAAAACAAGCCTATAACCTACTCAGTCTTATCTTCTTTCCAAGCTTCGGCTTCGCTCTAAAGTCCTCTTTAATTAACCAGGTCCCAAAAAATTAATTCCAAGTGGTAAATTAGAGTCTCGTAACATTGGTCCAAAGTTTATTATTTTAGTATTAAGGTTTTATTTAAACAGTCCACAAGGAAGGATCCAGGGAGAAGAACCAGGGGAGAAAACAGGAGAACAAGAAGAAGTAAAACGGATCCTAATATTGCTCTTCCATTAAAGATCCATATATAGGGAATTTCACAAGTCCACAACCACAATCAGAAATTTAAACAGTTTAAGTCTGTTATTTGTTGGTAACTAAATGCAAGTTAGTAAGTCCTAGAAAGCACTGTCAGAGGAAAGTGTTCCTTTTCATAAAGTCCCAGATGCACTTATACTCATCCAGAAAGAAAGGGAGGGGGGGAATTTGCCACAATTTTAAAAACAAAGAGGTTGAAACAATTAGGAGTTAGTCAGAGGATGGATACTGCTCTTGCTCAAGGTCTTCCGGTTTATAATACAAACCCCAAAACAAGGTCTCCTCAATCAGTTTTCTATCACGGAAAAGTCTGTCAGCTGGAGTCGTCCGAGGGGAATATTATTCCCTCTGCTCCTTGCTGCTGCGGTGATGATCTAATGGCGGCGACAGTCTGGTTGTCTCACTTCCACGGTCTGTCCGATTGCGTTCAGTGGGTCCAACCTGTCTTCTGGTCGCTCTTCTTCCTCTGGCTGTCGTCTTCTTCCGGAAGCATAGAACGAACTGGATCATAGAATGACATTCGTCCAGTAACCACCAGCAGCAGTGATCTTCTTCGCCGAGCTCAGAAGATTGTGTCTTCCAGCTCTCGACCAGACCGGAAGTCTGAACCAAAGATTCACCAGTTGTTTCTAGTACTTCTGTCTCCTAGTGCCTTCCATGAATGGGTGAGACAACTCAGAGACAATTTAGAGATGGCAGGTTACATTTTTCAAGATACCTCCAGGTATTTATTTGTTTATTTATTTAACATATTTATACACTGCCATAGATCTCAAGGCAGCGTACAATGCAGCAACAAATTTCACACCATCTGCCCACTGTGTGGACCTACACTGGGGGCCTTTCTGCACTGTGCTATTATAGTGCTATTATTCCACTTTCAACATCCTATGGAATCTTGGGGTTTGCAGTTTAGAGAGGGGCATTTAGAGTTCTCAGTCAGAGAGCTCTTTGGCCTCTGTAAACTACAAACTCCAGAATTCCACAGGATGTTGGAAGTGGAATAATAGCACTATAACAGTGTAGTGCGGAAAGGCCCTAGTCTCTGAAGAAGCAGAAAACAAGTTTGCTTCATCTTCCATATGGCATCCCTTCAAATATTTAAACATAACTATCATGTTATCTCTTAACATTCTCTTCTCCAGGCTAAATGTACCCAACTCTCAGACACATATCTGGTTTACAGTACTTTGTTCTCTCATTATTTTTGTCCATTCCAGTCTACATAGGACTTCTTTTCTAGTCTAGAACTGCTTGCCCACATGAACAAAGGAACCTACTTGTTAGTAGCCACTCTCACTTTTGCCTACCTAAACAAACACAGCTCCACAGTTTTCACCTCAAGCAGCTTCCTTCACTTGTTGAACATCCAAGCTTAATGGAGATGGATTTCTGAGATCTTCCTGTGCTTGCAGTTGCTTAGAAATAAAGGAAATAGTTTCCAATGGTAGGTGAACAATTTGTAATGTTACCAGCTAAGCTTGCTGAGTTAGTCCAAATTGCCAAACTAACATGAGTTTTAAAAGATAAGCCAATTGAAGCTGGGCATTTTTTTTAAAGATTGAAAATCGTTTACGGACTTTTCAAGCAATAAGAAAACTAATGATGCAATAATTGGTGACTGTTGTTACCAGTGATTCTAGTAGAATTATTTAGTTGTATCTGTAATGATAGAACAATATATTTTCTTCTTTATTTTTTTCCCTTTCATTACAGTTTGGGTTGCGGAGCGGTTGGAGCCATTCTATGTTTCAGTAAGTCAGTATTCAGTGTCTTAGTTTAATTGTTATAGTACTGTGTTTTAGTTTTTGTTCAATTTTATTTTTTTAATTTTCTTTCTTTTTTTCCTCCTTTTTCCCTTCTAAAGGTATATTTCTTTGTGAATTAATATATAAATAATTTTGAAAAAATTGTAATGTTGCCACCTGTGTTACTTTTTTTATTTTTTTTTTATTTTTTTGTTTGAAGAAGTAAAGATTTCTATAAATTCTGTAAGCGCTACACTGCAATTGCACTAATTTTGATACTCCTGGGCTGGAACTATACTTGGGGTATAACTTTTGCTGTTGTGTGCCTTCAAGCCATGTCCAACTTACAGCAACTCTAAGGCCCTTTTCGCATGGCATTTGTCATGCAAAAGGGTGCCTGGAGCGTTGCGTGATTGTGAGAAGCGATCTGCACGATGCACTTACAATCGCGGAACACTCTAGGGTAGGGCAGGCTTTCAGCTGAAAATGGTGCATGATCGCACATTGTTCCAGGGCCCCGTGCGCACTTGCCATTCATGCGGAGCTTCCGGAGCCACGGCAGTCGTGCTTCCTGCCGCAGCGCAGCCTGGGAAAGTCCCAGGCTGCACTGCAGAAGGAAGAGGCAGGGCTCTCGTGCTGCCTGATCGGGAGTAGGCAGCTCTTGCGGAGCTGAAGCAGCAGGGACGCTAGAGCCTCTCGCTGGAGACTGCTCGCATGATCCCTGTACCCCAGCGCCAAAAAAAGGTAAGGTGTGGAAAGGGCCTCTGATGAACCCATCACAGGGTTTCCTTGGCAAGCATTGTTTGGAAGGGGGGTTCACCTTTGCCTTCCTTTGAGGCTGAAAGAGTGTGACTCACCCATAATTGCCCAGTGGGTTTCCACGGCTGAGTGGGGATTTCAACCCTAGTCTCCAGAGACAGTCCAAGGCTCAGACCACTACACCATGCTGTGTCTCAATGGAATAACTATATGGTGGAGAATTCTTCTCTCCAATGAATTTTTTCCTTCAGTCTCCAAATGTCTAACATCGCAAAGGGAAACACTGAAAATATTTCATACTGAGAACTCTTCTGTTTGCTCTATTTATATTCCTTTGGTCACTTTGCCTGCTCTTTTTCTTTAGATGCCTAAATTAAAAGCTCAATTGAAGTTGTAAGTTACTGCAACTAGAAATCTGGGGACTGAAGGCAAATTTCATGGGGGGGAAAGGGGGAATCAGCATTCTTATTTGGGTGACAATGCCCTGATTCTCCCCGCACCATTAAAACACCACCCCAGACTATACCATAAGTTAAATTGTGAGGAAGTGTTGCAAAGTATGGAGTTAAAAGGGGAATAAGGGGTGATATAACAGAGTTATATGCATGAGGGAAGAGAGAGTAGATAGTGAGAAGTCCTGGTGGCCTATCGTCCAAAATGGGGTGGGGCAGTGGTGGACTATCCAATCCCCTGCTTGACTCACAATGTGCTGGTGGGAGGGACTTTTCTATCAGTCTCAACTGGCCTAGTATCATCCAAAGAAGCTGAATGGAGTGATATTCAGGATAGATAAAAGGAATAGAAGGTGGATGAAAAGGAGAGCTCAGTTGTAGCTTTATTGCATGGTGTGAATCTACATCTACTTTCTTAAGTGGTGGTTAGGCTAAACCAGCATAACCTCCAACATTTCACAGATAAAAACCAGCTCACTGGCCAAGCAACATCAGAATGCGGTCAAGATGGCAAAAGCTATTAATAAATGAGGAAGAACACACAAGTTAATGGGGACCGCAGCCATTTTCTTCTGTCTGAGCCAACAGGGAAGGGAAGAATCCCACTCCCTCCTGGCCTTTTCTCTGAAATAAACTGAAGAGAAGGGGGGATAGTGGTAGGAGGAGAGAGAAAACTGGTCATTTTAAAAGCAGCTGAAAAAGTGGGATGGCAGAGGACTCATGAGGACTGTCCCTGCCCAATACTGAATATGTATCTTTGAATGTGCTGAATACTGACATTGTGCAACTGAGTGTGCCTCTTTGAATGTGTTTCCTTCTTCTGTAGTCCTGGTGAAGAAAGTGGTCCATTGCAGGCACTGAGGAATAGTTATGCACCATCCAAGAATGAACAATTACAGTCAGCCTTCCACACTTGCTAGTGCAGGACGAAAATGGAAACATTGCAAATATCAAAATGTGTGTACGTGGGTCTGTGGGAAGGGAGCTGGTGGGGGAAATGGACACCCAGGGTCCAAACCAGGTCAGGGAAAGGAGAGGGAAATGGATGGGTCAGCATTATGGCCCCATATTTCCTCTCTCCCATCTCCTTCCTTGGATGTGGGGGGAAGCATCAGGAGAGAGTTTGTGGTGCTGAGAAATTGGACTGTAATCTGCCCTTGTCTCGCCAGGCAGCAGCTGGTGGAGGAGCAGGAGGAGGACCAGAGGCAGGTTTTTAAAGGGCTGCATGGTCTGATCGGATTCACTGAGAAGGAAGGTTCCTCCAAAACAAAGAAACACCCAAGGTGGGGAAACCAGAGGTAGGAGAAACTCTCAAATAATCGAATCTGTGAAAGTCAAACCCACAGATGTGGAGGGCCGACTGTACATGTGAAATGGTTGTCCTTTTGGAACTCCATTTACACAACTATGAACTGACGACAAATGTTATGCCATGGCCAAAATATTATAACCCCATACCTAAGAGAGCTAACATGTGTATAAAACACCAAGAGGATGCCATTCCATGGAATTCTTTTTCAGAATATGTAGAGTTCTAAACCAACTTGGCTGGCCTGAGATGGAGGTAAGACTAATTCTGGGAGGGTAAGGTTTGATTTGTACAAAGACATGGCAACATTGCAAGTTCTATGTCTAGTTCCTTCCTTACTGGCCTCCAATATGCTATGTACGTTTTTCACAACAACCACTTACCCCATTCTGAAATAACTGAGCAGGCAAAACTTAGTTTGGAGATCTCAGTGCATGTTCCAGTCCATATGGAGGAAGAATCTGATACTGGACAGTTGTGACTGTGTCCTATTCAGTATCCGTAATAGGTACGTCATTCTTCATGATGTTTCTTCTCAGAAGTAGCAACAAGTAATTTCAGCAATTTCCTTTCTACCACAAGAAAGTCTTCAAAAATCATGAAGTTTTTGAAGGTTATTCACAATTTGAGAAGTAGGCCCTTTTTGCATGGCATTTCTGATGTGAAAGGGCCCCTTGAGCATCAAGCAAATGTGAGGAGTGGTCCACACAACGCACTCACATTTGCGCACATTTGCACTTACCTTACATGCGGAGCCTCGGGAGCCAGGCCGGTCACGCTTCCTGTCTCAGTGCAGCCTGGGAAGGTCCCAGGCTGCACTGCGAAACGAAAAGGCGGGGCTCTCGTGCGAGCAAGAAGCTTGTGCAGAGCCAAAGAAGCAGAGAAGCAAGAGCCTCTCTCCGGAGGCTGTTTGCGCGAGCACCGCACCCCAGCGCCGAAAATGGATGAGTTGCGGAAAGGGCCTTAATCTGCACATAATTCACACATGGTTGTTTTGAACAGAAAGCATTTTCTGCACAGGAAACAGCATTTCATGCAAAAACATTTTCTGTGCAGGAATTAATATTTCTGCATTTAAATATTATTCTCGATCTAGAAAATGATGTTTCCTGAGCAGAAAATGCTGCTTTCTGTGCAACACAACTACATGTGAACTTTGTGCAGAAGTCCTCAGCTGCAAAGATTCTCGTTAGTCTGGAATTCTTCTCGTCAGGGTTTCTCAACACTTGAAAAACATGTGTTTAGACCATTTTTGAATATTTTGAAATATCCTTTCCATCCCTAAACCAAAATCCCATGCAGCCCACCCCTACTGGTGCCCCACACAGGTATGTTCCTCTCTACCACTTCTGAGAAACAGTGGCTTTACTGACTCCAGCATGACAAAAGGCAGGACTGAGCTAAGAAGTACAAAGCAGAGGGAAAGACAAATGGTCTATGACAAAGATACAGACATGAAACAGAATGTAAAGTGCAAAATCAGATCTCTGAAGATTTCTGCTGAGGAAGAGACACACACAGTGAGAGCTGTTTTTTCTCCTCCGTGATTTACACTTTAATTTGGCTTGATAATGTCTGTGTTTGTCTATGTATGTTTATTGGCTTCTCCAGGAGAAAGGGGGAAAGGTGGGTATGGAAGGGGGAAGAGAAAAGGGAAAGAAAGAGGTAAGGAAAGGCATTTTGAAAGCTCCCAGGAATGGCTCTGTTCTCTTTTCTTTCTTTTTCTCACCAAGCATAGTATTTATGACATAATTGTAAGGAATAATTACATCTCTCAGCAGGATTGATACAACTGTCTGAGGTAACAGCTGATACCAAAAAAATATTCCTTGGGTGTGCATTTATAAAATGGCAGTTCATCTCCTGTTGGATTATCTGACACAGATACACACGCCTAACACAGAGAGATACATTTTATATCTAAATTTGAAGAGTGCTGTGTGTTGCATTTTTTTAAAAGTTGCATCAAAGCCACTTTGAATTATTGGGCACCAGGGAGTTCTGATCTAAAATCATCCATAAAACAGATACCGTATTTGCTGACATATAAGATGTACCAGCATATAAGATGCACCCCGTTTTAATTTTTTTTTCCTGGGGGGAAAAAACTAGTTTAAAAAAATAGCATAACTTCCTCTGTCCCCCTCCCCCTCCATTTTGCAAATAAAGGAAAAGGAGGGAGCACCAGGGGCAGGGAAAGAAAGTTCCTGGGATCTATCTTTCCCCTATGGTTTGCAGGGGAAGGGAAAGGAAGGTGCTCTGGGGGGGCAGGAAGAAAGCTGCATGCACTTTCTTTTCCCCCCTCTGGAGCTACCTCTTTTCTCTTCCCATTCAAAATGGGGGTGGGGGAAGCCGCAAGGGTTCCTTTCCTCCTCCAGACCTTCGCCTCACTTTCTAGTGCATTTTGCCTCTCTGCTGAGAACTCGCACAGTGGCAAAATGCTTAGGAAAAAAAAAGACTCACCGGCGTATAAGACGCACCCTATTTTTAAAACTTGTTTTTCAGGAAAAAAAATGCGTCATATGCTGGCAAACACAGTACCTTCATTTGATAGGTAGGTAAAAGATAATGCATTGTCACTACAGTTTAAGGGGTCAGCTGAGGACAGGAGCAGGCAACTGCATGGGAGCCAGGGGCCATTTTACCCTCACACAATTCTCCTCTGCAGGCTGCACCCCCTCTAAGCCAGCTTAAACACCTCACTTCTCTTTGTAGCTATGTCTCCCTTCAAAACTTACCTTTAAGCAGTGCAGTTCTTTCCCCAATATGGTGATCAATATGTTGGCACAGAACGGGGTATGAGTGGGTAATTTTTCTATAGCCTTCAGTTGCCTGTTGTGCTACATCCAGCTACAGGAAAAGACCTGGACACACCCCTGCTCATCCCCCAACTCTCCAGCAACCTGGAAATGCCCATGCTGGGGGCTACATTGCTTTAAAAGTAGGTTTGGGGAGACTTGTGGTTATTGCATGGTAGGAACAAACATCTGACCTGTGCATTTGCAGTGATTTGCCGTGTTGTGGGTCAGACTTACACTACCATAATTTGTGAACATGATGCCAGCCAATAAATAATTTGAGTTTCAAGAAAAAGGTCTCCTTTGCTTCTTCTAACACAACATGGAAAACTGTGAGCCTACGACTGCTTGTGTGCAACATGTATGTTCCGCTACTGAGCTGTGATCTGTCCTATGTGGTGCCCCTGAAAGGCTATTTTTGTTGCTGTGTGTCTTCCAGTCATTTCCAGCTTATAAAGACACTAAGTCGAGCCTATCATGGGGCTTCCTTGGCAAGACTTGTTTCAGAGGAGGTCAGCCATTGCCTTCCTCTAAGGCTAGTAGAGTGTGACTATGGCCATTTCCACACAATGTCTCTATATCGCCCTAGCAGTGGGTTGTTTGCAGGTCAGGGGTCATGCTACCGCACGACGTCATTGCTATCCAACTGCTATCCCCATCCCCAAGCATTGCAAAACTGCCATATTCTACTTCCAGAAAAAAAAATCCATTAAGAGCTTCCATTAGTGCAGCCCTCTTAGGCCATTTCCGCACTAGACTGTTCTAGCGCTATTATTCCACTTTCAACATCCTATGGAATCCTGGGGTTTGCAGTTTCAGGAAGGACCTGCTGGCCCCTCCTGAAACTGCAAACCCCAGGATTCCATAGGATGTTGCAAGTGGAATAATAGCGCTGGAACAGTCTAGTGGGGAAATGGCCACAGTGAGGAACCATCATTGCGCTTGATAGTGCTTCCTATTATTGCAGATCCAGCAGTAGGCAGGCTGTGGGCATGCCCAGGTTGTCCCTCGCTCCGTGACTCCCATGGCATGGTAACTTTGAAATCCATCACCGCTCCATGTTTATTTTAAAATTTGCCTTTGAGTTAAAACTTTTTAATTTTTTAATACATTTTTAAGCATAATAGAGTGAAAATGCAATAGTGCACTGGTGTGTCCTGCCCTTATAACATTGCTTCACTAGTACAGCTTCCAAAGAAAAACAAACAAACTAAAAGAGACCAATCAGGGATGATGGGGCAGGGTGAAGGTGGGGACAGGGAGTGACTCAGGATATTGTAGTGTGGAAGGAACACCAGTGGCAATACCACTACTTATCCGCTTAAAGTGGAAGGGTGCGGAAAAGAGCATTCCTAACCCAACAGCATCACATGAATGGCAATGCCGCAATTGTAACGATATATTGTGCTAATGGCCTCGAGTACAGAAATGGCTTATGTTACCGAGTGGGTTTTCACAGCCAAGCAGGGATTTCAGCCTTGGTCTCCAGAGTCCTACTCTAACACTCAAACCACACCACACTGGCTCTCCTTGAAGGATATACAAGGTTATACATGAAATAAATTTAGATGGATTAAGGAAGTTGCAGAAACTGCAGAAAAAGAAGATGCAGAAAAGGCACTTCCAAAATGACCAAGGGGCTGGAACAACTCCTGCACAAGGAAAAAGTACAAGGCTTAGTCATTTCAGATTTAGGAAACAAGCAAGTCAGAAGGGACATGACAGAGCTGTATAATATTTATAGACATCACAGACATGTGTGAGACCTATGTTCTCTCTGTTTAGGAAAATTTGCTAGATTTGCACCTCTAATAAGTGAAGCAGAATAGAATTGTGCTCCGAATTTTAGTATCCCAGGTTTAATAGTTTAGTTCACTGCTCAAAATATGAAGATTATGGGAATGTGTATATGAGTGTATACCTAATACTGAAAATAATGGCAAAAAATCATTATAATGGAGAAGATAGCTTGCAAAAATAAGCATGATTGAAGAAAACTGCACAGAAAATTCATACATTTGGAGAAAAAATGCATGGAAAATGCATATCCCAGGACAAGTGAGCACAAAAATGTGTGTAAATCTTTATGCACTGTTCAAAACAAAGTTAATAAACTAACACAGAATCAGGTTCAACTGAACTAGTTCCTAGAACAATGAGTAAGCGCATGGAAACAAAACTGATAGATCTGCTTATCCCTCATAAGAATCATTTCTTTTAGGGAGAAAGAGGAGAAAAAGATGTTTTTATCCCACTCTCATAATATTAGAACCTGAAGTCTTCCAAGAAAGCTGAATGGTAGCATATTTATAATAGACAAAAGAAGTACTTCTTCATACTGTGCATAGGCAAACTATGGAATTTGCTACCCAAAGATGTCGTGATGTCTATCATCTTAGATGATCTGAAAGGCAATGAGACAAATTTGTGTAGGATGCACAAGTGTGGATATCAATGGGTATTACTCAAGATAGTTATAGGATACCTCAAGGACCAAAAGAGTGTAATAGTTGCTAAGCAACATGAGTTGGAAAGTGCCATTACTGTTGTTTTTTTGGAGGAGCATTACTCAAAGGTACTGTGAGAACATAGGTCTGAATATTGTTATATCTGATGAGAATAGACCAAATGAATCAAGAACTGAATCAACACACACACACCCCATTCTATCTCATGAAAGGAAAATCAGTAGTGATCTGTTTAAGCAGGGATGGCAACTGCATAGGGGTCACAGGCCAATTTCCCCCAAGAACCCCTCCTGCACCAGCAACCCTATGCACACACACATGTGCACACACACAAAGTTTTAACACCCAGTATTGTTTTATTTATTTTTCTCTACCACTGTGAAGAAAAGACAAGAAGAAAAAACAGGACGCTTGCTAATGAAAGAACTTCTCTCATATTTAGTGATAATCACAGCATCTCCGCCTTGTGGGTGCCGACAGGGTTTTTCTCTGCTCCAATTACCATATTTCCAATTGTGTTTTCACTTTTCAAAACCATCACCTCAGTATATTAATAAGGTATGTTTGTAGGAAATGAACACAAGGAAACCCATTTCCATATTCAAGCACCACAATTATTACTTGATAATCTCAGAGATTATAGCCAATGCACTGAACTTCCATCCATCCTCAGTGGGCCTTAGCCAGTCCCACTTCTTGAAAAGAACTGGAGGATGCACAGGCACAAAGCTCCCCAGATTGCTTCCTTTGTGTTTAATTGCTATGGATTGCCCTTTACACATTATTAAGAAATTAATAAGACATGTTGTTGGTCAATAGGATCTGATTAAATAATTCAGTAGCAACTCTGTAAGCACCCCCCAGTCCCATTTGTTAGGCCTGTCCACAAATTCAAGGGTGTTTTTTTTTTACAGTTGATTAATGCTCTGGCTTTTAATTGATTTCATTTTAATAAATTTGCATATTACCAGGGCCTCAAGGTATGTGACTGTTGGTGTGTTTTGAAAGGAGTCTGAGATACAATGGAAAACGTGATGAAGAAAAGCATCACACATTGCTTACAAAATGAGTAAATGTGCCCTTCCTTTTCAGTACCATCCTTTTGCAGAACTCTTTCCTTTTCATATACACTTAAATTAAGGAACAAAAGTTTTAGCTGATCCCCACTTCTAGTTAAGAACAATAGGATGTTGAAAGCCATTTTCTTATTCTAGCTTCAGACATAAAATGGAGGACACATCTGTAGATGGTTGCAACACAAGAAGTTAACTACTGGCTACTGCCCCCAAAATAGGCCAGGGGCCCATTCACATAGCTGAATTATAGTACTATTATTCTCTATAACTTCCATGGCTACATCTTATAGAATCTGGGGGTTCACCACCATCTCTCTTACAAGCCTAAAGAGTACCAAGGTCTTGGTTTTACCTATAAAGCCTTAGGAGATAGGAACCTACCTATCAGACAGAGCCTCTTAAATATCCCATTCAAGAAGATTTTAGTTAATAGACACATAAGAGAGAGCCTTTTTTGTGACGGCACCCCAGTTATGGATTTTCCTCCCAAAGAAAAAGACACATAATCCCTGTCTGTTGTTGTGTATACATGCATGCTACAATCATTCATATTTCACCTGGCTTTTCATACATGACTGAAGATTGTAAATGCCTTTTGCATTTCTAGCTTTGTTTTATTTTTGCCATTTGGTAGTGTCTCATTTTATCTTATAAACTGGTTTTGTGGGCCCTTATTAGGTGAGGGAAATGGTACAGAAAGCATTTAACAAACAAAGAAATAATGGTCACAATTCTGGCTTTGAAAAGCTTGCTGTGTGCATTTGAGTGGAGTGAACCCTGTGCTATGCATGTAGAAAGTCCCAGGTTTCATGCCGAGCAGCAGTGATTAAAAGCAGAATTTGGAAACATTACTTTCTCATCGAATAGCTCCCAAAATCCTCCAGACTGAGCCCCTTTTCACACCTTACCTGGTGCTGCTAGTGTCGCACAGGGATCGCGCAAAAAGCCTTGTCCAGCAGGCACTCGCACCCCCTCTGCTTCCCCTCCACACCAGCTCCATCCTGGCTAGAAGGAAGCGTGACTGTTCCACCCCTTCCTTTTGTCATGTGTCATGACAAAATGTCATGTGGAACAATCCTCGCATTCACGCAACGCTCCCAAGGCCATTTTGCAACAGGACTGGTGTGCAAAAAGGGCATGATTTAAAAAAAAAAAACTTAGAGAATTGTTGGTGGCCAGAGAAGATATCTGTGAGCTGGATGGGCTAATGGCATAATAATAAGTCAGTTTCATTGGTTTAGGAACTGGTATGAAGTCCTCATACGAAAAAAACAAGTATAGAGAGTGTCAAGTGTGTTTCCAGTAGCTCCAGCTTGCACCAGGTTGCCTTGTATATCACATTTTGACTAGATTTCTGACATGTATGTGCAGAAATTTAGATTGTTGTGGGTGTGTTTTGACATGTGGCTGTATTTCAGACCTTACCATTGTCACATAGGTTGAAGTGGATCCAATTAGGCACACTTCTCAATGCCCAAGATTTATGGAGGAAGGCAGTAAGCTTCTGCTTCTTCATTAGAAAATAACAGGGATGGCCAACCGAATCCTCAAATCTTGGAATCCGGGGTAAGGATTCGAGATTCCCAAATCCGAATCCCTGTGCCAAAACAGGCAAACCAAATCTTTCGAATCCACCAACTAAATTGATTGTTGGAGACCGGGACTCCCGAAAACCTGGGAGACCAGACATACAAGGGAAGATAGTAAGTAGGTGAGGTTTTCCCTTGGAGTAATAATGGCCTTTGCTAATAATTTCACAAATTTCAGCTGGGCTTGTATTTTAAGATATTTAAATTGAACATTTCATATTTAACTTCAGTACTTAACTGGAAGCTACAGGCTTGAGATTTCAAGGACAGCAGAAACATTCCTTTGCATAGCTCCCTTGCAAACCTCTCAGACACAATTCTGGGGTTTGCAGTTTTACAAGGGCTCACAGCCTTCTCTGCCAATATTTCCTGGTGCATCACCAAAGTACAAACCCCAGGATGCCAGAAGGAGCTATGCAAAGAAAAGCCAGTTTTGACCTGGATTATCTCTCTACTGTAGTAGGTGGCCCTGTTTACACAGGCAGGAAAATGTGGGATTAATCCACATTTTCCTGCCTTTGTAGAAAGGGCCTTCATGTCATTTTCAATCTGGGGAGATCCTGAAGCAAAACTAGTACACTTGTCTTGGCCAGATTTCTTCAGAGGGAGGTTTGCTTTTGCCAAGGCTTTTGCTAAGGCTGAGAGAGTGTGTCTTTCCCAAGATTATCCTTCTTTCCCTTGCTTTTTAAACTCTTTTTTTAAAAAAAGTCAAAAGATTCGAGATTCATGGGATTCGTGGATTCCCGGAACCTTCCAGGGATTTGGATCCAAATTCGGATTCGGAAAATTCTGAATTCATCCCATCCCTAGAAAATAAGCTTCTTTTCTCCCACAGTTCTTTCTAAATTGCAAAATCATATGTAAGCGTTCCAGTATGAAATGAGTTAAAGGATTCCTGTGACACTTTCATGTAGTCATATAAGCCAGGAATTATAAAAATGGCAGGAGGAGGCTCAAATGTCCACAAGGTACAGTATCTGTTCTGGAGCTTAGTGAGAACTTCCAAAGAGTTTTCCTAGATGCCGAACCTGTTTTAGCAATAAGATTGAGCAACTTAGATCCTTTGACATTCGGACCCAAACCTGGACTGGATTCATCACCCCACTGCAATGGGAGCCACCAGCTGCTGCTTGAACCAGCAAATTTCTGCAAAGAGGAGGCGAATTGCTTACCAATCTCTAAACATTCTGTTAGGGGCAGGATAGAAAAAAGCTTGTGATAAAGAAGTTGCATTCTAATCTTCTGCATCATTTTTGCACATTCTCATTTCACAGTCATGGGGGCCTTTCCACTCTACACTGTTCTAGTGCTATTATTCCACTTTCAACATCCTGTGGAATTTTGGGATTTGTAATTTACTGAGGGCAAAGAGCTCTCTTCCCTAAACTGCAAACCCAAAGAATCCATAGGATGTTGAGAGTGGAATAGTAACACTGTAACAGTGTAGTGTAGAAAGGCCCATAGTTTACCCACTGATTGCCTTTGTCTCCATTAGTAGTCATGGATTGCTTTAGCCTCCCTACCCAGCCCTCTTTGAAATCTGCCCAAAATGGCGACCAAGACTACATATTTGTGGTAGTCAAACTACACAAGTCAACAACCATCCAATTAACAACATGAGGAAAAACATAAAATATGAAACAAGAGCAGAAAACAGCAATGCAACATCAGACAAAATATTTAAAAAAAATGGTGGAGAAAAGAGAGAGAGCAATTAAAGTAGCAAATTAGACCTATGTGGTGGTTGGAATCCTCTTGGTTTCTCATGCATGCATACGTTCCCATTTTTGTCCGCTGTGGAATGGCTGCATTCAGCTCAAGGTTGCAGAAGCAAAATAGCACACGTGGTGCCATTGTACATGCAAATACATATATTTATGCAACTGTGTATGTGCATATTCCTGCATATGTGGATGCAGTTGTTCATTCAGTTGTGCAACTTTGCAATTGAACAGGAGGGTCTCATAGCACACTCAATTAGTAACTCCACATGCAGACATTTAAGCTAGGTAATCCTTATGGAAATATTTGCCTGCTGAGTGCTTTCTTCAGAAGAGAGGTCTTTACCTCCAGAAGACCCCAACTTCAAACTCTGGCCATGTCTTCTCAAAAAGAGGAACCAATTAACAGTGGCCTGAGCACTGGACAACAACCCTGGAGACCAGAGTTCAGTTCTCTGCTCAGCCATGGAAACCTACTGGGTGACCTTGGACACATCACATACTCTCACCCTCATGAAATCCCATGATAGCTTCACCATAGGGTTGCCAGAAGTTGGAAACAACTTGAAGGAACACAAGTTAAAAAAAAAAAAACTCAGCCTGGGATTCTAGAAAGCTACAGCTGGTAAGGACATACTAAGCCAAATTAACAGTCTCACCTGGTTTAACATGGCTCTTTGTTTGTTTGTTCGTTTGTAAATTATCTGTGTCTAAACTGCATCCCTGTCCCAAACCTGGCTGAACATGGGAGGATGGATTGGAAAAAGTGGACTGAAGAATTTATAGGAGTATGAAGTGCAAGGGACACATGGAAATTCCCAATTGCCTAGGGATGGGAGGGTGAGGGGGCGGTGCACCCTGGGTGGCATTTTTTGGGGGGGCACCACCTCTCCTTGCCTGCCCCCTGTGTGCTGTAGCCCCTCCCCCACGGCTGTAGCCCAACCTCTGCATGCTGTAGCCTCACCTGCACATGCTGTAGCCCCACCCACATGCACCCCCCCACACCTCCTTTCCCCACCCCTGCCCTGCTCATGCCAAGCTAAGCCACTGGAAATCCCCCAGTTCGCATTCAGTCCATTGGCCTCATAATTTCCACCTCTGCTTTCAGATGGGCCAATTAAATATGGAATAGCCATGCCGTGCCATAAAACGACCACTAGCTTGACAGCCACCTGCATTTACCCTCTGATTCTCCAGTACCTTGGGGAGGCTGTATGCATGCTAGCTGTCACTGTCCATCATCCATCCAAGCTGCACATGCTCAGGCACCTCAGCTGTCATGTACACATAGGTCTGTCAAAGCTTACTTGCATCAGTGTTGTCACTTAGAGATATTAACTCCAGCTGAATGTTCTGTATGAGATGCAGCAACAGAGGAGTTGCCATATCATATCAATTCACTGACCTATTTAAGATCCCCCCCCCTTGCAGCATCTTGCTTGAAAATTGTGTGCTAGTGGCTTTCTTTATATATATGCATGCTATTTCTGGTTTTGCGAGCACAGCAAAAGTAATGGTAGTGGGGAGGGACACGTAAGAAAGTGAAAAAACTGGAGGAAGTGTTAGGAAGGAATCACATCTTCTGCTAACTTCATACAGCCTACTGGTCAAATAGCGGATATTGGCATTCCTCCAGTTTTAAATGCTTTTTCTGATATATAAAGCGAATACTATTGAAATCATTCCAGGAGCCTGTTCTAACAATAGCATGGTGCTTGGTCATGAATGTTAAACTACCTATCATGCCACCTGATTGATGCACACTCTGGCAGGTTTCCTGGGAGGCAAGGCTGGCTTTCCCTGAGGTGCAAAATAATGCAATAGGTCCCTTCCAGAGAAAGAAGAAAGAACAGCGCTGCAAAGCAGATTAGGCATTTGCTATCAAATGAACAATAGGAGAAGGAGGAGGGAGGACGAGGAGATGGAGAGAGAAAAGGAGAAAGGAAATGTGCTGTTGCGATGCTGGTAGAACATCAAAAGTAGTCTTTACAAGACGGATATCCAAGGTTGTTTAATGATCAATTAAGGAGTGATATTGGAGTGTGAGAGAGATGTAGTAATTTGAATCTTGGACTAGGACTCTGGAAAGCAGGGTTCAAATCCCCACTCAACCATGGAAACCAACTGGATGGCCATGGGCAAGTCACACTCTCTCAGTCTCAGAGGAAAGCAAGGGCAAATATCCTCTGAAGAAATCTTGAGAAGAAAACCCATGATAGATTTGCCTAAGGGTCACCGTAAGTCAGACATGATTTTAAGGCAAACAAGCTTGATGTAAAATTCTTAATTTGCTCAAAGCCATAACAGTAGATTTTTTAAGTTGTTTTATTTTGCATTGCTTTCTGTTTGTAAAAACTGGAGACCATGATTATGATTCTGTATGGGCTTGGTGGACCATAATCAAGCCTATCTCCTTTCTGGCCCTTTCCCCACTCAGATGCACAATGGTCGATGCTAGTGTGTGCCTCCATCACCAACTAGTCCAATTAATCTTCATCCAGGAAGATAAGCTCATCTCTGTGCATTCAGCTGCAGAAATATAGCCAGATGCTGCCAGCATATCCCCCTCCTTGTCCACCAATTGGCTATCAGGGAGCACATCAATATCAATAGGTCAGTTGCTTGCATTAGAAGGTTGTTACTCAAGAAGATACCAAATACCTCTTTGCATAATTATTTTAAAACCTCATACATTGGTGTGATGAGAAGGTATGCCAGCAGGATTCCAGCCTACAAATGTGAGCTTCAAATGTTAGTCTACAGTTTTTGTATCTTTCTTCCTGTACCTTGTATCTTCTTCTTTCTGTGTCTCTCTTCATGGATTAAACGTGTGGATTGAACAGAACTGCATCCCTAGCTAGATGTCCAAGAATTCACCCTGACATCTAGAAAGGGTTCAGGAGGATGTTAGTAAAGTGTCTTGGTCTTAAATGGCTTGGGGGAGGCATGGCAGATTTTCCTCCACCCTACTAGAGGTTCTTGCGGGGTGAACTTACAGGCAAAAAAAAAAAAAAAAAACCTGAGGAAAAACTGAGAGGCGAAGAGTGGCTGAAAGTGACTCTCTAAGATCTCCTGGAGGAACAATGTGGGCCCCTAACCCCAACAGTTGCCCACCACTACCCTAGAACCTGTCAAGGGTGTACCACCTTTCATTTTCTTCTCATTCCCATGAAAATTCAGCAGCGTCTGCCAATTTTTCTCTCATTTCAGTTGCCACCAAAATTTAGCAAATAACTGGAATGGATTTCTGTGGTGCAGGAGTCTTTCTGTACCACAGAGTTCTGCAAGACTGCAGGGCAGAAAGTCCATTTCTCTTCCTGAAACAACAAGAAGAGAAAAACTAGGAGAAGGCTGCCATGATGACACAAGCAGCATGGCACCTACCAGCATCACTACTCCTGTCATGACAGGGCAGTGGTGGGCACATATAGTTTGTGATCCGCATGGAGTCTAGCTGAACCTAGACATAAGGAACAGCATAATTTGCCCTTCATGAACTACTCATTGGTAAATGCATAGTGCTAGTGCGCTTGAATAACCCAATTAATTCATGAATTCTTGACTGAGCATCATGTAGTTCTGTCTATTCAACTGGAATCCAAATGAACCTGTGGCTACTATAATTGTCCAAAGAAGGGCAATTCAGTGTTTTGGCTGCTGTCCACTGACAGCACCAGCTTAGGGCCTATGGGCAATGTGCCCAAGTCCAGCCCTAGAATGTGAATCCACGTACCCAGAGCCTGTGAAATCAGCTGCCAGTGCAACATACCAACAGTGCTGTTGTGTTGATGAGATGAATGCAGAAGGCAAGAGGTCCTCATCTTTATACCATCCTAAGGTCTTCATATGGGGCCTGATGTTTCTGACTCTTGTCCCAGGACAGCCAATTTGCTTACGTATCCTTTTCAGACCATAAGAAATCTATTGGATGAATGAATGCACTGCCCACCTAGTCCTGTTACATCAATGATGGTAAAACTTCTTTTAACCAAAGGCCAAATTCACTTTTGGGGGACGTCTTGATGGCCACCTCCCAGTGGTGGGACAGGCCAAAGGAAAAAGAGTGGTGCCAAAAATAGCAGGTATATCTTAGTATAAAAGATAAAGTAACTTCTAATAACTGCTAGTAACCATGCTTTAGGAGGGGCATTCCAACCTTTTAGAACAGAGAACAGGGGTGTACCCATATAAAAACATCCAACAAATGATGGTGTGATAACAAAGGGGTGTGTCTCTCTAGGGAAGACCAGAGGGGCAGGTTCATCCCACCAGAAGATTTGACATCCTTTCCCCCTACACACTGTACTGTAACATTCAGAGAGCATTTATTGTGGCTATTATTTTACACTTCACAGTAACTATAGCAACATTATCAACACAAATCAGTCACTCATTTTGACAGCCAAGGGACTAATGGTTTTTGTGTGCAAATCCATTTCATTCTTTACAGCAGTGATAGCTGAGTGCCTTGGACCTGTGAGTTGGTCAGAAATATAAAATGCTTGAGAGGAATAACTGTCTGTAACTATTCTTTAGAAAAAACAACAACAACAACACAACGTTGTTATCCCTGTTCAGCTTTTAGAATAAGACAAGCTACACCCAAATTAATTATCAATGCTCACTTCAAAACATTTTGACAGATTTCAGCTTTAAGATTGTTTGTACTTGGCAGTCAAGGAAGAGGCATTTTCTCCAAGGCGGAATAAAAACAGGCATGCATTGCAAAGCTAGAGGGAGAAAGCTTTTCTACCTTTTCCTTGCACAGACAGAAAACTAATGTCTGAGATCTTACAGCAAAGACACAAAGGCCCTTTTCACATGTCGGGGGGGGAACGGGCGAAAACGCCCAAAAACGGAGCTTACCTCCAGCCAGGTAAGTCCGTCGCCGCGTGGAGCAGCGCGAGCTCGCTGCTCCACACTCCTCCGGCGTCCCAGATGGCAGCTTCCGGTTGGTGGAGGCTCTCCACCAACCGGAGAAGCTCGCCAGCCGGAAGCCCGCCCCCAGCAGATCTGCAGGCACGCACTTGCGCGCGCCTGCAGATCCACTTTAGAGCCGGGTGACGGAGCGGCACGGGGCTGCGCGTTCCGTGCTTTTTAAAAACCTCTAAAAAGAGGTTTTTAAAAAACATGCAGTCCAGCTAGTTCCAGCCGCTCCTGAGTGGATTCTGGTGTGAAACTACTAAAAGTAGTCCACGCCAGTCCACTCTACGGTGTAGACAACCTCTGTGGGAGGTCGCTCTACACCGTTCCCCCCACACACACATGTGAAAAGGGCCAAAGTATAACTTTACACTCATAGAATTATGTGCTGGTTGTGCAACACCACCTTGTTAATGAACTGCAATGTTACACACAAATGTGCAGGCAAATGTGCACACACATGTACACCTTTCAAAATGTTGAAATGCTCAACACACAATTGGCCGCCACAGTCACCTATGTGCAGTGCATACGTGCAACACAAATGCACAATGTGAAACTATATACAATGGGAGTACATGCACCATTCCACTCCCACAAACTTGAACCTAAAGTGGATGCATGACACTTGAGTAAGACACCAACAAGTTTCTGGCCCCAGTGTTTGCTTCAGTCTGCCCAATGGTAGTGCCAGCCCTCGCTTTGTAGGTAATAAACAGGCAACCTGAAATGTATTCAAGAACACACTGGTTCTAAGGACTGCTCCCTGATCAGTGCAACATGGTCACACATTCCATATACTTATGAGCACACTTACTGCTGCATTTTGAAGTTTCCAAGGTTTCTTCAAAGGCAGACTCAAGAAGAATGTGACCCAAAACTCCATTGTGCAAATGGGCCCAAGCCACCTATGATTTCCAGTTGTAAATGCAAAATCTCAATATATTGTTGTTTTTGATTCTCCTCTCCGCTCTCTCTCTCCTGGTCTGAGATTTATGGACCTCAGACTAACATGCAAAGCTGCCTGTAGACCAAACCCCCTGTAGCCAATTATTTCTGCCCTTTTCATGCTCAAGGTCTTTAATTAGAATTTGCAAAAGAGCAAAAAGAAAAAAGTGTGATTGAATTTTTATCTTTTGAAAACCCAGTATTTACCAGCACAGTCACACCCATAAGCTAGGTTTTCAGATAAGATCAGAGGGAGTTAAAATAGATCTAAATAAGTTGCAAGCCTCAAATAGTTTATTTAATGACTGCAAAGGAAGAAACTTCTGTAAAAGGTCATGTGCACATTTATTATGATGTCACTTGTCTCTTTTTCTCTGCACATTAATAATATAGTTCATCATGAAATTTTCCATTAATATTTGATTGCATTTAACCCACATACATTATGATGGAACCTTTTAGACTCCCAAGGTCATGTTTTGTTGGAAGATTCATAAAGAATTTGACATACAGCACAGATACTATGTGGCATTGTCATCTGGGTTGTTTCCTACACAGAAAATATTGTTTTCTGTGCAAACCAGAAACATGCCAATTTTGTGCAGAACAAGTCCTCAATCAGAGCATTTTTCTGCATAGGAAACTTTTTTTTTCTTCACAGACAATAACATTTCTATGTAGATGTATTATTTCTCTGCACAAAATGCTATTTCCTGTACAGAAAATGCTGTTTTCTGTGCAAGACAACCATGTGTGAATTTTGTGCAGAAAAAGTGCTTAACTGGAAAGATTTCATGAGTGTGTGATTCTTCTGAGTTTCTCAGTGAAAAAATAATAATCATATTTTTACCTATTTTTTAAATATTGTTAGATATTCATTCCATTCCTACATTGCACAGTTATGATAGTTAGACATCATTTTAAGCACCTTGGTTCCATTTTCTGGAACTCTGGGATCTGTAGTTTTCTGAGGGACTTACAATTCTCTGCTTCGGAACTCTAATAGAGTAGTTCAGGGGAATCCATTAGGGAATTCTAAGTATCTGATCAAAGTACAGATCCCAGGATTCCACAGGCTAGAGCCATGGTAATTGAGAGAGTATATTGTGAATATACTCAAAAACTTTTTATCTCACAGTGTATGTCAATCAACTCATTCATGCTCGTTGGTCTATAATGCCACCCAACCTTTGTTAGTTCAGTCACCACTCTTTGCACAATTTTCACTGCCTGTAATTTCTTCACTTCCACCTACTCTAGCCCTCTCATTTCTACTTGGAACCCACTAGAGTTCATCAAAGCAGGAAACATCTGTTGAGGATGACCGGAACTGCTGCTGGGCCAGCTGCTTGTAGAAATAGGCACAAGAAGAATCTGGGTAAAACCTGGCTAACCAGGTTAACCCGGCAACCCAGACCTATCAATGCAGGCATTTTTGCCACCATTCCTGCTCTTTACCTTCCACATGTGTGCCTTCCCTATAGCAAACATGACAGATGGAGAACTTTTCCAAATTTTACACTGTTGCTTGGGCTTTTAGGAGGCTTACTGCCCACCCATAGAGAAGCTTTTGTTTGTTTATTTGCTTTGACTTTTTCCCCCAGATCCCATGCTTCTTTGCAACAAAGAGGTTCATGAGTTGTCACACTGGCACTCCATATCCTGCCTTGCTCCAAATGGCACAATGGGTCAAAGATAAAAGCCTTAGTGTGATGGATCCCCTTGACAGGATGGCCCCACAGTGCCAATCTTGGGTTTCTCTCACTCATCTTGCCCTTTTTTCTCCACGAATCCCTTCCTAGATTGGGTACTTGGGCCTCCAGGTGAGCCTCACCCACTTCCATTGTGGACTAATGGCTGTGTTGTTTTGGTGAGTTCATGGTAGTAAGCAGGACCAGGGCCTCCACCAAACTTAATATGAATCGATAGACATAGTAGTAAAACAAGTGGAAGTTTATTAAGACACAAGAAAAGAATGCTTTAACCCTTGAACTCCTAAATCATTTACAGTTCCCCAAAACTATAGCCAGTCTGTTCCTTTGTCTGACTTTCCTGTCTTGATTCATCTGTTCCTATCTCTCTGAAATCTGTTCCCTACCTCTGTGTCAGCTTTTTCCTCTGTCAGAGACAAGCCTCAGTTTTTGTATCCTTTTCCTTTGTAGCCCCTCCCCTTTATAGCATTCCCTGAGCTGTGATTGGCTGGCACCAACCAAGCTTGCCCAGCTCCTCCCTTCATGCTTAGGAACAACAGAATTTAGGGGAGGGAACTCAGAGTAAAACAAAGGGAGTTCTAGGAGTCTCTCCACCAGGGCAAGAAGCTTCTTCTATTGTAGTCTTGGCCTCAAGCAAAGATGTCACTCCAAGAAGTGGACTTGTTACCCCAAAAGGTGGGTGACTCAGGGGTCCACCTGCAATGCCAGTGCCTCTGTGGAAAGGTAGTGAATTATAGCTCAAAACGGGAGGCCTGCAACAAGGGGGTAATTTTGGGATCTTTTCACCTGTGTATACTGGTACTAATGCAGGGACACCAGATGGAGGATAAAAGAATGATTTATTGGGGGGAAATCACAAACATATGTAAGATTCAAGTAGTCTCACAACCATACAAGGTTACCAGAAAGAAAGGCTGGAAAATTGGGTAGCAAGGAGTTAGGATGAAGTGGGCAATATTAAGCAGTTCTGAAGGGAAGAAAGTCATGACCAGCTGGCTCAAACTTGAGAGTTTGAGAACTGCACAGAGGAACAAGAGTGTGGAGTGCACAGGGACACCAAGTTGCAGCAAAAAGTCAGGGTCTGAGCCAGGGTTTAAATACCCTTTTTCTGCCCTGAAGGGGAAGGTGTTAATGGCTCTGTGGCAGAGCAAACAAAGGAGTCCACAGCTGGCTAATGGTCTTAGCATTAGGTGACAAAGCATTGATGGGAGTTGTGACAGTTTTTTAATGTCTAGGCAGGTGAGGAAACAAAAGGGCAAGTTCAGCAGGAAGGAGGCTACAGGATGTTAGTCATTGTTGCTTTATCTGGGAGTTCTGGTGGCTATTGTTTTCTGGGTTTGGGCTATTGAAGGATCATCTTAAATTCATTTATTCAAGTTCTCTAAGTAGTCCTCAGTGATCTTATAACCTGGTCACGTCTTGAGGTCCCCTCTGACCTAATTCTGCACATGTACACCCTGTCCTCTTTGCCAGCATAGCATTTCAGCCATAAAGGTATGGTTTATATTTTGTGCCAATTAAATAATGTCATTGCCAATTATACTGTATCATGGAATGGGGGTGTACAGCATGGTAACAGACTGAGAGAACTATAATGACAGCAGCCAGTGCAAAACCAGGAAGGGCCCTCCAGACATTCTTTCTAGAACAAACAAGGGACTATTTCTGCCACACCTCAGCAGATCTGAGGCAACTGCTTCAGGAACAACTTACTGATATCAGAGGATGAACCCAAGGGACCTGTACCACCAGCAGGACTGTGATCCTGCAACTTGCTTGACCCATTTGGGAGACAGGCCTCAGACAACTGTCTACAGGCAAGGACTCACATTATCTAGCTATGGGTTTAGATCCTAAACAGCATTGCCTTCCATCAGTGCCCAAAACTGTTTACAATGACCTTCAGCTCTGGCAGCAATCCAATTGGCAGAGTTGTGAAGGGTGTGGAACTTCACTTGGACATGGTGTAGCTCTAACTACGTGAAAGGGAGTCAAGAGTGCTCCAGGGAGGCAAACCCAATTACTTCTGTAAACTTAAGGAGTTGGCAGCCATGTGGGAGTTGGGCTGATCCATGCAGGGGTTCAACTGCAGTGAGTACAACCCCAGGGAGGTGGTGACCCTGCTGATAATGACACGCAAAAATCAAACTTTCTCTTCCTCCAGCACTATTTACTCTAAGATCTATCTCCCCACCCCAAACATAGGCTTGTAATGGAAAACTAGCTTTCCTAGCTCAACCGTATCTACCAGATACAATCCTATCACTTGCAGGTTTATCACATGCTTCAAATGTCCCAAATTTGGCAGGACAGCCTCATTAATTCTCTGTTGTCCTGGTTTTATTCATCTGCTTTTAATCCCTCTTCTTCCCATTTTCCCCCTTTGTCCTCAACTTACTTCTATTGCTGAAAGCTGAGTTCAAATTGCAAAAGTAGTTTGCACTCAATTCAGCAGGAGGTGAGGAGAAGAGGGGTTAGAATCTTGCCTTCCCAGTGGACTCAGGCAAAGGCAAACTCCAACAGCCTCTCCCAGCTGCTGTGTTCTTCCTCAGTAATAATTTCTATCACTTTGACCACACGCTCAGATGTTGCTTGGCCACATGCGTCCTGGCTTTCACCTAGAAAATATTAGAAGGTAAGGGGTTTTTTTTAAAAAAAAGAAAGAAAGAAAGAGAGAAAGAGAGAGAGAGAGAGAGCTTGTTCTTTGCTTATAAATGCAACAATTTGCAATATAGGAATGTAGTGTTCTTGACAAGCGAGAATGCAGGCTATTCAATACCAAACATGTTTTGGCTGTCAGATGGGGAGTGGGAGCAGCAAGGGTCATCTATGACCACAGCAAAGAGAGAATTATGTTGTGGGGGATCTACAAACAGAATGGTTTGAATTTATAAACAAATTCACACTAGCTGTATTTGGCTTCCTTTCAGGCTTGTTTTTGGGAAAGAGTTTCGAAATGAGTTCCTGGCAGGACTTGTAGCAAACATGGCCCTTGCATTCTGCAATATTTCCAACCCAGTGATTAACTCTAAGGGGGTGATGCTCAAGCAAATATGATTAATATTCATATTTTGAAGTTGTGGCTGCCAAAGGCGTAGTTCAGAGTTCAGCTCCATTTATTACACTCCTTAGTTCAGTGTAATGTTCAAGACTTGTGCGAGAGGTATGTTTATTTACTGCATATGTGCCTGTAACAGGGCCACAAGGAAGGACATAGGGTGGGGAGGTCATGTGGACCTCCAGATGATGTTGAACTGCAACTCTGGCAATGCTAGCCGGCCTATCTGATGGTGAAAAATGCTGGGAATTGCCATCATCAGAAGCATACCCTCCAATAATTCCAGTAATGAAAACTGGGACACATGTGGCCAAGCAACACTGAAATGTGGTCAAGATGTCCAAAGTTATTAATGAAGAAGAATAGACGAGCTAGGAGAGGCTACGGCAATTTGTTTTTGCCTGAGTTGGCGGGGAGAGGGAAGTTTGTGCCCTTTCCTTTGTTCTCGTCCTGCTGAGTTAATGGAGTACAAACTACTTTTACACTTTGAACTCAGTTTGCAGCAGTTGAGGTAAGCTGGGGACACAGTGGGAAAGGAGGAGGAGGAGGAGGAAGAGAACAACTACAGCTCCTGCATGGTGTAGTTGTTTGAGCATTAGATCACAACCTGGAGACCAAGATTCAATTCCAGCTCAGCCATGGAAATCCACTGGGTGACTTTCAGCATATCACATACTCTCAGCCCCAAAAAATCCTGTGATAGGGTCTTCTTAGGGTTGCCGTAAGTCAGAAATCACTTAAAGGCACACGACAGCAGCAGCAGCAGCAACAACAGGAAAAAGAAAGGAAAATCAGAACATTTTAAAAGCAGCTGAAAAGAGTTAATCAAGACTGTTAGTCAGGAAAGCTGGGGGGTATGCAAGAGGGCTGTACAATCACCACCCCTGACATGAACATAAGTAAAAAAAAATGTGTTTTTACACATCTATTTCAACCCGAAGCCTTCCCTCAAGTGATATTCAAGAATCAAATATGTGAGCTAAAAATAAAATAAAACCCAACCAATTTGATCTGAACAGGGTAACGTTCCATTTTGAATAGAACTGAAGAGAGAAGCTGCACCATAAATAGTTGGGCAGAAGAGGCTGTGTGTTGTCCTTGTTCTTGATGGTGTTTCTGTTGGAAAATGCTTCCCAACCAAGCTTTTTCTTTTACCCCCTTCATCCCCTTGCTTTTAGAGCAATGGAGCTTTCAACAGTAAAGGCTTCCTGCATGCCTTTATATGCTGTCTCTAAAACTTTTCCCATTTGCGCAGTCACCCATTGTGGGGATGTAGCTAAGCAACCACACCACATGACCAGAAAACCTCCCAGGGGTCTTTGCAAGCACTTAAAAAGACTCCTCCATTTCATCCCCTCTCTCTTCCTCCTCCCTCAAGATAGTGAATGCAGGTTCTGCTGAGCTGCCCCCTTCTTGAATCTTTCCTGTAGTTCTCCTGGGGCTTAGGCCCTGCACGTATCTATGTTTGAATGTACCTTTAAATGTAATTAGTCAAGCTTTTAGCTGTGGAGTTTGCATCCTTCCTGTTTGCCTTACTTTGCTAAAACTAATCTCAGAGAGAGACCCAAGAGATTCAGCGCTTCCACTTGTGAACGCTAATAAAGGACTCTGAGTTTTAATTGAACCAGTCTTCATTTTTTCTGGAAAGCACGCCAGGAATCTACTTCTAATCCAACAGTTTCACCAACTGGCCTGCCAAAAACAGGAAAGCAAAAAGGTCATACATATTTTTCAGGGGTGTGCATTCCAAAGAGTTCATTACAAAGAAGAGCCAAACCAACATGTTTACCAAACCAAGATGTGGAGAATTACTTTTCAGAAGTACTTTGATGTATGATTGCAATCAATCCCAAGTAACTTTGTTGTCATTTAATGTAACCTCCCAAACTTTACCAGTATGTTGTGCTGTTGTTGTGTGCCTTCAAGTTGTTTCTGACTTATGGCTACCCTAAGGAAAACGTATCCTGGAGTTTTCTTGGCAAGATTTGTTCATTGCCTTCTGAGATTAAGAGAATGTGACCTGCCGAAGGCCACCCAGTTGGTTTCCCTTACTAGTTTGTTACTTTACTTATTATCTGAGTATGAAGATGGCTTAAAAATGTGGAAGAAGAAACTTCAAAATGCCCCAAGAAGGCATTTTTATACCCATTTTACACGCAGAGTCTAAATCATATGTACAACAGACACACAAAAATAATGACAGTGGTTGTGTTATTTACAAAAGGAACTTCACTGCGCCCTTGTTATCCATCAATATAATGCATTATAGCTGACATTATTAACTGTAACATGTTTCTTCAGTGGTTGGTACCATCCTGCCTTTTGCCATTATGGGACATGGAACAGAGTCCCCTACAAAGATCTCAGCTGGTAAGTAGTCTCATACAAGTTTAACTAATCACACAGATGGCCTAAGCCCAAACCACTTAGGCTTCAAAGATTAAACCAGCACTTTGTATTAGGCTAAGAAACTAATTGTGAAGCTAGCAACTCCAGAAGATCACAAGTTTTGTGCTCCAGATAACCAGTCCCCAACAACCTCTTGGTAAAGGCATTCTGAACCTCTTGTGAGTCTTAACTTTCTTCAAAGATGGTTACACATACAGCATGTTCCAGAAGTCAAGTATACAATGACCAAGTCTTATGCCACAGTGGCTACACGTGCTTCTTCCAGGGATGGAAACAGCAGTCCTGCCTGTTCTATGAACAAATCCATTTGTCTTCAGTTAATATCCCAACTCCCGTCCCCAAGCAGAAGGCAACAGCTTGGAGAAGGCTGATCCTCATGTGGCAGTGAATAAAACTTTGTGTATTTATCTCCAGACAGTTAAATTCAATCAGGGATCTGTGGTTCCAGAGTCTTGAGACTGATTTTTTCTTCCGTCTTACTTCTTTCACAGTGTCCATAACTTCTATAACATTAATTCTATAAGCAGCCATAATAGAATTCCAGTTAAGAACATAAGAATTTCTATGAAGGATCAGAACAAGATAAACTGAATCCGTGAGGAATAGCATTTTGAACAGTCCTCACTGTTGTCCACACACACACTGCAGAACAAGTATCAACACCCAGAAAGAAGGCACTTGTATTGTATCATGGTTTCACATAATTTGTCTTTCTTTCTTTTCCATTTCTTTTCTTGTTATCTTTTTTTTAACTACTCTTCCTACAGCTTTTTAAATTTAATTTGCATCAGGAGAAAGAAGACTACTTAACACTGTATGGTCACTGAAAAGTTATTTTCATCAACAACGATAGCACTATTGCAGGTGGACATTTTGGTAATGGGAGAAATGAAAATAAATGGCCTGTAAATAAAGAGAAATTTTTCTAAGTGAGCCATCGGCAGTTTTCTCAGTCAGGCAGAAATGCGGTTTTTCTGGAACCTAATGGAAAGGCCGTTGGCAGCTTAAATTAGTGCACCCCTTAATTCTGGGAGCAGCCGCAGCATTCGCTGGGATTCATACAGCATTGTCTCCTGCAAATTGATGGGGAGTGGACCTGAACTGAATATTTTTGCTCCCTGCAATTATTCTCAGCCTCCGCATGGGGCTTATTTAAAATAAATTTTATAACTCAAGCTGCAGCCACCTCATTTGTCATTGGGCCCCTTTTGGTTTTTTCAATGGAAATGACAGCATCACCGCAGGCTCCTCTGTCCTCAAAGTTGCAGGTGAAGACCAGCTGGGGACTGAGAGCCATTGTTCCCCTATTAGCATAGGACTGTGGAACAAGACTGAAATGCCATGATTCAAAGCCAAGTGCCACTTGGGACTCAACAGGGAAAGAAACAAAACCTCTATTGCTTCTCATGCACATTGCTCTATGGGAAACAAGTCTGACTGGTAATCAGAAGGTAGTGTCATTTAAAACTAGGTCAAAGCAAAAGCTAGTTATGGAATAAGATCAGCAAAGGCACAGCTTCTCAGGTAAGCTTCTAAGATAATTTGAATGCCTCGTACAGAACAGGGTGAAAGAGGAGTTATATAAATACATAGGAAAGACATCTAGATTTCGCTCAATGTGATGTTCTACATATATACCCCCCCGGAGAGTTGTACAGATGCACACCAGCTGACCATACTTCCTAGATTAATGACCACAGCAACAAATCCCACTGGCAATATGGTAAATTACTGGAAATTGTTGTTCTCGAGATGTAAATGTGGGAGTGAAAATCAATCTTGAGTGTCAAGAATGGCAGCAACAAATGAAGGCTGGAGGCTCCTTAAATTGATTGCATATCTTTCTCTAGTTTTTCTTTTCTTTTAAACAGTAAACTTGGATCAAATTGATCAAGAAGATTGAGAATATTTGTTACAGACAGCTGCAATGTTTTTTCATTCCCAGAGGTGAAGGGGAGCCAAGGAGTTAAGAATTCTACCCTCTGTCCCATTATGGCATCGGGCTAGCATAAAACCCATTGTGTTCTACATTTGAAGAGCTACTGCAAGCATGGTATCCAATACAGTTTTCATTGCACAAACTGGTTGGAAGAAGGGGATATTCAACTGCATATGTGACCAGTTGTGTAACCTCTTACACAACCTCTTATAAACTTTTCACACAATGGCTTTGCACAGCTGCTGGTCCAAAATGTAATCCAGCACAGCTATGCTAGCAGGGATTTTTCACTCCACTAGTGTTAAATTAGATTTTGATCCTTTGGTTTTCAAAATGGAGTTCAAGACATGATCCTATTTCCTCTTTCTAATGGCAAATTATGAAGAATATAGGAACTGCCTTGCTGGGGTACTCAATCTCCCTGTCCACCAGTCAGTTCAAAGGGTGTATCTATCCAGCTGGTTTTCATAACCAAAGGAGGAAGGAGAAGCCTTATATTGAGCATGATGGTTGCTTCTTCTTTCCTCCATACTCAAGAGCAGTCAGAACAGGCCAGGTCACCCTTGCAATACAGTAGCAACTGGTGAGCATAAAAAATGAAATGCACAGATATAAGAGGGGTGACACCTGGCTTGTCCACAGTACATGTGACAGGGATCTAGCAGTTCTAGTAAACTTAGTAGACCACAAGTTGAACATGAGTCAGCAGTGTGATTGGCTTAAAAAGCCAATGCAGTTTTGGGCTGCATTAATAGCAGTATAATGTAGAGACCAAGTGAAATAATAGTACCACTCAATTCTGCTTTGGTGAGACTCCACCTGGAGTTCTGTGTCCAGTTCTGGGCACCACAGTTCAAGAACAATATTGACAAGCTGGAACATGCCCAGATGATGGCGACCAAAATGGTAGAAGGCCTCAAAACCATGTCCTATAAGGAGCTGCTTAAGGAGATGGATATGTTTAGCCTGAAGAAGACGAGGTTAAGAGGTGACATGATAGCTATGTTTAATATTTGAAGGGATGTCATACGAAAGATGAAGCAAGCTTGTTTGCTGCAGCCCCAGAGACTAGGCCACACAGCAATGGCTTCAAATTTCAAGAAAAGAGATTCCATCTAAACATTAGGAAGAAGTTCCTGATGGTAAGAGCAGTTTGACAGTGGAATATGCTGCTGCCTGGGAGTGTGGTGGAGTCTCCTTCTTTGGAGGTTTTTAAACAGAGGCTGGATGACCCTCTGTTGAGAATGCTTTCATGATGTATTCCTGCATGGCAAGGGTTTGGATTGAATGGCCCTTGTGGTCTCTTGCAGCTCTGTGATTCTATGAGTCCCATGATAGTGGGACAGTGAATCCTGTCTGGCCTTTCAGTAGCTTCAAAGGAGCTGTCCAAGGCGCTAAACAATCTCCTCAAAATTTATTTAAATGTCCTGGACCCTTCTTTAAAACTGAACTAAAACCTGGAGTGGATTCACTGACCCACTGATATGGGAGCCACCAGCTAATAGAAGCCAGGGAGCCCCTCCATTGTTGTTGTGCATCATGGGAAGAAGCAGGGCAAAGGGATCAGCTCCTTCCACCTCCTGTAAGTAGGATGGATGACACTTATGCTTAGCCAGTGCAGTATAGTTCCCTGGCCACTGTTTTCTTTAAAACACAGCCACTCATACAAACACACATTCACAAGCAAAGCAGCATGGAACCAAGCAATATAATGAATTGCCATCAGGACTGGAGGTGAAATTTGTAATTATTAGAATTGAGCATTTGCATTTTAAAGAAGCGACATCAAATAAAGAACTAACCTTGGGCAGCCACACAGAAAGAATCCCTTCCCACCCACCCCCCAAATCGATTTAGACCAGAAAAATATCTCATTTATGTCACTTGATAAGAAATCTGCTTGGGGCAGACCAGGCACTCTGAATATGGGCCCAAGAGGATGTAACAAGAACAACAAATAAGGCTGAAATTGGACCTTCCATTATTAACAGATTTCATTTTCCTAGCAGTGTGATGGCTAAATTGGGAAGATGGATTTGATACTGATAAGGGAAACAAGCGAGTTCCAGTCACAGTGTTTGTTGTTCCTGAGATGTACCATGTTTATCATAAGAAGTCTCTTTTTAAAAACGCACAATATCTATCCATGTGTCTGTCTTAGCAATGGATGTTAATCTTTGCTTTTGTCATTCACAAGCAGGAATCAGTTATTAATTTCAGTGATTTCATAAGGATCAAATAGTTTCTCCATAATTTTTCAGTGCTATTCTTACTTGGGACTTCTTTAGGGAAAATTCAGTAGCACAGAAAAAGTATTTACTTGCAAAAAGCAATTATCTCTTTGTACTGAAGACAATATATCTCATACACAAAACACATTTTGTGCCCCAAAACACAATTTCTGCCCAGAAAAAAGACACACCTTTTTTTCTGCACAGAAAACATTTAAGGGAGGGAGGAATTTTTTTTTTCTGTACGCACAAATAGGAGAGAATGTATATGCTTCCTGTGCAAGATAGACAGATAGATTGACAGACAGACAGACAGACAGATCTTTGCAGAAAGCATGATTCCTAAATGAAATCTACTTTTTCTGCACAGAAGAGTCAGATGCATCTCTCTGCCAATGAATTTTTCCAAATGAATTCTCAAAATGTAAAGAATCTCTTAGCTTTATTCCTTTTCCTTGTTTTCAATTAAGAAGGTGAATATTAATGAGTATTTGACTCAACCCAAATCTTTCTCCTCCTCCTCCTCCTTGTATGAGTTATTTATTTATTATTTTCATTTTTCTCAATAATTTCATTTTTCTCAATAATTACCAAGGTGGGTAACAACATATTTAAAAATGACACAGATTAAAAACTATACAAAATCTCTGATAAAAGTTATCAAAAATCAATTAAACAGTTTATAAAGTTTAAACATTAATCATTAAAAACATTAAAATTCATTAAAAAACTGTATACAAACCTTAAAAACAGTGGAGCAAAGCGTTAAAACCCCACCCCAGTCAGTTTTTAAAAGTGTGATGGGATAAAAATGTTTGGACTTGCTAACAGAAGTATAGCCTTCCTAGGGAGGGAGTTCCAAAGATGGGGAGCAGACACCAAGAAGGTCTTCTCCCTTGTTCCCAGCAGATAAGCCTGAGGAGGTGGTGGGACAGAGAGAAGGGCCTGCCTAGAAGATCTTCAAACTCTAATGGGCTCATAAATGGAATACTAACTACTAGAATCTAAGGCCTGAGCTAGACAATGCAGTTGTTACCAGAGTATGCAGCAGGCACGCAACTCCACCTTTCTCAACCTGGTGTGAGGCAACTGCACTGCCCCAGGAGTATCTGGAAAGCAGTAGATTGGGAAAGATAAAGTCCAACCTAGTGCCTAAAATCCAGGGTCAAGCAAATTGTTTCCCAGAGGCCAAACACAGTTCCCGGGGTTGTTTGTATGGTCTTCCAAAAACCACCAGAGGTATTAGTTTCTTGCAACTTTCCTTAGCAATGTTTAGTACAAAAAAGAAATACATTTTTCAGTAACAGAAGTGAACTTCTGGCCATTTCTGTGGGGTTATTTGGGAGGGAGCAGCAATCTGTGCAACCTTTGCAGGATCCTGGGAGCACAAAACCAGCCCTGGGCCATGCCAGCAACCTGAACATACCTTATGTCATCTGCAGAGTTGGGCCTGTTGGTACTTGAGTGGAAGACTAGCTGATGATACCAAGAAACTCCAAGCAGAGCTAGAAAAAAATCCTGTCTGAAACCAATGA
Organism: Cyclura pinguis; assembly: GCA_030412105.1. Taxonomy (NCBI): domain Eukaryota; kingdom Metazoa; phylum Chordata; class Lepidosauria; order Squamata; family Iguanidae; genus Cyclura; species Cyclura pinguis. The sequence continues at coordinate 339,968,805 of CM059600.1, forward strand.
GCATCATTGCTGCTGGTTAATTTTGATTGTACTGGTCTAGGTGGACCAAGGGTCTTACTCAGTATAAGGGGACTTCCTACCTATACTCAGCATAATTTTTAAAAGACCTTCTGTATAGACCAGTTGAATAGGGAGAAGGCAGGGTCATATGTACCACTGGTTAACAGCGCACACAAATTCAGCTTTTATCTTGAATGTGCAATGCAGGCAGGGTGAGCAGAGCCTGGATTTTTTTTTACTGCAATGTCCAGAATGCCCCAGCCAGAACTCGAGAGTATTCTGGCATTTGCAGTCCAGAAAAAAAACTTCAAGGCCTGTGTACCATCTTGCTCTTGCTGCTAGATGAATTTTTTTGCATAGGATTCTGTTGGTCCCAGGAACTATTGGACCTGCTTTTTTTTATTCTCCCTCCAGCAAAATCAGGACAATAGTAACTAATTTATAGTGCTACTGTGTGATCATCAGTGCTATAATGATGGAGATCTTACATCAAGGAAACAGAGTATAAATTTAATCACAAATATTTGCATGGTGATTGTGAATTAGTGAAATGCTACACTGCACAACTGAATGTACAAACAATTGTGAAAAGCATGACTGCAATGTTCAATGCACATTAGATACATCTGCATGCACAAAGTGCAATGCCACCACATACACAATGGTATTGAATGTTCAACTGTGCTTCCAAAGCTTTCAATTGAATATGGATTTCTTCATGAGACAAAAATGTTCAACCTCTTCTTATGGTTGAAATTAGCAGGCATAAATCACTAATAAGAGACCAGTGCTCCAAAAACTGCAAAAATGCTATATGTATATTTTAAAAATATCATGATCCAAGGTAAAATAAAAACAGTAAAATGTAAACCAGGTCAGAAACACTATTTAATCTGTGGGAAAACGCTTAGCAGCAGATGGATCCAACTATTACATAAACCCTGCTTGCTATGTTCATTTGTTTATTCATGCTCTATCTTTTTTTAATGAAACACACTTGCCCTTTGACATATGGCCTTTTATTTAAAAACTGTCACCTGCTCATAAACATATCCCCTGAAAGTCACTGTTAATTGCATGTCAGGATGTCATAAGGGCACTGGGTACCAAATGGTGCCACAGCGTTCATAAAAGCACCACTACCAATAATTGCTTTTAAACACTCTTTAACCTGGTCCCTTGTCATGTTGTACTTGGGATTCACCCAAAAGGCAGCTATGAACCCTGCCCTCTGCCCCCAGGCAGGAGCTCCAAAGGTGCTTCCTCAATTACAATTTTCATTTCCTTCATGGAAGTGCTCATATGGCAAAAATCCTAATATATACTTAGACTCTTATCTCATAGTGAGAATTGCAGACAACCCTGATGCTAAGAAATGAGCACGCCAGCATTGATACAGGCAAATTTAAGCCCCTTGCATGCCAGGATTGTGCTAGGGTTGCCACATCTCTTGAGGCTCAGATCCTGACAAAACTGGGGTAGGTCCTTGGAACTTGAGGGGGAACTTACAGATGGGTAAGAAGATAGCCTAATTACCTATGGCTACGTGTTATCTCACTGGTAAACCCTGTCCCAGGGTCTACAATTTTTATATTAAAATATGATTCCATGTGCCTGAGAGGTCACCCGGATGGGCACGTAGGCAGCAATGGTCGAACAACTGAAAACCAGGTCAGGCCAATACAATCCCCAGTCACGTAGCCCCAGGAGACCTCAAGCTGTGCAAACCCACAGTAGACAAAAGGTCCTCAGTCACTGAGGAGCCAACTTGAGGAGATTAGCGTGTTTGCCCCAAGTTCAGCAATGATAGCAATAAAATCCTATCAGGCAAGGACTATTTACATATATTCGCACCACAACCCAATGCAACTGAAGATCCTGAAACGTCGACAACACCTTGTGATCTCATCATGCAAAAGGGAGTTGCCATCATGGAGCTTCTTTTCCGTTGCAACACCCATTGTTCTCCCTGGGAAAGGATTAGCCCTCGAGGTACCTTTTCCCCTATAAATAATCCCAGTTTTTGACAGTTTCTTTGGATCACTCCCGATCATCCCAGCAGACCATTTCTCCGTCCGTTGAGTAATCCCCTCAGCCCTCTCCGGGCTGAGCTTCGCTTCTCTGCTGTTTTTCCCGGACCAAGGACTTCAGGAAAAGGTGCGGTATTACCCCAGCTACAACCCCTTCAATATTCCCCTATCCAGTTTCCTCTCTTTTGCTTCTTAATAGGTCTTGAGTGAGTGTGTGAGTGAGTGTGTTGGTGCGTGAGACTTTCATTCAATAAAATCATTTTGTTGGACATCTTTGTTTAGTTTTTGGCTTGGCCTGACCCCATAAGAACTGGGTAAAAAGACCTCACTAGGTTACCCTGCTCTCACATTGCTATTGCTCGTGCTCTGGCTAGTTTCCATGCCCCATCATGTGGAGCACATTAAGGTGTCCCCCACAGGACCCCAGAAATCAGGGTAACAGAGGACTGAAATGGCTCAAACTGAGATGGCTCAGATGGTAAGGTCTTCCTGTGCCTAGTGGCCCAGCTGTTTTACCTGACAAACTTGCTAGATCTAAGAGCCCACACTGATGCACCGGTCCACCAGAGGCTGGAGGACAGCCATCACCCTTTACCACTGTAACTGCCCTCTGGTGATGCCCCTCTGAATCAGGAATATGTACTTTCTGGAGAGCTGCCAAGGGCCAAATTCCTTGCTCTGAGGGGATGTTCTTCAGAGCAAGGCATTATGGAACAGATAGCCAGAGAGGTGTCATTTGCTACAGTAGGAAAACATAAACACCAAAGCTCCATGGAACACTCATTGCATTATCTTGTCAATATGGTGGGGGTCCTCTTCATGGTGTACAAATCTATTTACCATTCTGCTGTCTTTGGTAAGGGATTGACCCAGTCTTATAAAAAATCCAGCCTTTAGGGGTGAAAAATACATTTGTATTCACTGAGAATTTTTGCATGAATTCATCCAGTTCATGGGCTGCAAAAGGGATGTAGGTATGGGGAGGGGAAGGAAGACATTGCCCTCCGAATAAGAATCTGCCCCCCCCCCCGAAATTTTCCCTCAGCCCCCAAAATTCTAACTCAGCAGAGAGTGAGACACTGAAAAGTGTTCACTCCCTAAAACTCTTATATTTGCTGTGTATATTTGCTGTAACTTAAAACCTCAGTTGACCATTTAGAAATGTAGTTTAGGTATCCAAAGAAAAAAGACAGGCAAAGCTACTGAAGGGAATATGAACACAGCAAATAAAAGAAGTCTAGATGTGAACAATTTTCAGCGTCTTATACTCTGCAATACTAGAAATTTGAGGAAAGAAGGGGAGTTTCATGAGGAAGGACAGAATTTTTATGGGGAGGAAATGTCTTCTTCTCTCCCCCCCCCCCCATGCCTACATCTCTGGTCTGAAAGGCTATTAATGCAGGTGTTCATATGTTTTTCATTCGCTTGGCATTAGAAGGAAGCCATGAGCATTAGCTTATTATTGTTTTTATTTCTCAGACTGTACTGATGTAAATGAGCACAGCTAAAAATAAATCTGTTTGAAAAATATGTCCAGCACTTAATGAAAAAAAAAGTGAAATGGAAAAATCCATACCTTACAAAAATATGTTAAAATGAATACATTGGAAGCAACTGCATACCAAAATGTGAGGTATTTCCTTGGAGGAAGTGGAGAGGAGTCTTGTTGCTGGGATTCTGAGAAACTCAACCAATATGAAACTGACATTTTCATTTCTCCTACCAGCACTGCTTATGGCAATGATGCTCCAACAAGGTAGAACTGGGCTAAGGATAAAATACAATTAGGCCAAGTTCTTATCTGATGCAGGGAAAGTGTAGAGTTCTGCCAATGCAGTTAGACAAGTGTTCAAGGAAAACCAACGGCTGGCAGCCACATGACGGCATGAGGGAGCGCTCCCAGGTCACTTCCCGAGCCTATCAGTGGTCATTTGTTTCCAGCAAGGCAGAGCTATACCCTGGCACCATCCAGCAGTCATTGTTTAGTTAGGAAAAAAAATTACACAAAGTGGTACAAGATACCACCATGCACAATGTCTGAAAAGCTAGTTCACATAATCCTGAGTTACAGTAAAATATGTCACCCAGTCAATTCAGGCCCACGTTTCTAGCCTGTGCTGCTTTAGCTTGTGTTCTACTTGGAGATGGGAATTAACTAGTTAAAATCGGTTATGTGATTGATTAAGGTGGACATTTTCTAGCATAAGAGGCCACTTAATTAAATTTATTTTTCAGCACAACTGATCAACTTATGTTGGAATTTCAAAATTAACTCCAGAATGTAGGTACTAGTCACATTATGAATTAATTAATTAGTTAGTTAAGAGACCATGCTAAAAAGCCAACACATTTTACATTTCTTAGCAAGTTTTTCACCCAAAATCTATCCCCAGAGAATTACAGTGTTTTAGATCATAAGATCCAGATCACTTATTTGCATTTATAATTAGACTATGACTTTTGGTTAATTCTGAGATTAAAAGAGTTTGAACAAGAAGTTGTAAGGACAGCTTGGAAAGGTGTGCTCTTCTTTGCAATTGTTTTCCTGTGTTCTGCACTAGACACTGCATAGAACCTTCTCATCTCTCCCAGGAAAATGGATTTCAAAGCTCTTAACCATGAGGAGCTAATGTGGTATAGTGGTTTGAACACTAGATTACAACCCTGGGGACCAGTGTTCGATCCCACACTCAGCCATGGAAACTTACTCACTGACTGTGGTCACATCACACACTCTCAGCCCCAAAAAACTCCATGATAGGTTCATCTTAGGGTCACCATAAGTCAGAAGTGACTTGAAGGCACACAACAACAACAAATGGGAAGTTCGCTGAGATTCACGTGAGAATCAATAATCTAATGAAGGGAGGAGGTAAGGAAAAGAGATTATAAGGGAGGGGTGTGTGAAGGAAAGCAGAGGATTTTTAGTTAGGCAGTTAAAATGGGGTTTTCGAAAATTCACACAGCTGTTTGTTTCTTCTAAGCACAAAGGAGACAAGAGCAAGCATAAAATCATAAATGGAATTTTTTAGCTTCATTCTGGTAAGGCTTTTAATGCAGACATACAACTTAAATTTTCAGAGGCAATTTAACACAAACTTAAGCGTTTCTTTCTAACCTAACTGCAACTGATGCAAATTTTTGGTTATTAACAATTAACTAAGTGCTAAACTAAATGCATAGTAGGAAAGGGTTAATGCATTTAGTTAACTGAGAGGCCCTGTTTTGGTACTTGTGGGTTAAAATGCTTCCATAAGAATTGGTGCTCAGACTTTCACTTGTGGGAGAACCAGAGAGAAGAAAGTCTGAGCACCAATTCTGATGGAAGCATTTTAACCCACAAGTGCCAAAACATGGCCTCTCAATGGTTTTCCTGAACCTTGTGCCAATTTAAGAGTTCTAGTGGGAAAAAATGGCATATTTGTCAGGTTGCCGGACTGATAACTTGCCAGACTGAAAACTGGAGAGGTCTCCTGTGACTTTAAAAGAAGTTGCACAACCAGGTAACAAGTAGCACCTGCTGAAACTCCCTCCCCTACACAACCATTACAGATGCAGGCGCCTTCTCCAGTTTTCCCTCTGGCAACCCTGCATATTTGGCATGAAGAATCCAATCTAATATACTTGGCTAGGTGTCAGGTTTGTTGAGTCTGCCTCAAAAAGTCAGTATTAGAAAGGTGGTTTGGATATCCTGGCATAAATATCCTAAAGGCATCAGATCCCATCTGATCTTGGCAGTTAAGCAGGGTCAGCCCTGCTTAGTTCACGCTCCAGGTGCTGTAGGCTGTAGGCTTTCAGAAGAAGGAACTAGCAAAGCCACTTCTGAGTATTCCTTGGCTAGGAAAACTCTATGAAATACATGGGGTCACCGTAAGTCAACGGGCAACTTGAAGGCGCACACACACACACACACACACTCTTGGGACATCCTTCTCCAGAACATCATTACCTGTAATGACAAACTAAAGGCAAGATTAGAAGCCTCCGCTACAGAAGGCACACAGCCGAGCTTTTATGATTTAAATGAAAGACAGTACAAACAACCCCTTGGAAAACCTCACACTGGGCTGTTATTCCGCTGCAGTCAGGCTTGATTAGGAGTGCATGTTCCTTCTTTTATGAACACCTGTGTCTAAAGCCGACAAATAATTAACTTAGCCGTACCATTTCCCTCCGATAATGGTGTAATTTGCCACGCCTTTCAGACCCAGGACAGCTGGCGCTATTGAAAAATCACCTCCGGATTAGGCCGCAACTCCCAGGCCGAACTCTTTGGGGGTCTTCTCGCATCTCCATGGCAACGGCCTATAGGCTGTAAATTATCACCTCTAATAATGATCGGTAAAGGCTATCTGATTTTATTCTGGCTCCCTCCATAATAAAAGACAAGGTGTATGAAAATTAAACGGAGGTCTATACCTTCGGGAAAATACACATTATCACACTGTGTGGGAGATGAAGAGGATGGAAACAATTGGGTGTGCGCATGCATGGGGGAGAGAGATTGTTCCTAGAGAAAGCTTAGAGGGAAAATATTGCAATGTTCACAGATCAACTGTCTGCATCTCTTTTTGCCTCTGAAATCTCCAGACTGATCACAAAGTTTGGAAGGAGGGAGATATAGCTAAAAATTGCTACCGGCTCCCAACCCGGAGAGGTTTTCCCCCAGATGAAAATATTCTGCTGAGTATAAGGTGGAAATGGCATTAACAACTGCAACACTGTTGTTGCTAATTGATTACCTGGTTACAGCTGTGTAGTAACAAGTTAGAAAGATATAATTTTTTACAAGAACTTTAGTTTTAAACGGCTGTGTGCCTTGCCTCTCTCCATGCCTCCCCATATCTTGCCCATGCTTGTTCTGAAGCATTAGGTGTTGACAGATGGACACAAACTTGACAGAGTAGAAAAAAATGTATCTAACCATGAGGACTTTCCACTTGTCACTTAATTTTTTTTTTTTTTAACTATGTGCCAGCTGGAGAGCAGAAATGCATTCTGCAATGGTCAGTGGACTACCGGGAACCTTCTGTCAACCACACAAGCCATGAAAATAGCATGCAATTTTCTAATAACCCACTAAAGAACAAGTCTTCCCTCCTAATATACTGAGAATTCTTTCCCACCATCTTTTCACATGTACCCTTGTTAAATTTAAATAAATAAATAAATAAATAAATAAATAAATAAATGGGCCCAGAATTCAAAATCGTTTGAGTTTTTTCCAGGAAAAACTCTCTTTTTTGAAACAGCAAGCAAGGACTACAGCTAAGGCAGCTATAAAGCTTTGCATCAATTTTTAATCAGTTATTATACTTAAATCCACATCTTCCCTCTTAGAAAGCATGCACTGGCTTTCAGGAAAAGCCCAAAGATCTCTCTTCCAGGCACTATCAAAAAGGACCAGACCCAACTGAACCTGAAAATGCTTTTAGCCTCTGCTAGAGCAGAGAAATCTGAGCAGCACAGCTCTGTCAGGGAAAGTAATTCAGGATCCAGCTCATCCAGGGATAACAGTTGGCTTTCTTGACATTTTTTTTTTCATTAGATATATTACATATATACACACACATGGACATACCAAGGGATCAGATCACAGAAGCACTGAATTTTAGGGTTGAGAAGTACTTCTCATCTAGTCATCTAGTGCATCCTCCTCTTCCATGCAAAATCTTGCAATACAAGACACTCCCGCAGCATCCGTGACAGATGACCATCTAGCAATTGCTGAAATGCCTCCAGTGAAAGGAGACCCATCAGTTCTTAAGAGATCTGTTCCACCAGAGAACAGCTCTTATCATCAGAAAATTTGTCCTAATGGTTAAGTCTAAAATCTGCTTCCTTGCAATTTCCAGCCATTGGTTCTTGTCCCTCTGGAGCAACAGAAATCTGTTCAAGCATCTGTGCAGCAAGCAGTGATTCAGATGTCTGAATACCAGTATCATATTTCTGCTTGATCTTCTCTTCTGCAGTCTATAACAGGCTCTTTCTACTGTTCCTTGATCTTCAGGGATTGATCTTCAGACCATTTTCCTTACCGGTTGCCTTTGAGATCTTAACAGTTTGTGTACAGGTGGAAGTGTGGATACTGTAAAACTCTTTGTCCATCAAAATCAACAGATCCAATTTTGGAAGCACATTTTGGGGATGTCCATGATACATTTTGGAGGTTATCACCATTGACATTCTAATGGCAATCCCAAGTCTCTTAGTGTCTATCTGCAATCTCATATTCCACAAGGGCCACCACAACACAAGGATGATTGGATTTCCCTTTCATGAGTCCCCCATGGTTTGGGTCTGCTCTGCGTGTTGCTCCATCTGTCTTCCAATTTTACCTAGATACAGTGTGGCCAGGTTTTCAAATAAGACAGTCAAAATTCATGATAAGTAGGGCTGACAATCAGGAAGTAGCTGTTAGCAGGCTTATGTTCTACCTAAACACTAAATGAAAGTATTGATTCCAGTTAACTTAGCTCTGTGTTTCTCTGTAAAATTAGCATATTGTCTACATTCATAAATTACATGATGCACACATTTTCTGTCTTTGTAAAGGGCCCACACACAAAAATATGGGATTTTTTGGTATCTTCATTCAGTCTATATAAGAGTAAAAGCTTTCCAGCCTTCAAATACCAAGCATCTCTTATAACAAGGGATGTCTGCTAGTCCTTTAAGGGAGAAAGTTTCTGACCCTCAAATAAGGGGCATCCCTTATAATAAAAAACAACTGGCAATCATACCTATAGGATTTATCCAATCAGTCTTGGATTTGTGTATTTATTCCATGTACAGCTCACCTTTCTGCCAAAAAAATGGCAGTCAAGGTTGCTAACAATAACAAAACCGCAGATTTAAACCAAATTTTTATTAAACATAACATGAAAACCAGTCAGTTAAGAATACAAGAAGAAAAGACACATGCCAATACCTAACCACTCAAATTCCCATCAGTGCACATCAGCTTACTGTCAAAGGACTCTTCAATAAAAAAATTATTTTTGTCTGCCAGCAGAAAGGTGACAGAGATTATAGAACCCAAGAATACCCTCAAACTGTGAACTTGAGTAATCAAGGGCAATGTGACTCCAACAAGCAGAGTCTGAATGCCTATTTTCTTTTTTCCATTTTTTTCTTTTCCCCTTTCAGGTGGCACCTGTGTTTTGTCTGGATCAAGCATCAATTTGTTTTCATCCATCCAGTCCATTTCTGACAGCAGACAAAGATTTAGAACAATAATAGCATCCTTGGATTTAGCTGGATAAGAAATATACAACTGGACATCATCTGCATATTAGTGGCATTAAACTCCAAATTAATCAACCTCTCCTGTCAGTTTCATGGGCATCTTACACAGCACAGAGAGCAAGACTGAACCTAGCAGACATCATTGACCAAGATCCACAGCATGAAAACAGCATTCCACAAAGCAGCATTCCATGTCTGGTGAAATCCTCCATCCAAGTAGGACCAAAGCCACTGTAAAGTAGACCCTGTAAGTCTCATACCAGACAAGTACATCAAAAGTGTATCATGATCAATAGTGTCAAAACCACAGAAGCTCCATCAGAATCAGTAGAGACATGCTCCTCCAACCAGTAGCCAGGGGAGATTGTCTATCAAGCTAACCAAAGGAATCGCTAGCATATAAAATAGATTTAGATAACCCACCCCATCTAGAAACCCCTGAAGCTGAGCCTCCACCATATATTAGCACTTTGCCCAAGAATGAAATGTTGGAGATTGGCCAGGAATAATTTAATATAGTGCAGATGGTCAAGGAACTTTAAATAATGAGTCTTACCACTACTTTTTGAGGGCAAAATGGAATCAGTTTAGCTCTGCCTGGTGGAAGAAGATGCTCACAGTGTTCATGTCAACTGTCTGGGCTATTTCCTTTTCCAGAGGTTAATCCAAGCTTCAACAAAAATCAGCTGCTGAGATGACAGCAACATCTCCAAAAGTTTTCAAAAAAACCATCCAGATCCATCTGTCTTCTGTAGCAGATCATTTTAATCTGTCCTTCATTCCTATAGTTAAATGTACAAATTGGTTTAAGTGTAGTTTCTCCCTCATTCCTTTGTATTACTAGATGGTTTTTATCTGCAGCTATGCCATGCACACAAGCAATTGTGTGCAATGAAGCAGCACAAGTTCTAGCCCTTTTTTTTTTTTTTTTTTTTTTTGGAATGTGTAATGTTGTGCATCATGGCACATTTTCATGTATACAGAACATGGGCCTCAGTGGGGAGAGAATGTGCATTCCCATAAAGATGTAACAAAAGCACATTAAGAAAGGCACCACCTTGCAGATGTGAATCTTGGTGTGTATTTCTTTCTGGAGCGACTGCTGCCTTCCAAAGAGTTATATGTAAGGGCAGAAGTGGAAAAGTGCCCTATCACATTATAGTTTGGAATCCAAGAATGGATGCTGTTAGGGGTTCCACTGATCCCACCACTGCCACAGATATGAGAACCTGTCCCTGTACTACTGCTTTCACATTGAGTGTAGGGCCTTCTAGATGCTCTTGTGGTCCCTATGTGATAGTTTATTCTTCTAATCCCACCACTGGATTCCATGGGCCTTGAATAACTGAGGAATCATCAACCCACCAGATACCACCAGCCATCCTAACTATGGCTAAAGGCTGCCCTGTTAAAGATGTAGAATATATTTCAGCAGTAAAAAGTAGGTCAATTGTGAGAGCAGAAAAGGCAAACAAGCTGAAGGAAATGCAAGGAAACCTAGAAGAAGAAGTTGTTTGAATGTTTTTTTTAATTTGCAAATGCAACCATTGATAAGAATTGCCCCTGCAAAATGGCTGCCCTTACTGTCAGGCAGAATGAGGCCATTGCCTCCAACTAGAAGGTGCTGAGGAACAGAGAACAGATAGAGTCACTGTGTGACCTCCTCTATCACTCTTTCCCTCATCAGCTGCCTTGTTGCCTCAGATGCAGTGGAAGACACCCTCTTACCATTAGGGCTGAAATAAGATTCAACCGCCAGGGTCTTAAAAACATACTTGATCTCACTGGCTTTTAATTAAAGTTTTATAGCATTAGCTGCTCTTAGATATTTGAAACTGTATTTTACTTGAAATGGCTTAATTTTAAATGGTGCCAGCACAAAGTGTTTCTGTAATTTGAGACTCAGTTTTATAGATGTTATATTGTAAAATACCTCAGCAAGGCCATGTTCTTGAAAGGTAGAGACAAAATACTAAATCTGTCAATTAATCTGATTATTTAATTGTGACAGGCCCTTATTTCTCACTAGATTTGTTTTGTAGTTCCAACCTAATATAGCTCCCTAACATTAACATTCAGCCCCAACTCCACGCTTTGTGCAAAAGGGTCTTAAGTGTTCCTCAGAAACAAATAAGTTATTTATAGTAGTGTGTTCTTTTTTGTTACCAGTGACTTCAGATAAAACAGGCCGACTCAGTAGTTATAAAAACAAACGGTAGCCTTCATTGTATTAACATTAAAAAGTAAAGCATATTGTCAAGCTTCATGTAAAGTACAGTGTTGTCATGTTAAAACAGTCTAAACTTCTAACAGTCTATGCCTATAACTCCCCATCTGAGACACCAAGTCTCCATGTTTTTTCCTTAGGTGCTTAAACACAACCTAGCTGCCCTCTCTGGCCAAGATCTCACCGAAGGTTCTATTTACAAACAGACACTCTGCACTATATATAACTGCTATCATCCATAAGCCCCTCCCATGCACACCACTGTGCTGGGTTACATTCTTAAAGTTCTGCTCCTGTTACCTAGAAACATACCATCAAGTTGCACTTGCATTCCAAATAACTGATCCCTCAAAGCAACTTGGTTATAGTAATCTTTCTCCATGGTTCCCATTGTTGGTTTGAAATCCATTATTTGGCTGGATGCGGCATCAAAAGTGTAACAATAATGTGGGCAAGGGGACAAAATGAGGATTATTGTGTGCCTTCAAGCTGTTTTCAACTTATGGTAATCCTAAGGTGAAAGTATCCCAGGGTTTTCTTGGGCTGAGAGTGTGTGATGTGTCCATGGATACCCATTGGTTTCCACAGCTGAGTGGGGAATTGAACCCTGGTCTCCAGGAAGTCATAGGCCATTTCTGCACTAGACTGTTCTAGCGCTATTATTCCACTTGCAACATCCTATGGAATCCTGGGGTTTGCAGTTTCGGGAGGGGCCAGCTGGCCCTTCCCGAAACTGCAAACCCCAGGATTCCATAGGATGTTGCAAGTGGAATAATAGCGCTAGAACAGTCTAGTGTGGAAATGGCCGTAGTCCCACGCTCAAACCAGCATACTATGCTGGCTCTGCAAATGAGAATATTTTCCTCAAAATAATAATCCTTCCTCAACTTCAGTCCCCAAAGTTTTATATTACATTGCAATAACAAACAAACAAAAAATCTTCAGTCTCCAAATTTCTAGCATTGCAGTAACTTAAAACTTCAGTTGTGCATTTAGAAATACAGTTTAGGCTTCCAAAGCAAAGGGTCACACAAAGTTATTAAGGGAATCTGAACACAACCAACAGAGTTCCAGGTATGAACAGTTTGCAGACACTGCTAGATATTTGGGGACTAAAGGAAATTTTCATTTGAGAGGTGAAAATGCCTATTCCTCTTCTAATAGCTACACCCCTGTACCACATTAATTTTTATCAATACATTTCTAATCCTTGGAGTCCCACTTTCTCCTCATTTATAATCCATCCTGTTTCATTTTTTCATCATTTTGTCACTTTCATCTGGTCAGTTCATCCTTCATGTTCTTTAAATTCTTTGCAACCAAAATGGACAAGCAAAAAAAATTCACACATACTCCAGAAGGCATTTCCTGTTCTTCCTGTTTAGTGTCTTTTTAAGAACCTTTTTTAAAACCCATGCTGGGAGGGAATTTGGGCTACTGTGAAATTCTGAAAGGTGCTAAAGGCAGGAGTTGCAAATGGCCATACAGTTAACTTCAGACAAAAAAAAAGGCCCCTTTCACTGCTGTAAGAAACATTTAGAAGTCAATTGAAAGAGAGTCAAGGCCACAAGTTCAGACTGACCATTGCTGATGGCAAGAAATTCATGAGAGAGGGAAAAAGAAAGAGGGAAACCAACCCTGGCACCATTACAAGAATAATATATTTTTTTCCTTCGAAGAACGAAACGTTCCCAGACCATTCTGTTAGTTTTATTTAGCTGAAACAGGTAATTGTCCAAGAGGTGACTTCCTCACTCTGTCATCTTGTCAGTTTGTTTAAAGTGGTCAGTGGAAAGTGACCCTTTATCAAAGCAGTGTCAAGTACTTCCCGTGGTCAAGGTGTTACTCTGAGTTATGGCAAGAGGCTTTAAACCCAGCAGGTCTACCCAACATGTGAGGCAGGAGAATGCTTAGTCAAATAAAGCAGTGTTTGTCAAGGCTAACCATCTCCAGACAACCACTGCAAGCATCTGCTGAGCAAAACACTAACTACTGGGTGCCCATTGTCTTGCATTAAGTATTAAGGGTTAGAAGGCAGAAATTGGGGCTGGCAAAATACTAAGTTGGTGATTGTTACCAGGCCATACAGCCTCACTCCATGATATGGTTTAATTGGCAAATACTAATTGGCAGGAAATATAAATTATATCCTGCTATGGCTGAGAAGCCTGCTGGCAAAGAGGAACTGGCTGTACATGTGCATTGAAATACTAAGTCAGATTGGGACCTTAGGGCATGGCTAGTTAGGGAAGCACCGGTGATAACAGACTTACAAATGTCCCCCAGCTACTCGACCTTTAGAAACAATAGCACCTGAAACTGCCTCCACAAAACAAGTTTGTCCACGGAAACTCCCCTTTTGTCCCCTTAACTGTCCTTCCATTAAGGCACTATCACTATTCTCATCAGTCCTTTGTCACCTAATGCTAAAGCCATTTGTTCATTCCAGACTCCTTTGTCTATTCTGCCAGAGAGCCATTAACACCTTCCCCCTCTGGGTGGAAATAGACTATTTAAATCCTGACTCTGAAACAGACAACTTGTAGTACTGTAGTACTCGGCACAAAGGTCATCCTTATGCTGCTCTAATTCCCATTCTGGTACTACCGTCAGACTCTTAGCCTGGCCACATCACTTCTTTTCTTCTCTCCAGATAGGTAAATATCAGCCACTTCATCCTAACTCTTCATGATCTAATTTTTCCTCCCCTTCCTTCAACTAGCCTTGTGTGATTGTGAAACTGCTTGGATCTTGTCTGCATGTGATTGTTAATTCCCCCAATAAAACTAATATTCTTTGAATCTCAGGCTGGTGTCCCTGCATTAGTACTGATATACACAGGTGTAAAACATCCTATTAGGTTATTCCCACTTTCATAGGCCTCCACTTTGAGCTAATTTCCCCCACTGTTTCAGAGAGACACTGGCATCATGGGTGGACCTCTCAGTCACCCACGTTTTGGGGTAACACAAACGGTTCCTAAATTGAGATAAACTAGCCACAGCAACTGGGCATTTCTTTTTGTGTAAAGGTACAGCTGGGAAAGGTTTTAAGAAGGTTATTAGGTAATTTTAGACTCTGGGCTTAATAGGATTTGTTCTTTAGATAGTGATATATATTGCCTCACTTAATCCAATATATGTGCTTGGCAAAGATATTCTTTTGAACAACAGATCCCCAAATCCTACAGCCAGCCAGCGTCATGATACCTGAGAGACTCTAGGAGTTGTAGACTCAAAACAGAAAGGATTTTTCCGAATTCTGTCCAAAATGTGTAATGAGCCCAGATGCTTTAGGCATCCTTTGGCTACTGCTGGCTTGAAAGTAGTACATATGAAAAGGTTGGCCATCTTCAAAAAGAGGCTGGAGAGATATCTGATGGGGATTCTTTAGCTGAAGATCTTTCACTGAGCAGGGACTGGACTTGAGGCCCCATGGGGCCTCTTCCAATTCTCTGATTGCATAATACTGGTATTCTATATTGCCAATAAATCCAGTGCAGCTCTGGGTTGCATCAACAGGAGAATAGTGGCCAGATAAAGGAAAGTCTTAGTGCCTCCCTGTTATACTTTGATCAGTCCTTACCTGGTATACTGGGTTGTGTTCTGCACATCACAGTTTCAGAAGGATATTGACAAGCTGGGATGTGTCCAGGGGAACTCAAACAAGATGATCGAAGGTCTGGAAACCAAGCCTTATGTGGAACAACTAAAGGAGCTGGTATGTTTAGCCTGGAGAAGGGAAGACTGAAAGGTGACATCATAACACCCAGAAAGGAATGTCGTGAAGAAGATGGAGCAAGCTTATTTTCTGCTCCTCCAGAGACTAGAACACAAACCAATGGATTCAAATTACAAGGGGGGGGGGAAGACATTCTACCTAAACTTTAGGAACAGCTTCTTTATTGTAATAGCTGTTTGACAGTGAAATGGACTACCTCAGAGTAGAAGATGGTCTTCCTTTGAAGGCTTTTAAACCAAAGTTAGATGGCTATCTCTCAGGACTGATTTAGCTCTATATTCCTCCATGGCAGAAGACTGAGCTAGTCAACCCTTCTGGCCCCTTCTAACTCTACAGTTCTGTGATTCCACAAACACCCTAGCCATGCTGAATAAGAAATTCTGAGAACTGTTGTCTGAGGAAAAAAATGTCCAAGTTCTGGTCAAAATGTGGTATTGAGCCCTTCTATTTTAGTGCTCCGCCCCCGATCTTTCTGCTGTATAGTGACCTGGATGTCTGCCCCCAAACTCTGCCCTAACAGCACTGGGTGGTTTATTCTTAACCTCTCACTGTCAAGAAGAGGTAGATTCATTAGAGAATAGGTTTCTGGGAGAACTGCAGGACCGTTTGTTTAAGAGTAAACACTGTCATGCCAACCACAAAAGTGAAAGGGAAATGAAGCATAATAAATCCATTTGAGCATTGGAGGACACAGACGTCACTTTACTATAAACTACGGCCATTCTAAAATTCCGTGGAGACAGGAGAAATAAGGCACACGTGTTTCAGCCGTAGAAATCTGTAATGGGCAATGGCAAGGAGGCCTCTCATGGTGATTGGTTCAGCTGCATAGCTGTCACAGAAGGGCAAAGCAGTCAGAAGGGCTTTGGCCTCCCATTGGGTGAATTGTTCAGGTGCAAGTCCTCAGTTCAAATTGAAAGCGGCAGGACATGAGAAAGAAATCTACCGTTTGTTTGAGCTTGCCTTCATACCATTCCTGCCAGTTCCATCTGAGCCTCTTCCTGAACTCTCGTGACCCTCCAGAGTCAAACAAGGGAACAGTCCAATTTCTGGGCAAAATTATACTGAGATGAGTCCATCCAGGTCGAACTCCTTGGCAAGAGCTGCACTCACATAACAAGGCAGAGGCAGCACCTGACAGCTGGCTCCCTTGTTTAGTTGCAAAAATATGGATGTAGGTTGGTGTTAACCTTCTGGCAGTGAAAATGTGAAGATCCTGCAGCTCTGATTACACCAGGAAAAGAAAGGTGTTATTACTGAAATGAAGGATGAGACAAGGCTGGATGGGGAAATCATTTTAAAATTATACATTGGAGAAAACTCGAGTCGGAACTCTGAACAGAACAACGCACACAACAAGAAAAGGTGGGGTGATACTGTGTACCATTTTTAGAAACAGATATTGCAAAGACGCCTAAGGTAAATATATATGCAACCAAAAATATCCACAGGTTTTATTATTCCTCTAATAATGTACATTGATCCTTTTGTCTCAAAAAAAAAATCAGTTAAAACAACTTATAATTTTCTGGATATAACCAATCTTGTCTGATTTTACAAGCTAAGCAGATTCAGGACTGGTTACTACTTGGAGGGAAGGCCACCATGAAATACAAGTTCTCATTCACACCACAGAATAATAGCACTGTGAATCCACTTTAATTGCCATGGCTGCATCCTACAGAATCCTGAGATTTGTGGTTTTATGAGGCACAGGAACTCTCCTCCTAAGAATTCAAAATACTCTTCCTTAAATTGCAAATTCTAGGATTCCACAGAATGAAGCTGTGGCAGTTGAACTGGAATCATAACACAATAACTATGTGTGTGAAAGAGACCCCAGTTATCTACGGGTAGGGGTAGGAAAGAATGCTGACTGGAGAGCAATTGTCAGTTATGGCAATGCTGGTGTAGATGGGGAATGAGCTTCTTCACTGATTTTCTTCCTAAAGGAAGCAAAAAGTAATTTTAGCAATTTTTTGTCAGAGTTTCTGGAAACTATTCACAGTTCAGGACTTATTCTGCACAAAATTTGCTTGTGGTATTTTGGGGCAGTAAACAGCATCTTCTGTGTGTGACTGGGCCTATTTCTCCTCTCTCAGATGGGCAGGGAAGCTTCTTGCCATCTAATAAAGCGCCATGTCACTTTCACACACACACACACACACACCCCTGCCTTCCCCTTTAAACACTTCTTCTGAATAAAGAGTGAGGCATTTCAATGGCTGATTCGAAGCCCTTTGGAGTTTTATGGTAGCTTGTCTTCCGTTTCGGTGTTAAATGGTGTATATTACTCATCTGAGTCCAAATTTATAAAAATAAGCTATAATCTTTATTGAAATAACAAACAGAAAAAAGAATTGGAATTCATATACAGATTGAAGCTAACACAGTTCTTCAAAGTGCTTTTAAATAGTTTCCTTATGTCTTGAAACCCTTATAATAGCACCAGTACCACAAATGGCTCTTTGGCTATATAATCACCATTGGCTCAACCTTCAAATCTAGGGCTATTTCCACACTACACCGTTATAGTGCTATTATTCCACTTTCAACATCCTGTGGATCTCAGAGGTTTGTAATTTACTGAGGTCAAAGAGCTCTCTGCCTGAGAATGCTAAAGGCCCCTCCCTAAACTGCAAATCCCAGGATTCCACAGGATGTTGAAAGTGGAATAATAGCGCTACAACAGTGTAGTGTAGAAACGGCTTGAGTCACACTTTCTGACAAGATTCAAAACCTCTCTGGTTGAAGGACTGCCCCAAAACCAATCAGAGTGTGCCTTTTACATAATTTTCCTCTCAAGCCTCCAACCCCTCCCTCACACTGATGGGCTGGGTTTCCCTCTTGAGCAGCCATTCTCGTTGCCTGGCGACCTATTATTAGGTTACCATGGCACTCAGGATAACCACACCCCAGAACTCTAGCACACTAGACAAAAACACCGTGTGGGAATTTTGCCCAGAGTAAGTTTGCAACTACAGCATTTTCTGCACAAGAAAGAGTATTTTCTGCACAGAGAATAATATCTCTGTGCCAAAAATACTGTTTCCTGTGTAGAAGATGCTGTTTTCTGCAGATAACAGCCACATGCAAATTTTGTAAAGAATAAGCCTTGAACTATGAAGATTCTTGTCAGTCTATGATTGTCCTTCTCATGGTTTCTCCATATTCAAGAAACACATTTTTCTAAATATTTTTAAATATTCTTCTCATCCATGGATTAGACGGATCAATGGTGTGGCTCAGAATACGATGTCTTCCTACATTCCTGACCAGTGATCTTTAAAATATATTGACAACAAACTGAAAGCATCAGGAAAGATTTAAAAAACCAAGAGAACCAAAGCTAACTGAGAGCCAGCGTACAGTGATAGTCAGAGTGTCGAGCTGAGACTAGAGAGATCCAAATTCTGTTCTCCCAGCCAAGTACACTGGTGCCAGTCTGGATTGGGGCTTCACACACTTGTTAATGAATTTTTGAAACAGATCTTAAATTGCAGGTTCCATACAGGATCCTTGTAGATTAAACAAAGTAGCTTATTTTCAGGCAAAAGAGTCCATTCACTTTTAAAATCAGAATGGGAACCATCAATGTTTGTTCCAATCAGCATTATTGCAGGTTTTGTTTGTTTGTTTGTTTGTTTTCATGGCAGATGAAGTATTTGGTGCCTTAGCTTTCACCCTCTGCAACAAAACATTTGATTA
Source organism: Cyclura pinguis (assembly GCA_030412105.1). Classification (NCBI taxonomy): domain Eukaryota; kingdom Metazoa; phylum Chordata; class Lepidosauria; order Squamata; family Iguanidae; genus Cyclura; species Cyclura pinguis. The sequence continues at coordinate 339,987,759 of CM059600.1, forward strand.
ATATTGTCCTAAGGGCTGTATATGTCCCAGAGCATCATCTTGGCAAACTGACCACCATCCAATTTTTCTCAAGGTCTTACACCAAGTGATGTAGAAACATAATGGCATCTTCTTAGCCTCATGTTGCAACAACAGTCATGTTGGGAAATAGATCCAGGTGGCACTCAGAATATTCCAGTGCAGCAACAATCAGAGTAGTCCCAAGCAATTTATTGGCTGACAGATAATTCCCTAATTTTATTATATTTACATGCCCCTCTTCTGCCAAACTAAGAGCATTAATTCTTTTTGATTCTATTTATACCACAAACTTTTGAGAGCAAAGTGATGCAACATAGCATGTTATCCAAGTTCTAATCCAAACTTTAGCTTCCTTAAGTAATTAATTTTAATTAAATAAAATCAATTCACAAGAGATCCTATGATATAGGGTGGGATCTAAACATTTTAAAATTAATTATACACATTATCTAATTATGCACATTAATCATTAATTGATTACTTTAATTAATAATTAATGTGCATAATCAATTTTTAAATACTTAGATCCCACCCTGTACCATAAAATCTCTGAACAGCTGACATTAAAGTCCATTTAAACAATCTAAACTAATGTTTAAAGGAGGAAAAAGAAATTAAAAGCATTTTAATTTCTCAAAATGTACCACTCCTGTCCACTTTAGTTTATATACCCCAAGTATTGCAATATTTACATGTTCCATTTCTTGCTTTACTATGTCTAGCTTTCCCTGATTCATGTCCTGTTACTAAATATGTATTGTGCAACTTTGGACTTTCCTTTCACCTCTGAGCATGTCAATAGCTGAACATCCTTTCAGCTTGAGTTCAGCTCTGTCATTAGCTACCCATACTTTTCTCTGTAACCTGCAACTCATTGAGTGCCATCCAACCTGTAAGTTTCATCTTCTACCACTATCTCTTGTTTCATTTTGGATTGTCTCATCATGAGGACAATCCAAATTTGAAAGGGTTTTACTATGCCTCTTTCTGAACAGTACTAACAACTGTTAGCTATGATGCCATTGCCATTGTCTCTGAAAGATCCTCTAACAGTGTCACCACCCACAACTGCAACTACCCAGTAGCTGATTGGCACATTTAATCTGACACCTCAGCAAAAGCCTGTCTGACATGGGAGATCCCACCAGAAGCACTGCTACCATCAGAATAGCCTCTTGCCTCACGCTTAGTTACATATGCATAACTTATTAATGTCTATTCACCTGATTCACCAATCCTAATTTAGTAGGCATCAGCCACATCAAGAAAAGGTTTGTTTTGCTCACTACTAGAGCATGATTGGATGATGTTTCTACCTCTCTCCTTCCCCTACCTCTTATCATCAAGCAAGGCTGTGACAAGAAACTGTGATGGAGTCCTGCTTCTGATTGTCACATCCTCACATGCTGGTTGTTGGGGTGAAAACATTATCGATCCATGCTCTGATCACCAGTAGAACCAACTTCTCTCAGTGAGGCAGATGCCTGGTAAAGCAGGTTAGGAAAGACATTTACAATTGTACCAATAGTGCCATGACTGTGTAGGGATAGTGAGTACAGAGCAGTTACAGATCCATAACTCTAGGTTATAAGTCCATAATTGCAATACAGGATGCCACCCATCCTTCTAAAATGAAACAACCAGGTTCTGTATTAGTTGAAGAACAGTCAATAATCTAAGATCAAACTTCTCTTTATGTTAAACATCACATTCTTCCCATACAATTCCAAAAATTCTTTTAGAATCAAAAAACTGGAAAATCACAGATGAGAAGTTACTATTAAAAACATCTGGACATGCATCCATGCGCCACCTGGTTCTATAGCTTCTGTAGTTGAACAGTATTCTCAGGTTTTAGGATACGCAATCTGATATGAGATTCTATACCCTGACTGAGCATGCTGCACAAGGACTAAGCATGCACAGAATCTGCTTTAACATTTCAAATGAGGGGGAAAAATCTGCAGGAAAATAGCATTCATTTCCTAATGCAGCCAAGCATCATGAGCTGAACCCATTTGTATACTTAACCAGGTAATTTCCAATTATGACACTATTACTACCTTTAAGGCACAGTCACCCTTCCCATGCAGACTCAGTAGCTGTGTTAGCTTGTTGCACAGCGTCTCATTGGTTTCACACATCTAAAGCAGACCCTGAAATTATCAGAACTCATTTGTTCTATACACACACATGCAGAGGCTTATATCCAACTATCAATCCCAACTAGAGACTTCTACAAGATAGAGAAAGCTTCTTTTCTGCAGTTCCTATGACCAGAACATAGGATCATAGAATGTTAAGAATAACTTATTTATTTATTTATTTTTAATAATTTTATTCAAATTTCAACAAATAAAACAAACAATAATTTCTGCAATGCTTACATGTAATGTTTTTCCTTCTTCCTTTCCTTTCTGGATTACAATTATTGATATTCCCTCTATTTGTTTCGTATCGCAATAAAATGTTAATAATATATAATTTGTTAGTTCCTGCTGTATATCTCTACTTTACTTGTTACATGATATTTCATTAACTGTTAACTATATAATAATTGTTATCATGAAAAATGTATTGCCCTCTGTCTACCCCCAACCCAAATCTGTGACAATCTTCCACTCTTTATTAATGTCTTCATCTGATTTCCCTTTCAGTCTTTGTGTAAGTACATCCGCATTTCTGTTTTCCATGAAAGCTATCCACCACTGTTCCACTATGGGTGTAGTTTCATTTTTCCAAAGTCATGCATATTCGATGCAGGCTGTCGTCACCATGTACAGTATAATTCTCCAGTGTCTCTTGGCTGGTGTTCCATCTAGTGCATGTGTCATGTTTAGCAAGTAAAATTCGGGTGTCATCGCGAATTGAATCTTCAAAATTGAACTTCTTTTCTTATGTATTTCTTTCCAGTATTTTTGTGTTCTTGGACATGACCACCACATATGAAATAGTGTACCAAAGTTCTCTTGACATTTCCAATATTGACCTGTACCTGTCTTATAAATTGTCTTTAGTTTTTCTGGTGTCATGTACCATCTGTGGAATAGTTTGTAGTAATTTTCTTTTAAATTTTGGGCAACGGTAAATTTCTGTGTACATTGCCAACTCTGTTCCCACCATTTTAACTGTACTGGGTGTCCAATGTTTTGTGCCCATTCTATCATTGCAGCTTTAACTGTCTCTGCCTCGCATTCTTGTTGTAAAATTTCTTTATACAAACGTGCTAGTAAATGTGGTGGATTTTCTCTTAACATTCTCAATAAATGAATTTGTTCCTTTTGTTGTATTCCATAAGTTTGTACATCCATCTGAAATCTTTCCTTTAACTGTCTATAGGGAAGCCAGCTTAGTTTTATTCCTTCAATTTCCAATTCCTCTCTTGATTTCATCTTCAAAGAATAACTTATTTATTAACAACTGTTTGACAGTGGACTTAGCTGTCTCAGAGGGTGGGGATTTGGGGCCCTTCCACACTACTCTGTTATAGTGCTATTATTCCACTTTCAACATCCTATGGAATCCTGGGGTTTGCAGTTTAGAGAGGGGCCTTTAGAATTCTCAGCCAGAGAGCTCTTTGGCCTCAGTAAACTACAAACTCCAGAATTCCACAGGATGTTGAAAGTGGAATAATAGCACTTTAACTGTGTAGTGCAGAAAGGCCCATAGTTTCTTTGTAGGTGATGATCATCTCTCAGAGGTGATTTAGGTGCATGGCAGGGGTTAGATAACTCGTGGTATCCTTTCCAACTCTATGAGTCTATACAAATGCTGGCTTATCATATTCAAGGGGCTTATTATTGTTGGGAACGGTAGCTGGATAACATTTAATGCATGTTAACAATAACATTCATTTGTATAGTAATGCATCTGTGGCAATAAAATCCTTACATTCAAACAATGGTAATATATGGTCCCTTAGATTAATCTGAATATTGTTCATGAATTTGCCAGCTATGTTTAAAGTTCTGAAAATGTGTCCTTCTGTCGTTGACCGTGCTGAATGGAGGTTTTCTATTGTGTTCAAACAGAGTTGACGTATTAGTAAATTGAAACTGTCCAGTTAAAAACATCTTTATCTAGTCACTTAGCAATAATAGCCAGTGCCCATTTTTCTATTAGCTTCTGACAAATAATAGTTGTTGGATTTCCATTCCTCTCTACCCCACCCCAGCCTCCCAACCTTCATTTCTGGTGAAAACAATCTGCAGTACTATTAAAACTCTTAACATAATAACCTTTGAAAACAGAATGCCTGATCTAGTCAAGTGAAGTGCACTTTTTTTTCATTTGTGCAATTCACTTGAGCTCGTTAAAGAAAAAGGTGATTTGTTGCCAGCTGTCTGTCTGAGGGGGAAGATGGTGTGTATGTGTGGGTGGGTGTGTAGCAGGAGAACACAGCCGGCAGAGCTAAACCAAACAAAACCTTTACAGTTTGTGAATAACAATTCCACTCTGGAACTCTTCCATTTTTCTTCCTATTTGTATTTATCCCTCTAGACAATGTGATGCCGGTGTACTTTTTGTTGGTTTGCCTGACACCTTTGCTTCTCCAGCTCACTATTTTTTCCCCTGCAAATTGTGATGATATGTTCACATTAACTTCCTCAGCTAGTTAAACAATTTAGTCTCTGCTTCAGGACATCCTGATTACATCCTTTGATAACTCCAAGGCACATACATATCTATTTTGGCCATTCGTTCAGCTGTTTGTTCATGTTCAAACTCAACCTCATCTGCCTCATCCCATCACAAAAATAGTATGTACTGAAACAAGGGGAGAAGACAGGACTATGAACACACACCATGGCCTGAATATTGTTGTCAACCCCATACAGAATAAACAAAATCATTGGAATTTATGTAAATGTTGACTTACCATTCAACACTTAATTCAATTGCTCTACTTTAGATAGAGGTACCAAGAGGACACTACCCAAAGACCTAGTGTGGTGTAGTGTTTTGAGTGTTGGGTGAGAACTCTGGGAGATCAAGATCTGAATCCCTGCTTGGCCAGAGAAATCCACTATATGACCTTCAGCAAGTCACGTTCTCTCAGCCTCAGAAGAAGGCAATGACAACTTCCTGAAGAAATCTTGCAGTGAAAACCCTGTGATAGGATAATCTAGGGGCAACCTAGGCCAATTTGCCAATTGAAGGCACACAATAACAAACCAATAGGAGTTAGAGTTCATGACTCCAGTGGCTATTTATGGGATTGGTTTCATTACTGGGCACCTGCCAAACCCCAAGGAGGTGAGGGACACTGACAACTGAAGAGGTTTTTTGGTCTCCCATTTGTTCACTTGACCTCTTTTCTGTTGCTATCTGTTTCCCTGTCCTTTCTGACTGAGCATGCAGTAAGAGGAACTGCCTGTTGCTTAGTGGCAGAGTGCAAGCGGTATGCACAAAAGATCCCAGGTCAAATCCTTCTCATCCTTAGGTACAGCTAGAAAAAAAAGTCCTGTCTGAAACTCCTCCTTCCCAAAAAAAGGTAAAGCCACTAAAGAAGCAGTCAGCACAGATGATAGATGAATAGATGAATGACTACTTTGAAGGGAAGTTATATGGAAGCTGAAGCAAGTTTGTTTTGTGCTGTTTCAGAGACTAGGACATGAAGCAATGATTTTAAACTTCTGGAAAGAGATTCTACTGAAACATGAGGAAAAGCTTCCTGATGGTAAGAGCAGTCTGGTAGTGGACTACTCTGCCGAAGAATGTGGTGGAGTCTCCTTCATTGAAGGTTTTTAAACAGAGGCTGGGTGGCCATCTGTTGAGAATGCTTTGATTATATTTCTGCATGGCATGCATTGGACTTGATAACCCTTCAGCTCTATGATCCTATCATTCTATGACTCATGTGAGGACACTTCCTACATTTCTGTTCCCATAATAAGAAGAATCAGCAGGAGACACTCTTCATCTTGTCTTCTGCTGTTGGCCTCTTGGTAAACCCTGTCCTGGGTTCTACAACTCTGATATAAAATTAATCTAACCCACCAGAGAGGTCACCCAAATGCGCACATAGGCAATAACGGTCGTACGATCGAACGAACCAGGTCAGGCCAGTAAAATCCCCAGTCACGTAGCCACAGGAGACCTCATGTTGTGATAACCCATGGTGCACAAAAGGTCCTTAAACTTTAAGGAGTCCACTTGAAGGGAATAAAAGTGTTCCCAGAAAGTTGGGCACTGGAAGCCATAAAACCTTATCAAATTGATCTCCAGAAACTCACACCACAGCCCGAAAGCGGAGGAAGATCCTGTTACTGGGATGACAAATTGTTATCTTCCAAGAAATGCCAGGTGTGGAGTTGTTTTTCTTTTCTGTCCCTGTTTGTTTTCCCCAGGAAAGGATTTGCCTTCAAAGTAAATTTGTCCCACAAATAGTCACTGTTTTTGGGCTAGTTAGGCAAGAGGCGAGGCAAGGAGAAGAAGAATGATGCCTCCCGGTCATACCAACTGACCGGTCTCCCCTCCTGATAGCTGCGCGATCTCCTCAGCATCTCTTCACTGAGCTGCTATTCGATCGCTTCTTCTCGGACCAAGGACTTCAGGAAGAGATGCAGTATCACCCAAGCTGCAAATCCCTCAACAATCCCTCTATCTTATTTCCACTCTTTATTTCTTTTAGCCCTTGGATGCGTGTGTGCATGTTCGCGTTAGTGCAAACTATTACTATTCAATAAAGTCATTCATTGGATCTTTCTGTGTGATTTCTGACTGAGCCTGACCCCATAAACATTGGGTAAAAGATCCTTAATTACCTTGCCCTCTTTGCATTGCTAAAGCAGTGTTCGTAGCTAATTTTCCCCACAAGTGATAATTTTGACAGGCGTTGGTAATCCCCCTAAGGGACCCCCAGCAAGCAGGGTAACAGTGTCTCTGGGCGGCCTTTTGCATTGACTCAAAAGGAAGAGAACCAGAAAATGGGGAACATTGAGAATGGGAAAGCAAGAAAGGTCCCACTGATTGCATTTTGCCAAGAGTTCCCTCACCTCAGAAAACCCCTGGTAGCCAGGAATCTCAAACACTTTTAGATACTTTTGTTTTTTTTCATTTCCCCCAGGCTGAATCTTTTCTGTAGTTATTTTTAAACTTAACATTCAAATTAGATGTGTTGAAAAGCACCTTGCTGCTAAAGAAATCAGCAGCTCCAAAGCTACACCTCATGCCTTTGTTACCCTGACTTCTGGGGGTCCTCTGGGGGACATCTTGATTCACTCCAAAAATGCAAAGACTGGGGAAATTAGCGGAGCACTTGCAATAACAAAACAAGGGGCAGGGTAACCCAGCAGAATCTTTTACCCAATTTTTACAGGGTCAGGCCAAGCAAAAAGCCAGACAATCATATCAATAAATGGATTTTATTAATAAATGTGTTCTCATGCACCAACTCACCCACTCATGCACACAAGGCCTATCGAGAAGGGAAAGAGGTGAAAATTGATAGCGGATATGGTGAAGAGGGTGTGAAGGCAGTGATACTGCACCTATCCTGAGGTCTTCAGTCCGGGAAGTGGCGAGAAGGACGGAGCCCAGCGAAGAGAGGCGGCTGAGGTGTTACCCTGTGAACTGGGGGTCCCGGGAGGGACACCAAATTGTGCTCAACTAAAGGTGGGGAAAATTAGCTCAGAGCACTGCTTAGTGTTACGAGAGGCAGGGTAATGTAGCGAGATCTTGAACCCTATGTCTACGGGGTCGGGTCGAGTCAAGGAGAACACATAAGTTGAAATAATAAATGATGTTTATTAAATACAAGCAAAACAGTGTATGCGACACACTCATACAAGATAACTAAAGAAAATAAAGGTTGGAGTGGTATAGAGGGATTTTTAGAGGGATTGCCGGTTTGGGTGATACTTCACCTGTCCTGAAGCCCCAGAAAAATAGAGAGCGAAGCTGGGGTGCGATGTAACTCAGCACGTGGAGCTGAGGGGAGGCTCACCAAGCAAAGCGGCAGCAAGGTGGGATGAAACTCGGGAGCATTCCGAGGACGGTCTCGGAATCAAGGGTTTTTATAGGGAGAAATGTGACTGCAGGCTGTGCCGTACTTGGGGGAAAACAATAGATTTGGAGTTGGAGACAAAGCCTCCAAAAGGTCAGAATCTGAATGATTGAGTTATCGTAGCGGTTCTCAATAGAGTAGCCAGTACGCAAACGCAGAGTACTTGGGTATTGCATAGTTTACCCATCAAGCTGCCATCGCGGGACAGAGGCTCTTTTGTAAGTGGCGTGCATACTTAATTAGAGTACTTGCCTGGAGGTCTCCTAAAGCAGTGAGTCAGCTATTTCTGGCCTGCCTGTATTGTAGTTTGAATATTACGGCTATTAATGGCTGAGCTTGTTTACGTGCTTGTCCAGTGGCCTCGCAAGCACATGGAAAGGAATAGAGAAGTGCAGCTGAATTGTGATATCAAGGGATATCTTTTAATATCCCCAAAGCTCGGACTAGCCAGGGTAGTAACAATCCCCCCCAAAAAAAATGGGTGATGTTGGGGACAATATCGGAAATTTTCCAATTAAAAGCAAAAATTAATTTAGAGCCGGATAGGGCTTGCAGGTTGGTAGCCATATCACTCCTCAGGAAAGGGAATTCGGGAAGAGCAAAGGATTACTATCTTATAAAGACATTCCTGACTAAAAACCGAAACCTGAACACGCACACACACCAATGTCAATAATGCAATAATAAACAATTAAGCAATACACAATGTCCAATGTCCCGTCAATAGAGAACTGTCGAAAAATGAGCAACTGGCCATAAATAGCAAATGCAATACGAAGCAATCAATGGAATAATCAATGGAATACTGTAAGTCCAATGCCTGGGTTGGCAATGAAGGCAATCCAATGAGCAAACAGTTCAATGTGGTATGAAAGTTCGTAGTCCGGGGGAGGTGTGGTGCAAGCAAAAAGTCTTGGCACCCCTCCTCGCAACAGGAAAAGTCTTTTAGCTGGAGCGTGCGAGCAAAACATAAGTCCATCCAGGCAACAGAGCAGGAACAACAACAAAATGTCCAAGTTGGTGCATTGTGGCTTGCTGCAAGTTCAGGAGCAAAGAGTCTTTGCAGAATTTGGAGCCTGGAATAGTCCACAGGTTTCCTCGGGTCAGCAAACGGTAGCAATGGCAAAAGTTCATGGCATGCGGAAGGCTGCATGGTCACCTTCCCTCACAGTCACGGGTGTCGTCGAAGAACCAGGGATCTCCAAGCATCGGCCACCAGATGGAGCGGCAACTTTCTTCGTCACCCCCCCCCCCACGGTACTCAGGGGCAATGGTACGACCTCAGGATCTTCCCAATCTGAATCAATTGACCTATTAGAGTTTTAACAGAAGAACTGACATGATTAGTAGCCAATGTATACCATAAATGCAAATGGCCGGCTCAAAGCCTACTGGGAATTTGAATTGTTTGAAGATGGAACTCTACTGGGAGCAGCTGGAGGAAACAGGATGGGACCAGATCTTAAAGCCATACCAGGAGAGGCGATGTTAAGGCCGCTGCAGATCATGGTCACCCTAGGCTGGTGACACGTCTGCCAGAGCTTGGGGAGTCGAGTACCTAATTGTAGTTCACTCTGAGTAAGACTGGACCTGCAAAGCTCAGGGGTCAGATGGACCAACCTGAGGCCAGGCTGGCAAATTTTGCTCCATCCAGTATTTCACTGGATGGGCTGTGGCTGTGGATGACATCAGCAGGGCACTTTGTTTCAAACAACCACACATAAGTTGCTCCTGCTGAAACCCTGTCTGCAATGGCAGCGGTACACACATGCTCAGACTGAACTAGGTTAGGCTCTGACCCTCCCTTTTTTTCTTTTTTTTTTGCTCTGCTTGGCAGCGGGGCCCCAAAATGGTGAAAAGACAGGATGAACCAAATCAGAGGCAAGCGAGTGTACGCTTGCTCATTGCCAGAGCGGACACTGACTCCCTCGGTGATTGGTCCGGATGGTTGGACGTACATATGAAAATGTCCTAATAACATATGCAAATTAGACACAATGCACCGGGGCTGGGCGTCAGGCCAATTGTGTGGTTCTCCGGCCCTTATGGGGCGTCGGAGAGTGGTTCTAAACTGGTGAAATCAAAATCGAATGGAGTAACAACCAAAATAGAGGCGCCAATTGTTCTCACCCTAACAATCCAAGCACACGAAATAAGTCGGGAGGAGGCCCTCGATGGGATGAGGGGCATACCTGGGCAGTAGACCGGGAGTCCAGAGTCAGACCTGGTTCTCCTGAGAGGGTCATGAGGCCCCCTTCGTCTCGCCCTAATCCCACCAGAACGCCATTGCACAAGGCAATCCCTCCGAGTGAGAGAATGCCGGCGTTCGGAGTGAGAGAAGGTCGGCACTCCGGTCTGACTCACCTTCCTCAGAGTATCAGGGCTGACTCTGTAGACCCAATCTACCTCAGAGAATAAAAGGCTCTTGGGACAGCCGTCCCATGAATCCATCTCCTCCAAAAACAAAAACCCTTCTCCCTTAAAAGGTTAAAGGATAGATTCAAACACACTATACCAACTATATTCTACAGCAAACAACTATTTACAAATGGGGGAACCTCTTCCCTTAATAAAAATGGACGGCTTGTAACATGAGAATCTGTTTCTTTATCCAAAATACCAAACCAACAAGGCTGACTACCAAAATGATCTGAAATACCACCAAGACGACTAAAGGGTGGAGAGCGAAATGTGCTATAGCCTGGCCCTTGGAGGACCAACTAAAGACATCCCACCAGGATTGTGTAGCGTCGGATTTCAAATCCTCTGAAGTGCTGACTATTATCTGGGCAGAATGATTAAGAGTCAGAGCAATCTGATGGAGGGAGTGCGAGACCTCCTTTACTCATTGAGACAAATGGGTGAGATTCCTGAGCCACAGGGACGCAGGGATCTCAGTTTCAAGGTGGAAGCTGACTAACTCAGATTCTGTAGGTGCATAGGCACTTTCAAACACATAATCTCGTATCTCCCGCTGGAGATAGAAGTTCTGGCCAAAACAGTCTTGGACCATCTGTGAACAAAAACAGGGGTTCCCAGTGGTGCGGTTTACTCTTACAGTCGCACCACTAGGCAGTACAATCAAATTGGTACAAGGAGTCCTTAAACAGAAGCACTTGCAGTTAATCTGGGCCATGACTGTGGTATTTACCGGTACTACCAAATACTCGGAGGTATCGCTTAGGCTGAGTCCATTAAGGTTGTGGAAACACTGAATCCAATGGCGGTTGAATAGGCAGCCAGCTAAATCAAAAGAGTGTGTACCCTTGGACCAATGGTACATCTGTGTGGGCAGCAAAGTGTCATTGGTGGCTATGAGGGGGAGTCCTAAATGGGATACTGGATGTAGAATTACCGGATCCAGAATCCGTTCATGGGCACCATCCACGGTGAGAGTTAAGCTCTTCCACGTGGCATGCCGTATTTGTGCCAAAGCGGCAGGGTGTTCTAGCGATTCTGGGTATCGCTCTCGGACTAGGCTCAGGATCTCAGGGCGCATTAACCCCATGAGGCTGGCCTGGATCACCTGAGCGGCAAAGGTGATCACGGTGCTCTGCAGTTGCGTGCACTGTATCGCTATTGACAAATCATGGGTCGTGTTCTGTAGAACACGGCCAAGGTTGGATATTATGTCTCGCTTGACGTCAACCCACTGTGGAAGCGATTGACTAATTAGATCTACTCCTCTCGCTACGTTGGTTAGGCCAGCAGTGGAGGATATTCCAATGTCTCTAGTTTTGGTGCCAATCACGCTTAATTTGTTTGCTAGGACCTCTATAGCGTCTATAGCGTTGTCTATAGCGTTGATGAATGTGCCAGCAATTCCAATTCCACCTAAAGTGGTTCCTAAGACACTTCGCTTAGGGCGAGTGTGTAGGTGGGAGAAAGACAGCCATTGCTCCTCCCAGTGTTCCCACTGTGTCCATGCAAGTTTTAGGTACGGTTGGCAAGTTGAAATTACTCTCGAGATATTGACAACCGTAAAATTTAATATCATTTTAGTTATTATGGGTTGGACATTCGAGTAAGCGACCATTTCTATGTCTTTGCAAACTACGGAACTACCCACATACATAGCCGGGTGATGCTCAGGAGGAGGAGGGGTGTGGATATCGGAGTCGGGGCACCACATCTTCCCGCAGGAGAACTTACAACCTGTCGGGGTCAGGGTGACATTCAGGCAATGAAATATATATGTCTTCCATACCCATGTAGGGCGGCAGTCTTCAAAAGTGAAGCTAAGCACTAGTAGGGATGCATAGCGGTGGTCACCCCGGATTATTCTGGCGGTCATGGGAGCGGCTGCTGTGGCCGTGCTGGGGTTGAGTTTAACCTCTTCGCCAGCAATGGCCATCCTTAACACTGCACTCAGTCTGTTTCTAGAATGTATATGGAAATTCATGGATAGTTCGAAGGGGTACCTTTTCTTGAACCAGGGCAGTAGCTGCGTCCCCGTCAACAAGGCTTCTACTTCTGGATAGGGGTTCCAATAGCACACTGCCCGTACATTGAACTGCCAATCTGTGCAAACTTGGCTGAATTCGGGCGAGTTTCCAAGGGCGTATCCATTCATGAAAAACAAAACTGCAATCCTCAAGAGCAATCCCATTCCGTCTCCCTGTAGGGAACACAGAGATGGGGGCTCCGTTACTACAACAGAAAGGGTCTATTTACAAGGGAAAGGGGGAAGGAGAGGGGAGCTGGAGCAACCACCTCTTCAAGGGAGTTGCCATCCCATGAAGGGAAACAAAGCCCATCCATCATGCTGTCGTGCTAACAAAAGGGCATCCCCATCTGGGGGTTTCCCTTTCCAATCCTTCTCTTGGGTCTCCGGAACTACCGGCAAAAGCGGCAACACCTGCTCCTGGTTTGGGACCCACACTCTCAATTCGGTGTGGAGGCTGGTCCTGGACCCATGTGCCTCCGGGGAACCTTTCTCTCTAGTCCAAATGGTAACTGCGATGGATCCGTAGCTAGCCATGGCCCCTTTTACAATTACTAGCGTCACAATTAAGATGGTGCCATGGCCCTGGAGGACAAGGCGGCACCAGAGCGTCTGCAGGGAGGGTGAGGCGGTAGCCAAATTCACCTCCGGGTGAGAACACACATCGCTCATTTGTTACCGGGATAGGGGCAGGAGCTTTAATGGTGGCACAGCGGTGCACTGCTGAAACCTCTACTGGTTCCTGATCTAACTGCCATAGAAACCCGTTTGCGTAATCAACCGTGAGCCTGTTTCCCTGGAGAAAACCGATGCCCAAAAGGCCGTCGTCTTCTCCCCGGTTCTTGCACGCCCACAATTGAAAATGAAACGTCTCTATAGACATTGGGGTGCCTGTCCATGCCCTAGCTTGGTGACCCCCCCCGCCATATCCAGAAAGCTGGACATGCTCGAGTGTGGGTTCACCGTACAAGTTTGGGGTGCAGCACGTTTACTGCTGCACCAGAGTCTACAAGAAGGGTGGCAGGAGTCTTATCCCTCTCGGTCCCTATGCCTGCCTTCACCCAGAACCTTCCCCACCTGTCTGGCTTCAACCTAGCCATAACGTTGCGGGGAAGCTTCCTGGACCGAGGGCACCCCTATGCTTACAGATCCAGGTTAGGGTAGTATCCAGCCGGAGCTGCTTGTCTAGAGCTTCCAAAAGCTCCGATGTTGGCCGCTTATCGAATTGGCTCATGTCGCGCCCGAACTTTCTGAGCATGCCCTAGACCCTTACTCTGTCCAAGGAGTACGTCTAGGCCGTGGGATCATACCCACCAGATGTCTCCCGGGGAGAGCCCGAGTTAGAGGGCTGTTTGGGGGCAGTGAGCTGCTGTGGGGGACTTCCTGCCTTACCGGGCTGGCTGCGGAAATCTCTTCCCTGCCACTGCCTGTTGTCCTGTCTGGGTGGTGGTCGCGAGTTCCAATTCCCTCGCGGAATGGAATTTGGAGCCGTTTTCCTATGCTGGGAATGGGGACCATAGTTCGAGTAGGTAACCTCGGCTATAGGTTCCCAATTCCCGGTATCCTTCCTATGCGTCTTAGTGGGAGGTTTGAGGGATCCTGCCTTGCACAGCAGGTTGGAGACCCATCAGAGGTTGTTCCCGAACTCTTCCCAGTGGGTGGTGGCTGGATCCACCAAACCTAGAGCCATCTTGGTCTCGTGGTTAAGACCTCCGTACAAGAGCATCTTAAACTCGAGATGGTCGAAGTTATATCCACGGGCCATCAAGGGGACCTTCTCGGCCAGAATGGCGAGGAGCTGCTTCTGTGCCACGTAAGCCTCAGGGTTCTCTCGAGGACCCTGCTGCTCCATGATATAGAGCACACCTGCACTCTGTCCGGGCCACAAAATCCTCACTACCTCCCTCATCCAGTCGTGGGCCTCGAGCCTAACCAAGCCTCAAGCCACCACAGCTGATTCAAGAATAGGGAGCTCGGAGGGGGACATGCAAAGCCAAGCCAGTTGAGTCAGGTCCTGACCATTGGCTGTCAGGTGAGAATGTATCACCGCGTTTAGCCACATGATGCCGGTGGACTGATTTAAAGGACTCAACTGGTCCGCAACAGCTTTGGCCTCAGTAGCACGCCAGGGGACCCTAGTCTTGGTGACCTGCGTCTCCTCCATCTCTTGCCTATCAGAACTGCCTTCTCCAAGGGGGGTGGTCCGTCTCGTCATGGACCGTGTCTCTACCGGGTTGACTGGGACCTTAGAGTTACTCCAGTCTGGGTTGTGGGGAACGGTTGCCTGAGCATCCTTTGGCAGTGTCTCCCCAGAAAAGTCCTCCGCAAATGTGGGGAGCAGCTCCAGGCACACAGCTGAAATTAAGGCTTTGCACGTTTGGAGCTGGCTCTCCAGCGCAGCGATTTGTTTCTGGAAAGCTGCATGACTAACAGCCTCCTGCTGTTCTCTTACTTGCCCCACCATGAACTTGGCCACAGACCAGGCATGATCCAGCTCAGCCTCTAAGGCGTGGGTTTTCTCCTCCCAAGTTTGCGCCACTACCGTGATGTTGTTAAGCTTCTGTGCTGATGCCTGCGCTACGGACGCAAAAGTTACTTTGTCCACATGCAGCATTTCGACCTCAGCCTGAAGCCAGGCATTCTCTTTTTCTACGCTCGCTAATTTCTCTCTGGTCTCTACCAGGGCACTACTAGCATCTCTGGCCATGAGCCAAAGTCCCCAAGCCACCAAAGCGTCCTTAGATGGCCCGATTGGGTTCTTTGATTTATGCGCCAGGGTATACGCTTCCCAGAGTGTGGTAAAGGGATCAGCCATCTGGAAGATGATGTCCTTCCAGGGGCATTTCCGCTTACTCAACACCCATCTCTCTAGTTTACCTCGGACCACTTCCTCCAACATGAGGTCCTTGATGGTGACCTTACCACTCTCTGCCATTTTACACACAAACCACAACTCTCTCTAACACTAACTACAAACTACAACCTACAAACCACAACCTACAAACGGGACCAGGAACTGGAGTGATGGGAAGGATCACCTAGACCCCTGGGGGATTGAAGGGAAATGAACTCTGCGGAACTTCTCTAGGAAAGAGGGATGGGAACCTATCTCCAGCCTGCCCAAACAAAGTCACTTTGGTACTCCCAAGCCCGATTTTCCACCTCGACAGCACTGGGGACCAAAGGACAAGGAAACAGTTCAGGGACAGGGAGGTCACCTAGACCCAGGGAACCCTCAGGAGTACTCCGCCTGCCTGAAGGGGGGAAACGAACACTAAGGAACTTACTACGCCACGTGGCCAAGCAGCAGGGAAAAAGGGGCAAGGAACCAAAACCGAACTGTCCCTAACTGGTTTTCTGGGTGAGGGGCACCTTCCTCTACCATGGGCTAAACCTCTAAACCCTAGGCTAGGTTGGGACTCACCACTCGCACCTAGCTGGCTAGCCAATTGGGAAGCACCCGAAATTACACAGCGGGACGCACCTGCGCTTTTCACAGCTACTAGTGGGACGCACCCGTATACTACTTTAAGGGAGGAATTTCTTCCCTAAGTGCTATTTTGCCTTGCCACTACGGTGTTGGATGAGTGTAGACTGTTCTTACCGTGCTAACATTCTAACACTTCGGATCCCAGCCCACGATAGACCCCAAGTTAGGGATGGGATTCCCAGGACAGCTTGTGCACACCCCTTGCTATCGGACGATGGTTCACTGCCTAGTGCTGACATACACAAACCAAGCAAGAAAGGGGAACAGATTTCCACCCAGATAGAATAGCTCTAGAGCTCAAACGCACAGAATTCTCACACACATGTGTTCCTGCCTGACTGTGCTCTAACGACTTGACCAGCCTTCACCTGAGTCAGTACCAGCCTGATTTGAGGAGGTTCGCGACTCCTTCTCAAATTAGGGGTATCGGGGCTGCCCGCGTTACTCCACCACTCTGTTACCCTGTGTACTGGGGGTCCCGGGAGGGACACCAAAACATGCTCAACTCAAGGTGGGGAAAATTAGCTCAGAGCACAGCTTAGCATTACGAGAGGCAGGGTAACGTAGCGAGATCTTGAACCCTATGTCTACGGGGTCGGGTCGAGTCAAGGAGTACACAAAAGTTGAAACAATAAATGATGTTTTATTAAACACAAGCAAAACAGTGTATGCAACACACTCATACAAGATAACTAAAGAAAATAAAGGTTGGAGTGGTATAAAGGGATTTTTAGAGGGATTGCCGGTTTGGGTGATACTTCACCTGTCCTGAAGCCCCGGAAAAATAGAGAGCGAAGCTGGGGTGCGATGTAGCTCAGCACATGGAGCTGAGGGGAGGCTAACCAAGCAAAGCGGCAGCAAGGTGAGATGAAACTCAGGAGCGATCCGAGGAAGGTCTCGGAATCAAGGGTTTTTATAAGGAGAATTGTGACTGCAGGCTATGCCGTACTTGGGGGAAAACAATAGATTTGGAGTTAGAGACAAAGCCTCCAAAAGGTCAGAATCTGAATGATTGAGTTATCGTAGCGGTTCTCAATAGAGTAGCCAGTATGCAAACGCAGAGTACTTGGCTATTGTATAGGCTACCCTTCAAGCTGCCAGCACGGGGCAGAGGCTCTTTTGTAGGTTGCTTGCATACCTAATTAGAGTACTTGCCTGGAGGTCTCCTAAAGCAGTGAGTCAGCTATTTCTGGCCTGCCTGTATTGTATTAGGAATATTACGGCAATTAACGGCCGAGCTTGTTTACGTGCTTGTCCGGTGGCCTCACAAGCACGTGGAGTAGAATAGAGAAGTGAAGCCGAATTATGATATCAAGAGGATATCTTTTAATATCCCCAAAGCTCGGACTAGCCAGGGCCGTAACAAGGTGCAACCCCCTGCTCAGTGCAGGATCTTCAGCTACAGCATCCCCAGCAAGTAGGTGTCCTGTCTCTTTCTGAAGACATGCAGAGAAGGAGATCCCACCTCTCTAGGCAATTGATTCCATTGCCACATTGCTCTTACTGTCAAGAAGTTCCTTTAAATGTCCAGTAAATGCTGTCTCCTACACAGAAAATGCTGCAATGGGGGACAACAAAGAAAATCAGAAGAAGTTATCATGTATTTCCCCTGCAAGATTGAGACTGGTCTCTAGGCGAGACAAGGCAGCATAGCATAGTGGTCTGAGTGTTTGAGAATGACTTCAGCAGACTCAGGTTAAATCCCCTGTTACCCTAAAAGATGGCACCCACAATGCCAGTGTCTTCTTAGAAATAGGGAGAATTATAGCTCAAAGGAGGCCTGTGAGAGGGGGGTAGCAGCAAGATCTTTTCATTTGTGTATACCAGTACTGACTGTGGAGAGGACTCCAATTAAAAGTTAAACAGAGTATTATTGGGAATCAAGAAGCATACAGGAAACCAGACACTCCCATACAAGGCTATCAGAAAATGAGGCAGGAAAGGTTGGATAGAGAGAGATTGGGTGGAAAGGATAATACGTACCAATCCTGAAGCAGAAGGTTGAGGAGGAGTGTCTCAGACTGTGCATCTGAGGGTAGAATGAACAAACAGGTTTGGGCACCATATTTTACATCAAAATACTACAATTTACTGGGGCTGGAGCTGGGGTTTAAATGCCCTATTTCCTGCCCTGAAGGAGGGTGTGTGGGCAAAACAGCAATGGCTTTCCCATGGGGTTGACACTCTGGAATGGGCTGATTGCCTTAACTTTAGGTGACAAAACACTGATGAGAATCCTGACAATCTCTTAATGTTTTGGTCAGGTAGTGTGAATGCTCACAGTAGGCTTCCCTGATTGCTTCACTTGGGCATCTTTGCCTGCTATTGTTTTTGAGAGTGCTCACAATTTAACAGCTGTTGAGAGGACTATCCCAAGCCCATCAGCATTGGGCTTTCCCACCTAATCCTCTCTTAATTTATGACCTGGCCGTGTCTGAGGTCATTCTGACCTGGCATATGCTTACAGCCAGCACACTTTCAAACATGTGTTCCAACCATGAAAGATGTCCAATTATGAAAATAGCACATCCCGCAGAGAGGGGGTATATGGTGTAGTAACACCCCACTCAGCCATGAAGACCCACTGGGTGGCCTTGGGCAAGTCACACTCTCTCAGCCTCAGCAGAAGGCAATGGCAAACTTCCTCCGAAGAAATCTCATCAAGAAAAACCTGTGATAGGGTCACAGTATCAGAGTCAATTTAAAGGCACAGAACAATGACAACTAGAATAAACAGGTTACTTATGAACTCCCAGTCAGAAAGCTTTCATTTGCTACAGATTCAAATGCTGCCTCGCTTCTCTCTTCTCTCCGTCTCAAATACCAAACATTCCAGTGAGACCAAATTTTTCCAAAGTTTTTTTTACTTAATTGCTGTAGGAATAACACAGGAGCTAAAAGATAAAGGATTTGTGCCAAAAAGAAAGGAAGAAAGAAACATGACTTTTCTATTAAATGACAATTCATTGAAGCTCAATAATCACTCTCTCCTTGGCTAATAACATTTTTATCCTTTTCCACATCAAGTATATGCTAAATCTTTTCCTCCTCCTCTTTCCTCGCTATCCCTTTATGTTGCCTTCTTACCCTGCAATATCTAAATTCCACTATTGTGTCCAGCAATTCTAATCAGCCATTCAAAAGGACATAACTACAGGAGAGATGAAGGGCAAGTAAAAACCAGAGTTCTGCCTTTTCAGCAACTAATTTATTATTATTTTTCCCTGAAAGAAAAATATGTTACAGGGGGGATAAAGGAGGGATTTACTAGAAGGGTTTGACAGAAGATCATAGGAAAGCAACACTATAGGCTTCCAATTTGGTCCTACCATTGGACAAAGGAGGGCAGCTACCCAAGTCACCAACAGGGCTTTCAATGGAATGCAGGGACAAACCTTTTGGATAGTATGAAACCCTTTCTAATGGTCAGAAGGGGGCTGGTGACACTCAGAGGGGGAATTTTCAAGTGGATGGGGTTCAAGATAGCCTTCTTTTTTTAAAAAAAAATCAAACAGAGGAAAGTTCCATTGGAGGAGACAATTTTTCTCTCATAAGATGACACAGGGAAGTAGAACTTGGAAATGTTACTTTTTTGGAGGAAAACTCACATTATACCCCAGCCAGCATATCTAGCAAGCTTGAATTGAAGGGAGATGTTATGCATCAGATAAAAATGTCCAATCCATTCCATAGGGGAATCAATACATGGGTAAGATACCAACAGGATTGTAAAGTTTTGCATTCTGATACAAATGGTAGGAGGGACACTTGGCATTCAGAGAAATGTAACACAGTGAGTGGATGGAGCCACCTCTAGATGGGTAAAAGTCTCTGGAAGTCCCAGGTTTTGTTCCTGTAGGTGCCAATTTTATTTTAGAGATCCACTGACATTTTCCGCTTTCCAAAGTATTTCCCAAAATGTTTTATTCCCACTCCCCAGGTCAGTTTAAATTAACCCAGTACTTTCCAAAATGAAAGCTACCAGTTACTTGTTTTGTGCTTCTACTGTAATCATGTAAAGATGTCCACCAAGTAAACACAGTTATTATTTCTAAGACATAGATTCAACAGAGATCAAGTGAAGGAAATGGGAGTGTTAACACTAAAAGAAAATGATATGATGCTTAACTAGTATATTATTGCTGAAGCACTTTACCCTTTTGGTTATAACTCCTGATTATTATTTTTTAAGACTTGGTGAAAATAGGCAAAAAAAAAAAGTTTCTGAAACGTTGCATGAAACCAGAACGGCATCTGATCAGTGGGTGGGGAGGGGAAGAACACAAGGGAGTGATGGCATATTTTCAAGGGAGGACTGGGTGCAAACCAGTGAGTATGCAGGTATAATCAAAGCAAAATGAACTGACAACTCTTGATACCTCAGAGCAATCTGGTTTTGCCCAAGAGTTTTTCACAGTCATGCTCACATTTAGTGCCCACAGAAACTACCAGTAACCCATGGTACAAGCAGAGTGGGTGACTTTGCCCACTACTGAAGAATGGGGTGTCCTCCCTTCTTGGACTATAGTCCCCCAGTGACATCAAGATGGTCAGAGCAATCGCAGGTTCAGCTAAGTAGCAGTGATGTGTTTCTTACTGATGGCAATCACTGAAGTGGGAAATCCACTCTAAGGTCTGAACTTTAACAGAGGTGCCCAAGGTGATGAGCCTAATGGTTTGCATTCAGCACCTAGAATAGTTCCTTTAAAGCCCATAACAGATTCACTATTACAAGAACATGGAAGCCACCAATCTGAGGAGCACAGTACTGAATACCACAGGAACAAAACAACAGGCAACAGTTACTGGCTCCACAGCAGGCTTGGGAGTTTGCCCTGGGAACATCTAATTGGCTCCTGGAGGAAACAGGATGCTGTCGAACTTAAATGGACCTTTGGTCTGATCTTATAGGACCAGTCTTATGCTTTTCAGGTGAATTTAATTGCCCATCTGGAGAGAGTAGAAAGCATTCCATGTAATGAATGGGGGAAGGAGTTACTGAGAAAAGAGAACCAGCACTGTGATCATGGGGAAGCTTGGAGAAAGGGCAACACCTGCAGGGAGGCAGGGAGTGAAGGAAGGAAGGAAGGAAGGAAGGAAGGAAGGAAGGAAGGAAGGAAGGAAGGAAGGAAGGAAGGAAGGAAGGAAGGCGCTGTGAATAGAAAGACAAATCAGAGCTGCAGAAACCTCATGTTGTTCTTTGTATGCTTTCTCCTCTTGCTGAGCCTGAGGACTGTATATTTTCTCATTTGTTACCTGACGTGTAATCTTATTTCTTTGGCCACCACCACTCCCTTGTCATTCCCCACGCTTCCTCCTCGCCAGCTGATTTCAATTTCCGTCCCTTTTAATAAAACAATCTGCAGCTCACAGAGAGCTCATGGGCCATTAAACTTCCGCTAATCTGGCCCTCGTGATAGACTTACCTGCGAGTCTCTTATTAATGGTAGATTTGTTATCTGGAAGAACATTCCAAATCAGACAGGAGATTGCTGGTGCCTGCAGCCACAGGAAACAGCAGCTACTAATGAATCAATTTTCTTTTCACCCATTAGCTGTTCTCCTCCCACCACTGCTACCCTGTGCCTTCTCCTGCCTGGCTTCCTTTATTGTGGTTTCTATACTGAGGTGATGTTGTTTGAGGATTAGAGAAAACAGTTCTACTAATCAGAAAGCTTTTCTCTGTGCTTTATTTGACTTCTGGCTTGTAAACAAGGTTGCCATCAGCAGGAGCCAGTCAAGTCGAAGTTCAACAGACTGCAGCCTACTGCAGTTCAGTCTGAACCTACTGAGCTAGACTTCTTCAGAGGTCTCTGTTTCCTCATTATTCTAAGATGTCCATCTCATTATTCTGACTTATTATGGATGTACAGTCAAGATCTTTGTTATGTTCTATAGCTGCGTTCTCAGTAGCCAAATCTTGGGAAAATTTAGGTTTTGGATTGCAGCTCCCCAAATCCCCCAACTAGCATAGCATGGGCATTAGCCATGTTAGCTGAAGGATCCAGGGAGTTGTGGTACAAATTATACACACACACACACACACATACATATATACACACACACACACACACACACACACACATATACATACATACATTTATACATACACACACACACACACACACACATGTATATGTGTATACACACACATACATATACATACATACATTTATACATACACATACATACACACACACACACATATGTATATGTGTATACACACACACACACACACACACAAACACACATACACATTTTCCCAAGTTCTATCAATAGCAGGTAAGCATAAGGATGAGAACAATTTTGAAGAGAACCTTGATAAGAGCAAAGAATTATAAATGACAGAAATGAAGAAATAGAACTATGGCTGTACAAGCAAATATACACCTGCAGGGGGCAGTTAAGGGCAGATAGGGTTCTCCAGCAAGTCCCGTGTTGGTCTGTTTCATCTGTTACTTCCTTGATTAGAGACTGAGGTCAAACTTCACTTCTCACCCTTTCTGTTCCTGAAGTCTTTCTTTTCCTCATCTAGGCATAGTCAACAGATCTTGTCTTTCTCTATCTGATGTATTATTTCCTAACAGAATACTTTCTCTTCACTTAAGATCTTAGATACCAATTCCAAGCTGACAGTTTCTGCAGGGGACATCTGGTGGATAGGCCACCATGGGGGTAGTGAACCCAGTCTGGATTTTATGCTGTTCCTCCTGCAGCTTCTTTAAGTTGAATAGCAGTTCTCCTGGTGTCATACTCTATCCCATCAGAAATTCAACACTCGCAGAGCTTCCATTCAGTTCAAAACACTGTGAAAGGAATGGCAGCAAAATCCAGAATCCCAGTCTTGGCTATCACACAAAGCCAAACATAAACCTTTCTCTTCTGGATCTCTGTTCCACTCCATGCCAGGCCACTAGCTCATGATCCCAGCAACTCCAGGTATGCATGATCACACACAGACCCCTTCATCTCAGATCCTCCTTTCTTCTTCTTTCATTTCTTCTGACCAAGATGATACTGAGTCACAGTCCCATACAGATCCTCTACCAGAAGCTGTCTTCTGCTTAGCTCCAAGCTGGGAAAACAAAATGTAGATTTAGATAGAAAAACTACACTTTTCAAATCTAATTTTCATTCTGCTTGTTGATATTTTATTTTTGGAAATATTCCTTCATGGTACAGGCTAGAGATTCAGCACTTTGTCTGCATTGTTTCTCTGGAGGGAATCTGCCTCTTAACAGATTCTAGCTAACATCCTGTTAATAGCATACACAGGTGTAAGTTAACCTTAAGTCTGCATGTGTCTGCTTTGCAAAAGCTGGTGTTCTCAGATCGATCGCAGAGCTGCTAAAGGCTGTCCCCTCAAGCCATTCTAGATGGAAAGCGGGGAAAACACAGAAGCATACGGCTATGATCCTGGAGGAACTTAGCAAGTGATGTAATCATTTAGCATCTGGCTACAGGAACTTAGCCAGATCCCTACTACTCTCTACTAGGCACAAAAAGGCCATGGGGGTGACTGAGGCAGCCCTACAGTAGATTGAGGTGGGGGAGTAAATGGCTCAGCATAGCATAGTTCCACATGCAGAAATATACACAGCACTGAACCATGCAGGATAGCAGCACCAATCTCTATCCTTTCCCTAAAGGGGCTAATGCCTTGGGAAACTACTCCAAACCCAAGAAGTATGATCCTGTGTGAATGTATCCCACAAGGACATCGTCTAGTGCCCAGCATACATGTATATAAATGCAAGGACATGAATACCAAGTACACCTCCTTTTGGTTTCTGTGTGGCCAATTATAAATGAATAGTGCAAACCCAACTGCAATTTAAGTCTATTTTTTAAAACAAAAGCAATATTGCTACAATAAATTGTACACTAAATTAAACACAACCCCAAGGCCCCAAAACTCCATGTATCAGCATGTATTCCAGATTTGGTTTGAGCTCATCTGGAATACTGTGTCCAGTTCTGGGCACCTCATTTCAAGAAGGATATTGAAAAGCTGGGGCGTGTCCAGAGGAGGGCAACCACAATGGTGGAGGGTCTGGAAGCCATGCCCTATGAGGAACAGTTTAGGGAGCTGGGTATGTTTAGTCTGCAGAAGAAAAAGTTAAGAGGGGACATGATAGCCATGTTTAAATATTTGAAGGGATGTCAGGTCGAGGAGGGAGTGGGTTTGCTTTCCACTGCTCCAGAGACTAGGACAAGGAGCAACGGATTTGAACTGCAGGAAAAGAGATTCCACCTGAACCTCAGGAAGAACTTCCTGATGGTCAGAGCTGTTCTGCAGTGGAATATGCTGCCTCGGAGAGTGGTGGACAATCCTTCTTTGGAGGTTTTTAAACAGAGGTTGGATGGCCATCTGTTGGGAATGCTTTGATGTGTGTTCCTGCATAGCAGGGGGTTGGACTGGATGGCCCCTGTGGTCTCTTCCAACTCTATGATTCTGTATCAATGAGGTGCCAGGGCAGGACTTGACTGTAGGACTCTTCCACATATACTACTCAGCATTATTACAACCATATACAGTGGGTCCCCTATATCCATGTGACCAGTATCTATGGTTTCACTTATCCATGCTGAAATGTAGTCCAAAAACATTTTGACTCCATCTCTTTTTGGACCAACTGTTGTTGTTAATTTTTAATGTTTTTATCAGTTGTGCATTGACTTTGGACTGGAAATAATGGCTACAAAGCCTTCCTTCTCTTAGCTTTAAAGGCACCCTGAAAGCCATGTCTGAGCAGGGAAGCAATTCATCTTCTAACAAATTGCCTTTCCAGTGATAAGCTAGAACTGAGTTTTTTGTTTTTGTTTGTTTTTTGTTTTGTTTTTGTTTGTTTTTTACTGCAATGACCATGGCTGTAATTCACCATTTGGGACAAGGAAGTATTGTCTTCCTGTTACTTATTACTGGGTGTATCTGTTGACTCAGTTTGAGTAATGGGAGGGAAGAGAGAGGTTCACAGGAATGGATGCCTTGTGGTGCTACTATAAAGGTCTACTTCATAATGCCTTTTGTATTCTTTTCAAAATTTCCCAGGAACAATATCTGCATCGGTCACTTGGGGAAGCCGAAGAGCATTTCCCTCTATTTTCTGATAATATCATAGCAAGAATAACCTTTAGTAACAAGTAACTCAGTAAGTTATTTCTCTGCACTGCAGTAACAAGTAATGTTATTGGATGATCACAAACATAAGAAACTAGCTCCTTTAAAAGTAACTTTCTAAGCTCTGGATCTTCTTGTCATAGGATAAAATCACAGCACCCCTGACAACTGGTTGTCCAGGCTCAGCTTGAGCACTTCCCATGAAGGACAATCTACAACCAGGTAGTTTGTCTCACTACTGAACAACTACCATGAATTGCCATTACCTAATGGCAATTCATGGCTTCCATGTCAGTCAGGCATGGAACCTGCTCCAGATGTCAGTCTGAATTTCATAAGAACTATCCAAGTTGCTGAACCCAGTTCCACAAAGACAGATCCTTTAGAGTCAAAATTAAAACCTGAAATGCATTCACTTTGCCACCAAAAAGGAAGCCACTAGCTATCTGAAAATATTTGTCACATAAGCTATATATGTAAGGTGATTTTTTTTAGGTTTGCAGTTTTAAGGATCTTAGATATTTGTTTTAATTATGTTTTTATTGTAAGATTGTTAGCTGTCCTGAGCAGCCATGCAGAAGCTTTGGGCTTAAACAAAATCAATCAATTAATTAATGAAGTTTAGTCCATTTTTTCTTCCCTGCAATTTTTATTCATTGGTTCTAGTCCCACACTCCCTGGAACAAGAGAACAAGGCTGCTTCTAGATGGATGGATCTTACTAGCCCTACTAATTAAAAGATTTTGTAGAGCTATTCTCTCTTCCTCTCCTTAATGGATTTTCTGAGGTTAGAGAGCTTCAGAAAAGGAGTATCAAGAAAACACAAGCGAGTTGCAAGTGGAAGACATAAACATCTGGACAACATACACATATGAAATGCTGTGAATACAGCAGGAAGATGACAGAGCTTAGAAAAGTTTGGGAGGGCTACACTTCCCAGAATCCCTCAGTATGCCAGGAATTCTGGGAATTATAGTTCAAGAAAGTCACCTTTCCAGACTCTGGGAAGAGGCACATCCCTATCTGGTTAGCCAAGAAGTCCTTTTTTTTTTTGTGCTGCCCCCAACAATCTTTGACTCCAGTTCCGCACAGCAGATGACTTGAACAAATTCCTCAGAAGGGGAAAAAGGAAAATAAGCCATCCACTCCTAGTCTAGCCAGTGGTAGCTGGTGACATTCATAGCAGTGGCATGGTGAATCTGTTCAGGGCTTTAAACTGAACTTTACAAATGAATTATCCGAAGCACTGAACCTATTTTGAAGATGGTGTTCACCATCTTGGTTCGCGCCTTTAAAGTTCAGACTAAAACCCAGAGAAGATTCACCACTCCATTCACATGGAAATCACTGGCCACCACTGGCCACTTGTGCTCTAGCCCAGCATTCTGTAATTGACAGCACCTAGCTACAAGTATTTCGTTTAATTTAATTTAATAATTTAAAGTAATTTAATTTAATTCCTATCCCATCTTTCTCCCAGCACAAGGCAAAACATTCCTTTCTGTGGCTTATTCCCTGCCTTTGTACATGGATGTGCCATTCTCTTTTTCATGGCTAATAGCCATGATAGTTGCTAGACCTCTTTCCCTTCATGAAAGCATCTCCTGCCATCTAATACAGTGGCTATCATTATATTTCATGGCAATGAATTTCACTGATTTTTGTTTTGCACCATTTAAAGAAGGACCTCAGTAATACCCATTGATGGACCCATCCTCCATGAATGATGCAATAAGAGTCAACATGGGACAGAGCTGGAGAGGTGCATTGGACTCCCAGGACTCACCACAGGCTCACACTGTCATGGGTCATGAGTCAGCTTCTCCTGGTGAACAGCAGCCTTGAAGGACGACAAGCAGATGCAAACACATGATGAGCTAATCTGGCTGGGATGAGAGCCAGCTGGCTCCAGTCTTTTTCAAGAAGGCAGTGGCTCTATATCAGAAGCAACACATAGATTTGCTGGCCCTTGCCTTCATGTATGCTACAGATTCCCTGCTCACTGTCTGCCTGCCTTCTCTGACCTTTGGACTGCCTGACCTTGCTGCCCACTGGATTCCTGACCTTTGGACCAACACTGGACTTCATTTAAGCTTCACCCTGACCAGACAAGCTTTATTGGACTGCTAAGCTGTATCCGTCTTCCTACTGAATATCTTGGCACTTTGTTGCCAGACAATGGACAGCTGGTGTCCCATCCCAGTCCTGGCACAGCTGATAAATCAAACAAAACAAACTGAATATCTCCCAGCTTGTTACTTACTTCCTGGCAGTAAGCAAAGAGTCATAAAGTCCAGCAGGGCTTCACATCAAGGGAGTGTCCAAGGTCAGTCAGAGCATTTGTCAAGGCATCCAGCAAGGTAGAAAGTCAGGTAAGCTCTGACAACTCTTGGAGGGGAAGGACACCAGCTAAATAGATCCCAAGCGTAGTGCAGCTGAGACTTGATTGATTGTTGCCAGTTATAAATCCTGAGAAAGCGATGCTGGCTTTCTCTTTGCTGCCTGTGCACAGCGAAGCTGAGTCATAGTAAGTGTTCCTCTATATCTGAAGAGGCAAGACTCTCTGTTGGAGCTGTCACTGTCCCCTTTTCTGTTTCCAGCACTGTAACCTCTCTCTGTACAGCAGGCCCTGACATGCCTTCTATTTCAGACTTTGAGTCAGAGTTCATGCTCTGGAAGCAGGGCATGACACCTGGCACCTACAACACACATCACACTGCAATTGGTGCCCACTGCAGCAACTCCTACCAAAACTGCCACCATGGAACTTGTCATCCAAATTTGAAAGCAAAATTACAATAGCTCTTTATGGTGCAAGAGAACACTAAAGTATCCTACTGTGCCATAGAGCCTAGAGAGACTGCAGGATAGAAAGACCACTTCCTTTCCTGAAACACTAAGAAGGGTAGAATAAGGGGAAACCTTTGACAGTGTTGGCAACGTGAACTATAGTGGCGGCAGCAGTGTTACCACCAATTCTGGAGGAGCTGGTGGAAACACAAGTCAGAAAACAGGGGTACAGGCCCATGCACAGCTTACACATCATGTGTTGCCTGTCCATGCTTTATGAGAATTTTGAATGTGGAAGATTTTCAGTCAATGCTGGCCACTTCTCAAAGGATCTCCCTTCCAGAAGGAAACAGCAAATGGATTGCTAATTGAAGAAGGAAGACTTTCTTTAAACCATTTGCCAAAACCCAAAGAGAAACGGATCAGCTTGGGAGGGGACTAGTGGATTTCTCAAAGGTTCTTTGTGAAGCTTGGTTGCATGTAATTTTTAATTATATGAGAAGGCCAACCAAGAATGGAGTAGAAAAATGTGCCGAGAGTACAATATTATTTGACGATTCAAGTGTATTCAACAGCGACAGATTGCAGAGGGGGCCTCACAAAGGCAGCGAAAAAGTAGAATGATGGCACGTGAACTTTAGCTGTTGACACATGGAAGGCAGTGTGTGCTGAAAGGAGCAATTTGAGCAGCTCATTGTTGGTTTCTAAATTAACTACATAAGGACTCAGAAGTAGACCTCCACATCATTGTCAGGGACTCAATGGAAACGATGGTTCAAGGTGCAACAGTGCTGACGGGAAAAATAGGACAAAGTCTGAGATTTATTTTAAAAGGTAGGAGACAATGCATTGGAGGGAAAGCTTTATTATACTGCCAGGCAGATCAAACATGCACTCACACTACCAGTTTATTTTAGAAAGAACCCCAGACATAAAGTTCAGAGGTGGAAGAAATAGGTCCCCACATAAAGGCAGTGAGTTTCTATGCAGATTATGGGAAGAACATTCTTTACCTCTTGCATACTAAACCACTGGGACAGATTGGCCAAGATCCTGGATCAAATGGGTGAAGTATAATGCTCCTGCCTAGCAGTTCTGTGTCCTCACCTCAGTCTCGAAGCTGCCAAACTCCAAGGTTCTGCTGCTACCCCCCATTTACAGGAGGATGGGGAGATTACTCAGATGATAAAACAGAGGTTGGTCTCAGCTGCAATGAGAAAAGAAATGAGAGAGTTTCCCTGATAGACAACACCCCCGTTGTTGTTGTTGTGTCCCTCTTAGCTGAGACCAGCTAATATCCAGCTACTGGTATCAGAAAACTCATTACATGGTAATATTTTTGTGAGATTTTGGAAAGGATTTAGTGTCAGCAAGCCAAATACTTCTACTGCAAGATTAGAAAGAACAATGTTTAACTGGCATATACTCTCTTTCTTTAACTCACTTGTTCTCACTATCTCATTTCGTTCTTGTAAAGCACTAGGGTGGAGAATCTCTTCCACACCAAAAGCTTGTTTCAATTTCAGAGAAGTTTTCAGAGACCAAATTCTCATGGCAAAAAGCAAAAAGTCAAGACTAAAAATGCCAGCATGTTTTAGCTTGCAGCTCTTGCCACTTAGGAGATGCTTTCCAACCTTTTAGAAAGTGTGGGGGGGGGGAGAGAGACTTGCTCCTTTAGAGTTGAAGAATGAAGACATTAATGAAATGAAGACAGCAGTTTATGTAACAACACAATGCCAGCCCAGATATTAGCATTTCAACTGAGCAATCTGGCTGTAAAGCAAGCATACACTTTGCCATTTATAAAGTTTTTTATAACCAGCAACAGTGTG
Source organism: Cyclura pinguis (assembly GCA_030412105.1). Classification (NCBI taxonomy): domain Eukaryota; kingdom Metazoa; phylum Chordata; class Lepidosauria; order Squamata; family Iguanidae; genus Cyclura; species Cyclura pinguis. The sequence continues at coordinate 340,017,465 of CM059600.1, forward strand.
CAACATCATATGAACCAGTTTTTATGGAGAAGTCATTAAAATGTAATGGAAAACTTTTAAGCAAACAGCAAGGGAAAACTTTCCATGTTGTACTTTCTGTGATATGAATAGAAAGTGCCAGTTATTTGACGGTGGGATCACAATGCTCTGGAAATAATTGATCTGCTTTTCCTTGAGATTTCTAAGAATTTCATAAACACCACAGCTTCTAAAATTTTCCTTGGTTGAGGATAGCTTAACTTCAGCATAGTTCTACCTCACTTTGGCCTTATGATCAACCCCTGACTATAGCCGAGAAACCACTAAAAAATGATGTCATGGAAAAGGGGGTGTGGCCATTTGGGGAATGCCAGGTGGGTCTGATATGGCAAGGCCTGGTGTTCCCCACCCCTGTTCTAGCACAACCCCTTCATTCTCTATACATTTCACCTTATATCACCCTTGCTAATGGTGAATCTTGCATTCCTCTTCTTGTTCCTCTCTCTCTCTCTTCTTCTTCTTCTTTGTCAGTTACCTTCTCATCTCCCTCTGTTCTACTCCTCCTCATTTGAGGATCTCAGTTTAGAGTGCGTGCAACCCATTTGTCAAATGAGGAGTCCTGATCAGGGACTTTTTGAAGCAACACAATTTATTACTATGATGCCAGTTAAATTGTCATGATTTCATTCTATGGACTTCTGGTTTTTGCTGTTTCAGGTAGGGTACTTCTGAATTCTCAGCCAAAGAGCTCAGCCAGTACCTCACCAAACCACAAACCCCAGGATTCTATAGGATGTTGCTGTGGCAGTTAAAGTGGAATCAAAGTAGTGTAGTCTGAAAGGACCTCAGATAGTACAGCACTTTCCATGTGCTGTTGTGTGCACATAGGGGCCCTTTTTCTCTCATACCACGGGCATGGATCCCCAGGGGCAAGGACAATGTGTATGTTGGCATGGGAAAATTCAGACAACAAGTGTATTCCCAATTCCTCACCTGTTCACTCAAAATAAGAACAAGACACATTGGCCATAATTCTGTTCTACACATGCATAAGTTCTCCTATGGAAGTGACTGGATCTTTTTGCTCAATGCACAATGTCCACATTCATTTCTAGGTCATGGAAGCAGAGTTGTACATGCAGTGCCATTGCACATACAGATGTGCAGTCTTGGTCAATGCACATCTAACCTGCCCTTGCTGGCATTGGCAGCAGTACTCCTTCAGTCACGCATTCAGTTGCACATTTGCTTATGCATTCAGTTGTCCAGCACTGCCAATCAATACAAGGGTCACATAGCAGAATCAATGCACAACCACTTGTAGAATATACTGTATGTATATGTGTCCTTAATGTGTCACTGCATGTCTACATGTCTTTTAGTTGTCCTATGCACTCAATAAAGCCTACTCCCAAGCAGCTCCCCTTTCACACTACCCAACCACAGCACTATGATTTCACTGTTAAGTGCCATGATTCAGTCCTATGGAATGCTGAGACAAGTGACTGCTATTTAGAATTCTTAGCCAAAAAACTCTATTGCCTCACCAAATCACAAAACCTGTAGGATGCAGTCATGGTAGTTAGAGTGGAATCATAGTGCTGTAATTGTGCAGTGTGAAGGAGCCCAATCATCCTCAGATGTGCAGCCTTAAGGTGAAGGATACTGTCTTGAAATCAAGGACACCGAACATTTTGGTTACAGAGAATCCAGCAGCGGTGTTGCCAGCTTTCCCCTGATTCCAGCTGGTTGGTTGATTGGCTGAACTATTCCAGCAAATCCAGTTCAGGTTGCCAAGTAACATTATCCATCAGTAGCTCTCCATGCACTTAAAAGGAATGAACATAATAAGAGTAATTAAGGATATCATAACAGTGTCAGGGCTGGAATAATAAACAACAAAAACCCATTCCTCTTATCAGGCGTAATGTAACACAAATCACCATGGCTGCATCCTTAATCCTGGAAAAGTAATACTAGTCAATGTAGAGCAGTGATAGGCATGCCCTGGGCAGTGGGGAGACATTTTGTGTAGAATAAGTGGTTTGAGGATTAGAGACCAAGTTCAATTCCCTGTATGGCCATGGAAACCCACTAGGTGACCTTGGGCACATCACACACTCTCAGCCCCAGAAAACCCCATGCTAATGTTACCCCAATGACAGACCCATCCCAGGGAATATAAATTTGATATCAAATATGCCCACCATGCCAGAGAGGTTGCCCGAGTGGGTACGTAGACAAAGAGGTCAAACGACCGAAACTAGGTCAGGCCAGGAAAATTCCTAGTCACATTTCCCCTAGGAGACCTCAAGCTAAATACATCCGCACGGACAAAGGGTCCTCAGCCGAAAACAGCCTACTTGAGGGGATTGTTGGGTTTTCCCCAGGTTGAACAACTCCAACTTTAGAAAAGTCCTACACTGTGAGGTCCATCTGCATAAACCAATCATGCAAACTACCAAGTTGCTATTGTGCAGCATTTCTCCATCTATTTTGACCATTGCCCTTCCCAGGAGAGGGCCTGCCCTCGAGGTACATTCTGCCCTATAAGTAGTCCCCGTTTTTGAGGGTCTCTTCGGAGAAGTCCCTGCCATGCTAGCAGACTGGCACTCTGTTAGTCGAATGATCCCCTCAGCCACCTCTCTTCACTGAGCTCCATCTTTCTCGCTGCTTTCCGGACTGAAAACTTCAGGATAGGTGCAGTATCACCGCCTTTACACCCTCTCTGCTGAATCTCCTATCAATTTTCACTTCTTTCCCTTCTTGATAGGCCTTATGTGCGTGAGTGAGTGAGTTGGTGCATGAGAATACATTTATTAATAAAATCCATTCATTGGTATGATTGTCTGGCTATTGCTTGGTCTGACCCCATAAAAATTTGGTATAAGATCCTGCTGGGTTACCCTGCCCCTCATTTTGCTACAGCCAGTGCTCCGCTAATTTCCTCAACTTTTGCATCTTGGAGCGAATCATGGTGTCCCCCAATGGACCCCCAGAAGTCAGAGTAACGATAAGTTCTCCTTAGGGACACCATAAGTTGGAAATGGCTTGAAGGCACACAATAACAAATACCTTCAGCAGACTGCACTCACATACTCAGTGGTGTCCAGAAGTGCTGTTTTAGGCCAGGAATGGGCATAGTGAGGCCTATGGGCCACATGTGACTCTTTTGTGGTTAGAGTTGCCTAAGTGAAAACTGGAGATGGTGCCTCTACTTTAACAGCTATGTAGAAGAGGGAATTTCAGCAGGTGTTGTTATAGCTTGCATGACAAGCTGAAGCGTGCTGAAATTTTCTCTTCTGCACAATCACTATAGGTACAGCAGCCCTCCTCAGTTTTCAATCCTGAAACACTGTGTGGTCTCTGAACCTTCTCCTCAGTCCCAGAAAGCCCCACAGCACCCACATAAAATCTTCAGTGCAATTTTCAGACATCATTTGCTAACCACACAGAAATCCCTGCCCTCAATACATAAAAGCACGCAAAAAATACGTTCATCCTACCTCAGAACTCTGCACTACTCTCACAATAATTGTTTATTTTCTGTACTCCCTCTAAAAATGATGACAGGAAGCGGTGTGAGGTCACTTCCTGTAGCCGTTTTGAGCAGGATTGCAGAGAAAAACAGAGGTATTTAGGCTTGCTGAAAGAGCTATGTCCTGTGGGTGGGTGTGAGCAGATTGACCTGTTACTGCCCTGGCTAGTCCGAGCTTTGGGGATATTAAAAGATATCCTCTTGATATCATAATTCGGCTTCACTTCTCTATTCCTTTCCACGTGCTTGCAAGGCCACCGGACAAGCACGTAAACAAGCTCGGCCGCTAATAGCCGTAAGATTCGAACTACAATACAGGCAGGCCAGAAATAGCTGACTCACTGCTTTAGGAGACCTCCAGGCAAGTACGCTAATTAAGTATGCACACCACTTACAAAAGAGCCTCTGCCCCGCGATAGCAGCTTGATGGGTAAACTATGCAATACCCAAGTACTCTGAGTTTGCATACTGGCTACTCTACTGAGAACTGCTACGATAACTCAATCATTCAGATTCTGACCTTTCGGAGGCTTCGTCTCCAATTCCAAATCTGTTTTCCCCCAAGTACGGCATAGCCTGCAGTCACAATTCTCCCTATAAAAACCCTTGATTCCGAGACCTTCCTCGGATCGCTCCTGAGTTTCATCCCGCCTTGCTGCCGCTTTGCTTGGTGAGCCTCCCCTCAGCTCCACGTGCTGAGCTACATCACACCCCAGCCTTGCTCTCTATTTTTCTGGGCTTCAGGACAGGTGAAGTATCACCCAAACCAGTAATTCCTCTAAAAATCCCTCTATACCACTCCAACCTTTATTTCCTTTAGTTATCTTGTATGAGTGTGTCGCATACACTGTTTTGCTTGTGTTTAATAAACATCATTTATTGTTCCAACTTCTGTGTGCTACTTGACTCGACCCGACCCCGTGGACATAGGGTTCAAGATCTCGCTACATTACCCTGCCTCTCGTAACGCTAAGCTGTGCTCTGAGCTAATTTTCCCCACCTTTAGTTGAGCACAATTTGGTGTCCCTCCCGGGACTCCCAGTACACAGGGTAACAGACCCCTAGCTTTCCACAGTTGCCCATTGCTGTTTTGGGCAAAGAGAAGCCACTTTCAGTTGCTTTTAGATGGGATTTGTTCCTGTTTCATGGTGAGTGGTGGCCCAAAACAGCATTTACACTTCCCTGGAGTTTATTTTCAGCTGAACTTCTTTGGCCACTTTTAAAACACAATCAGGTTCCAGGAAGCTAAGGGACACACAGGACCCTTCCCCAGAGCTACATGTGGCCTAACCGGCTGAACAGTCTGCCCCCCCCCACCATAGACACTGCTGAGCCAATCAGTGGCTCAGTGACTTCCATATCAGGGGACTGGTGAACCCACTCTGGATTTTAGCTTGAACTTTAAAGGATATAGCCAGGTCTGTTCTTTACAACTTATAGCAAAGCCTTTAACTGTATAGATCATGAGAAATTACCACTCTCTCTTAAAGAAGTGGGTGTGCCACAACATTTGATCATCCTGCTGTGTAACCTATACAGAGATGCTACCATCAGGACAGAATACAGAGAAACAGAATGGTTTCCAATTGGCAAGGAAGTCAGACAAGGCTGCCTTTTGTCGCCCTATCTGTTTAACTTGTATGCTGAACAGACCATATGTAAACCAATATTAGACTCCAAAGAAGGAATATCAACAATTTAAGATATGAAGATGACACCACCACTAGCAAAAAATAGCAAAGAGTTGTAATGATTACTGAGGAAAGTCAAGGCAGAAAGTGCAAAGACAAATTTACAGTTTAACCTTAGGAAAACAAAAATAATGACCACAGATTATTTGAATACCTTTAAGGTAGATGAAGACATTGAAATAGTTCAAGACTATCCATACCTTGTTTCAGTCATTAATCAGAATGGAGACTGCAGTCAAGAAATCAGAAGATTAGAATGTGAAACAGCAGCTGTGAAGGAACTGGACAAAATCCTGAAGTATAAAAATGTATCATTGAACACTAAAGTTAGGATTGTCCCGGCCATCATGTTAACAATTTCTATGTATGGTTGTGAAATTGGACAGTGAAGAAAGTTGATAGGAAGAAAATCAACTCCTTTTGAAATGTGGTGCTGAAGAAAAGTTCTACGAATACCATGGACTGCTAAAAAAACTATGAATGAGTCCTAGAGCAAATGAAGCCTGAACTCTCCCTAGAAGCCAAGATGACTAAACTGAGGTGGTCATACCTTGGCCATATCATGAGAAGACCTGACTCGCTGGAAAAAGACAATAATGCTTGGTAAGATAGAAGGCAGTAGGGCAAGAGGAAGGCCGCATTACAGATCAATCAAGGAAGACATATCCCTGAATCTGCAAGACCAGAGCAGGGCAGTTGAGGATAGGGTGACATGGAGATCTCTCATTCATAGGGTTGCCATAAATTGAAGCAGACTTGAAGACAGTTAACAACAAGCTTTTGACCCTACTTGGGGGTAAGGGTTAAGTGCTTTTAAGGAACCAGAGCATACATCATCAGCCCTTGTTGGAGCCAAATGGACCAATCATCTAACTTCATAAGCAGAAACTTCCCCTTATTGGCTAACAATGAGTTTGCCCTATTTTTTTTTCTGCCTGACTAAGCCCCTGTGATTTTTGCAGCTGCAGGAACAGAATCAAAAGGCATTCTGTTGTTGCAATTTTTCTTACCACAAAAATGTGCAAGCTGTACCTTCAAGTACATCTTAAAAATCAAACACTATCAAGAAAAAATGAAGGTGACAATCCTAGGTTAAACCTGTTAACTCCAGGGAAGCTGACACCTGAGAATAGTGCCTTGTGATTGCAGCATCCCTTTTGCCTTTAAATGCAGGTTGGTTGATATACAACTCTCCAGTGTCTTGGGAAATGAGGCTGATAAATTAATGCACAGAAATAATGCATTTCCAGTTAGGAAAGCTCGTTCTGCGAGGCACCTTTGTTTCCCACCTCCCCCACTGCAATGCTTTATAATTCTGCTGTTGCTTCTGCTCATTATGCATAAATTTGATTGATCATTTAAACTAATTTTAGCGAAAACAAATGAATGCGGCATGTGTACCCTTAATGAATTCTTTTTCTTTCTGCACCCACAATGCAAGAATGGTACACCAGTTCTACACAGTAGCCATTTCTGGACCAGAAGAGAGATACAAAGAGTTGATTTAGTTCTGCCCTTTGTCTGAAATGGCAACAGAAGTTGTCAACATGCTGAAGAATTAGGCACTTGCCATTGTGCTTATGGAGTTGGAAGTAGCCGAGGATGGCCCTTGACGTGTGGAGTACTATGTCATGTTTATTGTTAAAAGGGTGATAAATTTGTAACCTTTCTAATTCAACTGATAGGGTCACCAAGCAACTAATATTTTACTGGTCCAATCAGTGAGACAGTTTTGGGTCACATAACAAATATTGAGATCCAAGAAGGCAGTAAAATCCACAGTTTGCCAAGCTTCATGATACACTGCCTGACTCTTCTTTAGTTCTATCATGACTCTTTCATTCACGGCAAGTTTCTACTCTGGGACTCTATAACCGGTAACTTAGGACCACAGTAAGCTACATTTAGCTAAGCTAAGCCAAATTTATCTGCTATGGTTTGATTTGGAGGGAAAGGATTGCCAAGATTCTTCCAAAAGTGTCTGTTGTCTGTTTGTCAAAGCATATGATTTTCTTCACCTATGTATTTTACTTTGAAGGCACCTAGTCATTGCAGGGCAAATATTGACTGAATTTGCAACTCTCATTTCTGAGGCATGTATCTCTGAAGAAGCAGTGGTGGAGCTTGGAGTGCGTGGAGTGGGGGGGTGCTATGGCGTGGGGGGCATGGCATGGGGGTGCGGCCAGGGCATGCAGAGGCATGGCCAGGGTGTGTGTGGGGGGTGACTACAGGCTGGGATGCCCCCAAAAACATTGCCACCCAGGGCAAACCACCTCCATCACACACACACCCATCTCTACACTACTGCGAAGAATATCCTTTTGTGGAAGGGAAAACGGGTGGTTTCTGGGGAAACCTTTCCCTTTAATGCCCAATTAAACTCTTCACCACAGATGTATGTTGTCTGTTGAATCTTGGCCATCAGGCTCTGAAATCATCTGTTGCTAGTGCTATTCTTAACAGTAAACCTTAGATACTAGGAACAATCTGTTTGATTCTTTCATATCTGTTTTAGGCACTTTTCCACTGAAGACTCCTATTCTACATTTATCTTTGCCCTTTAGCCAATGCATCTCAGAAAATGGCAGATCTTTTAATCTGAGTTTAGCTCTGTTTTTTTAAAAAAAAAAAAAAACCAGCTCTTTCCATTTAGTCCAATTCTCTTCAATAATTTTCCTTTTCAAAATCCATAAGAAGTTCATTTCCTATACTGGTTTGCAGGGAGGCAGACCTTTTTTTCGTGTCATGTGTTGTATAACAAACTGACTACAGAATTTGGGCACCATGCAGATGTTAATAAAGCTACACAGCTCCTTGGCAGGGCTCTCTCTCAACATATGCCTGCAGCACAGCTTCTCCTGTTCCAAGAGACAAGAGGCAAGAGATGAAGCTGGAGGCTGGATCCTGCTTATTCATTCAGAACACAAATACACTTGAAACATTTGTTTTTTGACTTCAGCTCAAGCCCCAAGGAAGACCTTCTCCTCCTCCTTTTTTCAGGTAGTTCACAACTTTCCTAAAAGAATCATAGAAAAACAACCAAGGACTAAGGCAGCAGGCACAGCAGTAAAAGACCCAGAGAGCAGTCAGAAAGAGGGTTAGTGTAATGGTTTGAGTGCTGGACTAGAATTCTGTAAGATCAGGGTTGGCATTCCCAATCAACCAGAGAAACCCACTAGATGACCTTAGGCAAGTCACACACTCTCAGCTTTTGAAGAAGCCAGTGGTAAACCTACTCTGAATAAAAGTTGCCAGGAAAATCCTAAGATAGGGTTGCTATAAGTTGGAATTGATTTGAAGGCACATAACGACAATTCTAAAAAGTGCACCTGAATAAATACGTTGTTAACTGAGGTCTAAAGATAGCTGAATCTCTCATCTCACAATTCTGTTGCTGAAATGTCATTACTGAGATGTGATTGAATATTCCAATGAGAAGTGCTTAGAAAACTTTTTGACCATGGGTGTGTCACACTCAGCCCTAGAAAACACCACAATAGGATCACCTTAGGGTCACCATAAGTCAGAAATGACTTGAAAGCACACAACAACATTGTTGCCAGAATCTCCTACCCAGCATAACCAAGCCAGAAAGCTTCTAAAGAGGAACCATTTCTTCCTTATACAAGCAGTTTCTTTAAATGAAACATCTTCCCCAAGTGCAGAACAGGCCATCTCTACAATTGTAATCACACCTTGCTGTGATCACAATAATTAACATTCCCACCCCAACGTATGACAGCAACAGTTTTACCATCTTCTTCTTATGAGGGTTCAGGCTTGATTTTCTCTAAGGCCCAGTCATTTGTCTTTTTGGCAGTCTATGGTATCTGCAGAACTCTTCTTCAACAACACATTTTGAATGAGTTGATTTTCTTCCAGCTAGCTTTCTCCACTGTCCAGCTTTCACACCCGTATATGAAAAATGGAAATACTATAGCCTGGATGCTTCTGACTTTGGTATTTAATTATACATCATTACCTTTGAGGATCTTATCTAGTACCTTCACGGCTGCCTTTCCAAGTCTTTGTCTTCAGGTTTTATCACACAAGGCAGGTAAAGTATAATTACAGCAGAATAATAGCATTTTTGGCAAGGACTTATCACATGTTGTCATTCCTCTTCTGTTGTTCACCTGGAGAGACGATTTGGGAAGTTCTTTAACAAAGAAAATGTTAATGATCTCCTTTGTAAAAGAAAGACTTTCCAAATGGTCTCCCACCAGGAGAACAACAGAAGACGAAAGATGTTCCATTAATGACCTTCTTTGAAAAAGAAACACTTTCCAAACAATCTCCCACCAGGAGAATAATAGAAGAGGAACAACATCATGTGGTAAGTCCCTGCCAAAGATGCTATTATCCTGCTATAATTGGGATTTACCTGCCTCGTGTGATAAAACCCTTCTGATTTTTTTACTGCAATCTCCATTTTGGTTAATGGTACAAGAAATCTTTAACAATTTCAGTGTTTTCATTATCCAGTTTAAAGTTATGCAAATCACCCATGGTCATTATTGTATCTTCCTGATATCCAACTGTAACCCTTCATCTTTAAATCAGGCCCAAAGAATACTTAAGTCCTTAAGAACCTGGCTTAATAAGGTATGCATTACTTTAAAAGCTGACATTTAAACTCAGGCCATTGCATAATGAAAACCAGTATGACAACTTTGTTTCAGGGTGGTATAAATGTATTAGGATGTTAGATGAGGAATCACATCCATGGTGTCCACAAAAAAACCAACAGTAAGGGTTTTTTTTTAAGGTTTTAATTGATAGATAATTGTTGACAATACTAACTGGACACAGCCAAGATACATTAAAGGGTTAACCCTATAGTAAAGACATAAGGGGAGAAAGGATAAGAAAAGAAGAAGCAAAATGTATTAATGTGCAATACAATTCTTTGTATCATGTACATGTAATGTACACATGCACATGTAATGTGCAATACAATTCTTTGTATCAAGAACTTACCTGCATAGGTTTGGATGTATAACCTTTTTGTATTGTTACAAAAATGTGAAAATAAAATCTTTCAAAAATTAATAATAATTCTGGAGCAAACTGCATACGTCAGTTGTCTTTTTCCCCCCTTGTGTGCCTGATATGTTGGTGTCTACATCCAACTGATAATGTGGGCAATGGATTGAAATCATGACAAGGACAAGAGGGATTTAATTGTTTTTCAGCACTGCAGTCATAATCAGAATTGTCCTTTTCCCCTCCAAACACCTAGTGCCCACAATGGCCTGAATTGTTGTCTAATTTGTACCAACTAGAAGAGACCACTGAATCAAAGGGAGTTCATCTGTTAACTCAATATTCCATCATTGATTCAACAGGCCTGCTCTAATTGGGGCCCTTTTCGCGCTGCATTTCCGATGCGAAAGGGCCCCTTGAGCGTCACGCACATGTGAGGAGTGGTCCACACCACACAGTCACATTTGTGCGACGCTCAAGGGCCTGACGCGGACTGCGCACGCATTTTTTCATTTTCGGCTTGAAGCCGAAAATGCTGCGCTGTCACACATTGCTCTGGGGCCCCGCGCGCACTTACCTGGTGTGCAGAGCCTCAGGATCCGGGCTGGTCACGCTTCCTGTCCAGTGCAGCCTGGAGAAGGTCCCAGGCTGCACTGGAAAAGGAAGAGGCGGGGCTCTCGCGTGAGCAGGAAGCTCGTGCGGAGCCAAAGGACCCTGGGCACGAAAGCCTCTCTCTGGAGGCTGCTCGCGCAAGCCCCGCACCCCAGCACTACAAAAAGGTAAGGTACAAAAAGCATCTGGGACTGGCAATCAGATCCAGGCCAGTGGGAAGAAAGCTCCAAGGGTCACCAATAGGACTTTTTCTCCCATTGTGAATAGAAGAGGGGGAGGTTAATTACAGTTGAAATTATGGTTGAACCAAAGGGATAAAGGAAAGGTACACAAACTGTGCCCTCCACTCTATATGTTTTGGTTTTGGTTTAGCCGGTATGACCATTGCTGAAGGGTTCTCAGAACTGTAGCTGAAACCATCTAAAGCATATCAGCTTGCCTGTGATCAAGCCTCCTTCTTGATATGCCATGGCCCCAGTCAGGCTTTCCTCCAAAATTCAGCAAACTAAATAAAATAAAATAAAATATAAAGTCAAATAAAATAAAATAAAATTCTGGCTATATCCACACAAGGCTGCATGACATGGCATACATCCTGTCTAGTCCAACTTGAGAAGGAAAACAAAGACTGCGGCCTCTAAGATGCTATCAGAGGTGATAAAAACCTGGCTTCTCTCCATCTTCCTTGAGTTGGTCCCATCTGCAAGAAGCTAACCTGTCCTTCCAAACATGATTTGACAGGAAGAATCCATCCATCCCACCCACCTTCAGCCGCAGGGGATGCACAATTAATTTCCTACCCTGGTTTCAGGTGTTGTTCCTGACCTTTGAAAGCTTTCAATGATTTGGTTCATGGTTTCCTTAGAAACTGTTAATATGAGACACCAGCAGTTGCAAACTTCACCAGAGGTGTCAAACAGTTTTAACTTTCAAGTTAATAATGGGAGGAAGTGACCCAAGAAGAGAAATTTTACATTTCTTCTTTGTTTGAATTTTATACCATACCTATCCAAAGGTACTGAGAGGTAGGGGCAGGAGTAGCACATGTAAAACAGGCAGAAAAAGAATGCATATTTTAATGGTTATGATCCAGACAAAATTCAGACAAAGACAACTTCACCCACTCCCACTTCACCTACCAGCATTTCTTTTTCTAGTGAAAGAGTGGTATAACAACATGTACTGAGTTACATTAAATCACACTATTGTGGGTCAAAGGATGTTTCAAGGCAGCCTGGCAAAGCCAGCTCACTTGTCAGGAACAGGACATTGGATACTTTTTAATATTTTTCCGATCTCTCTTTACTTATGAATATACTCAAGAACCTTCAAATACCTCAGCTGACCCTGGCTGATTCTGGAAACTTCTAGTCAAGGAGGAGTTTCAAAGACTTTTTGAACCAGCTGAGTCCTATGTTAGCAAAAAGTTTTTTCTCATCTCTACAGTGCTTCTGTATCTTTGGTTATTCGTTGCCCACATCCGCCAACATTTCACAGATGAAAACCAGGAAACATGTGGCCAAGTATGGTCAATGTGGCAAAAGTTATTACTGAGGAAGGGCACACAAGCTAGAAGAGGCCACAGCAGTTTGCTTTTATCTGAGCCTACTGGGAAGGGGAACATTCTACCCCCTCCTCTCCTTTCTCACATTGTGAGTTAATTGGAGTGCAAATTCCTTTTTCACTTTGATCTTAGTTTACAACAGAAGCAACCTGAAAACAAAGAAAAAAACTGGGAGGAGGAGAGAGAAACTGGGACATTTGAAAAGCAGCTGAAAAAAGTGGGACAACAGAGAATTAATCTGGACTATCCCTGCCAAATTGGGACATCTAGAGGGCATTATTGCCTCCTGGTTTGCCCTCTGGTCCAGACTTGGGTCTCTTTTATAATACAGAATCATAGTAATTTGACACCATTTTAACTGTCATGGCTCCATCCTATGAACCCCCAGCATTTTGTACACAATTTTGCATTTTCATTGAAAAATAAAGAATATGGCCCTCAGTGGAGAGAGGATGTGTATTCCCATAGGAATTTTTTTAAAAAAAATCACACTGAGGAGAGCATTGCCTTACAGATACAGATCCTGGTGCACATTTCTGTCTAATGGCTACCTTCCCAAGTGCAGAAGAAGAGTGCCCTGTCATATTATAGCATGGAATTCAACAAGTATGCTTTAAAAAAAAAACAATCCTTATGTCTCTGCTATCATCTCTTTAACACAGTTATTGCACACTTCCACTTTCTTGGCTCCATCCCTATGGAACCTTGGGATGCGTAGTTTTATGATCCATTTAGAATTCTCCATCAGACAGCTCTAGTACCTCACCAGACTACAGATCCCAGAACGTATCCTCAGGGTGCAACCAAGGCAGTTAAAATAACGTACCAAACTGTTGTAATCATGCAGTATGTAGGAGACCTTGCACTTTGGTCCTGACCCTCAGTTTGCTTCTGCCTCCTGGTTTTGCTCTTCAGTCTTGACCTGCTCTTCTGACTGCTGGCTTACCCCATCACACTTGATTCTCAGCATCTTATTCATCTCAGAGTCCTCCTCACAGCCCAACCTGATTGACTGATTCTAATTTCTCTCCATTAAAAGCATGAGCTTCAGGGTTATCAAGACACTGTCCCACAATTTGTTGTAGGGTATTCATCCTTAAAAAAAAAAAAAAGAATAGACAAGACAAGAACCTAGTCTAGCAAACAGAAGAGCCAGCCTGGGTAAATAATCCTAGAATAGAGATCTTCTTGAGGATGCTGATGTCAGACATTTGAGAGTGAGTCACAACAGAAGATAGAATCAAGACTATCCAGGTTAAAACACCCTTAGGGCAAGTTGTTTTCTATTCACTTTCCCCTTTCGCTCTAGCTTCCTGCCATGTCCCAGCTGATGATCTTGCTGTTCCCATAAACCACCGAGACAAGCCAAAGGGAACTAGATCTGCTAGATAAATCTGTCAGGGGCCAGACGGTTCCCATCTTCTCTTTCCAATTAGAGTTAATGGGACTTACACGCATGCATCAAATAACATTATGCGTTGCAAGTTCTTAAGGAAGAATCAATTTAATACCTTTTCCTGGTTACTTTTAATTTTCTTTGAAACAGAAGCTCAGAATGTGCCTCCTTCACCATGCCCTATTTTTCTTTCACCTCAGGTAGGTTGTAATTAATTGCTTTTTAAGATATGGTGGCTGGAATCTTGTTATTTCCTTTCATGCAATATAAATTTGTATGTACTTAACTAACTAGCAGAGATGCTAAGAAACCTGGTTACTGAATTGAAAATTGTGTATTGTGAGTGTCTGATTCACACCTGAACCCCCTCATCAGTGTCCAGTCCAGTCCAGTTCCTTTGCCAGTTCAGCTACATAGGTACAAAGCATCATCCCTCTACTGAATATGGACATTGAAAATCTTCGTAATTCTGTTTCCTGTGAATGAAAGTCCACTTATGAGCATATAACACTCTAACAGGATTCCGGCCAATATTTCAGGTGCTGGGGAGAACATCTACTTTGCATGCATATATGAAATCCTAGGGTCAGTGCCCAGGAACACCAACTAGGAGATTGCAGGCAACAGGGAAAAATGGTTACCTGAGATCCCGGAGAACTGGTATCTAATCACAGTAGAGTGGACAAACTAAAACTAGACAGAATAATGGTCTGGTTTAATATAACACAGTCACATGTGTTTAGCTGTGCTGATAACACTGGGCCATACATCTAGAGTGATAATCAAGTGACAACACTCCACGCTAAGTTCTTTTTTTAATGTGCTACAAACCTAAACTGGCCTGACTTTTGGAACACCGCAAGCACAAAATGCTTCTATTTTTGTTATTGTTGTTGTGTGCCTTCAAGCTATTTCCAGTTTATGGCAACCCTATCACAGGGTTTTCTGGGGCTGAGAATATGTGACATGCCCAAGGTCACTCAGTAGATTTCCATGGCTGAGCAAGAATTGAACTCTGGTCTCCAGGGTCAGACCAACATTCAAACCACTACAAGATTGTAATCCAGGCTTACGATCTCATCACATTGGGAACTTACATTCACAGTCATTGATGACCAAACATGACCCAAAACCTCTCTCTCAAGCCAGGCAGCACCCCCCAACCAAAGGATTTTGGAGGTACTGCAAACTGGGTGTTCAGAAATGCTCTCACTGTTGTGGGACACACTGAGAGAAACAGTTGTGGCAGGACCTCGAGGGCTCTCTCCAGTTCCCTATCTCAGTGCACCTCACAATAAGGAGAGCACTGGAGCTGCCATTTTCTAGTGCTCCAGTCTGCAGCACCTTGGAAACCTTTCAGCTGGGGCACTGCCTAGCTTAAGAGGTAGGTTTTGAGGGGTAGCATCAACAAAAGAACGTATGACAATGGAGCTCCTGTCATCAGAGCTACATCTGCCAGTGCAGGATCTTCACCACTGTTTATTAAGCTCTGGATCCGTGGCTGCTCAACACATGCAGATTAGTGACGTGATCTGCTCCCCATCTAAACAATGGGTTGGATCCAAACTCATGCTTGATCAAAACCTGGGAGAATGAATTAGCCTTTTAGCCAAATCAGGTCATTACAGGGTGCTGGCGAGGAAAGGATTGCCTGTCTTTTGCAGGCATCAGTGGGACTGGCCTATGCATGTACTATAATATCATAATGTACTGAAAATTTAGACCAAATTAAAACACGCTCCTGAGGGAAACAGTCCTCTCTCTGTCAAGTCAAGAGGGTGTAAGTTTGTCAAGCCAAAGCACTAAACAAACCAAGTCATGCTGACTATACAAAATTGCTTTTAGTCTTGGTGACAACCAGGCATGAATGCCAGGCTAATCATTTGTTCATCTGTCTCACTTTCACTGGATCTGGCCTCTTTCAGAGACAGGATATTGAGCCAGGCTAGATTTATTTCTTGGCTCTGGTGACTGCTTCTTGTCATCATTCATGGACTTCTCCAAATGAACCACATAGTATGTACAGGGTGAATCAAACTAACTCAATGCATTCCTCCAGAGAACTATATTGTGTGTGTGTGTGTGTGTGTGTGTGTGTGTGTGTGTTAGGTTTGTAATGTGTAACTTGCATGTGTGTTTAGGGAAGGGCATTTACCATTCTCATCCAGAGAGCTCCTTGACCTGCGTAAACTACAAACCCCAGAATTCCACAGGATGCTGAAAGTGGAATAATAGCACTATAACAGTGTTGTGCAGAAACGGCCTCATTAAACCACAAATTACAGATTCTGTAGGATAGCATGACAGCAGTTAGAGTAAGTTCAGACTGCTGTATCTCTGTAGCACATTTCATCTGATTATGATGTTTTAGGCAGTAAGCTTTGAGAGAAATGAGAGAGAAGTGGCACAATGTTGACCAGGGATAGGGAACCTTAGGCCTTGGGGTGAATCTGAACCTTGTGGGTTCCTCATGCAGACCCCTAGGCTTCACCAGATATCAGTGCCCCCTCTCCCTATAACATCATCATTTGGTAGTTTTCCAGTTTTCATAAATCTTTTACCCACTCTCAAAATTTGAAATGCTTCTCCTAAGGGTTAGGCATTTAGAGCAAGAGCTTGAAGTCACAACAATGTACTATTATTTTCAGTCCAAAGCTTCTGCCTTTGATCCAGCCCATGACTCAAATGCAGACCCCAAGAATTTCTCTGAAACAAAATTGGGTTCTCAGGCTCAAAGATGTTCCTCAGCCTTGCTACAGATGTCATGGTGGAGATGGGCTCAAGAAAAAGGAGAACAAGTAGAGTTGTTTAAGAGGATTTCAAGCAGGTAAAACAGGTAGCATCCTTGCACCAGGTATTTTTAAAGAAATTGTAACTGGGTGTCCATTTCCACATTCAAAAGTTTCATGAGTGGAAGTTTTGGCACTATGTGTAATCCTGACATTCAGACTGCATTGAATACAATTTTGGGGAGGAGGAAGAAGAGGTGGTGGTGCTGGTGGTTAATGCAAAGCTGCAAACATTCAAACATATAAATATCCTAGCAATTTTTATTATTCTGTGCACTAGTAGAAAATACCTGGATTGAAAATACCTAACACGATCAAAGCTTTAAAAATGGTTTAAAAATGCGAGTGATCCAGTATTGCAGGACAAATATTTGGGAGTTGTTTTTAATTTTGGTTAGCAATAGCTGTCTGAAGGCATTAAAACAGGAGTGGAAGTCATGTGGTTCACTGACCAAATTGCTTGTGCCCCTTTGTAGGATGGAGAAAACCAGGACTGGGTATCCATTAGGTCACACAACTATTACTTTTAAAATGCCTTGCACTCTGCTTTGTTCCACTAAAACAGGCTTGCCTGAACTCCTCTCTGACTGAGATTGCAAAGAAAGAGAGATCTTTGAAGCCAGTCACCTTGAACCAGGTAACGACACTCCTATGGCTCCTTAGAGCATCCGTTATATGCCAAAGCATTATAACTGACTAATGCACAGGGAAGCATTTGGGCTCTGAGAATGATGACCATGGCTGCCGTGGGAGGCCATTGTTTCAGACTCACCTTGGGCACATGGCTAGGAAGTGTCTTTTCTCCAGCCCTGCATGCCCTCGACCAGCTGCCTCATCCAGGTGTTGCAGGTCTAAGGAGTGGGTGAATGGGTGGAGGAACAACCTTCATAGCCTTCAGGGTCAGACGAACCTCTGTAGCAATATCAAAGAGATGGAAAAGAGAAGGAGGAGCAAGAGAAAAACTATGGCAGACTGGGCTTTTGTCTCTAAACAGTTTGCCTTTTCCTATTTTGGTGATCGCTCATGGAGAATAAAATGCCAAGGCATCATCACAAAGACAACTAAGGCAAAACTTCCAGAAAATGACAGCCAGACATCATCATCACCATCATGAAGAATATTCTGGGTATAAAGCTAGGCACACTCTAGGGTGGGCTGACAGGAAGGTCTTCTGGGTGACCGTTGTCAGTCTAGTCCTGGCCAGCTTAAGTAAATGGTCCCCAGAGGACCTGAGTGTACAGGGTGGATTGTATGGGATTGTATGGGAGGAGACAATCCTGCATGTAATTTGGACCCAAACGATGTAGGGCTTTAAAGGTAATAACCAGCACTTCGTGTTTTTCCCAGATACTAATTGAAAGCCAATAGAGTGATTTTAATATTGGTGTGATATGTTCACTCCTCACTGCACACCTGTCCAAGTTTTCATCTATGAAATGTCAGGGGGTACAAGATGTTTGAAGTACGCCAATTAATGCTTTTTTCCCAATTACTGAGCAAAATTTAAGATGTTGCTGTGCTACAATTGTATTAGTTTCATACCATTTTAACTATCATGGTTCTCTCCTAAGAAAGTCTGGGATATGTAATTTGCTGGAGTACTGAAAATTATCTGCTAGAAAATTGGAGCCTATTCACCTGAGCTACATTTCCTAAGGCATCTCATAAAACAGTACAGAATTAAACAGATTAATCCTCAGTCACTCTCTTGGGATAGCTTGGTACCTTCCAAGGATCTTACCAAATGGACAAAGGCAGGCCAATTAGTGGCATGAAACCAATATAAATGAGTAGTTCAGATACACTTTATATTATGTTACAGTTTTAGTGCAATAAGGGATAACATAACTTAGTTTTGTTACTTTTATCATCTGTGTGGTGTTACCTCACTACTTAGACATGTTATGTACCTTGGGCCAGAGGCCTGCTTTTCTAAAAAATAAACATGTTTACTGTAGTTACGTTCCTAAAAGGTAACTAAAATCAGCCGACTTTGTTACTTTAAGATGATGAGAAGAAAACTACTTCAAAGAATTGTTAACTACAGTGGCCCTTCGACTTTTGCAAGGGTTCTTGGTGCAGTACCCTCACAAAAGCCAAAAAAATAATAATAATAACTCCCCATGCCCAAGTGAGTGCTCCCCCTCCCATTCCCTTTCAACCTCCCACGGTCAGCTGTGTTTGCCTGGGTGCGCTGCCTTCCTTCCAGGCACCCAGGCAATGGACAAGTGAATGTGAGGGATCAGCCACATGCCTTCCTCCCCCCGCCCCCAAATTCATTTGCACTTTGCCTGGGTTTACTGCTTTCCAGGCACCTGGGTGATAGGCAAGTGAATGGGAATGAGCAATGACACAACCAGAAGGCACGCATGTGGGACTGCCCTCTGACATTCACTTGCATTTTTCCCAGGTCCGTGGAAGGAAAACATGCCCGGGCAAACAGAGGGGGAGAAAGAGGGGAGGCAAGCAGGTGCCTCATGAATAATCAAGTTCACAAAGGTCAAACCCACAAATGTGGAGGGAAGACTGTATAACAATAACTGTTTGGGAAAAATTGGGACTGCCACTAGAACTTTTTTTTTTTAGTACCCTTCCAACCTTTGATCACACATCTAGTTCACGCATTACTTAATGTGATTCTTTGTTGCTGAAGTTATTTATGTACCGTCAAGCTGACTTTGACTTATAGTGACCCCATGAATGAGAAATCTCCAGAAGAACCCACTATTTAACGGTCCTGCTCTGGTTTTGCAAGCTCAGAGCCCTGGCTTCCCTTACTGAGTCAATCCACGAGTCATACGGTCCATCTCTTTTCCTGCTGCCTTCAACATTTCCAAGCATTATTATCTTTTCCAATGAACTGTGTTTTCTCATGTTATGTCCAAAGTAAAATAGCTTTAGTTTAGATATTTTGACTTCTAGTGAGAGTACAGATTAGATTTGCCCTCAGACCCATTTACTTGTCAGTTTGGCAATCCATGACACCCAAAAATTCTCCTGCAACACCACACTTCTAATGAATTTTTTTTTCTTTCCAGTTTTCCTCATTATCCAGGTTTCATATATCTACACAGAAATCAGAAATACTGTATTATCACATGGATAATCTTGACCTTCGAGTTCAACAATACATTTTTCTTGGGCATCTTACCTAGTTTCTTCATATTTTCCCTTCCAAGTCTTAGGGTCTTTCCGCACTACACTGTTATAGTGCTATTATTCCACTTTCAACATCCTGTGGAATTCTGGCGTTTGTAGTTTACGGAAACCAAATTGCTCTCTGGCTGAAGATTCTCAGTGCCCCTCCATAAACTGCAAACTCCAGGATTTCATAAGAGATTGAAAGTAGAATAATAGCACCATAACAGTGTAGTGCAGAGATGGCCCTAGTCTTTTGATTTCATGGCTACAGTTTCCACATTGACTGATGACTGAGTCAATGTACTAACCATTTCAATGTCTTCTTTACCCATTTTAAAGTTACATAAATCATCTGTGGTTATTATTTTTGTCTTCTTAATATTCAGCTATAACTCTGCTTTTGCACTTCCTCCTTTAACTTTCATTAGGAATCCTTCTAAATCTTTGTCATTTTCTGCTAGAAATTTGGTGCCATCTACATATATTACATTATTTATGTGTTTTCCTTCACTTCTCACACCTTCTTCATCTGAGTCTAATTCTGTTCTCTGTATATTTTCTGCATATAGATTAAACAGATAGGGTGATAGAGTGCACATTTGTCTCATACCTTTGCCAGTTGAAAACCATTCTGATTCTACATATTTTGTCCTTTTGCCCAGAGTATAGGTTATACATCAGGACAATCAAATGTTGTGGCATCCTCATTTTTTAAGAGCGATTCATAGTTTTTCATAATCTGTTACATATTGGCTGGGGTCCATTCCCCCATCAATTGAGAAGCAGCTGTCTGATGTTTCCACATTCCTCACACCAGATATTGCTCATATGAGGGAGATTTGTGACCAGGGTCCTTTTTCTGCCAGTAGTACCAGAAACTGCTCACAGGAAAGGGTGGCAACATCTGGCAGCTGCTCCTCAATTGACAGGGAAACAGACACCCACCAATCCCAGACGCTGCTTATTGGTAAGTGGGGTTTGAGGGCCTCTGGCTGGAATACACTTTGTAGCACCATAGCTACAGTGCTGCATAGTACGTAATGATCATACAGGGTTCTGCTGACAAATAGTTAAAATTTAACAAGATTGATATTAAAACAGCACTGAGCAAAACCAGAAAACCTTAGTTTAAAACAAAGATTAAAAACAGTTGTTGGCGTTATTGTGTGCCTTCAAGTCATTTAAGGTGTTCTGGGGATGAGAGTGTGTGACACACTCAAGGTCACTTGGTGGGATTTCACGGCCAAGAGAGGAATCAAATCCTGGTCTCCAAGGTTGAAGTCCAATGCTCAAACCACTACACCACCATAAAAATCCCTTCTTTTATTAAGGCCTTCTCTTGTTAAAAGACAGTATCCGAAGACTTGCTGGAAAAAAAAGGTCTTAACCTCGTGCTGATAACACAACAGAGAAGGAGCCATCCCAGCTTCCCTGGAGAGGGAGTTCCAAATTGTGAGATAATCCACAGAGAAAGCCTTTCTTGCATTCTCGTCAGCCATGCTCATTTGGGAAGATGTAGTCCTGATTGATTTATATCCTCCCTTCTCTCAGTACTGGGAACCAATATGGATCAAAATAAAATTAAAACCAATACAGATGTTACAAATATAAGCACAGGTAAAAAATGTACAAAAAGGTAACTTGCTAAAACGTAAACACAGTATAGCATAGTTCCAGTGGTTAATCCCTATAAGAGTAGATCCATTGAATCAATGGAATTTACACTAGTGTTGATTTACCAAGTTCCCATCAATGCAATGTGCCAAGCTGAGAGTAAAAATTGGATTTAAGTCTATAGTACTGTTGAATTACAAATGATTTTCAAACACACCAGTTAAATAAAATAGCACAGCATTAATCTTCAAAGTTCCTTCCTCACAACTAGTCAATTGCTGAAAGTCTGCCAAAATGGAAAATAAGCCTTTGCCTTCGAGGATGCCCCAGGGCCTGGGAGCAGCCACCAAAGAAGGCTCTCACTTACTTCCTCACCATCTATGCCTCTAATTAGTCTCAACACCTCTCAAGGCTGCAATCTCAGGGAACTGCTTTGCTTTTCCAGATCTCCAGGAAGAGACACAGATCTCAGGCCATTTCCGCACGAGGGAATTAAAACAGCGCGGTGTGTCCTCTCATGGAGGTTGTCTGCACTTTGGAGCGGACTAGGTCCGGACTACTTACCTCAGATCTGCACTTCAGTCTGCTCCAAAATGCCCCCAACTGGTCCTCCAGCACGCTTTTTAGAGAACGGAAAAAACAGGTTTTTCATTTTTCCGGAGTGCGCCATTTCGTACCTGCTCCCTTGTGCAGATCATAGAATCATAGAAATGTAGAGTTGGAAGAGACCCCACGGGCCATCCAGTCCAACCCCCTGCCATGCAGGAACACCCTCAAAGCACTCCCGACAGATGGCCATCCAGCCTCTGCTTAAAAACCTCCAAAGAAGGAGACTCCACCACACTCCGAGGCAGCATATTCGCTCTGACCATCAGGAAGTTCTTCCTGAGGTTCAGGTGGAATCTCCTTTCCTGCAGCTTGAATCCATTGCTCCTTGTTCTGGTCTCTGGAGCAGCAGAAAACAAGTCCTCTCCTTCCTCTACATGACATCCCTTCAAATATTTAAACATGGCTATCATGTCCCCTCTTAACCTTCTCTTCTGCAGACTAAACATACCCAGCTCTCTAAGTCTATCCTCATAGGGCATGGCTTCCAGGTCCCTCACCATTTTGGTCGCCCTGCTCTGGACCTGCTCCAGCCTGACCATGTCCTTCTTGAATTGGGGTGCCCAGAACTGGACACAGGATTCAAGATGAGGTCTAACCAAAGCAGAGTAGAGTGGTACCAGTACCTCCCTCGATCTAGACACCATACTCCTATTGATGCAGCCGAGAATTGCATTGGCTTTCTTGGCTGCCGCATCACATTGCTGACTCATGTTCAGCTTGTGGTCTATTAAAATTCCTAGATCCCTTTCACACGTACTGCTATCCAGCCACGTGTCCCCCATCCTATATTTCTGTATTCCATTTTTTCTACCTAAGTGTAGGACCTTACACTTCTCTCTGTTGAATTTCATTTTGTTAGCTTTGGTCCAGCTCTCCAATTTGACCAGCTCATTTTGAATTTTGATCCTGTCCTCTGGCGTATTAGCAACCCCTCCCAATTTCGTGTCATCTGCAAATTTGATGAGCATGCCCTCTATTCCTTCATCCAAGTCGCTGATGAAGATATTGAACAGCACTGGGCCCAGGACAGAACCCTGTGGCACCCCGCTAGTCACTTCTCTCCAGGATGAAAAGCAGCCATTCGTGATCACCCTTTGGGTTTGGTCGGTCAACCAATTACAAATCCAACTAACAGTAGCCCTGTCCAGCCCGCATTTTACTAGCTTCTTTGCAAGAATGTCATGGGGAACTTTGTCAAAGGCCTTACTGAAATCGAGAAATGCTACATCCACAGCATTCCCTTCATCTATCAAGCTAGTAACTCTATCATAAAAAGAGATAAGATTAGTCTGGCATGACTTATTTTTGAGAAATCTATGTTGACTTCTCGTGATTACCGCATTGCTTTCTAAGTGATTAGAAACTGACTGTTTAATGATCTGCTCCAGGATCTTTCCGGGTACTGACGTCAGGCTGACTGAGCGATAATTATTTGGGTCCTCTTTTTTTCCCTTCTTGAAGATGGGGACAACATTTGCCCTCCTCCAGTCTGCTGGAACTTCTCCTGTCCTCCAAGATTTCTCAAAGATTATAGCAAGCGGTTCCGAAATGACCTCTGCCAGTTCTTTTAATATTCTAGGATGTAATTCATCTGGCCCTGGAGACTTGAATTCATCCAGTGTGGCCAGGTATTCCTGTACCACCTCTCTACCTATTGTGTGCCTCATTTCCCTGCGATCTGCAAAGGGTGGGCTTTAGGCGTGGCGAGCTTCGCGGTTGGTTGGGACCCACGAACAACTGGAAGCCACCATTTTGGAAGCCAGAGCAGTGTGGATCTAAGACCTCGCACTCCTCCAATTCACCGTGGACGAGATGAGGAGTCCTGTGGAAGGGCTTAAGGGACAGTCCATGTTGGTCTGTGCCCAGAAAGATCTGGTAATACCGGCACAGAGCGATTCCCTCACTTCGTGCGGAAATGGACTCAGAGTGAGTGGCACAGAAGGAGAGACACCTGGTCTCTTTGGTTCAGCCCAAAGGTGTTTGCACATACGTTGTGTTTGTCCATTGTCAATGCACCAAGAAGCCAGCAGCAAGAGAAGGGAACTGGGAAGTTTGGGTTCCTTAACCTCATTGTGCCATTTGAAGCAAGGCAGAAAGAGAAGTGCCAGCATTACAACACACAACCTGCTTATTGTGCATGCCCTTTCAGTGGTGGTGCAGAGCATGGGTGAACTCACCAAGTGGTGAGCTTGCAACAAGCTTTAATAGTAGCAGAGGGTCTAGAAGGACTCCCCGCATGTGTCACATGGCTTATAGTATATAGTCATATGGCAAGATGGAAGACCAGTTGGGAATGGTAGCAACAGTTCCAAGATGGTAGGTGCATTATGACACCCACTTGACCACCAAAAAATAATGAAGGAGAGATTGCTGGGGCTTTGGTTTGCCATACTACCCTGTTAGCCGGGTTTTATTCAAATTTGGACCCATCTGCCCAGATTTCTCTCATGCTACAAGTAACTGCTCCCTCCTCTCCTCCCTGTTGAGTTAACTGAATTGAAACCGCTTTTGCACTTTGATCTCAGTTTGTAGCAATTAAAGTAAGCTGAGGACAAAGGAGGAAAGTGGGAGGAGAAGAGACAAACTGGGACACTTTAAAATCAGTGGAAATAGTGGGATGACAGAGACATAATCAGGACTGTCTACAAAAGAGAGACAGCTGGAGAGTGTGCATCAGACATAGTCATCCCCTAATCTTAAGTATTATCATTATCATTAACATATCTAACCTTTTCCCCCAATACGAGGAGTTAAGACAGCTTACAAACAAATTAAAAAGAAATCAAAATGCATGCAAAACATCAGTAAAAATATACAGAGGTTATGTTTTAAATGCAGTTAAATAATTGATACCAGTGGGTCTTAACCTGGTGTTAACTTCACAGGGGTCCACGAAAAGCTCAAAGGTTGCTCAGCCTGTCTCTTTCCCCACAACAGAATAGCAATGTGACAGGAACCAAGGTGAAAGGAAGCAGGCAGGCTGGCTGGCTGGCTGGGCCTGCACATTGCCTGTCACATGGCTGCTCTCTGGTAGGGAGTAACAGCAGAGCTGACAGCCAGACAGCCAGACAGCATTTGCTCTTCTTCTCTCTCTCTCCCTTCCTTCCTTTCCAGTGGAGAGCAGTCCAATGTACTACCAGAAACATTCATCCTTTTTTTTTTCCTTCTTCACTAGAAGAGGAGACTGAGATGGGCGAGGGAGGGAGGGAGGGAAGGAAAGAAAAGAGGTGCAAAGAAAAAAAAACAGGGGTTGAAGGCAAAAAAGACCTCAAGTGGATCACTGTTGGGAAAATGAGCCGCCACTCTATTCAGATAAAAGCATGCGCATTTATGAATGGAAATGAGGAGGGGTCTTGTATAGGGAGATTGTTTCAGCCCTTCTGTTTTCCCTTTGAGCCCCCCCTCCCTTTTGTTTGCCTCTTCCCCTCCATTCTTCTTTTGCCTGTCTCAGTCTCCTCTCCTCCTGGTGAAAAAGACAAAAAGGGGAGTGGGTGCTTGAGTGTTTCTGATAGACTGGATGGCTGGAAAAGAAGGGACAGTGAGAAAGAGAAGAGTAAATGCGGGCTGGCTGGCTGGCTAGCTGGCTGGCTAGCTAGCTAGCCAGCTGGCTAGACCTGCCCTCAATCCCCTCCAGCCTTAAAGTGACAGGAAGAAGTAGGAGAAAACTATTTCCTACCTCTCCAACACCTCTCAGGGAAGTATGCATTTCTGGTTCCTTCCCTCTCTCCCAATCTGAAGAACTTTGATGAGTAATTTTAAATACTGCATTTGCTAGCATATAAGATGCACTTTTTTCCCTGAAAAATAACCTATAAAAATAGGGTGCGTCTTATACACCTGTGGGTCTTATCAGCTGGCAAAAACCAACCCTTTTCCTAAGCATTTTGCCACCATGCAAGTTCTCTGCACAGAGGCAAAATGCACTAAAAGCTAGGGGAAGCTCTGGAGGGGGAAAGGAGGGCAGCTTCCCCCAACCCCACTTTACCTTCTGTTTTGAAAAGGAAGAGAAAAGGGGTAGCTCCAGAGGGGAGAAAAGAAAGTTCATACAGCTTTCTTCTTGCCCCTCTAGAGCACCTTCTTTTCCCTTCCCCTACAAACCAGAAGCGAAAAGGAGGGGTAAGAAAGATTCTAGAAACTTTCTTTCCCTGCTTCTGGTGCTCCTTACTGTCCCTTCCCCTGAAAACCAGAAGGGAAAGAAAGATCCTAGGAACTTTCTTTCCCCTCCTCTGATGCTCCTTAGTGTCCCTTCGCCTACAAACTAGAGGGGAAAGAAATATCCTAGGAACTTTCTTTTCCTGCCTCTGGAGCTCCTTTCCTTTCCTCTGCAAAACAGAGGGGAAGGGGGACAGGAGAAGTTATGCTGTTTTTTTAAGCTAGTTTTTTTCCCAGAAAAAAACATTTTAAAATGAGGTGCATCTTATATGCCAGTGCATCTTATACACCAGCAAATATGGTAAATGTTTGATATACTTTAGGGTTTAAAATTTTGAATTAAGTCTTGGAGGTTCACAGAAACAAGGTATTTAAAGGGGAGTTCCTGGTTTAAAAAAAAAGATGAAGAATAACTTATCTATACAATTAAAGCCATTTAAAAGATAGACAATAAAAATCAACAAAATAGCACACCATGAAAAGTCCATTGCAGTCAACTCCCAAGAGCATGTTGGAACAGAAAAGGTTTCACTTGGCTGGCAATAAGACAGCAAGAGCAGAATTTTTAGTTTTGTTCCTAAAATCTCAGGGAATGGGATGCTACTGACCTTTGAGGGTGGCAGAACTGAGAGAGCTGTTGCCATCTACGTGTTGGTCTTCCTCTCTGCATCAGGTGTAATAGGCTGTTGAGGGTAAAACTGCTTATTATTGAAAGTGAGTTCCGAAGAGAAAGCTGTGCTTGGTTTGCATCCTGCATCTTCCTTGTAAACCTGAGACCATCTCCCCTATGCTCCCCCAGCACACTTAGGAACAAGTAGCTTGGAGCAGATAAGTAACATCTATAGCTGGCTAAGGAATGTGTCCAGAGCAAGGCGACCAAAATGGTGATGGATCGGGAAGCCATGCCCTATGAGGAGCATTTTAGGAAGCTG
This sequence comes from Cyclura pinguis, assembly GCA_030412105.1. NCBI lineage: Eukaryota > Metazoa > Chordata > Lepidosauria > Squamata > Iguanidae > Cyclura > Cyclura pinguis. The sequence goes on from CM059600.1 coordinate 340,044,468, forward strand.
GGTATGTTTAGTCTGCAGAAGAGAAAGTTAAGAGGGGACATGATAGCCATGTTTAATTATTTGAAAGGATGTCATATGAAAGAGGGAACAGACTTGTTTTCCACTGCTCCAGAAACTAGGACAAGGAACAATGGATTCAAACTACAGGAAAAGAGATTCTATTTGAACCTCAGGAAGAGCTTCCTGACAGTCAGAGCTGTCTGGCAGTGGAATATGCTGCCTCTGAGTGTGGTGGAGTTTCCTTCATTGGAGGTTTTTAAGCAGAGGCTGGATTGCCATCTGTTGAGAATGCTTTGCTGTGTGCTCCTGCATGGCAGGGGGTTGGACTGGATGGCCCTGTGGTCTCTTCCAACTCTATTATTTCTATGATTCTATGTAACCCTCCAGATGCTGTTGGAATACAAGTCCCATAATCCTTTACCATAGGCTACACTGGGTGACGCTTATGAGAACTACTGTTAAACAACATCTGGTAGGCCACCCATTCCACCATTCCCACTGCAGCAGCTCCCATTGGATTTAGAAAACTAAGCAGAATCAGACTGGGTTAATACTTTGATGTGTACCAGGTAGAGATTTCCAGGTAGGGCTTGGAAAGAACCTTGCCTGAAATGTTGCACTGCTGCTGCCTGTCAGAGCCAACATCACCAGGGAGATGGACCAGTGGTGTGACTAGGTGAAAGCAGCTTTCTGTAGGGAAACAGGTCTTGGATTTAAATGGTTTCTTTGGAGACCAGCTAGGAAAAGAATTCAACTGCATTACAGGCAGCCTAACAACCTCTTCTCCTGAAATTCTAAACAGAAGACAGGCACTGATGGTGCTCTTTCAGTCCGTGACTGGCTTGGCTGAAAGTACTGGATTCTTTTGGCATGCATCTGACAAGAGTCCTTCCAAGCTAGCACTCGTAATTTCTTTTTGCCATGTTATCCTCTTGCTTGTTCTTCAAACTGCTATTCAGTCAAGAATGTCAAGACAGGAAAGACAAAAGCAACCCCCACCCGCAAAATCCCATTTGCTTTCAGATTTTCTTTTAAAACAACTAATGCCTTCTCTTTTACATTACTCACGCCATTTCCTCAAACCTTTTTTCTCTCCTCCCCCACTTCCCCATGCGTGAAATCTGAATTAGAATGCCACCCTTTTGCATATTTGCTGGGTTCATCAGTAATTTAAATTCACTGGGCTGGAAGGAAATTGGTGCACATGGCACTGAGCAGATACTCAGGGTTTTCATCCCAATAAGAACTCCAAATTTGCATTTCAGAAAGCCAAACTTGGCTGCTATTGATGTTTCTTCTTGTACTGTGTTACTAATACTGCCAAATCTCTATAGCCTCCTGAGTGTTACAGTATGTCATTTCTACATTGTACATCACTGAATAAAGAACATAGTTTGGAAATTACTCACTGCCCATAACAATTTACTTCTTAATTAATTTGTTTTCCTAATAAACCAAGCCCCATTATAACTAAACAAGGGGAAAACTTCACTTTCTTTGCTGCGTACCTGGAATATTTTTAGTTGCCAGCAGCCACCATTTCACTCCCCGTGCCCCCCCCCCCCAAAAAAAGACACTTTCTGTAGATCACTCTTCTGGAGGCAGTAGTAAAATGGTAGCCGCTAGCCATGACCACAAACACTCTTGCTCTTACTGGCTAAATACATTGGCTAACATCCTATTAGGCAATTACAATACTGTAAGTTAGATGTATGACATTGTCAATGTTTTATATTCACATTTATAATCATGACACCTACTGTAGATGCCTCTAAAACCCACCTTAAAGATCAAGCAGCCATACCAAGTGAAGGAGTCCTGCAGCACTGGCAAGAAGGTTGCTGAAGGATGATGCATCCAGCCCCTCACAACAGCAAACTTCAGTGTGATTAGGAATTGCAACCGGACCCCACAGGGCCCTGCTTCTACTCATTTCACTGCAGCTCACTGATGTGTGAGGGCTGGATACATCATCTTCCAGGACCCCACCTGCTAGCACCACAGAACTGCTCTTGGTACCAGTGGTGTATCTAGCATAAACAGCACCTAGGGCAAGCCTGGAAGTCGCGCCCCTACCTTCTTACCCCTACCCCCAACCCCTACCCCTACGTGCATGGCTTTTTTAAGCCCTGTTGGCATTGGTGCCGGGGGCACGTACCCTACTTGCCCCACCCTTCATACACCTCTGCTTGGCTTTTAAGGTGGGCTTAAGGGGACTGGGTCAAGGGACAGATTGAGCTGCATGTCCCATTCAGGATCTCAGTCAATGCTTCTCCACCTGCCATCAGAGAAGTGGAGGAAAGAGAACTAACCTTATGTACAAAAAAATACAGAAGCAACACAAAGCCTCCCTTCTCAAACCAGTAAGTTCATTTCTTCCCTGCAACTCATTCAACAGACTTTCTCAAAGCTCTCCCTGAAAGTGCATTGCAATAATGGGGAACAATTTTACACAAGCTCAAACATTTCTTTTTTTATCTGCCCATCATTTTCTAAGTATTTCTAGATTCGAGATCTGTTGAATATCGCAAACAACAAAACTTTTTACAGGCCCCCCATCTTTTAGATGGTTCAGCCCTCCCCCCCCCCAAAAAAATACCCACTTTACTGGGCATTGGAGAGCAGGGGAGAACTAGAGAAGCGTCCTGCTACATTCTTATACCTGGACCCACAGTGATGAGATAATTTTGGGGACTTCCCAAGGATCCTCGAGACCAGTGGTTCCCAAACTTTGGCCCTCCAGGTGTTTTGGACTTTAACTCCCAGAGGCCTCAGCCAGCTTGACCCGCAGTCAGGAACTATGAGAGCTGAAGTCCAAAACATCTGGAGGAAAAAAATTTGGGAGCCACTGTTCTAGACATCCTGGAGGATAATGTCAGTGTTGTGTGTCCAAATCTGTGCTGATCCTGCACTCTCTACAGGTCAATGAATTGGCCCCAGGGGATGCAACAGCTAAAAATTGGGAGGGGAGGGGGTTGGAGGGGAAATCTTTTGTAGTTATTTTAATCAGAATTTCCAGATTTTCTTACAAAAGGACTGTGTTGTTTCTTTGTACATCTGTTGTATGCTGCCTCAGAAACCTGTGTGTTTTGTATAAGGCAAGAAGTGGGTATCTGAGATGATAATAGGCATGTATTTCCAAAAAGGCAGAGCCACCATGTTGTCTTCATCCCAGCTGGGTGTCGCGGAATGCCTCCACACCTACCAGTGATGTATCTCTCTCCATCTGAGGAATGTGTTTAACCACAGACCCTACAGCTTACCCCTTCTTGCCAGTTTTTTTTAGGGGGGGTATTTTTACACTTCTTTCCTGCCCCCCCCCCCCACAAATTTTAACCAGCCTAATTAAAAGTTATAGAAAACTCAAAGGTTTGCCCATCATTGGGGAATATTATTGTGGAAACTTAAGAAGATAGACTGCATAAACATATTTCCAGATTTAGGATTTGGTTTTGCTCCTATGAATCAATACAGCTACTTTCATTTCTGTGTCCAGATCAGGACCTGACTAGTATGGAGTTTACTTTGGCAGCTTTTATATCAGCCGAGTTCTGATATTGTCTGAAAAGTACATGAGGAAAGAGTGACGGTGCATGTGCCCAAATTTCACACATTCAGTCTAATATGCAAAAGAGCCGCCGCACTGTATACACTATGGCAGCAGTTCCCAATTTTTGGTCCTCCAAAATAGTTTGGACTTCAACTTCTCAAAACCCCAGTATGCATATCCAGTGGTGAAGGATTCTGGGAAATGGTGATCAAAACCTGTGGAGGCCCAAAGGTTAAGAATCACTGCACTAAGGGCTACTGACCTCCTTAAAATGACCCAGGTGAAGAAAGCAAAAGTCATTTGTAGACAATGTAGCTGGAAAAAGACTAGAACTTGATGGTCATGGTGGCTAGGGATTCTGGGAGTTGTAATCTAGAAAAAAGGAACTTCTTCAAATTCAGGAAAATATTACACAGTTTTCAGTGTAGATTTCTTTTTAAAAAATGGCTCACCTCTGGCTCTTGACCAGCCTTCACTTTCTCAGCCAGCTGTAACTGCACTTTTCACAGCCCTCAGCTATGTTAATGCTCTCCCCAGCTTTGTTGCCTCTCTCAATTTCATGTTTTCCACAAGCAATCTCTAGTAGAACTCCAGGAAAATCTCTCCAAGTTTGGGACACCAGTTTAATCACAGGGAGTCAGCAGGGAAATTATGTGTTCTCATTTTGGTGTGCAGATCGTTGCCCAGACAAATGACACAGAATGTGAATAAGCAATAATCTCCAAGGGGCTTCCCAAATAAGCATCTTTCCTTGGGTGGTTTCTCAACTGGGTACTCTAAAATATGATGCATTTTCCAGGGGGAATCCGGTAGCTTTTTCAAGGTCAGAGCCAAATCCTACAGCCTTTGTAGGCTGACAAAATTTAAGGCAAACAATTCTTGTGGCCTGCAGAAAGAATGCACAGCACAATACCCCAGATCAGGAGGAGTTCATATCTTTTGTTTGCAGTGGCCACACCATTCTTCCAACAGTGGCTACAAGGAAAGAACTATATTTTGCTACATAACCCATTATCCTCATGACGTACATTCCAACTGTCCTGATTAGGCAGGGACAGTCCTAATTAATATTCTGTCATCCCACTTTTTCAACTGACTCTAAAATGACCCAGTTTCTTTCTCCTCCTCCACTTTGTCCCTTTGTCTTCCATTTATTTGAACTGAATCCAAAGTGCAACAATAGTCAGCACTCAGTTAATTCAAAGGAGAAGAGAGGGCAAAATCTTTCCCTGCCCTGTGGGCTCAAGCAAAAGCTGTCAGGTTGCCTTTGCTCCCTGTCATGCTTTGCTGTTTAGAAATGGGCTTTGTTGTTTAAAAAAGGCAATGATGGGGAGAAACAGTGTGCTATGAATGAGAGAATGTTACAGTAACATTCTAACAAGCTTTGGTAAGGATGAACAGATGCAGCTGCAAGGTCACACAGGTGGCAGGTAGAATGAGAGTCTGGGAAAAAAGTTATTCTGCTAGGGATGGGCCAACCGAATCCTCGAATCCTCAGCAAGGATTCGAGATTCACGAATCCAAATCCCTGTGCTAAAATAGGCAAACTGAATCTTTCAAATCCACCAACCAGATAGTTTATTGGAGACCAAGCTGCCTGAAAACCTGGGAGAACAGACACACAAGGAGAGATGGCAAGTAGGTGAGTTTTTCCCTTGCAGTAATAATGGCCTTTGCTAACAATTTCAGAAACTACATCTGGGGTTGTATTCTAATATATTTAAATTGAACATTTAATATTTAATTTCAGCACTATTTTCTATGCTGAAAATCAATAGCATGTTTCAATCCTGGGGTTAGTGGGTCTGAGTGATTGCCACATATGTGTACCTCCTTCCACAAGACCAGTGCCTAGTTGTAAACCTGTAGCTAGAATAGGATGAGAAGTGAAATGTCTGTCATGGTTTCTCATGAGCCACATGACAAACCACATGTAACAGAAAGGAAAATTTGTTTTTAAAAATTGGTGCCTCCGGGGCTGGCCCAGGGCTGGCCTGATTGGCTGGAAGGTACAGTCTTCTTGAGATTTCAAGGACAGCTGAAAGACTCCTTTGCATAGCTGCCTTGCAAAGCTCTTTCATACACAATTCTGGGGTTTGTGGTTTTACAAGGTTTCACAGTGTTCTCTGCCAAAGTGCATCATCAAACTACAAACCCCAGGATGCCAGAAGGAGTTCTGCAAAGAAAATCCGGTTTTGACCTGGATTATCTCTCTACTGTAGTATGTGGCCCTATTGTACTGTAGTATGTGTAGTTCAAGTATGTGGCTCACATTTTCCTGCCTGTGTACAAAGGGCCTTCATGTCATTTTCAATCTGGGGAGATCCTGAGGCAAACTAGGACAATTGTCCTGGCCAGATTTCTTCAGAGGGAAGTTTGCCTTGGCCTAGGCTTTTGCTAAGGCTGAGAGAGTGTGTCTTGCCCAAGATTATCCTTCTTTCCCTTGCTTTTTAAACCCTTTTTTTAAAAAAGGATTCGAGATTCGTGGATTCCCAGAGCCTTCCAGGAATTCGGATCCAGATTTGGATTCAGAAAATTCTGGATTCGTCCCATCCCTATATTCTACTTAGATGTCAAACAGAATACTAGCATGTGCTAATTTGGAAAGTCACAGCTTATAAAGTACTGTAAATCCAATAGTTCATTAATCTTGATAATTGCCAGGGTGGATAGCTATTTTCTTTGATGTTCTTGAATTAAACCCTCTAATAAAATAAAAAGAGTAAATAGAATAAAACCCTGAAACCCTCAAAGCCTGTTGTCTGAACATGAAGCTATCCTGTACATCACAAAAGCAAACTGCTGCAGCCGCTCCCAACTTTTGCATTCTTCCTCATTAGTAATTTTCATCCTCTTGACCACATTGATATTGTTTGGCCACATTTCTCCATTTGGAGGAAGGACATGCAATTACTTCAAGTAAAACATTGATAATCTAGCCCTGACTAGAGGGTAAGCTGCACCCTGACAGTTGTTACCACATTATGGTTGCAGAACTATGCAAAAGCTAGACTTCTAACTTTTAAAAAGTTTGGGTTTTGGTGGTGTTGTTTTTTTTCTTTTTTGGTTAAACAAGACACATACTGAATGCACGTTTTGTTTTAAAGTGGAATCACAGGCCTGGGAACTGAATTTTCTTTGTTTTACCACATAAAGGCAGGTTCTTGTTTATAATGTCAGGCTGCTTAATTTCAACACCAGCAAGTTACACAAAATAGGCAAGGAAGAGTATGCGCACCCCACAGGCCAGATGTTGCCCACTTCTGATAGAAATACAAAAAATTGTAATAAATGACTGGTCATGACATAAACTTCCAACATTTCACATATGAAAACTGGGGCACAGGTAGCCAAGCAGAGCATGGTCAAGATGGCAAAAATTATTAGTGAAGAAAAACAACAAACTAGGAGATACTTGTTACTACACCTTAGACCCCACATCCTGAGGGATGTACTATTTTTATAACTGGTTATATTCATGGCTGAAAAACATGATTGAAGGCACACTGACCAGAAGGTGTGTTGCCAAGTCAAGCTGACCTAAGACATGGTCAAGTCATATGTCCAGGAAAGATTAGGCAGTAAAACCCAAAGCTAATGGGTTTGTACTAATAATTTCAACACCCCAGGCTCTGTACACTCTCAAAAACAATGAAAAACAAACTGCTCAGATTGGTGAGCAATCAGAAACCATCCGTTGATCTTATCCTATACAGACATTCCCTAATCACCCTACCTGAATACCCATAACAATTAAGAAATTGTTATGAGTCCCATCAATGTTTTGTCACTCTGGAGTTAAGCAATTGGCCCATTACAGACCTCTTTTGTCAACCCTGTGAGAAAGCCGTTATGGCTTTGTCATTGCACCCCTTCAGAAAATAGAGTATAAAAACCCTAGGTTCAACCACAGCTTCTTTGCAGTATGTTGGGCATATTATGCTGCAAGTGGTACCCTAGACTGCCATTCCCCCATGCTACCCTTAGACATTGTCTGAGCCACTCTGTTGTGACCCCTTTCTCCAGAACTGGTAACTATGGCCTTTTCCACCCGATCTGTCTCTATCCAGCCTTTCCTGCCTCACTGTCCAATAGCCATGTATGGTTCTTAAGAGTGTCTGATTTCTCATGTGTTTGTTAATTTGTTAATAAAATACTCTGTTTAACTTTTAACCGGAGTCCTCTGTACAGTTAGTACTGGTATACACAGGTGAAAAGATCCTGCCATTACTCTCCTCTCACAGGCATCCTTTGAGTTTTAATACCCCCAAATTCTAAGGAGATGTTGGCATTGAGGGTGGACCCTCATGTCTCCCACCTCTCAGGGTAACAGACTGCAGCAATTTGATTTGGCCTGAACCTACTGTGAAGAACAAGATTCTGTCTCCTCCTTCACGTCCATGACTTCACATCCATTGTGCCCAATTGTGATGATATGGTCTGTGGGGAGGGAGCTGCAGGGGCACAACTTGGTTCCCATTCCCTTGGCTCCCATTTGTATTTATAGTTACCCAGACTTAGTATTATGGTTGTGGGGGAGATGGTGTTTCAAGTCTGATGTTCACTAGAAATATCCCACAATAGCAGAGGAAATAGAGGATTAGAAGCCTACACATAGCTTGAAAAGAATCAGTCTGTTGTACTCCACGGCCCCAAATCCCTGAGTCAGTATGCCCCCTCTTCCCAAAAAAAGTAACTTTCTGAACTCTCAAACCATCCTGAAAACCTCAAAACTTTAAATGCATGGAGACCTGACCCCATGGAGCCAAATGTTCTGTGAAGTATTGCTAAACTAACTTCAGAACCCCTTCTCCTAAAAATCCTATCCTAAAATTTCACTCCTGTACACTCTGTCTCAAACAATTTGGAAGGACATTTCATAGCTGCTGAGTCTGCAAGCTCTGTCAACTCCCTTCTCCCAAGCAATATGTTACACTGACTAGAGGGGACGGCAATTTGTGATCTGTGCTTCAAAGGTAAAACAAAGCAAAGTGCCCAGGGTTCAGCTTGTCAGGAAGCAATATCCAATATTAGGTATTTGACAGTAGCTATTGGATCTTGAGTTCTGATCTTAGACACCTAGATTCAATTGTCAGGACTCGATATCTGAAGGTTCATATTCAGTCACCCACCCACGTCCAAAGCAGGATTGCCCGACGCCACTCTTGGCTTGGAGCACACGACAGCGTGGGTCAAACTTCAGAACAGCTGCAATGTGTTCAATGGAGGGTTTGCTGACTCAAAGCACAAAACTGAACTAGTTCAGGAGTAAGGAACTTTTCCCCACCAAAAACTTGTGGCCTACAATTCCCATAATCCCTTATCACTGGTCATACCAGCTGAAGCTTCTGAAAACTGAAATCGAGAAATTCTGGAGTAAAATAGATTTCCCATCCCCAAACAAGATGATCTTTGAATTCTTTTGTAGTCCTTTCACACTACACCATTGCAAGCACTATAACTGTCAACTACATCCCATGGAGTTGTAGTTTGGTGAGGCTCTCTGGCTGAGAATTCTAAATACCCCTCCCTGCACTGCAAATCCCAGCATTCCATAGGATAGAAATATGGCAATTAAAGTGAACTTGTAGTACTATCATTGTGTAGTGTGTAGTAGGCCGTTTCAAACGATACAACTGTAGTATTATGGTTCCAATTTAAGGGTCATGGCTGCATCTTATGGAAACCTGGAGTTTGTAGTTTCTCGAATTTCATGAGGCACTAGAGCTGCTCTAGAACCCCTCTCTAAACTGCAAATCCCTGAATTCTGTAGGTGGAACCATGGCAGTTAAAGAAAAATCATATAGTTGTGTATAAGCATGTAGTTATTACTGTGTATTGTAAAAAGGCCCCAGATCCGTGTGTGACAGATATCAAATATTTAGTGGTTGATATTCCCCTTTACGCTAAACAAAGTTTGTCTTTACCAATAGTTCTCATTGACAAATAAGTCACATTCTTAATAGTCAGAGTTCCAGAGGATAAAGAAACCTCTTCAGACAGAAATGGAATACCCTCCAACATTTCACAGATGAAATCTGGGACACATGTGACCAGCAACATCAGAGCATGGTCAGGGTTGCAAATAATATTAATGAGGAAGAACACAAAAGCGAGGAGAGACTGCAGCAGTTTGCTTTTACCTGATCTTACTGGAAAGGGCAAGGTTATACCACTTGTCTCTTCTCCCTCTTGCTGAATTAACTAAGTGCAAACTACTTTTGCATTTTTAATACAATTTGCAGCAACTGAAGTAAATTGAGGACGAAGCAAGGAAGTAAGAAGAGAAGAAAGAAACCGGGACATTTTAAAAGCAGCTAAAAAAGTGGGACAACAGATGGTTAAACAGGACTGTTCCTGCCAAATCAGGATGGCTGGAAGGCTTGAAATGGAGCAGAACCACAGCAGTTAGATATTGGTCTATTTCCTGGAAAATGTGGAAGGACCTTGATTTTGATGATGAGAAACAGTGTATTTGCCACTTTTATCATGAAGATGTTCTCGCAACAAGGTACATCAATTTTTTAAAGACATGAAGTGCAAGATAAAAGCACACAAAAATCAGCCCACAGGCTAAAAATGTTTCAGCAACCTTGTCCTAAGACATAACCCTGATGCCTTGCACACAAACACACCCACCCACACAGCTACTTAGAGTCAGTAAAATTGACAGCCAATAATTTCTGACTTATTAACCTTATAATGCTTTGCCCTGCACTCTCCAAACCTCTCAACTACATTTCCTTTAAAAATAAAAAAGAAAGAAACCTTGCAACAAACTTTTTGCAATTTGTGCATGTAGGTATGTCTGACAGTTAAGGGTATAAAAAGCTTGTAAAAATGTATAGTTTTTAATTGGGAGGAACCTTTATAGGGAATGTGAAATTGCAAAGGTTATATCAAATTAAATTGGATTTTTTTTAAAAAAAAGTACATGGCTCAAAGTTAATGTTGTCAGTTTTGCAAGTATTTACTAAAATGTACAACATGTGGATAATAAAAATGGGTATGCCTTCAAGGTAGGACAACGTTATTCTTCTTCTATCCCAGGTAGATTAGGGTTGAGTGACAGTGACTTATTTAGGGGTCAACTGAGATTTTAAGGAGTGAAATGAATGTGGTACCAACTTGTATGTGTCCAATCAATCCCCCCAATAAAACACATTTGAACTTACTTTCGGATCTCTGGCTAGTTCTTCCCTGTGAAGACTCCATAAATATTGGTGGAAAGACCTTGCTGGATTACCTCACTCTCACAGGCCTCCTAATTTGAGCTAATATTCCCCATCTTTGCATAGAGGTACTGGCATTGCGAGTGGAGCCCTGAGTCACCAATGTTTTAGGGTAACAGTGCGGCCAGGGGCTATTTAAGGCCCCCAGCCCCAGCCTTCCCTCTTTGCCTTTTGAATTTCAACCCATCCTCCTACCTTGAGCACAGTGTGAGTTCGTTGAATGCTTTGGGGCTGGGTGGGATTTTTTTTTCTTTTCTGTGTGTGTGTGTGTGTGTGTGTGTACCCCACACTTTGGCTATTATCTTAGTGTGGTGTCTTAAATAGGCAGTCACTTGGCAGGTGGTGGGGAGAGAGTAGGATTCAGTGAACATCTATGGCACTCTTTTGGTGAAGGGGAGGGCTCTAAAACTGTCCCTTTAGGTCACAGGACTAGGGGTAGACTGATATTTCCCTTGTCAATGGCCTTAGGGCTAAACCCTCACTTAAAGTCCTGGGACTTGGGAGAGGGAATCTTGGATTGGCCCTCCAGATGCAGGTCAACCAGGGAGCAACCCAGCTTTTGGGTCCTCGTGGGGACTCAGATGTTTTGCCCAGGGGAAGCTAAGGAGGAAGTCTAGGGGAAGGCCACCTGCCTCAGCTGCTCCCACACTAGGTTGCTCCCCTTTTGCAGCTCTCGAGAGAGAAATGTAAAGAGGCTAGAATTTGATAAAGTCGCCCGCTTTTCAACCCCTCTTCTGCGTGTGGTGTCATTATTTCCTGGGCTGGTCAGCAAAACTTCTGGTTGCATTCTTTTTCTACCATTCTACTATTTCTTTCCCTCTCTTTAAAAAATGTGATTTAAATCTTCTGTACTTTGCCATCAAGTGTGTAGGCTTGCCTCGTCAAAGATAATTCAGAACCTTTTAGGCCCGGCTCTCCCACGAATCCTCACCTCAATCTGCAAGGAAGCTTTTTCTCTTGTTAGTGAATTTCTTCAGGGCAGCCAAAAGGTCACAGACGCCCATCAGGGCTATGATACATCTTCTAGTAGTTGTTCCCTGCCCTTTGTACTCAAGTGATGGAAAGAAGTATTTCATCCTTGTCACTCACTCTTGAAAGTACTACAAGGCTGGCATTATGGATTTTAATAGGATCTCAGCACAACATCCACAGGTGAGCCCTCGAAGCAGTTGAAAATAGCTCTGGTTGCTGCTTGGACTGCAAATTGAAAACAATTCCAGTCCAAATTAAGCATTTTTCTTTTGAAGTCTTGGTGATCCATACAGCAAAATGAAATATGCAACTATATCAGTCCATCTAGCTTAGAAGATTGGTTGATCCTGTAGCAAACAAACAATAGAAAAGCATAAAACAGCAATCTGTAACTATGAATGAGACATCACAGATCAGACATTTCTTTTCTATCACCTTCCCCGATGAGAAGAATGTTCTCCTTCATGAAAAATGATCCCAGGGTGGCTCCAAATAATACAAAATTGTAAAAGTCCTAGGGTTTGGGCAGCCCCATTTTCAACACATGTAGCAGCAGCTGTAAGCCTCTTGGAGTAGAGAAGTGCATAACTGTAACTATTTTTTTCCCTTGTGTGGAATTTTGTGCAGGACTTAAAGATGGAGTGGATTTAATAATGGACACCTGGAAAGGTGATATAAACTGGCATGACTAAACTCCCAGCCAGGGGTATAGTGATGGGGGGGGAACAGAGGCATAACCCCTCCCATAAGAATTCTCCCAACCCCCAAAAATAGTTCCTTCAGTCCTTGAATTTCTAGAATTCTAGTTCAACATCAAAACATACAGTTTTAGGCATCCCCTCTTAAAAAAAAAAAAGACATGGCAGAATCCTTTTCTTAATGTTTTCTTAATTTTCTTAATGTTCACCTGTAAACTTTTCTTTGCACTTTCCGCCTTGATCTTCTTCAATAATCTTCCCAAGTCTTTGCTAGTAGTATTGTGTCATCTGCATATCTTAAATTGTTGATGTTCCTTCCTCCAGTTTTCACACTTCCTTCCTCCAAGTCTAATTCTGCTTTGGTATGATATGTTCAGCATACAAGTTGAACAGATAGAGTGATAAAGACAGCCTTGCCTGACCCCATTGCCAATTGGAAACCATTCCATTTCTCCGTCTTCTGTCCTAAGAGTAGCCTCTTGTTCTGCATATAGGTTACACAACAGGACAATGAATGGCACGACCATTTCTTTAAGAGCAATCCATAGTTTCTCATGACCTACACGACTGAAGGCTTTGCTATAATCTATCAAACACAGGCTGATTTTCTTTTGGAATTGATTAGTGTGCTCCATTATACAATCTATGTTTGCAATATGATCCCTAGTGCCTCTTGGACATCTGGTATTTCTCATTCAATATATGGTAGAAGTTTTCATTGTAGAATTTTGAGCATGACTTTGCTTGCATGGGAAATTAATGCAATGGTCCTATGGTTACTGCAATCCCTGGTGTCTCCTTTCTTGGGGATTGGAATGTATATCAACTGTTTCCAATCTGTGGGCCATTCTTTTTGTTTTTCATGGTATCTGTATAGAAAACAGGAAGACTATCTGGATGCAAGGAAGATTCATCACGTTCCAAGCTCCCCTTGCTGTTCAGTGGCTTAATTTTTTCCCTTTGAAGTTAACTAAACTATCATACAGTCATAATGAACTAAAATAAGAAGTTTGGACCTTATGAACTAAACATTCTGTCTCCTCAACTCTGAGAGACTAGCAAAATGTAAGAAGTAATTTTGCAGAAATCCAAGATAACTATAATTTAGGTAAGGAATCAGTTGGGATATTTCAAATTTGTTGGCTCTTTGGTGTTGTTTCTCATTTAAATAATTAACTTACTATGTTAATTCTGGAATCAGGTGAATGCTGAAATTCTAACCTAAATCATCATTTAATTAAAAATTGCTTTAATTAAATTATCACTCTTGATTAGAAGAGCTCAAAATTAATTGATAAGTTATCTAATTTTAAAATAGTTCCTGTCTTGGGTTGTGATGTCCTTCCACTTCTCCCCTACCCTTTGCCAAATTGATAACTAGCTTGGCCAAGTAGATTCCATTTATCTCAGAGTATCTTTGTAAAGCTTTGGGAAACTGTTCAGTTGATTGAGCTTTGATAAGCTGATACTTGGGAATGAAAACAGGATAGATGGCTGAGTGACATGCAACAGCTAAAGGAACAGGCAGGAAAAGTGTGTTGTTGTAAGGATTAAATCTGTCAAACCTTTTTGCAGCAATTTCTCTCTCTCTCTCTGTCTCTTTTATCTTAACATACCCATATATTTTGAGATGGAAAGGTTTTCTCAACTCAGATCCCTGTGGAATTCCATCAAAACATTGCCAATCATTCAGCTATATTTATCATGGATTTCTGTATTAAAAAGAGCATCCTGCATTCATAAGAGTGATGTTCTGGGGAATCGTCTTTTGGAGACAGGCCAGTTTAGAACATTACAAACAGTGGTAGATGATTTTCAAAGTAGCCATGTTAGTCTCTCACAGCATACAAAAGGGGAAAGGTGGAGGAGAAGAAAAAAAAGGAATGTGGCAGCACATTGAAGACTAATAGGTTTTTATTTCATCATGAGCCTTTATGGATATAAACCTACTTCTTCAGATGAAGTACAGACTAATATTAAAGGCTTGGGTTATGAAGTATATTTATACAGTTGTGGGAGTGAGACAGAACAGAATAGGATCCAGAAAGATGCAAACCATATCCCTTGCCCTAAATTTTCAAGGTGATAGGGGACTTTCAGACCTTTACAGTGCTCAGTTAGTGTTGGTGGGTGAAAGCCATAAATCTGTTGACAAAAATAAGTTTGCCTGGATTCAAAACTCTCTCTGAGAAGATTCTTTTTGTTGCATGTGCAGTAGCGAGGACTCTTGTATTAATATATGGAGTGTGCATGAACCCATTGTCTTTGTGCATACCTCTGCTAATGGACTGGAATTTATCGATATAATTCCATTCATCTGTTTCTCTTTCTAGCTTTGCTTTGTAATCTCCTTGTTGACATGGCAGATGGTGACTTCCACATCAGTGGAGTGATGGATCTGTTCTGGGCTTCCGCCCATCCTTGAATGGAGCTATCCAAGATGCTAGATGCCAACCCCCAAAATAAGCTCAGCATTTCGAAGAGTTCCTTTAAGGTGGAAACTGGAGTGGCGTGGAAAGAAGAGCAGCCAGGCACAGCAGAATCACGCTTTGGTCCAGCCAGTGGTGAGAGACACTCCCTCTATTCCAGATGCCATTGCTCTGTCCTCACAGGGAAAGAAGAGCAGCCAGCACCTGCTGGATCTAATCTCTTCCCCTATTGTCACTGCCTTTTCCTTTTTTTGCCATACTTATTTAGATTGTAAGCGCAAATGCAGAGAACTGTCAAATTAATGATTTTCAAGCCACATTGGGACATTTTTGACCAAAGGGTGGGGTATAAATACTCAAAATAAAAAAAGACAAACATGAGGGTTCTTCAAATGGTAAAACCCCAGCTGAATTCTCTAAATTACATGTCAATTCAGAGAACTGTTTGCCTGTTTGATTATCATATATAAATTGTGCTAAAATAAATATGTAACCTTCTCAAAGTGCATTCCATTATCAAAGCCCAACAATAAAAACTAATGAAGTGTGTTTGAGTTTACATATGCAGGCCAGAAAGCATAAACTATCACAAGTTCTCCAACTCCTCCAGATTCTTTAATACCAGTCAGATGTCTTTGCATTTCTTCCTGAAATTAATTGTTCCCTAATTCATTGTGCTGTAACAGGGAATGTCCCTTCCCAAAAATGCAGCCCAGGCAATGCATCATTTGTCAGCAATCATGTACCTTAGGGTATAACCGTTTCTTTTTTCATTTTGGTAAATAAAGGACCTTGTTCAAGGACTTCAAGCTGATTAAGCACCTATGCATACTTGATATTTTAATGTGACATTTTATCTGGGATGTTAAGGATGCATCAAACCTAGCAAAGAAATTCCAGCCACAAAAAATTAGGGGCTTGGTTTTGTAGCCACACACCTCAGGGGATGTAACCCTCCTGAAAACTCTGAGCACCATCACCAGCCCCAAGAAAAACTGATGGCAGCCTTTCCCAGCTGCTTAACAGTCTTTCCTAGTGTTACCGCATTAATTCAAAATCACACCAGGATTTTTAGCAGCAAAAAAATGTAAAGAATTTATTAAATGATTTTCCCTTGTACAAGAGGGGAGCAGTTGTGCATCAGGTACTAAAAATATACTACTCCAAAGAAAATGGCTACACACAGGTAGCTTTATACCCTGCTAAGCATCCATTACAGAAGCAAGAAATGCTAATTATTGGCTAATCCAAATACACATGTGTAGGAACTATGTCATGAATACATTATTATGTCAGCATACAAGCACTACGCATGCCCCTAGAGGCAGTCCCAAATTTTAATACCAGAGCCCTCCCTAGCGGTGTGATTTTTAATATTAAAATGAAGCTTTATGAGGCTTTCAGTCACCAAAGTTCATCTCTTGTGGTCACTCCCCCTCCCCTTGGCCTAGTTTGGCCTACTCCGGACACTCAAACCCACAAAGTCTACCTCTCTTTCACACCTGTTGAGCCTACTAAGTTAGTTATCTCTTTTACTATCTACCGCTGCTCTACTTGGCTTCCCGTCATTCTAAGTTCTACAAGCTGATTTTCCTGTTATCTGCATCCAGCTGCAAGCATAAGCATTCTTCTTGTTTTCCCTGGCCACATTGCTCTTTTTCCTAATTCAATGTGCCTGCTATTAAGCTATTGATTAATTATTTCCTAATTATTATGCCCCTACACTAGGATCACCTAGATAATCTCTAGCCTGCTAATTTAGAAAGGGACTCTCTTCCTCCTCCATCACCACCCCAATTAAAAAATATCTAGAGCTGCCAGCCTTCTAGCTAGCCCTTCCCCAATTTCTGCACACACAAAGTGCATGGGGACACACACACACACACACAACTGAAAGCAAAGAGAGAAGCAATCTAACTTCTGGGTGCAGGTTCATGCTGTTTCCTTTCCTCCAGTTTCTCTCTCAATGGACCACTGCGCAGAAGGAGGATCTTTTTTAACACCATCACCCACAGAAGTATCGAAGTTGGCTCTGGGCATCTGAAGGGCCACCAGTTTTAAACGTAACTCCTGGAAGCTCTGGCAGACCAAATCAAGATCAAATATGGAAATCCCAGAGAGCTGCTGGAATATATTGTGCCTCCCCTGACAGTTTTAGAATTCAGGCGGGCTCATGTGTGGGAATAAAATCCTAAAAGTGGAATGGACCTGAACCATATAGGGCTTTCTAAGTCATAACCAACACTTTGAATTGGACTGATTAGTCAGCTATGGGCCATTTCCACACGGGCTTAAAAAACCGGTGCAGAGTGTCCTCCAGAGAGGACGTCTGCACCTGGGAGCGGACTGGGTCAGACTACTTTACATAGTTCCGCACCTCAGTCCGCTCCGGAACCACCCGAAGTGGTCGTGCAGCGTGCTTTTTAAAAACCTGTTTCTTCAGGTTTTTAAAAAGCACAGACTGTGGCACTCCGTGACACTCCGTTCCCACGCTCTGGTGCAGATTTGCAGGCGCGCACCAGTGCAAGCCTGCAGATCTGCCGGGGGCGGGCTTTAGGCTGGCGAGCTTCAGCGGTTGGTGGAGAGTCTCCACCAACCGGAAGCCGCCATTTTCATCTCCGGAGCAGTGCAGAGCGGTGGCCACGCACTGCTCCGGAGCAGCCTGGACCCGAGCGTCGAGCCAAGAAGTCCGGTAAGTACCGGACTGGGGCAATTCCATCGCCACGTGCAGAAATGGCCATGATTGCACTGCGAGTCTTGCACTGGTTGTTTCAGACAGTCACTGTAGTACATGAGAATTAATGGGTTATAAAAAATATGTTCCATTTCGGAGTCCTAACTGAGACTTTTGCAGTTTATTTTTTTAAAAAAACTGGTTGAGATTCCACTTTCAGCTTTCTTTGCTGGCATAAAAAGTAAGAAGAAAAGGAAGGCACAAGCCCAAGCTTGACCCAGCACACAGCAGACACCGAGCTTAGAAATGTTACAAATTGGTCTCATCCAAATCTGCACATGTGCCTAGTTTTAAATTGCTTTAAAAAGCTTAACTGGTTTTAAATGGCCTTCTTTTAACTTGCTGTGTTTCTCAGGATGTTTTTGCTGCTTTAAATTGTTTTAATGTGGTTAAATTGGCTTTATTATACTTTGCCCTTATATCTTATGTCAGGAGCAAGACATAAATATTTTAATAAGTAAATAAAATATAGAAATGTTTTTGGGGACTACAACTCCCAGAACCCACCCCAACTGGGGGACATGGGGAATTGTGCGTGCTTTGGCTCTGTCATAATTCAAAATGGAGACTGCACTGAAAAATCAGAAGAAAATTAGGAACTGGAAGGGCAGGAACTAGACAAGAACCTCAAGTGAAAAGACACATCATTAGATACCAAGCTCAGGATTGTCTCTGCCATCATACGACCAATTTTTATGTATGGTTGTGAAAGCTTGACAATGAAGAAAGATAATAGGAAAAGGATTCATTTGAAATGTAGTGCTGGGGAAGAGAGCTATGGCTAACATGGACTGTGAAAAAGACAAATGAGTGGGTCTTAGAACTAATTGAACATGAACTCTTTCTAGAAGCCAAAATGACAAAAGCGAGGGCCTTTCTACCCTACACTGTTATAGTGGTATTATTCCACTTCAACATCCTGTGGAATTCTGGGGTTTGTAGTTTACTGAAGCCTAAGAGCTCTCTGCTGAGAATTCTAAATGCTCTTCCCTAAACTGCAAACCCCAGGATTCCATAGGATGTTGAAAGTGGAATAATAGCACTGTAACAGTGAATAGAATCATAGAATCATAGAAATGTAGAGTTGGAAGAGACCACAGGGGCCACTGAGTCCAACCCCCTGCCATGCAGGAACACCCTCAAAGCACTCCTGACAGATGGCCATCCAGCCTCTGCTTAAAAACCTCCAAAGAAGAAGACTCCACTACACTCCGAGGCAGCATATTCCACTGCCGGACAGCCCTGACCATCAGGAAGCTCTTCCTGAGGTTCAGGTGGAATCTCCTTTCCTGCAGCTTGAATCCATTGCTCCTTGTCCTGGTCTCTCGAGCGGCAGAAAACAAGCCCACTTCCTCCTCTACATGGAATCCTTTCATATATTTAAACATGGCTGTCATATCCCCTCTTAACCTTCTCTTCTGCAGACTAAACATACCCAGCTCTCTAAGTCTATCCTCATAGGGCATGGCTTCCAGGCCCCTCACCATTTTGGTCGCCCTCCACTGGATTTGCTCCAGCTTGAACATGTCCTTTTTGAATTGGGGTGCCCAGAACTGAACACAGTATTCAAGATGAGATCTAACCAAAGCAGAGTAGAGTGGTACCAGTACCTCCCTCGATCTAGACACCATACTCCTATTGATGCAACCAAGAATTGCATTCGCTTTCTTGGCTGCCACATCACACTGCTGACTCATGTTCAGCTTGTGGTCTATTAAGACTCCTAGATCCCTTTCACATGTACTGCTATCCAGCCACCTGGATAGTGTAGTGCAGAAAAGCCCTGAGACTATCATACTTTGGACATATCATGAAAAGAAATAATATTTTCTGAAGAGTCATCCCTTCAGAAAATATTATAATGCTTTGTAAAGTGGAAGGAAGTAGGATGACTTGGAGATCTGTCATTCATAGGATCACCATAAGTTGAATTCAACTTGGCAGCAATTAACAACAAAGGCGATTTTTTTCTAAGCTCTCAGCTGAGACTATGGCTTTCACCATTACAACTGAATTCAACAATTGTCTATCATGCATGCAAAGCAGCCCAACTTGACGCTCACTTGGCAGAGCAAAAATAACCATTAGGTTGCCATCTAGCATTAAAGGCACAATGGAACAGACTGTTACATATAACTTTCTTGTTTTGTCCTAGACATGCATAGATAAAAAAGGAGTTGACATCTCAAACAGAGCTTTCTTTCTGAGCACATGTGCCAGATGGTCTTGTCAAACAGAGGGCATAATTTCATCTCCACCAAAAAAATAAAACAGATCCACAGCTTTTCAATGCTTTTTCAGGCTCCAGGTGACTTGGATGACATTTAGCTGTCTTCGAAAACCACTTGGAGCAGAAAAGAAAGAAACATTACATGTGACAATATCACTGTTTATTTTCAGCCTTGGGAACTAAGCTGTTCCAGTAGCAGAACCAAACATGGAGTTAACCTGTGCATTGTCCTATAGCCTCTTTTGAGGAAGGTAGGCAGCAGGTGATGGACTTAGAAATCTGAATTTGTCCATTAGTTTGGAGATGACAGCAAAATGACACTCAGCCTTTGACATCTGGTTTTATGTGGTCATAAAGTTGAACGAGCCACCCGTCAGACACAAAACTTCCCATTGGCTTCCTTCACTTACTGAGACTTAGGTCATAAGTAATGCAATCCTGTGCACATGTATTCTGAAGAAACTCATGCTGAGACTTACTCCTGAGGAACTGTATGGAATTGTGGCCTACATTTTCACCACATGATGGAACACGTAGTCATAAAATCATAGGATCATAGAGTTGGAAAACAGAACCCCTTCCAGCTTCCCTTCACTGACATAAACTGATCTTCAATCTAGGTTTTGCAATAATTTCTTGTACATAATTCAAAAAATCACGTTGAGGTTTGATGGCATGTTTGTCTTCTTTGACCAATCACAAAAAATAACAGCAAGGCCTATATATAGTTTTCGAAGAGAAGCTGGAGGAGTCCATAAATTGGTCACTGTATAACCAAAGCCTAGTTCACACATGAATGTTCATCACTCAGGCATCACAGTGCAAAGTGATGGCTTTGCTTGTGATAGTGGACAACCGGAGATCTAACATCATGGGCAGGGCTTTTGTATTATCCGGGACACAATTGTCTCAGTCCTGTTGTTAGTCTTGACTTGAATAGATCTGCTGAATCAATTGGGTTTACTAATCTGTTGACTCACCATTCAACCATAGATTCTGTGGTTCTACTTTGCAATGAGTTCAGTTTGCATGTAAAGAAATGAAGTGATGCATATGCATTTATGAACCAGCCCTGGGAAACTGTAATATAGGCTTCATTAAAAGCTTCATCCCCATTAGTACATAAGAAGACCCATGCTGAGTAATACCAAAGCCTTTCTAGTCCAGCATTTGTTTTCCACTGTGGCTAGCCAGATGCCTCTGGGAAGACCATAAACAGAACATGGGTACAATGCCACCTTTCTGCTCATGTTCCCCAGCAACTAGCATTAAGAGGCACACCATCTTTGATGTAATGGAGGAGATATACTGACTGGCATCTTGTTGGATATTTATATTATCAAAAACTGACTTGCAATCATATAAAGGTAAATCACAATGTTGCACAATTACCATATTTTCATGAAGGAAGCAGAGACATTGCTACTCTTGGGAGATCATTGCACAAAGGGGGCCAGCTGCATGACTACCATGCAACATGTCCCAATGCACAACATGACTTAATGCATAACATGTCCCAAACAGGATACATTGTGCACTGAGACACATGGCACATTGGAACACATTGTGCATGGAGACACATTGTGGATTGGGACTCCTTGTGCATTGGAAAACATTGTGCAATGGGAGTCCCATTAGGCAACAGGGCATTTTGTGCAGTGCCTTGTTGTACATCATCACAATTTACTAATGTGGTTGTCTATCATGTCAGCAATGTAGCCCCATCATCATTAAGTTACACATTGCAGCATTTAATGCAGAATCTCATGCAGTCATCATGGCAAATAACCACTAATAACCACATCCTCCATGAATTTGTCCAATCCCTGTTTAACATGTACCAATTGTTAGACATCTGCACCTCTTAAGGCAGCAGTTACCGCTAGTTAACTCTGTGTGTTGTGTGAAGATGTATTCCCCATACATGCAGTTTTTATGAATCCTGCCTCAATATGAACAAGCAGAGGAAAAGGATTTTCTCATTTTTTAGCTTTTCAATCAGTGGAATTGAGGAGGGAGGAATAGTCTTTAGTAACTATTCCCCCTAAAATTGTTTTTACTGCAATATATAAATTGAATCAGGAGAGTTCTGCAGAAGAACGCATTCCTTATCTCAATAAATATGTATTACAGAATGCTAACAGAGATAAGCACTTTCTGCTATCAATGATCTAGTAGGATTCATCCTATAATATATTTGTTTTGTTTTCTTGTTTTGCCTTTCTACATGAACCCAGACAGAGTTGGCATGGGGGTTTTGTTCAGTTTCCTCCACCAGATTCTATCACAGCTTTCACAAAAGAGGAAACAAGGAAAATGTGTTTAATCCAGAGTCATCAACCTCACAATCTCTGAGTCATATTCAACATGCTAGCCATATAGTGAAGCCAGGTGTTTGACAACCATCTGCTTTTGTGGCCCTGGATGGGCAGCCAGCAAAACACTCCACCTAGCAATCAGCCAGTGTTGTGTAGTGCTCTGAGTGCTGGACTAAACTCTGGAAGACTAGGGTGTGAATTCTCCACTTGGCCGTAGAAACCCACTTGGTCATGTTGGGCAAGTCAAACTCTGTCGGGCTTAGAGGAGGGAAATGGCAAACCTCCTCCTCTGAATAAATCTTGCCAAGAAAATCCTAGAATAAGAAGAACATCCTAGAATAAGATTGCCATAATTGGAGAGCCAGAGTGGTATAGTGGTTTGAGCATTGGACTTTGACTATGAAGACCAGGGACAGAATCATAGAATCATAGAGTTGGAAGAGACCACAAGGGCCATCCAGTCCAACCCCCTGCCATGCAGGAACATACATCAAAGCACTCCCAACAGATGGCCATCCAGCCTCTGCTTAAAAACCTCCAAAGAAGGAGAGTTCACCACTCTCTGAGGCAGCATATTCCACTGCCAGACAGCTCTGACCATCAGGAAGTTCTTCCTGAGGTTTAAGTGGAACCTCTTTTCCTGTAATTTGAATCCATTGCTCCTTGTCATAGTCTCTGGAGTAGCAGAAAACAAGCTTGCTCCCTCCTTGACATGACATCCCTTCAAATATTTAAACATGGCTATCATGTCCCCTCTTAACCTTCTCTTCTGTAGACCAAATATACCCAGCTCCCTAAGCCACTTCTCATAGGGCATGGCTTCCTATGAAGAGCAGCTTAGGGAGCTGGGTATGTTTATGGGATGTGGCTGAGCAGTGATCAAATTCCTGCTCAGCCATGGAAGCCCACTAGATGACCTTGGGCAAGTCACACCTTTTCAGCTGCAGGAGAAGGCCAAGGCGACCCCCCTCTGAACAAATCTTGTTGAGGAAACCCCATAATAGTTTTGCCTTAGGGTTGCTGTAAGTAGGAAACAACTTAAAGGCACAGAGCAACAAAAGTTGGAGTTAATTTAAAGTCATATGACAACAACAACAACAGCCAGCCTATCATCCACTTGGGAGATTAGCTAGTCCATCATCCAATGTGATAAAACTTCCACCATACCAAAGATATCTTGTGTATACATCATCCAGCATCCAACCAAACATATCAAAGAAGTAAATCCAGCAAAAACCATTCACAAGCAGCAAGTTCAGTTTTACAGTGATGGCTTGCAGAGACTGGGAGCCTTTCAGACTATACAGTTATTGCACATTGATTTAATTGCTATGGGCCATAAAAGGGGTATAAAAGCAACAAATACATCACGGGCCCAGTCACACTATGCAACTATAATGCTATTTTATTGCCCTCTAACTGCCATAGTTCCATCCCATAGAATCCTGGGATTGGCAGTTTAGGGAGGAGCATTCAGAATTTGCAGCTAGAGTGCTCCAATTTCTTACCATATTACAAACCCCAGGATTCCATAGGATGTTGCCATGGCAGGTAAAGTGGAATAACAACGGTATAATTTTATAGAATAAATAGGCCCCAGGAATGTTTCTAAATCTGAGCACTTTTGTGGAATGCTTGTGTTTAGGATTGGAATGAATGTTTTACCCTTCAACTGTTCTGATTTGGCAGGGACAGTCCAAATTAACTCTCTGTAATCTTTTTTTTTTCCCAGCTGCTTTCAAAATGTCCCAGTTTCTCTCTCCTATCCCCACTTTTACCTTTCTCTCCAGATTATTTCAACTGCTGCAAACTAAGTTCAAGCTGCATAAGCGTTTGCACTCAGTTGATCTAACAGGGAGGAGAGGAGATGATAGGGCAGAGTCTTGCCCTTCCCGGTAGCCTCAGATAAAAGGAAACTGCTGCAGCTTTTCCTAGTTTTTCTGCTCTTCGTTATTAATAGCTTTTGCCATCATGACCACACTATGATGTTGCTTGGTCACAAGTGTCCGCATTTTCATCTGTGAAATATTGGAGAGTATGGAATGCAGCCCTATGTGTGACTTTCCCCAGAGAGGGCGAACAGGTCCATGAGCACCTTGGTCCTTCAAGCAGGTGCCTCTTCCCTTTTCCCTGTCTGAAGCCTTCCCTCAACTACATTCCTTGGAGGAAGAGGAAATCAAAACAGAGGTGCAACGTGATTTCTAGCAGAGCTTGGAAATGTTGCTTCTGTGAACTACAACACACAGAACCCCTCTCCCAGACAGCATGAGCATTGTCAATAATGACTGGAGGAGTCTGAAATCCATAACCCAAAAGAGTAATTTTTCCAAGCTTTGATTAATGGTGACAGCAGGCTTCTAGGAGCCTCTACCTCAAAAGGCACAGCCTATCCTTTTGGTGCTGCGGAAGGATTATGATTCCAGGTCCCAGCATGCGCTGTTTCATACTCAGCAAAGACACATCCACCTTTAGGGGAAATGAGGTATGCACATGATATTTTAACCCATTAGGGAGAAAACTAGGACCATTTCCGCACTAGACTGTTATAGCACTATTATTCCACTTACAACATCCTATGGAATCCTGGAGTTTGCAGTTTCGGGAGGGGCCAGTCAGCCCCTCCCTAAACTGCAAACCCCAGGATTCCGTAGCATGTTGCAAGTGGAATAATAGCACTATAACAGTCTGGTGTGGAAATGGCCTAGGATTCAAAAAGGAAAGTGATGGTGCAGGTTGGGAATTATTCATGCTATGTCACTTTCCTGGTGGGGTATGAACTGGGATATGAGGACAGCTTAACCCCTTTCCCATCAGTAGGAATAGAGGATAGGGAACACTTGCAGCTACCACCATCCTAAACCTCTTCATTCACCTGACTGAGGCAGCTGGAAGTGTTTCCTATGAATGAATTTAAAGGATTCATATATGTTGGATCTGAATACCTGTGATGCGGGCTACACGCTAATTGTATTCTAGTTGCAAAGTTTATTTAAATAAATTATAAATAATGGATTTCTAAAGCATAAAAGATAAAGCAGAAGGCTCTGTGTGTTGTAGAATGTGTATGTATTATTAAGGCACTGGGTAATACTGGGCATAAAGCTAACCAACTATAAACAATAATAAAAAAACAACAACAATGAATTGAGTTATAATGGACCCAACACAACTGTTGCAATAAAGGAAATGGCTGATGCAATGAGATGGCTGATGTAATCGGATGAGAAGCAACCAAGAGCTAATTGTGCCCAGCATATTACATCACCCCCAAAGAGGAGACTACTTGTTTATATAAATAGGGACACATAAACATATTTTATTGGACAAGATATGTCCGTTTATTAGGCTAAGATATAAAACAGGCTGAGAGAAGACAGACAGGAGGCAAGCTGAGCATCCACTCCCTTCGCAGATGTGGGTGTTAATGCAGCCCATGCTGATGCTACTGTTTCTAGCTGATAACTACTAAGATCATAACGATGAAGACAGACCAGGCTGATAAGAGAGAGGATCTCTGCTGTCAAGTATGCCATGCTAAATAGCTATATTTCACGTTATGCTTATAATGGATGCTGCTAGAAATAGCAATGCCTGCTTTTTCACAGAAGATGTATAGTTTCTCAGTGGACAAGATGGTATTCATAGATGTATAGTTTCTCAATGGGCAAGATGGTATTCTTTAGTGGATAAATTCCACTTACAACATTTAGTGGATAAATGGCTAAGTTATATTGTCTAAGATGGCAATGTTCCTCTATATGTTAAGTACAGAGAAGCCTGCTAAAGAAATGCAGATGATATAAAGGCTGGGTCCTTATGAAAGTATAACATCTTACCATGTTGTTGTTGCGTGCCTTCAAGTCATTTCCAACTTACAGCAATGCTAAGGTGACCTTATAATATGGTTTTCAGGGACTGAAAGTATGTGACATGCCCAAGGTCACCCAGTAGATTTCCATGAGTGAGCAGGGTATTGAACTCTGGTCTCCAGAGTCATAGTCTAATGTTCAGTCCACACTGGACATCATTGTACCATTACATGCAATGCAATGTAAAGAAAGCAATGTGCCTAGGCATTGAAATTCCTATGTTTCTCTCTAAAGGAAGTATGCATGTCTGTATATCCATGACTGCCTATAATA
Organism: Cyclura pinguis; assembly: GCA_030412105.1. NCBI lineage: Eukaryota > Metazoa > Chordata > Lepidosauria > Squamata > Iguanidae > Cyclura > Cyclura pinguis. The sequence goes on from CM059600.1 coordinate 340,070,773, forward strand.
AATAGCCTAACAGACTGACAGAAAGCCTGCTCATTCTCCCATAGAAAAACTCTGAGATTCCCATACTTAAGCATAGTCAACTGGAGTGTTGATCCAGACAGCCAGAAGGTGGTAACAGGGACCTAAAAACAGATTCAGATTAGCTGACAAATTACAAAGAACCCTCAATCCCTCTGTTTAAATAGATAGAACTGGGGAAAGCACCTTTTTCACATGTATAGGCTGTCCTCTTGCAAAACAAACACAAGGAAGTTATCCTACCTCTCAGCAATGACACAGTTGTCTCACACACACCCATACACACAAAGGGAGAGTTAGAATTTGATATTCATCAGTCAGAAAAGGACCACTTCTACAAGTCTATCTTTATCTCTATAAGGTCTAGACACTTGACTGACCATGATTTCTATCTCATAAATGTCTGAATAAGGCTTATGATGTGGTATATTGAACAAGATGGGTCAGTTGCAGGGTTCTGAGGCCTCCTCAGGCCCAAGCCCAAGACTTTGGCAGGCTGCATCACACCTCCCCTGGACAGCACCACAAAATATTTGTGGCCTGAAATCTAGCCATTACACCTCCCAGGAACAATTAGCAACTGATCTGAGGCTATTTTCAGGCCTTTTGGGGTTGCAAAAGCACTTCAGGTGCAAATGAGTCCTGCTCATTGCACTTTGGAGTAGAGTATCACACCAGAAATGGGGAAATATAGTTTTAAAGTCCTGCCTTGGGCCACCACTCTCTCTCTCTCTCTCAGTCTAACTTTGTTGGGAAATGTGAGAGATAGTGATAGATCTTTGAAGCAGAGTAATCAACTTGGCAAGGCAGAAGCTGGACAACAACCAGCCCCATACAAGCACATACACACATGCTGGGTCTAACAGAGAAAGCAATTAAGCTCAGGCCATTTCCGCACTACACTGTTGTAATGCTATTATTCCACTTTCAACATCCTGTGGAATTCTGAGGATTGTAGTTTCCTGAGGCAAAAGAGCTCTCTGGCTGAGAATTCTAAATGCCCCTCCCTAAACTGCAAACTCCAGGATTCCATAGATTGTTAAAAGTGGAATAATAGCACTATAACAGCGTAGTGCAGAAATGATCTTAGTTTTCTTCGGCAAACATATAAAAGTAGTTTTACTTACAAACTGCATATGCATAGTGAAAGACAGGGCCTTATGGAATGGGGGAAAGAGATAAATGACAGCAGTGCCGGAATAGAGAAGATACAGAAAAGCAAACAAAAAGGAAGCCAGCAAATATGCAAGCTAGCAATCAGTATAAGTTTACAAAGGTTGCTAACTGTAACAAACCTACTTTTCAGGATTGTTGTGAAGATAAAAGTGCAGAACTCCATCAATGACATTCTGATATCCTTGGAAGAAGGCAGGATACAAATCATATAGAAGTAATGAATGGGAATGTGTAAACCAGCCCTTAGTGATGGGCACTCAGAGTAGACTAGCACCTCAGCATATAAACCAAATCCCACATGTCTTCCATTTATTACTTTATCTGTAGGCAATCTACAGTTATCATCTGTTAGGAAACTGCTTAAGTCAAGTAATGTCCAGAGACCTTGGTGTGGGAGAAGTGATTAATCCATGAAGTTCAAAAAACATGTTTGCCCTTTAGTGATTGAGCCCTCACAGACAGAGCATCCTTTGCCCTTTCCAGACTAGAAGTCACAAGTTGTTGTCTCTTTAAAAGATAAGGCTCAGAAGACAGACAGAAAAACAGTGTTCAATATATCCACTCTCTCTACCCTCAGCAAAGACTGTGTAACTCGGAAGATAAAGGTCAGGGCTTATGACACACAAATGCATGTGAAATAACTATAAGCCCCATTCCATCACAGCACACGTATCATTATCAGCAAACTTCTAGAAGGATAAAATGTTAAGAGGAAAAGCCTGAGGTTGTTCTTGAAATGGAGCACTTGTCTATGAGGTATGTGATGCAAAAGAGGCTGGCTGTTACAGGGTTAATGGTCTTAAAATGTGTTATGTACTCTCTAGTGGTGCCTCCTGGGAAATGTAGTCTTTTAAGATACCAGTAGGGATTGGTGATAATGCAGATGGGTGAAAACTATGGCCCTTTCCACACATGGGGTGTGAATCGGGCAGAAACGGGACTCACCGGATTTCTTCTCCGTCCGGGCGAGTCCGTCTGGACGAGGAGCAGTACAAGCTCGTCTCTCCACACCGCTCCAGCGTCCAAAATGGTGGCTTCCGGTTGGTGGAGGCTCTCCGGGGCGGACTGAGGTGCAGAACTACAAAAAGTAGTCTGACCCAGTCCACTCCGCGGTGCAGAAGACCTTTTTAATAGCCCGGTGCGGAAATGGCCTGTGTTTCACCTTTTTTCTTATAAGCATTTCTCCAAATACACAACTTTCTTCATATTCCAAATGGAAATAATTTGAGTCTTTTGAAAAAAAAATGAGTGACACTTGGCTTGACCACAGTATGTGTCAAGAGGATCTAGTAGTCTTAGTAGATCACAAGCTGAACATGAGTCAGAACTGTGATGCGGCAGTTTGAAAAGCCAATGCAATTCTGGGTTGCATCAATAGGAGTATAGTGCCTAGGTCAAGAGAAGTGATGGTACCACTCTATTCTGCTTTGTTCAGACCCCACCTGGAACACTGTGTCCATTTCTGGGCACCATAGTTCAAGAAGGATTTTGACAAGCTGGAATGTGTCCAGAGGAAGGCAACCAAAACAGTAGAAGGCCTGGAAACCATGCCCTAGGAGGGGCAGTTAAGGGAACTGGGTAGGTTTAGCTTTGAGAAGAGAAGGCTAAGAGGTGACATGATAGCTATCTTTAAATATGTGAAGTGATGCTGTATGGAGGATGGAGCAAACCTGTTTTCTGCTGCTTCGGAGACTAGGACATAGAGCAATGGCTTCAAGCTTCAGGAAAAGAGATTCCATTCATACACTAGGAAGAACTTCCTGATGGTGAGAGCAGTTCAACAATGGAATACGCTGACTGGGAGTGTGGTGGAGTCTCCTTCTTTGGAGGTTTTTAAGCAGAGACTGGATGGCCATCTGTCAGAAGTGCTTTGATTGTGTATTCATGAGTGGCAAAGGGTTGGACTTGATGGCCTTTGTGGTCTCTTCCAACTCTATGATTCTATGAAATGAATGTGGGAGAAACTGAAACTGACAGATTCACTCATCTAGGTTAAGTTTGCCAATTAAGGATCATCTCAAGTCCTGAGGTTTCTGGGACAAAACCTGAGGCCTAGGGATGGCCCCTGATGATGTCATTAAGCAATATGCTTTAAGTGCCAACCAAGTTACTCACAGCTTGTCATTCAGACACATCCAGGGAGAGGGAGGTTGAGAGAAAGAGAGAGAACCAACATATTTTCCTTTTTGAAAACTGAGACATAAATCTTAACTAAAAGGACTGGTCCCAGATCAAAGTGAAATGAGGGGATTATTGCTTCTCACCTCTTTAGGGAGGTGAGATAAGGAACATTTAACCCAATTTACTTGCTACTAGCTGGAAGACCAATGAAGAACAGAGCAGAGGGTGAGCCCTGGCGCTACAGTGATGAGGAGGGAAGGAACCAGCTAAGTGAAGTCTCTCCACATTTGCCTGTTTCACTTTCATGGATTTGATTATTTGTGAGTTTCTCCAACCCCTGACCCCCTCCACCTCAAGTGCTCCTTTTTCAGGGCAACCTTTCCTCTCAATGACTCCAATCAGGCTGCACAGCCCTTTGAAAAAACCACCTCTGGTCCTCCTCTTCCTCCTCTACCAGCCACTGCCTGGCCAGCTAAGGATAGCTTGCAGCTCATTTCTCAGCACCACAAACCCTCTCCCAATGCCTCCCCACACCCAAGGAAGAAGATGGGTGAGAGACAGGAAGCATAGGGCCACCATGATTCTCCTCCCATTTCCCTCTCCTTTCCCTGACCCGGTTTGGACTCTGGGTGCCCATTCTCCCCACCATGCTTCAGCCCCCTCCCCACAGACACACACACAAATTTTGATATTTGCAGTTTTTCCACTTTTGTGCGGGTCCTGTGCCCCTAACCCTAGGGAATGTGGAGGGCCAACTGCACATAGATCCCACAGAGAGTGGTTGCAACCTGTAGCAATCAATATTAAGCCAAGTAGCTGCTTCAATCACAGAGCTGGAGATTTTCACACACCCCTTTCCTCTCATCCAGAGCTGATCCCACCGATACTGGAGAATTTGCACCCTTGTTTTGCACCTGGAGGTAACCTATGAAAACAGGAGACTTGGGGTCAGGGCCTGAGATCTGGAAACCCTGATGCAGGTGCAGATCTGCTACTGTTTAACTCTTTAAACTCTAGATTTAAATTCCTATATATTGAACCATTTTAGTGCTGAAGTAGAGCAGACAAATCTTTTATTTTCTCTGGAGAAGCTCTTCATTTTAATGCCAGTTGACATTAATGACAGTCAGATACAACATGGCCTTCTCTATACCGGGGCACCTACAGAGCTTTGGCTCATGAAGATGTGGGAGAATTCAATTTCAGATTATTTTTGCATATGCCAACATCTGCTAATCACATATTTAGAATGCAAAGAAGTTGAAATCCTTCAAGTCTAAAAAAAACCTTGAATGTGGGAGAAAGTGAAATGGAGAGACCTTCCCATTCCTAAGTGAGAAAATTATTTCAGTCAATTTTTTTATCAGAATTTATCAAAAAAAATTTAAAAAATCACTAGGGTGAGCCATTATGCCTGTAGGGATCAACTCCTTGCAAACTGGCTGCACACTTCACACTACTGAGCCCCAAGTCATGTGTTGGAGCTGCAGCAGCCAGTTCTCCCGTGTCAGTGAATTAGCAAATCTGTTCTTTAACTGAGCTCTCCACGGTGGGGAATCTATTTTGTGGGCAGGGCTCAGCCTCTTAAATATTTCATTTAACATTAGGGATGGGACGAATCCAGAATTTTCTGAATCTGAATCCAGATCCAAATCCCTGGAAGGTTCTGGGAACCCACGAATCTCACGAATCTCGAATCTTTCGAATCCTATTTTTAAAAAGGGTTTAAAAAGCAAGAGAAAGAAGGATAATCTTGGGCAAGACACATTCTTTCAGCCTTAGCAAAAGCCTAGGCAAAGGCAAACCTCCCTCTGAAAAAATCTAGCCAGGGCATAGTTTTGCCTCAGGATCTCCCCAGATTGAAAATGACATGAAGGCCCTTTCTACACAGGCAGGAAAATGTGGATTAATCCCACATTTTCCTGCCTGTATAAACAAGGTCACATATTACAGTACAGAGATAATCTAGGTCAAAGCTAGCTTTTCTTTGCATAGCTCCTTCTGGCATCCTGGGGTTTGTAGTTTGATGATGCGCCAGCACACTTTGTCAGAGAAGGCTGTGATCCCTTGTGAAACTACAACCCCCAGAATTGTGTCTGAAAGAGCTTTGCAAGGGAGCGATGCAAAGGAATGTTTCAGCTGTGCTTGAAATCTCAAGAAGACTGTACCTTCCAGTCAAGTCTCAAGTCCTGCAACAAGGAAGGCACTTAAAACATGCAAACAAACAAACAGCCTCTAGTCCAATCTCAATTCTGCACCTTGCAGTCTCAAGAGTCAAGTCTCAAGTCCTGCAACAAAGGAAGCACTTAAGCGCGCACACACACACACACACACACACACACACATGCCTCTAGTCCAGTCAATTCTGTACCCTCAAGTCCTGCAAGGGACACTCAAGTCAAATCTCTAGGCCTGTCTCAACAATTCCCAATCCCTAACCTCCAGTCTCAAATCAAAAAATAATACAGATTAATGCATGCTCAATAAACGATTCTAGAGGCAGCTACTGTTCACCTTGTTTGTTGTAGGCAACACACACTCCTGTCATAGAATCAGCTAGAGTAGAATCCCATTCTTTCCCAGCTCAGGTTTTTTGGCATTCATTGTTTACCACAGACATGCTGTTGCAACACAAGACCAAAAGTCTGTGTTTCTCCAGCTCTCCTTTGCAATCTTTCCAATGGCAATGCTGCTTATAAACTTGCAGCTAGACAGAGGAAAAGAGGAAAGGGGGTTGAGAAGCATAAAAAGACTTTCTAAAAGGGAGCTTCAAAATGGGTTAGGGTTTTCATTTATTCATGTATTCAAGACACAGAAACTAAGAGAGGAAGTGGCATCATGATAATCTTAGTCCCAGAACTGACCAAAGAAAGCTGGCGAAGGGGAAAGTATGGCTGGCATGGCTTGCATGGAACCCCTGAACCCCTTTTTGTAGTCTTTGGAACCCCCCTGGGACATTCCCACAAGCTCCTAGACCGCCCCCCAAACTCAGTTTTGCGCCTCTGTCCCTCATCTCCCAATCCCTATCCCAAAATTACCTTGCAGAGGGAGGCAGCAGCAGGGAGAGGCAGCACTAGGGGCACAGGCAGCAGTAGGGAGAAATGGCGGCCTCCAGGGCGTGCGAGGCTTTATGCCGGTCTGCTGGCCAATCACCCGTGCCCATGTTGAGTGGGGAAACACGTGAGGAGCGGGATCCCATCCTGCTCCCGAATTTTCAGGCGTCTTGGTCTCCCAAGTTTTCAGGTGTCCCAGTCTCCCAGGCTTTCAGGTGTCCCGGTCTCCAACAAACTGTTTGAGTGGCAGATTCAAAAGATTCTGTTTGCCTATTTTAGCACAGGGATTCAGATTCCCGAATCTCGAATCCCTACCAAAGATTTGAGGATTCAAGGATTCCGTTGGCCCATCCCTATTTAAAATTCATAGCAGTTTTACAGCCCTACTGACATAGAGGCCACCAGCCACTACTGGAGAGAAGACATTCATGTGCTTTGAGAGAGTTGCTGGTATGTCACAAGGACGAAATTAATAAATTCAGTTAAATAACATCTGGGGAGCCTAGTTGGCCCCTATCTCAGTGAGAGCCCTGGAATTTACTTGGTGGTAGAAAGAAACAGCTGTTCTATAAGCAGCACCAAGTGGCTGAACCTAGCTGCCGTTTTAATTTCCTATAATGTTCCACTGTGTGCTATGTTAGGACTGTTGTGGGGTATTAATATGGCAGCTAGACTCAGCTGCTGTACACTGCTTATAGGGCAGGTTTGGTTTGGTTTTTGTTAACTAGGGTCCAGGATTAGTGACCAAGGAGGCCAGTTGTGTCATGTCACAGTCCCAGGTCCAAACACAGACAGAACCCTCCCCAACAGCCACAACACAGAGACATGAAGAGGACAATACTTACTGCAGCCCAGTGTAGATTAAAAAGGGAGAGCCTCCAAGAATCAGAGTGTTTATATAGAGAAGACGCATTAATTAGACAAACAGCTGGGGGAGGCTGTTGGCCCATATATACAGGTGAGGGGAAAAGCTGTCGCAGCCAACTCCTTTTGCCAGTAAAAGCAGCTCATCCTGAGTTCTGATCCCTGACTTGTGTTCCTGGAAATCTTGACCCAAGTTTCATGTGCTGACTTTGCTGCTGGATATTCCCTTTGGACTGTCACTCAAAATTTACTTCTGATTTGGACGACACAACAAATGGTAACTGGCTGATGAAATGTTGTGAACTGTGTCCGTGGCTACTGTCACAGACTCTAATAGAGAGCTGTGAACTTTGGCTGGCTGCTGGCACAAGTTGCTGATGCTGGCCCCGGATGGATTTCAAGATCAGAGGGAGTCCTGGTGCAGAAGAAGATTGCTTGGTGTCCTCCATCATAAAATGACAAGGTGCTGCTTTATACTGAATGAGATGGTTGGTTCATCTAGCCCAGAGAATCACAGAATTATGGACTTGGAAGGGCCTGGTGGTCCATCAAGTCCAACCCCTGGTTCAATGCAGAATCTCCAGCTAAAGCATCCCCATCAGGTAGCTGTCCAGGCTCTTTTTGAAGATGTCCAGAGAAGGAGACCTCAGCACCTCTGTACGTAGTTGGTTCCAATGCTGAACCTCTCTTACTGTCAAGAAGATACTTCTAATTTTCAATAGAAGTCTACTGTCCTCTAACTTCAAACCATTAGACCTGGTCCTCTCATCTTGAGCAAAAGAGAACAAACCTGCACCCTCCTCTCCATGACAACCCATGAGGTATTTAAAGGGTACAATCATGTCACCTCTCAGTCTTCTTTTCACCAAGATTGATGCAGACTCATCCAACCTTTCCTCATATGTTTTGTTCTCCATACCTCTTATCATCCTTGTTGCCTACTCTGAACACACTCCCAACTTATCTATATACTTCTTAAAATAAGGCACCCAGGACTGAAGACAGTACTCCAGATGAGACCCAACTAGTGGGGTATAGTGGGGCTATTACTTCCCTCAGCTTGGAAACTATGGTACTATTGATGCAAGCTAAAGTAGCATTCGCCTTCTTTGCTGCTGCATCTACCTGCTGTTCAGCTTATCATCAATATGTAGCTGAGTATTGTAGCCCCTGAATTTCAGCGGGATTCTCTCCCAAGTCTTACTTCCAGATGCCTGTGACTAAAGACTGAATCTTCTGTGTGCAATTAACGTACTGTACCACTGAGCTATAGCTTTGAAGTTCTTAAAAAGACCTAAGTTGCAACCTGACAATCTTAAAATGTTGATATGAAAGCTATGTCTGAGGGATTTGATTTGGAAAAAAAATTTCTTCCAGAGAGTTCACTGAGTATTAAGCACACAAGCATGAACCAACTTTAAAATTCCACTTTTTGTGCTTACCACTACATTTTAGCATTTTTCAAAAGTGCCAACTTTGCCACACTGCATCCATATCAGCATGTATCAGCTTTACACAGCTTAAAAAGTTCTTTGAACCATCCCACCACCTCGGTGCTCTTTCTATTCTGTCCCATACCATTTTTTCTTTCTTGGTGATCTTTCTTTCTACCCTAGTACTTCTATGATGTGTCCCAGTTCACACAGGGTAGAAATCAGTTAGAATACATGCATACGTACACATGCACACACACAGAGAGACATACAGAGGTGCTTTTTCTCTTTCTCCCTGATCTTCCTCTTCCCCTGTCCATCCTCTTTCTTGTTTGCTGGTCTTTTTCTTCATTCCGGTGCTCTTTCAAACGTTCACTCTCATAACTCTCCTCCCACAGTATCTCAGTTTCATTTATCAAGAGTCAGCCTCTCTCTCTTCCTCCATTTCTCCCTCTCTCTTCTCAACTGTTTAAAGATTGCAGCTACCCTGCAGAAGAAAGCATCCATGGAGATGCCTAAAGGCCCTGTAGAGAAATGAATCACTCAGGCCCACCTCTGTTTAAAGAAAGTCTGGCAGTGAGTGGCTTAAGATAGTAATGGAGATAATATTGAAGCCAGTGGGTGGATTATATTACAGAATACACAAGTCCACACTCATGGAACTAGTGCTTCTTTATTTACTTTAGAATTTATGAGCTGTTCTTCAGTATAAACTCCAGAATAAAACAACATAATAAAATGCAACCATTAGCACAATTTAAAACAATATCATGAAAGTGGAATTTGCAAACCATGATGAACTCAATGGAGCCTCCATATGGAGTATCTCTCTCAGTATCAGATGCCAGAGACAAGCAACAGGGAAGCGTTCGTGCTTTACATTCTTCTCGTGGATTTCCCAAAGCAACTGTCTGCCCACTCCTGGTTACAGAATGCCAGATCAAATTTATTTTTGGAATGATACAACAGAGCTCTTCTTGCATTCTTAAACTTATTGGAGTGCCATACTTTAGATCTGCTCCCCACAAAATATAATGCATATTTTAAAAACAAGTCTCTTCCTATAACCTTCTCTGAATAATGGGGGGAACTGAACATGGCAATTTAAGAAATGAAATATTGACAGTGTGCTTTCCAAGAGATGTGTGACGCTTCCCATTTGTCACAAAGGATCTAGGCATCATATGTCCAAGTGGAGGACTCCTGTCAAACTCCAAAGAAAGTCTGTAGGTTTGCCTTTCTCATTGGTTTCACCAAGTAAAGATGAATTGGGTGCGCGCGCACACCCAAAAAACCCAAGACTGCTTCTTTATGCACTTAGCAAATGTGATCTATTATTTATGTTTCCTTTAAAACATGTTAAAGGAATAATTTTTCATTGGTTTAGAGTTCAGAATCAAAGTTACTTTGATGTGAAATTGTTCAAGTTTACACTTCGGAGCTCTATGGGTATTTTAGGAAGGTCATTTGTCATGTATAACTGAATCAGCTATCTCTCTATAGCAGCGCTCGCAACAACATTCTCCACCTGCATAGCGTACATGCCAAGTATGGGCAAAGTGCAGCCTACGGACAACGTGTGGTCCTTGCCTCCATGAATAGCCAGCCAGATCCTGTGGAGACACCACAGATAGGGCATTGTGTAAGGTAATCATGCCTTCTCATTTTCTCTCTTTCTCTCTCTCATAAACACAAAATGGCAATTGCAAATCTTGCATGGCTCACCATAGAATAGTACAGTTCTCCTCTATATTTGCAGGTTTCACTTTTGCAGACTTTATTTGCAAAATGCCCACTTGCCTTCCCTCATTCTCCCCCTCCCATTCCCTGGCCATTTGGCCAGGTGCAGGGAGGGGGAAAAAATCATCCCTTCCCTGCACTCCCTCCCAGCAGCTCTCATGGGTGCTCTTGCAGTGGTGGCAGGAGCCCTGCATGTCCTAGGGTGTCTGCCCCCACAGGAAGTCCAGAGGAGGCCGGGAGGACAGTGCAGGGCAGGTAATCCCCCGTTTCCTGCACCCCCCGGGGCCTCCGTCTGAGTGGGCGCTCTGGAGGAAGCCTGCAGGATCATGCAGGGTGGGCGATCCCTCATTCCCTGCACACCCTGGGGCCTCCACTTGTGTGGGGCTGGCAGCTGACAGGAGCATGGAGGGAGGGCATGGAACATATTTTTACATTCAAGATTTTTTGACATTCACAAGGGTTCTCTGTCCCTATCTCTCACAAATGTGGAGGGCCTACTATAGTTCTACATGCAGAAGTGCGTAACACTCAACCATTTACCAACCCCTGGGCTCCCTATAGAGCCACTGAAGCCCCCGCCATGGCCACTTGTGCCTAAAGAAGAGTGGGGGCATAGCAAAAACATCTGGCTATACCCTCATAGGCAGAAACAGACTGATTACATTGTCCACTGAAGTTCACAAAAGTCTCAGCAGCTGATGTAATCATTTCACATCTAGCTACTGGGACATAGCCAGATGCTTCCGCAATTCCACCTTGCTTTTCTCCAGGCACAAATGGCCATGGGGGAGGTGCTTCAGTGGCTACATATTAGATCTAGGGGCTGCTTTGGTTGCTGCAAAGAGAAGAAGAGAATATTAACCTCTGTAGCAGCCCAAAATAGACATGTGTAGGATACATAGTTTATGTCTGCTTATGCCACTAACAGGATGCCAGCCACTTATACACAAAGAGAAGGAGAAGGAAAGAGAGAAAGAGAGAGAGAGAGAACTGGAGATAAACCACTTCATCATGAATGTGGCTTACTGCCATTGTGGACCATGAAACATGATATGTCAAAATGTACAGTCCTGCTAAGTCCAATTGGTAGTCCATACTATGGCTTAAATACCTTATAGGAACCAGATCCCATCTGATCTTGGGAGCTAAGCTGGGTCAGCCCTGGTTAGTACTTGGATGGAAAAACTATGAATGAATACCAGGTGCCATAGACTGTATTTCAGAGGAAGGAAGCAGCAAAACCATCTCTGAGTATTCCTTGCTGAAGAAACCCCTTTGAAATTCATAGTGTTGCCATAAGTCGAAAGACAACTTGAAGCCACATACATGCATGTGCACACACACGCGCACACACACATACTAGAATAGATCTATAACTTTTGACTTGCTGTTCAACAGTTGATTCAATGGATCTACTCTAGTTGGCATTAGCAACTGGATTTAAGCCATAACATATACCAAGCCTCTCTGACTTACAAGTAAGTGGAGAGGAATTGAATCTAGTTTAGGATCAGCATACATGTGTGAGAGGTTTAATTCCCATCTACTGGTGCCATCACCTCCATTTGTTTTCCTAAACTCACACTCTGAGGAAGAGAGAGAGAGATGCCAAAGGAGGGATAGAAAGTGTCTGCAGGAACAAATGGAGTCCTCTCCCTACCTGCTTTTTTGCACCTATAACAGGAGGGAAACGAACAGTTCTGTGGAAAGTATAAACCAGCCATCACATACATATACTAATCCTAATCCAGATCAGAAGTCAAGAGATCTTCACCCCTACTTACAATACTACCTGTTTAAGGCATCATATTGTTTTTAAAAATGAGTGCCCATTCAAAACAGTTTCCCTAAGAAGATCAGAAAGAAGCTCTTTAGAGTCACACAGAGCTCAGTTATGGCTGCAGCTAATGGGTAAGAGTATACAGCTTCAAGGAACACAACAGCATGCAGCCTTTTCCAATGTTCAAGGGCCTCTTTCCCTCTCAAAGGCAATATGTCAAGAGCAACATGTGGAAGTACACGACAGTGACACCGAAGTCCCTTTTAAGTCCACGCAGTTATAGCAATATGATCCCACTTTAACAGCCATGGCTACATCCTATGGAATCCCAGGATTTGCACTATGAGGGAAGGTATTTAGAATTCTCAGCCAGAGAGCTCTAGTCCTCACCAAACTGCACACCCCAGGATTCAGACATAGTAGTTAACGTGGAACCATGGTGCTATAATTGTTTAGTGTAAATAGGCCCCAAGACACAAGATAAGCTGAATTCAACATGATGGAGGACGAAGATGCACTTGAATCCCATAGAGTGCTGCCTTTTACAGTGGATGATGTCCTGTGCACACAGGCCAGGATCCTACCTGAGATATGGCAGAGAGTAAATCTCTCATCAGCATTGTGCTTCTGGGTTCCAGTTCCGCAAGTCGCTTGACGATGCTAGGATGTACCTGCACAGCCAATCAGTGACAAGGAGTGGAGAGTTCCCAAGCATCATCCAGGTAAAATCACAGCACTAGGGGATAAAGGAATAGCCCCTGGAGATATAGGACACCACCCTCTGCAGTGTCTGCAAAAGTACATACACTGGCATAACAGGAGGTCTCTTCAATAGGATTTTAACCATTGGAACATACTGTTCCTTCTCAAAGAAATAAGATACAGACTTTCTCCACCCGCAAAAAGCAACCATACTCAGAAACAGGACTCATCTTCCCCTTGCATAATTGCAGTGGAGAAAAATGTGAATTATGGGCGGGGGGGGGATTCCAAATCACAAGAGGGCTCCAGGACTGGACCTTTTAAAACTTAAATAATGTAGCAAGAAAACTGTACTGTGATCCTTGTGACTGCCATCATGACGTTTGCCTGACTCATGTTTCATTAGTGGTTGGATTCTGAATGATGCTCAGCGAGCATAAAATATTCATTTCCAAAGATAGCATGCATTACACTTTAAAAAAAAATGGGAATCAATGGAACAATATAAAGAAGAGAAGGTAATTTACATAAAACATACATTGTGGCAACTATTTTCAATTTCACCTTTGAATCCTTGTATTTTAGAAAATGTGTATAATATCAAATGCAGAGCCGGAAAAGGATTTTCAGTTCCTAGGTGTTTCTAGCAAGTATTCTGGAGCCAGCATGATTGCGCAGCTGTGGGGAGGGGCTGTTTGCAGGCAGATAAAACATTTTATAGTAAAATATTTCCCATTTGTCTTCATCCACACAGTTTAGATAATGCATGCTTTCAATATAACTGCTGGTGCTATAATATGACACAAATAGAAGATACAGACCCCTTTCACCTGTCACATTAAGCCAAGGAGCTTTTAGTCAAAAGCCAAATTTAGGCCAAGTTCTTGGGGGCTGCATTCCAAGGATGGGCAGAGTCAAAGACAAGAAGGGAGGAATGAAAAATACCAGCATAATTTAGCTTAAAGATCTTACTGTTAATAACTAAGTCTTAGAAGAAGGGTTTTAAACTTATGAAAAGCCTGCGCAAAAGCTGGGAAACCATCTCCTGACATCACATGAAAGAGACAAGACCATCCAGAGAACCACAATGGGCTACATTGGAATCCAAGGAGGTTGTAGTTTGGCCCCCGAGTTTGAGGTCAGTTCTTCACCGCACTGCTAATCCATGGTTTATGTTAGCCACAATTGATTGTTTTAGCCATGAATTGTCCTACAGACAACCAGACAACCTGTCCAACAAACCTTGGTTTCTTTACATGAACAAGTTCAGACATATTCTATGAACCCCGAAATAATTCCATTTTAGAGTATTCCTTAGAAAAGGAAAACCAAGCTGACCACCATGAAATGTCTTGTGAGCCCATCACAGTATTGAGTGATTGCATATCTAGAGATTTTTCATCTTTAGATGGAAACTGTGGCTTGTCATGAAAGAGCAGCCTACGGGTACACATGGCTCAGTCACTCCCACTTGCACTGGGAGTGGTTAAACAAACCATGGACCTTTGTTCTACTACCGATTTATTGTGTCATTGAGGAGGAAATAGATCTTCTTCTCTGGTTCTTTTTTCCATTTATTAAAAAAGAAAAACAAATAAATAATCCAGAGTTTGTTCCTGATTCCTTTCCCTAGTTTATTGGGATCAAACAAATCACAGACATCGTGATGTACATGATAGCTCCAAGCTCAAATAATTAGGCTTAGAGATTCCAAAAGCTTTATTCAGGAACTTTGAAGAAAATTCAGGAACATTGAAGAAAACAACTGCATATCTTGGCAACCACCAGGATTAAAGATGCATTGGATCTGCAGCACCTTATAAGGTGTAACATTTCAAATTAGCATGTGCTAGCATTCTGTTTGATAGCTAATCATAACAATTTCTTTCTCAGGCTCTTCCATTTGCCTCCCCACCACCACCATTTTCTCATTCAGCTTGCCAACAGTTTGACCTTCCAGCCAAGTCTGCCTGCCTATGCCTGTATCCTTATCACAGTTCATTACAATAACGTTTCCTTGTTCCCAGCACAATGTTTTCCAGCTGATCCCATCATCTCCTCATAGCCCAGTAAAGCAAGACAGCTACCTAAAAGCATGGTAGAGAGAATAAAGCTGACTTGATGGTCACAAAGCTGTCAGCAGCCAGGCAACAAAGTAAAGTAACTGAGGAACAAAGCTCTGTCATTTATTTTGGTCAGGGATAGGTGACTGTGACAGAACTGTGGACCAATTTTCTGCCCTTAGGACCCTCCAGGGACTGCATGGGCAGCCAAGAAGGTCAAAAAGTCAAAACAAAAAAACTAGAAGTAGAGCTTCTGGTTTTAAAAAAGTGGGGAGAAAGTTATACAGAACAGTGCAAGGGAGGTTTTATACATGTTCAAGGAAGCCTTTCCATGCCCGTCCACTATGTATATTGGGGGTACTCTACTTTTGGTGCATCCATTCCTGTGTTGAAAATTCATTCTCAACTTTGACATTTTTGCTGACACTGTAACAGGCATTCACTGCTTCACTGGAGAAAAAACAAATCTCGTAAACTTGGCTTTTGAAAGTAACATACTTAAAAGGACGTAAGTGGAGAATTTCTCTGCAAATTTGCAGAGAAATCATGGTGCATTAGACTTTATTACCAGTTCAAATCACTGCAGCAGTTTGACTTACATAATGTGCATTCACTTCCTAGTCACTGTACCTTAGTTTGTTTAGAAGTATTTTGCGAATGGAAAATATTGTATTTTAAATTGATTTGCCTTTTTGGAAGCCTTGCTACACACTAATTAAACTTCATTAATTGGAAGAAATATTTGTCATTACCTTTTTCATAGAGTCCAGTGCCCAAACTCTTCTCCACCTGCCCATTTTTGTCTCTCCCCTTCCCCCAGTGAAAATTGTCTTGCTACATTTCTGGCTACGGATGGGATATTACAGGTTAGAAGTTCCCAAGCCCTGCCCTAAATAATCAGGAAAGGGATCTCTGAGCAGGACTATACAGATGAAAGTTCTTGATTTTTAGTGGTTCGCAGAATGTTTTCTTTCCCACTGTGCAGAGATGCCACTGAGAAATTTTAGACATATAAGAGCAGTGCAATCTTAACTCAAAGTTTTAGGATTAGGCATAAGGATTAGGGTTTGAATTTGGATTGGACATCAGTGGATCAAGATTAGTCATAAACCTCTGCTGCCAAGAGAAATGTCCTTCTGCTAGCAGAACATTCTTCCCCTGGCTTGATCCTCAGATATCTGCCAGCAAAGCTTCCTCCAGCAGAACTACCCTGTGGGTAAAGATTTGCCACCAGAAAAGCCATAAAGTAGAGACAAAGAAGGAACAGGGGAAAGGAAGAGCCACATTATGTCAGATCTAAATCTCCAGCCCAACAAAAGAGCTGCAATGCCAGGACAAAGATTAGGCCAGGCACAAAGGTAGTCCTAAATCATTTCACCTTTTCCTTGGCTGAGAAGAATTTGGATTCAGCAACACTTCAGCTGACCTGGTGTTTGCTCAGCTGGCCCTTGGTCATCATCACCAGTTTGAATTCAATTTCCAGTGGTCTTATGGTCAGGGGGACCACTATTTCAAATCAAGGTGAGCCATTCCTACTGCATTTGCAAGCCTGGGAGGCCGATCCTTCCACTGAATGGAGCCCAGATTTTAGCTCCTCAGTGCCTCCCCAGCTGTGATGTTGCCACCATGTAAATGGATATCAGATCAGTATCCTGCATCAGCCCATGATAAATGAGTACAATAAACCACCTCCAAACCAAGGAGAGAGAAAAACAACAACTCAAGGATTAATTTTAAAGCTTTTTCTCTCTATAGTTCAAAACTTGCCAGCAGCTCTCTACAATTCAATTGAAATTACACACTGAAAAGGGAAAATAAGCAAGTGGACGTTCTCCCCTGAGACAGCAGAAGAATCTGAAGAATTTTTGACTGTCAGAATCATGGCAGGTGTAGGTATGTGCCAGCTGCTACACATGTGCCCTACTGTCTCACTTCCTACTCATCTGCTGGGATCACTGTGGGATACATCTTGAAAGGCACAGGAATAAGATAAAGAACAAAAGCACTTGATGTATTAGCTACTTCTCTCACTCGTGTGGCCAAAAAAAAAAAAACCTCCTTTGTTCTGTTCTCGTGGATACATTAAATGCATTCAAAAACAGGAGGGTTTTCTGCTCCTTCCATCTTCACAGAACCAAGCCATAGCTCTATCAGTTTCACTTATACCCTACAACTTCCCCGGAAAAGTTATGAGTGCCTTCTGGTAGTTCCCTCACAGGACCATACTTGCTTAGCTTCAGTAGTAAGTAGACCAAATGTGAAGGTTGTCATGATAATCTGTTACCCTAAGAAGTGGGGAACTTGTGATCTACCCACAATGCCAGCATCTTCTTAGAATTTTGGGGGATTATAGCTCAAAGGAGGCCTGTGAGAGGATGGTAATGGCAGGATATTTTCACCCGTATATATCAGTACTAATTGTAGAGAAGAATCCTGTTAAAAGTTAAACAGAGTATTTTATTTGGGAATTCACAGACACACAAGAAATAAGACACTCTCAAGAACCATACAAGGCTATCAGAAAGTAAAGCAAGAAAGGGTGGATACAGACAGATTGGGTGGAAAGGGCCATAGTTACCAATCCCAAAGCAGAAGATTTAAGCGGAGTGGCTCAGACAGCACATCTGAGGGTAGTAAGAATAAACAGAGTTCTGGGAATCACATATTATGTCCAAGTACTACAATTTACTGCAGCTGGAGCTGGGGATTTTATACTCTATTTCCTACCCTGAAGGAAGGTGCATGGACAAAGTGTAATGGCTTTCCCACAAGGTTGACAAAGGAGTCCAGAATGGGCTGATTGTCTTAACTCCTGGTGATAAAACATTGATGGGGGTACTGACAATCTCTTAATGTTTTGATCAGGCAATGTGAATGACGAAGGTCTCAGTAGGATATGCTCACAGTAGGGGTCCTGATTGTTTCAACTGGGCAGTTTCACCTGCTATTGTTTTTGGGAGTGCTCACCACTTAACAGTTTTTGAAAGGATTATCCCAAGCCCATCAGCACTGGATTTCCCATCTAATCGCCTCTGAATTTATGACCAGGTCATGTCTGAGGTCATCCTCACCTGGCCTATGCTTACAGCCAGTGCACCTTCAAACATGTGTTCCAGCCATGAAATATGTCTAATTATGAAAATAGCACATCCCACAGAGTGGAGATGTATGGTGTGGTAACAAATCCATGAAAAGAAAACAAAATTGACAAACAGGAACAACTATAACTCTGGAGAGAACCAGTATGGTATAGTGGTCTGACTGCTAGACTAGGACTACGGCAGACCAGGGTTCAAATCCCTGCTTGGTCATTGAAACCCACTAAGTGATGTCAGGCAACTCACACTCTCCTAGCCTCAGAGGAAGGCAAAGGCAAACCCCCTCTAAACAAATCTTACCAAGAAAATCCCATAATGGGTTCCCCTTGGGATCTCCATAAGTCAGAAACAACGTAAAGGCACACAACAATAGTATGCAAGCTTCTCCAGCTCTCCAGAATTCCTCATCAGACTAAGAGTTGAGAAGCACGGAAGTCCAGAAATTGGACTAGATGTTTAAGCCACAAGGTCTATGGCTAAATTAAGTCCCAAAACATATTTGATGAAACAGATTTAGTGAGTTAGTGGAAGGTGTGTAGGAATCACATGGCATCTAGTCATGCCTGTTGAATTCCCACTTTTGGAAACACAAGCAGGGGCAATGAATCCACTCTTGGTTTTTTGCCCAGTCCCCCTACAGCTGCTCCAAGTTGTGTGGAAGGTAGAGGACCCCATCCCAACAGAGGCCTCAGCATTGGGGCTTCTCTTGCACAACTCAAACCAGCTGCAGAGGGAGCAGCCATAAAATCAAGAGTGAATTCACTGCTTTTACCACAACACATCCACTGGTCACCCCTGAATACAAGGCCAGCAGTCACTCAGATATGTGCCCTTGTCTTAGTTTCAGCCTATGAGTGCAGCCTATGAGCCTCACAGTCCCCCCAGAGCTGTGACTGTGGACCCAGGGATATTTATGTGGGCCCCAGAGTCCAAAAAAAAAAAAGAACTCTGGGAGCACGGGGGGCAGAATTCTGACATGTCATATTCCATCTAAAAATGGATAACTGCATGTGAATTGGTTGCAGTATTTGGCTGATGCAGCCAGAAACTGCCTACATCCGTTGAGCAACAGCAAAAACAAACTACATGTGTAAAGGGAGCTTATACATGTATGACATCAACAGGATTCTAGTCCATGAAGTTGAGAGCTGCACAGAATTTTTTTTCCCAATAAATAAGTAATGGGGCTGTCAGTCACCATGGTAAAGAACTTTTACATTACAACCTCATATACTCCAAGTGGGCCAGCTTCAGCTCTGGCCCTCAACTGTTGATGTGACCTCCATCCCTACCCCACCCCATCTCTTGGACTTCTCTTTTGTAGCAAAATATATCGTGATTTCATTCTTTAGGAAACCAACAGGAGCAATGATCCAAAACAGCAGTGTTTTAATGTTAAAAAAACTTGCAAATTATAAAGTAAATTTCTTATAACTTCTAGATTCTTTGGTGCTCTTCCTCTTTTGGGAGGAAGGGAGTTATGTATTTAAGTCTTTTACTCCAGGTCTTAAGTCAAGTCTCAAGTCTCTACCTTCAAGCCTCAAGTCAAGTCTCAAGTCCTTGCAAGATACTTTCAAGTCAAGTCTAAAGTCTGGGAGCCAACTTTATCCCCCAACCTCTGTTTCAGAATCTCTGGACAGAGTTAAAGTCAGTTTTAACAATTTAAGTAGACTCAGCCCTCCACATTTGCAATTTTGCCATCTGCAGCTTCAGAAGTGGGGAATAGGATCCTTCTTACTCCCTCTTCCCAAAGCTGGAGGCTTTTGTGCCCACTGGCATAAAATAATCTGTAGCTTCGAAAGTGGGGAATGGGATCCTTCTTACTCCCCATTACTGAACCTCCAAAAGCTTTAGAAGGAAGGATCCTTCCTCTTCAAGCCTGTTGCCTAACACATTTGCTATTCTCCTTTGAGAAATGCACCCTGTACTCTGGGGGTGAGTCTTCTGCTCTTTGGAAAAGTTTTAGAAGTGTCCTCTGATATGCAGCAGGGACAGGTTGCTGAGCAGACCTCAAGCCTGCCTCAAGCCCATTGCCTAACCCTTTTGCTGTTCCCCTCTGAGAAATACGGCCACACTTTGGGCTTGAGAGATTGTCATGTGATCAGTAGGCAAAAAGAGATGGAAGCATTGTTCAAAATCATAAGGTTTCTGGATGAATGTGTTATGTTACTGAACCAAGAGCAGCAAGTCAGTCACTAAAAATATACAAGTCTCAAGTTGAGTTGAGTCAGTGCATCCTTTATTGCCAAGTTGAGTCCAAGTCGAGTCACTGAAGTGACTTAAGTCTGACTTGAGTCCAAGTCAATCGAGTTGACTCTCCATCACTGGAAGAGGGAGATATTTTTTACAGTCTCTGTGGCCCCTGGAGTACCCCAGGGGCTGAAAATTGGCCTCCAGACCTGCCAAATTTGCCCACCCCTCATATATGCCATAGTGAGTTGTTTTCAATTCAGTGTGAAGCTCAATCCCAGGGATGTCAGAACAGAGTTGCCATCTTGGTTGGAATCTGATATGCAGCATTACCTGGGACTGATCCCGACTGAACTCAGTAAGACTTCTGAAAGCAAAGGTGCCACATCATGGGGGAGCAAATTAGATGAATCAATGAGCCTACAAGTAAAAATGGTGGTTGTAAATCAAATGACTATTCTTCCATTGTTTTCTGATGACACTAATCTGAAGCCGTAGGAGAAGAATCATCTCTTTTGTTTAAAAGACTGGTTCTTTTTAAGACGGTGCTTAACAGCTAGGAAGGTAAAGCATATTCACTGGATTTCTCATTCAGTGAGAAATGTTGGAAAATCGACAATCACCCTATGAGTTTTCACCTTCTGTGCGAGAACGAGATGAGGAGGTTTTCTTTTCTTTTCGTCAAGGTCCCCACAACTTGCCCAAGATGCTTTTGTGACAAATTAGTCTCTTTCCTTTTTGTTAAGCAAAGTTATTCACAGAAAGCACAGAAAGATTGGCTTATTGATCAAGCAGAGGCAAACTATTCTTCTGCTTTTTGAAGTCTATACAACAAGGTAGCAGCAGTCCTAGCTTGTGCAAAACATATTCACCCAACTTGTGCTTGTTAAAAAACAGGCTCATAAATGCAAATACTCTTATTAAAAAATTCACAAAAAACAGTTGTTGTCCTGCCCAGTGGGGAGAAAAGAAATGGTGAGATTTTTATCTCTACCTTGATGTCTCCTACCATCTTGTGCAATCCTCCCGTCTCCCATTCCATGGCTATCTCATATTCCATTCTTTCTTAATAGCTCTATGCCGCTTTTGCAATTAAATTACAAACTTGCAATTACAAATTGTAATTAAAAATGTAATTGTACTTAAAGAAAAAAATGTAAAAAAATGGTACCATTAATTGTGGCACCATTTTGGTTAATCACTAGATTTTTTTAATGGATAGTCTAACCAACTAATCAACTAATCAACTGAAGATTAACCAACCCAATCAGAACTCCCTCCCAATTCCTAAAGCCAGCACTGTAGTTATCCCTATTTAACTCTGATGGATAGTTTTAGTTTTTTTTTCTCTTTCGTATGGCGGTCTATACCATACTGATCATTTTGAGGTTTTCTCGCACACAGAAAAGAGGGAGTCAGCAAGTTAGCAAATTACATATGTTCCACCTGGACAGTCCATCAAAAAGCTAATTTTGCCTGGACTCACTGTCCCTTTCTTTCTCTATGTGGATATGCATCTGAATGATAGAAAACTCTATTCCTCTTCATAAAATATTTTACCAGGGAGTCAAACACATCTAATAGACCCATTTCTCATTAAAAAGGTCAATGCAATGAACATCAGATGCTGTATAACTAACTGTCTGATTCGATTTGTTAGGTCAGGCCTGACTAACCCAATCTCCCAACTGGTACTGGAATTCATTTCTAATGAACTAAACGGGGGAAGCAATTTTATAACAAACTGTTAGAATTAGCAACTCCAGCCCTTTCTCATGCATTTTTAATGTTTTTAATGTAATTAATGCATTATTGTTGTTCGCCACCTCAATCCATCTGGAGAGGTGGGATAGAAATAAATTTTATTATTATTATTATTATTAAAGTCCTCAAGGAATAAAAATTAAGTTTTTGCATATTTGCTAAATCATAAGGTCGGGATGATGAGGAAGGAGGGAAGGAAGACATGCTTCACAGATGGGTTGCATGCAAATCTGTCTATCTAATCAACTTTTATAAGAAAAAAATTAAAAGCTAATGCTTTTCTCCAAGTAACATGCATCCAGAATCCTTTTGTAATGAAGCCTGAAAGACACTGTACAGAAAACTTAATCAAGGGCCAAAGGCAGAATGATTCTGGAGCTCAAGCAATGGAGGCCCGCAGCAAATTATATTTGTGGTTGTGGAAGCAACATGATTTCTCTGAGAACTATGTTCCTGAGAAAAAGAAGTTCAGCCCTTTCCCCTGTGCCATTTTGCTGATTAGCTCATCTCCCACAGCTCACACTTGCTATTTGATAGGGATATTACAGTTAAAGGGTTGGATTAAGATCTAAGAAACCTAAGCCCTTTCTGCAGCTTACCCCCGTCCCGGCAGTGTCCAGTGACAATGGCAGCAGCAGCTCTCCTGGGAAAGGAATGTGATGGAGTGCTCCCCTCTGCTCCAGCTCCCTACAGGAACCAGGAAGTGTGATGGCCATGCCTCTTCCTGCCACAGTGCAGCCGGGTACTGTCCCAGGCTGCGCTGGGGCAGGAAGTGCAGCCATTATGCTTCCAGGACCTCTTCAGTGAAGGTAAGTGTGGGTGTGCAGCATGAGGTCAGCACAATCACCAATCATTGATGGGGAAAACCCATCAATGATTTGTGTCATGATCACACCGCCTGAGGACAGGAGAAGGACGGGTCTGGGACAATGTCATGTATAAGTGTCATCCTGGCCCATCCTTTTGCCATCCTCACGGTGGGTTGGGTGCCTTGCGCAGAAAGTACCTTAGTTCAGCATCCTATTTGTGACATAAGTAGTTGTAATTTGCATCATGAATGCAGGGTGCTTTTATTGGACAACAATTTAAAACAGACAAAAATAGAAATGGCCATATCCAGCTATCAGGGATGGAAGTGGATGTCCACACAGGGAATATGTACTGATGTCTATCAGTAGGAAAGTATATGATTTGCAGTGAGCCTCTGCACATTCCATAATGGGGCCTGAGGTCCAACTAAGGATCATTTAGAGACCCAATGTGAAGCACATTGTGTGCCTTCAAGTCACTTCTGATTTATGGTGACCATAAGGCAAACTTATCACAGGGTTTTCATGACAAGATTTGTTCATGGGCGGTTGTCATTGCCTTCCTCCGAGACTGAGTGTAACTTGCCCAAAATCCCCCAGTGGGTTTCCAAGGGAGAGCGGGGATTTAGACCCTGGTCTCCCAGTGTCCTAGTCCAATACACAAATCACCATACCTCAAGGGCTCTGTGGAACACATACTGATAGGGTCTCAGCTGTGCACATTTGACAGTGCTCCACATACATTGCACAACAGTGGTATCCAGTACAAGGATTGCATCAGGCAAGTGGAATGTAACTCTGGTGGTGATTATCTACTCTATGGTGTGCCAAAGTAGGGTCACAGGCCTATTTTGGAATCTTCAACTTAACCATGATGCTCATTCAGTGCTGTGGAACCACTCTTTCTCTACCAGCCTAGATTATCACATGGAAATAAAAGATAAACAGAGGAGAATAAAAATTTATTTGGAGAAGGTTTGCCATTGCCTTCATCCGAAAGAGAGTGGATTGCTCAAGATCACATGGGAGGTTTCTATATCTGAGTGGGGTTTTGAACCCTAGTGTCCTAGATCAACACTCATACCACTACAGCATCCTGCCCTCCTCTTTAAAACCTGCAATTATAAAAGTAATTAAAAAATTTCTGAGCCATGGAACTAGGACTGAAACTATTTTCTTTTCAAAATTTAACTTTCCAACTTCTCTTGGTGCTCTTTTTTCACTTTCCTTCCTCCGCTCCATAGCACTTCTACTCCAGCATCCACCATTTGTAAAATCTGATCTCTGCTGGCTTTGAAGATGGGAGTTCAGTTCATCTGTTTCTCCCTCTCATGCCAGGAAGCAGATCTTCCAAGAAAGTTACACCGGGAGTCCCATTTGCTGCCTGAATTCTGTTGTAATTACTTGGGATCGGCAGTCAGCATGTGCAAGAAAGTGGAATTAAGGTAGAGTAGGCAGAAACCACAGCCACATGCTTGAAAGCCATGTACATCCCGTGGAGAGAGAGACAGCTTTGAAGGTATCAGGGAAAACAGGCTGTTTGATAGCTAAAGCAAAAAGGGAAGCACAGATGCATGAAGGAGACAAAACAAAAAGTAGATAAAGCAAGTTCTAAAGGAAAAACCTGGAGGACAGCAAGGCAGCTGGATATTTTTCATCCAGTGGAGAACATCTGCATCCAGTTCAAGGTTGCAGAAGTAGAATTGTGCAAGCAGTGTGTGCACTATGTATAGTCTCATGTGCATTCAATTGTGCATTCAGTTAGACATTGTGATTCAGTTTCACAACTTTATCATTCAGCACAAGTATGTAGTACAGTCAGTGTATAACTGCATTGAAAGACTTATGCTAGGCAACCCTGATATAGGATTTCAACCATTACATCCCCTTTCAGTTACCTTTTAAAAAAAAATGCTGTCAAGCTACAAGCAGCTGGTCTGTGGTACAAAACGCAGCCCTTGTAGACGTCACTGTCTCCTTGATACCTAAAAAACAGCACAAGACACAGCACAAGCAGGTACCTGAGCCATCCTCCACCATATAATGAGACCCCATCCTTGTAACTATGAAGCTACTAAAAAGTTACAGCGATGCTAAAATAGGAGCAGAACTATCCCTTGTTAAACTGCAACCATAATCTAATTGAGTTATATACAGCAGGCCCCCCTTTTCCATGGGGGATATTTTCCGAGATGCTTGAAAGTGCAGAAAGTACCAAAACCCTCTAGTACCATAGAATCATAGAGCTGGAAGAGACCACAAGGGCCATCCAGTCCAACCCCCTGCCACACAGGAATGTACCACCAAAGCATTTCCAACAGATGGCCATCCAACCTCTGTTTAAAAACCAGCAAAGAAGGAGACTCCACTATACTCCCAGGCAACATATTCTACTGTCAGACTGCATCAGGAAGTTTTTCCTAATGTTTAGATGGAATCTCTTTTCCTGAAGTTTGAAGCCATTGCTTCATGTCCCAGTCTCTGAAGCAGCAGACAACAGGCTTGCTCCATCGTTCATATGACATCCCTTCAAATATTTAAACATAGCATGAAGCCTCCCTATGGTCTCTGTGAAGCTAGAAGGCTACTTCCAGTGATGCCAGAGCCATTTCCTGTGACAGTGTTGGCAGAGGGGCAATTAAAGTTGGAGGCGGGCTGGGAGGCAGACAAGGTGCAGGTGGTAGGGCCCAGAGCAGGCTGTGTGGGTGCTGTCACCCGGACACTGGGGAACAGACTGGGGCAAAAGGTGGGAGGAAGGTAAGTCTGTGAGGAAATAGGTTGAGTGCAGGTAACTGAAACCACTGAAAGTGAAACAACGGGGGGGGGACTAATATACCTTAGTTATTGGGAGGAAGAATTAATTGCAAGTAACTAGTTATTTGTAACTAGTTATTTCAAAGCTCTGGGGTGACTCCTTTGTTACTCCAAAATATAAGTGACCCAAGGTTCCACCCATGAAGCCAGTATCTACACATGACAATGGGGAACTAATTAGCTTAGATTAGAAGGACTGAGAGAGGCAGGTAACTTAACGGGATCTTTCCACCAATGTTTATGGGGTCCTATCAGGAAAGAACCAGCCAGAGATTCCAAAATAAGTTAAAATGTGCTTTATTGAAAAAGGTTCAATCATGCACACACAATATCCAAACACGCACACACTCACACAAGAGCTAACTGAAGGATAAAGGGAGGAGAGTTGTTGATAGCAGAGTTCTAGGGAATGTGCGACAATTACTGATCTGGACAGCGATGAAGAAAGCAGCAATGTGGCTTAGACTTGCACTTTAGGACACTACTTGTTCAGAAATCAGAGCAACAGCATGGCATTCAGCAAGCAAGATACAGCACCAAACTGCTCAACATGGAGGGCTTTTATGCCCAAAATCTGCCTGGAGGGGCCCATAATGGTAGACTGGTAAGGGAACAATACAGGCAGATGTCCCAATGCAAAGAAGAAGGGCTGAAACAATCAGTGTTTTGGTGGAAACTTTCCTTTGCTATTGTGTAGTATCAGAGACATTACAGCTTCAGCTTCAGCCTATTTACTAGGTAACTAGAGATAATAGATAATAATCTGCCTGACAATGACCTTGGCTATGCCTAGAGGGGATCTTCTGATCTACTTTGCAGCACATAGATTCAGTAGGTAATTTTCCTCTGCCCAGCTCAACCTTTCAGTCACTTCAGAGTTCATTTTATATCAATACCAATTAATGTATTTTGCCAGTCGAATCAGATTTTTTTCAGTTAAGCCACATCAAATCTGGGAGGTGTACAGCCTGGTAACACTTTCAGTTGTAGGAATTGTTGAAACTTTGAGAACAGAAACTCTAGAACATGGGTTTTGACATTCCAAAAAACAGTTTGGAATCCTAACAACTCTCTAACAATCCCAACAGCTCTCCAAAAAGCAGGGGGGAACGCTAATTTATTAGATACAGATGCCAGAATGCCAGGATGGCTATCTGACAAATGGCAATAATTGTAATATATTCCATCTTCTTCTGATTCTCATCTGAGAATGTTGTTGTTGCTATTGGTCTTGTTCTTCGGCAGTATACCACTACCACTGGTTGTTAAACAACCTTGGATAAGCATTATTAACATTCCTTGGTTAGGCTAGCAATAAGAGAACCATTTGTCTGTTAAATTAAAACTCAGCCATCAATGTGATTTAAAGGATAACGTGCTTCTGGTCCTGTGACAACAGCAGCAGCAGCAACAACAACAACAATGGGAGTTCAATGCTACTTAAGGATTGATGGGTAAGCTTCGGACATCTTATGTCAAAGGTAGGAAGATAACAAGAGAAACAACCAGAGCCACCTGCTCATGCTACACATGCACACACACAATGTCATCTCTTGTTTCACTCTTCTGTCAATAAATAACCAAGGCATGCATCTCTGGCTGATTTGGTGTCATTTTGGAAGTGTGGCTTGAGCATCGATCCTAGCTTCTGTTAGAGATTCAAGCTTCTGCGTGGGGATAGTGCTTGAATAATGACCTCAAATGTAGCCCCATGCACTATTGTAAATTGGACAAAACTATGAAAACTAATAACAAAAACTACATCAGTCTCCTGTGAAAACAAATTCCATACCTTGCTGCAAAGACAAGTGAGAATTGCATTGGGTATTTCTTCTTTTTTAGCTGATGCTAACATTAATTTGCTGATTATTACATGGGCAGTGCTAGAACCAGCACAGTGGAGTGGTTTGATCACTGAACTATGAGTCTGGAGACCAGGGCTTGAAAGCCAACTCAGCCTTGGAAAACATCTGGGTGACCTTAGGCAAGTCACACTTTCTCAGCCTCAGAGGAAGGCAAGGCAAACCCCACCCCAAATCAATCTTGCCAAGAAAATCCTGTGATAGAATTGCCTTAAGGTTGCCATAAGTCAGAAATAACTTGAAAGCACACAACAACATATGGACATTAAAGATACCTGGTAGAAACAGAATCAATTCATTTGAAATGTGGTGTCGTAGGAGAGTTTTACAGATACCACTGACTGCTAAAATGACAAACGAGTGGGTTATGAGCAAATCAATTCTGAACTTTCATTAGCCAAAATGACTAAACTGAGACTATCACCATTTGGACATATCACGAGATGACATGGTTCATTAGAAAAGACAATAATGTTTGGTAAGTATGATGTACAGGCTGTCTCCAAGTTCAGAGAATCAGGCTTAGAGGTTTCAAAAGCTTTATTCAAAACATTGCAGAACATTGTATTTTCTGGACTATAAAAGCCATTACATTTCAAAATTAGGGCATGCTGCTATCCCATTTGTTAACAGAGCAAAACAACCCTTTTCCTGGACCTTGCAGCAATGTCTGTTCATTCTTATCATAAAGCAGTACCATAACATTCCAAGGTCCTCAGTTTGGTTCATCACCATGTTTTCCTCCTACCCACCCAGTGAAGCACCTAAGCCCTACAGCACAACCAATTGCCTAAAGCATGGCAGGGAGAGCACAGCCAACCTGACAGTAAGGTGGAAGGCAATGGGAAAAGAGGTAGAGCACATTACAAGAAGATGGATCAAGGAAGCCACAGCCCTGAGTATGCAAAACCTTAAAGTGCACTTCTAATAACAAGGACCCCTGGAGATCTCTCAATTCATAAGATTGCCATAATTCAAAGTCAAATTCACAGCAATTGACAACAACACAGCTTCTAAAGGTTTTTTTTTTTAATCTCTGCAATATGATATTTTCTTTTTGTAAGGAACTATATTCAGGCAAGATAACAGACAGAAAGAAGACCTAGAACAGGAATTTTGAAACAGTTGGTAGCCAACGAGTTATTTTTAGGAGACGAAATACCTCTGAGCAAAAAGAATAACGTTGCTGTCAATCAGATTTATAACAGTGTTGATTATCTGAATACTAAGACTAATACTTTGGATCCTGCCGGGATACAGTCTGTTAAAAATATGTTTTTTGGAATAACTGGCCAGTTATGACTTGAAAGTATTTAGTTAACATTCTTTTGCTCCCTACTTCATCAATAATACAGTTGCATTTCATATAGGAACTCAAGATTAAACATTTTAGCTGAAATCGATCAGTTGGTCTATTGATGATACAGAGTTCCTGAAAACAGTATATTCCTCATCCAGAA
Source organism: Cyclura pinguis (assembly GCA_030412105.1). Taxonomy (NCBI): domain Eukaryota; kingdom Metazoa; phylum Chordata; class Lepidosauria; order Squamata; family Iguanidae; genus Cyclura; species Cyclura pinguis. Next base: position 340,099,720 of record CM059600.1, read on the forward strand.
AATATTACAAAAATGATGACATAATAACATTCGTCTATGTATTTAGAATATACTACAAATGGTGAGATAATTGCATGAGAAAACAGTCAACAAAACTGCTTTGTGTTTAAGAATGGCATTTGAATAGAATTAAAATGCAAACAGAGATTGCACAGGTATTGCCTGTGAGTCATACTCCAATACGGTGCATTAATATCTTCTGTTATTATGGGCTTTTCCATCAGTGATTCACTAGGAAAAATCTAAGACGCATAATTTTAAAGTTCTTTCATGAACAGCCTAGCCCAGGGCCACCCCAAATCTGTATGAAATTAGAACAGCAGTTGAAATAATCTGAGAAACCACCACACGCTGTGACATCAAAGCAGGACAACCAGTCTGAGAAAGGGGCAGAGTTCAGAGATCAAGCATATACGTGCGCCAATGAAGAAGACAGAGAACAAGGGGCCTGTCACACTGCACAATTATAGTACTTTGACTGCACTTTAAATGCCATGGTTCCATCCTAAGGAATCCTGTGAACTGTACTTTCATAAGATATTTGGAGTTTTATATCAGAGAGCAATAGTGCCTTGAACTACAAAACCCAAGGTACCATAAGATGCAGCCATGGCAGTTAAGTGGGATCAAAGTGGTATAATGAGAAGAAAGTTAAGGGGAAAAACCCAGAGGTCAGATTTTACTACGACATCTTACTTCTCCAAGCATGAGGCCTTAGTATGGCTATCAGTATTAGAGTATTGGTAGGAAAATATCACAAATCATGTCTTACATACCTTATATTCTAGGCCTGATAAGAGCACACGAACACTTATGCTTTGTTGTCTAAAGGACTTGCTTACTTAGGTGTCTGAACCATGCCATAAATTCATCTTCCCTCTCTTCTTTTCTCCATACAACAACCCTGTAAAGGGAGTTGGGCTGAGAGACAGACACTGATCCAAGATCTCCCAGTGATCTAAACTATAAAACTAAGGGAGGATCTGAACCTAGGCTTACTTTTCCCTTTCCAGCATCTTAACCAGTATATCGTTTTGACTCGTAAGTCCTGCTGATATCATTTGTATAAGGCAGGGTTCTTACTATTTTGAAAAGCAAGAAAGAGGACACATTTATGAAACAACTACTTCAAATCACCAATCACTATGATGACTCTCACTTTAACTACACCTACCAGAAATTGCTAGCAGAAAAATTCCTAACCTTCACAGTATTTAACTAACAATTTAACTGATTATTTAGTAACTAACACTAACAAGTGACCTGATTGTGTGTGTATGTGCCTTCAGGTCAACTGATGGTGACCCCATGAATTTATCATAGGGTTCTCTTAGGCAAGGAATATGGTGGTTTTATCAGTTCCTTCCTGTGACCTCTAGCATACAGCACTGGGCATTCATTGGTGGTCTCCCATCCAAATACTAACCAAGGCTAATCCTGCTTACTTTCCAAGATCAGATGGCATGTACTGCCTTTAGGGTATTTAGGCCAGCAATATCTCAACACAACCTGAGATTTGAGGTCCATTCCTTACACCTGGTCATCCACTGCCCCAGCACTGCAGGTTCCCACAACAACCCTGTGAGGTAGGGTGGCAACAAGTAAAACTGTTGAGGGTTATAGACACAAGAGCCACGGATAGCAAAAGCTGCAATAGATGAATGGTCTTGAAAAGGGTAAAAGGAGGGGGGATATAAACTCCTGGGTATTCTCTAGGGGAGAGGGAAGAAACTCTCAACCACTCCATACCACAGAGAGGCTCTTTCCTTGCCAGAGTCGTTGTTGCCACCGTTGTTCTGCCCCTTCTGCCTCTCTCCCATAAGTCCCAACAGCACAGAGTGATGGCATTAAATTCACAAGCTATTATCCTGGCCATTCTTAGTGATAATATTCTCTATAGGGCACTTCACTTTGTCCCATAGATTTGCAGTAATTAGACTTACGAAGGCTGCTCAATTCCAAGTTTCAGAAGTGGGGAGGATTGTAAAAAATGAAAAAAAAATTTAAAGCCCCCAGACATTTAAACTCTAGAAAAGAGAACAAGCCCAAGAAAAAGAGGACATATCTTAACCCCATATAAGGCAATTATGTTAAGTATCACAACCTTTGAAAAGGGTAATCTAATCTAAGTAAACCACTGACATGTGGCACCTTTAAGACTTATGGGTTTGTGATAGTATTAGTCTGTTTAGCCAAAAATAAAATTAAAAAAAAAGTAGCCCTGTGTTATTTCAGTTTTCACAGGCTACAACCCACTTCCTTAGAAACATGGAGTATAAAGTAAGAGATTCAGGTACATATACAGTGAACATGGTGTTACCCTGTGAACTGGGGGTCCCGGGAGGGACACCAAAATGTGCTCAACTAACGTTGGGGAAAATTAGCTCAGAGCACTGCTTAGCATTACGAGAAGCAGGGTAACGTAGCGAGATCTTAAACCCTATGTCTACGGGGTCGGGTCGAGTCAAGGAGAACACAGAAGTTGAAATAATAAATGATGTTTATTAAACACAAGCAAAGCAGTGTATGCAACACACTCACACAAGATAACTAAAGGAAATAAAGGTTGGAGTTTTAGAATAGAGGGATTTTTAGAGGGATTGCTGGTTTGCGTGATACTTCACCTGTCCTGAAGCCCAGAAAAATCGAGAGCGAAGCTGGGGTGCGATGTAGCTCAGCACGTGGAGCTGAGGGGAGGCTCGCCAAGCAAAGCGGCAGCAAGGCGGGATGAAACTCGGGAGCGTTCCGAGGGAGGTCTCGGAATCAAGGGTTTTTATAGGGAGAATTGTGACTGCAGGCTATACTGTACTTGGGGGAAAACAATAGATTTGGAGTTGGAGACAAAGCCTCCGAAAGGTCAGAATCTGAATGATTGAGTTATCATAGCGGTTCTCGATAGAGTAGCCAGTATGCAAACGCAGAGTACTTGGGTATTGCATAGTTTACCCATCAAGCTGCCATCGCGGGGCAGAGGCTCTTTTGTAAGTGGCGTGCATACCGAATTAGAGTACTTGCCTGGAGGTCTCCTAAAGCAGTGAGTCAGCTATTTCTGGCCTGCCTGTATTGTAGTTTGAATATTACGGCTATTAACGGCCGGGCTTGTTTACGTGCTTGTCCGGTGGCCTCACAAGCACATGGAAAGGAATAGAGAAGTGAAGCCGAATTATAATATCAAGAGAATATCTTTAATATCCCCAAAGCTCAGACTAGCCAGGGCAGTAACAATGGCTAGGGGGTAGAATGTTTTCATGGGTAAAGTATTGGCTCTGTCAGTTTTATGATTAATGACCAAACTGGAATGCACTTTCATGTGACATGGTTTCATTGACTGACTTTGTAAATAATAACCTGGATTTCGTTATAGTTAAATTTTACTAGTTGCAGTACAGTGACTTCCTGTTTATTTGTTTTACCACACCAACTGTTTTCCTGCATCACTCTAATCTGCAGCCGTGTTTGCTTCCATCTCTCTCTGTTGTTAGACCGTGTGTTTGACTATGCACAAATATCTATAAGCAAAGATACTTTATACGTTTTATGGATAATAAGTTTATTTCTTTTCCCTACTAGATTCTCTGGGTGAGTGGGGTGGGTCTGGCCCTGGTTATTGTTCATCTTCTGTCTTGTCAATTCAATTACTGTGCTCTGCTTGAGAGATCTACCACTATCTCTCACATTCCCCAACTAATGTTCAGTCTCCTCCTTTCTCATATGGGACATGTGGAAAGATACTCTGAAAAGATAAGAGGAGACCTTGTTTTTGTTGTTTTGTGCCTTCAAGTTGTTCCTAACTTATGGTGACCCTAAGGAGAACCAATCATGGGATTTTCTGCAGTTAAGAGTGTGTGACTCACCCAAGGTCACCCATAAAATCATACAGTTGGAAGAGACCACAGGGGCCGTTGAGTCCAACTCCATGCTCTGCAGGAACACCTATCGAAGCATTCCCAACAGATGGCCATCCAGCCTCTGCTTAAAAACCTCCAAAGAAAGAGACTCCACCACACTCTGAGGCAGCATATGCCACTGCCAGACAGCTCTGACCATCAGGAAGTTCTTCCTGAGGTTCAGGTGGAATCTCCTTTCCTGCAGCTTGAATCCATTGCTCTTTGTCCTAGACTCTGGAGCAGCAGAAAACAAGTGGAAAACTCAGTGGGTTTCCATAGCTGAGAGGGAAATTGAACCCTGTCTGCAGGGTTTAGTTCAATGCTCAAGCCGCTGCACGATACTGGCTCTGCTTCACCTGATTTTAGACACACAATATCCTTTCTTGAACGGGTTTGCTACAAACAAAACTAAGATGTAACACTATAGTAATGTTTTTTAATCTTTATATATTATATGTTGATTTACATTATATTTTGTCTTACTTTGTAAAAGTGGGATTTAATTAAAAAGATTTTTTTAAAAAAAAATAGTCATAAAAAAACCTGTTGGTGATAACAGATATCTAGGTAATAGGTACGTTTTTATCCAGCGGAGAATGGCCACGTTCAGTTCAAAATTGTGGAAGTTCAGTTTCACACGTGGTATTGTACATGAGGACAAACACTCAATTGTGTATTCAGTTGCACATTCAGGGGTGCATTTAGTTGCATCCCATTACCATTCAACACAATGGTTGTGTTGCATGAACAACCCATAACTCCACATTCAGGGATTTATACTACAGAACCCTATTTGCCCTACCTAATGTTACATGCAGGATCTCTAGCACTGTATTACAAGCCATTGTTCTTGCTGTTTCTTCACACTGTAATACAGTAAAGAATCCTTTTTCCAAAGTGCTGATTGTGTGTGTGCGTATCTTTGTGTTATATATTTAATTAGGAAAAGATACGCTGGAATTGGAAACCAATACAAATATGAAAAGTTGAGGCAGGTGTGTTCCTTCCCCCTCAGGCTAATGAATCCATTCGTAAAGCAGTCACACTGAATTTCCTTCCACAGTGTCTAGTTGGTTGCTCTGGTGAGAGTGAAAAGATTCTCAAAACAAAGTACAAAAAGTTAGGGGATCATCCCACTGCCTGCAGGTCTGCTTTTCCTTCCATCTCCGAGTGTTTCCCGCCAGCTGGCACTCATGTTCAGAGCAGTTTGAATAATGCTTCTGGCAGATGACTGACAAAGTCTCTCTGCCTTCTTAAGATTCCCCCCCACTGGCTACCCAGCTTGTCATTTATTGCACCATAAAGAACTAGGGATTCATTTCATCTGATGGGAAGAACACTATGAAAACCCAAGCTGCTCCAGTCCACCCACAAATTGGAATTTTCTGCAGATACTGGCCAGTATTCTACATCAACCACCTGGTTAAGTATATTTAATTAAGTAACTTTTCCTGACTTGATTTCCCTTGCCCTCCCCACACATGCATAAACACACAAACCCTGTGTCCTGTGCTGGCAGCCAGCCAAGGATCTCCAACAAAGGCCATTTCCGCACCGGGTTAGTAAAACGGTGCAGAGCGACCTCTAATGGAGGTCTTCTGCACCGTAGAGTGGACTGGGGTGGACTACTTTTTGTAGTTCCATACCTCAGTCCACTCTGGAGCGACTGGAACTGGTCATGCGGCGTGTTTTTTAAAAACCTCTTTTTAGAGGTTCTTAAAAATCACAGAGCGCGCAACCCCGTGCCACTCCGTTGCCCGGCTCCAGAGCAGATTTGCAGGCACGCACAAGTGCGTGCCTGCAGATCTGCCGGGGATGGGATTCCAGGTGGTGAGCTTCCTCGGTTGGTGGAGAGCCTCCACCAACCGGAAGCCGCCATTTGGGACACCGGAGGACTACAGAGCAGTGAACTCGTGCTGCTCCTCATGGTGACGGACTCATCCGGCCGGAAAACAAAGCCGCTAATCTCTGTTTTCAGCCGTTCCCCCCCGCCACATGCGGAACGGGCCAAAGTCTTTAGCAGCAGCTACAGACAAAGTTTACAACAGTTTGTCAGCCAGTTAGTGTTTGTTGTTTCAGCAGTCCGAGTCAGTAATAAATTCCATGTGATAGTACAAAGGAGTATCCAGGAGTGAATTCAGCACACAGAGCAAGAGTCAAGGTTTCCAGGAACATGAGTCAGGGATCTGAATGTAGGGTGCATTGCTTCCACCGGTGACACCAGTTGTCTGCAACAAATTTCTTCCTATCCTCTCTCCTGTATTTATGGGCTGACAGCCTGCCCCAGCTGTTTGCCTAATTAGTGCATCTTCTCTATATAAATGCTCTGAATCTTCATGGGTTCTTCCTTTTCCATCTACACTGGGCTGCTATTGTCCTGTTTATGTCTCTGTGTTGTGGCTGTTGGGAAGGGTCCTGTCTATGGCCCTTTTTGCACGGCATTTGCCATGCGAAATGGCCCCTGGAGGGTCACGCGGCTGTGAGGAGCGGTCCACACGACACACTTGCAATTGCCCCACACTTCAGGGCCTGGCAGGCGCCAATTGTGCATATTTCATTGTCAGTTTTGAGCCAAAAGTGCTGCATGATCACGCATCACTCCGGGGCCCTGTGCACACTTGCCATGCTTGCAGAACTCCAGAGTCATGGCACTTGCGCTTCCTGCCCCAGCGCAGCCTGGGAAAATCCCAGGGTGCACTGCAGAAGGAAGAGGAGGGGGTCTCAGGCTACCTGCTTGCGAGCAGGCAGCAGCTGTGGAGCTGGAGCAACGGGGACGAGAAAGCCTCTCACAAGAGGCTGCTCGCACGATCCCCGCACCGCAGCTCCGCAAAAAGGTGAGTTGCAGAAAGGGTCTATGTTTGCACTTGCGTCCTTGGACTGGGGCATGACACCTTGATGGAAACATCATTCACCCATGCTTCGATTACGAGCAAAATGGACTTCTTTCTCCCTGTGTAGCTGATGTAAAGTAGGTTGAGGAAAAAAATAAGGTTGTCAATAGTATCGCAATTATGACTAAGTAGTGATTGTGAATATGGAACAGTTCAGTCATGTTCAGAACAGTTACACAGATTTACTTATCCATAATGAAGGCACACAACAATGAAAGCTCGTGTGGATATGAAAACCAGCTAGTCTCAAAGGTGCTGCCACATTTCTCCTCCCTCACTCCTCCTTCCTTTTTAGGAGGTTGCCTTGTACTGAGCCAGACTATCTAGAACAGTATTATTAACTCTGACTGGCAGAAGATCTGGGCTTGTTCAGCTTGATGAAGAGACGACTGAGGGCTAACATCATTGCACTCTTCAGATACCTCAAGGGTTGTCACAAAGAGGAGGGAGCAGACCTCCTGTTCTCTGCTAGAGGGTAGGACCAGGTCTAATGGTTTGAAGTAACAAGAGACTAGCTAGATTTCCATTGAACATTAGAAGGAGCTTCTTGACAGTAAAGCAGTTCAGCAACGGAACCAACTGAATAGAGAGGATTGGGGTCTTCTTCTCTTGACCTCTTCAGAAAAGAGGCTGGACAGCTGCCTGCTGAAGATGCTTTAGCAGGAGATACTGCATTGAGCAGCAGCCCATGAAGCCCCTTCCAATTTTATGGCCCTTTCCCCAGCACCCTCCCATCCCGCAATGCAGACAGCAGAAGGATGGGACCATGACAACACTGCTGCATGTCCTGTCATTGCATCATTGCAGTCCTGTCTTTCTCTTGTCTCCAGGTGGCACGATCATGGATTAAATCATTGATGGGTTTTCTTTGTCAATGACGCACGATTGCACCACCATTCTGCACTTACCTGTCTTGCAGAAGTCACAGAAGTGCAATGGCTACTCTTCCTGCCCCAGTGCAGCCTGGGAAAGTACCAGGCTGTGCTGCAGAAGGAAGGGACATGGCCATCACACTCCCTTCTGCAGGGAGCCAGCAGGTGTGGACAGGAGGGGAGCTCCCATCGTGCCCCCCTCCCAGCAGAGCCACTGCTAGGATCTCCACCAGACAACTTGTGGAAAGAGCCCAAGACTCTATTATCCTAGATCTATTCTATTATTCTATGATTCTAGGTCTATTCTATGATTTGTGGCTCCACTTGGAGATTCTTGGTATTCTCTAATAACCTTCCATCCAAGCCCTAACAGATACAACCTTTCTTAGGTTCTGAAATCAGATGAAATTGGGTAACATGAGATACCAAAATGATGAATAAAATAAGCAACATAATAAGGCTTAGATCATTTTCACATTACACAATAATAGCACTTTGATACTGCTTTAATTGTCATGGCTGCTTCCTGTGATATCCTGGAATTTGTAGTTTGGGGAGGGACTAGAGCTCTTTGGCAGTGAATTCTAAACTGTGAATCCCAGCATTCTGTAAGATGGAGCCACAGCCATTAGAGTGGTATAAAAGTTTTACCATTGTGTTGTGTGACAGTTATGACTATCCTTTGAGCCCAGAGCTTGGAAACATTACTCCCAGAATTCCCAAATCTGCATAGCCATGCCAGCTGGGAGTTTCATGGAGCTGTAGTCCCAAAAGGTAACTTTTCCAAACTCTGCTTGGACCTCACCATAGCTAGAGTGTCGCCTAGCTATCTCTATCTTTGCAATTCTTAATTCCTGAGTTTGCCCTCCTTCTCCCTCTGCCTCCTGCGGCTCTGTTATCTTATATTCTACGTACATATGTATTTCCTTCTGGGATTGTGGGCCAATCCTCGGGTCATTTTAATTTAATTTTTTTTTTTATAAGTGTGGCAGTGGATATACATACTGTGCTCCGCTATGCTAGGTAGTGTGAAAAATAATAAAAAAGGAAGGAGGGAAAAGGTTGAAATATTTTCTCAGAGATAATAGAAAATCCAGAATTGTTCAGGTTCACAAGGAGCATGCGTCTTGTTTTAAAAGACAGCCATGCTTCTTGCAAGTTTCTCAGTAAGCAATTCTCCTTTTGAAAAGGCTATCCACATTCCTTGGGCTAAACTTAACTGTTGATTCCAACCAGAGCACACCATTGAATCAATGGAACATATATAAGCATTGATTTAACAGCCCCCCCTTGATTCAGTCACTCTATTTGAGACTAAGGGCATTTCTGCACTACACTGTTATAGTGCTATTATTCCACTTTCAACATCCTGTGGCTTTCTCGGGTTTGCAGTTTACTGAAGCCAAAGAGCTCTCTGGCTAAAAATTCTAAATGGCCCTTCTCTAAACTGCAAACACCAGGATTCCATAGGATGTTGGAAGTGGAATAATAGCACTGTAACAATACAGTGTGGAAAGGCCCTAAGATTTAGCCCAGGGTTGCCAAGTATCCCTTATTGTATTATCTATGGTTGGAAGGCTTTTCCTTTTACAAAGATTGCCATAAAATCCCATATTTGGGGGTGTGGGCCCTTCTTATAGATGTTCATATGTGCATCATGTAATATATGAATACGGAGAATATGCTAATTTTACAGAGAAATGCATGACTAAGTTAAATGAAATCAATACTTTCATCTGGTATTTAAGTAGAAGACAAACTCCTCAACACCTGCTTCTTGATTGTCAACCCTGCATATCATAAACGTCAACTGTTGCTTCTCGCTGTTTTGAAAACCTGGCAACAGTAATTTAGTCCTTTGTTTCACGTATGAAATACTTCTTCATACATCTCATCATTAAGGATATGAAATTTCTTATCACACTATATGCTAATGGTTACCAACTTATATAACTTTAAAGTGGAGTTAGAGTAATTCATGGAGAACAAGGCTATCATTGGCATCTAAGTCATGAGGATCATAGGCAGGATGCCTTTGAATACCTGATGCCATGGGGAAAACAGTGGTAGGTGGCCACTAGAATTATAGAATTGGAAGAGATCACAAAGGCCATCAAGTCCAACCCCCTGCCATTCAGGAATACACAATCAAAATACTCCCAATAGATGGCCATCCAGCCTCTGTTTAAAAACCTCCAGTCTCCACTAAACTCCCAGGCAGTGCATTCCACTGTCCAACTGCTCTTACCATCAGGAAGTTCTTTCTAACGTTTAGGTTGAATTTCTTTTCCTGAAGTTTGAAACCATTGCTTTGTGCTCCAGTTTCTGAGCAACAGAAAATAAGCTTGCTCCATCTTCCATCTGACATCCTTTCAAATATTTAAGCATGGCTATCATGTCACCTCTTAACCTCCTTTTCTCCAAGCTAAACATACCATGCTCCCTAAACCACTCCTCATAGGGCATGGTTTCCAGCCTTTTACCATTTTGGTTGCCCTCCCCAGGATACATTCCAGCTTGTCAATATCTTCTTGAATCGTGGTGTCCAGAACAGGATACAGTATTCCAGGTGAGGTCTGACCAATGCCAAATAGATTAGTATTAATACTTCCCTTGACCTGGACAATATACTCCTATTGATGCAGTGTAGAATTGCATTGGCTTTCTTAGCTGCCATATCACACATCTTCTATTTCTGGACTTCCCATAGTGACTGGACTGTTACTGAGCGAACAACAAGCTGTACTCCATAGGCCTCTGGTCTGAAGCATCAGGGCTCGTCTTATGTTCTTTAAGTCTGTAGGATTCTTTAATTAAAGAAATGAAGTTCTCAATATTCCCACTTGCAGAGGGAAAGTATTTGAGTTATATATTGGTCCTATCCACTGAGCCTACCAAAACATAACTGGGATTACTTGAAGGTGACACTGTTGCATTCCACATTTAAACCTCACCCATGAAAACAAAGACAATAAATCAGTGACCATAAAGCTTGTGTTGGAAGGTTCATGGGAATTGCAAGGGTCATGAGCTCTTAGCCATAATGGAGTGTTTCCCCAGATTAACAGCCTTGAAGCAGCCACCCCAAAGGGCCCAACATGCTATGTAAACCATATTTGTAAGTGACATATTGATATAATAAAGCCACTATTTGCACTGTTCAAGATGGCCAAGGGGCACAGCAAAATTGCATGAATATATACAGTCAAACCAAACAAGAACAGATTTGTTTTTTAAATGGCAAAAGAAATAGAGTTGACATGAAGTTTAGCCAATATTTCAAGTTTTATGGGTGTTGAATTGCATTAAGTCCAGTTGTTTAAAAAAAATAATAAAGAGGAAAAACTAAGCTCACAAGGAAGACTGATGTCTCTGCCTAAGGTTTAGTTAGTATGGTGACACCATTCAGAATACAGTGGTCTTTCAGAATACAGTAGGCCCTCAGTATCTGCTAGGGTTTGTTTCCAGGACCACCACCACCACCCCATGGATACCAAAATTCATGGATGCTCAATTGCCATTATGTACAATGGTATAGTAAAATTGTGTCTCTTATATAAAATGGCAAAACCAAAATTTGCTTTTGTCGTTTTTTAAAAAAATATTTTCAAGCTATGGTTGGTTGAATCTGTGGATACAGAATCCACGGATATGGAGGGCCACCTTGTTACCCTGATTTCTGGGGGTCCTGGGAGAGACACCTAAATGTGCTCAAACAATGGGGAGGGAATTAGCACAGAGCACAAGTTTGCAACGCGAGAGGCAGGGTAACGTAGCAAGATCTTGAGCCCTATGTCTACGGGGTCAGGCCGAGTCAATGATAAGGCAGAAGTTGAAAATAATAATAAATGTTTTATTGAAATACAATCAAACACGTGTATTCAACACACTCACACAAGTAACTATAGAAATAAAGGTAGGAGTTGGACAGAGGGATTTTGAGAGGAGGTTTGGTATGGGAAATACTATACCTGTCCTGAAGCCCGGTAAAAGCAAAGACGCTGGGGAGCGTAGATTCTCAGCTCTTGGGGCTGAGGGGAGGCTCGTCAAATGGAGAGATGGCAATTCAGGAGGCAAGTCACGAGCGATCCACCGAGACGCTCAAAGTCAGGAGTTCTTATAGGGAAAATTGTGGCCGCAGGCTAGTCCATACTTGGGGACAACAATAAGTTTCGGGCTGGAGACAAAGCCTCCGAAAGGTCAGTACCTTAGATGATTGAATTATGACCAGATTGTCAATAGAGTAGCCAGTATGGAAACACGGAGTGCTTGAGAGTTGTATAGTCCGCTCATCAAGCTGTCTGCGCGGGGCAGGGGATCTTTCTGTAAGTAGCGTGCATACATAACGTGGTACTTGCCTTGAGGTCTCCTGAAGCTGCATTCGGCAATAACTGGCCTGCTTAGATTGGGATTCGAATGGTTCGGCTATTGTCGGCCGTGCCTGTGTGCTTGCTTGTCCAGGGGCCTCGCAAGCACATGGAGATGAATGGGTAGAGAAGGCCGAATTATTGATATCAAATGATATCTTAATATCCCACAAGCTCGGGCAAGAAACAGCGGTAACAACCTGTAAATGCAAAGTTTGTCTTTATTCTAACAATATAAGTAGCATTCTTCGACCATTGGTCTGCCTAGTTTAGGCTCAAACTCAGAGATGAGAATCCATGCATTGACATTCTTCATGTTATTGGGGGGAAGCGGGTAACTTAGAATCCAGAATTAAAGCATCTTTTTCTCCCCCAATATCATTTCATGTAATATTATGCCATTTTCCTGGAAACAATACGGGAGAAACACATCCACAGGGATGTCAAGAATGGGTTCAGGTCCTGGTGGAAAAACAATTCATTTCCCTGATGTTTGTTCATTCTGTAGTCTTTGTGGGGAAGAGGGTTCCTCTAGTCAATGCCCACCCACAACCAGCATCACCCTAAGCATCATGTCACCATCACCTGGAAGCTGCTACCTCCTGCTTCACATGCCCTTCAAGCTGCCAATCTAGGCCAGCCAAGAGACGTTCAGGAGTTGCTCACAGAGGACTTGGTGATAAATCAGGAAAGCTGTCTGGCCAGGTCATGGAGGTAAAAGGCACTGCTTTCCTATTCTGGCATTCTCCTCACCCCCACTTGTTCTAGGACAAATGGGGCTTAGCTAGCATAAGGTTAATTTTCCTTCCCTCTGGCCTCTCACCTAAAATCTCAACTGTTGATCTGTGTTATTTAAAATGATTGGCTACGGTGTCCAGATCGTGTGACCCAGGATACACCCTGGAGTCAGTCACTGGCCTTACATAAAAGACCATGCCTCTCTCTTTTTCCCCCTTTTGCTATCTTGTTTTTAGCACCTTCTCTCTGCTATGCTAGCCTCTCATCAAGAAGTTGATGAGTTAAAAATGAAGTTATTGTCTTCTCTAATTCTTTTGTTAGTTAGTTAGGTAGGATCTAGTTTCTCCAATGCATATGTAATTGTAAAGTTCATTAGTAAATCTTTTAAGTTTAGAACCTGAAATTGCCCGCCTTGTTTTGCTTTCAAGTCAGCCTCCAGTTCAGGGAAGCCACACAGAGATTGGGACATCCTTTTTCTGCAACTCTGCTTAAAGAAGGCTAATTCCTAATAGCTTTAGCATTCATAGAATTTCCCCAAAGGGCTAACACCCTGGGAAACTCTAACTCCCAACATTTCCTACTCTTCCTTCTCCTCTAAGCAGCTAATGCTACATTGGACTGATCACCTCTGAGTCTCTGTTTCCAGCTTCTACCACCATTGCTGGAGTCATTGTGTTTGACCTGTAGCTTTGTGTTTAACCTAGACACCACCTGCTCACCCCCAGTCATTCCCTTCCTCGCATTTGCTGGTGCTACTGCATCTCTTTGCTGACCTGTGCCTTCATTTCATTCACTTGGGCCCCAGCCTGCTCTCTCTTGCATCAAGGGCAGATCAGCTAAGAATCTTTATTATTTTGTAATACGGAAATGTTGCATATCATAATTATTTTCTTTGAAATTCACCAATTTTACATTGGATGTCACAAACAATCAACAAATAATGGCATAACCAAGAAAGACAAAAGCATAAACAATGTAGCTAGACTGCTGGACCCCAGTTGTTTATGCTGGCTTTCCCCCAACCCTTGGTGCCCTGCTTGTCCCAAACCACCCCCCTCCAAAGCCTGCCACCTCCCTTGCCATCCTCACCAGAGGTTTTTTCACTCTGTAATGGGTGCTGGCTATGAGTGATGCAAAGTGCAATGGAAAGTAATAAGAACAGCATGGAGGGAGGAACAGGAAGAGGAAGCCATGGCATCCTATCTGAAGGCAGTTGTCAGCTGCTGCTGCTGCTGCTGCTGCTCCTCCTCCTCCTCCTCCTGTGGATTTCATTGCTAAGGATCAGCTGCTTCATTCTGTCTCTGAGTCACTCCTTGGCCTCATACTTTGGCTAGTTGCAGTATGCTTTAGAACATTTGTCTTTTTTGTTGCCCACTAACTTGGAATCACAGTGATGGAAGAGACTGCAAGAACCATCCAGTCCAATCCCATGCCCTGAAATGAATTACCAGTCCAGTTGGCTTTAGTAAATGCAGGCAGAGAGCATAGGGTGTCATCCTTTTCTTTGACTACATCAGCAAAATGTTTGGGCTTAGCCCTACCTGACATTAGCACCTAGAACTCTCAAGCAGCCTCTCAGGGTCTAGCATCCTGACAGGGCCTAATAGCACTTCTACCTATCCTTGGCGGGCTGTGCTAAGCTGTCCTTAATAGCCATGGGCTACTAGTCATAATAGCTACCTTCAGAAAAATGGTGGTTGTTACTACTTTGTGTATATCCCAACTCTTTCCCAAAATTGGGATTCAGTGTGGGTCATTCTTCTGAACACCAGTTGCTGTGTGACATGACCAGAAGGGTATTGTTGCCTTCAGCTGTATCTCATTGGCCACAGTAGAAACAGAATGCTAGATCCTTGAGATACTTGAGAAAAGACATAAAGCTTAATTCTTTACAAAGGTGGGAGCCTATAGCTGTGTCTTAGTGAATGTTTACTAAGAATGTAAGATATACAATTTCTGTTATACAAGATATACAATTCTGGGCACCTCAATTCAAGAAGGATATTGACAAGCTGGAACGTGTCCGGAGGAGTGTGACCAAAATGGTGAAGGGTCTGGAAGCCATGCCCTATGAGCAACAGCTTGGGGAACTGGGTATGTTTAGTCTGCAGAAGAGAAGGGTAAGAGGGGACATGATAGCCATGTTTAATTATTTGAAGGAATGTCATATCAAGGAGGGAGCGGGCTTGTTTTCTGCTGCTCCAGAGACTAGGACAAGGAGCAATGGATTCAAGCTGCAGGAAAGGAGATTCCACTTAAACCTCAGGAAGAACTTCCTGATGGTCAGAGCTGTCCAGCAGTGGAATATGCTGCCTCGGAGTGTGGTGGAGTCTCCTTCTTTGGAGGTTTTTAAGCAGAGGCTGGATGGCCATCTGCTGGGCATGCTTTCATGGGTGTTCCTGCATAGCAGGGGGTTGGACTCAGTGGCCCCTGTGGTCTCTTCCAACTCTATGATTCTATGACATGTAATGTTAGGTAAATGTTAAGCTAGATAAAGAAATGTCTATGTTCCTCCCCATGGTGAATATGTAAATGCATATTTACTATTTGGTCCATTTTAACAAATCAATTAAAAGAGAAATAGAGTGTTAATTCTTACATATAAAAATTCAGAGATTCTCATACTTAAGAGTACTTAAATGGACTGTTGATGCTAAATCTGACTGTTCTTCTGTGGACTATTCTTCTGTGAGGTGGAAGCACAATTACCACAAAGTGACAAAAGGGACCTCCAATCATACTCACCAACAGTTCCCAGATCAAAACTGGAATGTGTGTGGTCAAGATGGCAAGAGATATTAACGAGGAAGCATATGCAATCTAGGAGAGGCAATCTGGTTTTTCCTGAGTCTATAGGGAAGATCAAGATTCTTCCCCTTCCTCATCTCTTCTCCTGCTAAGTTGAGTGCAACTGCTTTTGCACTTTGAATTCACTTTAAAGCAATTGTTACCATGCCATACAGCCCCACTCCAAGATAGGGTATAATCGATCATGAATGTTATTTAATTGGCACAAAACATAAATCACACATTTATGGCTGGAAAGCCATGCCAGCAAAGAGGACTGGCTGAACACATGCAGAATTAGGTCAGAGGGGACTTCAAGGCATGACCAGACCATAAGTTCACTGAAGATTAGTTGGAGAACTCAACTAAATGAGTTTGAAATGATTCTCTCAATAGCCCAGACCTAGAAAACAATAACCACCAAAATTCCCAGACAAAGTGACAATGATCAACATCCTGCAACCTCCTTCCTGCCGAACTGCCCCTTTTGTTTCCTCATCTGCCTAGACATTACAACTCCCATCAATGCTTTGTGACCTGATGCTAAGACCATAAGCCAACTCCGAAGCCCTTTGTTTGCTCTGCCACAGAGCCGTTAACACCTCCTTCAGGGCAGAGAAATGGTATTTAAACCCTAGCTCTAAACCCAGCCACTTGCAGTATACTGTAGTAATACCAGGCTCTCGTTCCTCTATGCTGCCCTCAAACCCTCGTGTTTGAGCCATTTTGCCTTGACTTTCTTCTCTTCAGGATTGGTAAATATCATCCACTTTGTCCTAACTCCTCACTATCCATTTTTCCCTCCTTTCCTTCTGTTAGACTTGTACGGTTGTGAGACTGCTTGTATCTTGAGGGTGTTTGTGATTGTCCTCCAATAAAACATTCTTTTAACTTCCAACTGGTGTCTCTGCATTAGTGTACCAGTATACACAGATGAAAAAATCCCAAAGTTACCCCTCCTCTTGCAGGTCTCCCTTTTTGAGCTATAATTCCCCACCTTTCCATGGAGGCATTGGCATTGTGGGTGGACCCCTGAGTCACTCACCTTTTGGGGTAACACAGTTGAAGTAAGCTGAGGACAACAGGCGAAAGAGGAAAGAGCGAAACTGGGACATTTAGAAAACATCTGAGAAAGTTGGATGGCAAAGAATTGATTGAAGCTGTCTCTGCCAAATTAGGACAATTAAGAGTATGAGATACCAGTTGGCTGCTAAATTAAATTTTTAAAAAATTACAGGAAAGGATAGTGAAAAAAGAATGCCAATACCCATTTGAAGAATTACTGAAGATGAGATACGAAGCAAGCAAAGGGATCAGTGGCAAAATTTATAGAATGCTTTGAGATAATTTATTAGGATTTATTAGAAATATGAGAAGTGGATATTAGGATTAATAAGAAAGAAATGCAACAATGGCTACAAGAGATAGCTAAAAATAAAAATAATAAAGTTACAGAACAACAGATGAAATTAATAGGAAGATGACACAGAATACTACATCTTATATCTATAAAACTATGCCATCTCAATGTTGACGTGGATGTGGCTCTAAAGGAACTTATATTCATATGTGGTGAGAGTGTGAAAAAATACAAGGATTTTTGAAAGAAATTGAACAGGAAATTAATAGAATTATAGGGAAAAAGTTGAAAATAAAGAAAGGTTGATTATTAATGTTAAGGATATTGGAGTACAAAAAAAGGAGGAATCATAGAATCATAGAAATGTAGAATCGGAAGAGACCACGTGGGCCATCTAGTCCAACCCCCTGCCATACAGGAACACCCTCAAAGCACTCCCGACAGATGGCCATCCAGCCTCTGCTTAAAAACCTCCAAAGAAGGAGACTCCACTACACGCCGAGGCAGCATATTCCACTGCCGGACAGCCCTGACCGTCAGGAAGTTCTTCCTGAGGTTCAGGTGGAATCTCCTTTCCTGCAGCTTGAATCCATTGCTCCTTGTCCTGGTCTCTGGAACAGCAGAAAACAAGCCCACTCCCTCCTCGACATGGCATCCCTTCAAATATTTAAACATGGTTATCATGTCCCCTCTTAACCTTCTCTTCTGCAGACTAAACATACTCAGTTCTCTAAGTCTATCCTCACAGGGCATGGCTTCCAGGCCCCTCACCAATTTGGTCGCCCTCCTCTGGACTTGCTCCAGCTTGACAATGTCCTTCTTGAATTGGGGTGCCCAGAACTGGACACAGTATTCAAGATGAGGTCTAACCAAAGCAGAGTAGAGTGGTACCAGTACCTCCCTCGATCTAGACACCATACTCCTATTGATGCAACTGAGAATTGCATTGGCTTTCTTGGCTGCCGCATCACACTGCTGACTCATGAATACTCAGGAATATTTAATTAAACAATTATTAATAGTGGCACAGGCAGTAATTGCCTATGGGTAGAAGGATGAAGAAAAGTGGAACCTTAATAGATGGAAATTCTATATAGCAGGCTATATGTTGTTTGATTATATATTGGAAAAAAAGAAGGTTATGTCTAGGGCCCTTTCCGCACGAGGCGAGGGAATCACTCCGTGCTGTTACCTACCACTTCTTCTGGGGTCCAAAGCAACGCAGACTGTCCCTGAAGCCCTTCCGCAGGGCTCCTCCTTGATCCAGGGCGAATCGGAGCAGTGCGAGGTCTGTAGATCCGCACTGCTCCGGCTTCCAAAACGGCAGCTTCCAGCTTCCAAAATGGCGGCTTCTGGCTTCCAAAATGGCAGCTTCCGGTTGGTTCTGGGTCCCGACCAACTGCTGAAGCTTGCCACGCCGAAAGCCCGCCCTCCGCAGAACACAGGCTCTCATTGGTGTGAGCTCGCGAATCTGCACAAGGGAGCAGGAATGCAATGTTGCGTTCCAGGAAAATAAAGACCTGTTTTTTGCGGTCTTTAGAAAAACACGCTGGAGGACCACTTGGAGTCGTTTTGGAGCGGACTGAGGTGCAGATCTCCGATAAGTAGTTTGCTCCTAGTCTGCTCCAAGGTGCAGATGACCTCCGTGAGAGGATGCACTTCCCCGTTCTAATTGCCTGGTGCGGAAAGGGTCTAGGTCAGCTGAGAGAAGAACACTGGTCCAAGAGGTGGGAGAAATTGATTGTACTCGTAAAGGAGAGAGAGGGCTATGAGGATATAGATGATAGAGTTAAAATGATATACCACATAAAGGGAGAAATAAATTAATTATGTTATACCATTCCAGGGTTGGGTGGAGGGAAGGGGGACGGGATGAAATATAAATGTTGTGTGTAATTTCTATGTATAATCAAAAATTCAAATAAATTTTAAAAAAACCAGTTATCTGACAAATAGCAAAGAACACTCCATCCCTCCGTCTAAAGAGACAGGAGTGGGAACCATACCTGTTGCACTAGATAGGTAGTTAGGTCAGCTGAGCCAGACTAAATAAGTTGTGTGTCATATATAGAAGAGAACAGCTCAGGAATCAAGAAGAGAAAGTGGGAGATTGCTCATGCTACCTGCTTGCAGTATCTACCACCTGAGACAATCACCTCTCTCTGCTTAATGGTAAGGCAGGTCTTGATGGAAGGTTTGGAGGTAGTCCAGCAGATCTTAATCTCCTATAGTGGGCAGTGATATAGGACTGGCCCTCTGAAATAACTTTATTCTCATTAATATCATAATAGTCAAGGAAGCGTGTGTCCTGATTTCAGTGACCTTCCATCTAGTTGGTTCCAGTACCCTAGGGACAGGTGCTTGACACGAAAGACTTCTGGCTTAAATCCATAGCACCATTTCAGCACAATTTGAAAGATCTTTAGTTTCACTCCAGATACTAGCATTTTCCCAGTCATCTTGCTTAACTGACCAGAAGGGGAATATAACATTATTAAGGTAATGTCCACTCAGTGTATAAGCAGAACAATGAAATTCAATTTTCTCCCCAATTATCACAGGCCCAGCAAGCATTTAATGTCAGATATAAAACCTTCAAACTTCCTTTTCTCTTGCTCTTTCTGTCCCTCTATTCCCTGCCTCCTCTTTTTGTGACCAGATTGGGCTCACTGGTGCACACTCAAAATAATGGGTTTGCAATGACCAAATTGCAGTTCTCAAACTTTAGCGTCACTTTTTTTTCTCCTAATTTCAGGTCGGTTTTCTCTTCCAGAAAAATGAACTCCTTGGAGAAGAAGCACACCATTTGGACTCAGTAATAAGATGTAGCTGGATCAGCAAGCAAGGACGCAAATGAAAACAGCAGGCAAGATTTCAGCTTGGACAGCTGCTTATCGTAATGTGACTTTTCATCCCGGAATGCTCCCAGCATGAGTTGGTGAATATGGCATAATAGAGAAAGACATTTTCCTGAATGCCACTGGGTGGCAGTGTAGGCAAAACTCAAACACTCCAGAACTTGAGAGTGTTTTCTAAGTACAGTTTCCACTTTAAAGTAACGTATCAATGTTAAAACTGCAGGTTTCCAGTTTGGGGAGGTATCTAAGATATTAATACCATTGCTAATACAGAAAATGACAGACAGAGACAGAAATCAATAAGCATTACCAGATTTCATAGGGTATTGCTCATATCGTACCACTGTACTGACATCCTGCCTTTTTTTTTTTTTTTTACAAAGCTGGGACTCACAGTGACATACAACATAAAAGAAATACAAGTAAAGCACACACGTAGATTAAAAATGCAAAACAAAAATGCTTAAAATGGCACTAAAATGTCTATATAAACTGTCCATTCAGTACCAAAGGATGTATACCACACTCCAAGAAAAGCTGTTTCTTTGTGGGCATTTTCAGACTGCACAATTATCATGGTAGGATTTCACTTTAATTGCCACGGTTCCACCTATTGAATCATGAGATTAGATATTTAGGGAAGCATAGTTAGAATTCTGAGACCCAGCATAGTGTAGTGATTTGAGCATTGGATTCAACCTTGCAGACCAAAGTTCAATTCCCTGCTCAGCTATGGAAATCCACTGGGTGACCTTGGGTGTGTTACACACTCTCAACCCCAGAAAACCCTGTGATAAGTTTGCCTTAGGGTTGCCATAAGTTGAAATGACTTGAAGGCACACAACAGCAGCAGCAACAACAATAATCTATGATTCTATGATTCTATGAATGTTATAATTCTTGGCCAAAGAGCTCTGATCCATCACCAAACCACAGCCCTCAGGATCCCATAAGATGTTGCCATGACAGTTAGTGGAATCATAATTCTATATTTGTTCAGTGTGAAAGGGCCCCTTAAAACAGTCAGTTAGAATGTGTTCATAAGACTAGCTTGATTTGGGGGATGGACTGAATGATGACTCTTAAACAGTTATAGGAACAGTGGGAGGGACCTTATAGCTTGTCTAGCTATTTGCCCGAGAGCCAGTGTGGTGTAGTGGTTCGAACTCTGGCTACAGCTTTGGAGAGCAGAGTTCAAATCTCCACTCAGCCATGGAGACCCACTAGGTAGTCTTGGCTAGCCACACTCTCTCAGCCTCAGAGGAAGGCAAGGGCAAGCCCCTTCTGAACAAATCTTGCCGAGAAAACCCTATGATAGGTTTACCATTAGCATCTTCATACTACAGTATGAAGTAACTGGAACAGTAACTTGAAAGCACACAGCAACAAGAAGTATCTGCCTATCTTAACCAATATTGTCTTTTTTGATAGCCAGGAGTTCCTCCAAATCTCAGGCAGAGACCTTTGCCATCACTATCTAACCTCTCCATTAAACTGGAGACAGCAGGGTTGAAGGGCTTTCTGCATGCAGATCATTGGGTCAGCCTCTCTTGCATTGCACCATGGTGGTGTTTCATAAAGATGGCTCATACGAAAGTTTCATCTTATATTCATTTCCCTGAGTGCTGAAAATCACTCCTTGTTCCCATTGTTCAGTAATATACAGCACTCCACATCAATGCCAAGGCTACAATCCTATGCCCACCTCCCTGGGAGGAAGGCCCTATTGAATTCTCTAAGGCCATTTCCATAGTACACTTTTATAGTGCTATTATTCCACTTTCACCATGCTATGGAATCCTGGGGTTGCAGTTTAGGGAGAGACATTTAGAATTCTCATTCAGAGAGCTCTTGGGCCTCAGTAAATTAATTCCACAGGATGTTGAAAGTGGAATAATAGCACTATAAGAGCATGCGGCAGAAATAGCCTAGGACTTTCTACTGAGTAAACGTCTAGGTTCGTTCTTGTTGGATTCTGTTCTTCTCTGGGGCATGCTTCTTCCTTCTCTATGTCCTCACTTGCCTTCACTAGCAATCAGCCCAACTGGATATGGTGGCAAAAGCCCCCTTTATTTTGTTGAGGAGAAGAGAATAATGGGACAATGTCATGTACACCTTTAGGCGAGGGAATCACATATGGAGTCATATGAGGAGTTCAGTTTGAGACATATTTCTGGGCTGTGTAAAGCGTTCCCAAAATGTAAACAAGCCCATCCTTCTGATCTGGCTGTTGGACCAGCCTCCTGCTCTACAGGAAGATCCATCAAATATTTCTGTGTTGGGTTGGGAGGGGAGAGTCAACAGGTAAGGTGGTTGGATTGAAAAACTGGAGATGGATCCTGTACCTTTAATAGTTATATAAGAGAGGGAATCTCAATAGGAAGATCCTCAACAGTGGAATGCTCTGCTTTGGAATATGGTGGAATCTCATTCTTTCCAGGTTTTTAAACAGAGGCCAGAGAGCCATCTGTCAGGAGCGCTTTGATTGTGTATTCTTGCATAGAAGTGGGTTGGCCTGGATGGCTGTTGTAGTCTTTTCCAAGTCTATGATTCTATGGCTATTTCTGCACTAGACTATAATAGTGCTATTCTTCCACTTCCAACATCCTGTGGAATCCTGGAGTTTGCAGTTTAGGGAGGGGCCTTTGAGGTTCCTCCCTAAACTGCAAACTCCAGGACTCCATAGGATATTGAAAGTGGAACAATAGCACTATAACAATCTAGTGTGAAAATGGCCTATGATTCTAGGTGTTGCTTGTCACACAACTAGGTAGCTAAGCCCGCTGAAATCCCCTCTTCTACACAACCATTAAGGGTACAAGAGTCCTCTCCCGTTTCCACTCTGGCAGCCTTGACAACAGAGCACTTTTTGGCTGGGCTATTGGCTTGGGTCATTAGCATTAATTCTTGGCTTTTGTACCTTGGCACTGATCCTCAATCCCTACGCCAGTCCCACCACTTTTAATGAAAACGTTTGGTTACTTGCTTGGCTCCACTCTGCTTTGTCATCAACTATTTAAGTTGTTCAGCTGCATGCGGCTAATTTGGGGGCAAATATTGAAATTAGAGAACAGTCAGTGCAACCCCAAATGATAGCTGTGAGCGCAAAATCCGTCCACTAAATTATTGTTATTTACTATTTATAACATTTCCAAGCCCGTTCTTCTCATAAGGAGAATGGGGCAGCGTATAATTTTCAAAGCAAACAAAAGGAGGCAGGCGCATTGGCTTGGATACTAATGCTTCACAAATCTATAAAAGGCACCTTCCCAATGCTGTTCCCCATAGATACCATTCTTTCGCTTGTCCTCAAAAACAGATTTTCCTAGGGTGTAAGTGTCTCCAGGGCAAAGGGAATCACCTAAAAATCCCTCTTTCTGCCAGTGAGAGCATCTCTTAAAACAGAACTCCAACAAAAAGATGCTGTGTTGATAGAGTATGATTATAAACCTGCAATGGAACTGACTGAACATTCCCACTGAAATCAATGGAAACAATACAATCCTATGTTGTTGTTGTTATTGTTGTTATTGCGCAGTAGAAACAGCCCTCTTGAGTTCCCAGGAAAGGAAACAGTTGTGGTCAATGGAGGAAAAATATGATGCCAGTCCCTGACACACTGGGAAAAAATTGTACCAGTTCCCAACATCAGATAGCTTAAGACATACTGGACTCAATGAACTCTGTGGTTTCATCCAACTGTGTCATTCTGTTTATTCTAATTCTGTGTCGCTCATTTCAAACAGCTGCCACTTTTTAGTGAACTTTATCTGGGTCAGCCAACCTAGATGATGAGGCAGAGGTGTATCTAGGGTAGGGCAAGAAGGCCCCTTCCCCGGGGAACCAATGCCAGGGGGATATTTTTTAAAAAGCCATGCATGTAGAGGTGGAGGTGAAAGCAGGGGTAAGAAGGTACGCACGCCATTACTATGCTTGCCTTAGGTGCTGTTTACACTAAATACACCACTGGATGGGGCCTCCTATCTCTGACCCTCAACCCAACAGCCTGAGCTTCAACTTGCACCAACTTCTGATCAGCAGTTTGAATAAGACCAAGATTTGGAAATGCAGAACAAGAAGAGGCCTAATGTAATTAATTTCACTTGATTTGGGGGAGGCTTGCAAAGAAATTACTTTGCCACTCACTATAGATTTTGAGGCCAAGCCAGATTTCAGAATCAGAAACCAATGTTGCATCTTAAACTCCCAAACAGTCCTCATCAGCCAACAATTAACATTCAGGCAGACAGAGTCAAACTCTCCTTGCAGGCCAAAGCCACTAGCCCACAAGGGTATTGATTCCAAAGATCAATTGTGCATATAAATGGAAGTAAAACAAGAAAGAGACAATAATTAAACCATAGGAGATCCCACTATAAATGAAAATAATTGTGCTGTTTACTGTTTTCTGGTGGAGCCAGAGTGGTGTAGTGATTTGAGTGTTGGGCTACAACTCTGGAGACCAGAGTTCAAATCCCCACTCAGCCACTGAAACCCACTGGGTATCTAGCGCAAGTCACACACTCTCAACCTCGGAGGAAGGCAAAGGCAAGCCTGCTCTGAATAAATCTTGCCAAGAAAACCCCATAATAGGTTTACCTTAGGGTCGCCATAAGTTGGAAATGACTTAAAGGCACACAACAGCAACTGATTTCTAGACAGTCCAATGATTAGGATCTAGTACTAGAATATTAGTATAATAAAAACGCCAGAACATCTTCAAAGGCAGTTGAAGCAACCCAGGTTTGAGTGTGCACAGTAGTTTCATCCAGGCCATGTCCATGCTGACAACGATCCCATTTAACACATATATAAGTCTTTAATGTTCTTAGAAACCCAGTATTTTTTTATCTCACTTAGTCAAAACTGCCACCTAGGAATGCCAAACAGGGGAAAACTCACTCAGAATATAATCACCAAAAAATATACTGTAGCTTTGCTGCTTTAATTTGCTGATCTTCAGAGTTTTTCCCCAAGAGCTTGGACACATTACTTTTTTAGTCTCTAGCTCCCAGATAGAATTTTAGAGTCTGATTACATGCACAGTCTAAGATGTATGTGAAATGTATTGAAATGTATGTGGATATATTGAGAGGTACAAATTCCTCAACAGAAGATATGAAATAGAAGGCACAGAAAAATCTATGTGGGATGACCCAAGGGAAACGCCACTGCATATTTGGTTTACATCAAGAAATGGGAATACAGATTACGCTTACTCTCCCATTACAAAATATCACAAAATTCTACATCTTAGAGTACATGTAAGGAGAATGTCGATGTTAACCTGTCTGTTTGGACAATACCGCAACAAGGGAGTTATGTGCTCCCTGCAGCCAACTCCAGTGAATAATCTAGATGCAAATCTACCCTCTTACATCAAAAACCTGTAAGATCTACAACCAAACCCCTGCCTTTCTGATAGCAGAGAATAAGTCTTTGCCCTCATGTGCTGTTATTGATGTGTGACTTCAAGTCATTCCCAAATTATGGTGACCCTAAGGCAAACCTATCATGGGGTTTTCTAGGGCTGAGAGTGTGTGATGCACACTAGGTTGCCCAGTGGGTTTCCATGGCTGAGTAGGGAATTGAATCTTGGTCTCCAGGGTTGTAGTCCAACACTCAGACCACTATACAACACTGGCTCTTTTTTATATTACCCCTTGTTTTAAGTGCATTCTGTTTTTACTTACGCTATGAGTCACCTGGGGTCTAACAATGGGAGAAAGTGAGTTATAAAACAAATACATACATACGTACATACAATGAAAACATGTTAATCTGAGAATGGAGACCCAGAAACCCCTTAAGGTCGCCACTTGAAAACACATAACTAACAATTATTTTTTTAAAAATTCAAAGAATTAAATGATTGTATTTAGATCATTAATTTAAAACAGTTGTTAAAAGGCAGCTAAAATATAGCAATAATGATTCTTTTAAAAATACAGCACATTCTGCAACGGACAGCTAACAGTCAAAGGCCGGAGCAAACTGAAAGATCATTGTTTGCCAGTGGAAAGATACCCAAAAGGGGGTCAGTATTGGGAGCGATATGGTCACTCTGAGGTCCTTGGTGAGCCATACGAAAGCCCTATCCCTGTCAAAAGTGGGGGGTTTTTTAGGTTTATCTTATGATTCAAGGGTATATAATATAATACTTCATATAAATACAGGGAAGCATAGATAAATCCTGTGAACCTGAGCTGGTCCCTGCATTCTGAGGTGAGCTGGACAGCGAACTGTGACAGAGAATTTTAAGTGAGGAAGCCCAGTTATGGAACTTCTTCACCTTCTCTGTTCATCTGGAACCTAATTTAATAGCTTCCTGGCACGAGGTAAACAAAATGGTATTATTTCCCCAGCCTTTTAATGGCCCTGCGGTTTTACTGCTGCTTTTAACTGTTACTGCATACTGCTGTTTTATTATTATTTATGTGATGGCTATATTTGGGTGTTTAAAGTGCCAGCTTAATGTACACTGAGAATTTTATGTGGAAAGGAGAACTATTTTAAGGCAGAAAAATAAATAAATAAGTAGACACCATACCACCTAAATATACCCATTCCCCTCCAATTTTGGAATTTAACGGAGTTGGACCTGGGTAGCTCTTGGATGGAAGCACGACAGGAATACTAGAGATCTCCAGGAAGGACTAGGAAAGAATCCTACCTGACATCCTAGAAAGATACAGCCAGTGAGGGTTGAAAACGCAGGCTAGATGGACCAACATAAGCCAGTGTGGTGTCATGGTTTGAATGTTGAACTAGGAATCTGGGAGACCACTTGGCCAAAGAAATGCACTGGGTGACCTTGGGAAAGTCACACTCTCTCAGCCTCAGAGGAAGGCAAGGATAAATCCCCTCTAGCAAATCTTGCAAAGAAAACTCCATGGTAAGTTGGGACAGAGACTGCTTTAGTTGCCCGTGCCAGAAATTACACAGAGGAAGTGTACCCTTGGTGCTCTAAAGCATTCCATACCATTGGCCATGGTTTCCTCCTGGGCCACCTCACTGAGATGGAACTTGGAGATACTGTTTTGCAGTGGCTCCATTCCTTCCAAGAGGGGCAAACCCAGAAGGTAGTGCTGTTCAATCCCCTAACCCAGAGCTTTCCAAAGAGCTTTCCATATGTGTCACAACATGCTACTGTGTCAGCTGCAGTGTGTAGGTGTGTCATGCAAATGTAACAGGTGGAGGGGCTACCTCTCCTGCCACTGCAACAGGCCAGGCCAGGCCAGGCCAGGCCAGGGTGCAGGGGCTGCCTCTGCCACCACTGCCACCCTGGGCCAAGGAAGATCCTGGCAAGGGCAGCCGTAGAGGTCCAGGTCCAGGTGGATGGGCTGCCTCTCCTGCCGCCATTACCTCAGGCCAAGGAAGACCCCAGCAAGGGCAGTGGCAGTGGGCCAGGTCCAGGTGCCTCTCCCACCACCATCACCCTGGACTGAGGAAGACCCTGGTGAGGGTGGTGGTAGGCCAGGCTCGGGTGGAGGGGCTGCCTCAACTTACTGAATTACTTACTGAATTACTGTGTTGCAAAATGATGCAAGTCTGAAAAGTGTGTCACCAACATGAAAAGTTTGGACAGCTCTGCCCTAGCCGTTGCACTATGTCATTCCTCAGGGTTCTGTTTTTCCCCTACATATTTTTAATATATACACGGAACTTTTCGGGAGAAGTTGTCCAAAGTTTTGGGTTCAGGTGTCACAACTATGCTGATGACACCCAGCTCTATCTCTCCTTTTCACACCAATCCAAGGAAACTGTCTCTGTTCTGAACCAGCGCCTATTGGCTATCATGGACTGGATGTGGGTGAATTGGCTGAAACTCAATCCAAACAAGACAGAGATGTTCCTGGTCAATCAAAAAAGAGATCAGGGAATAGGGATTCAGCCTGTCCTGGATGGAGTTACACTTCTATTGAAGACAAAGGTTCTCCACTTGGGTGTACTTCTGGATTCAGTCCTTATCTTGGACACTCAGGTTTCTGGGGCAGTGAGGAGAGCATTTGCACAGTTACAGTTAGTGTGACAGCTGTGCCTGTTCTTGAGATGTTTCACTTGGCTGCAGTGACACATGCCTTAGTTACATCCCTATTGGATTCTGTAAAGCACTTTACGCCTTTGAAGAATGTTTGGAAACTTCAGCTGGTCCAAAGAGACACACAATTCAAAGTGCTGATTTTGACCTATAAAGCCCTATACGGCTCAGACCCAGGCTATCTGAAGGACCAGATGTTCCCATGTAAGCCTGCCCAAGCTTTAAGATCTGCAAGGGAGGCATTTCGCTCTATCCCACTGCCTTCACAGGCACAGTTGGTGGGAACACAGAAGAAGGCCTTCTCTGCAGCTATTCCCACACTTTGGAACTTGCTTTCTAAGGAAGTTAGGCTGACTCCTTTGTTTTCCTTTCGGCAGCAGGTTGAAGCCTTTCTTTTCCACCAAGCTTTTAGAAACTGATCTTAGCAAGAAAAAGATTTTTAATCTCTTGTTTTAAAGTAAGATTTTACATGGTTTTAATTCTGTTGTTTAGTACTGTTATAATATTAATTTAGTATGTTTTCAACTACATGTGCTTTTATTTTATTTTCTGCCTCTTTTGTAACGAACATGAATCCTAGTCTGGGAAGAAGATGGGACACAAATAGGGAGGGAAGGAGGGATGGTAACTTCCCCTTAGGGGCACCATAAATCACCAACAACTTGAAGACAGAAAAAAAAAATAAGATGGACCAATGGTTTGATTCAGTATAAGGCAGCTTCCTCTGCTCCTATAACATCACTATAACTATTACCTTTTCTTTATGAGGGGAAGATGATATTCTACCTACTCAACCTCTGGGACTCAACTACATGTCAAAAAAATGGGCAAGAAGTTGATTCTTATGACTTTACTTCATGTATGGGATGACATACTTCTTGACCAACAAGAAGTGCCAGCCCTCCACATTCACAGGCTTGACTTTAATGGATTGGATTATTTGTGAATTTCTCCAACCCGTCCCTCACTCCCTCCACCCAAGCAGTTTCTTTTCTAGGGAAACCTTTCTTCTCAGGTGCTCCAATCAGGCTGTGCAATCACATCTCTTGTCCTCCTTCTTCTCCTCCAGCCACTGCCTGGCCAGTTAAAGAGGGATTGCAGCCCAATTTCTCAGCACCACAAACCCGCACACCCAAGGAAGGAGATAGGTGAGAGAGGAAGTATAGGATCCTGGGTGCCTGTTCTCCCCACCATGCCTAGGCCCCTTTGCTGCAGACACACACACATTTCAATATTTGCCATTTTTCCATTTTGGGGAGGTCCTGGACCCCTACGCATAGCAAATATGGACTGTATATGCAAACGTGTGAACCTATCTTTCGACCATATGGAAATATTAAGAGTAATAATGGGACATGGGATACAGTTTCTCTGTCCAAGCTGGATCTTCATGTCCAAATGCCACCCTGCTTGGTTTGCATACTCATTTGGACTGGATTAGCATGTCTTTTGAGCACTTGTGAAACCTCAAGGAAGTCTCTAGATGCCCAGCTAGGATGGTTGCTGAGTTCCAAGCAGGGATGTGAGCCTTTCTTTCCACTCACAGTTTCTTCTCTCCCAATTAAAGGGCTACAAAGAAAGGAGTCCCTTTCCCTGCTCCCCCTTTTCCCAAAGGATGCTAATATTGGGGAATGGTGGAAGACAAGATAGAAGGGTGGCCAGTAGTGTCCATTTGCCATCAGTTGGCAAATGATACAAGGAATATCATTTTTTTTGACCAGCAATCATAGACTGAACTACAAGTTCCATGATTCCAGAGAATCATTTGCAACCACAGAAAGACCCATCTTACTTAGCAGTTGGACTTATCTTCTTTTCTCCAGACTAAACCTATGTAGCTCCTTTAGCCATTCCTCTTCATTTCCAGATTTTTTTACCATCTTGGGTGCCTTCCTCTGTACCCTTTTTGAGCTTTGGTGCCCAGAACTGGACACTGTATTCTAGGTGAGGTCTGACTATTCCAGGTGATATTTGTACAATTAGTTGCACACTGTACTCAAGATTCAAAGTTCTTTTAAATACTGATGCACACCTAGTGGAAATGGCAACTTTTTTTTTCTTTGAACATCTCCTTCCCTCACACAGATTCACATGCACTCTAATTCCATATCGTCACTATTAAAACTCCACAGACTGCAGTGCAGCATCCACTGGCAAGGAATAAAGCAACGCTTCTGTGAATATACAGCACCAGTCATTCAGTTGATTGGACTCCATTCTATGAACACACGCTAGCACAGTTAGGTGTGCTTAGCCAGTTGACACCATTGCTTGGGATCTTAAGACCCTGTGATCTAGACTTACAATCTTGCTCACAGGATGCTCTCACCTGTGAAAGAGGGAAGCATTTTTCACCATTTCTCCCTTCTATTGCAGCTTACCATAGCCACCTAAAACTTTCTCTTGAAAGTTAGGGAAACTTCCAGGACTCTGGGAGAGCAGAAGAGCACTGAAATTGTCACTGGATACTACAGATAAACAGAGAGAAAATCATGTCTCTTTTCTACACGCCGGTGCCTCCATGCAATCAGAGTCTCTTGAAAGAGGCTTTCCACTGGGAGAACTCAGGATCTGAACACTTGATTCTGTTGGATCG
Source organism: Cyclura pinguis (assembly GCA_030412105.1). Taxonomy (NCBI): domain Eukaryota; kingdom Metazoa; phylum Chordata; class Lepidosauria; order Squamata; family Iguanidae; genus Cyclura; species Cyclura pinguis. The sequence goes on from CM059600.1 coordinate 340,130,117, forward strand.
AATCAACGGTCCACCAAGGGTATATCCACACAAAGCAATTATACAGTTTAATACCACTTCAACGGCCAACCCACTGGAATCCAGGGATTTGAATTTTTGATGCACTTAGAATTCTTTGCCAGAAATCTATAGTGTTATACTTTAAGAGAGTTCACTAGAAAATCTAAGTTTCTAAATTTTAAAAATTCTAAATTTCATACCTCAGGATTCCACAGGATGGAACCATGGATGTTAAGGTAGCATCAAACTTCTTCAGTTGTCCAGTGTGAACACACCTCCAGTCCAATGTTGTGTTCACACAGTGGCCAATCAGAAGCCCACCAACCAAACATGAGTACAACAACAGTGTAGCATAGAAGTTCATCAGCATACTCCTATGGACAGAGGCAGTTGCAGAAAGTGGTGTGGTTGGTAGATTGTTATCCATTCCAGCAGGCATTTCCATGATATTCTGATGAGCTATTCCACTCATAGATAGAGGCAGAGCTGTGCCTATGTACTGCTGCATTGCAGGCAAATGGACACCACTATCACAAGGGGGCATTGAATACCTCCTTTTACAAACATCTTAAACCAAGGGTGGACAACTGTGCAGCAGGCAGGGGACAATTTTCCCCTAGACTCCCATACACACAGCAAGCCCACATACTTTGGTTTTCTGCTGGTTTTCTGCTCTCAAAATGGCAACAGGAAGTCACTTCACTTCCAGTCATCACTTTAGTTCCAGTCATCATTTTAAGAGGACCTACAGTGGTATTTGGAGTTAGCATGGGATTCTGGGGAGTTTGTGAGAGGTAGGAGGAGGTATTTTTTCACATGTTGAGGGGGCTTTCTGAATGGTTTGGGGATAAAATTGCCTCTCCAAATTCACATTGAATTTAAAAAAAAAATGTTTGGGGGCATTGGGACCCACCCCAGATCTAAATAGTACAACCACCAGGATAACTGGAAGTCACACAGTTGTAACTAGGAGCTTTATATAACACACTGTCAGGATTCCAGCTTCTCACTTTAAGTGCATTTAATCCAAACTCATGACCCATGCATCATTACACACAGATCATTTGTCTCGTTCACACCTACAACATTTTATTTCAGGTGTTTCCAGTAAATACAGGCTGGGGATGAATGCTGAAGAAACTAGATGAATCTTGTCAGGAAGGTCTTGCCACACCATACAGAGATACAGCCTGGCCTGTCATTATTGCTTCCCAACTAAATCATATGCTAAGAACATTTATGCCACACAAAGCTCCACAGGATATTAACTGTTGCAATAACTGTTCTATGGCCTTACGAGGTTGGTATGTCCAAGCTAGAACTAATGATGAGTAATGAGAGACTAGTAGGTTTAGTAATTACTTCCACAGTGAAGAGGGCTCAATTAACCCTAGTGGCATTCTCAGACCCAGGTGGCATATCCTACATCAACCTTCTACATAAGATTTAATAGGGCCCCTGGGGCAAAACCATCTGCGTAGATAACTCCCAATTTCTGTACCAGATAAGAGATCTCCCTGCTGAAGTCAATGCATATGGAACCTAAGACAATGAAACAACATTTTGTCCAGTCACAAAGAAATTATCCCAACAGGCAAAGAGAGCACAATGAGGACAGAAATAGGTGAAACAGATGAGGAAACATAGAGCCCAAAGCCTATGGGTTCCTGATGTCATTAGTTTAGGTCTGGGCTATACCACTGTAGACTGTTGGTGGAGAATCACATCACTCAGTGTTCCTCCATACAAAGGCATTCCCAAAAATGTCAAATTCTGCAAGATACTAGTTTTCTACCAGGAAGGAATGTTCCCTTGGCAGGAGAATTCAACCATAACCATGGTGGAGACATACTAGATCAATGAGAACTAATCTCAAGATTAGGGTGGCTGCTTCCATGTGGCCAAGAAAGAAGTAACATATCAGTTTGGAAGAGGGAATGAAAGAAACCTTGTTCTTTATGGATCTGTAAACCACCCTATGAGCCTTTAGCAAAATATAAATCCTTTAAATAAGAGATACAGATCTGTATTATATTAAGGTAATGTATACGTATAGGTTGCCATAGGTCTCACTAAAAGTCAAAATGACTAAATTGAGGCTATCATACCTTGGACATATCACGAGACAACATGACTTACTGGAAAAGACAATCATGCTGGGTAAAGTGGAAGGCAGTAGGAAAAGAAGAAGACCACTTTACAAGTGGATTGATTCAATCAAGGAAGCCACAGCCTAAGTTTGCAGGATTTTAGCAGGGTTGTTGATGACCAGGGCTAAAGGAAGTCTCTCATTCATAGGATCATCAGAGGCCAAAATCAACTTGATGGCAAATAATCACAATCTGTAGGTGCGGATGCAAATTTTGAAAGAGTTTTTAAATAATTTAAATAGGAATGCAGTACATTTCACCATGGTAGGGAAGATCTCTGAGCCTACTTAGTCTGTGCTCTAGGTGTTAACTACGGATGGGCAACATAAAGGCTCTTCTTCTCCCTTTTGGTGGCTCTTTATCTTTAAACCAGACTTGGCCAGGACAACTCTTACAGCAGGGGACAGCTTCAAACAGATAACTGTCTTCTGAAAGAATTTAATTAGAAGTCTGTCCTTGGAAAAGAAGTCCCAACTGCCCAGGACAAAGACTGGACCATTTTAGCCTTCATTTTAAGCTTTCAGCTGCAGCTGAGTCTAAAAGGGAAGAAACATCATGGTTTACCCTTTCCTTTCAAGTTACTTGGCTCAGTCCTAGACAGAAAAAATGAGTTTCCTCCCTGTTGCTGAACAAATAACCAGGGAAACATCTGTCCCATCCATGGTTCCATACTACTGTAGTTTCTATTTTATTGGGCACTGGGATTTTTTTAAATTTTCCCATCTCTTTGCCCATGGCACAAGACTCAGGAAGTGCTCCATGGAGATTTTCATGCGGTCTGCTGACTGCTGGGATGTTAATCAAACCAACGCACTAAAATTATATTTCTTTATGTATTTACTTATTTAAGACATGTATTGGCTGCTTTTGTGCATATGCATCCAAAGCCCCATATATATATATATATATATATATATATATATATATATATATATATATTAAAAAAAAACTTTGCTAGCTATCCAAATTAAATAATTAAAATCCTAAAAGGAGTTTTAAAGAATAGAAAACAACAAAAGAAGGTATAATTAAACTGAAATCACTAAGGAAAAAACTCAGAATAGTAGAAGAAAAGAAAAAGAAAGGTATTAACCTGGCAATCTCATCAGTGAAACTGGCTCACAGGTCAGTTTGGGGAGGACTTCTAGAGAGGAGATGACACAACTGAAAAGGCCCTGTCTCTAATAGCCAGCAATAGAGAAGTGACTTTGAATGCAGAAGGTTTCATGTTCAGGTCTTGCACATTCAGTGAAATGATTCAGGTAGCAATTAACAGAGAAAGAATTCTGTGTTTCTGGCAGTTAGAATAGGCAATGCTGGCTAGATGGAGCAATCATCTCACTTGTATAAAGCACGTTCCTTCTTTGGAAGTTTTTAAGCAGAGGCTGGATGGCCATCTGTCGGGAGTGCTTTGAGGGTGTTCCTGCATGGCAGGGGGTTGGACTGGATGGCCCGTGTGGTCTCTTCCAACTCTACATTTCTATGATTCTATGATTCCTCCATTCCTAAGATGAAGTGTCCAGAGAAGGGTTTTACAGGACTTTAAAAGCTGGCCAGAAAGGAGAGGGAGATGAAAGAGCCATCCTGGATCACACCAAAGGCCCGTCTAGCTCAGGAATCCATTCCCATAATGCTAGCCAGATGCTTATGGGAAGCCCACATGTAGGACATCAGCACTCATGCTCCTCAGCAACAGCTGCTGGAGGTCATCATCACTACAGGTTAATTTGTTTTCATTTTGTGCTCTCATCAAGGTTTCATTTTTAATAGATATTTTATTACTTTTAGCCACTAGGCGTATATTTTTTGCTGGAAAATGGGTTATAAATAGAATACAACAAATGAATAAAATAGGCTTATGGAACTGTCTCATCTCATCGCTTGTGGTAGCACTTTGAAGAGATTTACCTGCATCATCTGCAGGAGTTCTACTTTCTTTGGCAACGTCAGCTTCCTTGAATGGTCCCAGGTCACAATATTATGAAAAGAGGAGGAAAATCTTTCTCTATCTAATTTCTCCAGACCATGCATAATTTTATATACCACAGTCATTTCTTCTTCTCCCTTATTCCTCCTTTGTCTAAGCCAAAAGAGCCCCTTTGACAAATTGGTGCGTCTCCCATTCTCCACATGACAGGTAGGACAAGCTGTAGGATGCTGTAATGACCCTGCAGGACCACTGGGGCCAAACTATAGAAAGGGCATCTGAGTAAAGGATCATGGAGGAGAAACCACACTGGCCCTGACACCTGCAGGGCTTCTCCAATGGGAGGTGAGACGATGGAAAAGTGAAGGCTTCTGGGAAGAAGAAGAGAGGCTGGCCATGTGGTACAAGCATGTAGTTTCCTGTTTCAGGCAGAGACGGATCTAGGGTGGGGCAACTGGGGCTCGTGCCCTGGGTGCCACTGCCAGTGGGGTGCAAAAAAGAAGACCCTCCCACCTGCCCTGCCGCCGCCACCACTCACCCCTCCCCCATGCCACTTGCCCCTCCCCCATGCCACTGATCACCCCTCCCCTGCCAATTGTCTCTCCCCCAACTGCTGCTTGCCCCTCCCCTGTGTGTTTGCCCCTGCCCCACCACCACTCGGCCCTCCCCACAATTGCCCCGCCCCCACCACTGATCACCCCTCCTTTCCACTGCCAATCACCCCTCCCCCATACTTTTGCCCCTCCCCCTGCCGCCGATCGCCCCTCCCCCACTATCCACTGCTCGCCCCACCCCCTTACCCTGGGTGCTGCTGAGCCTTGGTCCACCGAAGGAATTCCAGGAAATGCTTAGAAGAAAATTACGCACTGGCTAGCCAGATGTGTTAGGTTTTCACTTCTTTGGAAAGAGGTTGGAGGGCTGGAAAAGGCACGGAACTGGAGAATAACTTTTTTTTGTATCTGTGCCTAATAAGTTTGGTTCTTCCTCTTGCAACCAGAAGGGAGTTACACAGACAGACACTACATTAAGCTAGTCAATATACCTCCCATTACTTGTTGGTATGCCATTTTCCTTTTTTTTTTTTGTCAAGGAGATTTCACTTATAAAAAGTCTGCTTTGTTTCTTAAGCGAGAAGGGGAAGCTTTGGTCACATCCAGATGTTTCACATTCTACTCCAGAAGTAAGGCCTGCCCTAGTTTGAAAAGTGCTAATTTTATTCAAAAATCATGTGCTTTCCTCTTTTCTTCATGATACTTTCTATGCATCCATTTTCCCCCCTACTAAAAAATTCCGCATGCTGTCCGATTAAACTGGAAACCTTCTCCTAATAGCCATATTTAAGAATCCATATTGTGTAAATGACAAATGCATCACTGGAGCTCTTAAGGTCATCTTTAATGTTCCAAATTATATTTGGACATAGATTAGTTTTGCCCAAAGAGTTGTCCTTGCAGCTTGCACATTTTCTCTGCTTCTCCTTTGTAACAGGTACCATAGGGAGGGAAGCGAAAGGAAAGCACACGACACAAAGCCAGTAATTTTGCTGCTGAAGACTTGGTGCCTCCAATTATATCATCAGCCAAGAAATCTATACTTAAGTGCTTAAATTCTTAACCTCCCTCTAAGAACAGCTTTTGTGCATTGTTCAAAGCATCAGAGAACATACAGTATCAGTCAAAACGTTACTGTGAGGGCATGTGCATTCAAAGTCAGTTCCTCCTCCAATGGAGTGATTAGCAGCAATCTTGGGACATTTTTCAATGCATTAAAGAGACATCCATTAATACATCAAAGTATTAAATGGAATAAAGGGTGACAGCCACTGAGAACGCATTACTCCTGCTTTTCTGGCATTGTCTGTCAGTGATGGGGAAATATCATTTGTATTATTTAATTTTTTTAAAAGGTAAGATGCAAAAGATACTGACAACTGCAATTTTGACCAGGAATTTAAGGGACCACTTCAGAAATTAAGCTGAAGGCCATTAACTTTCCCAGAAAAACTGATCCTAAGGCTTTTCAATTTGATACACTGAACAGGATCCATGTGTAGTCATACCTAGAGTAGCCCCATTGAAATAAGTACAGTTTATAACTTAAATCCCATTGGTATTGGTCTGATTTAAGTATGTCTAAATATAACGTATGTCCAAATATAAAGTATGTCCTATGAAGCTCTATATAGCTCTGGTCCAGGTTATTAGAAGAACCATAACTCCATGTATGAACCTATTTGAACTGAGATCTTCAGGAGAGGCTCTTCTCTCTGTTCCACCATCTTTTCAGGTTCATTTGGTGGGAACATGCGAGGGCCTTCTCAGCAGCTACTCTCATACTTTGGAACTCCCTCTCAAGGGAGGCTAAGATAGTTCCCTTCTTGCTCTCCTTCTGCTAATATGTGAAAACTTCCCTAGTCTACCAGACTTTTAGGAATGGATTGCCATGGGCTTTTAATGATGTCCTGTTTTATTGATTATTATGTTTTGTCTTTTAATTAATTTTAAAATAGTTTTTTTTTAAATTATATATTTAATATATAATTGTATATCCACAAATTCTGAACATCTAGCTAAAGTCATCAGCAAGTCTTCGGTTATAGCTTTCCTCCAGCCATCACATTTACAGAGGTTACTCGTAAAAGCTATCCTAAAAACACCAGTCAACAATCCAGGATCATGCTCTTGTGATTCTAAGCATTGGGTCACCTGTTAAGGACCATAAGCAAACTGTCACTTTTAGAAGCACAGTGACTGGTAGGACTCACCATGTTTATTGGGGCTGCAACCATACAGGATGTCATCTGTAGCACATAGGAAAACAACCACAGACCTGTGTACACACTTCAGGAACCACGAGTCTGCAATCCTGATCAAGAAGCTGGAGCAAACAGTGACCATGTCAACTGGGAATATCACAGCCTCTCTGATTTGTCTTTGTTTGGCACTGAGGGGCATTCTTCTTCAGATGTGTCATACTAAAGGGAAAATAATGGGTCTATAGCTCATACCAGGTACTATGGGCTATATTTCAGAGGAAGGTACTGGCAAAACCACCTCTGAGTATTCCTTGCCTAAGAAAACTCTGGCTCAGAGTTGAATCCAGGAGCACCCCCCAGGCTGTGAACCTGTGTCTTCTGGGGGTGGGGTGTAACCCCATTTAATACAAGCTGAATTCCTAATCCCTGATCTGCCTTTTGACTGACAAGGAACACTTCCATCTTGTCTGGATTAAGGAGACACAAGATGAGCGAAACAAGGGTGTTTATTAAAAGGATCCTTTCCAAAAAGGGATGCAGTGTCTCTTTTCAGAGAGTAAGTGGAGGTCACTCAAATATACTTAGATTAAATATGCTTGATTAACTTTCCTAATACCTATGAGAGTTTTCCCCAGTTAAAATAAGCTATCAGTATATAGCCTCAGGAGCTGATGCTAATTTCTTGTAATTCCAGGTCTTCTGTTACCACTGACTGAAATTTCAGTTTCAAGGACCACTTGTGAAATTCCCTCTGCTTAGAGCTGTACCTTAAACTCTCTGCTACTGAGCTCTTCAGTCTACTTAAAGCTTCACCACAACTCCACAGCATAGCTCCACAGCCAGCAGCTTTGGTCTTCTGGGTTTCTTCCCTTAGGCTCCTCTCACACAAAAAAGGCCTTCTAGATCAACTGTCTTTCAGATCACAACCTACTGTCTTCAGCTGACTTTCTCTATTCACTGACGGGCTTTTTTTTCCAAATATCCTGGCCCAGATCCATTGACTAGTTATTTCCACTCCAATTTGTGGACACTGTCCTTCTGAATCCACCCAAATAAAAGGAGCTTCTCTCTTTTCAGACTGAAACCTTCCTTCCATATCAACCATAACTACAGCATCTGCAATTATTTTTCCAATATAGACTCATAAAACCAAAAGCTAGATGCAAGGTTTAAAGTCTTGGCTTGTGTATCTTCCTCAAGTTGTTTTTTATGAACCATCCTGTTTATACATATTTTTTCAAAAAGCTACTTCAGGATAGCATAATGTTTTAATTGCCTCCATTTTCTCTTACTTGTGTTTTGAGGATAATCAAAGACTACATTAGTGAAAAAAGTTTCATGCATGTTTGACAAGCAGTTGTTTGCCAAGGTACTTAAATATTTAGCCCTATAAAGGTCCTGATTGGTTAACTGAACTCACATGAGCTGTGACCAGTTTCTCCTATAAAACTCAATACAGCTTTATGCTGTTCTTGTTTTGACCTCTTGCAATCTTTCCAAGGTTCATGCTCACAAGTTTCAGATATAAAAGAACTAAGATATAAAACTATAATTTTTGCCTATTTTATATATCTTTCTGAATGCTTCTTTGTTCTCAGTTCTCTCTGTTTTCTAATTACTCCATATAATCTTCCTTATTTCTCTGTCTTGTAAACAAATACAGGAATATGCAGTTTGGCTTGTGTGGGTGTGTTATTAGCAAAAGCCTGGTTCTAAATCCTGCACCTGTCTACTTGATTGTTACTACTGGATATTAACTCTGAATATTGTTTTGGCTTAACATTCCTGGCAACAAAGAGTATACAATTTTGGTCATTGTAGTCCAGAACATTCAAGAATGACCATTAAGTTCCGGATTTCTCTTGGGTCAGGCTGATTTGGACAATGGGTGGAGACAGTTCTACCTTGCAGGGTGGTTGTCGATCCTGAGGCAGAATAGTAAAGGGATGGTGCCCCTAGAGATTCAGGCAGGATGTTAGCCTAACTTCTTCCTGAGATGCTCTATGGGATCACTGACTGGAGGTCTTTTGTGTCACAAATAGATAGTATAGGAGCCTGGATCATACAGATGTATAACTAGTTGTCTTCTACAGACAAGTTATTTCCCAAAAACTGGTTATTAAGTATTTTTTAATAAGTGTTTATTCAAGAAAACCAAAAACAAGCTAAGACTTGCTGAAGCTGATGCTCAAATACTCCTTTTACAGGAATGCATGTCATTCAAAGCTACGCCTGAAGAGGACATGTAGCTCATTAACACACTTGTTTCCAGTCACCACCCCCATAGCACAAACAGCAGGAACACACAAAAGCAAAGCCTCTGAGGAAGATCTCAGCAAATAAGTAGGTTAACATTGAAGTTCAAAGTTGCATCAGTTGTTTGCTCTTGCATAGGCATGCTTTGTTGGTGAAAATTATAACTACAAGGAATAAGAAACAAGTGAAAGCACACAGATACTACTGCAACTTGCAACCCAAAGAAGTAATGTCAGAGGTTCAAAATTACTGCTGTATATCCTCATGTATAAGTCTAGAAATTTTAGTCAAAAAATTGACCCAAAAAACCTGGGTTGACTTATCCATGCGTCAATGTAAGTACTGTACCTTAAGAACCATCCCTTTCTCTGAATCGTGTGGTGAAAGGACATTTTGAATGCCTGGGTGGGAAAATGGTGGCAGCAGCAGCATCCCTTTGGTACTTCCCCTTGAAGCAGCACTGAGAGGGTAGAAGAGTCAGTGCTTCTTTTAGGTTCTTCCAGGATGAACTAAGCTCTCACCTTTCACCACTCTATTCAGAGAAGAGGATAGTTCCTTTTGTGTGTGTGAGAGAGAGAGTTAATATCATACCTTAACATTTATCAGAATAAGAACCATTCCCTTCTCTGAGTAGAGTGGTAAAAAGCCTTTTTGAATGCCTAGGTGGGGAAACTGGTGGTCTCCAGGGATGGCTGGCCCCCTGAGGCTGCACTGGCATTTTCCCCTTTCTGTGGAATTGCCATGCTCTGCTTCCAGAACATGAATTCTGACTCAGAGTCTGAAACAGGGGGCATGCCAGAGGCTAAGGCAGGGGGCATGCCAGGACCTGCTGTAGAGGAAGAGGTTACAGTATCACAAACAGAACAGGGGGTGGTACCAGCTCCAGCAGAGAATTCTGCTTCTTCCAACATAGAAGAGCACTTACCTGTACCCACCTTTATCAGAGCAGAGACAGCAAAGAGAGAGCCAGTGTTGCTCTTTCAGAATTTATAACTGGCAACAATTAACCAAGCCACAGATGCACTAGGCTTCAGACCTATTTAGCTGACATTGTGACCCTGATTTCTGGGGTCCCGTGAGGGACACCTCAACGTGCTCAAAATAATGGGGAATGGGAATTAGCTAGAGCACAAGTTAGCAATGCGAGAGGCAGGGCAACGTAACAAGATCTTTCACCCAATGTTTACGGGGTCAGGCCGAGTCAGGACCAAGACACAAGAGAGCTCAAATTATGTTCCTTTATTTATGAAGTCACAGCAAACTTATGCACTCACTCACTCGAAATTAAGAAATACTGCACAATTGCACCGTCACTCACGCAGTCCTAAGAAAATAAAGAGAGGAAAATAGATAGGGGATTTTCAGGAGGATTTTCAGGGAAATACTACACCTGATCCTGTAGCCCGGTAGAAGGAAAGAAGCTTGGGAGCATAGCTTCTCAGCACGTGGAGGCTGAGGGGAGGCTCGTCAAATAGAGTGGCAGCAAGTCGGGAGGCAAGTCACGAGCGATCCGATGAGATGCTCAAAATAAGGGAAAATGTGCCTGTAGGCTAGTCCGTTCCCGGGGAAAATAATGAGTTTCGGGCTGGAGACAAAGCCTCCGAAAGGTCAGTACTTTAGATGATTGAATTACGACAGCGTTGTCAATAGCGTAGACAGTATGCAAATGCGTAGTGCTTGAGAGTTGGATATTCCACTCATCAAGCCACCTGCTCGGGACAGGGGATCTTTTGTAAGCTGCGTGCATACATAATGTGATATTAAGAGGGTACTTGCCTGGAGGTCTCCTAAAGCTGCAGTCCAGCAATTACTGGCCTGCCTGGATTTTGTTTTGAATAGTTCAGCTATTTTTCGGCCATGTCTGTGTGCGTGCTTGTCCGGGGACCTCGCAAGCACATGGAGAGGAATGGGTAGTGAAGGCCAAATTCTTGATATCAAATGATATCTAATATACCTCAAGTTCGGACTAGAAACTACAGTAACAACATACTTCCCCTCCAGGAGTTGTCAGACCTTATTGGACTTTCTACCCTGCTGGATACCTTGCTGAATACCCTGACTGATCTTGGACACTCCCTTGCCTTGGAACCCTGTTAGACCTTATTTATGACTCTGTGCTTACTGCCTGGAAGTAAATAACAAGCTGGGAGCTATTCAGTTTGTTTTGCTTGTTTTATCAGCTGTGCTGTAGGGACTGAGATAGAACAGGAATGACCCTTGACTTATTCACAGGTCATAGCAAAAGCCATACTTTTGGCCCCAAAACTTGCCCTCAACTTATACACAAGGTTGACTTACACATTAGTACATATGGTAGCTATGCTTGCTAGGGTTGCTGGGAGTTGTCATTCAACAACACTCGGAGAGCTGTGTAATTCCCACCTTTCTCAATATATATCACAAGTAATCTCTACAGGCATAAATTAAAAAAAAAATTTGAAGCAGTGCTTTCCAGAATGCTGGAACATTGACTATTCTATCACATGTCGACATCTTCAAGAGCTTGGCAACGCACTTGTAAAAATTAGTTAACCAATAGTGAGTTACAATATAGGCATAGGTTTTTTAAAAGTAATTCACATTTCTCAGAAGTAAATCAAATAGTTACTTGTTTGCTATGTAACTGCCTCCCCCCCAAATAATACAGACTGCTGACCTCTGGTGTAAAACATACCTTCCTCTCATCTACCTCCTTTACTTTTGGACTACGTATAAGTGGCATGAAGTAAGGTATGAGCCAGCACTTGAACCATGTGGTACTCCTCCACCATTTAGTGAGGACTTCTCCATGATTACAAAAACTAACTGAGATCACAGTCACATAGAGAAAGGAATAAAGGTAGCCCTCATTAAGCCACAAGTGCAGTACAGTTGGCCTTCCACTTTAGCAAGGTTTTGAGGTGCAGGACACTCACTAAAGCAGATCTGATGGAAGGTCTCCTCCTCAGAGAACAAATCTCTGTTTTGGTCTTTGAAGAAGGAAATTTCTATGATCCTATGGACTTTGGGGGACTTTCCTGGGGCAGATGAATTCACATCCTTAAGGAAATTAATGGAACATCCATTGTTGAAATCATGCTGCTTTGTTTCTTGCTGAGGATTTTGTATCCATACAGCTTTGCTTTTGTTCTATTATTCAAAAAAAATAATTAAAAGTACATACACATCCATGTTTTTAATGTTTTCATGGTGTGTCTACATGCTTTCAATTTTTTTCAGAATGAAAGCACAAAAGCAAAACTGTATGATACACAACTCTTCAACTAGAAACAAAGCAGTAGGATTAGAAGAAAACAAATTTAAAAGAATACACACATTTCATGAGAGAGCTAATGTAGCATAGTGGTTTAAGTGGTTTGGACCAGGACACTGCAAGCAAGGACTCAATTTCCTGCTCGGCCATGGAAACCCACTAAGTGACTTTGGGTAAGTCACACTCTCTCAGCCTCAGCAAAAAGCAAAGGGAAGCCCTCATTGAACAAATCTTGCTGTGAAAACCCCATGATAGTTTCACCTTAGGGTCTCCATACACTGAAACAACTTGAAGGCACACAATAAAGGACCTTTCCACACTACACAGCTATAATGCTATTATTCCCCTTTTAACATCCTATGGAATTCTGGGGTTTGTAGTTTACTGAGGCCAAAGGGCTCTCTGCCTGAGAATTCTAAATGCCCCTCCCTAAACTCCATACCCCAGGATTCCATAGGATGTTGAAAGTGGAATAATAGCACTGTAACAGTGTAGTGCAGAAAGGCCCCAAAACACTTAAATCCACATATAGAGTGCAGGTACTGCATGACAAATCTGTGCAGATGAAGCTATCGCTAGACTATGTAGGATTTTCTTATAGAAACAATCTTAGTTTCAGCTACAGTAGACTCATTCAGTCACTGAACTGACATAAATATAACATAACCAAGTTCCCATTGATTCAATGGGTCTGCTGTAGGTAGGATTAATAATTGTATTTAGGCCACAATGTTTACATTTAGTTTGGCAATATTCCACCTAAATTCTATGGTTTCTCAGCCAGGGTTCAATGCAACTTTATTCTTCAGCTGGCTTCAGTTCTTTCTGCCCCTTGCTACCACAGTATCACATTCCTAGGAATATGTATATCTTCTCTGACAATTTAAGGAGTCCTTTCTTTAGCTATTCAGCCTATTTCATGCTGAAAGTGCCTTAAGGCAAACATTTCAATTTTAGCTAAAAAAACCCACAATGCATACTCAAAGGACTGAATGAGTAACATCCAAAAATGCTGTAAAGGGCTGCTCAGAAAAACTAAGAGGTCCTCTGCATTGAAAAGATGAAACAGGATTATGGATAGAGGTGTGGGTACAGACCTAACACTATCAAAGCCAGTAACACAGTGCCGCAGGGCTGGCCCTACTGTTAGGCAAAGCAAAGTAGCTGCCTAAGGCAGTAGAGCATGGCCAAAATCCTATTACACTGTGAAATTCAACCAGCATGCATGGACTAGAAGCTGAAGGCTGTTCATTTCTATGTTTGTGCAGTGCAAGCCAAATAGTCTCAGATGCCTTCCTAATGCCAGTTACTGCTTCCACCTTGCAAGTTATAGCCCAGGAAAGGAACTATCACTCTCCAGGACCTCCAGAACAGTTACTAGACATCTGGGAGGGGAAAGACCCCATCCACAAAACACAAACCAGATGGCACCAAAGCACATACCTGCATATTCAATGGCCAAGAAGACAGAGTTGTGCCTGGGTACCTTACAGCTGCCATGAATCATTAGCCATTAACCAAAGAAAAGGATTTGTGCAAGAAGGTATTGGTACCTCCTTGTGCAATGACTTCAAAACTATTCAAGCTGACATCCATCCATCACTTAACTTATACTCTGCTTTTTCCCCAAACCGGGACTCAAGATGAATTACATAATAAACTCCCAGTTATGACAGAATAAGCAGTCAATAAACATCATGAATAAGGAGCAAACTTTAAGTTATTTAACAACCTTCTTCTGAGGCAGAGAGAATGTGACTTGCCCATGGTCACTCAGTGTTTGAGTGGGGATTTGAATCCTAGGCAATTTCCACAGGATGGCACCCTCCCAGTGTGGGGACACGAGAGGAATGGGACCGCAACAATGCTTTGCATGATGTTGTCGCAGTCCCACCCTTCTTGTGTCCCCAGCCAGTGTGATCACAGGATATATCATTGACGGAAAAACTCTGTCAACACCCCCGATCATGCGAGGTTCCCATCACCATCGCTGCTGGCCATGAAGAAGGGGTGGGAGCACAATCACATGCTTCCTTCCCCACTGCAACATAGGAAGAAGGCCAGCTGCAATGCAGAAGGAAGGAGCATGTTGGAGTGTTACCCTGATTTCTGGGGTCTCTTGGGGGACCCCTCAATGTGCTCCACATGATGGGGAATGGAAACTAGCCAGAGCACAAGCAATAGCAATGCGAGAGGCAGGGTAACCTAGCTGGGTCTTTTTACCCAATTTTTATGGGGTCAGGCCAAGCCAAAAACCAAACAAGAATGTCCAATAAATTATTTTATAGAATGCAAGTCTCACACACCAACGCAATCACACATACACGCACCCAAGAGCTATTAAGAAACAAAAGAGAGGAAACTGGATAAGGGAGTATTGGAGAGGTACAGTTGGGGTAATACTGCACCTTTTCCTGAAGTCCTGGGTCCAGGAAGGCAGCAGAGAAGCGGGGCTCAGCACGGAGAGGACTGAGGGGATTACTCGATGGACAGAGCAACGGTCTGCTGCGATGACCGGGAGCGATCCAAAGAACTGCTCAAAAGCCGGGACTATTTGTAGGGGAAAAAGTACCTGGAGGACTAATCCTTTCCCAGGGAGAACAATGGGTGTTGGAGCAATAACAGAGCTCCACCATGGTAATTTCCTTCATGTGATGAGATTGCAAGGTGTTGCCAAAGTCTCAGGATCTTTGGCTGTGTTAGTTTGTGGTATGACTTCATGTAAATGGTCCTCGTTTGATGGAATATTTGCTCAACTTGGGGCAGACACGCTAATCTCCTCAAGTCGGTGTCTCAGGGCTGAGGACCCTTTGTTTATTGTGGGTTTACACATCTTGACGTCTCCTGGGGCTACATGACTGGAGATTTTACTGGCCTGACCTGGTTTTTAGTCATTCAGCCATGACTGCCTACGTGCTCATCCGGGCGACCTCTCAGGCACACAGAACCATATTTAATATCAAATTGTGGACCCCGGGATAGGGTTGTCCCTCATGCTCCCTTCTACAGGCAGCCAGCCAGGCACAAAGGAGAGCATTGAGGACATGCTCCCATCCTGGCAGAGGCACTGCCAGAATTGCAACAGGACAAGACGGGAGAGCGTTGTCATGCAGAAATGGCTCTAGTCTCCAGAAGCAAGAAAGAAAGAAAGAAAGAAAGAAAGAAAGAAAGAAAGAAAGAAAGAAAGAAAGAAAGAAAGAAAGAAAGAAATGTTTCGATATTTAAATGTAAATTTAAATATTTAAATCTTGAGTTACATCTTGGGGGCCCTGGTAACAAATTATATTTACAAGGGATCCTTGGTAAAGAAAAGGTTAAGAACCAGCATTCTAGGCATAATAACAACAGGTTCCTGGAAAGCTCATTGTAGATCTGTGTCTTGCCTCAGTAAGGTACTCCTTGAAGTAAGGCATGATAGATACAACAAGGTCCTGTCCGGTGAAGCCCATCCTTCTGTGCTCCAGGAGTCTTCACAAGTAGCTGTTCACATTTTATATTGATTGAAGGGTCCCAGAACAACATTTTGTCAGAATCAACGGCAGACTTCCAGACCATTCCTCCAAAGTTGTCCACCTCTCTTTTGCCACAGCACAGTAGAGCTAAGAATGTTAAGAAAACTATGGATGGTGAAGGCAAAAGGCATTTCTTATTACATGAGGCATTTTACACCAATATATTTGGCTCTGTCTGGTGGGAAGAATTATTAGATTTAAAAAAAGGACTGGACTTCAGTGACCACTGATGAACATAGTTGAGTCAAAACATGCCTGACCTTTGTTGCATAATGGTCATTCATCTTCTTCCCACGAAAATATTTGTGCCCAATGGACTTTTACATCCATTGTGCCTTTAGTAATTTAAAATTGTACAGACAATGTATTTAGTATATACAGATCATTGATTGATTGTGTAGATTTACTGGAAACTGACTTTTTTTTAAAAAAGTATAAAATATACATACTACTTATTTCCTGACTCAGTTTGTTTTTAGGAAACCTCGCTAAAGCCCTTTTTTTTTTCATGAGACAGGCTGTCTTCACTCTTTGAGACAGCCCATCAAGAGTCTGTTAACCTAGACAAGATTTCTCACCTCCAGCAAGACACCAAACACATTTCTTTCTACTGAGGTTTTCACAAATTGTACAAAACATCTCTGGGCAAAAGTATTTTCCCTTTGTGAAGGAAAGCACTTTCTCAAACACATAAGAAACATGGAAGGACCAGGTGTGTATGAGTTTTGATGTTTCCAATTTTTTTTAAGGGTCATGCAACAAAGAGAGCCAGTGTGATGCAGTGGTTTGAAGCACTGGACTACAACCCTGGGGAGCAAGGTTCAGTTCCCCACTCAGACATGGAAACCCACTGGGTGACCTTGGGCACATCACACACTCTCAGCCCCAGAAAACCCTATGATAGGTTCACCATAAGTTGGAAACAACTTGAAGGCACACAACAACAACAACAACAACAGCAGCAGCAGCAGCAGCAACAACAACATAGCAGTTTTTGTGGTTTCCGGGCACAATTCAAAGTGCTGGTGATGACCTTTAAAGCCCTACAGAGCTCAGGGTCCAGGTTATTTGAAGGACCATATTCATAAAGGACCGTATTCTCCTTTATGAACCAGCCCAGGCTTCGAGATCTGCTGGAGAGGCCCCTCTCTCTGTCCCATCACCTTCACAGGTATACTTGGTGGGAACACAACAGAGGGCCTTCTCAGTGGCTGCCCCCGGGCTCTGGAACTCCCTCCCCAGAAAAGCCAGACTGGTACCCTCCCTACAATCTTTCCACAACCAAGTAAAGATGTTTTTATTCAGATAGGAGTGTGTGATGGTATGTGGCCTGTCCAATAGACTGTGCTGGATATTGTGTTGCTGATGAGCGTGTGAGTTTTTAATTATGTATTGCAACATTGTTTTAATTCTTTTTGATTGTTTAATTATGTTTTAACTTTCATGTTCTATGGGTTTTAATTGTGTCTTTTTTAACAGTTGTAACCTGCTTTGAGCCCCAACTTGGGATAAACGCAGGGCACACATAAAGATAATAACATCATCATCTTTATTGTTGTGGTGGTAGGGAATGAGTAACAAAATTAAAATTTCTCAGTCTCACAAATGAGAGCAAGATAATGAAGGATTTCTACCCCTAAGCATAATACAATGGTATTAGATCAATTCAGGACCCACATAAACACATAGGCCCTTTCCGCACTTTACCTTCTTCCGGTGCCGAGGTGCGGGGATCGCGCAAGCAGCCTCTGGCGAGAGGCTCTTTCGTCCAGGGTCCTTCGGCTCCACACGGGCTACCTGCTCGTGCAAGAGCCCTGCCTCTTCCTTCCGCAGCGCAGCCTGTGAGTTTCCCAGGCAGCGCTGGGGCAGGAAGCGCGACCGGCGTGGCTTTGGAGGCTCCGCACGCTAGGTAAGTGCGCACGGGGCCCTGGAGCAATGCGCGATCATGCACCATTTTCAGCTTCTAGCCGAAAATGAAAAGGTGCCCAATCGGCGCCTGCCGGCCCCTGGAGCATCACGCAATTGTGAGTGCATCGTGCAGATCGCTCCTCACAATCGCGCGATGCTCCAGGCGCCCTTTCGCATGGAAAATGCCATGCGAAAAGGGCCATAGTGTTAAGATCTACAGGGAAGGCTTTCTGTCAGTCCTGCCCCCATGACAGGCTCCCTTGGTGAGGACATGAGACAGAGCCTTCTCACTGGTTGCTCCCACACTCTGCAACTCTTTTCCTTGGAAGGCTTGGCTGGCTCCCTCCCAGCTTTCTTTCCTTCAGCAGGCAAATATCTTTTTTAAAAAAAACAGGCTTCTCATGTATAAGCAGGGAAGGTTCTTATTGGGACATGTGTTTTATTTACTTTTTTAAACTTTTGTATGCTTTTTAAAACGATTTTATCCTCTTTAGTGTGGGCATTTCTAATTGCTTTTAAAATTTTGTTGTTAAGGGATTTTTTTAATTGATTCTCTTTGGGAGCCACCTTGGGTCCCACACTGAGAGAAAGGTGGCATGCAAATGAAGTAAATGAAATAAAATAAATGACATGGCCCTGGACAGAGTTCTGCTGGAACTCTGGACTGCTGAAGCTGCTCCTCAGGGAAAGATCTACTGTCCCAAAAAAAAGGACTGGTCAACTCAGAGCGACGAGAAGCTCCATCCAAATTCATGCCTAACTGGCCCCATCTTACAAGCCCCATCAGCGATAAGCAAGTATGCACCCTACATGGGTGGCAACAGCACACTGGGGTGTACCAGAAGTGATGGTTTGTCATTTCTGAACACTATTATGGCTGATAATTTGGCTGGGTTTTTTTTCCCAAGCTTTCGGGGATTACAGGGTGGAAACCCAACACTGGATAGTTGGAGGTTTTAGGCTCAGAGAAGTGGGATTTGGGTGCTAAATGAATGTGGCCAACAGGCTCCTCTTTCTCCATCCTTCCTTACATGGTGTATTAATGGCATCCTGTCATTATCTTGGGTTGTAAGCAGAAGTGTAGATTCAGTTCCAGGTTGTCATGTTTTGGAGGCCAGCCAAGGTCAAAAGTTCAAGTGGAGTCTGTCAGACAGCAGAGACCACAGCATCCCCTGTTCTATGCAGGAGCTTACCAGCCAGGTGATTGTGGTTCTTGGAATCCAGGCAGTTCAGGTCAGCAGGCTAAAGAAATAAATCCAAGGCATCAGAGAGAGTGTTGAGTTGTGTGGTCAGTGAATGAAGCAGGGCCCAAGGTGCTTTGGAAACACAAGCCAGAAATCAAGAGACAAAAGTATTGATTCCTCCAGGATGCTTGGTTATCAGCAACAAACTTCCTGAAAGAGATGCTGGGATATTTATGGTCCAGCAGCCTCCCACAGATGTTTCCTGACTAATAAGCGTTTCTTATTTAAGTGCTCCAAGCTTTATAGATCCTTCCTTTCTTGTCTGCATTCAGCCGCAGAAGGTGCTGTCAAGTCCATGTCTGTGTGCTGCAGCTGAAAAAGATTGTTATGTCTCAAGAGATGGCACATCACCCTGTCCTTCTGCTTCACTGTCTGTCTCAAGAATTGGGGCATACCCCTGACTTTCCACTTCACTGTCTGTGGCAGACTCTGAGCCTGGCTCCTAGGACCAAGATATGGTACAGGTAACCAAAAGGTTAATATTCATTTAGGGATAGCATTTTGAAGAACTTGCACAGAATTGCAAAAGACAGGCACTCATCCACTGAAATACAACAAAATCCAAGCAGCAATACCGTTTTTTGGACCAACACCAAAGCATAAAATACATTACGCAAGCTTTCAAAGCCTCCCTGGTTTCTTCATCAGGCAAAGATGTTAATCCAGGAGAAAAATAGTGATGATGTTAGAGTCACAGGCCTACTTTCTGTCCAAGATGTTGCCAGTTAAGACAGTCTGAAGGGATCTCAGTAGAGCCAGAGGCCACTCCTTTTCTTGGCCATGTGAAGACTAGAGATGAAGAGCAATATAAATTTCAACTCCATTAGCAACAGAAAAGTAGCTTCTCTTGACATCAATGTGTCCCTGTCCTGTGCAAAGCTTAAGGAGTCTGTGTGTGGTTACATCTGGAAAAGAAACTTTTAGGTGTTCTATAGGTAAAACTTGGCAAATTGTAGTCCCAAATTGTAGTCCAACAGAAGAATTTTACCTTTGTTGGAGGCAGAAAACCTCACAGAGTTAAGTCCCAGTCCTTCAGTTCCATCTTATTTAGGATTCCCCTGTTGCAGCTACATTTGTTACCTTGAAATCTAGGGGGGGAAATATTCAGAGGTAGCCATTTTGGCCACAAAGCAAAATACAACAAAATCCACAAGCAGTGATACCTTTTTTGGGGACCAACTCCAAAGCATAAAATACATTATGTAAGCTTTCAAAGCTTCACTGGCTTCTTCATCAGGCAAAACTCTTTGAGGTTTTCTACCTCCAGCAAAGGTAAAACTCTTTCATTGAATATTCCACTATTTTCTCTATGAGTGCAACTGTGAAGAAGATTGTGTCTACAGGGAACAGAACTTTGATATGTTTCCTCTCCCTTCTCCTCCCTCCAGAATAGCAAGTTCAGTTTTCTTTTTCTTTTTTTTCTCTCTCTATCTCTTCTGAAAAAAAAATGACAAACTTCACTGGCATGAAATCAGAACTGGAGCACTAAGATCGTGGGCTTCAACCCCTCCTCACATGAAAAGCAGCAGGAAATCACACACAAAACAGCTGTAGGCAACTCAAGCAACATTCAAAGTTAATTTTGAGAGTCCTGTTCTAAGAATACACCTAAGGTATGCTAAGGACAGCTGACACGCATTAAACAAGACTAACATAATGTTTTGAGGTTGGGTTTTCTTTGCCACTTTTGGAATGGACAAAGACTTTAGAAGGAGAAAACAAAGAACAGCAAAGCACCAGTATTATCCTTATCATTTTGTGAGTGTAGAGCTGAAGCTGTAAAGATTTACTTGTAAAGAGCTTGGAGAAGCTACTTTTTGGATGAGTAACTCACAGAATACCCCAGCCAACACATCCAGGCCTGGCTGGCAGATTCTAAGGGCCTTTCCCCACTACACTGTTATGGCGCTATTATTCCACTTTCAACATCCGATGGAATCCTGGGGTTTGCAGTTTAGGGAGGGGCATTTAGAATTGTCAGCCAGATTGCTCTTTGACCTCAGTAAACTACAAACCCCAGAATTCCACAGGATGTTGAAAGTGGAATAATAGCACTATTAACAGTGTAGTGCAGAAAAGCCCTAAGAGTTATTTTAATTCCAACTTTAAAGGAGCTATCCCAAGTGCTGAGCCCTGTCCTCAAAGTAGCTTACATAAGAAATGTATTGAGAAATAAATACCCATCCTATTTATTGGGAAATGAATAGCAAAGTCTGATTTGAAAGTGAGTGAACAGAGTACTTTCTTTGTGATGGCATCCAAGCAATGCACATATTTATATAATGCCATCTCTGTTACCATTAAGGCACTAGGCAATATCCATTCTGTTCTTCCATGCTTAAATGTGGAGGGAGGGGGTAATTGTGGCCTTCCAGATGTCGTTGGATTGCAAGTCCCACCAGCTCTAGACAGCACAGCTGAGGGTGAGGAATGCTGGAAGATACAGACCAGCACCCGAAGGGCCACAGTTGCCCACTGTTGCTTTGATAACAAAATCCTTTCCATCTTGCAGCTGTGTTTGTTACCTGCAGACTTTGCTGTTTTGGGAAGTTGTTTCTCTGATTGTTCATTTTTGCCTGATTATCTTTTAGTGAATGTTTACATACTGATTGTTGAAATTCACCTCGAGGGCATTCATGGAGATACTGCATTTACATGTTTTGCAACAAGCATAGATGTGGAGGTTTTTTTAACATTTGTACTTTATTATTCCTTTTTGTGTTTTGCATTTATAACCTGCCTTTTAGTCCATCAGGCTTCCAGACAAGAGGCACCCACCCACCCTTTAACTCAGTGGCCAAGATCCCATAAAGCTGCTGGTCGATAATAAATCTTTGCAAGGATAGCTACACCAGTGATCCAAGAGGGAGCAAATGCTGCTACTTCTTCCCCAGGCACACTAGTGCAGCCAGAGAGCACCTGGATGCAGTTTCCCCAACTCATCAGCGGCTGAGAAGAGGCAGAGATGCATCCCGGCGCTCAACCACCCTTGTATCCCAGACACAAAGGCAGTAGTGATGATCCTACATGAGGCTGTATAGTGTAAATCTACACCCATGTCCTTACACAGTGGTGGCACCATACCACACTTCCACTGGATATTGACACTGTGCATCTAGTTGTGTATCTGCCCTGTTGTGCAATGAGGAATGCACAGTGGCTGTTTTTGCAATCTCAGTGAATAAAGTGGCAAACTGAAGACAGTGATAAATAGTTACACAGCATTCAAGAGTGTACCGTTGCATGGCTAGAATCCTGTTGGTTAGGCCTAACTAGAGCAGACCCATTCAACGAATGGTGAAACAACACCTAGGTAAATCCAATTGATTCAATGGATGTACTGTAGTCAGAGCCAGGGTAGTGTAATAATTTGAGTGTGGGACTAAGACTTCAGGAGACCAGGATTCAAATGGCAACTCAGCCATAAAAACTCATGGGGTGATCTTGGGCAAGCTACACTCTCTAAGTTTTGGAGGGAGGCAGTAGCAAGTCTCCTCTGAATAAATCAAGAAAAACCTGTAATAGGTTTGCTGTAAGGTGGAATTGACTCGACAGAACCTACAAACATACTCTACTGTAGTTAGGACTAGCAATAGGATTAAAGTCTACACTTGTGGAACTCTTCTTCTGCAACCATGAGCTAAATAGGCCTGCTGTACAACAGCCAGAAGAGTACAACTGAAAGTACAAGGGAACTTCCACATGAGTAGATTTTCTAACACCTGCACAAGTTCCCCTGCACTTATAATCTTCTGCCCACTGCCTCCTTCTCAATGCCTAAAGAAAGTACTTATACTGGAATAACCACAAGATATGCCAATGTAAAGAGCCAGCATGGTGTACTGATTTGAGCACTGGACTACAACTCTGCATGGTTCGAATTCCTGCTTGGCTATGGAAACCCACTAGATTATATCGGCAGTGGAATATGCTGCCTCGGAGTGTGGTGGAGTCTCCTTCTTTGGAGGTTTTTAAGCAGAGGCTGCATGGCCATCTGTTGGGAATGCTTTGATGGGTGTTCCTGCATAGCAGGGGGTTGGACTCGATGGTCCCTGTGGTCTCTTCCAACTCTATGATTCTATGACCTTGGGCAAGTCACATTCTCTCAGCTTCAGAGGAAGGCAAAGGCCAACTCTCTCTGAGCAAATCTTGCCAAAGAAAACCCCATGGTAGGTTCACCTTAGGGTTGCCATTAAGTCAGAAATGACTTGAAGAAACACAACAACAATGCCAGTGTAAGTGGCCAATAGATTATTGTGGAGGGGGCAGGGCCAGAGCCAGAATCCTATTGGGCATGTATAAATGTGTAACTGCCATAGTTATGGAGCCACGTAGTGACTCCCAGGTCAGCCTCCACAATTCCAACTTACCGGGAAGCAGCTGCTGTGATCAACAGGGATCCATTCCCTGTCCCTCAGAAAGCAACTGACTGAAATTCCCACCCACCTCCATAAGCAATCTCCATTGTGACAGGCAGAAGCAGGGTCCCTGTCACAATTCTCTCTTGCACCGGAGATCATTCAGATGAGATGGAGTTGGAACATCAGTCAGCAGCTTCCCGAGCAACAAGGAAATGGACCCCCATCTATTACAGAGGTAAGTGGGAACAGGGAGACTTTCACAATCCCCATGTGTCCCCTAAAGTAGAGGCTACTTAGTGATGGTCAATACCACTCAGTTACAAATGTGTAACACCAGGACCCTTTTCGTACCTTACCTTTTCGCAGTGCTGGGATGCGGGGCTCACGTGAGCAGCCTCCAGCAAGAGGCTCTCGCGTCCCGGTTCCTTCAGCTCCACAGCTGCCGCCCACTCGCATGAGAGCCCTGCCTCTTCCTTACGCAGTGCAGCCTGGGACCTTCCCAGGCTGCACTGGACAGGAAGCGCAGCCGGCCCGGCTCCCGAGGCTCCGCACACAAGGTAAGTGCGCACAGGGCCCCAGAGCGAGGCAAGACCGCACACCATTTTTGGCTTAAAGCCGAAAATGAAAAAGTACGTGAGTGGTCCCTCACAGGCCCTGGAGCGTCGCGCAAATGTGAGTGCGTCATGTGGACTGCTTGTCACATGTGCGCAACACTCAAGGGGCCCTTTCGCATCGAAAATGCCATGCAAAAAGGGCCCAGGTTCTGCATGCAGAACCCCCTACATCTTCATGGCCAGAATATATAGGATTCCAGCCATACCTTTATTTATATTCTGCTTTCTTCCTGAGTTTGGGACTCAAAGTGGCCTCTAATTAGAAAGATTATGACATTATTAAAAACAGAACAAAGGTCAACATTAAAACTGAATTATGCTATTAGCCATATTAAAAATATACACTTTAAAAAAAATTAAACAGGTAAATAATACAGTAGACTCCCCATACCCCCATGACCAGTATGCATGGTTTCACATCCATGCTGAAATGTGGTCCAAAAACATTTTATTCCCATCTGTTTTTGGACCACACATTGTTGTTCATTTTTTTATGTTTTTATCAGGTGTGCACTCTCTTTCAACTGCAAATAATGGCTACAAAGCTTTCTTTCTCTCAGATTCTAAAGTTCTATCAAGTTTCAGGATCTCATCTCCAGGCTACATACTCACCTTGATACCTATGTCATTCATCTCACTGAAAAAAATAGTGTTTCATTATCCATGATTTTCATTATCCATGGCAAGTCTGAGACCATATCCCCTACGGACATGGGGAACCTACTGTGCAGTTTAAAACAATATAGCTCTTACAGCCCTTTCCTTAAAAGCCTTCCCTTCTAAAAGCCTGCCTGAATAGAAAATTATTTGCCTGCCAAAAGAAGGACAACAAGGAGGGGGCCATTCTAGCCTCATAGAATCATAGAATCAAGGAAATGTAGAGTTGGAAGAGACCACACGGGCCATCCAGTCCAACCCCCTGCCATGCAGGAACACTCTCAAAGCACTCCCGACAGATGGCCATCCAGCCTCTGCTTAAAAACCTCCAAAGAATGAGACTCCACCACACTCCGAGGCAGCATATTCCACTGCCGGACAGCCCTGACTGTCAGGAAGTTCTTCCTGAGGTTCAGGTGGAATCTCCTTTCCTGCAGCTTGAATCCATTGCTCCTTGTCCTGGTCTCTGGAGCAGCAGAAAACAAGCCCTCTCCCTCCTCTACATGGCATCCCTTCAAATATTTAAACAGAGCTATCATGTCCCCTCTTAACCTTCTCTTCTGCAGACTAAACATACCCAGCTCTCTAAATCTATCCTCATAGGGCTTGGCTTCCAGGCCCTTCACCATTTTTGTCGCCCTCCTCTGGACCTGCTCCAGCTTGACCATGTCCTTCTTGAATTGGGGTGCCCAGAACTGGACACAGTATTCAAGATGAGGTCTAACCAAAGCAGAGTAGAGTGGTACCAGTACCTCCCTCGATCTAGACACCATACTCCTATTGATGCAGCCGAGAATTGCATTGGCTTTCTTGGCTGCCGCATCACATTGCTGACTCATGTTCAGCTTGTGGTCTATTAAGACTCCTAGATCCCTTTCACACGTACTGCCATCCAGCCACGTGTCCCCCATCCTATATTTCTGCATTCCATTTTTTCTACCTAAGTGTAGGACCTTACACTTCTCTCTGCTGAATTTCATTTTGTTAGCCTTGGCCCAGCTCTCCAATCTGTCCAGGTCATTTTGAATTTTGATCCTGTCCTCTGGCGTATTAGCAACCCCTCCCAATTTGGTGTCATCTGCAAATTTGATGAGCATGCCCTCTATTCCTTCATCCAAGTCATTGATGAAAATATTGAACAGCACTGGGCCCAGGACAGAACCCTGTGGCACCCCGCTAGTCCCTTCTCTCCAGGATGAAAAGCAGCCATCGGTGAGCACCGTTCGGTCAGTCAACCAGTTACAGATCCACCTGACAGTAGCTCTGTCCAGCCCACATTTTACTAGCTTCTTTGCAAGAATGTCATGTGGAACTTTGTCAAAGGCCTTACTGAAATCAAGATATGTTTAGACAAAAGCTTGTGTCGAGGGCTGACTTTCAATAGATCGCAGCGAGGGAGCTGCTCTGCTACGTACAAAACCCCGACCCAGAATCAGGTCGTCTACGAATGATTTAGCGCCGGGTTCCCCGACTGCGCGGACCCCACCCATTTACCTCTTAACGGTTTCACGCCTCCCTAAGGAAGGAGTTCTAAAGTCAAAAGGCAACTACTAAGAAGGTCTTCTCTTGTATTCCCACCAGCTGTATCTCTGAAGGTGATGAAACCAAGAGAAGGGCCTCTCCCATGGATCTCAGGGTCTGAGCAGGCTCATACAGGGAAATGCACTCTGTCAGATACAGAGCAAATGGACTAACATTTCAGAGGTGTAACTGTCTTACATCTGTGGTAATAACCATAAGGAAACTTCAGGCAGGTTTACAGACTTGAAGACTGATTGTAGCATAATGTTCTGTGGATTAAACATGCCTCTCCCCATTAAATCTTAGCCACAATAAAACTATTAGTCATTCAGGTGTCACTAGATGAAACTAAAAACTAACCTGTGCTTACCAGATCCTGGAACCAACAAAATCTGGAATGCCTGCCAGCAATTAGAATGGAAGCAGTTTGGAAGGCAGAGTGGAAACCTAAATTAACACTTCCTCCCACATAAGAGAACTGTGTCTGTCTTTGCAAACTGCTCTGTTTTAGGACCAATTGGAAGTGCCAGCTATAACAACAGTGTCAGCTGGATGCTTTCCTTTGCTGGGATGGGCAAGACACCAGACGTGGCTCAGGGGCATGAAAACAAGCAAGCAAGTCCTTAGAGGATCAGCACTTCCCTGGTGGGAAAGAAAACTGAAAGTGACCTGATAGCCTTAAATCTCTGTGTCTGCTACAGTGCTAATATTCAAGTGCTGCTACAGTCACGGTCACTAGCTAATTGTGTCCCGGAGGCATTCCAGCATGCCAAGCATGGGTCTTTGTCATGCAGACATTGCTCTGACAAACAAAATGTTTCTGTAGTGGTGATTTCTTCCTTCCTTCACACAATGAGCCGTGCGCAAGTCAGAAGCCAGACATCCCTGAGCACCACTGAACAAGACATTAGGTGGGGACCATATATTTCAGGAAGCAAGGTTGTGCAATCTATAGGCAAAAAGAAAGTCGTAAAGTTTGAATTTTAAAACTTTTGGCTAGAGCAAAAAAGAGAAACTGAGACCAGTGGGAATTGAGGGAGGGAGGAAATTGACAAAACGTTATTGTTGCTGCCGTTGTTTGCCATCAGGTCCACTTCAATTTATGGTGATCCTTATAAAAAAAGAGACCTCCAAGGGTCCTGGTCTTTGACTGACCTTCTCGGGTCTTGCAAATTCAGGGCTGTGGCATTCTTACTATACTTGATCTTAGCCAAAAGGCCAAGAAGCAATGGGGGCTGTGGCATTCTTGGATGAATCAGTCCACCTGTAGTGTGGTATCCCTATTATCTTCTGCCTTCTACTTTACCAAGAATTATTGTCTTTTGTTCCAGTGAGTCACATTGTCTCATGATATGTCCAAAGTATGATAGCCTCAGTTTAGGCATCTTCACTTCTAGGGAGAGTTCAGGACTGATTTGCTCTAAGATCCATTCATTTCTCTTTTTAGCAGCCCATAATATTTGTAGGACTCTCCTCCACCACCAAATTTCAAATGATTTCATTTTCTTCCTGTTAATTTTCTTCACTATTCAGTTTTCACAACCATACATAGAAATCATAAATATTATGGTCTGGATGATTCTGATTTTGGTATTTAATGATATATCTTTATAGTTGAGACAACACATTCTAGTGGCTGATAGGATAGCAACAGCAAAAGCACTTTTCCTTACTGCCACTACTTCTTCAGCAGCAGTTTATTTGCATGAGGCTTTACCATATTAAAATTACCATGCTCAAAGAAGCTTATAGCAATGTCACAAAAATTACATATACCCCACACAAGAGCATTTCCAAATAACTCAACCGCAATTGCAAATCAACATTAGTCACACAAATAGGTTGAACATCCTACATCAATACACAGAAGTGTCAGAATTTTAAAACCCTCAGACTGAGAGCTTGGAAATGTTGACAGAAATGGCTAAAGTATTGTCATTAGACATTAGCTTTTTAAACTGATGATGTGTTTAAGGTTCCTCCAGACAAATGGGGCGTTTGAACTTTCCAGAGGTGCATTTTGTTGCAGAATGCACACAGAGAGCTACCTTAAAAAGTAGAGATTCTACATTTTTCACCTGATAGGCTGAACTGCAAACAACATCCCTAACTTTCAGCTTCCTAACATATCCCCTTTTTTAAACAACCGAAAAACCGGGTGGGACAATTTTTCCCCCCAACAAAATCTATTGCATTTGCTTTGTTGCATTTTTTTTTACAAAGAAGGAAGCCTGGCAACAAGTCAAAACAAATGTTCCACTTGTTGTGAAGATATGGCTGCTGGTTCTGGGGCTTTGGGGATTGCAGAACACACTTGATTCTGTGTACATAGGACATTGGAATACTCTACAATACACTGGTATTCTTATTGGGCTCAGAAAATAACTTAGACCAAGGCACTCAATCGAATAATCTACCTGTATGAATTTAAGTTAATGTATTTTGGATAGTGATGCATTATTAACACATTGTGGAAAATATTCCAGATTAAGGCACTCACTTGAAGGGCCTGGTTTTTTGTTTTTTGTTTTTTTCCCTCCCTGGATGAGCATTCAATTCATTGCATTATAGGGGCCAATGTCTTAGTAAAATGTTGTAGTTGTTGTTCGCATCATTTCTGAGTTTTGGCAACCCTAAGGCAAACCCATCATGGGGTTTTCTTGGCAAGATTTGTCCAGAGGGAGTTTGCCTTCACCTTCCTCACAAAGGATTATGAGGTTATGGGTAGGAAGCTAAAGGACCTTGGTGTGCAGGTTGTCATTTCATCTCTCCTCCCTGTGGAAGAACATGACTCACGAAGGGAGAGAAGAATAGTGGAGGTCAATAACTCGCTCCAAAGATCATGCCGCCGAGAGTGATTTGGGTTTTTGGATCACGGTCTCCATTTCCACAAAGATCATCTTCTGGCAAGGGATAAGCTGCACCTCACAACTCTTGGCAAGAACATTTTTGCTAACAGTCTTGCAAAGTGGATCAAGAGGTCTTTAAACTGAGTTCAGCTGGGAAGGCGACAATATTATTCAGGGCAAGGAATCAGCGAGCGCTCAGAAAAATAGCCCAAATGATATAGGTAGGGCAGGCCAAGTAGTACTAGACGCCAACAGTAGGAGGAAAAGTGACTTTACTACAGGCCTTGTGGGAAGGGCACATGGTCCTAAGTGTCTCTACACTAATGCACAGTGCATGGGAAATAATCAAGATGAACTCAAACTCTTAATACAACAAAATAAGTATGATTTAACAGGCAGCACTGAAACCTGGCGGGATGAGTCTCATGATTGGAATGCAGTAATAGAGGGACATAACCCATTTCGCAGAAACAGACCAAACAAGAAAGGAGGAAGAGAGGCATTATATGTCAAGGATGTTTTCACCTGTGAAGAGATCCATGACTTAAATCCAGGAAGCCAGGTCAAGAGCAACTGGGTAAGAATTAAGAGAGAGAGAAACAATAGGGATGTGATTGTGGGAGTTTGCTACAGGCCTCCAGGCCAGCCTGAGGACTTGGATGAGGCCTTCCTGGAGCAGATGACTACACATTCAAAAAGGGGAGATGCAGTAGTAATGGGAGATTTCAACTATCCTGATATATGTTGGCAGTCAAACTCTGCCAAGACTGTGAGGTCCAACAGGTTCCTCGCTTGCCTTGCATACAATTTCATGGTCCAGAAGGTGGAAGAGGTGACAAGGGGATCGACTGTTTTAGATCTGATCCTTACCAAGAGATGACTTTGTTGACGAGGTGGAGGTGGTGGGATACTTATGGGGGAGTGTCCATGCTTTATTGGAATTTGTCATTCAGTGGGAAGGAGAAGCCAAGTGTAGACAGACACACATTCTAGACTTTCAAAAAGCTGATTTCGGTAAACTTAGGGAGCTACTTGCCAAAATTCCATGGTCAAGAATACTGAAAAAGAAAGGAGTTCCTGATGGATGGGAGTTTCTTAAAAGTGAGATACTGAAGGCACAATTGAAAACTGTGCCAATACGGAGAAAAAATGGCAGGTGTCTAAAGAAACCAGAACGGTTGGCGAAAGAACTCTCAGCTGAGCTAAGTGTTAAAAGAGACATGTACAGGAAATGGAAGAATGTTGAAACCATCAAAGATGAATTCAAGCAAATAGCCAGGATATGTAGGGAGAAGGTCAGAAAGGCTAAAGCACAGAATGAACTCAGGCTTGCCAGATACATCAAAAACAATAAAAAGGGCTTTTTTAGATATGTCCACAGCAAAAGGAAAAAAGAAGGAAATGATAGGGTCGCTGCATGGAGAAGATGGCCAATTACTAACGGGGTGCAGAGACAAGGCAGAACTGCTCAATACCTTCTTTGCCTCAGTTTTCTCCCAAAAGGATAGAAGTACTCAACCTGGGGGATGGGGAGCAGGTGAGGAAGGGGAGGAAATGCAGCACTGAATAGGTAGAGAAGTAGTACAAGAATACCTGGCTAAACTAGATGAATTCAAGTCTCCAGGGTCAGATGAATTACATCCAAGGATATTAAAAGAACTGGCAGAAGTCATTTCTGAACCACTTGCAATAATCTTTGAGAACTCTTGGAGAACAGGAGAAGTCCCAGCAGACTGGAGGAGGGCAAATGTTGTCCCCATCTTCAAGAACGGGGAAAAAAGAAGACCCAAGTAATTATTGCCCAATCAACCTTACATCGATACCAGGAAAGATCCTAGAGCAGAACATTAAACAGTCAGTTTGTAATTACTTAGAAAGCAATGCCGTAATCACTAAAACTCAAAATGAATTTCTCAAAAATAAGTCATGCCAGACTAATCTTATCTCTTTTTACGATAGAGCTACAAGCTTGATAGATGAAGGGAATACTGTGGATATAGCATATCTTGATTTCAGTAAGGCCTTTGACAAAGTTCCACATGACATTCTTGCAAAGAAGCTAGTAAAATGCAGGCTGGACAGTGCTACTGTTAGGTGGATTTGTAATTGGTTGACTGAACAAACCCAAAGGGTGCTCACCAATGGCTGCTTTTCATCCTGGAGAGAAGCGACTAGTGGAGTGCCACAGAGTTCTGTCCTGGGTCCAGTGATATTCAACATCATCATCAATGTCTTGGATGAAGGAGTAGAGGGCACGCAGATCAAATTTGCAGATGACACCAAATTGGGAGGGGTTGCTAATACTCCAGAGGACAGGATCAAAATTCAAAATGACCTTGACAGACTGGGGAGCTGGGCCAAAGCTAGCAAAACAAATTTCAACAGAGAGAAATGTAAGGTCCTACACTTAGGCAGAAAAAAATGAAATGCACAAATCTAGGATGGGGAACATGTGGCTGGATAACAGTATGTGTGAAAGGGATCTAGGAGTCTTGGTAGATCACAGGCTGAACATGAGTCAGCAGTGTGATGTGGCAGCCAAGAATGCCAACGCAATTCTAGATACCATAGGAGCATGGTATCTAGATTGAGGGAGGTAATGGTACCACTCTATTCTGCTTTGCTTAGACCTCATCAGGAATACTGTGCCCAGTTCTGGGCACCACAATTCAAGAAGGATGTCGACAAGCTGGAGCGTGTCCAGGGAAGGGGGACCAAAATGGTGAAGGGTCTGAAAGCCATGCCCTATGAGGAGCAGCTTAGGGAGTTGGGTATGTTTAGTTTGCAGAAGAGAAGGTTAAGAGGGAACATGATAGCCATGTTTAAATATTTGAAGGAATGTCATGTCGAGGAGGAAGTGGGCTTGTTTTCCGCTGCTCTAGAGATCAGGACAAGGAGCAATAGATTTAAGCTGCACGAAAGGAGATTCCACCTGACCCTCAGGAAGAACTTCCTGATTGTCAAAGCTGTCTGGCAGAGGAATATGCTGCCTCAGAGTGTGGTCGAATCTCCTTCTTTGGAGGTTTTTAAGCAGAGGCTGGATGGCCATCTGTCGTGAGTGCTTTGATGTATGTTCCTGCATGACAGGGAGTTTAACTCGATGGCCCCTTTGGTCTCTTCCAACTCTATGATTCTACGATTCTGTGATTCCTCTGAGGCTGAGAGATTGGAACTTGCCCAGGGTCACCCAATAGGTTTCCACGGCTGAGCTGGGATTCCAACCCTGGTCTCCAGAGTTGTGGTCCAACATTCAAACCACTACGCCACATTGGCTCTCAGTAAAACTTTACAAGTAATTTTAATTCTGGTATTTTCAGTAATGCCATTACAAATTGAAAAATGATCATAAATGGCGCCAGATCCCCTCAAAGCATCCTTAAGATGTTTTTGAAATAATATGTGGTACTTCTTATAACGAACCACAAACTAGCTCAATGTTAATGTTAAAACATTTTTAAAAAAATCTCTCGTGCCCCTGTTACGATCAAAAGTAATATGATCCGGACAACATCATTATTTCTAACACTTGACTTCTGCTAACCATTCACATGAACACTTAACAAAAGAATGCCTCCCCCCAAAAAAAATCTAAATGGCAGCAAAAATGTTATCCCTTCCACAGACTTCAAAGAAGACACCACCCTGATTTTCTCCAAATTAGTGTTTCTCAGTCTTTGTGCTCCTTATATTTTGGACTTCCAGACAGCACGATCAGTATTTACCACCCTATGCAAGTCTACTTAGGAATTACCTCCATTGAGTTCAATTGGGGATTACTCCCCGTTTCCTTATTCTGAAATATTTTTTCCTATATCTTCATGTTTCTGTTGTCTATCTCCGTTTGATTGATCTGGTATTGTGCTGAGTTGCAGCCACCCATCCTGAAGTTCGTGAGATCTTCCAGTTCACCAGCCTCATGAACTCCATCAACCTCCTCTCCTTAGGACATGGCAGCAAAGCATTAAAAATTGAACGTCCCTCTCTTTAGTGAGCAATTATCTCAGTCATTGGCTCGATTCACTTGATATCTTAACGACAGCCTCTCCCCACTGTTGTTTTTTTAATGTTTAAAATATGAAATAAAACGTGGCCCATCAGGCTGAAAAAATCTGTGTAGGTTTGAGTCGCCGTTTTCAATAAATAATAGGGAGTTTCAATTTACCCATCATCTGGCATATTGCGTGATGGAGTTGTCATCTCCCTTCAGGCTTCATAAATCCATTTTCTGCTCACCTTGATGGTGCCAAAAGAGATTGTTTCATCATATAAAAAAGAAAGGAAAAAGCATCCCTAATTTCCCCTAATGCTAAATAAACAGATTTGAAGTGGGGGCGACTCCAACATGTCAGGAAAAGCAATGGAACGCACTTTATATGTACAAAGCATTCCAGATGGCTACACAAAAGAAAAGGTTGGGAATCCCACCATGCTGTGACTGAGGATTTTCTTTTTTTTCTTAGAAGGCAAATATTATGAGCTTTCGTCTAAGTGTGTTTCAAGACTAGTTTCTAAATCCAGCTAAGGGTATACACATAGAAGAGTCAGATTCTGGGTATATGTATTCAGCCTGGGAATGGTGCATCACTTATGCAAATAGACGCTGTACCTGCAATATTCGTCCTCTATCCATCAACTAGGGCTGCTTTAATAAAAAAAAAAATGATATCATGCTGGTTGGCTGTCTGGGAAAAGGAGAAGGAAGCTAAATCCAGCCCCACACAGAGAGAACCCCAGGAGGCTTACTTCCAAAAGATAGCAAAGAAAAATGTTTTATTTTTCACCAACAACTCAAATCATCATCATTAGTAGTAGTATTATTAGTATTATTAGTATTATCTCTAAAGTACAGGCGTATGGGGGTTGTGACAGACAGCTCCGTCAGACCAGTGTGTGGCATCACGCAGCTGCTGTGGAAAGGGCAAATTCCACACTGGGGATCATTAGGAAAGGAAAATAAAACTCCCACTATCATATTGGCTTAAGACAAAACTGTAGTAAGACCATATCATTAAATGCCAAAGCCAGAATCATCCAGGCCATAGTATTTTTTTCTCAGTTCCTACCTACAGGTAAGGAAGCTGGAGAGTAAAGAAAGCTAACAGGAAGAAAATCAAGGCATTTGAAATATGTTGCTGCAGGAGAGTCCCACGGATACCATGGACTGCTAAAAAGACAAATGAACAGGTCTTAGAGCAAATCAAGTCTCAACTAGAAATGAAGATGAATAACCTGAGATTGTCATACTTCGGACATATAACATGAGAACACGACTCATTGGAAAAGACTATGTGTTTTGTAAAGTAGAATGCAGTAGAAAGGAAGAGAGACCCCAATACGGGTGGCTTGCTTCAATCAAGAAAGCCACAGTCCAAATTTACAGAACCTGAGCAGGGCAGGTGAAGACAGGGGCTCTTGCATGTATCTCATTCAGAAGGTCCCCATAAGCCAGAGTGGACTTGACAGCAAATAACAACAACAGTGTGAGAGCATATTTGTAATATTGTGTATGGCCATTTCCGCACTAGCCTGTTATAGCACTATGATTCCACTTTCAACATCCTATGGAATCCTGGGGTTTGCATCATAGCGCTTTAACAGGCTAGTGCAGAAACGGCCTATATTTCTGGCCATCTCAGAAAGCACCTCAAGAAAGATATGGCAGAGCTAAAGAAGTGACGGAAAAAGTCAACCAAAGTGACCCTAGAGCAAATACTGTATGTAGAAAAGAGTGTATAATGTTTGGGGCTTTATAGCAATGTTGGGCAATAAGGGAGTGGAACATGATAGAACTGTACAAGCCTGCCCAAACTCTTAGGTTATCATGAGAGGCAATTATCGCAGTCCCACCACATTCGCGGACATGTTTGGTGGGTGTGCGGGAGGGGGTCTTTTCTGTGGCTTCTCCTACACTCTGGAACTCTCTCCCTTAGGAAACTAAACTGACTCCGTCTTTGCTGTCTTCCCATAGACACCTTAAGGATTTTCTATTCTAGTAGGCATTTGGGAACTAATTGTTGTGCGTAATAGACTTTCTCTTTTAGAGTTGCGATGATTTTAATATATGTTTTAGCCATTGGCTGGCATCCTGTTGAGCAGCTACAAATGCATAAGCTAGATTTATGTATTCTTAACTTCTTGGTATTCATATTTACAATCAGAGCACTACTGCCTCAAACTCTTTTGTATGTTTTGAGCCATATGTGGTTTTACTTGTATATATTTTTTATTCTGTAAGCTGCTTTGAGTTCCACTTTTGGGGAAAAGCAAGGATATATTTTTTTAAAAAATTGACTGATTGATGCAAAACAACGAATGGTTTAGTGAGCAGAAATGGGTAGAAGCTGAATGGTGGCAGATCAACTGATTGATTTAACAACCTGCCTTTCTTCCAATATGAGACCAAAGGCAGCTTACAAACCAGAATAAAGCAAAAATACAATTAGAAAGCAATCATAATAAATCGAGTTTAAAAAAAAACAAATAAGAAGCTATCCTATTAAAAGTGGCTCTTAAGTTAAAACATTTTAAAATTCAAAACACAGAAATGAGGATGAAAATACAGTACCACCATCTGCACATCAAAAGATCTTCCTACAATAACCAGTGAACATGTCTAAATAAAAGGGCTTTTCCCTACCAGTGGATAGAGAGCAGAGAGAGAGCCAACATAGCCTCCTCTATGAGGGATGTCCATAGCCCAAGAACAGCCATGAAGAGGGCCCTCTACTGTGTCCGAACCAGCCAAGCCTTTGGCAATTGTGGGACTAAGAGAAAGTCCTCCTCTGAGGGTCTTAAAACTTGGATATGAATTTATTTATGTATGCATTTAACACCCCAACTTCCCCCTGGTGCAGACCGAAGGTGATTTGCAGCATGAAACGAAATACATTCATCCCTCCACATTCGCTGGAGTTAGCGGCACAGGATCCCCGTGAAAGTGGAAAAACCATAAATAACTCTAGGTTCTACCAAACCATATTTAACACACAAAAAAAGTATGATCACCATATTTAACCCACCATGGATTCCTTTGAGGCATCAGGGTTCCTTCACAAGGCAGAAGTGGGGGGCCGATGGGGCTTACTGCCACCTCCACTGCTGCCCACATCATTTTTAAGAGGAATTTACAAGCCCGGTTTGCACTTTCTCAGTCTCACGCGGCTTGCCGTCCCTATTAAAAATGGCCTAGGGAGGCAGCAGCGGTGACAGCAAATAAACCATGAATAATCAAATCTGCAAAAGTAAAACCCACAAATGTGGAGGGCTGACTGTACAGTTAAAGCCCACCAGGTACAACATGAAAGGATAATCCAAAACAATTAAATGTACTCTCGTATTAAAACTAAGCACTGAATTAAGAGAAGCCAAAAGCATTCAGAAACATAACAAGAAAGAAGGACAACACTATTCTTCAAGAGACGCTTTTGTAGCAGTGGGGACAGACAGCCGAAAGTACTTCTTCCCACAATGCATGGAAATTGCTAATAAGAGATGTGGAGATGTCCACCAACCTTGATAGCTGTACAGGAGACTAGAAAAATCACTGAAAGACAAGGCCACTACTGGCAAGCTAAAAGACCAGACGGTTATATGTTGCCTCTAGGGTTAGAGGCAGGAAACATCTGAAAATCAGTTGCTGGGTAACACAAGTGAGAGGCTTCTGTTCTTTTCCGAATTTTCCATGGCTGTCCGGTTACCTACTATGGTAATGCATGTTGGATTAACTGGGACCTCAGTCTGAACCAGCACAGCTCTTCTGATGTTCCTATGTTCTTAACGTGGTTCTAATACGACAACTCTTTCTCAGAGGATGGAGCCCGTCAACTGTAGCAGCCTTGAAGCAAATAGTTTTTAAAAATTGGAAAAAAATAATCAACAGCGAAATCACGCAAAGAAAACTGGGGAACTGGTAGCTCACCTACCTCTTAACTTCTTATCTTCACCTCCTTTTCACACAAAGAAGATGACTACAGCCTTGCAGCAATGTATAAATAGTTCATAATTGTTAGCAGCATAGAGTTGGAAGGAAACCTAAAGGATGCCTTGTTCAACCTTGGGGTCGTAGTTACACAAGGGGAACAAAAAAAATAAGAATTCTGGACCCCTCGTGAAATTTTCCCTCAGTCCCCAAATCCCTAGCATTGAGTAACTTAAAAATTCAGTTAAGCATTTAGAAATTTTGGGCATTTCCGCACTAGCCTGTTACAGCGCTATTATTCCAGTGTCAACATCCTATGGGACC
Source organism: Cyclura pinguis (assembly GCA_030412105.1). NCBI lineage: Eukaryota > Metazoa > Chordata > Lepidosauria > Squamata > Iguanidae > Cyclura > Cyclura pinguis. Next base: position 340,167,366 of record CM059600.1, read on the forward strand.
CTAGGGTTTGCAGTTTAGGGAGCGGCCCCAAAGGCCGCTCCCTAAACTGCAGACCCCAGGATCCCATAGGATGTAGAAAGTGGAATAATAGCACTATAACAGGCTAGTGCGGAAATGGCCATAGTTTAGGCATCCAGAGAAAAGAGACAGGCAAAGTTACCAAGGGTGTACAAATACAGCAAATATAAGAAATATAGAATCATACCATCATAGAGCTGGAAGAGACCACAAAGGCCATCATGTCCAACCCCCTGCCATGGAAGAATACACAATCAAAGTACTCCTGACAGATGGCCATTTAGCTCTGTTTAAAAAACCTCCAAGGAAGGAGAGGCCACTACACTCCGAGGCAGCGTGCTCCCCTGTCAAACTGCTCTCAATATCAGAATGTTTTTCCTAAATGTTTAGGTGGAATCTCTTTTCCTATCATTTGAATCCATTGTTCCATGCCCTAGTCACTGGAGCAGCAGAAAACAAGCTTGTTCCATCTTCCTTATGACACCCCTTAAAATATTTAAACATGGCTAACATTTAATTTATTAGTCTTCTCTTCTCAACATTAAACATAACCAGCACCCTATGCTGCTCCTCAAAGAGCATGGTTTCCAGGCCTTTTACCATTTTGCTTGCCCTCCTCTGGACATGTTCCAGCTTGTCAATATCCTTCTTGAATTATGGTGCACAGAACTGGACATAGTATTCCAGGTGGGGTCTGATGAAAGCAGAATAGAGTGGTACTATTACTTCACTCCACCTAGACACTGTACTCCTATTGATGCAAACTAGAGTTGCATCGGCTTTTTTAGCTGCCACATCACACTGTTCTAGATGTGAATGTTTTTCAGTGCCTCACCTTCTGCAATGCTAAAAGAACTGGCAGAGGTCATTTCGGAACCACTTGCTATAATCTTTGAGAAATCTTGGAGGACAGGAGAAGTTCCAGCAGACTGGAAGAGGGCAAATGTTGTCCCCATCTTCAAGAGGGGAAAAAAAGAGGACCCAAATAATTATCGCCCAGTCAGCCTGACGTCAGTACCCGGAAAGATCCTGGAGCAGATCATTAAGCAGTCAGTTTCTAATTACTTAGAAAGCAACGCGGTAATCACGAGAAGTCAACATGGATTTCTCAAAAATAAGTCATGCCAGACTAACCTCTTTTTATGATAGAGTTACTAGCTTGATAGATGAAGGGAATGCTGTGGATGTAGCATATCTCGATTTCAGTAAGGCCTTTGACAAAGTTCCCCATGACATTCTTGCAAAGAAGCTAGTAAAATGTGGGCTGGACAGGGCTACTGTCAGGTGGATCTGTAACTGGTTGACTGACCGTTCCCAAAGGGTGCTCACCCATGGCTGCTTTTCATCCTGGAGAGAAGTGACTAGCGGGGTGCCACAGGGTTCTGTCCTGGGCCCAGTGCTGTTCAATATTTTCATCAGCGACTTGGATGAAGGAATAGAGGGCATGCTCATCAAATTTGCAGATGACACCAAATTTGGAGGGGTTGCTAATACTCCAGAGGACAGGATCAAAATTCAAAATGACCTGGATAGATTGGAGAGCTGGACCAAGGCTAACAAAATGAAATTCAACAGAGAGAAGTGTAAGGTCCTACACTTAGGTAGAAAAAGTGGAATGCAGAAATATAGGATGGGGGACACGTGGCTGGATGGCAGTATGTGTGAAAGGGATCTAGGAGTCTTAATAGACCACAAGCTGAACATGAGTCAGCAGTGTGATGCAGCAGCCAAGAAAGCCAATGCAATTCTCGGCTGCATCAATAGGAGTATGGTGTCTAGATCGAGCGAGGTACTGGTACCACTCTACTCTGCTTTGGATAGACCTCATCTTGAATACTGTGTCCAGTTCTGGGCACCACAATTCAAGAAGGACATGGTCAAGCTGGAGCAGGTCCAGAGGAGGGCGACCAAAATGGTGAAGGGCCTGGAAGCCAAGCCCTACGAGGATAGACTTAGAGAGCTGGGTATGTTCAGTCTGCAGAAGAGAAGGTTAAGAGGGGACATGATAGCCGTGTTTAAATATTTGAAGGGATGCCATGTAGAAGAAGGAGAGGGTTTGTTTTCTGCTGCTCCAGAGACCAGAACAAGGAGCAATGGATTCAAGCTGCAGGAAAGGAGATTCCACCTGAACCTCAGGAAGAACTTCCTGACAGTCAGGGCTGTCCGGCAGTGGAATCTGCTGCCTTGGAGCGTAGGGGAGTCTCCTTCCTTGGAGGTTTTTAAGTAGAGGCTGGATGGCCATCTGTTGGGAGTGCTTTGAGGGTGTTCCTGCATGGCAGGGGGTTGGACTGGATGGCCCCTGGGGTCTCTTCCAACTCTACATTTCTATGATTCTATAAATCTGGGGACTGAAGGAAAATTTCATGCGGGAAGGAAAAACCCCACATAGCTATACATCTGCAGGTTTGCCCCATGAATATACTTAGCTCATAATAGAGACCAGCAATACAGCCCAGATTAAGCAACAATCAAATATTGCCTGTCTGCACATCTGACTTTACTAGTATCAGGGAGACGGCAAAGAAGAAAATTCAGATTGGTATTTACATGTTTTCATACTTATTAATGTTCATATTTAATTTGCCTTGAAAAATTTTGCATTTACACATTTACACATTTTTACAATCCACTTGACTTTGTATTAATTACAGAATATGAAAACTTTCAACTGAATATTAACCTTACCGACTGCCATAAAGCTTTTCCTTCTCAGAACAGAATGTGTGATGAAGACAGAGAAGAGGCTTCAGTTGGAAAACAGCAGCCATATGCATCTTCCTCCTGTTTTCTCCGTAGCATCTTTAGAAACATAAAGCAACATACAGCACCCAGAACAGTGAAATGCTTCCAGAACGTAGCTATGGTGGTGTAAATTTATGCTGTGCAACACCGCTCCTGGATATTGGTCATAAAAGGCACCACACAAATGTTTGTCTGTTTCTCTTATGAGACAAATAGCTGTTTCAATTGTGATTTTGACCAGGAGAATTATGTAAGAGAATCTTTTTAGGAATCTTTCCCAAGGCGGCCTGATTTCTATTAGTTCGTCTCGATCAGAGCAGACCCATTGAATCAATTGTTGGATGGTGGGTCAACCAATATGTAAATCCCACTGACTCAATGGGCCTACTCTAGTTAGAACTAACAATAGAATCCAGACTAATCTCAGCTAATAGAGTCACATCATTAACTCCCTGGCTGAACCACTTCAGTCAGGGAACTGGCTTCAGTGATCCTTCATTTACCCAGGCCAGTGAAGACACAGGAAAAGCAAACTCCTTTGAGCTTACATCTCAGCGGTACAGCTGAGTCTCAGCCTGGCAAGGAAAGTGTGAGAGGAGTGAATTCATGGACATGGCCACCCTTCAGTTGTTCTCCTAGCCTCCTCTCCTTTCTGAAGGAGAGACACTTCTTTTTAAAAAAAAAAAATTAATAAAAATTTCACTGCGTAAAAAAAACAACAGAGTGGATATACCCCATTATCACATATATCCCATCGTCTCCCCCCACTTCCATATTATTTTACTCCAGCTGAGTCTTCTTTGTTTCTATTTACCAAAAGAAAAAGAAAGAAAAACAATTACATTTCCATTTGCAGAAGACAAAAACAATTACATTATCTCTTTCTTGGATTTCATGTACTTTTATATTTTTATCCATTCCAAAACTCCTTTCCATTCCCTTTCAAAGTTCTGGATAGGTTTATTTTTCAATGAAAATGCTAACTTTTCTGTCTCTACCATATCCAGAACTTTTAATTTCCACTCTCCTAAATCAATATCTTTCTTTTCTTTCCAATGTTGCGTGTATATCAACCTTGCAGCTGTTATCAAATATAACAATATCTTCTGATGACTTCTAATCTCCTTTTGTTGTCCTAACATAATTAACAAATAAAAATTCCAGTATGATTTCAAAGTTAATTTTACAGATTCTTTGAATTTCATTATGTACCCTCTTCCAGAACTTTCTTGCCCTTCCACAAGTCCACCACATATGAAAAAAGGACCCAGTCTTTTCATCACACTTGCAACATTTCGCATTCCCATTTTTAGTTATTTTCTGCAATCTTTCTGGGGTCATATACCATCTATGTAACATTTTGTAAAAGTTCTCTCTTAAATTTAAGTTTGGGATAAATTTTATATCAGTTTTCCATACTTTCTCCCAAACTTCTAATTCAATCGGGTGTCCCACATTCTGAGCTCATTTAACCATTGTATCTTTAACTACTTCTGATTCCATTTCTCTTTTCAACAATAGGTTGTAGAATTTTGAAATTCTTTTCTTTTGATTTTCCTTCATTGAAGGAGAGACACTTCTGTGTGGTGTTTTGGGCAACGGTAGCTGCTGAGAGCAAGCACGATATCATGGTCTGAGTATTGGATTACAAGCCTGGAGACCAGGGTCCAATTGCCTGCTCAGCCATGGAAACCTGCACACTTCAAGTGCATCACACACTCTCAGCCCCAGAAATCCCTGTGATAGGTTTGTCTTAGAGTTGCTGTATGTCAGAAATTACTTGAAGGCACACAACAACAGCAGGCTGCTGATTCTGTGGACAGTCAGTGGGCCAATGAATCAGTTTTGTATTTTAGGGTGAAATTTTAAGTGAGCTATCCAAAGTGCTTCAGAACCTTGGGTAACTCCTTTAAACTTGGAGATAAAGCCAAGAGTAGATTCACCATTCCCTTTGACACCACAGTTTCCACTGGTGGCTTTTGCAAAGTTAGCTTGGTGGGCCAAATTTCACCCACAGGCCAAAGATTCCACATCCTTGGGTTAAATGCTCTTCCCCAGTGCTGCTTCCTGATCCATTTCCTCATGCCCATGCTACTTTGAAATAAAAAGCAAACATACAGCAAGAGATCACAGGTGACTCAGCTTTCTGTCAAGTTCATTCCCAAAGTCCTCACAAGTGCAGAATTCTGTGCTTTCTTTCTGTCTGCTGCTCTCTCTTTGTGGGTGAGCCATATCTTGTTTCTCTTTATAATTTCAAAGTTTCATCACTTCTCACCTCCCTTACTCTTAAACAACAGTTGACAGTCATCAGCCCTTATCTTGTTCTTAATTTCCTTTTTCTCAGAAGCCTTGAGGGATGACATAAGGGAAGGATATAAAATGATGCATTGTACGGAGGTGTTCTTTCTTTCTCTCTCCCTCTCTCTCTGTCTCTCAAGGTCTCTTCACACATTTTGTTCCACACCTTCAAATGTGAACTATAAATGTGACAACAGGTGTTTGGAAATTACATATCCTACATGTTCACTCCTCAGGAGGTGAAGCTGTTCAGGGCTGCCTGATGAGTATATCCTCTGCAAAAAAAAACTGGTTTCCGTGTCATCCGGTGCAGGCAATGGTGCTCCAAAATGGCTGACCTTAGACTAAATGGCAGCTGGTATCTTCCATGTCAGTGGGTCAGTGAATCTACTTTGGATATAATCCAAAGTTTTAAGGAGCTATCCAAGGTGCTGGGCACTATCCCCCAAATAGATCCAGAATCTTGGATAGCTCTTTTAAAGTTTGGAAAAAGAATCCAGAACAGACTTGTTGCCCCACTGACCCAGAAACCACCAACCTTGAAGGTTTAGAATTGTCCATTGACTATCTCTAGGCCCAGGACAGTATAAAGGCACTGTTTCTTCAAGGAATACATAATAAGGATTAAGACCTGAATGACTTCATGGAGTGGGAGGAAGTGTGGTAGAGCAACTAAGACAGATTATTTATTTATTTATCCCCCACCCCATCCTCTTTTTCCAGTCTGGGAACATAACTAAAGATATGCTAAATATAAAAGTTAAAAATATCATTAAACTCTCCATGAAATCAAAACCAGTTTAAAACATAGCTATTATCCCTGGTGTTTTTTTAAAAAAAAATCATGGATGAAGTAATGGGGAAAAGACTCTGTTACTTGTAATTAGGTAGCACAGCTATAGTGCAGCCTTCCCCAACTGGGCACCTGCCAGCTTTTTTGGACAATGACAACTCCCACCATCCCCAACCAGCACGCCATGCTACCTGGAAATGATGGAGGTTATCATTCAACAAAACTGGAAGGGCTAGGTGAGGGGAAACTGATCTCTTAGGGTCTACATGCAAATTTTCCAATATCATGTCTAGAGATAATGGCCAAGTATGTGTCCAAAGCCAACGGAGTATAATACTCTGTTATGCATACTTACATGGACAAGGAAGGCAACCAACCCAGTTGGGGAGGGTGTGGCTTGGCTAGTGTCTGCCTCCAGCACACCTTGCAGCCAATCAAGTGTCATTCTGGTCATGGGGCGGAGCAATACTTGCATGCTTGCCAGTCTGTAAGCTGGCCTCTTGCACTGTGGCCTGCCGCACTGTGGCTGAACTGTTTGCAGGAGACGGTATTGAATATTTCCTTATGAAACCTTGGAAGAATCACAACTATCAGCAGAACAAGGCCAGTGTCTCAACACTATTCCAGTCCCTAAAACTCTGAGAGTAAAAATAGCTTAGCAAGCCAGTGTGGTTTTAGAATTGGACTACAACTCTGAAGACCAGGGTTCAAATCTCTGGTCACCAAGGAAGCCCACGGAGTAACCTTGGCAAGTCACATACTCTCAGTCGCAGAGAAAGGCAAACACAAACCCCCTCTGAACAAATCCTCCCAAGAAAACCTCATGATAGGCTCACCTTAGGTCATCATAACTAAGAAACCACCTGAAGGCACATAACATCAGCATGAGATTGTTGTTCTGGAGATTCTGGACTAGAAACATCTTTGGTTTCCAGCTTCATTGCCCTTTAAAAGTTCTTATGTTCTCCACTTGCCTTTAGCTAAAGTAACAGACTACTCACTGGTCTCCATGGCACAAGGTCTTCGTCTCAGGAGGGCCATCTGACTGTCTAGAAAATAAGATGGCAGGTTTGTTGATTCATTATCTGTACACATCATCTAGGCACATTCTATGCAGACAGTAGATAATTCATCCTCTGAGTACATCATCTAGGTATGTTCCAGCCCTGTTCACAATGCAGTTTGCTGCTTCAGTGATGCGATGCAAGAAGTCCAAGCTATTGAAATATTATAGAAAGTGTCAACCGCAATATGACAGTTGCACCTTGCCTGTTACCAGAGTACTGCAAGGGATTCTGGGACTGAGCTTTCAGATTGCAAACTGATTCATTATTGCCACCGTTGCAATCTTTTGAATTTCTTGCAAAGCTCTGTAGGCAGTAACTGTGTTGCAAAGAGAAGCAAAAAAAAAAAAAAAGGTCCAGAATCCATCTTGTACTGATGCTTTTACTGAGCCAGATGAGAATTCTAAAATACATCACGCTAGTTTTCAAAGCTTCAAAGGAAAGAAAGAAATATTGTTGTAGTCCGAGGGCAAACTCACACTAAAGGCCTTTCTGCACTATTCTGTTATAGTAATTTTATTCCACTTTCAACCTGTTACCCCACTGGTGAACCCTGTCCCAGGGTCTACAATTTTTGATATTATATATGATTCAACGTGCCTGAGAGGTCAACCGCATGGGCACGTCGGCAGCAACGGTCGAACAATCGAAAACCAGGTCAGGCCAGTACAATCTCCCATCATGTAGCCCCAGGAGACCTCAAGCAGTGCAAACCCACAGCAGACAAAGGGTCCTCAGCCTCTGAGAAGCCAACTTGAGGGGATTAGCATGTTCTCCCCAAGTTGAGCACTGATAGCAATAAAATCCTATCAGGCAAGGACCATCTACATAAATTCACACCACAACCCAATGCAACTGAAGATCCTGAAACTTTGGCAGCACCTTGTAATCTCATCATGCAAAAGGAGTTGCCATTGTGGCGCGTCTTTTCCATTGCAAACACCCATTGTTCTCCCCGGGAAAGGATTAGCCCTCCAGGTACTTTTTCCCCTACAAATAGTCCCCGTTTTTGAGCGTTTCTTTGGATAACTCCCGGTCATATCAGCAGACCATTTCTCCATCCATCAAGTAATCCCTTCAACCCTCTCCATGCTGAGCTCTACTTCTTTGCTGTTTTTCCCAGACCAAGGACTTCAGGAAAAGGTGCAGTATCACCTCAACTACAATCCCTTCAATATTTCCCCTATCCAGTTTCCACTCTTTATTTCTTAGGTCTTGAGTGAGTGCATGAGTGATTGCATTGATGTGTGAGACTTTCATTCAACAAAATCATTTATTGGATATCTTTGTTTGGTTTTTGGCTTGGCCTGCCCCTGTAAAAACTGGGTAAAAAAAACCCACTAGGTTACCCTGCCTCTCGCATTGCTATTGCTTGTGCTCTTGCTAGTTTCCATTCCCTATCATGTGGAGTACATTAAGGCATCCCCCAAGGGACCCCGGAAATCAGGGTAACAAACCTCCTATGGAATCCTGGGGTTTGCAGTTTAGGGGAGGACAACTAGAATTTTTAGTCAGAGAGCTCTTTGGCCTCAGTAAACTGCAAGCCCCAGAATTCCACAGGTTGTTGAAAGTGGAATAATAGCACTATAACAGCATAGGGGAGAAATGGCCTAGGATTCAAATCCCTGCTCAGACACGGTGACCTTGGGCAAGTAACATTCTCTCAGCCTCAGAGGATGGCAAAGGCAAATCCCCTCTGAACAAATCTTGTCAGATTTGAAGTGACTTGAAGGCACACAACAACAAAGTGCCACTAACAGGGTTATTTTTAGCCACCATGCCTCTCCCCTTTGAAAACTAACTTATGGTGACCCTAAAGTGAACCTATCATGGGGGTTTTCTTGGCAAGTTTAGTTGTCTTTGCCTTTCTCTGAGGCTGAGAGAATGTAACTTGCCTGAGGTCACCCAGTAGGTTCCCATGACTGAGTGAGGATTCAAACTATGGTCTCCAGAATCATAACTTGGGCATGTGCATACACCTGCCACCATATCCCTTTCATCAGGGACACGGCGGTGGGAGGAATGGAGGTGCTGAAACTGCTCCCTTGTGTGAGTGCACACATACACCTCTTACTGCATCCCTTTCATCAGGGAGGCAGCAGCAGGGGTTGTGGGTGCCAAAACTGCACCCTTGTTTGCAAATGAGGGAGCAGTCCGGGTGTGCACATACACCTAATGCCATATCCCTTGGTGCCCACACCCCTGCTGCTGTGTCCCTGAGGAAAGGGACATGGAGACAGGTGTGTATGTCGCCCCAAACTGCTCCTTTATTTGTAAATGAGGGAGCAGTTCTGGCACCCACACCTCCCCAGTGGCATGTTCCTGTTGTTGCTGCAGTTGTTGATGTCCAGCAGCAGGTCTTTGCAGATCCCCTGTGAGGTGTCTGCGGACTTCCAGAGGTCTCCAGACCCCAGGTTAAGAACCACTGGCCTAGATCATAAATTGACAGGGGCCTTCCTGCCTCAGTTTCAGCTTCTCCAGCCGCTTTTCAAGCTGCTCAGGGAGTGGGTGAGATTTCTTGTGGTGGGGACCCCCTGAAACAGCAGTGTAACAGTGTAGTGCGGAAGGGCCCTAAGTACCCATACCACTTTAACTGTCACGGCAGCATTCTATGGGATCCTGGGGTTCATAGTTTGGTGAGGCACTGGAGCATGGTGGCTGAGAATTCTAAATCCATCTTCCTAAACAGTCAGTCCTAGGATTCTATAGGATGGAATTGAGGCAGTTAAAGTGGAATCATAGCACTATAATTCTATAACTTGAATGGATCCATGGTGTCTACATGTTGTTGTAAGATGCCATAGAGGGCCCAACTTTATTGCCTCAGTTTTACTGCCTGTTTCCAGTTTGTTTGGGGCTATAGAGTTATCCTCGCATTTAGCCTACAAACATTTTCTATAACATCTTAAAGCAAAATGTAAATGCCACAACTACGGCAATGCCTCTTTTTTCTCCTACATAATATTTGAACATTTCTGCTTGATGAAGAAGTTTATGAAGCTCTGAAAGCTAGTGTGATAACTTCAGTCGGCCCATAAAGGCATCACCACCAGATGAATTTTTTTATTTCGTTGGGGCTTTTTTTAAGTAACTTGAAGGAACATACGCACACATACAAGTTTTACAGGTAGTGTATAGGCTGTGCAAGTAAGAGTCAGCATGGTGTAGTCATTTAAGTGTTAGACTACTACTCTGAAGACCAGAGTTTGAATTCCCACTCAGCCATGGACACGCACTGGGTGACTTTGAGCAAGTCACACTCTCTCAGCCTCAGAGGGGGCAAAGGCAAACCCACCTCTGAACAAATCTCTCCAAGGAAACCTGTGATAGATTTGCTTTGGAGTTGCCATAAGTTGGAAGCAACTTGAAGGCACACTTCAATAGGCTCTGCATGTGGAATCCTGTTTTCCATGGCTACAGACAGAACCAGAAAGCACAAGGCAAAATAAAAGTAAAATAAAATTAGATTAGACTAAAATAAAGTCTACGCTTCCTGTACTTTATCCTGCATTGACATTAATGAACTCCAATGCTGCTGCCCTACCACTATCCCAAACAGGGCCAACCTACTGACAAAGAAAGTACTTCCACCTCCCTGCATTCTAGTTTGTTTGTCTACTTAATTTATTTCTTGCCTGTCTCCCAGCACAGTCTCAAGGTAGTTTATAACAAATTAAAACAAAGTACAGCCAAGAAAATAAAATATATTAGTAGACGAGTTGCAAAACAATTAAACAATGATTCCATTAAAAACACAAAATTAAAACAGTTTAAAACATAATAGAACATAAAAAATACAGCACACTCCACTGAAAGTGCTTTCTGCCACAGCAAGAGGCAATAGCCTGCCTGGGGTTAAAAAACAAGTCTTTGTCTTCTGGTAGAAAGAGAGCAGAGAAGGGGCCAGCCTAACCTCCCATGGAAGGCAATTCCACAAGCTGAGAGGAGCCACTAAGAAAGTTCTCCCTGTGTCCCTCTGATAGTGGGACCAAAAGAAAGCTCTTCCTCACAGATCTTAAAGCTTGGGCAAGCTCATATAAAGAGAGACGGCCTTTCAGATGGTCTGGACCTCAACTTTATAGGGCTTTAAAGGTCACAACCAGCATTTTGAATTCTCCCCAGAAACAGAATGGTAGAGTACATGGTGGGGAGTTGCTGGAGAGGTGTCCCAATACACTATATTGGTTGTGGAAGATTTACTTTTCCATGGTCTTAGAACTTAATATTCTGCTACCAATTCTTAAGGTATGTTTTCTGAAGCATATGGTTCTGGTCAAACTCTTGCCCAGAAGCCCATGACTGTTTCAGAGCAAAATAATGCAATGTACAGCTGGAAGAAAATTGCAGAGGGTGAAGCACGGCAGTTTGGTATAAATATCAGTATTTTTTTTTTTTAGAAGTCCATCAGAGTTGTCTCCATTATCACTCAGAGGTTACAGTTCAGATTACACTGAAATGCACTGACTGGTTATATTTTAGTCCTTCAGTTTTTAGTCTGCTGCTCTTTTGTTGTTACTGCTTTGCTGGCTGAGAATAACAAGCAACGCAACAATATACAGGAACAGCTATGCTAGCCATGTAGCAAAAATGCAGCAAAATCTAAAATGTACACTGCTGTGAAACCTTTATTAGGCCAGCCCAAAACTGCAAAATACTTTAACCAAGCATTTTTTGGGAGAGGGTGGGAAGCCTAAATATCTTATAGGAACTAAATCCCACCTGATCTTGGAAACTAAGCAGCGTCAGCCCTGGTTAGTACTTGGATGAGAGACTACCAACAAATACCAGGTGCTGTAGGCTATATTTCAAAGGAAGGAAGTAGCAAAACCACTTCTTGAGTATATCTTGCATAAGAAAACCCTATGAAATTCATGGAGTCACCGTAAGTCAGCTGATGACTTGAAGACACATACACACACAGCTTTTGAAGCTCACTGGTTTGTTCATTAGAAGTCAAAAATCATCCAGAAAAAGAAAAGCAACAGTGTTGGGGGGTCATAGGCCTGCCTCTTGTTTGAGATACTTGCTTAAGTTGGTGTTTAAGGTAGTTTGGAGAGAGGTTAGAAAAAGATGGAGGCCACATGTCTTCTTGGCTGTGAGGGAACTGTAGACAAGTCGAGTAAAAGAAAGGCAGTAACTTCATTTGAAATTTGGGCCATCTCTGTCCTGTGTAACACGGGAAGCTTTTTGTAGACTGAGCACCATAAACTTCTCCAGTCGTGTAGGGATGGGGGGGCAGAGGAAGTGCTTCACCCCAGGTGGCAATGTTTTTGGGGTGTCCCAGCTCATAGCCATGTCCCCACATGCCCTGACTATGCCCTTGCATGCCATGGTCGTGCCCCCACACACTGCAGCTACTCCCCCATGCACTGTGGCCACACCACACAGCCATGTCTCCCTCCCTCCCTTCACACACTCCAAGCTCCGCCACTGAATCTCTCAAGAAGCCTCTGAACTGTCCCTTCTGGAGAGAAGTTTAAGCATCAATAGGTAAAAGCTGTCAGTGACAGCCAAATTCAGATCGTTTTACCTTTGTTAGAGATAAAAACCTCAGACAGTAACTCATAGTCTGAGTGCTGCCTCTGGTTCAGGATACCACTGTTGTGGCTAAGATAGGTATCTTCAAATCTGGTAGAGGATACAGACATGGAGATATAGATATAGATTATATATAGATATAAATATGGGGCTATTCCAGGTTGAGAGAGCCAGCATTGTGTGGCAGTTTGAGCATTGGACCCTAGAGACCAGCATTCAATTCCTCACTCAGCCATGAAAACCCATTGGGTCACCTTGGGTACATCACACATTCTGTGCCGCAGAAAATCCCATGACAGGTTCACCTTAGCTTCACAGTTAGTCAGAAATGACTCAAAGGTATGAAACAACAATAATTCCACGTTGAGCTTGCAGCATTCAGTCAGTTCCTCTGTGGCACATAGTCTTTCTTGAGTTTTCCATTTTCCTTGCTTGACCAGTCCTGATTTTGATGGATTTCAATACCTCCAGGCCTAACTGTGGAATCTCCTGTGAGGATTAAGTACTATTTACAAGAACTTGAAGTCACATGTTACTTGACAGTTATTGTCTAGTATTGTGTTGGATTACATCTCCATAAATTGTTATGTATAGTATTATTAGACTGTCCACTGGCTGTTATTGTTATACATTTTCTTGTGGGTGTTTTTTTTTCTGTTCTTAGTATGATACCTTGGTTTATTTACATTTTGCTAACTATTTGTCTGAAGTTTTCCTTTCCTTTTCTTGTTTTCTTCCGGTCCTTTTTTGAGGTATCTTTTAGGTTGGGAGACCCTCCCTCATTTCTTGTGGATGTTCAAAATGATGCAGTGCAGTGTTCCTATACTGCCAGCTCTATGCTCACTTGACCAGAATACTCCTCCACAGGCCTCTGTATAGGAAATGATCCTTCATTCACCAGAGTCACCCCATTTCTAAAAAGAGATGGTAGTTTTCAAAACAGGAGGGCAAGTCAGGTGATACTGATTGGCACACACAATGCCACTTGCTCAGTCAAGGCTTTAAAAATCCTGAAAATTTTATCCCAAAGCTGGCCCAGAACCTAGACCTGAAATCATTCCATCCCAGTTCAGAATACGCGCTTCCATTGGCTGGCCCAACATATTTTGCCACCAGAGACGTAGAACAAACAGCACATACCTCCATCCCATGCATAAAGGCCAAATGGATGGTCATTTGAATATTTCTTCAGCATTGACAACGAGGCAGCTACCTCAACTCAAAGGAGTTGGGTGGCTCCAATCCAGGTTTTAATTTGGCCTTTAAAGGAACCATCCAAGGTGCTGAACTTCTTTTGGAAAACATTCAGTGCCTCTGATTGCTCCTTTCAAGCTGTGATTAAAATCTGGAGCAACTCATCTACTTTGCTACAACTATACCTGAAGGCAGCAGGGTCAGTGGAAAGACGCACACAGCTCTCTCCTCCAACACCTTGCTACTACCTCCCAATATGTATAGGTGTATGTAAGATATTTCTATATCACCACCCAGCCCATCTGGATTCCTGATTCAATCAACAACTAAAAATAACTATAGCAACACAAAGATACAACATTTTTAAACACATTAAAATACTCTTTAAAAACTTTTAAAAGCAATCTAAAAATAATCTTGAAATATATCTTTAAATCAGAGCAAATTCAAAAATTAAAAGCCATATGAACAGCACTGTTTTGGCTACATGCCAGAAGTTTAAAAAAGGTTGGAGTCAGACTAACTGCCTTGGGTAGGGCTTACTAACTTCATGTAACAGTGCCTCTTCTGAGGATCTCAAATTTTGGGCAGCCTCATATGGGAAAAGGCAGCCTTTCAGGTGTCCTGGCCCCAAACCATTTAAGGTTTTATAGGTTGAAACCAGCACCTTGACTTGAGCTCAGAAGCAAACTGGAAGCCAGAGCAGTTCTTGCTGTTATATGGTTTGCAATATGCATACCCAATCCTAGTCTGGCTGCTGCATTTTGCACTAGCTGCAGCTTCTGAACACTTTTCAAGCACAGCCCCATGTAGAGCGCATTACAGTAGTCTAGTCAAGATATCTGGTGGCTGAGGCAAGTACCCCCATTTTGCCTAAAGTTGCAGAAGGTACACCCACAAATGCAAAGTCAACAAATGAGAAAGGACATGAGCATACATATGAAACAACCGTCAGTCCAGGGTAATCATAGTGATGGTTTATTTTTTTAAAAATGCAGCTGAATTTTTCACCACAGACATCTTATTGCTTGCTTGACAGAAGTCTCGTCTGTTCCTCTCTTGGGTTGACTCTGACCTCCAGAATTTACCAGGACTCCTGTACAGTTGTTTCCTCCAGTTAAGCTCACATTGCTCCTTTAATGTTATGTCAGAACAGTTTTTAATAAAGCCATTTCACATTCAGCTCACGAAGCAGTTTGTAATACCACAAAGAATGAGTTGCAATGGATATCTTTGAGACAAAATCTTTTCAGGTCTCTCTGTTTCATCCTTGCAGTTCTGGGAGGAAGAGAAAGAAAAACAGAGCAGATTGTATCAAAGGCTTCATCAGATGCCTATTGTCCTGTTGGGGTAGATTAATCTGAATGGTTTTCAAAAGAAAACTGCTACCTGCTGATATCTTATGGTAGCTGTCACTTACCAGATGTCTGCCTTTTGTCATCTGTAGCTTCTATAATTTCAGCACACGCACACACATACAAAGACTCTTGCAAATGGTTGTGAGTCTGTGGCAGAAAGCAGACAGTGACCATTTCTCCCAAATGGCGTTATCCCAAATCTCCTCAGAATATCATTTAATTTTCGTTGGAGCTCTCCATATCCTTTCAGCCTGCCTTTATGCTGAACATCTCCATATGACACGGCTTGCTTTTGTATTTCAAATAGTCTTGGCACCCATGGTTTTTCCCAGTCAGAATCAACATCATTTGTTGGTGGCACAAGCAAACGGCTACAGTCCAGTATCGTTGCTACAATGAAATGCCTGGTGTTGACCTGCATCTTATTTTGTCACCTCTTTTTAAAAAAGAGGGAGGCTTACAAAACTAGAAATGAAAATCAAGCTGTTCTTATTTTTTAATTAATTAATTTTATTTACCGATGAAAGGTTTTCTGCAGTTCACGGTAAATTCTGAAGGCTGAAAATTGTCGTTCCCAGTATTATCTTTTGCAATATCTTTTGCATATGCCTGCGCAGCATAGTTCCAGTCCCCTGTTAAAATGTATTTCAAACTGGCTTCACAAAGGTTCTGACCCTAATATTGTAAGAACATTCCAGAAAGCAGGGTCCAGAAAGCAGGGTCCCGGGATATTTTCATTTCCTATGGGTTTCTGGGCCTTTAGTAAGAACCGAGGAGCCTGAATAAACTGTCTGGCATCTTGTTGGTGTTTTATGTGCACATTAAGTTTCCCTGCCCATCCGGTTGTACTTTTTTGGCCATTGCATAATGTCTGCATTCAGTCCACAGTTGCATTAGTGGAATTCTACCACTGTAACTGTGTCACTTGCAGTTGTATGTTTTCAGATGATGCATAAGTATTCTGAAATGTCTTCATTATACTACTTGATTGATGGAGATGCAGGAACAGCGAAAAAAAATGAGATATACAATTGGTTGCACAAGGTTTATTGCCAGCAGAAATGTGGTACCATGTAAACACCTTAGTGTAGATTTATTATGAGTAAGCATGATATAGAAGCTTAGAATTCCCAACTCTTAGCATACTGCGCAGCTTACTGCTGGGCATATTCACAATGTTGGCATTCCTGGGAACTGTATTTTCACAAGATGCATGAAGCTTTACTGATCATCCAGTAGAGCTTCTGATTCATTTTTCCCAAAGATCTTGGCATCCATGATGCTGCATTTACCTAATCAAGACTGCACCAGAAGTCTTCCTTGTATTACTGCTAAAGCAGGGCTGAACTAATAACAAACAAAATTTGAACTTAGGGGTAAATTAGGCCCTTCTTAAAATTAACATATCATTTTGAGACGAAACCATTTATACTCTGAATTTCTAAATTCTGAACCCATTGCCCACCAGTTTCAAAAGCAGATCCCAAGTTCTAGTATTCTGGGACAGGGAGGTATCCTGTCATAAACCAGTCTTGACAAGATATCCATAGGAAAGGTGGCCAGGCTCTTCTGGAAGCCTGGGGAGCTCCAGAGAAATTATTAGCTTTGAGAAGAGCCCCCTTCCATCAATTGGAAGAACACAGGAGAACTGAAAGTGGAGACTGAGACTAAGATGAGTCAAACACAGCAGCCCCCAAGGTCTGCACTTGGTCCTGGCCCTGGCCCTTCTTTCTCCAGCCTCTCCACATAGACGTTCCCTTTTCCTTCATCTGGACATGAAGCGAAAGCTCTGTGTGATCAAGGGCTCTGTTGTTTCTGGTTCCTAAGTACTGTGAAATGTTCTTCACAGCTGAATCACACAATCATAGAGTTGGAAGGAGCCATCAGGTTCAAACCCATTCTTAATGCAGGAACTCCATCTGGAGCATCCAAAGCAGGTAGCCTCTTCTGGAAGATGTCCAGAGAGAGACCCCACCACTTCTTTAGGTTTTTGGTTCCATTGCTAAACCGCTGTTACCATCAAGAAATTCCTTCTGATGTTCAATTGAAATCTAACCTCCTGTAACTTAAAATCATTAGACATACTCCTGCGTTCTGGGGCAGCGGAGAACAAATGTGTACCCTCCTCTCTGTGAGAGCCATTTGGATATTTAAAGAGGGAAATCATGTCATCCTTCCATCTTCTCTTCATCAGGCTGAACATGCTCAAGTCTCTCAACTCTTCCTCATATGTTTTGTCCTCCACATCTCTTATCATTCTTGTTTCCCTTCTCTGAACCTGCTCCAAATGAAAGCAGGTAGGACTTCCCATCAGGAATCACTATACTATGTAATAAGGATAAGGGATGATAGAGTAGGTCCAGGAACACACAGCAATGTCAATGCATGCAGCCTTGCCCCTGGGCCTTTCTGCACTACACTGTTATAGTGCTATTATTCCACTTTCAACATCCTGTGGAATTCTGGGGTTTGTAGTTTACTGAAGCCAAAGAGCTCTGTGGTTGAGAATTATGAATGCCCTCCTCTAAACGGCAAACCCCAGGATTTTATAGGATGTTGAAAGTGGAATAATAGCACTATAACAGTGTAGTGCAGAATGGCTCCATGTCCTCATTCTCAGCTCTCATGTGTCCTTCTGACCATCTGAAGAGGACAACAATCTGGGATTGAAGTGAGCAGTCAACTGATGACTTCTAAAAAAATCATCTCCAAGATTGAATTTCAGCAGACTCAGGAAAAGAATAATTAGTTGTCATCCCAAAAGTAAAGAAACATTACCAACATTTGAATACCAAGATGATTGTCAGACTAAAACATTCTGGAAATAGAGGGCCTTGTGGTGAGATGAGAACCTTTCATTCAAGGGTGAAGGTAAAATTGTAGGGGGTATTGTATGGCAGAAGGGTGATCTTCCTTCCTTTGTGTGAATTCCATTTAGGGATAATTGCTTATATTGAAGTCTCAATTGGTACCCTATTGCCAATGATGCACCATAAATATGAAACCAATTTTCCATGAATTTCCAAGGGATTATTCTTTGGAGATAGCAGGTTTCTTGAATTAATGCCCCCGCCCCCCTGTAACCTCCTGTCTTGTAAGGTTTTAAAAGCTGGGAGGTTGGAGGAATATTCTGACAGTTGTACAGTGGAGATGATAAAGTAAGGATATGTTATTTGGTTAATTGGTTGCTTGGCTTAATCTTCAAGAAAGAATCCATGCTAAAAGGAATTTATTTTAACAGTAAACAGCTAGAGCAGAGAATACAAAGGGAACACAGGAGATTCATGTGCTGGCAAAACAATTGTGCTCACAGCACAGTTAAAACACAGAGGATTAAATCCAACTGCAAGCCCCAGCTAGAGTAAATTCACTGAACCAATGTGATGTATGTTCTTGAGTATGACATGAATGGAATCCCGCTTCTGATTATCACAGGCTCACATGCTGGCAGGAGAAGGGTTGGAAATATTGTCCAGCCCCAGTCAGAAGCTGGGTGGACCTCCTTCACCCAGTTCAGCCGCTGGCTCTTACAGTAGGCTGGAGAGGCACTTACATAGGTTTCCAGCAAAATGTAGGCCATTTCCGCACTAGAGTGTTATAGCACTATGATTGCACTTTCAACATCCTATGGAATCCTGGAGTTTGCAGTTTCGGGAGGGGCCAGCTGGCCCCTCCCAAAACTGCAAACCCCAGGATTCCATAGGATGTTGAAAGTGCAATCATAGCACTATAACTGTCTAGTGAGGAAATGGCCGTAGTCTTACTGAATACAGACCAGTAACAGATCTACCGCTGTAGATTATGAATCTATCACTGTAGTACTGAATACTAGCCAATGTCGAAAGCCCTTTTCTCAGCAGCTGATCAGTTGCAAAAAAAAATCTAATTTTTAAATTTGTCTGATTTTTAAAAATGTCTCCAAGGTTTACAGAAGTACAAAATAAGAGAGAGAGAAAGAAAACTAAGAGAGGACCTGGGTTTGTTGACACGCAAAAAAAAAAAACAATAAATCCAGCTGAATGAGAACTGAGCATGTTCATTTACCACAGAATCCTGACTCACCATGGAAGCAGAGACAGAGGCCATTTCCACACTAGACTGTTACAGTGCTATTATTCCACTTTCAACATCCTATGGAATCCTGGGGTTTGCAGTTTAGGGAAAGGCCTCAAAGTCTAGTGCAGAAATGGTCAGAAATCCAGATAGAAGGGGATATAAAACCACATGCCTACTGTCTGGAACAGGAGCACACCACACTGCAAAATTTTGTTGCAGGGCCCATTACAGTGCCCTAACTTGCTCTGCCTCAGAGGCTTTCAGCAAACAAGCAAAGCCCATGAAAGCGAAAGCGAATTACAAATCTCTCTCCCTTCCTTCAATTCTTTTGATGTCACACAATGCACAATCCCACCAAACCTGCTGAAATTGCACAGAATGTTGCTCTGTTTCGTCAGTGTTAAACAAAAGTCCAATCAACCCTGAGTACTCTTGCATGTTGTTATCTACCCTGAGTATTGAGGGACAGGAGAGGTTTATAAACACAAATTTGCTTTCTGTGTTTGTGTCGCCTTCAGTCTAGATCTGGGATTCCTTAGGGAGTCCTGCTTCATTTGTCAAGAACCACAGCACTGGAGAATAAAGACAGAAAGCTTTGAACTTATGAAAGTCCCACAATGGAAGAAAAGTAACAATCCCAGGTCCATCTTTGCCAGTGAAACCACAGGTGTGCGCCACATGAGCAGATAAACAAATGTGATGGTGATGAGTGAGCTGACAGTTTGCCATTCAAAATGCATTATCCCAAGATGCCCCCAGGCATCTGTTATATAATTAGCTTCCTTTTCTTTTCCTTTTTTTCTTTTTTTTAAATAGCTAGCTATTGCATGAACACTTAAGTCAACCTTTCCCAGACTGCTAGCCTCTTGATATGCTGGACTGCAATTCCCCAAATCCTGCAACCAGTCCTGGATTCTGCAAGGTGCAGTCCAAAAGATATGCTGGGCACCAGGTTGGGAAAAAATGCTGAAGAAATTCAGCTTTCAGAAATATTTGCTCAGGGAATACAAGCATGGCAAGCCCCCAACACAGTACAGGCAAACTCACGTTTAGTCCATAGTACCTATGTTTTTGTTGTCAAGTCAGCCTCAGCTTCTGGGGACCCTGTGAAGAGATATCTCCAAGAGCTCCCTTAGGAATAACCCTGCTCAGGTCTTGCAAACTCGGGACCATGGCTTCCAGAATTACATCCAATCAATCCGTAATGGGATCTTCTTCCTTTCTGGAAGCCATCTTGGATCCCATCCCAGGAGAAAGGCAAGGTACAAATTCAATAAGTAAATAAATTCTTCTTGTCCTACTGCTTTCAACTTTCCCAAGCATTCTTGCCTTTTCTATTCACATCCTGAACAGACCCTGCTTCAGTCAGGTCTCTATGCAACAGCAGATTCTAGAGGACTTAGGCCCTTTCTGCAGCACCCTCCCATCTCACGATGGGGACAGGAGAAGGATGGGGCCACTATGACACTTCTGCATGACATCATCAAGGTCCCATCCTTCTCCCGTCCCCAGGAGGTGTGATTGCAGATTAAGTCACTAATGGGTTTTCCCCGTCAATGACATGCAGTCACACCACCATCCCACACTTACCTGTCCTGTGGATGCCGCAGAAGCATGATGGCTGTGCTTCCTGCCCCTGCACAGCCTGGGAAAATACCTGGCTGTGTTGCAGAAGGAAGAGGCATGGCCACCGCTCTCCCTTCCACAGGGAGCCAGCCTGCTCTCGTCGTGCTCCCCTCCAGGCCGAGCCGCCGCCAGGATCTCCACAGGATGACTTTATGAAAAGATAGGGTGTGGAAAGGGCCTTTGTTTCCTCATTTTTGGCCACCATGATTGAAAACCTACTCATCAGTCCTAACTAGAGTGAGTCTACTGAATCAACTATTGAACAGTAAGTCATATCTTGAAAGCCTGTATGGTATAGTGGCTTGAGCACTGGACTATGACTCCGGAGGCCAGGGTTCAAATCCCTGCTTAGCCATGGAAATCCACCTTGGGGGGGGGGTCACAGCCTCAGAGAAAGGCAAGGGCAAACCCCCTCCGTACAAATCTTGCCAAGAAAAACCCATGATAGGGTCTCCATAAGTCAGGAATGACTCGCCGGCATACAACAACAGCAAAGTCAACTCTCAGTTAAATCGCACTGATTCAGTAGGTCTATTCCAATGGGGAGTAGCAATAGAATTTAGACCACAAGTGGGATATGTACAGTCTGTGGGCTCCTAGACCACAGTTTTGTGGCCCCTGAAACCCCAGCCAGGTCCCCAAAGTCTTCCGCATCCCTTCCAATTAACAGAAATGATGTGACTTTCAGGCAAAAAAATCACACGGAAATCACACCCAAAGTGCTCCCATATGAGCATACATGCAAAAAAATACTCCTCCCCCAATCCCCTCAGAACTTTCAGTTCTCAAATACCTTATTTTCCCTCCATTTTTCCTTCAACGTGGCTACAGGAAGTAAAGCAACATCACTTCTGGCCACTATTTTGAAGGAGGCATAGAGGAGAAACACAGTACTTTGAGCACTCTGGTGTCAGTGCAGCACACAAAAAAGATTGGGGTGTAAAGGATCGGGTCTGTCCCACACAATTGCCCTTCCCAGATTTAGACCCCTGATTGCTTATGGCTACACCCATTGCATTCCAGCATGCTTACTGATATGAGGAAAAACAATCACTCAGTGAGTGATAGTGGCAAAAGGCCAGCTAGCAATGCTCCATACTCCTCCCTGGGTCATCTATTAAACACTAGAGCCCAATGCTAAAACCAGAGGTGAAAATGCCACCTATCAAGTTTTACTTTCAGCTGGTCCCTCTAGCATAAAATCTTTCCCCTTCTTTCTTAATGTTCTGGTCTGGAAGTGATAGACCTAGTGGCCTGGAAGTGGGCAACCATTCAAGCCGTCAAGCTGTCCAGTCCAACAGGAGACCAGTTTGCACTTGAGCCAAGTCTTAAACAGACTGAAGCACCAGGCCAGTTTTGCAGGTACATGGGAGCAGATGGAACCTATTAACCTCTTGCTTTACCTGCTCCCTGCTGAGTTGCTGGCAGCAATGACACCACTAGCCATGTGGATGGTGGCACAATGGAACAGCAAAGAGCAAGCCACCATGTATTTGTATATTAATTTTTTCACTCATTTCTTCCCTGCCTATTTTCCTCTCAACTCCTTGTTTTCAAGGCAGCTTACAGAGTTAAACCAGATGGAGGTAAAAGTCCACATCATTAACACATACAAAGGTTAAATACAATTAAACCATAAAGAAAGTTAAAAGGACATTAAATACATACCCATTTCCCCCCACCAAAAAAAAAGATGGTCGGTAGAGCAAAGTATCTTTTAAAAAAAAAATCTTTCCTCCTGATTAGTTACTTACCAAAGGCCTGTCAAAAGAAAAGAATCTTTGCTTGCTTGTGGAAGAACATCCTGGAGGTACCAGTCTAGCCTCTCCAATAAGGAAATTCCAAAGCCTGGAAGCAGCCACCGAGGAGGCCCTCTTCACTGTTCTTACCAGATGTACTTGTGAAAGTGGTGGGGTGGAGAGAAGAGCCATCCCTGAAGTTCTCAGGACATGGGTAGGCTCATAAGGAAGAAAATGGTGCTCCATGTAACCTGCACCCAAGTCATGTAGGACTTCAGAGATCATAACAATCACTTGAAATTGTACTTGGAAACAGATGGTAGCCAGTGGAGCTGTTGTAACAAGGGAGTTGTATGTTGTCTATAACTAGCCACATTCAGTAATCTGGCTCCAGTGCTTTGAACCAGCTCAAGTTTCCAAACACCCTTCCAACTATAGCCTGGAACAGTCAGAAAGATCTCAGTGTCAGAACTAATCTTCTTATTATTAAACTTGGTAGAAGGAAATTTTGATAGTTCTGCAGAAGAATTAAGTAAATCAATTGAAGTGAGCAACTCCTACTTTTCCGTTAGGGCAAAATCTCCATTCCTCAAACCAAGTGTAGCCTTCCAAGGACTTTTAATCTCTCTCCAGACCTTATACCCTTTTTAATATTGCCCCATACCTTCCATGTTACATTGCTTCCTCCATGTTATTGATCTCATTCACTGTAAAATACCCCCTTTTTTCTCTCAGTGATAGAGGGAATGGAAGAAACTTTACAGAAGCTGAGGAAAGAGAAGGAGAGAGCACCTGCCTCCATTCTGAGATCTTTAGGAGACATCTTTCTCTCTGTGCCACCAATCACACAGGCATGTCTGATGGGGAATGCAGAAGAGGGCATTCTTGGTGGCTGCTCCCAGGTTTTGAATCTCTCTTCCTAGGGAGGCCGGACTGGGTCCCTTCATGATGCTGTCTGTGATAGCAGGTGAAGAAAGTGAGATTTTGATAAATAATTACTTTTGGGCTTTTAATAATATGCCGTGCTGTTATTTAATGTTTGTTAGTGGATATGCTTTTAAATTGTCTGGCTATATTAATATTATACTTTAACTTCTGGTATTTTTTTACTGAGCAACCCTGCATGATGTAGCAGTTTGAATGTTGAATTATGGCCCCGGAGGCCAGGGTTCAGTTCCCTTGCTCAGCCATGAAAACTCACTGGGTGATCTTGGGTGCAGCACATATACTCAGCCTCAGATACCCTTGTGATAGCCTCGCCTTAGGGTCACCGTAAGTGTGAAGTGACTTGAAAGCACACAACAACACACATCCTTTTTTTTTTACTGATGTGAGTTTTTATCATCATCATAGCTAGAATCTTGTTTCAACTATTTAAAGTACAATCAGCCCTCCACATTCATGGCTTTAACTTTCATGGATTTGATTATTTGCAAGTTTCTCCAATCCCTGCCCACCACCACCACCACCTCAAGCACTCCTTTTCCAGAGAAACCTTCCCTCTTGGCAGTTCTGATCAGGCCATGCAGCCCTTTAAAAATCCACTTCTGGTCCTCCTCAAGCCACTGTCTGAGCAGCTAAGGATGACTCACAACCCAATTCCTCAGCACCATGAACCCTCTCCTAATGCCCCCCTGCACCCAAGCAAGGAGATGGGTGAGAAAGTATAGGGCCACCATGCCAACCCACCCCCTTTCCCTCTCCTTTCCCTGACCTGGTGTGGATCCTGGGTGCCAGTTCTCCCCACCATGCCTCAGCCTGCTTCCCATAGGCACACACACATTTTGATACTTGCCGGTTTTCCACTTTTGCAGAGGTCCTGCACCCCTAGCCCTAGTAAATGTAGAAGGGTGGCTGCATACGTAACTAAGTACACTCAGCTAAGCCACTTCACCTGATCTGCCCACCACCCCAAACCTGACAGAAACATCATCTCCCATGCTCCTATCATGGGCAGAATGGACCTCCTTCCTCCCATACAGCTTGTGCCTGGTAAAGTAGATTTGGAGAACAGTTATGTTGATTCTGCCAGCAATCAGAGCACAAGTGAATGATATTTCTCTCAGGTTTTTTTTTTGTGGGGGGGTGGAGGTTGGACCAGGAGAATTTACTTAATTAAGTATACTTAATTACAGGATTCTTACTAACAATAGCAGAAAATAACACTCTGATATTGTTTTTTCTTGTTGTTATAAATATGATATACCGTCTGGAATGAACTGGTGGGAACATAGACCTGAAAAAAATTGTCCAAAATGATGAAGTAAAATTTTTATGAGATTTTAAGATTCAAACTGATAAACAATTAGTACACAATATGCCAGGCATAACTGCGGTTGAGAAAAAAAGAGCTTAGATTATAGATGTGGCAATCCCAGGGAGAAAGGAATTGAACACAAGGAGAGGGAAAAAGATCATGGCATATCAAGACATACCAATTGAGATTCAGCAGCTCTGGGAAAAGAAAACAACCATGGTTCCACTGAGGATAGATGCGCTGGAAGCAACTCCTAACAGACTGACAGAACACCTGGATGAAACTACCTCACAGTCGGAACACAATGGCACAATTGCAGAAAGTGACACAGTTTGGAACATCCACCATTCACTGACAATACCTTCCTGATTCCTACCTTCTTGAATATAATCCAAATCACTGACGGGCGAAAACTTCATTCAGTCACACCTGGTAGACTATGAAACTGTGGATAATAATAATATTCTTTGTCCATTGCATGCTGAAGTAGAGTTAGATTCCCATCACTTAACTCCACCCACTGCTGGTGGCCCCACCCACTTTAGGTTCTGGCCACACCCACTGATGAATTGCAGACCCAGGTAAGGAAGCTCTCAAGAGGAAAATGGTTTTCCTCTCCTGTCTGCAAAGTGTTGAGTGTCTATTATTGACTTAATGCACAATATTCTGCAAAGCTTATCTGATGATCACCACCAGATGCTGCATGCAATATGGTGATGATGAGGGTTATTGTTCATTTTTACAGGCAGGAAAAAAAACCCTCCCTGTGACCTCCTTGTCTCATATTGTTCCAGAAAAAAAGAGAGCCACTGCTGAATAATTTAATAAGTCATAGCTGTTGCCAAGATCTGGAGGTGCTTTTGGAATTGAATCAGATACTCTCTTTTCTTCCACATACAGGTTTATGATTAGTAATTGAATCTAAATATGTAAAATTGCTTAATATGGCATGAGGGGCATTTTAAATAGCCAAGTGCTGCTGCGAACATTTGGATACAATTTGTTTATAGCATTTGGAGCTTGTGATGGCACTCTCAGGAGAGAATCAACTCCAATATTCTCCAAAAATTGAATACTGGTGGATTAAGATTGGATTATTACCTTCAGGAGCTATAAAAGATGTTGAAACATAATGTCATTTTAAGGCTTCTGGGGTTAATTGGCATAATCAGCAATTTAATCAGTCAAAAATCTGGCTGATTAGTGTGGGGCATTTTTAATCCCTGGGGCTAAGACTGGAGCTAAAAGCATGTTTGCGTGTTGCCTGTTTTCTTTTGGCTACTTTGGTTCTTAACAGTGATTGCAAGTAAATATTCAAGGTGACTGTTCTTTCTAACCATGACTGGTAGGTCTTCTTCAATAAATCAGAAATTAATTGTTTGTTAGCTGGAGGTCTCTAGGGCAGGGGCAGGGCACAGATTCTGCACGGAGAAGGGGAGAGGTTCATTCATTCATCCTCTCCAGTTAAAAGGATTTAAGGAGTTATGGGCCATTTCCGCACGGGGCGAGGGAATCGCCCCGCGCCGCTACTTACCAGATCTTCTGGCTCCCTGGTCCAGTCCAGGCTGCCCTGGAGCACGGCGTGATCGTCAATCCGCTCTGCTCCGGCATCCAAAATGGCGGCTTCTGGTTGGTCGTGGGTCTCAACCAACCGCTGAAGCTCGCCAACCTAAAGCCTGCCCTCAGCAGATCGCAGGCTCACATTGGTGCAAGCCTGCGAATCTGCACAAGAGAGCAGGCTCGCAGTGGTGCGCTCCGTGCTTTTGAAAGACTGGAAAAATCAGGTCTTTCAAAAGCACGCTGGAGGACCACTTGGGGTCGTTCTGGAGCAGACTGAGGTGCGGATAATAGAATCATAGAAATGTAGAGTTGGAAGAGACCACACAGGCCATCCAGTCCAACCCCTTGCCATGCCGGAACACTCTCAAAGCACTCCCGACAGATGGCCATCCAGCCTCTGCTTAAAAACCTCCAAAGAAGGAGACTCCACCACACTCCGAGGCAGCGTATTCCACTGCCGGACAGCCCTGACCGTCAGGAAGTTCTTCCTGAGGTTCAGGTAGAATCTCCTTTCCTGCAGCTTGAATACATTGCTCCTTGTCCTGATCTCTGGAGCAGCAGAAAACAAGCCCACTCCCTCCTCTACATGGCATCCCTTCAAATATTTAAACACGGCTATCATGTCCCCTCTTAACCTTCTCTTTTGCAGACTAAACATACCCAGCTCTCTAAGTCTATCCTCATAGGGCATGGCTTCCAGGCCCCTCACCATTTTGGTCGCCCTCCTCTGGACCTGCTCCAGCTTGACCATGTCCTTCTTGAATTGGGATGCCCAGAACTGGACACAGTATTCAAGATGAGGTCTAACCAAAGCAGAGTAGAGTGGTACCAGTACCTCCCTCGATCTAGACACCATACTCCTATTGATGCAGCCGAGAATTGCATTGGCTTTCTTGGCTGCCGCATCACACTGCTGACTCATGTTCAGCTTGTGATCTATTAAGACTCCTAGATCCCTTTCACACGTATTGCCATCCAGCCACATGTCCCCCATCCTATATTTGTGCATTCCATTTTTTCTACCTAAGTGTAGGACCTTACACTTCTCTCTGTTGAATTTCATTTTGTTAGCTTTGGCCCAGCTCTCCAATCTATCCAGGTCATTTTGAATTTTGATCCTGTCCTCTGGCATATTAGCAACCCCTCCCAATTTGGTGTCAGTAAGTAGTCCGGACCCAGTCTGCTCCAAGGTGCAGGTGCAGATGTCCTCCGTGGAGGACAGACTGCACCGTTTTTATTACCCCATGTGGAAATGGCCACAGTTAAGGAAAGTTCCATCCTGAACTCCGGAGAGCCCTTCATAGTCAAAGAGGACACCAGGGCCCTGGATATACCGAGGGTCTGGAATCATGTGACTGCAAAGGGCCAGTCACTTAACACTAGCTGACACATGCCTAAATTCTATTGTTGGTTCTGATTTGCGTAGATCAGTTGAATCAATGTTACTTACCTATGTGTTGCCTGACCACTCAATAATTGATTGGATGGGTCTATTCTAGTTCAGACTAACCAAAAGTGTGCCAGTCACAGACTGGAGTCCTACTGATAAGTCCCAACATGAGTAGACCCACTGAATCAATTGCTGGATGGTGAATCTCAACATAGGCAAATCAATGCCAGATCTGCTGCTTTTTCTTAGGCCATTTCCACCCTATGTTGTTATAGCGCTATTATTCCACTTTCATTATGGAAAATGGAATTGAATGCTGGGGTTTGTAGTTTAGGGAAGGGCATTGAGAATTCTCAGCCAGAGAACTCTTTGGACTCAGTAAACTACAAACTCCAGAATTCCACAGGGTGTTGAAAGTGGAATAATAGCAGTACGACAGTGTAGTGCAGAAATGGGCTTAGTCTGGCTGATATTAGTTTCTCAAAGAACTAGGAAAAGTTGGGGGAGTGTATTTATTTTTGTTTTTGTTGTGCTGTGTTTTGTTTTTAGATTATAGCTGCCAAAATATCTCAGCCAGCATAGTCATTCTGTCTGGGGAAGCTGTAGTACAAACAACTAATTTTACCACATTGTATTATCTTCTTCACTACTGGGAGATTATTAGTCTTCCTATTTGCCACCTCCAAAAAGGAGAGTCCACAACCCTCTGAGAAAGCCTGAATAGTTCTTACAGCATGGCTTTCCAAAGGGTGTGCCATGACACTTTAGTGTGTCGCCTGAAGTGTATAGGTGTGTCACCTACAATCTTGGAAATGTATGTTATTATTTATAAATCATATATTTTAAAAAATATATGAAAGGTTTTCATGAGACATGTTTTGTTATTACAATTTATGTATGTGTCTGCATATCTTATAAGGGGTTAGTTTAATCTCCGGTTTGCTAGTAAAACTGAATTACTGTGTCACAAAATGATGCATGTCTAGAAAGTGTGTCACCAACATGAAAAGTTGGGAAAGCTCTGTCTTACAGTGAAAAAGTTCTCAATATTTAGGTGGAATCTCCTTTGCTGTAATTTGAACATATTGATATATGTTCTAGTCTCTGGAGCAGCAGAAATAAGCTTGTTCTATCTTCTACATAACATCACTTCAGATATTTAAAGAGGGCTATCGTGTCAGCTATCAAACTCGGCTTCTGCAGTTCCCTAAGTCATTTCTTATACAACTCGGTTTCCAGATCTTTGATTATCTTGGTCACTGTCCTCTGGACATGGTCCAGCTTGTCAATATCCTTCTTAAAATGTGGTGCCCAGAATTGGACACAGTGATCCAGCTGAGGTCTGATCAAAGCAGAATATAGTAATATTACTACTTCCCTCCATCTGTATGAAAGAAAATCAGACTCCCTTGTAGGTTTTCCCCAGCCATAACATATGTTCCCAGCATCCAAACTGACTAGAGTGTTAGTTTACTGGCACCTGACCTATGTAAATCATCATCATACTTTTGACTCTCAGAGAGATCTTAGGATATTACTTTTATATAATAAAAAGAAAATTGTGTCAGTTGCAAAAGTTGTTATATATCAAATTTTCAACTCCTTTTAGTAGTTAATTCTCTGCATAAAGGGAAGGAAGGAAAACCCACAGAGAACTTGCTTTGCTTGCAGAAAGTCCCTGGTTCAACCTCCAGTACTCCAGTTAAACAGATAAGCTAACAGGTGATAGAAAAGACCTCTCTCTGATGCAAGCATTATATGGAAATTGGCTGATCCTCTTAACTAGAAACAAAGGATTTATTAAGGAAACTGTACAGCTGATACACAAACAGAAATGGATTGTGGGCTGTTGGCTATGAGTACACAACTAAAACAAACAGCTCAGGAAGGAAGAGTGATAGGAAGTTAAGCCAGACCTGGGAATATCAGTCTATAGCAGGAATTAGTGAAGTACTGCCCACATGGGGTCCCCAATGCTATTTTGAAAGCCCTAGGAATTCCTTGAAAAATCCCTTTTTTTTTACTATAATCGCTATGAGACATGAGGAACAATTTGGCCATGTTTGGGGACAGCTTCTTCAAGCTATTTTAGGCCATTTCCGCACAAGAGGGGAGGAACGGTTCACTGCGTGTCAAGAGCAGTGTTTTTGTACTCTGATTTGGAAACTGAATTCAGAAATTCAGAAACTGTGCTGTCTGCACCCCCCATTTACATCGTACTTCTGCGGAGAACAGTGGTTGCTGCATCCACAACAAGAAGTCCCTGGCCGCTCCCATTCCCCTCCCTCACCCTGCCCCACCATGGCTGACTGGTCTGTTTTTTAAAAAAAAAACACACATTTTTAACACATTTCTGTGTTGCTACGTTTGTGTGTAGGAATGTATGTTCGTTGATACATGGGAAAAAAACACATTTTAACAGTCCATTACCAGATCCACTCTCTTCCTGCTGTCTGTTTAACGCATGAAGACAATAATGACAGCAGCCTGTTGTTTGATGGGTGGAGAGAGATAGGGATGGAAATGATGGAAGGGACAGCCTGGGAGCGCCCATAACCAGGCACTTCTGCCATGTGAATCGATGCTACGCTTCTGCATGTAGGCGAAAACCGAACCAGAACCAGTTTGGGAAATTTGCATTGGAGTTTTTCAGGTTTTCACATACAGTGGTTTCACATCACAGTGAACCGTTCTAGGAGCTGAAAACGTGCAGAACCACAAGGAAAACTATGATGCTAAAATGGTACAATTTGCAGACTGGAGGGTAAGAATTCGACACTGCTATAATGTATCAACCTCATGAGGAAATGGCCATAGGTCCAAGAAGGTTCTGGTTTGGCTTGGTTTGGTTTGGTTTGGTTCAACCAGGAACTGAACTCGAAGTTGACTGCTGGTTACTTGGTGGTTTCTAAAATGCTTACCGTGTGTGATTACACAGCCCCAAGACCAAAAAATATGATAAAATTTGGGGTGTGGGTTTTAATTTTATTTTTCAAAAAGTTTTAAGACCTTGGGGAGACATGTGGGAGGGGGTTGTCCTACGAGCACCAATTCAGCCCACCCAGTTGGTAAGCAAGGAAGTAACAGACAAGAGAAAACACACCAGGAACCTTACCAATCTGTACCTCTGGTACCCTCTGTAGGCAGATAGATGCTTGTACAAGAGTAATTCCTTTTCTCTATTTGCAGCAGTTAAGATTCAGGGAACTGGGTAGACAAAAACCCTGTCTTGGTATAAAGTACTTTTCTACTGTTCCTTTGGCTGTATACATAGGAAGGTAAGGGCATCAGTGTGAACACCTATCTATAGGTATTGTGAAGTTCCTTGCTTCTGCCAGAATTCTGGCCATTGAAGGTACAGTAAGATTTATTTTGAACACACTGGCAGAGCAACTAGAGTTTCCTAAAACAACACAGTGTCTTGTGGCACAGGAAAGACCAGCAGATTTAATAAAAACAAGCCATTTTGCAGAAAGGAGATGTAAAAGCATATGCCACAATAGATTTGTCAGTCTTTTGATCGCACTCTTTGTTGTGGTTTTGGCCGCAACCATCTAACATGGCTATTGTCTAATATTGTCTAGAATATCCTTAATCCAAAAAGAACAAACACGGTCTTTGCTTTCAGATCTCCATAGGGCAGGCTTTTTGCAGAGAAAAGGAATGCATAGTACAACAGAGAAAAACCTTCAGCAAATGTTTGTGAATTGGGAGTTGGAGATATAGGCAGCATTTCACAGTCTGAATATGGGGGGATCTCATAAATAAGAAAGCAGTCCCTGCTTTCATCTGTGAGAGGTTACAGGGCATTGCCATAAACCTTATTCAAATCCTTATTTAATTTCTTAGAGCATCTCTTTCTTGTTTTTATGAAAAAGGAGTGATTCTGTTTATAGCTTTCTGCATCCACTATTTGAATGGGTCTAAAAATCTTGACTAGGATTCACTATCACAATTATAGATGCATAATCAGGAGTTACGCATCTGTAACTGATTCATACAAGCTGAGTATCCCGCACTCAAAATGTTTGGGACCAGAAGTGTTCGATATTTCCAATGTTTTAGATTTTGGATACTGTATTGGCACATACATAAAATGAAGTAATGCATACGAGATCTCCAGGGCAGCCATGAAGGAACAGCAGAAGCCTTGAAGGTAGAAGCAAGTATCTGCTCCCCAAAGATCTCCTGTACAATATTTTATTTTATTTGAATACAGGTATCACATCCCTTATATGCTCAGTCTCTCAGATCCTCAGTCTCTTCATATACAACACAAATAGCAAATGAACAAGACACAAAATGGCAGGAGGCATGGATTCATGTTCAGCACTACACTTGGATTCCCACCATTTAACAGATCCTCATGACTCTGCCCAGCCTTGTATCTCATTTGTTTGCATCTTGTGTTGTGTATGAGACCCAAGGCTAGAGAGAGGCTGGGAATCCACTTACAACAGCCCGGGGTTTTCAGCTTAAGGAGCAGCCTTTAGAATTCTCAGCCAGAGAGCTCTTTGGCCTCAGGAAACTACAAACCCTAGAATTCCACAGGATGTTGAAAGTGAAATAATAGCACTATAACAGAGTAGTGTAGAAATGGCCTCTGTGTTTTCATTGAAGTTAATGTTGAATTAAGGATGTCTCCTCTTCTTTACCAGCTACATGCCGGTTACAAAATAGGCATCCCCATGCTAATAATAGATGTGGCTATGAAATTGAGCAGAGAAGATGCATCAAAACTTTGGTTGAAATCTTGTTCAATAGTTATGAGATAGTAAGCTGGACTTATAATCCATAACTTTACATTAACAACCAAAAATGACCCCAAAAAACTACTTTTTTTTAGCAAGGAAGTGTCCCAACCGAAAGGTTTCTGAGGCAGTGCAGACCAAGGCATTGAGAAATGATGTCTGCAGTACTCTCCTGCCCATAGGAGGAAACACCACTGCTGTGGCCTCTGCGAGAAAGAAGAGCAGCTAGGCACAGTGCCATCATGCCTTGGCCCTAGCAGCTAATAAAAAGGACCTCCCTTCCTACCTTCCTTGGATGCAATTCCCTCCCCAACTGCCATGTCCTTTTGGTGTGTTGTATCTTATTTAAATTCTGAGCCCGAGGGCAGGGAACTGTCAAATTAACAATTTGTAAGCTGCTTTGGGAGCCTTTTTGACTGAAAGGGAGAAGAGACACTCTAAACCAGTAGAATCATAGAATCATAGAAATGTAGAGTTGGAAGAGACCACACGGGTCATCCAGTCCAACCCCCTGCCATGCCGGAACACCCTCAAAGCACTCCCAACAGATGGCCATCCAGCCTCTGCTTAAAAACCTCCAAAGAAGGAGACTCCACCACACTCCGAGGCAGCAGCATATCCCACTGCCGGACAGCTCTGACTGTCAGGAAGTTCTTCCTGAGGTTCAGGTGGAATCTCCTTTCCTGAAGCTTGAATCCATTGCTCCTTGTTCTGGTCTCTGGAGCAGCAGAAAACAAGCCCTCTCCTTCCTCAACATGGCATCCCTTCAAATATTTAAACATGGCTATCATGTCCCCTCTTAACCTTCTCTTCTACAGACTAAACATACCCAGCTCCCTAAGCCGTTCCTCATAGGGCAGTAGTTCTTAACCTTTTCTTTACCAGGGACACCCTGCAAATACAGTCCTCCCTCCACATTCACAAGGGTTCAGGGCACAGAACCCTCATGAAGATGGAAAAGTCATGAATAACTCCCCATCTGCTTCCCCTTCCATTCCCTGCTGGGGCTCCCCACTTCCCGTTCTCATGAGAAACAGAAGGGAATGAGGGGATCCTTCCCAAGAGACTTCTTTCCTTTTCTGGAACCCCCCCCCCTCCTTCTCATGCATTTTGCCTCAGCACAAAGAAAATGGATGGGAACAGGAGAGGGAAAACTCCGGAGGAGGAAAGGAAGGCTCTTGGGAGCATCCCACTCCACCCCACTCCCTTCCATTTTGCCTCAGCACGAGATCTCCACGCTGGAACAAAATGCATGGGAAGGGGAGGAGGAGAATTGGGGGAGAGCATGCACACTCGTGAATAATCAAATCTGCAAACATCAAACCCGCAAATGTGGAGTGAGGACTGTATAATTTTTTGCCAGGGCCCCTCCAAGACATAAACCCAAGATTTAAATATTTAAATTTAGATTTAGATATTCAAATATTTGTTTATTTATTTATTTATTTATTTATTTATTTATTAAATGCTTCTGAAAACTAGAATTCAAATTCCTGCTCAGACACTAGGTGACCTTGGGCAAGTCACGTTCTCTCAGCCTCAGAGGAAGGCAAAGGCAAACACCCTCTAAACAAATCAAAAGACCAAGGTTTGATTCCCCACTCAGCCATGGAAACCCACTGGGTGACCTTGGGTGTGTCACACACTCTAAGCCCCCAGAGAACCCCAGGATAGGTTTGCCTTAGGGTCACCATAAGTTGGAATGATTAGAAAGCACACAACAACAACAAAGAGGATAATATTTACTTTGAATGGAAAGAGCCATAGAATCCATCCCTGACATTTTAGGTAGGGCTGAAAAAGAGCCCCCATCTCCATTCTGAAGCTTTGGAGAACTGCTACTGATCAATAGAGACTGGGATGGCCAAGATTCAGCATAAAGGCCACATGGGACACTCCACCCATCCCATTCTGAGGCCCCCACCTGTGGCAGCTTTCCGTGTAAACAGAGTTGTGAATCCTCTTTGGATTTTGTTCTGAATTTCAAAGGAGCTGTCAAAGATACCAATTTTTATCCTCCAGGTAGGCTCAGAACCTTGGATAGGTCCTTTAAAGTTCAGACTAAAACCCAGAGCAGATTCGCCATCACACCAGTGTGGAACTATGGGGCAAAAGCCACTTGCAAATTCAGGAATGCCATGGCAGCAGGGACTTTTCTAGGTTCAGGGAAACAGGGATTCATTGACCAGTTGCAGGAAGCATTTATCTTTTTTTGTTGAAATAGCTTCACTGACCAGGCCCAATTCAAAGTGCTGTTTGTGACCTATTGTGCCCAGAAACAAACTAGTAGCTGATGAAGCTGTTTCAACAAGGCAGGTATAAGCTGCCTATAAATGCGCCCAGTTAGCATTCTGGCTGCAGCATTTTGGAACCGTTAAAGTTTTGGAACAGCTTCCAAAGGCAGCCCTGTGTAGAGTGCATTATGTTAGCCAAACAAGATATAATCAAGGCGTGTGTTGCCATAGCTAGATCTGGCTTTTCAAGGAAAGGGCACAGCTGGGCCACTAGTCTTAACTTTGAAAAGCAGTCTAGGCTGAATTTGTCGCTTCATCACCATATCCACAAGTTTTGCATTTCTATTACCTGCTCATTCATGGACATTAATGTCTGTCTTTCAACATTTCAGCCCATGCATCTGATGAAGTAGACTCGGGCCTCTCTGTACTACACTGTTTTAGTGCTATTATTCCACTTTCAACATCCTGTGGAATCCTGGGGTTTACAGCTGAGGGAGGGCCCTTTAGAATGCTCAGCCAGAGAGCTCTTTGGCCTCAGTAAACTACAAACCCTTCTGACAAATGCATTGCCATTGAAATCCATAAACACATGGACAATTTCAACAGGAAAGAAGAAACTCGGAAAGTAAACAAGATTTGGCTACCAGTACTGAAGAACACTAAAATCAAGACTCAAAAATATCCCAGTGAACACCACCCAGACTCTGGAGGTACCTCTACAGGAAACAATACAATGGGCTGCTAATATACTTAATGCATTAATATACTTAATGCACTGTTATGCATATCCCCTGACTAACAATACACCCTGTGGGATATCCCATTTAACAATAGGCCATCGCGCAGGCCAACTTAACGCATGCAAATTGCTCCCTCCCACCCCGGGACTACACAAATATATATACTCTGTCTCACTTCCATGCCACCAGATCCTCTGAAGATGCCAGCCACAGATGCAGGCGAAATGTCAGGAGAAAATATTAATAGAACACGGCCTCAAAGCCCAGAAAACCCACAACAACCTATGGATTCCGGCCATGAAAGCCTTCAGCTTCACATAATTACATACTGTCCACCTGTCCTGATTTGGGAAGGACGATCCCATTTACTCCTCTATCATCCCACTTTTTCTGTTGCTTTTAAAACGTCCTAGTTTCACTTTCCTCCTCCCACTTCCCCCCTTTGTCAGCTTACTTCAATTACTGAAGATTGGGTTCAGAGTGCAAAAGTAGTTTGCACAAAACTCAGCAGAAAGAGGAGGAGAGCCTTGCACTTTTCAGTAGGCTCAGGCAAAATCAAACTGCTGCAGGCTCCCTAGCTGGTCTGTCCCTCTTCCTTAATAACATTTGCCATCTTGACCATGCTCTGACACTGCTTGGCTATACAACGTCCTGGTTTTTGGCTATGAAAATGTTGGAAGGTATGCAATTGTATTTTTGACTTTTAAATGTTTTTTATGATTTGTATGTCTTTATATTTTATATGTATTTAGTGATGTCAATTTTTATCTGTATCTATTTCAACTTCTGTTAACCTAGTTGTGGGGAAAATGGGGGGAAATCAGGATAGAATTGAATACTAATAACAATATTATTTATTATTAACAATAATAGTAAATGAAAAATATGCAAAGAACACATGTAAAGGAGCAGCTGCATAAATTCACCAAATAATAATAATAGTATTCAGTATCCAGGGAACTACAATAAAGGAGCAGCTATGTAAATGCAATAATAAGTAAATATTAATTTAAAATTTGCACACACTTGCACTGCTCTCAGTCATTCCAGTGGAACTTATATCAGATTAATTTCTTCCATGTGTTTGTTTTTCCCTCATCCATCTCCTCTTAAATTTAGGACATTTCTTTTGCATTCTCGCATGGCTGAAAGCATCGTTTTGCAAGAACACTCATGCGGTCTAGTTCAGGCATTCATCTTTCTAATATTCGTTTATACTCCCTGATGGGTGTCATCTTCTGGTGGCTAATTTCAGATCAGTTTTGGCCTGAGATTATATTATTGGCTAGAAAGACAGTGTTTGGCTAGTAAACTGGCAGCTGATGTGATTGGAGCCATTCCAGCTGTGTGCAATTTCTGGAATGGAACATCTTTTCTGCTGGCTTTGACCAATACAGTGGGTATTAATTGAATAATTGTTAATTCTCCTCCAAGAGCCATCTGCAGAGAAAGAGGCCAGTTTATTATTCCATGCAGAGAAATCTTGGAAACAGTGCCATCTACTGACAAATGCATTGTCTGTGTTTATTGCTTTCAAGAAGTCATATGCTTGGCTATACTAAGAGGAAGAGCTGCGGACAAATGAACTGACAAGTAATGCAGTTACCTGTTTCTAGTTACTTTTCAAACAGTGCAGATAACATTTTGAAAGTCACATAGCAAGAAACAGCAAAGTTATTATATTTGTGTAACAAATAACATTTGCTGGCTGTTTTTGACTTGTTGTAGGCTGTGGAACTACCTCCCACAAGATGTGAGGTTGTCCCCCTCTGCTTTCTTTCCACCTTGTTATTTACCCAGGCCTTTCACTTTTAACTGTCCATTATAGGTCTTTTAATCACAATGTGCTATGTTTTTAGTCATTTTGTCATTATTTGGTCATTATTATGTTCTAACTGCTTTTATACCTGTTTTAAATTAATATTTTTAGTATGATAGTTTATTTAATTGTATTTTAAGTTTTGTATTATCCATTGCTTGAAGTGCATTTTGTTTTAACTTCATGTGAGCTGCCTTGTGATCCCATGTTGGGAGAAACCTGGGATATACATTTTTTAAAAGGAAAAGGAGTGGAAATAATGTGCCTTCAAGTCATTTCTGACCGATGACGATGATGCTAAGGCAAAACTATCACGGTGTTTTCTTGGCAAGATTTCTTCAGAGAGGGTTTGCCTTTGCCTTCCTCTGAAGCTGAGAGAGTGTGACTTGCCCAAGGTCACTGAGTGGGTTTCCATGGCTAAGCAGAGATTCAAAGTCATAGCGTGATGCTGAAATGACTACACCGTGCTGGTTCTCACAAGCTTTTGTAGAGAAGCCAATCATAGCTCATTGAATGCTGTGGAGAGGGGCTAGAAGAGGGACAGAAGCTTGTCTGTGAAAAAAAAAGGATAGGGACAGTCAGGGATAGAGATAGAGTCAAGTAGGAAATACGCTTGGGCCAGTTAGAAGTAGAGTTAGGGCCAGTTAGGAAGATGGGAATAGAAGACGCCT
This sequence comes from Cyclura pinguis, assembly GCA_030412105.1. Lineage (NCBI taxonomy): Eukaryota > Metazoa > Chordata > Lepidosauria > Squamata > Iguanidae > Cyclura > Cyclura pinguis. The sequence continues at coordinate 340,205,217 of CM059600.1, forward strand.
GAATAGGATTTGATGGGATGTGAGAATGTAGACAGAGTTCAGGGAGAAGTATTACTCTGAAACTGAGATGTTACAGTATATTCTCTGTGGAACCAGTATAAATCTAGATGTTTATTTTGTTTGATACAATAATTCTTTACAGCTGTTATTTTCTACATCTCTGTCTGAATGTTTTAATTCAATAATTAATCAGGAATACTGGTCAGGTTTTACCACACTGAACCTACTGGTCAATATGGCCACTTGTTCAGTCTAGTGGTCACCTTGAGGCCCGAGTACCAGATCCAGGGTGGGATCTTGAAGGTCAAGTAGCAAAGTGAATGATGGCAGAGTCAACCTGGATGAGGGTTCCATCACAATCAATTGTATAAGTTAATTTTAAAGATTGTAAAGTGGATTTTTCAGGTTCTTTGCCCCTCTGAGGAGAGAGGAGTCAAAAAAGAAGTAATGGAAAATATTCAGCAACACAACAAGCAACATGAATGAGTTGCATTTTCGACAATAAACGGGGTAGAGACATGGAAAAAATTACCTCTGATACTGCCAGAGTTTGAAAGACCTTCAGAAAAGGCCCAGTGGGCACATCCAGGGTATTGCTACAGAGCAAATGGAACCAGTGGGCATGGAGGCAACAACAACTGGAAAAACCCAGGTGATCATGGGAATGTGCATTTCCTTAGGCCAAAACTAGAAGGCCAGATTGTTACCACACATTACCCCCCCACCCTGCTGGATAGCAAAATTGATAGAAATATCATTTTCATATAAAACTAGACACTTATGACTGTAAAACATGTGGTAAAAGGACACTGGCTGTAAGCATTTGCTAGGTCAGGATGACCTCAGCATGGCTAGGTAATAAATTCAAGAGAGTTAGATGGCAACTCCTGACGTTAATGGGTTTGGGATAATTCTCTGAACAACCTGACCTCCAAATACAACAGAAGATGAAACTGCCCATGTGAAGCAGTCAAGCACCCCTGCTGTGGGCATATCCTACAGATATCTTCCCTATTCACTTTACCTGACCAAGACATTAAGAGACTGTCATGACTCTCACCAATGCTTTGTGACCTAAAGTTAAGATAATCAGCCCATTCGAGGCCCCTTTGTTTGCTCTGCCAGAATGCAATTAAATCACTATCCTTCAAGATAAGGTGTAAAAATCCCAGTTCCAACTCAGGTAATTTGTTAGCACATCGGGTGTTATGCTGCATCCCACACTTCCATTCTTCCATGTTGCTCTCAAACCCTTGTTAGAGCCACTCCTCTTTGATCTTCTACTTCAGGACCAATAAATATCACCCCTTCCACCCAAAATCTCTCTCTATCCAACCTTTCTCACCTTTGTCTTCCATAGCCTTGTATAGTTCATGAGATTGCCTGATTTCTTGTGCATATATTAATTTCCAATGAAATACCCTTTTAACTGGAGTTATCAATAGTACTACAGTAGTACTGGTATAGAAAGGTGAAAAGATTCTGCCGTTACGCTCCTCTTGCAGACCTCTTTTGAGCTAATAATTCCCCAAATCCTATGGAGACACTGGCACTTCTGGTGGACCTCAAGGTCCCCCAGTTCCCCACCTTATAGGGTAACCAAATGTGGAAAAGTTCAATTTCAGGAGAGGCATGTGATCCCCTGTGTTAGAAATCCATACAGCCTGTTAGGGGATGTTCAACCCACCCATATTTATTGCACAGGCAGGGGAGGAAAGGTCTACCCGCTGTCTCCCCAGTTTTCCTTGCCTGCCCCATTACATTAGACCAGTTAGATCAGACCAAAAAATCCCACCTTGTTCGATTGAACTCTAACCTTTTGGCATTCTTGACTGCAGGCTACACTCCATTCCCAGGAACCAGACAAACGTACAGCCTCTCCATGTTCCGCTGAACATCCTTTTTAATTTGCTGGTCTTATCCGTTATAAATAAAACATTTCCGAGATACCTGCTCTGACAGGAAGGCTTTAAGTCCTAGCCTGCTGCTGTCAGAAATTACTCCATTAGACACAGGAGGAAATGCTGCAGGAGGTCAGGGTGTCAAAGACTTGGCTTGGCTTTTAAACCAGCCAGCATAATTCCATGCCTGCTAACAAGGTATCAAGTGACAGAAAAAGCAGGTAATTAAAACTTATAAAGGGGCAGTGGAGTATGTTAACTGCCCAGCCAAAACAGAGAAACTAATCTCTCTTTTGAGAGTGGTGGAGAGCCTGTAGCCTCCTGATCTTGCTGGACTACATCATCCCACCCCACTGACTATGTTGTTTGGGGCCGATGGACATTGCAGTCCAACATCTAGAGAACCACATATTCTCAAAGCTGTTGGCTAAACCATTTTGACTTTATCAGTGTATCTGCGCTACACAGTTATAGCAGTCTGAGCCCCCTTTAGCTATCATGGTATCATCCTATAGAATCCTGGGATCTGTAATCTGGGGAGGTACTTAGAAATCTCTGCTAGAGAGTTCTGCTGCTATAGTTAAGGGGGACACTGAGATTTTTAGTAGAGAATTCTAACTAACTCTCCAAACTATAAATCCTAGACTTGTTTGTATGTATGTGCCTTCAAGTTGCCTGTCAACTTACTGCAACCCTTTGAATTTCATATGGTTTGCTTAGGCAAGAAATACTCAGAGGTGGTTTTGCCAGTTCTTTGTTCTAAAATATAGCCTATAGCACCTGGTGTTCATTGGTGGTGTCCCATCCAAATACCAACCAGGACTGACCCTACTTAGCTTCTAAGATCAGATTTGGTGCCTTTAGAGTGTTTAGGGCAATAAGATCAAACCATGACAGTTAAAATGGTGTCAAACCTCTGTAACTATGTAATGTAGATGCAGTCAAAAAGTCTGTGCTGGTGAATTCCTCAAATAGAGTTCAGTGGAGGCTGTTTACTCTCTTCGTCTGGCAGTGAACTTGCTCTAGGGTTTAGTCTGAATGTTAAGGATGCTATCCAAGGTGCTGAGCCCTAACCCACAATAGGTTCAGGACCCTGGAAACTACCTTAATGTTCAAGCCAAAGCAGATTCACTGCCCCACTAATATAAATCCATCAGTCTCCACTAGTAGAACTCAGACAATGAAACTCTTAAGAAATGGTCTTGCTCCGACCAAGTGTCCATTTCTCTAGTTCAAGAAAAATCTGCACTGGCCCTTGAAACTCTGAGGTTTTGCTGCAATAATGATGCATTTCAGACTAAGGGCTTATATAACAGCTGGAAGCACCACCCATTCCAGGTTCTCAGCCAGGTCCTGATCTGATCTGGACAGGTGTTTGTATGAGTTTCCATCTCCTACAGATCATCACATACTTTGTGAGCATCCCTGAAGCTTTTGCCTGGCACATCATCTGCTGTGTTTAGACAATCTTGTGTGGAGATGATGAGGAAGGCCCCAGAACCATCCAGAACAGCCAACTGACATTGAGACATTCAGCCCTGTGGCTATCGTGCCTGGGCTTAAGATTTCTCAGAGCCACTGGTGCTGTGAGTCTGCTGTGGTGTTCTTCTACATCTACTCATATTACAACAGACCTCAAATTCCAGATCTGAACAGGGCTGGATCCTGTCACAATGGAAGCTGTTGACCCTTCTTGTTGCCCTGTTGTTTCTGTCCCAATTTAGGCAACAGAACCAATCAAATACTGCAGTTTGGTCACCTTCAAAAAAACCTTGTCAGACTTAGGCTGTTGAAATCCTACGTAGCATACTGTGACTGAAGCAAGGTGTCCAGATTGGTGGGATGAGAGCAGAACTGTCTTCCATGAGCTGTGTAGACTGGCCTGCAATTTTGGAGAACTCTGGTGTAAGAAGAGATCTCCTTACACAAACCCATTAAGAGTTTAATATATCTGGCTAAGTGCATATGTAAGAAACAGGATTTTGGTCATAGATTCCCAATATAAAGGATCCTCGTTAGAGCAGAGGAACCACAATGTACTCTTAATTGTAGCACCACTGAGGATCCTACAGGAGAGAGAGGATATTTGTTGAGCAGAAAGCACAGGCTGGTCCTGTTAAAAATTAATCAATTGTCCAAACCTTTCACTTTCTTCTGTCAGAGACAGATTGAATTTAATGTGGCAATGTGTTCTGACACTCCATTTGGCTGATATCTCATGTTCCAGTGGCACATTTACACTGCTGGAGATAAGGTTGCATAATCGCTTCCATTATAGGTCCTCTGCTCTTCTAACTTTTTTGGTGCATCACCAGTTTGTAACCTGGTGGTGAAGTTTTAGTTTGACAAAATCAGAGTGGCGTATCATTGCTTGGTTCTTAAATTGTGCAGAAGGAGGATACTCAGGAATGCTTCAGGAATTCAGTCTCTGTGAATTATAATGCAAACTGGTCTCATCAGCATTTTGCAGACTAATGTGCAGATCAAAATGTTAACAACCTTTTAGATTTCACACCAAATTTTGCAAAATGATTCTCAATGTGAAAGAAACATCTCAAAACAAATGTTTAAAAGTCTAACTGAAGTTAAAAGCTAAGATCCTGCACCAAGCTTGTGCAGTACAAATCTACACTCGCATAGTTAAGGGTGGTTGTGTTATAGCATGGTTCTGATGTGTACCAACATTGTGCAACCAATTGCATGTCTGTGAATGTGTTTGGAGTTTCTGCAATCCCAGTAAATCAAGTGGTACATTAATGTACCATGCAAGAACATACATGTTCATGTGTAACAGTTATGCTTACAGAACTCTGCTTATGCAACAGCGATCTGAATATGGATGATACACCACGATATACCATGGCCAAAAGTACAAGTGCATGCATTATGGAATTTACATGTGTGTAAATTCCCAGGATCACAGGCCAAGATCATACATTGCCAAATATAGTGTAAGAATTCTACAGGTAGAAGCCACTACAGCTCCCCAATCACATCAGGATTCATGGTTTTGTTGCAGTAGAGCCCTTGAACAACCTTTCCATGGTTGGTGGAAAGTATGGGAGACTGGAATCCAATAAAAGTCTGATATTGTCTTCTGGAGACATGAAATACACAAATATGGGATGGATGACAACAAGCTTGAAAGTAGTAAGAGTAAAACGAATCTAGAGATCTTAGTAGACCACAAAATAAACATGAGTCAACAGTATGATTCAGTGGTCAAAAAAGCCAGTTCAATTCTAAGCTACATCATTAGGAGCACAGTGTCCAGGATTAAAGGAAGATATCATGCCATTGTGTTCTGCTTCATTTTGTCCAATTCTGGGCACCAGAGTTAAAGAAGGATATCAAAGGTCTGGAAACCCCAGCCTGAGAAATGACTCAGGGAGTTGGGTACATTTAGCTTGGAGGAGAGAAGACAACTGTGATGTGATAGCCATCTTTAAATATCTGAAAGGATGTCTGAGCAAGTTTGTTTTCTGCTGCTTCAGAGACTAGAATGTGAACCCATGGGCTCAAATTATGAGAAAAGAAGATTCTATCTGAAGATTTAGAAGAATTTCCTTGCTCTCCAACAGTGGAATAGACCAGTGATGTATTTAAATCTTTAACTCTAAGTTTCAAGCCAAGTCTCAAGTCTCTACTTTCAAGTCTCAAGTCAAGTCTCAAATCTGGAAGCCAAAAAGAGAAAAAAGGGAGGCGGTGATGAGATGAGGGAGCGAAGTTTCAATAACTAGAAAATCAAGAAAGCATGCAGTAAAAAAAAAAAAATCATAGGCAACTTCAGCAAGGCTTTATTTAAACAAAGCTGTGTTGTTAATCATATTTATCAAGACTGCATTTTAGAAAAACTATTTTTTCACAAGGTTACCCCCCCCCCAATTTCTGAAGCTGGAGGGGTTTTTGTAAGTGGGGAATAGGATCCTTCTTGCTCCCCATTACTGAAGCTTCAAAAGCTTTAGAAGGAAGGATCCTTCCTCCTCCAGCCGCTTGCCTAACACATTTGCTGTTCCCCTCTGAGAAACACACCCTGCGCTCTAGGGGTCAAGTTTTGTCTTCTGCTCTTAGCAGAAATTTTAGAAGGCTCTTCCAATATGCAGCAAGGACAGGCTGTTGAGCAGACCTCCCTCTGCCACAAACCCATTACCTAATACATTTGCTTGGTCCTCTCCAAGAATTGGACCCAAGCTTTGGGTTTGAGACAGATTGTCATGTGACCAGTAAGCAAAGAGAGATGCAAGCATTTGTTCAAAGTTGTAAGGTTTCTGGATGAACATGTAATGTTACTAAACCAAAGGCAGCAAGTCAGTCACGAGTCGAGTCAAGTCAGTGCATCATTTATTGCCGAGCCAAGTCCAAGTCAAGTCACTGAAGTGACTTAAGTCCGACTTGAGTCCGAATCAATCAACTCAATTCTACATCACTGGAATAGACTACATTAGAAAGGAGTAGACTCTCCTTTTCCCCCTTCTTTGCAGGTTGGATGGACATTTTTAAGGAGTGCTTTAGTTGTATATTCCTGAATGGCAGGGGATTGGAGTAGATGGCCCTTGTCTTCCCTTCAACTCTAGGATTCTACGATTCTGTGATTCTGCCAGAATCTGGGGGGGCTTTGGCAGGCAATGGCACTGGTCTGCTAAATGAACTTTTAAAGTAGTTATTAACTCATTTTAAAAATAATTTTGTGGCCTTAAGTGGTCATGTATTGACCTATAGAGTCAAACTAAATTCTCTGGAGAGTTTTTTCATTAATATATTCAGCAATGTTTGGGAAAAAAAAGTCACCTCATTTGGATAGTTTTTCAACACTTCTGGCAAAAATTTTCACATATTTATTCTCACTGCCCTCAACTCCCCTTAGCTGTCAAACTCGTATCATAATGAACACCTCAGTTTCTCCCAGTTAGAAACTGTCTCTCAAGAACATCCAGTTTTACCAACCTGTAATACAACAACTACTTCAGGCTACATTCTAATATGATGTGATCAGTATGCCATTTCCTGAGGTAAACCAAAAATCCATAACATCAAGTTCACATTTGCCTTGGTTTTTTGTGAGAAGTTTAAAGAGTAATTTAAGCATAATTTAGCCACCTAGAGGGAGAATATGTCTCACATTTAACATCTTGAGAAAACACGTATATATGACAGGTCTACGTAATCTAACAGGATTTGGCTCTGAGTTCTTTGTGGATAGAATTTGTAAGAAGCCATCTTGACATTGCTAAATTTTACATTCATATTTGAGTAATCATCAATCAGCAGTGAGGAGACAGAAGCAAGGCTACTGTTGTCGATCTGAATAATGGGGAAGACTGCCTTGCTTGATGCAGGCTGTGAATTGATAAACTGCCATTGAAAATGCTGGTAAACTCCCGATTTTCAACTGGCTTGCATGTTGTTAAGATTTTTATGGAAGAAATGCCAGGAGTCAGGTAGAAATCTACCAAAGTAGTGATGTGGAAAGTCCCTGTTCGCCTGAAAGGTCTGTAGGGACCTTGATGAACGCTGCTACTGTTGCCAGATATGGTTGCAATCTGACTCTTTGGAGGGGGTGTAGAAGAGAGGACCTTCCTCAATGTAGTAGAGCATGTCTGGTGATGGAACATCCGACTTTAGGATACTATTGGCTGCTTATTCTCTTCTTGTTGTAATGGACACATAAAGGTACAAACTCTAAATTCAGGATGCCTGGTGTTTATTTTCAATTAGTTATTGATTCTGATCTTCCAAACAATTTTATTCCTTTACTGAAGGGTGGAAATACTGCTTGAACATGAGACTTAGCTCAGTCAAAATTGAGTGGTGAGTACATTTTTATGCAACTGCAAACAAGGGAGAGCCCCCTAAAAACCAAGCCTTTGGTGCTTCTTGCATCCAAGGCAAGGGTGGACTAACTGGAGCCCTCCAGAGGTTTTTGAGCCACAAGTCCCATCAGCCCTAGGTAACATAGTCAGTTATGAGGGATATTTGTAGTCAAAAACCTGGAGGTCTACAGCCATTTCCACACTAGACTGTTATAGCGCTATTATTCCACTTTCAACATCCTATGGAATCCTGGGGTTTGAAGTTTAGGGAGGAGCCCGTCGGCTCCTCCCTAAACTGCAAACCCCGGGATTCCATGGAATGTTGCAAGTGGAATAATAGCGCCATAACAGTCTAGTGCGGAAATGGCCTACAATTTGCTTTCTCTCATCTAGGGGTTGCAGTTTTGATTTCCTTGCAAAACATTTTCTTGTTCTAGAAGGCCTGATCTTTCCTTATTTTGTGCTGCCATCTGTTGGTGGTTGTAAAGTTAACACATCACTCAACCTTCCATGGGCCTGCTGCTATTCCAAATTCTAGAATTATCTGCACTGACTGCTGAATAAATTTGGGCACGTGGGAGAGATGCACTTCAGTAGTTCATTGGGTAGAAGCTTCAGTAGCCATATTGACTAAATAGCATTGCGGTTTACTCGTAACCAACAAATATTATTCCATCTCAAATAATATCCATTTCTCCATTGTTCTTACCCTTTCTGCATGTTTCCTCAACCAGAGAAGACAGAATTGTTATCTCAGTTCTCCCTTTCTTTTCAGACTTATTTAGCAGAAGAGTGAAAGAAGAAGGCTCGAGGAGCAGATCTCAGGGAGAGGGTTGAGTGATCTATAAACGCAATTCTCAGCTTATTCCAAATGTGTTTGCTTGCTTTAAAATCCATGGAGGGAACATGAGCTGCCTTATTAAGAATATTCTGTTCCCCAAACAAGATTAAAATCACTGAGGGAAATGTCAGAACTTGTCTCCTTTTCAGCCGCAGTGTAGAATGTCACAGTGTCTCAATCTGTAAATATCAAAGTACTGTTCTCTCCCAATCCTCCTACTCTAAGGCCATTCTCCTGGGAACAGAAGATATCAGCCCTTAAACTATTGTGTATTTCCATGGGGTAACTGACATCAACAGAGGGAAAAGAAAGTCTACCTGCAAACACACACGCTTTTGTTTTTGTCACATATTACTTTTGTTGGGCTCTAGGCTTCTCTCTCTTTCTTTCTTTCTTTCTTTCTTTCTTTCTTTCTTTCTTTCTTTCTTTCTTTCTTTCTTTCTATCTCTCCTCGTAATAAAGCCTTGAAGATGACATGCATGGAGGCTCATCAAGAACTTCTTGACCTTGCCAGTTACCTACATCAACAAGTGAAAGTTGTTCTTAGGAGCCTCACAGACCACCATACATAGCAGGTAGGTTTTGTTCTCTCTGACATTTTACAAATGAAAAATAGGACACAGAGACATTAGAGAGTGGTCAAGATGGCAAAAGTTACTACTGAGAAAGGGCACAAGCTAGGAGAGGCTATGGTCTTTACTTTCTTCTTTTTCTCTCCCACTGTTTCTCATCCTCTTCCTCTACAGCTACTACTCCTTCTGCTACCCCTAGTGTGCCCTCCTTCACTCTTCCTTTCTCTGTCCCCACCTCAATTCAGTCAGGGATGTGGGAGCAGGGAGACGATTCACCCTGGGTGGCAGTGTTTCTGGGGCGTCTCAGCCCATAGCCATGCCCCCATGCACCCTGGCCACACCCTTACACACCACAGCCACTTCCCCACATACATTGGCCACGCCCCTCGTGCCATAGCCCCACCCCCTCCTGCCCCCACACACACTCCAAGCTCCGCCACTGCCTCTATTCCCATATCCTACAATCTCCTAACCTCTTTGTTGTTTCCTCTGCTAATCTTTCCTTCAGTGTCCCTCATCTAAATGCTCCTTGACCGTTTTTTTCCCCCAAACTTTCTTCTCATTCAAGTCTTCTGTTTATTTTCCCATTGTCTCTTTGCTCCTTCCTCAAGAAGTCTGAGTACAATCATGTCAGTCACTCCCTCCATATGAGAGGCACCTCGGCCAACTTGGAGAGTCTGATCCATTTTCTGGAAATTTGGAACTGGATCTAGACTGCTGTCCTGCATGCCCCTCTGCTTTGGTTTTCTCAACTACAGACACTTTCCTCAGCTTCTTGACCTCTGGATTGCTAATTACTTCAGCAACTTCAGGCTACATTCAAATACGATGTGATAAGTATGCAGTTTCCTGAGGTAAGCCAAAAATCCATAATGTCAGGTTCACATATGCCTTGCTTTTTTGCAAGCGTTACTTGCTTAAATTATGCTTAAATTACTTGCAACTTCTCTCTCTCTTCAAGATGAACACACCAAAGAATATTTTGCTATAATACCAACATAGGGTATCAGTAATGATGCATGATTCTCCTTGACCATCCAGACCATGCTCTGTATACTGGCAAGATTTATTTTATTTTATTTTACTTTTTTAATTTATATCCCACCTTTCTCTCAGCTCAGGACTCAAGGTGAGATATGAAACAGCATTCAGCTTCTTTATACAGTGGCTGGCATTCTGTGTCATGGGCTGCAATGCATAAATTTAAAATGATAAAGCTGTGTTGCTAACACAATGTACGATTATGTTAGAGAATTGTGATGATGCACAATGGGGTACTATGCAAGATCCATTTCACAACAGGGCACTATGAACACTAGAGACATTTTTCCAGCTGGACACAGGATACTGATGATTTTCCATTGGTTTCTGTTTTGAAGGGAAGTACATTGAACTCGAACAGGCCCATGTGAGTGGTGAATGCCGTTCGATGCTTAGACTCCTCTGCTAGATCGATTTGCCAATAGCCTTTGGTCAAATTGAGGCTGGATAAGTACTTAGCATACCCCAATTTCTCCAACAGTTCATCCACTCTGGGCATTGAATAATGTTCAGGGTGTGTCACTGAGTTCAGTTTTCTATAATCTACACAAAAGCATATGTCCGTTCCGCCTTTCTTGGGCACGAGGACAACTGGGGATGCCCATGGACTGCGTGATGGGCGAATGATCCCCATGTCCAACATCTCTTTCACCTCTCTCTCTATCACCTCTTTCCCCTTTGGTGACACTTGTCGTGGCTGTTCTGCTGATGGCCTGCTGTCATCTGCGGCTACCACATGTTGAGGGTCTGTGGTGCGACCTGGGATAGGTGAAAACAGGGTGGTGAACTGGCCTGTCAATTGAGAGAACTGGTTGCATTGGATAGCATTGAGTCTTGGGGAAGGTTTAACATCTTCCAAGCTACCATCCTCCCGATCATAGAAAGCACCTTCAGGCCACTCTTCCTCCTCATCTTCCTGGACTGAAAGTGTGAGAAGATGTCTGGGCCTCTCATAGAAGGGTTTCAGTGAATTCACATGATACACTTTTGACTTGATGTTAGAGTCTGGAAACTGTATGAGATAGTTCACTGTCCCAATGCGTTCTTGCACTGTGGCAGGCCCTTCCCAAGAAGTTTCCATCTTGTTAGACTGGATAACCTTCAGGACCATCACTTGGTCTCCTTTCTCAAAGCAACGTTCTCTGGCCCACTGGTCATACCAGGTCTTCTGTTTCTCTTGTGCCTGTTGCAGATTCTCATGAGCATCTGCCCATGCTTCCCTGAGAGTATTCTGCAAGTTAGTCACAAAATCAACCACATTAGTCTCTGAAGAAGGGATAATTCCCTCCCACTGACTTTGAACCCACTGTAATGGCCCTTTCACATCATGGCCATAGACCAGCTCAAAGGGTGAGTAACCCAGGCTTGGGTGTGGAACAGATCTATAAGCAAACAAGAACTGCTGTAGAGCCAAGTCCCAGTCATTGGAATGTTCATTCACAAACTTACGGATCATGGCCCCCAGGGTTGCATTAAAACATTCCACCAACCCATTAGTTTGGTGATGGTAAGGTACTGATGTAAGATGGCGCACAACATGTGCCTCTAACAGGCGCTGCATGACCTTGGAGTTGAAATTGGAAGCTGCATCCGTTAAAATCTCTGCAGGCCAACCTAATCTTGCAAATATGTCTGTCAAAGCTTGGGTTACTGCTTTCTTTGAGATCCCACCCAGTGGAATGGCTTCCGGCCAACGAGTGCAAAAGTCCACAAAGGTGAGCACATACTGCTTTCCCCTAGCAGTCTTTCTAGGGAAAGGTCCCATGATGTCCACACCCACTGTCTGGAATGGGACATCAATGATAGGAAGTGGTTGGAGAGGGGCCTTGGCCTGATCCTGGGATTTCCCTACTCTCTGGCAAACCTCACAGGATCGGACATAATCAGTAACATCCTTGCCCATCCCCTCCCAGTAGAAGGACTTCCCCAATCTGTCCTTGGTTCGATACACCCCAGCATATCCACTAGGATGATCATGAGCCAGACTCAAGAGTTTGGCTCTATACTTAGAAGGCACCAGCAACTGTCTCTGAGCGCGCACGCCTCCCTTACTACCCCTTGGGCCAGGCTCACGATATAATAGGCCCTTGATTATTACAAATCTGGGCCCTTTTGTCATTGGAGGAGACTTCGCCTCTTCCTTTGCCCTGGTCCAGGCAGCTTGAAGGCTCTGGTCTGTTTCCTGGTCCTTCTGGAACTGCTGTTGCTGAACAGGAACCAGCTGCTCCACCGGGAGTGGCAGACTCACCTCAGATTCTCGTTGCATTGCAGTTTCTCCACGTTCTGTTCCCTTGGCTGGAGTGTCCTCTGGAGTTTCAGCTGCTGTTGATTCTCTTGCTGACTTTGGAGTCAGCATTTGTGGATCTTCCTCCTCTTCACCAGCCTTTTGTATCTCAGGCAAGTTGTCCAGCACCTGACTCTGCTCGATGCCCACCTGAGACTCTCCCGCCCCCCTGGGCAGCGCTGAGCCAGGTGTGACCGGAATCACTGACTGCTGGACAGGGGCCAGCTTGAGACCAGGCTGACAAGCCTCCTGGCATGGAGAAGCTCTTCCTGGACTTCCACCAGCAGCTGCTCTGACATCCGAGGTATCAGCAAGAATGGTCTCGATCTCTGGGCCCACGATGCTGTGGTGAGAGCCTGCCGCAGGTTCTGCCACTTCTTCAGGCAGGACTCCTTCTGGTGTAGCAAGAGACTGTGACCGCAGTCCAAGTTTAGGCTGGTCCTCTGGTTGCAGTGAAGACTGACCTCTGCTCAGGCTGCGAGTTGTCATGGCATGCCGTCTGGACTCTTTCAGGGCTTGACTGGCATGGACATTCGAAGTCATCATAAACAGCAAAAGTCCAAACACCCTTCCAGCCCTTATACTGAACAGGAACACGTGCTGTTGGTAGTTGAGCTGGAGGAGCTCTGAAGGCTCTGATGGTGATTTTGGTGTGGTCATCAACAAGACCAGGATTCAGATATGAACGATGAATAGCAGAAAGTTGGGCTCCAGTGTCTCTATAAGCAACGACTTTCCTGCCCCCTACCCACAGTGTGTGTCTTCTGTGATTAGGGATCATGTCAGGATCAGGAGCAACCAGGGAACCAGTGGCAGTGTCTCTGGAGGTCGACGCAACCACTAACTGGGCCAACTTAGGCTTCTGCTTACAGTTGGCTTTAATATGTCCTAGCTCCCCACAGATAAAGCATTTTGGGCCAGCCTTTTTCCCTGGCTGGCCCTGAGCACCTGCCACAGACTGCTGGCCAGGGCGGGGCTGAGACTTTGTGGTAGAGCTGTTCAGCTGAGGCTTCCGGTTAGTGTCATTTAGTGATGACCTTGGGGCAGAAGTGTTGTGCTTCTGTACAGGTCGTCAAGAGATATCTTGGCATGGTTGGAATTCCTGCTTGTCTGTAGAAGGCATTGCAACAGTAGGCCGGAATGCCTCCTCACCTCTGGAGGCAACAAACCTGTCTGCTGCCTTGGCAGCCTCGACTAATGTTTTAGGTTCTTGTTGTAACACAAAGGACGCTGTCTGTGGGGGTATGTGATTCAAGAAATGCTCCAATGCTACCTGGAACAGGTTTTCTTCCTTTGTGGAAGCCTGAGCTGCTTGCATCCAAGTTTCCAGTGTTTGCTGAATTGAATAAACCATTTCCCGGTAGGTTGCACCAGGTTTCTTCCTGGTGTTGCGAAAGCGGGCCTTAGCCATCTCCGGTGTGAGTCCGAGTCTCTCCCGGGCTAGGGCCACAAATTTGGAGAAATCATGCATTTCAGCAACGGTCATGCTGGCTTCGACGTCTCGCAGAGTCCCTGTGAGATGAGGACGAAGTTCATACATATAGTTCTCCTCAGGAATCCCAAAATCGTTTGCTGCACGAATAAAGGAGGTGACAAAAGATTCAAAATCCTCCGAGTCCTTGTAGGTTGGAAGCGTTCTGATGCGCGTAAGAGCAGGTTGTGGCTCTGGGTTCCTCTGGATAGCCTCCTGGATTCCAGTGGAGGCCTGTCCAGAGTTCAGGCGCATCATGTCCATCGTCTTGTCCAGGAACCCCAAAATTTGTTCAGGTGTTAACTTGTCATGCATGAGCTGTATTGATTCCCAGAAAGCAGCAGGAGAGTCAGTACGGCCACTAAAGGTCGTTGCTGGCGTAGGGGGTCCCTGTGCTGCAGTCCCTTGCTGTGCCAGATTACTACCACTAGGGGTAGCTGCGTGAGCAGATGAGCTATCTTCTGTAGCATCCTGCTGTGTGGCATTGCTGCCACTAGGGGTCGGTGCAGCTTCAGCATCCATTCTGTACGATAGCACTCTTCCAGACCTGAGTTGCATACACTGGCCAACTATCTATGTGCATGCGAGAGCTTCAAAAAAACAAAATGTCTGATTGGCTGATCCAAGAGTACCTATTGCCAGATACCCAGAGATAAGAAAGTGGAAGGTGCAGAGAAATCTTAAAACCTTTCTCTCTTCCACCCCTGCTTCACCCCCCCCCTTCCTCAGGCTGAAGAGAAAGAGAGAGAGAGAGAGAAGAAGAAAAAAAACAACTTTGCCTCAGTGAGACTCAATGAGGTGCCTGTCTGCAACAAAGAACTCCCATTCACTTCATCCAGGAAGCACTTAGAGCAAATTCCAGCCAGCACTGCCTGTAGGAAGTAAAGGGAGGGGGGATGCCGACTGCTTACTCAGAAGCACAATGCCAGAGTTTTGCAGCTTTAAAAATCCATCTCCCTTGTAAAAGTGGGAAGAGGAAAATCCTGAAATCACTCATTCCTAAAGAGTGGCTTTGTATGACCAGGGCAGCCAGCCCTGTCTCCAAAACTCCCCTTCTCTCTCCCCCCTCCCTGCTGCAAGGAGGAAGAGAAAGGGGGAAAAAAAACTCTCGAAAGCCTGTTTAGACAAACAATGCCTCTTCACCCACTCCCCCCTCCTCCCTGCTTGATTCCTTGCAGGACACAAAGAGACAGAGAGAGTGAGAACCGGGAAGCCTGCTTTCTGTAATTTAACCCTTAACTCTCCAATTCGGAAACCGCTGCCACCATGTCATACTGAGTTTACTTCCAGCCCCCCCCAAGCCTGACTTCTACCCTTGAAAAGGAGCAGGAAATTCCCCAGCGTTCCCTCATTTTGCATGCTACCACCACCCACTGAATTCTGAATATACTTGTAACTGAACAGGACAGTGGGACCCTGTCAGTGAATTGCCAATCTCTGTGCTTAAGGACCTTTCCTTTCCCTCCTCCTTCTGAGTGAGAGAAGTTCTGTCTAAGCGTGTGCCGAAGAATGGCGTGGGAATGGAGAGGAAACAGAGGTTTTACAGAAAAGCATTTATTGTAAGGCATGCAAGTAAACAAGACAATAATACACATGAGAGGCTCCCCCCTCCCCGCTACGCTTAAGGTACAAGTAGTTATAACAACAGATACATTCTTAAGATCAGCCAACCTCCAAAATAATAAAAAGCCCTAACGCGACTAACTACCTTATTCTAGTTACTCACATTTGGGTTCACAGGCTTAGATGGTCTAGGAGAGGAATGAGACCGGGAGGCGAGGCCCTGGCCTGCAGCCTACGACTGGCACAGATCCCATCTCCAGGAGGTTCCTTGGTTGTCTCTCTGCCACATGGCCTCTCCAGGATTTTTATAACTTCTCCTTCGAAGCATCTCGAAGATGCTCACCTCTCTTCCCTTGATTGGGCCATTCTCCCCCTGTGACCTGTGAGGCTGACCCACAATAAAAATGTAACCTAATCACAACACCTCCTTAATCCTTGGTTTGCCTGAAGAGGGAAGCATCCCCCTTCAGCCAAGTCTGGATAATGGGAAGCCCCATTATCACAGCTCCGTGTTCCTATTTAGCACTAAATAAAATTGCTATTATACAAACCCCAGACATGATACTTTCCTCTCTCTCTCACTGAGAGGGATACCCTCAAAATCTTATGGCCCTTTGAACCCTCCCACAAGTATACCTTAAACCTCCCCATAACCCAACTTTTGCCTTTATTCCATTTATTTATTGTTGTTGTTATGTATCTTCAAGTTGACCCCAATTTATAGTGACCCTAACTTAGGATTTTCTTGGCAGGCTTTATTCAGAAGAGGTTTGCCGTTGCGTTGCTCTAAGGCTGACGGCTCCACCTATGGAACATTTGCCTCCGCAACCTGACCCCCCGCTGTGTCCCATGTAAAGGTTAGCACCTTCCCTTGTGTTAGTTTCTCATCTCGAAAAGCAAAAGGTGAAATCATTCACAACATGTCAGAGTCAGTCTGCCTTTGAAATAAGAATAAGCTTCATATTTCAATCCGTGAGACTAGTAAGTAGAACAAATAAAATGGCACAGTTTAAACTGAGAGTATAGAGAGTATAGAAAATCTCTCAGTTGAGAGTGTCTTGCAGAAATATAGAGAGGGAGAGGGAAAGGGAGGACTACAGCTAGTAGCCCCCATGCTAGCAAGGAAATTTGGGGTGTTCTGGTTAACTTTTTTTCAGACTACACAGTGGTAGCTCCATGACTTGCATCCAGCTAGTGATATGCCGTTAAGTTCAATGTACAGCTGCATGTCTTGTTTCATTCACCGTGGAGGCTGGCTTTCCATACCCTTCACCGAAAAAAAGAGGAAATGTGACTTTTTTCCCCTGTGGATTCTGCTTGGTGCTCATCAACATTTACCTCTTCTATTCCATACCCTCCAACATTTCATGGATGAAAACTGGGACCTGTGCAGCCAAGCAACATCATGGTGTGGTCAAGATGGCAACAATTATTAATGGAGAACACACAAGCTAGGAGAGGCTCCAGAAGTTTGCTTTTGCCTGAGTATACTGGGAAGGACAAGATTCCACTTCCCATTCTCCTCTCCTGCTAACTGAGTGCAAACAACTTTTGCATTTTGAGTGCGGTTGGCAGAAACTGAAGTAACTCAAGGATAAAGGGGGAAAGTGGGAAGAAGAGAGAGAAACTCAGACATTTTTAAATCATCTAAAAAAGTGGAAGAATAGAGGAATCATAGGGACTGTCTCTACTAATCCCAGACAGTTGGAAGGTATGGCATTCTCCTCCTCCTTTCACAGTGACTAAATCCCCATCCCACCCCTGGACCATCACTGCAATAACTTGCTTACATGGCTTTTGGTGGCTGGTGGAGATTGGAGGAAGGATCAGATAAGCATTTGTTATGTCCCCCTAGTCAGATGCAGAACAATTCCATCATTAGCTAAGACCTCCCAAACACCCTGGCAGATCCACAACAAGGC
The DNA here is from genome assembly GCA_030412105.1 of Cyclura pinguis. Classification (NCBI taxonomy): domain Eukaryota; kingdom Metazoa; phylum Chordata; class Lepidosauria; order Squamata; family Iguanidae; genus Cyclura; species Cyclura pinguis. Next base: position 340,222,622 of record CM059600.1, read on the forward strand.
TTGACATGTTTTTATTACTCCCATAATACCCACCCTTTTTGACTACTAGATATGCCAGCTGAGGGATTTTGTGTGCTGTAATCGAAAAAGTGTAATGCTTCCTACCTCATATGGAAGGTGGAGCAAGCCTGTTTTCTGCTGCTCAAGGGACTAGGATATGGAGCAATGGCTTCAAACTTCAGGAAAAGAAATTCCATTTAAACATTACGAAGAACCTCCTGATGGTAAGAGCAGTTCAGCAATGGAAGGCTGCCTCGAGTGTGGTGGAATCTCCTTATTTGGAGGTTTTTAAAGAGGGGTTGGATGACCATCTACCAGGAATGCATTGATGGTGTACTCCTACATGGCAGAAGGGGGTTGGACTTAGTGGCCCTTGTGGTCTCTTCCAGCTTTATGATTCTATGATTCTGTTTCATGACCACAGTTAGTAGTTAACATGGGCAAGGATACAGAAAGAAAGAGAAACTCTGGGAAAGTAAAACATTTATAAAGAGCAAAATAACTGAAGCAATGAGTAGGTAGTACAAAATCCTATTTCAAAATGATCCAAAATCAAATTTCCAGTGAAGTTCACAATGGAAGTCTTCTCTAGATATTTATTTTTGGTGTGATTGGGCCCTTGGACGCTACACAGTTATAGTGTTATGTTCCCCTTTAATTGGCATGGCTGTATCCTATAGAAGCCTGAGATTTGTAGTTTGATGAGGCAGTAGAGTTCGCTGGCTGAAAATTCGAAATATTCTTCCCTAAACTACAAATCTGGGCTTTCCATAGGGTGTTGTCTGATAGTTAAAGTTGAATATAAACTCTATAATTGTGTAGTGTCAATGGGCCCATACTTACCGTAAACAAGAATTTAGCATCCTTTTTCATTTAAATACGAGTTTCAGACTTCTTTGGTTTGAACACAGTTTTAATCTCCAGACTGATTTTTCATAGAATGGTATATTTCTTTTTATGGGAAGATGCAGGAAACAACAAATTCTCTAGCCCATATATACAAAAAGAGTTTATTTAATAGTGCTGGATGAGGAAATTGGGAAGAAGAGATGGAATCTGAACATTTTATCAGACCAAGTAAGAGGCTGGGTACGCAGAGCATTTCCATTAGAGATTTCTACAGAACGTAAACTGATTTTTTAAAGTAAACCTGTAAATAATTTTGTGTGCAATGTATATTACCATTAAGGATACCTGCACTGCAGTCACCGTTTTCATATGCCAAATAAAAAATGGTTTTGTGTGTCTGGATTTCTGTGTGGCACAGCATTTTAAAGGTTGTAGAGAACTTTTTGTTTGGAAAAGCTGCCTGGCTTTATCATTTATCATTTTTAATGCTTCAGGCTTTATTTACTGTACTGCTTATTAACTTGGCATTGCTGAAATCTGCAATGTATAAATTGTTGGTTCCTATTAGCAGGTGAAGTAGTTCTCTGATACAAGCAGAGCAGAACCTGGAACAACCGAACTTTCATTGCACTCTTCTGGGGCACCAGAGCATGCAAATAAGAGAGAGAATTCTTCATTCCTCTTCTCCATTTAACGTCTTTCTGCCCCAGGCAAAGCAACAAATGGCAGCCCCACATCACCCATGTCCAGCAGGGCTCCATTCACGGTGCACATACTATTGTTGTTCTTGTGTGCCTTCTAGCCATTTTCCAACTTGTGGTGACCCCATTATGAGATATTCTGGGGCTGAGAGTGTGTGACACACCCAAGATAACCCAATGGGTTTCCATAGCCAAGCAGAGAATCAAACCCTGCTGTCCAGGGTCATAGTCCAGTGCTCATGGCACTACACCATCCGGGCTCATACAGCATAAATATAGTGCTATATTTCACTTCAGCTGCCATCACAACATCCTGTAGAACCCTGGAGTTTGTAGTTTGAGGAGGTAGTAGAGCTCTCTGGCTGAGAATTCTAAATACCGCTCCCTAAACTACCAATCCCAGCATTCCATGGGTTGTTGCTATGGCAGTTAAAGTGGGATATAGGCTATAATTGTGTGATGTGAATGGGCCTATGGTGCCTAGTCACCAAAGGCAGCCAGTTCTTCTGAAACATAAGGCAGAAAATCTCAGAAACTGTTTACTAGAACCCAAAGATCTTTCTGGGTCCCCACTCTAGGATGGGACTTGGGGACAACTGGTTGCGTGGAGTCTTTGTGCAATAGTTTTAACTTTATTATTATTTTTAAACAATTTTACACTTGTTAGAAATGAATGGTGTTTTAATATGATAACCTGTTTATCTATGATTTTAACTTCTTTTTACAGGTTATTAGCTTATTTTGTCTTAACCTTTTGTAATCTGCCATGAGACCCACACCAGAAGAAAGGCAGCAGATAGATAGATAGATAGATAGATAGATAGATAGATAGATAGATAGATAGATAGACAGACAGACAGACAGACAGACAGACAGACAGACAGACAGACAGACAGATAGCACAACCATGTCTCTTCTTCTTTCTTGACAACTTCCCCTTACCTGTTTTACTTACTCAGCCATTTGTGGCCTTTCTGTTCAAGGAAGAACCACAAAAAGGCTTCTTAGCTAAATATATATTGTATTTACTGGCATATAGGACTCACTTTTTTCCCCAAAAAAAAATACTGTTTGAAAATGAGGTTTGTTTTATACACTGGTGTGCCAGCAAATAGTATTTGCCAGTGTATAAATGGGGTGCATCTTATACACATGTGCGTCTTATACACCGGCAAATAGGTACATAGCTCTTTAACAAAAAGTGGGCTGTTTCCTTTGAATGGACCTGCCTCATTTCTTAAGCTCAGACACTGCATCATTGAGCAAGTTCTGTGCAATCTACCAGGAGGTTCAAAGCTCCATATATTTTTTTTATTATTTTGAAGGACTTTCCAAGCCTAAACACCCTGGCAGCACCAGGGTTTTGGAAGCTAAATAGGACCAGGCCTGGTTAGTACTTAGATAGGAGAATTCTAAAGAATACCAGGCATGGCAGATTATGTTTCAGAGGAAGGAATTGGCAAAATCCAGATATAGCTTGCCTGAGAAAACCCTCTGACATTCATGGAGTTGCCGTAAGCCAGGAGGTGACTTTGAGGCATGTACCCCCACATAAGGATTTACCATGATTTCTGCCTGCTGTGGTTAATGCTGCAGATACCTGCTACCTCCACGGAAAGACAGAAAGGAGATTGAAAGCTTATGCTTGGAAGACTGCTATTTCATAACACAGGTGTGGAACCACCTGCTTGACTCCTCTCCTGTATAAATCACATCTTAGAGGATGATACAACCGAAAGGATGCACTTTTGGGGTGGTGGGATCTTTTGTGTGGAAACAAAAGAGATAACAGCATATTTTGCATTCATTGCAGATTTGAGAGAATCAGAGAATTTTTGTATACAGAATCAAAAATGATTAGAAAAAGCTCATTAGTAGTGTTGCAGTACAATATGAGGCAGGACATTTTAATTTTTTAATTACAAAAAACCCCTGAAATTACAAATCTCTTCCTAAGGTAACCAGCTGTAGAACTAATGAAAATTACAAAGTCAAGATCAGTTTCAAACATTCTGAACTTCTGTCTGACTGCTTTTAGAGTCTAGGTAATTAAGAAAAAGAAGCCGTATCTCCAGAAACCTGACTTTGTATAAGAGATTCATGTCTCTTTTGATATGCAAAGCGATGTTATCTAAAATGAAGATCTCCCAGGTGTTGTCAAACCAGGCAAAAATAGCAAAGAATCTAACCTGCTTTCATGTTTTTGCAATCAGAGATGTAGTACCTGCTCTTAGGGTTGCCAGGTCAAGACTATCTCAGGTCCTGAAATTTCAGTGCCAAAATGAGAGACTGAGGGAAAACACCTTGTGATGTCACAGGAGGGAGACCCTGCTCATGTTACAAGGGGCAGCCCTGATGATGTCATTAAGCGCAGCCATTTCTGTACTACACTGTTATTGTGCTATTATTCCACTTTCAACATCCTGTGAAATCCTGGAGTTTGCAGTTTATGGAGGGGCATTGAGAATTCTCAGCCAGAGAGTACTTTGGCCTCAGCAAATTACAAACTCCAGAATTCCACAGGATGTTGTAAGTGAAATAAAAACAGTATAACAATGTAGTGCGGAAATGACCCATGATACATTGAGCATCAACCACAGTTACACAGAGGATGCCATTCAAGTAAAAAAAGTACCAAGAGTAACAAATTATTGATGATAGGCAAGCAGACAGATAGATTGCTGTTAATGGTCATCAAGCTGGCTTTGACTTGTTGAGTGTGACTGAAATACCAGTCCACTCTTATTTCCCAGGTAGAATCAAGGAGCTGAAATTGAGCCCTGAATCAGATTGGGAAGGAGTCACACACAATTACTCTTGGTCACGAGAGAACATCCTCTCAGCTCCTGCTGTCAGCTTGGCTGCAACTGTAGTCTGATCCAGATGGACAAAGCTTTATTGAAACTTCAGGATTTTTAAAGTGCTTTGGAAAAAAGAGAGTTGCTTAACATAAATTGCAAGGTGGAGAATGGGTCATTGTAACATTCTAACATAGGCCTCATTCTTTCAGTGAACCAACACGTGTTCTCAGTCAGTTATCTGTTGACATTTGACACAGTTCTTGCAAGAAGACTGGATTGTTTAGAATTGCTTACAGACTCATAAACAAACAACTAAATGCTTGGAAAATTTGTTACCTAAAACAAACTTATGGTGATCTTATGAGTGAGAGCTCTCCAAAGGCCCCAGTCATCAACAGCCTTGATCAAATCCTCAAAATCTATCCTTGATTGAATCTATCAAACTTGATTGAATCTACCAAACATAGATAGGTAGATAGGTAAGTAGGGGCAAATATTTTTCCAAGGCAGCATTCTCACTCTGAGATTCCCTTCTTTCATCCAGAGGAACAGAGAAGAGGATCCAGGCATTGAAATATGGGAACCTTACTGCTAGGAAAGATGAGTTCCCTCCTAATGGAAAATTGTTTGCTGTTGTCATACTGCCCAGCAATACTTCTTTTGAGTCTCAGATAACAAAGTATTGTAATATTGATTTGGTGGGAGAGCTCAGCATGTGGCTCCAGTGGCGTACCAAGGCTCAGGGCAAGGGGGCAGGGTGAGCAGCAGAGGATAGAGGTGGGGCGAGCGGGTGGGAGAGGGGTGAGCAGCGGTGGGTGGGGGAGGGATGAACAGTGGCAGGTGGGGGAGGGGCAAGCGGCAGGGGGACAGGGGGTGCCCCTTCCTTTGCATATGTGAAAGATACTGCTTTTTTTCCTGAATGGCAAAAAGAAATGAGAAGGCAACGTAGGAGTGCATCTGCACCACGTAGTATGATACCACTATTAACTGCCATGATTCCATCCTATGAAATCCTATGAAATCTTGGTATCTATAGTTTGATAAGGGCCTTAAGAATTCTCTGCTACATTGGGATACCTTTATAACAAGTTTGGAAATTCCAGCAAGTTCAAAATATGGCAGCCAGAGTGGTTACAGCTACATCCAGGAGTGAGCATATTGCACTGATATTGAAATTGCTGGCTGCCAATTCGTTTCTGGGCAGAGTAGTAAGTGTTGGTTTTCACCATTAAAACCCTACATGGTTTGGGTCCCAGTTACTTGCAAGACTGAGTCCTCCCATACAATCTGCCCCACACACTCAGGTCCTCTGGGATCTATTACTTAAACCAGCCAGGTTTAGCATGGCAACGGTCACCCAACATGCCTCGACTGGAATGACCTGCTGGAAGAGATTCAACAGCTAAACATGCTATCTGAATTTCAAAAAGTATTAAAGACTTATCTCTTCTGGCAGGCCTACCCAATCAATTTTAAACTATGGATTTTAATTTGGTATATTCTTAAGAGAAGATGGGAATGTGTAGTGGCTATGTTTTAACCCAGGCCATTTCCACACTATACTTTGCTATTCATTTCCCAATAAATAGGATGGGTATTTACTTCTCCATACATTTCTTATGTAAACTATTTTGAGGAAAGGGTTCGGCATTTGGGATAGCTCTTTTAAAGTTGGAATTAAAGTAAACTAAAATAACTAAACTAAAATAACTCTTAGGGCTTTTCCACACTACAGTGTTACAGTGTGCCGTTATTCCACTTTCAACATCCTGTGGAATTCTGGGGTTTGTAGTTTACTGAGGCCAAAGAGCTCCCTGGCTGAGAATTCTCAGTGCCCCTGCCTAAACTCCAAATCCCAGGATTCCATCGGATGTTGAAAGTGGAATAATAGCAAAATAACAGTGTACTGCACAAATGGCCCCAATTTTATGGATTTAAATGATTTTATGTGTTTTTAGTTATATATCAAGCCTTGGAGAGAAGCAGGTAAGAAATAAATTTATATATGTATGTATGTATGTATGTTACACTAGGTCAGTATTTTTGACATGGCCTGGGAGTTTTAGATGGGATTCCTTCCTAGCCCTACCTAAAACTGGGAATTGAACCTGGACCCTCACCCAAATAAAGTATGTGCTCTAATCCTGATTAACTGGATGATTTTGGTAGTTTCTCTTGTACTGACACTTCCAGCAGAAGAGGGTCTTCCTACAATTGTTCTGGTTGTCATTCCCACACTCCCACAATCAGATACCTTCTTCTTCAACATTCCTTCTGATTCTAGGGAATCTGACCCCTGCCCTGTGACACAATGGCCCTAAGACCATGTGTCCACTTCCTTCAGCTGCAAAAGCATCCATGTTAAGGACGCAAATTCTGTCGAAAAAGGGTTTGAAGTACTCCAGATTGAAAGGTTGCTTGCATAGGCAACAATTGAAACAATTTGTCAAAAATTTGACAGGCTCCATTCCTTCACGAAGGGGCTGTTACGTCTGCAAATTTCATCCAGTTCCTGTCAACAAAGTGTGAAAAGGTTGCAGCTGTTCATTGATTTCCACTTTAACGTCAGTGAGGAGATAAACAAAGCTTTGGGTTTTCCGATGCAAGGCTCCACTGTGAATTTGAAACGTGGTGAGAAGACAATCTGAAGTCGGAAACCAAAGCAACTCACTATCTGAAGTTTGTTCTGAAGTAGCTGTGAGGGTTTTTGGGTTTTTTTAATTCCCTTGTGCCTACATTCTTATCATTCAGAGCTTGTAAACATTACTTTGGGGCTGAGTAACTGTGTCTACCTCTCTTCTTTGGGTGCCTAAACTGCATTTCTAAATGCTCAACTGAAGTTTTAAATGATTGCCATGCTAGAAACTTGGGGTCTGAAGGAAAATTCCATTGTGGGCTAGAATTCTTATTTGAGAGAGCAATAACCTAATTTTGCACAAATATACACATGGTTACACCACTGTTCTGACATCTATGTAGTTGGCTCTCCACAGTTACAAGGCTGAGGAGTGCAGGCTATCGCAAAAGTGTGAAAATCGCAACTATCAAAATGTGTATGTGCATCTGTGGAAAGGTGGCCAAGGCATGCTGGGAGGACCAGGCACCCAGGGTCCAAACCAGATCAGGGAAAGGAGAAGGAAGGGGAAGTTGGCATGGTGGCTCTGGCCCATCTCCTTCCTTGGGGGGCGGGGGCATCAGGGATGGGTTTGTGGTGCTGAAAAATTGGGGCTGGAAGATGTCCTTAGCTGGCCAGGCAGCAGCTAGTGAAGTAGGAGGAGGACCAGAGGTGGAGTTTTAAAGGGCTGCACAGCCTGATCAGATCTGCCAAAAGTGAAGGTTCCCCCAGAAAAGAAGTACCTGGCTGGGGGCGGTGGGTGAGGAAACAAGTATTCAAAAGCCAAACCTGCAAATGTGGAGGGTCAACTGTACATATTGTCACAGCCTCTGCAAGCAGAAGAACCGAAGTGACTGCCGTGAGGTCAGGAAAAGAGATGAATGTTGTCTGATAACACAAGCCCTTTCCACATGGGGCAATTAAAACGGCGCAGAGCGACCTCCGACGGGTCGGACTACTTTTCGTAGTTCCGCACCTCAGTCCGCTCCGAAGCGACCAGAAGTGGTCGCGCAGCGTGCTTTTTAAAAACCTCTTTTAAGGGGTTTTTCAAAAGCATGGAGCGCGTGACTCCGTGTCGCTCCGTCGCCGTGCTCCGGTGCAGATTTGCGGGCACGCACTAGGGCGTGCCTGCAGATCTGCCGGGGGCGGGCTTTAGGCTGGCGAGCTTCTCCAGTTGGTGGAGAGCCTCCACCAACTGGAAGCTGCCATTTTGGATGCCGGAGCAGTGCAGAGCGACAAGCTCGCACTGCTCCTCGTCCCGACGGACCTGATCGGACCCACGAAAAAGTCAGTGAGTAGCGTTTCTATGCATTTCCTTCCCCACGTGTGGAAAGGGCCACAATCTTTCATATAAGCACTCATCTGTATCCTCCTGGGTTCCTCAGTGCTGGAAGCAAAGAGGCATTAACACTCGTTTAAAGTGATTAGTGAAAGTGAGGACTTTTGCTTCCTTCTTACTTGCAGAGGTCACTACCCCTCCTTCTAGAAATGTGTTAGCCTCTCTCTTTCCTTCATCTAGGAGACAGCATCTATGAGGGCCCAACCCCGATGATGGTTGCTAGCTTACACCCATATATGACAGCCAGCTTTTAGGGGTACTTCTAACCAGGTATAGATCAACTTCTTCCATCTCCTATCTCAAGATGGAATTTTTGAGACAAACTCAGGGTGGCATCTGCCTTGCTTGAGTCCATCTGTCTGTAATACAGCCTTCCTGTTTTCCTACTGCCTTGCCAAACATTATTGTCTTTTTGAATGAGTCATGTCTTCTCATTATAATTGATACCTCACTGGTAAACCCTATCCTTGGTTCTACAATTTTAATGTTAAATATGATTCAATGTGCCTGAGAGGTCACCTGGATGAGCACGTAGGCAGCAACGGTCGAACGATCGAAAACCAGGTCAGACCAGTACAATCCCCCGTCACGTAGCCCCAGGAGACCTCAAGCTGTGCAAGCCCACAGTAAACAAAAGGTCCTCAACCACTGAGGAGCCAACTTGAGGAGATTAGCGTCTTTTCCCCAAGTTAAGCACCGATAGCACGAAAATCCTATCAGGCAAGGACCATCTCCATAAATTCACACCACAACCAAATGCAACTGAAGATCCTGAAACTTTGGCAACACCTCGTAATCCTGTTATGCAAAAAGGAGTTGCCATCGTAGAGCTTCTTTTTCGTTGCAACACCCATTGTTCTCCTCGGGAAATGATTAGCCCTCAAGGTACTTTTTCTCCTACAAATAGTCCCAGTTTTTGAGCGCTTCTTTGGATCACTCCCAGTCATACCAGCAGACCGTTTCTCCATACGCTGAGTAATCCCCTCAGCCCTCTCCATGCTGACCTCCACTTCTTCGCTGTTTTTCCTGGCCCAAGGACTTCAGGAAAGGGTGCAGTATTACCCCAGCTACAATCCCTTCAATATTTCCCTTATCCAGTTTCCTCTCTTGCGCTTCTTAACAGGTCTTGAGTGAATGTGTAAGTGATTGCATTGGTGCATGAGATGTTCATTCAATAAAATCATTCATTAGACATCTTCATTTGGTTTTTGGCTTGGCCTGACCCCGTAAAAACTGGGTAAAAAGACCCCGCTAGGTTACCCTGCCTCTCGCATTGCTATCACTCGTGCTCTGGCTAGTTTCCAGTCCCCATCACGTGGAGCACATTAAGTCATCCCCCAAGGAACCCCAGAAATCAGGGTAACAGATGTCCAAAATACAGGATAGATTTTCTGAGACAATAAATGTAAGTTTTGTTTTCTTTTTTTACCTTACAAGAACAAAACCAGAGTAATTACTCCTGTTTCTACCAGAAGCTCATATTGTACTGAACCTATTCCACTCTGCTTAATATATAGAGTGTCCAAAAATTATCTTTCCAATTTCAGTTCTATATAAAATTAGAATTGCAAAGATAATTTTTGGGCACCCTGTAGATAACCAAATATTCCTACATTCAGAATCAGTAGACACACTGGTTAGATGCTGTATTGAAATGTCTTCAGGATGGTTATCAATTGAGCCATTGAATTTGCCTTTCATCACAGCAACAAGAGGCTTGTAATTAAATGAAGATGAGACTATTAATGCAAATTACATTGAAATGCAATTTGGGTGATTTCAAATGGAAGAGTAAAGACGCAGCAAGTGACTCACAATGAAATATACATGAAGGATCTGATGCCTTTCAAAAATAGTTACATATTTATCACTCCCACTTTTAAGTGATTTTCACCCTTTTTTTCATACTGGGGTCATGCTGCGTTGGATGGTCCCAAAGCTCATAAAGGAAAAAATAAAAAGTCTGGCACTGGGAACATCTGGGAGAACTGCAGTGCATGCTTCCTTGATCTGGAAGATGGGGAAAGTTCTTGTTATCATTATTCATAAGCCCAAAAAGACCAACATGTTCGAAACCTCACTGTTTTAATCCTTGATTACACAGCATGCTGTAAAATGTACACATACGGTTATAGGTGTTTTACGAATGGAAGATGAATCACTGAGCCCCAATTTATTCTTATATCCGTATATACATATACATATGACCAATCAAAGCAGATTGGATAAAACCAATCAGCATTCACTTCATTGGTCTCTGTTTGCAAATTTCACACCAAAATCTCCCCTCTAAGGAATAGAGAAAGGGAAAGCATGTTACTCTATTCCTAAATCTTGTCCCTGCTGCCCCCTCGTGGACACAAGACCTAATGAAAATAGTGTATTTCTGAAATCATTCATGATGTGTTGGAAGGGAGGCCAACAGAATCCTAATATCCTCTTTTAATGCTTGTTTGTTTCAGGTATCTGTGTACTTTGTTACTAACTGTTATCAGATTAACTTGAACTTATGGCAACCCTGTGAATGAGAGAGCTTCTGCTTGCTTGCTTGAGTCCATCTGTCTGTAACACAGCCTTCCTCTTTTCCTACTGCCTTACCAAGCATTGTTGTCTTTTCTAATGAGTCATGTCTTCTCATGAGACGTCTAAAGTACAACAACCTTAGTTTAGTCATTCTGGCTTCTAGGGATTCATATACTACCCGTCACTATATGTAGCTCTGCTGTTAAGTTACAGAATTAAACTATATTAAATTATTAAAGAAGATTTTTTAGAAAATTGTAAGTTGCCTTGGGTACCTGTTTGAGAGAATAGGCAAGATATAATGAGAATAAAAGCATGCAGCAAGATTTAGAAATGTCTTTTTAGAACATTTGAAAGCATGGGGGAATTTAAAAGCTTTCTACCAGTAAAAAGAAAATTGCATTGGTCTCAGGCAAGCCTCCCAGGAGTGTGTCGTAGAGTGTGTTGTACACACTGGGTGCCACCACAAAAAAAGTCCCTATTTCAGGATCAAATGTGCCAGAGACTCAAAGCCATCTTCAACAAAGATGAATTGCTGAAGGACAGGGAGAACAGCAGGGAGGCTCCAGCTCTGGCTCCACATCTGCTGCTTAAAATGGATGCCTCACTAATGGTAGGGCCAGACCTGGGTGGGGACACCACAAAATATCTGGATATCACCTATAAGCTCATCACTGAGCAAAAATAGCATGGAAATTCTGAATATATTTAATAAAGGTACATGGACAAAGGGAGGTATTTTTCACCAAGGCTTCATAACAGGTAGGGCAATCACTGGCAAAGCTAGAAATCAACGCTGACGAAGCTTGTCATCTTGATGGATTGCAAGAGATGGATAATTGGATTCTCCAGGCTGGAAATTACTTCTTAGTATTTGTCATGACAACTTGGCTACAATCATGTGTTTCAGCTAATTAGAATCCACACTGGGTATGCACCTCACTTGCACAGAAAAGCCATGCAGAGCCCTGCTAGAATTTACTCAGCAAATTGCTCCAGCTCAGAGACTTAATGGTAGGAACAGGGTTGGCCAGAAGCTTCCATGTCAGCGAGGCAGTGAATCCATTGTGGGAGTTATCCCAGACTTTAAGGGAGGCTATTCAAGGTGCTGAATCTATCTGTGGGGCTAGGGTTCAGCACTTTGGAGAGTTTCAGTAGAGTCTAGATTTCGAAGAAGTAGCCGTGTTAGCCTCTTGCAGTATAAAAAGGAGGAAGGGGGGAGTAATCTAGGATCACCTTTAAGATTAACCGGTTTTTATTTTTGACGTGAGTTTTTGTGGATATCATTCCATTGCTTCAGACCATGGCAAATATTGCCCAGTGTGGACTGCTTAAAGTAGAAAATTCTTTATTTTTTTATTGTTACTAATTTTTACATAGCAAACAACCATACAGACAATGTCATTCCAAAATATCATATACAAGATTTGGAAAAGATTTTCTATGAAGTATAAAATAACTGTTTTACTTCTGTAGGTACAATTTTTCATATACCCATATTGCATCTTTCCCCCTCCCTCCCCAACGTTTTAAAATCCCTAAATATCCATATTCTCTATTTTTATATCACAATTCATCGCTTTCCCTCCCTCCTTCTCTCAATATACCCTCCCCCTCCCTACCTACCCTGCTATCCTTATTGTGTGTTTTCCCTAATCCAATCTCCATCTTGAGTTTGTCTTAGACCAAACCTCTTCAATATGAAGTGTCTTTTTTGTTGTCGTATTCTTACCCTAATGTTTTGCTACCTAGTACTGTATATTTTTCATTTATTATTTTCTCATTCTACATTCCACTCTTAATGTAGAAGTTCAGTTATTAAATGGGTGAAAGAGAATTAGATATTAAATTAGATATTAGAATTAGATATAAAGTAGGAAATTCTTTAGAAGGTAGTTGCATCCATGAAACTATGACCACAGTTCCACCCCTTCTTTCACCCAAGTAACCATCCTTGCTGCCAACGAACTAAGAGACAAGGTATATGACCTCCTTATTAAAGATACGAGAAGAAAGAACTGTGAAGGAGTGAAAGCTGGTACCACAAGTCTTGAATAGGAAAATTTTTGTAAAAAGATGAACCAGGATTCAACAAATACATGCAGAGATCAGCAGATGCCAGTGGTTCATAGACGGGAAACTAGACCAATTAATCTAGACACCTGTATGCACCTATTAATTGTGCCAACATATTCATATTCTGTCTTATAGGAATATATCACATGCTTTTATTCTTACAAGGGCTTGAAACCAGGTTTAGGGGACATCAAAGTCTGGGGACAGTGGGAGCTGAAGTATGCAGAAACCACGCATGTGTCTGGGCTTTGAAGCCTGCAAAAGTCAGATACATATCTGATGACAACCGTATAGAAACCAGAGCATAGAGGCACAGTTTTTCATCCCCTGAAAATCTGTCCCTAGCTGGAGGTAGAAGATCTGGTTGGTATGCTGAGAACTCTGAGTTTGCACTAAGATTTGGCTATAGCTTACATAAAAAATATAACTTTATTATGCTTGTATTTTATTATAGAGGCATTAAGAGATTTATTGGTTTAACAACTATGTATTGATATAAATATTTAAGCTAAATGGTGCTGCCTATAACTTTGTATCTCTCTTTTTTACTACTGAGTTTATATACCAAAGCTTTGATAAGTAAAGAAACTGTACATCTTGGTTGAGAAGAGTCTCTGATGTGTAAAAATTGTGTATCTATACTAGAATCAATCACAACATTGTTCCACGAGTGTTTCTCAGTGGAAAAGGATTGAGTTTGCCACAGAAGGCACATAATTAATGACTGCCAATGTGATATTGACAAGCTGGAACATGTCCAGAGAAGGGCAACGACAATAGTAGAAGGCCTGGAAACCATGCCCTATGAGGAGCAGCTTAGGGAGCTGGGGATGTTTAGCCTGGAGAAGAGAAGGTTAAGAGGTGACATAATAGCTACATCTAAATATTTGGAGGAATGTCATGCGGAGAGTGGAGCAACCAACCAAAACTTTCCTTCAGTCCCAAATTTCTACATTGCAGTTAAGCATTCAGAAATACAGTTCATGGATCTATAGAAAGACTTAGACTAAACTAATTTCACAAATCGCCATAATGTGTGAGCAACCAACAAGCAGTGGTGCTTACATTTTTGAGTATCCAAAGAAAAGGATGTGGTAGAATCCTGTAAAATGAATGTACTGAAACATTGTACATGTACAAAGAAGCCTCTCCATGGAAGTACACTTTGTATTTTGCGGGACTCACCTTTGGCGCATCTACAACTGTGGACGAGAATTCATTCTCAGCTTTGACACATGGGCTAACACCACACAGGCATTCAATGTTTCACTGGAGAAAAGCAAAAGCATCTTGGTTTCTGAAAGTAACATATTTGAAGGAAAGGACAGATTCGCCACAAGTCTGCAAATAAATAATGGCTCATTAGGCAGTTCTATAGCTCATTTTACAGTTCATATCATTATAGTAGAATGACTTGTACAATATGTATTTTATTATAGAGTTTACATAAGTGTTTTGCATATGGAAAGTACCATTTTTGGAAACTTCATAGCATTCTTTCTAATTAATTGGAAGTTATTGTTATTATTATCTATGAAAACTTTTTTTCCACAGAAAACTCTTTTACAGAGGATAATGGTCAAAATATTCTGCTCCCCCTCCCACAATTTTGCTATCTGAACCCCACCTCCAGTGAAAATTGTTCCACTATACTCTGAGTGAGTCTAGGGGCTTTATCACACAAGGCAAGTAAACCACGATTACAACCGGACAATAGCACCTTTGGCAGGAAGTGGTCACATCATGTCATTCCTCCTCTGTTGTTCTCCCGGTGGGAGACTATTTGGAAATCATTATTTTTACTTTGGGTTTGTAAAAGAAATGCTCTACAAATGGTCTCCCACTGGAAGAACGACAAAAGAGGACTGATGTCATGTGGTAAGTCCCAGCCAAAAATGCTATTATCCTGCTGTAACTGCGATTTACCTGCCTCGTGTGATAAAGCCCTAGGCTGCAATGAAGTACCAGAATTATCTAGAAATCTCTTAGAGTAAGACAAGCCAACTCCTATACAGCGAAGTGATTGCATTCTGGAGTATGAACAAAAGAAGAAGGGATCAACATTCCCCAAACCTGACTTAAGACAATGGCCTAAATCTTATTGTTAGAGAAGACTCATCAAATCAATTGTATTTCATAGAATCATAGAATCATAAGATCATAAAGCTGGAAAAGACCACAAGATCCATTAAGTCCAATGCGCTGCCACGCAGAAATAAACAATCAAAGCATTTCTGACTGATGGCCATCCAACCTCTGTTTAAAAACCTCCAAAGAAGGAGATTCCACCACACTCCAAGGTAGCACATTCCACTGTTGAAGTGCTCTTACCATCAGGAAGTTCTTCCTAATGTTTAGATGAAATCTCTTTTACTGAAGTTTGAAGCTGTTGTTCCCTCTTGTAGTCTCTGGAGCAACAGAAAACAGGCTTGCTCCATCTTCCATATGACATCCCCTCAAATATTTAAACGTAGCTGTCATGTCACCTCTGAACCTTCTCTTCTTCTGGCTAAACATCCCCAGCTCCCTAAGTTGCTCCTCATAGGCATGCTTTCCAGCCTTGCTCCCATTTTGGTCATCCTCCTCTGAACATGTTCCAACTTGTCAATATCCCTTATGTTGACCCACCATTCAGTCATTAATTAATAAGTCTACTTTTGTTAGGACTAACCAGAAGGATTCTGGGCAACATCTGCTGAGGAATGGTGAAGGAAGATTCTGTTTCCCCTTTCCTACAATGTACCAGCTTCCGTAGTGATCTCTTAGGCCTGGGGCAGAACTGTGCTGCTCTCCACATGCTATTGGACTGCAGTGGCCAGCATCCCCAGCCAGCATAGCTACTGGTGAGGAATGATGGAAGTTGCAGTCTATCCACATTAGGAGAGCCACATGATTCCTACCTATGTCTTAGGCCTTGAGATCTGTAGTCTACAAAAGTAACTTTTCCAAGATCTGGGTAAGAAGGTGGGACTATACTACCAAAGTATAGAGAAAACTCCATAAATGATGGAGACTATCTCTGGATGAGCTGAACCGTTGGTACTGAATTGCATTCTACATCACATCATCACATGTACCTTTAGTTTTAAAAGATCCCTCTCCATAAGAAAGGAAAATAGGTTTTGTTTCATTATTTCTATTCAGTGCTAATGTGGCAGAATTAATTATCATCTGACCTGAATAAAGGCTGTCACCCCAAAAGCAACTTTGCGGATGTCTTTACGCATCATTTAATTATATTATCAGACTAGATGAATAACAGCTGCTCTTTTGCACATCCATTTGCCCCAAGGATATTAAAGCATAGATATTTTGCGTCTGAAGCTACGCTGAGGATTGTAATATCTGGTTTCAGAAAATGTTTTATTGACCTATTATATGGTTTAAATCAGCACAGTTCCATGTTCTCTCCCTTTTCACCCTGCAACACCTTGTAATTGGAAATAATAGATCTGAATGGCTTTTATTTGACCCATTTAAAGAAGTACATGAACAAATGAATTGGAAACATAATATAGCAATGTTCTCTCCTTTCTAACTAGTGTCGGGCCAAAGACCCATCAAAGAACAGATCAGCTTGTGAATACAGATGACCATTTCCCAACCTAGATATAACCGCATCGTCAGAAGAGCCATGTGGCAACCAACACAGTTTGGGTGAGCTGTGCCATATTATACTACAAGGCTATGATTCCCCCAGTTCTTTGGTCAGAATCCTGTTTGCATTTTACACATGTGTAGGTTGCCATATAGATGTGGTTAGACATTTCTCTACAATGTGGACTGCCCACATTCAATTCAAGGTTGAAGAAGCAGCGGTGATGATGATGATCATGCTTATTTGTATCTTGTCTTCCTCTCAAAGTTGGGACCTAAGGTGGCTTAAGCAGCTTAAAAGAATGATGCAGTTAAAAACATACAAAAAGTGTACATTAAAATAGAATTAAACTAGTCACGATACTAAAATGTTGCAGGTGTGATGCTGTTAAAAAAGCTTTGAGACATCAATCCAACCAAAACATTAATCTAAAAAAGAAGAAGAAACACATTAAGCATGGGCTATATATTAAAAACACAGCATATCCACTGTGCATTTTTCTACTCCATCCAGTTAATCAACAAAGGCCTGTTTGAATAAGAAGTTCTTTGTCTACTGGCAGAAACAGAGAAGAGAGGAGGCCAATCAGGTTTCCCCTGGCAGGGAGTTGCACAGCATAGGCGAAGCTACCAAGAAGTCTCTTTCTCATGCCCTCACCAGATGAACCAGCTGGAACGTGTCCAGAGGAGGGCAACCAAAATGGTGAAGGATCTGGAAGCCATGCCTTATGAAGAATGGTTTAGGGAGCTGAGTATGTTTAGTCTGCAGAAGAGAAGGGTAAGAGGGGACATGATAGCCATGTTTAAATATTGGAAGGGATGTCATGTTGAAGAGGGAGCCGGCTTGTTCTCTACCACTCCAGAGACTAGGACAAAGAGCAATGGATTCAAGTTGTAGGAAAGGAGATTCCACTTGAACCTCAGGAAGAACTTTCTGATGGTCAGAGCTGTTCGGCAGTGGAATATGCTGCCTCGGAGTGTGGTTGAGTCTCTTTCTTTGGAGGTTTTTAAGCAGAGGCTGGATGGCCATCTGTTGGGAATGCTTTGATGGGTGTTCCCGCACAGCAAGGGGTTGGACTGGATGGCCCCTGGGATCTCTTCCAACTCCATGATTCTATGATTCTATGAACCTTTGCGGGTGGAAGAGTTGAGTATGGGTAAGTCATACTCAGCCTGAGAGGAAGGCAAGGGTCAAAACCCCCCTGAAGAAATTCTGCCAAGAAAACCCTGTGATGGGTTCTCCTTATGGTCATTATAAGTCAGAACTGACTTGAAAGCACACAACAACAATCAGATCTGAGATCCCATGTAAAGATGTTTAGATTTTTTATCCACAAACCAGCCCCCTTCTGTGACACAGATTTGCTGCTATCAAACAGCCTGGGGGGGAGCTGTCCCCCCTTTATTCTTTTTCACCCAGGGCCCAAACCCACTCTTGGCAGCCCTGGTCGAGAAAGAATTTAAATTCATATGCTTCCATCACCACCACAGCATTTTATTCTAATCAGGCTGTTTTAAAGAAGGGAGGTGTTAACAGGAGTCAGGCTCTGGTGGCCAAGTGTAAAAATATCTCCCATCATGACTCAAAAATGAAATTCTTCTTTCATGCACATCTGTAATAAATTCAGTATCCAAACAAAGTGGGGAGGGGATACCAAGCATCTCCTTTAATAACTGTCAAGTGAGTGAGGAGACAATGCTTAAGTGCATAATTACACTCCTTTTTGCTGTAATAAGCAGGCTTTGCAATTTGGTGGTTAACAGCAATCAATGCAATTTTTGTTCTCTTTCTCTCTTGGAACACTTGCTGCTTCTAGCAATAAGGATAGCTACCTTACTCTGGTTAGATTTTTGTGCTGTTTTAACGATTCGCAAGCTTTTATTACACAGGAAAACTGACCTGATTGAATCCTCTTAATTTTTTAAAAAAGTGCTTCATCCACCAGGTGAAAATTTAAATGAGGTTCAAAGAATAAACATGTTAGTGAACAATGAGCTGTGTGTCTCTACCTCATCCTCACCTGGGACTAGCAGCAAGGGTGGCCTAAACATTAGGAAGAATGAATTTGCTGCCTTAGGTGGCAGATGCTATGGGGTGGCAATGGCAGTCCTTTGGCTCTTCCACCTGAACCCCTGACGGTTCCCAGTGAAGAACAGAGTGCTATATGCCACGTGGCCTATTCTTACCCTGACTTCTGGGGGTCCCTGGGGGACACCTGGATTTGCTTCAAAAATATAAAGTTTGGGGGAAATTAGCAGAACACTGCTTAGCAAAACAGAGGGCAGGGCAAGGCAGTGAGATCTTTTATCCTATGTTTCCAGAGTCAAACTACAGGAGAGAGACAAGTCAAGTGTACAATTAAAAGTATTTTATTGACCAGAATTGGTAGGATTTCCACACACACAAAGCAGTCACTCACACAAACACACAAATGTTACCCTGTTTTATGGGGGTCCCGGGAGGGACACCAAATTGCTAGAAGTTGGGGAAATTAGTTCAGAGCACAAGCTGGCAAAACGAGAGGCAGGGTAACTTAGCAGGATCTTGTAACCCAGTGTCTACAGGATCAGGCCAAGTCAAGAAGTAAACTGGTTGTGAAATAATGAATGGTCTTTCTTAAATACAGGCACACAATGTAAGCAACACAAGCACACAGATAACTAGGGAAAATAAAGGTGTGAGTAAGAGAGCAGGATTTTCAGAGGGATAGTTGGTTCGGGTGATACAAAACCTCTCCTGAAGTCCGGAAGAAAATGGAGAGCGAGGCTGGAGTTCGATGTATCTCAGCACGTGGAGCTGAGGGGAAGCTCGCCAAGCGATGCGGCAGCAAGGCGGTCTGGAACTCAGGAGCGATCCAAGGAAGCGCTCAAAGTCAGGGGTTTTTATAAGGAGAATTGTGACCGCAGGCTAGGTCGGACTTTGGGAAAACAATAGATTTGGAGCTGGAGACAAAGCCTCCGAAAGGTCAGAATTTGAGTGATTGAATTAGAGCCAAATTTATCAATAGAGTAGCCGGTATGCAAACGCGGAATACTTGAGCATTGTATAGCTCGATCATCAAGCTGCCAGCTCGGGGAAGAGGATCATTTGAGAGTTGCTCACATACCTAATGGAGGTACTTGCCTTGAGGTCTCCTAAAGCAGCGAGTCGGCTATTTTCTGGCCTGCCTGTATTGTCTAGGAATATTACGGCGATTATCGGCCTAGCCTGTATGCGTGCTTGTCCGGGGGCCTCGCAAGCATGTGGAAGGGATATGTGAAGCTGAATTAGTGATATCAAATGATATTTTTTATATCCCCAAAGCTCGGGCTAGCCAGGGCAGTAACACAAGGACTACTGAGTCTGAAAGACTTGAGAGCAGGGAAAGCAGAAGGAAAGAAGCAGTTATGCTGCACTTGGTCCTGAAGACTGCACTTCGGGAAGAAGCGAAGATAGATTAGCAGACAAAGAAAAAAGGACTGGGGGAACCTTAAACTAGCAGCCTAACAGACACCAGTCAAAGGTGGGACTTCTCCAAAGAGAACCTCAGAAGGGGACTTAATTATAGGGCAAACCATGCCGGCGGGGGGGCAGACCCTTTTTGGAAAAGCACAAATGGCTGAATCAGGCAGATGGGGCAAAAGATTTTGATGGCAGTGTGATCAGGAATCAGGAAAAGGATAAGTGTGAGAATGGTACAATTATGGATTTGTTTGAAATCTTCCTGTTTTCCTGAACCAGAGTTATCAATCAACCAAAAACTCTTTCTTTGAATTTTCCAACAACTGGGTGTCAAATTAAGTTGGTAGCCAGTTTTTAAGACTTGGTTTTCCGTAGGATATGCAAACCACAGGGGGTTTTGCTCTTCTCAGGAGATGCCTTTTGTTCTCCTTGCAAGAGCCATTACGTTGAACTTAGCCATGCTCTGGGATCGTCTCTGACCTGTTTGTCCAGTCAGTTCCTCTTCTGTATGGCCTTACCCAGTCACTGTATATGATCTCCATTTGATGGCAATTAAACATACCTGCCAATATATATATTTTGCCAATTAGACTATCAGAACAGTGGAGTTACACCATCCTTTTCCGCCAGACTGACTTCCTGCCCTCAGTAATATCCTCCAATTCCAATGGACAATGTTTGAAGTTTAAAACATTAAAATTATTAAAAGTCTATATTGTTGTTGTTGTTGTTGCATGCCTTCAAGTCATTTCCAACTTATGGTAAACTTGGCCATTTCCGCACTAGACTTTTATAGCGCTATGATTCTACTTGAAACATCCTATGGAATCCTGGGGTTTGCAGTTTTGGGAGGGGCCAGCTGGCCCCTCCCAAAACTGCAAACCCCAGGATTCCATAGGATGTTTCAAGTGGAATCATAGCACTATAAAAGTCTAGTGCAGAAATAGCTCTTGTCACAGGGTTTTCTGGTGCTGAGAATGCATGGCATGCCCAAGGTTACCTAGTGGGTTTCCATGGCTGAGTGGGGAATCTAACCCTGGTCTCCAGTGTCACAGTCCAGTTTCCAAACCATTACACCATGCTGGCTCTATAATACAAACCTTAAAAATAGTACAGTATTAAAAGCCCATCCCAATCAGTTTCTAAAAGCCTAACAGCATAAAAATGTTTTAACTTGCCAGCAGAAGGAGAATAAGGATGGAGCCCTCCTGGCCTCCTTAGGGAGGGAGTTCCAAAGTCTGGTAGCAACCACTGATAAGGCCCTCTCCTTTTGTTCCCACCTGAGAAGGTGATGGAGCAGAGCAAATGGCCTCTCCATAAGACCTTAGAGCACTCACGGTCTCATAAGAAGAGATATGGTCCTTATAATAGCCTGGATCCAAGGCATACAGGGCTTTATAGGTCATCACCAGAACTTTAAACTGTGCCTGAAAATTGACTGGTAGTCAATGAAGCTATTGCAACAAGAGTTGTGTGTTCCAGGTACTCACTGGCTACAGTGGTTTGGAAATTCTTTAAGTTCTAGTCTAATAAAGTAGCTTTTTTCCAGTGGTAATTTTTCTGAAGTTTCTAACTTCAGTGAAGATGTTCTCAGAAACAGCACAACTCTGGTATCTCTATTTCAATCAAGACATGGAGGTTTACTCACTGCAAAGGTGACAAAGGAATCAAGGCAGAGGGCTGTTTTTTGTTGTTTTTCTTTTACTGCTGTTACTTACACAGTTCTTTTGACAGTTCCTCCTGCTCTGATCATCTTAAGATCAATGGAACAGTTCAGACAGGTAGCCCCAAGCTATCTGTGTTAATTAGATTTGCTAACAATAGAAGAAGTTCCATTATTGCTAAGGTAGATAAACCTATAGAGAGGCAAGTCATTAAGTGACATTCCTAGAAAGGAGCAAATGCAAAGCAAGTTTTAAAAGTTTCAAGACTTACTTAGAGCATAACTGCACGTTATCATTAGCATTCTTGTTGCAGTTCCCTAATTACTTTACCAACAGGTAATATGAATGTGTTCCTGTCATAATTGCTTGACTGTATAAGGAATCAAGCACTTTTTATCCCTAAAATTAATTACCATATGCCCTCAGCATACTCTCCAATTGCCCCCATTTTGCAGGTACAGTCCTGATCAAGCCTCTTTTAGCCCAATTTTTCAGCTGCATTTAATAACTTTTGCCATCTTGCCCATACTCTGATGGTGCTTGGCCACATGTACCCAAGTTTTCACCTGTGAAATGTTGGAGCATATGCCTCAGCCATATAGAACTGCAACTCACAGGGTTGTCTTATCCATTAGGTACTTTAGGCCACAGTGCCTAGGGCCTGAGAAAATTTTAGGGTCTATGGAAACAGGATTTTTAGGGTCTATGAAAACATCCCTAGTGGTACATCAAGGCGAAGCAGGGAGTCACATACAAGAATGCCTAGAGCCTATAAAACCTTTATGCAGCCCTGCTGCAACATGCATATCTACAACTATAACTGACCAATATGTGTTAGCATTCCTCTTAGATGCAATGATTCTTTGGTATATTGTGTTTTAGGCATAACATGATGATGACGATGACGATGACGATGACGATGATGATGATGATTGCTGTTAAACGCAGATCAAAACTTAAATCAAAGAATGTTAAGTTCTATTGCAAATCTTCCCTGTATCAGAAAATCTCAGGTTTGGGTACAATCAATAAATTCAACTGAAAACAAGCTGAAATAATTCAAACACTTGGATCCAACATGTACACTTCAGTTTTCTGACTCAAGAAAATGAAAGCTTCAAACTGATGGATAGAAAAACAAGGCCACAGTCTCATTCAGGTGGAAAGTCAACACCAAAATATGGGCTATGTCAGCACCAACTGGGTCTCCAGTCTCCTGGCCAGACTCTCTCCCAGCCTACATGAACAGTCAGCAGCTGATGATTATGGTCTGTTCAGCTGCCAATCTGGGCAGTCCCCTCTCACCAGCAAGCAAGGCTGCAACAAGGAATTGTACAGTGGTTCTCCTTCTGATTATCACAGCCTCACTCACTAGTGGGATGGGACTGGAAACATCATCCTTCTTTTACCCCAATCAGCAGCTAAATAGACTTCCCTCACTCAACGAGGCTACTGGCTGTTAAGCTGGGCAGAGGATATTTACGTAGTTTTACAAAATTGTTGTTGTTGTGTGCCTTCAAATAGTTTCTAACTTATGGCAACTCTAAGGCCATTTCCACACTAGACTGTTATAGCGCTAGTATTCCACTTTCAACAGCCTATGGAATCCTGGGGTTTGCAGTTTAGGGAGGGGCTAACAGTCTATAACAGTCTAGTACAGAAATGGCCTAAGACAAACCTATCATGGAGATTTCTGGGGCTGAGAGTATGTGATGCACCCAAGGTCACCCAGTGGGTTTCCATGGTTGAGCAAGGAATCGAACTCTGGTCTCCAGGGTCGTAATCCAATGCTCAAACCACTATATAACACTGTCCATTTTACAGAATACAGAGTAATTAATGATCCATAACTCTGGGTTACGAAACTGTAAGTCCAGTACAGAATGTCAGCCATCAGTAATAACAACAACACATCAACCATGCCATAACTAGTGACCAACAACAATGCCACAGGAATGCACAATCCCATATGCAAGCACAGTGTAGGTGTATGCTATACTCAAAGCTGGCAAAGTTTCTTTGGCACGTGTAACAGAATATGAATGTGAGAATGAATATGATGGTTAATATGGCTTTAATACAGAATAGACAGCTTCTTTCAATGGGCTCTATTACTTTGCTCAGTAGGCAACAGGTGGCCAAAGGCTGGCTTGCAAACCCACAAGGCTGTTTCTGCAACCCTCAACCATCCCAGTTCATCCTTTTCTTGGCCATAATGAGAGGGTGTATGGACTATCCAGAACTGGCACGTTAAATTTAAATAGGTTGCAGGACTCTTACTTTCATCAGTGACTATCCCAATTCTGAACACCCTTCTCAAGGAGGCTAAGCCTATGCCATCTTTGCTGTCCTTCCACCGCTAAGTCAGAACATTCCTACTGATGACCAACCATGGAATAACAAGACCAGACACAGAAGATGGGCTAAATGAGGGCCACTAGCTTATTTAAGTTGAGTTAGCCTGAAAATGAAGCAAGACGGTGGGGAGCAACCTGATGCAGGTCTAGCTGAGGCCAGGGACTTGACACCCTTCTCAGCCTTCCCTTGGGTGAAATACCCAAGCTCTAAGGGCAATCCAAAATATTTTCGGTTGCTCCCTGGCCAGCCAAATTTGGACGGTAACCCAGGGGGCTGCCACCCAAGCCCCAGAACTCTATAAGTGAGAGCCCAGATCCCAGATAAACCTCAAGGGTACCTTCCTTCCCCAACCCTCAGGCCTCAGAATCCTATATGGGGAGGTTTCAGAGTCCTACCCTACACCCAAGCAGTGCCAAAAGATGACCGCCAAAGACTTATATTCTCCTCCCACTCCCCACTACGTGCCAGATAAGAGCTTATTTAAAGACACCACCCAAAGCCAATTGACAAAGTCCCACAGATACAGTAGGGGGTAATGGAAAAAAAAAACGTAAAAGGGGAAAAAAATCTACCTGGCCCTGAGTTAACCAGAAAAGTCTCACACTGCACTAGGGGATGGGCTACACTCTGAAGATCCAAGGAGGCATTTGAGTGGGAGGTCTGACCTTAAATAGTCCCTGGCTCTGCCTCCATCGTGTGCTGCATTCTGGCCAGAAGCCAATTGCTCTAGTCTCTCTCAGGGAGTTTATCAAAGTCCACTCTCCCTCATTCACCACATAAGACCAGGTAGTCCAACAGACTTTCAGGTATTGACTACAATGGGCTTTTAATGATGTATTGTTTGGGGTGTTTTATATCCTGTCTTTTAAGAAATGTTTAATTATTGTTAATTCTAGGGATTGTCTAAGCACTTTTTAAAATAACTTTTCTATATATTTCACTAATGTATTTGTATGTTTTTAATCTTGTTTTAATATTCTGTAAGCCTTGAGTCCCAATATTGGTTTCTGTCCTGAGCCCAACGCTGTTTAATGTCTTTATAAGTGATTTAGACAATAAAATAGATGGCATACTTAACAAATATGGAGATGACACCAAATTGGGAGTGGGAGTAGTAAGTACCTGAAAGACAAGAAAAGAATTCAAAATGATTTGGCTAGATTGGAGAGCTGGGCTAAAACTAACAAAATGAGTATCAACAGGGAAAAATGCAAGGTGCTATCTAGGCAGGATAAACAAAATTCTCAAATGTAGGATACCTGATGCAAATGAAGCCTGACTTGAAAAGGATCTGGGGTCTTGATAGACTGTTGCCCCATTGGTAAACCCTGTCCTGGGGTCTACAACTTTGATATAAAATATAATCTAACATGCCAGAGAGATCACCCGGATGAGCATGTAGGCAGCAACAGCTGTACGATCGGAAAACCAGGTCAGGCCAGTAAACTCCCCCATCATGTAGCCACAGCCTCAAGCTGTGCCAACCCACAGTGGACAAAACGTCCTCAGCCTTTGAGGAGCCAACTTGTAGGGATTAAGGTGCTTTCCCACAAGTTGGGCACTGGTAGCAATAAAATCTTATCAGGCAAGGACCATCTACATAAACTCACACTGCAACCCAAAGTGGCGGAAGATCCTGAAACCTTGGTAACACCTTGTTATCTTCTAATACCGAAGAAGGTGCCGGTGTGGTGTTGTTTTTCCATTGCCATTCTCTTTGTTCTCCCTGGGAGAGGATTTGCCCTCAAGGTACATTTTCCCTACAAATAGTCCCCATTTTTGGCTGGTTCTTTGGATAACTCCCAGTCATACCAACAGACCATTCCCTCCTCCTCCCCGGCAGCCAAGTAATCCCCTCAGTGTCCTTCCATTGAGCTTTACTTCTTTCGCTGCTTTCTCGGACCTAGGACTTCAGGAAAAGGTGCAGTATCACCCAGACTACAAATCCTCTAATAACCCCTCTATCTAATGTCCACTCTTTGCCTTTCTATAGGGCTTGAATGCGTGTATGAGTGTATGCATTGATGTGTGATATTTCCTTTCAATAAAGTCATTTATTGGATCTTTTTGTGTGGTTTTTGGCTTGGCCTGATCCCGTAAAAATTGGGTAGAAGATCTCGCTAGGTTACCCTGCCTCTCGTAGTGCTATTGCTTGTGTTCTGTTGAGTTTACCTTCCCCATCACTTGGAACACATCAAGGCGTCCCTTGGGGACCCCCAAAATTTCAGGGTAACAAGACCACAAGCTAAATGTGATTCAACTGTGCGATGAGGCAGCCAAAAAAAGCCAGTGCAATTCTGGGATTCATCAACAGGCACATATGGTCCAGATTGAGTAGTAGTAGTGCCACTCAATTCTACTTTGGTCAGATTTCACTTGGAATATTATGTCCATTTTTGGGTACCACAGTTCAAGAAGGGTATTGATAACAGAGGAGGGCAACCAAGATGATCAAAGGTCTGGAAATCTTTGTGAATGAGTTAGCAGAAATGGATACACTGTCTACTTTGATTACAGAAAAGTCACTAGCAACTTTAGTGAAAAACTGGAAATCCCCGATAGACTTTTCGAGGAAAAAAAGAAAGTGAGACGGTAACCACCGGTTTTGAACATCAGTTTGGATTATTTATTAGAAGAGGTGTAACATCCAGTTAGTAAAGACTGAGGTAGGACCATAGGATATATGTGCATGACTGGAGAAAAGATAGTTGGAAGTCACTTTTAGAGAGATTTGTAGTTTATGTGATAGTATGTTCATTTTCTTTTTTGTGTGTGTTTTTATTACACACATGCTTGTGTCTGAATTGTAAGTTTGTTTGTATTTAGTTGGTTTATTCTTTTGTTTGTAGCTTATTAGTACTCTGTTATGTTTTGTGACAGGAGTGTGTGGTGCAATTTTAATATATGTAATCTTTAATCATTTTTTAAAGGTCTGGAAACCAAACCTTATATGTCTGAAGGGATGTCATGTGGCAGATGGAGCAAGTCTGTTTTCTGCTGCTCCAGGGATTAGAATTTAAATCAGTGGATTGAAATTACAAGAAAAGAGATTTCACCTAAACATTAGGAAGGATTTATTTAGTGTAAGAGCTGTTTGAAAGTGGAATAAACTGCCTCAGAGAGTGGAAGATTCTCCATCCTCAGAGGTATTTAAACAGAGGTAAGATGGACATCTTTCAGGAGCACTTTAGTTGTGTATTCCTGCATGGCAAGAGGTTGGACTTGATGACCCTTGGCTATTCTAGTTCTAAGATTCTATGATTATATTAGCTTCAACAGGCAGGATATAAATGAATATGATGATGATGGTGATGATGATGATGATAAAAATAATAGCAACATTAAAAAATACCTGTTTTTCAAAATCATGAGGTTACCATTTCCCAGCCATTTCCTCTCTCTTTTGAGGGGAGTGCTTTCGACAGTTTGTGTAGCTTCCAAAGGATCCCAAGGGTACAAAACTGACCCCTAGACATGCTACAGTTGTCCATTTCTAAATTAGAGGAACTCAATCTGATCAGTAGTGGAATAATAACTATGAACCAGGAGCACTTAACTGAGGCCATTTCCGCACTAGACTGTCATAGCGCTATTATTCCACTTTCAACATCCTATGGAATCCTGGGGTATTTCAGGAGTTTCAGGAGAGGCCAAAATTGCAAACCCCAGGATTCCATAGGATGTTGGAAAGCCGAATAATTGCGCTATGACAGTCTAGTGCAGAAATAGCTTAAGGGTAAAGAGCTCCTATATCTCTGTTTCAGAGGAAGTCTGAGATGCTGATCTCAGTTTACAGTTCAGGGGCTGTCTTTCGTGTGTGGGGGGGGGCACATGCGCTTGTGCGTGCGTGTATCTGTTTGTTTTCAATGGGAGGAATTGAGGCCAGCAGTGTCCTGCCAAGTGCTTTTAACCTTTCAATGTTCTTAAACTGTTTGCTGAACAGCTTGAAGGGGAAAGACTGTGGTTTTCTTAGGAAGCCTGGCTGGACCCACGGTAAAAAAAAACAAAGAAAGAGGCAGGGAAGGAGCCTAAGGGTGGAAGGTGGGAGGAAGAGCAGAGCTAACTACCTGCAGAGGGCTGAGAGACCAGGTTTAGCTCCAACTCAGCAATCAGGCCAGAAAAGAAACCTGCTTTAAAAACACATCTTGAAAAGTTTTTAAAAAGTGTTTTTCTTTTGTGACCCTTTGTGACCTTCCTGTTGCTGCCCAGTCATTCATTGCCATCACCACAGACCGATTCCAGTTGCTATAGTTTGGGTGCTGGTGGTTGTCCAGGGGCCCTTCCGCGCTACACTGTTATCGCACTACGATTCCGCTGTAGCTGCCTTAGCAAAATCCTATGGAATCCTGGGACCTTCCATTTAGGGAGGGGGATTCAGAATTCTCGGCAGGAGTGTCACACCAACCAACAAATCCCAGGAGTCCATGGGACAGAGCCATGGCAGGTGAAACGGAATCATGGTGCTCAGAAGTGCAGCTACCAAGGGAAAGAGGCAAAATGAGGACATTGCCCACCCAAATAAGAACATTACCCCCCTCCCCCAAAAAAGAAAACCAATCCCCAGCACTGCAATATTGTCAAACTTCAGTTGAGCATTTAGTAATACAAAGAAAAGGGGCAGGCCAAGCTACCAAGAGAATTCAAACACAAGCTAGTACAAAAGATGTGAATGATATTCAATTTCTCATTCTCTGCAATACTGGAAATTTGAGTACTGAAGGAAAATTTTATTTGAGGGGGTAGAATTTTTATTTTGGGGGGGCAATGTCCTTATTTTTCCCCCCTATAGCCACACCCCCAATAGTAGTATAAATGTAGGGTGTGAAAGGGCCATGGTTCCATATGCGTTTGGTTTCAACTTTTTACTTTAATTTTTCATCTTCTCTATGCCACTCTTGCCTTGTAAGAATTCCTCTGTAAGGCCCCGCTTTGGGGGTCCCCAATATCAGTATGGTTTGGATGGGCACCATACCTAATTGGCATCATATGTATTTGGCAACACTTTTTATTGGCTCAGATATCAAATTCAAGCCTGAAAGGTGACAGAGAGGTCAAACCAAGTGAGGGAAAGAATTTGACTGTAAATGTGAGAAGCATAGGTCAACTCCGAAATTCCTCCAGGTAAGACTGAGTCATTTGTCAGGCAAATACACACCATTCCTGTGGATAATAGGCTTAAATAGAAGGTGGACTTTTCCAAGGAATCCAACTGTGAGGAGCCCACCAGGACCCTGATTGACAGATATCCATCCCTTGTACACCTGGATTCTTTCGTCTGTCCTCACAGCACCCACAATAGACAGCTATTACAACATTCATCATGTCTTTGTCAATCAAAGCACTAAGCTCATCAACAGGCGAAAGATTCATTGTCCACAACAGGTTCCCTTTGTCTTGCGTCTGGAACCTTCACAGCCACGAGCCATTTTCAGGGTATAAATATCCCTGATTTGAGGAGACCCAGTGCAGTCTCTTGAAGATCTACCCGTCACTCTGTCCGTCTGGCTCCTGAATGAGAACTGCCCTTAGGTCCTACCTAAGCCAAAATACATTTCTACTCTTCACTACTCTTCTGGACTGTAATTATAAATCCCCCCAAATCCCTCAGCCTCTCTATAATTTTTCCTCCCTTTCTCTTTCAGATAGCTCTTGTGTGAATGTGTGATTGTGTGTATCTTGTGTGCATGCATGAGTGAATTTCCCTCAATAAAATCATTTTATTAGACAATTGCGTTTGAATATTGACTCAGCCTGACCCCATACACACTGGGTTCAAGATCTCGCTAGGTTGCCCTGCCTCGTGCATTGCTTAGCTTGTGCTCTTGCTAATTCCCATTCCCCAGTATTTTGAGCACATTGAGGTGTCTCTCATGGGACCCGAGAAATCAGGTAACACCTCACCTGGGAATGTTCTGTCTGTGTTGGTTGTTGTTCTTACCTGCTGTCAACTTGACTTTGCATTATGGCACCCCTATGAATAAAATACTTCCAAGTCTCCCTGTTAATAACCATCCTGCTGGACTCCTGCAGACTCCAGGCTGTGGCTTCCTTGGTGAGTTTATCCACCTGCGGTGTGGTCTTCTTCTATTTCTACTGCCTAACACCTTACTTATTTTCTTTTGTAGTGAGTTCTGTCTCCTCATGATATGTTTGATACATGTTACATCACAGGATGTGTTGTGATATATTTGAGGGAAATTGAAATAAAGAGAAATGCTTTTGAAAAGGAACGTTTTACTTATTGCATCTTACTTTTCCATTGCTTCTTAGTAATATTGATAGATTGATTGAATTTATATCCATCTTTCACCCAAATGGGATTCAAGGCACCTCATAAGAATTTTAAAAGATGCTGCTAATTTATTAACTTACAAAAGTTAAAAGGAATTCAATATTATTATTATCAAAGCACACTTAAATAGAGTAAAAACACTTAAAACATATTTAAACATATGTTATTGGTGTAAAAAGCTTCAGACTGATCAGAGAACAGCATAAAACTTAAGAAATTGCTCTCAAAACGCCCCTTTAAATTCCCTCAACAAGCCATTTGTAACCAGAAAATGTTATTCATTATTACCCCAGAGAAAAAAGAGAACATTATTCCCATTCATTGGTTGCAATCCTGTTGGTGTCTTACACTTATGTAGTTTCCCTACCAAAATGAATAGACACTTTCATCTGATAGAGAATTCTAAACTGAGTTCAGAGTTATTGAATGATTCTATCTATGATTCTATGATGAGATGTCATGTCAAGGAGAGAGCAGGCTTGTTTTCTGCTGCTCCAGAGACTGGGACAAGGAGCAATGGATTCAAACTGCAGGAAAGAAGATTCCACCTGAACCTCAGGAAGAATTTCCTGATGGTCAGAGCGAATATGCTGCCTTGGAGTGTGGTGGAGTCTCCTTCTTTGGAGATTTTTAAGCAGAAGCTGGATGGCCATCTGTTGGGAGTGCTTTGATGTGTGTGCTTGCATGGCAGGGGGTTGGACTGGACGGCCCCTGTGGTCTCTTCCAACTCTATGATTCTATGATTCTAAATCTGCATGAAATGCCAATGTGCACACAGATGGGCACACCCATACGGATGGCCTTGTGCACTCCATTGTGTGTGTCCATTCAACAGTTCAATTGACTGTGCAATGTTGTCATTCAATGTGAGGGTTGCATAGCACAATCAATGCATTATTCCACATGTGTGGATACACACTACACGGGCTTGATGTGGGATCTTAGCCATTTGGTTACTTCTGAAATTCGAGTTTCTTACATTCCCAATGCAAATAAAATAAAATAGCTCATTGGGCTGCAATCATCTTGGTGACTTACACTATTGGAAGCGGGAGTGTTGTGCTGATATAACTACTTTTACTGACATTGCATAAGGAGGTGTCCAGTACCCCCTTGCATAATGGTTTTCTTAGGTTGTGCAATGGCTGCTGAATGGTGCCTGGTAACAGCTCCATCTCTCCAGTTCCTTCATGCCCACTCCCAGCTGACTCCTCTTTCTGTACCTCTTTGCTGGCAACCTTTTGTTTTCAGCTTCCCAGACCTTAGCATTATACTCACCCAACGTCAAATAGGCTTTTGGCCATTATGCATAGCTAACCTACTTGGAATTCTTTCCTTCTGAGCTGTTTAAAAGCTTAGCTGGGAGTTTGTGAATCAAGTAGCATCAAAGGGGATTCAGTAGCCTGGGTAAGAATGCCATGTGCAGAACAGCATGAGCATTGCAGGTTGAAATGGGTACCATGTACATAAATTACAATATATGTTTCTGTCCTTAATAGCTATTAATTTCTGTGAAGAGCTTACAGTGGTGGGATTTTGATCATTGTAAGTAACTGTGAATGTATTAACAGAATATTAATCAAGGTTGAAAGAAAAAACTCCATTTCTACCATAGTGGCATCTAGTGGCTTTATGTCAGTAGAATGGTGAATCTACTGGAGGATTTAGTGCAAACTTTAAAGGAGTTCTTCAAGTTGCTGTACCTGTTTGGGAGATGGGGTCTACAGCCTGGATTCCTTTAAATGTAGACTGAAGGACAGAGTGAATTTACTCCCCCATTGACATAGAAGCCACCAGCTGCACTAATGTTGTAAGACCCTGTTGTTCTGAACAGTACACAGAAAACAACCTTTCTGCCCTACAAGGATGTGGTAGAAGCAAGCACAGACCAAGAAAATGAAGGCAGCAGGGACCAAGCAGGAGGCAGGAAATTATCTGAAAGACTGAGAGGGTAGAAAGAAAAAACATGGGAAAGAGAATTGGTAGAGCAAAATGAGCTGCAGATGGAATAGGAATTCCAGAGATGAGAAATCACATATTGATCTGACATGACAAGCCAGATCTTTGTCTGCAGGCATTGGCAATGAGCACTGCTCTCTTACATCAGCCTGGTTGAGTGCCATGTGTTTTGATGGTGCTCTATAAATAATAAGCAATGAAAAGAATTTCTTCCAGCTTTGCGTATCCAAGTGTCCAAAGAGGACAATCATCTTACTCAGCTTGATGCTCTTGAAATCTAATACTTCCCAAAATGAATTGTGTCTTTCAAAAATGAAGCCATCCATTTGGCTGTGTCCACCTCTCTACAGCCCTCTCCATGTGGGGAAGCTCTTGAGCATGTCCAACAAGACTCTCTCAGAGGGCAACAAAACTATGGTGGTGGTGATGGTGTTACTGAACTTTGTACAGAAAGTAGGCTAGGTGGTTCCTCCTTACAGAAGAGGCAGACAACTTCTGGCCTTAGGCAGATGGGCCTGAATCCTATCAGTTGACCCCTTGAATCATTTGTGGAATGATAAGTCAACACATAGGTAAATCCCACAGAATGAATACTTCTACTCTAGCTGGGACACATGAACAGATTCAGTCAGTTGTTGACCTGGAGTTCCCATCAGGGCAATATATTGGAAATGATAGGAAACAGAGTCCAATAACAAAGGAAAGTACAGAGGATGCTAATAGAGAACATTAACTATGTTTTCTCCTCTTACATAGAGATTGCCTGCCCACTGATACTATATTTATCAAAGAACAGTACCATTTTATGGGTTGTTGTGGGTTTAAGGATCCTCTGAAGATGCCAGCCACAGATGCAGGCGAAATGTCAGGAGCAAATACCACTAGAACAGAGCCTCATAGCATGAAAAACCCACAACAACCCATGGATTCTGGCCGTGAAAGCCTTCAACTTTATACAGTACCATTTTATTTTGCACTTTTGTTTCTAGTTCTGGACATCACGGTTCAGTAAGAATATGGACAAGCTCAAATACCTCCAGAGGAGGGCAAACAAAATGACGAAGGGTCCGGAAATTATAGGATGAATGGTTGAGGGAACAGGGCATGTTCAACCTGGAGAAGGAAAAATTAAGAAGTGACATAGCAGCCATCTTGAAATATCTGAAGGACTACCACATAAAAGATGGAGCAAACTTCTTTTCAATTGCTCTCTAGGATAGGACCAAACCAACTGAGTCACATGACAAGAAAGAAGATTCTGACTAAACGTTAGAAAGAACTTCCAGATGTTAAGAGCTGTTTCATAGTAGAAGAGATTACCTCAGAAGATGGTAAATTGGACAGCCATTTTGAAGCAGCACTTTAGCTGTGGATTTGCTGCATTGGTTGGGGATTTGACTAGATGACTTTTGGGACTCCTACCAACTTTGTGGTTCTATGCTTCTTTTATTTTCTTTTGTAATACAGAATGAAGCCTCCAATTTTAATCAGAGAAAATCCCATGTCACCTGCATATCAAAAGTTTGAAGGCAGAACTGAGAGAATAAGCCATGATGAAATGAAAAGCAATTGTCTGCTTTCTATGTCTCCTTTCACTCATGCATGCACACACACATATCCCATCATAAACTACCATGGAAAATCTCGTTATTTCCTGTTACTCTTAATTCCAGTCAATTTCTCTTTGCTTCAACTATAAAATTAATATCTTCCTTGCCACCTGCAAGGCATAATGTTCTCTCTCACTGGTGACAGAGTGCTTGAATTATTTGCACATGCTACTAACGCAAAAGAGATTTAGTAGGATTAATATGGAGAATAAATGAAAAAATTGTTAAAAGAGGGCAAGGGAAAATAACCTGTGGATGAATCTCTTTCACAGCAGTGATTGATTTTCCTCAATTTAGCTCTGAAGGAGGATGTGTATGTTTTTCAGATTTAGTTTGGAAAATAATGTTTATAGGTGCAGACTAAATATTTTCTCATCATTAGTCTCACTACTGACAAACACAAGGGGTGAGTGAGAGAATATGTAGGATATAATTACTCCACATGAGATCCCAAGGGTAATTTGGAGGTCTCTCTGTGACTTTTTACTCTGCGTGGAACTACCTACAGAAACCACTGTGTTAGATCCAGAACCAGTTTGGGCGTCAATCGGAGTATGCTGCATCAATAGGAGTATGGTGTCTAGATCAAGGGAGGTAATGGTACCACTGTATTCTGCTTTGGTAAGACCTCATCTGGAATACTGTGTCCAGTTCTGGGCACCTCATTTGAAGAAGGATATCAACAAGCTGGAGCGTGTCCAGAAGGGGGGGACCAAAATGGTGAAGGGTCTGGAAGCCATGCCCTCTGAAGAGTGGCTTAGGGAGCTGCAGATGTTTAGTCTGCAGAAGAGAAGATTAAGAGGGGACATGATAGCCATGTTTAAATATTTGAAGGGATGTCATGTTGAGGAGGGAGCAGGCTTGTTTTCTGCTGCTCCAAGACTTGAACAAGGAGCAGTGAATTTAAACTGCAGGAAAAGAGATTCCACTTAAAACTCAGGAAGAACTTCCTGACGGTCAGAGCTGTTCAGCAGTAGGATATGCTGCCTCAGTGGAGTGTGGTGGAGTCTCGTTCTTCGGAGGTTTTTACGCAGAGGCTGGATGGCCATCTGTCAGGAGTGCTTTTATTGTGTCTTCCTGCATGGCAGGGAGTTGGACTAGATGGCCCCTGTGGTCTCTTCCAGCTCTATGATTGTATGATTCTATCATTCTTTAAAAAAAAATAGAGTTCAATTTCCATAAGATGACACATGGATGTCTGAAATCATCATTCCTTAAATAGTCTTGAAAGCTCAGTCTGGAGGTGTTGTAAATATCAAGAGGAACCAAAAGATTCTGTGATAGTGCGTACAATGAAGTAGGGTTTCCGACTCTCAGGGCACTGGCTGATGCCTTGGGGAATTGCTATATTTCTCTGGGTCTCTAGCTGGGAAGACAAAACTGAGAGAAACTGGGGCTGGAGCAGCAGAAACTTCATTTCTTCTCTGTGGAGTGGCTTTAAAGCAACAGTGGACAACTGCTGAGGGTTGGGGGCCTCACACTGGTCTCTGATGGAAACTCAGAGAGCCATGGTCCCTCTTTCTGCAAGAAAGAATTTAGTTCACCAAAGAGTCCCCTCCATGCTTACTAGATGGCCTAAATACCCTAAAGGCACCAGATCAGTCTGATCTTGGAAGCTAAGCAGAAGCTTGCTTAGTTAGAGGTAGAGGAGTTAAGACAATCAGCCGCCCTGTGGGGACATCCTGGGACACTATTGTCTCTTAAAGGCTGAGTCATCGAAGACTAACTGTGAGTCCATTATTGCTGGAGTTTACTGGTGACTTCATGACTATGACCTGGCTACACCTTTCAGTCTCTTCTGACCTGATTTTACAATCCATGTGTGCAGCCACCTTTTTCCTCTTAGCCAGCATGGCCATGCAGCCATAGCAGAGTATACTTCATATCTATGCCAATTAACTCACATTATGACAATTAAACCATATCAAAGTGTGGGAGTGTATGGCCTGCTAACAACAACACACACCCAAATTTGTGAACCATGGGAGAAATTACCCCCCGATGCCCTAGGGAGTGTTCAGGGCATTTAGGGGGTTTAAAAATTCAAAAAAATTTCAGGGGTGGAGCACCAGAGGATCAATCATCCACAATCTTCTGGGATCTACTGCAGTCCCCGGCCCACAAGTGAACTCCTAGAAGAAAAAGAAAAGTCAGGCTTTCTCTTTCTGCAGCACCACTCCCCATGAGATCTGTTTCCCTGACAAGAGACCTGAGGATATGTGGCAATTTCCTGAGACTACAGCTGGCACTCTGAGACCTGGTAACCAAAATTTGCCAGCCTAACCAAAACAGGGAAGTCCACCCTTCTGCCCTGAAGCATTTCGTGACCAAACAAGTTTTCTGTAAGCCAGGCTGGACCCTGAGGATGCGCCACGGCCCAATGATCACATGCAGCAAACTACAGGAAGAGCCAAAGATTCCATTTTCTTTCCCAATCAGACGCAGCATATTAGCAAACTCCATGGTGTTAATAAACTCGTGTTGCCTTCCAGATGTTGCTGGAATTTCAGCTCCTAGCAGCCCTAGCCAGCATGCAAGACGCAATCCAATATCTGGAAGGCTGCATGAGTCCAACCCAGCTTTAAAAGATCTGCAGCTGCAAATATTACAGCCATCATGAAGCTCCAACCATGCTACTTTATCTATAGAGCCCCTGAAATTCCTACTCCACCCCATGCCTCACACATTAATATTCTTTAATCAATTGAAATGTCAGCCTGTTTCTCAAAAGCCTCAGTCCTGGCAGCTTTATTATCTTTGGGAGTAGTTACCTCACTGGCTTATTCCTGAAAACCTTGCTCATTTACCATATACATTAATGAGCACATTGGGCCTGACTTTGCTATTCCTGAGACTGAAGTCAGCTTCCTCCATTCACTAATCCTCAATTAATTATCAATTTATAGTGTCCTGGATTTCTACCACTGACACAGAGAAATATGAAACTGGTGCTATCTAGTCTGTGGCCAGCCAAGCTCAATACACACTGCCAGCTCTATATGGCAGTGTGTTGGAGTGGTTATAGTGCTAAACTAGGACTTTGGAAATATGGGTACAAATCCCTACCTGGACATGTAGCTCATTAAATGGCCTTGGGGAAGTCTGTATGTCTTGGACCAGTCACAGGGCAGTAAGGGAGATAAAAATGGAAGTAGGAGTGTGTGTACCACCTTGAGTTCTTTGACTGAAAAAAAACTGATATATAGATGATGATGATGACGACGACGATGGTGATGACGGTGATGATGATCACCATTATCTCTCCTGATCTTGTTGCCTTCTTGAGACTACAAAAACAGTAAGATTCAGGCTACAGGCCATGTCAGCACATAAGAAGAACTGTGTTGGGTCTGACCAAAGGCCTATCAAGTCCAATATTTTGGTCACACAGTGGCCCATGAGTTGTCCACAAGAAGTCCACCAGCAGGACAAGAATGCAACTTCATTCTCCATCTTACATTCCCAGGAACTGATAAACAAAGCCTATAAAGATCAGTTTAGGTAGTTGGATAAGTTCTGCTGGTAGAAGAAAAAACTGAAATGTGACATGACTGC
The DNA here is from genome assembly GCA_030412105.1 of Cyclura pinguis. Classification (NCBI taxonomy): domain Eukaryota; kingdom Metazoa; phylum Chordata; class Lepidosauria; order Squamata; family Iguanidae; genus Cyclura; species Cyclura pinguis. The sequence goes on from CM059600.1 coordinate 340,260,002, forward strand.
TCTCCTTAAATATCAAAGGGCTGCCACGTGGAAGAGGAGGCAAGGATGTTTTCTGCTACACCAGAGACTAGGACACAAACGAATGGATTCAAATTACAAGAAAAGAGATTCCACCTAAAGTTTAGGAACACTTGCTTCACTGTAAGAACTGTTCAACAATAGAATAGACTGCAATGGAGTAGACTGGTGGACTCTCCTTCTTTGGACAGAGGTTGGAAGGGCATCTTTCAGGAAGGCTTTAGTTGTGTATACCTGAGTGGCAAGAGACTGGACAAGGCGGCCCTTGTGGTTCATTCCAAGTCTAAGATTCTATGGTTCTGTAATCTATAATTCTGTGATATACAGTAGCCCCTCCACTTCCATGAGGGTTCAGACTGTAGAACCCTCAGGAAAGTGGAAAAACCACGAATAACTCCCCTCCCCCACATGCTCCCCCTCCTATTCCCTTCCAGGGCTCCCCCTTCCCATTCTCTTGCCTTTTGCCCCAGCGCATGTGGCTTCCTTCTCTGTAACTGGGCAAAAGGCAAGGGAATGGGAGGGAGTTGCTCATGCCTTCCCCTCCATTCCCTTGTCTACTACCCCAGAGCACATTCTCTATACCTGGGCAAAAGGCAAGAGGTTGGGAGAAGGAGGAAGAAAGACACATGCACACCTCACAAATAACCACATTTGTGAAGGTCAAACCCACAAATGTGGAGGGAGGACTGTACAGATACTCTCTTATACACCTGGATTGACCACAGTACATGTGAAGAGGATATAGGAATCTTAGTAGACCACAAGCTGGACATGAGTCAGCGGCGTGATGCAGCAGCTAAAAAAGCCAATGAGAGTCTAGGCTGCATCGAAAGGAATATAGTGTCTAGGTCAAGGGAAGACAGAGTACCACTCTTTTTTGCTTTGGTCAGCACCATCTGGAATATTGTGTCCAGTTCTGGGCACTCCAGTTCAGGAAAGATATTGACAAGCTCGAACATGTCCAGAGGAGGGTGATCAAAATGATAAAAGGCCTAGAAACTGTGCCCTATAAGGGCCAGCTTAGGGAGCTGGATATGTTTAGCCTGGAGAAGAGTAGGTTAAGAACCAATATGATAGCTATGTTTGAATATTTGAAGCAATGGGAGTTCCAGAGGCTGGGAGCAGTCACAGAGAACACCTTCTTCCATGTCCCCACTAAATGTACCTGTGAGGGTGATGGAATCAAGAGAAGTTTCTCCCCTGAAGATCTTACTGCTCAGGCAGTCTCATGTGGGAAGATGTGTGTATGTGTGCACACCTTCAAGATGCCTGTCAACTTACTGCAACCCCATGAATTTCACAGCGTTTCCTTAGGCAAGGATAATTCACAGTTTCTTCCTCTGAAATAAAGCCTATAGTACCTGGTATTCCTTGACAGTCTCCCATCCAAGTACTAACCAGGGCTGACTCTGCTTGGCTTCTAAGAGCAGACTGGATCAAGTGTCTTTAGGGGATGACACAGTCCTTCAAATAGCCTGGACCCAAGCTTGTGAGGCTTTATAGGTCATACAGCTTGCACTTCAATTTTTAAACTAGCCTCTCCCAGGAACTGACAGCTGCTGGAGGAGGAGGTTAGGGAACAAAGTGAAGGGCAGGAAAATGGGCTTCTGTACCCTATCCAAAAGTCACAACAACTTGCTTACCTGTTCACATGCCACTAACAGGATGCCAACTTTTTTTTAATTCTGTTATGTCCTGAAATTAAAACCTACTCCAGGTGGGAATAACATGTTTCAGCTGGTGCTGAGAACTGCCAGAAAATAGTGTAGGACAACAGAAACATTATGTGGATTTTAAAAAGAAAAAGATAGAGAATTACAGCAACAAATACTGCAACCTCCTGACATATTTGTCTCATATGGAGAAGTCCAGAGATGGAAAATACCCTTTGCATCCAGACCTGATTCTTCCAACCTGAAATCTCTGTCTTGGGACCTTAGATCTAGCTGCGGGTTGAAAGATCATAAGATTCAGATCAGATTTCTTTCTTTTCTTTTTTCTTTTCTTTTTTCTTTTCTTTTTACTTTTCTGTTTCTTCTCTTATAGGAAGTGTTCTAACACTCGCAGCACAGAAGCATTCCAAAAAATTCAAATGGCTGACTGCTTTGGTGACAGTTTACTGGCCACAATAAAGGCATTGCTTTAATCACATTTGGGTTTTTATGCTTGGTTACCACAAGACACAAAATCCTGATTTTGGAAGATAAACAGAGTCAGCCATGGTTATTAATTGGATGGGGGACTGTCAATGGAGACCAGATGCTGTAGGCGTCAGAGGAAGGAGCTGTCAAACTGTCAGAGGAAGGAAATGCCAAATCCACCTCTGATTATTCCTTGCCTAAGAAAACATTTTGAAATTCATGGGGTTGCCGTGTCAACAGGTGACTTGAAAGCACATTCAGACACCCATATCTCACAAAACAACTTTTGTTTCTCCATCCAGATAAAATTTTTATGGTTAATTTCACTGAAAGTAGTGGGGCAATGCACTGCATTTGTCTTCAATGGGCCTGAAGTTGTAGCAGCTGGAGGTTCCTCTGTCAGCGGGAACGTAGTCCTCCCTGGTTTTAATCCAGACATTAAAGGAGATACCCAAGGGTGCTGAATGCTCTGTTCAGAACAGCTTTGAACTAAAGCTCAGACCTGGAGGGAATTCACTGTCCCCACTAACCTGGAACCCCCCAGCCACCAATGGTATAAATTACGAACACCTCCCTTTGGATTAAAAGACCAAAATGCTTAAGTATGAATATTCAAATCTAAAAGGTTCGATTGTAAAAGGTCCTACTCACAGCTGAACTTTGCTGGAAGTGTTGTTGAATGATTACAGGAAAAGCTTTTTTAAAAAAAAAAATCTTTTGTGCATGGCATTCCATTTAATGAGAGCCACATCCTGTCTCATTGGTGAGCAATGCAATTTGGTAAAGACAGTTTCAACCAACAAATCAATTGATAACTATATGAAAAGTCCCGGCTGACCTGTTTTATATGGGTGGCAAGTTATTTACAAAGGATGGAAACCTTCTTCCATCCAAAAAAATGTAATTACTGATGGAAGATTTATGCTTTGTGCTCCAGTAGGCAAAAGCCATTCTCAAGAGACGATTATAAATCACAAGGCAACATTAGCAGTCACAGACAGAATGTAATGGCATGCAACAAAGTGCTGAAGATAGTTACAAAGACTTGTTTTAAATTCAGCAGAATTATTTTAAAACTCCTCATTGGATAAGATGTGACTATGGATAAGATTGTATGCTAAGCAGCCATGACTGAAAAATAACACAATCCTAAATATTTTTTATAATAAAGTAAGTCTGACTTTTTTTCAGTGGGAGTGTCATTTCCTACCGTGTAAGTACCTGTAGGATTTCGGAAGCAAATTCTATTGTATTTGTTGTACTTTAACTTCCGATATGGAAAACTGAAATGGTGCAATGGCATATAATGTTCACAAACATTTCAATCGCTCAAGGGACAAATCTTCAGCATCTTTGTAGTCCAGCATATGTGAGGGAAGGAGAAATTGTCAGTTTTGCTGAATTGCCACACAGATTAGAGAGATAATAACTTTATGGACTGAGAGAAATGACGAAGAGGTAAGCCGCAATGAGCCCAGAAACAGTGACACAGTGCAGAAGAGGCAACAAGTGGATGAAGAAGAAACTTCAGGAAAGATAGCTTGAGGGAAAAGATAGATAAGGCAGATGGGCAGTTCTAATTAAATATTTGATGCACTATGGGGTTTTAAATCTTGAGTGAAATCTTAGTGGTCCACAGCAACAAACGATATGTAAAGGGGTCCATGATAAAGAAATAGTTACAAACCACTGGTCTATATGAATTTATGGCCCTTTCCACTCCACCCGCTCCCAACCTGCTATAGGGACAGGAGAAGGATGGGACCACAATGATGCTTATGCACGATGTCACTGCGGTCCCATCCTTCTCCCATCCCACTGCAAATCATTGACAGGTTTTCCCCGACAATGACCAGTGATCGTGCCACCATCCTACCACACACACGCACTTACCTTCCCTGCAGAGGGCCTGAAAGCGCAATGGCTGCACTTCCTACCCCAGCATAGCCTGGGACAGTATCCAGCTGCACTGTGGCAGGAAGAGGCAGGGCCATCGCACTTCCTGATGCCGGTGGCAGCTGGTGTGGAGGGGAGCGCTCTTGTTGGGCTCCCCTCCTGGCAGGGCCAATGCCAGGACCCACACCGGATGTCTCCAGGACAAGGTAAAAAGGCCTATATGAAACTGCTGAGTGGGTCATTAAGAGTTTGGGAGGGAGGTGTTACCAATATACTGATGACACTCACTCTACTTATCCTTGCCTCCTGGGCAATGTATATGCCGTAATGGCTAGATGGTGGCCAATAAACTGAGGCTGGATCACAATAAAACAAAGGCTCTATGGATTGGTGGTTCTCAAGTCTGGGAACTGGGTAAACAGCCTGGCAGGATAGTGTTACACTTCCCCTGGAGGAGCTGATGAACATGTTGGCAGTGTTCCTAGATCACTGATATCTCACTGAAGGCCCAGGTGGACTGCTTAGCTTGGAGTGTGTCACACCAACTGCAATTAATCCCGCAGCTATAGTCTGACCTGTAGAGCTACTGTAGTCCATGCGCAGGTAGCTTCTCTATTAGACTACTGTAATATGCTCTGTGTGGGGCTGCCCTTGAAGATTATTCAGAACCTGCAGCTACTGTAAAATGGGTCAGCAAGATTGCTGAACAGAGTACAGTGTAACTAACATATAGCACTGGTCTCAAAGGAGCTGCTGCGCTTCTGTTGATGCAGTGCAGAACCTCATTGGCAATCTGCTTCCAGTTTAAATCCAGGATGCTGTCAATGACATTCTAGGCTTATATAGCTTGGGATCTCAAAACTTGAAGGAATGCTTCTCTATGTATATGCCTGCCTGGGGACTGATGTCTGTAGGACAGGTCCTCTTCTGTGCCCCATGGGTTACAGCAATGTTTTATGGAGGATTTGGGACAGTGCCGCCTCTCCTGTGGCACCCCATTTGTGGAATGCCCTCAGTGTTGGTGCCAAGATTGCCAATGAGATTCTGCGCTGCATCAACAGAAGCGCAGTGTCTAGGTCAAGGGAAGTGATAGCATCATTCTATTCTGCTCTGGTCAGACCCCACTTGGAATACTGTGTCCAATTCTGGGCACCACAGTTCAAGAAGGATATTGACAAGCTGGAATGTGTCCAGCGTAGGGCAATCAAAATGGTAGAAGGCCTGGAAACCATGCCCTATGAGGAGCTGGGGAGCTGGATATGCTTAGCCTGGAGAAGAGAATGTTAAGAGAGGACATGACAGCTATGTTTAACTATTTGAAGGGATGTCATATGGAGGCTGGAGCATGCCTGTGTTCTGCTGCCCCAGAGAGTAGGACACAGAACAGTGGCTTCAAACTTCAGGAAATGAGATTCCATCTAAATATTAGGAAGAACTTCCTAATGGTAAGATCAATTTGACAGTGGAATGTGCAGCCTGGGACACTCTCCTTCTCTGGACGTTTTTAAACAGAGGCTGGACACCCAGCTGTTGGGAATGCTTTTATTGTCTCTTCCTGCATGGCAAAGGGTTGAACTCAGTGGCCCTTGTGGTCTCTTCTAATGCTGTAATTCTAGGATTCTATGGTTCTCTGATATCAAGTCAAAACATGGCTTTTTGTTAAAGCCTTTGGGTCCTGATTTATTATCCAAACATATATGTACATGGTTTTAACTGTTTTAAGTTTTTCAACTATTTAAAACTGTTTTATTGCTTAATATATTTTTATTCTGTTTAAATTATTTCATTGTTTTAAAACTGGAATTGTTTTTAATTGTGCATATTGTTTCATTTGCACACTGTCCTGAGATCCAGCAATATTGGGTTGGATAGAAATATATTAATAAGTAAATAAAAAAAAATGTCTTAATCTTAGATCACTTTCTTATTTTCTGGCTCCTCAAGTTTCTCTTGGGGTAAGTGCTGAATGTAAGTTCCTGCTCTTGATTAACATTATTTCCAACATCCAATGTTTTAAATTGTGCTACAGAACTATAACATCCCTGTGGCTTAGCAACATAATTCCAGTCAGTACTGGTGCCATTAGGAACAAATGGAGAATTCCCTGAAATGCAAAACTATTGCATGGCTTGGGGTAAAAAAAATATGCCTATGTGAAGCAGAACAGACAGTAAGTAGGAAACATCAAAGAGGTTTTTTAAAACCGGAATCTAATTTTTTGCAACACTGGCATGTCATTACTCAAAACTGTGACTTAAAAAATGAGGCAATCACTTTCTATTTTACCTTTCTACAAAATCAATTAGCTTCTACTTTATACATGTGGAAAGCTGCACTGCATACAATCTGCAGCTTAGGGAGTGGGACAACATAGAGCCCCTTTCATGCTGGTTGTGACAGGCCGTGATTCACTTAGGAATACCCTGAATCATAGGCTACAGTGGGTGGGTGGAACAAGAAACTCAAACCATGCTGATGCAACATTTGTTTTTTACTACTACTACTACTACTATTATTATGTTGTTGTTGTTGTTGTTGTTATGCATTGTTTATTTGTTTACATGGTATACAACAAGATTTTTTTTAAGTACAAATAAAACATAAAAAGCCTCAATGTACAAACACAGTTTTGAAATTATAGCATGAAATCATTGTTGAATCAGAACAGTTTCAAAACACATCAGCAGAATAGCACAGCACCCACCTGTTAAAAGCCCTTTCTCAATAACCAGACAATTGCTAAAAGCCTATCTGAATGGAAAGACATTGGCATGCCAGCAGGAGGACAACAGGAGGGGTCCAGTCTAACCTTCCTTGGAATGGAGTTCTGTAACCTGGGAGCAACTTCCAAGAAGGCCCCCTCTTGTGTCCCCCCCAACAAGCCTGTGATAGAGGCAGAACTTGAAAGAAGGGTCTCCCTATAAAATACTAGGGGCTGCAGAGGCCAGCACTGGAGGGCTACCTCATTCCTGCCTTTACACACTTCCAAGCATGTGTCATCCCAGATAGCCATCTCAGTCTGCCTAATGATAAGGCTGACATTGTTTTCCTCTCTTAACCATGAGCCATAAATACAAGACCAAAACAATTCATCATAATCTCGTCCATAAAGGTATTAATCTTGGACTTGTCTCACAATGGGAAGGAGATCTCTTTTCTGAAGCAACTCAAACACTGCCTTTGAAAGTTTACCACCTTACAGCCTGAGTCTATTACCTCATGGCATTACTCAAGAACCCCACCTAAATACCCTAAAGACACCATATCCTGTCTGATCTTGGAAACTAAGCAGGGTCAGAGCAAGTTAGTATTTGGATGGGAGGCCATCAATGAATCTCAAGTGCTCTAGGCTAAATTTCAGAGGAAGGGACTGGCAAAGGAACCTCTGAGTATTCTTTGCCTAAGAAAACCCCATGAAATTCATGGGGTTGCAGGAAGTCATTAGGCCTCTTGAAGGCACATACACACATGATTCAAGAACCTCCAAGTGAATCTCAGGGATCATAAAGAGGCCTTAAGGAAGAGGTGATCTTTCCAGTTCCTCGGAACTAAACCATTTAGTGCTTCCAAATGTTTTGCGTTCTGCCTGGAAAAGAACAGAGAATCACTACTGCTCTTGGGGTACTGAAGTAATGTGTTCCCATCCCCAAGCAGGAAATGTCCCTCCTTATGGCAGTGTGTCATCTCATATATATTTACTTGAGCAGAGCTTGGATACATCGCCCAGTCTAAGAAGATTTTGCACCAGAGCCTCGTTATTACAGCTGACATGCAATCTTCTGTGTTTAAAGGTTCAGCATTCCTGAGCTGACAGGTGAGCTCCTGCTTGCAATAACCATGAATGCACAGCCAGTTGAGATGTCATAGATATGCTAATGAAATAAAAATCATTGCAGAGGGATTTATGCAGAATGCACTCAAGAAGTGTCCAATGTTCATTCTAAAAAATGCCCATTTGTCACCAAGTCAAGATGAATTTATGGAAGACATCATGATATCATGCTTTATAGCTGCTTGCCTCAAGCTGCAAGTAGATGCTTTGCAGCCAATGCAAGATCCCCATATCCCTGGCTACCAGCACATGACATCATCATACAGTTTCTTCTGGGGCCTCAGGGCCAAGGCTTGGAAAAATTAGTTCGGGGAAATACAACTCCGCCAACTACTACGGCCAGTAACGTTCTCTCTCTCACTCTAGATAGATAGATAGATAGATAGATAGATAGATAGATAGATAGATAGATAGATAGAGGGGATCTTATGATGTAGGGCAGGACAGATAGGCAGACAGACAGACAGACAGACAGACAGACAGACAGACAGATATCATGAGATCTCAATGTGGCATACAAATAAAATCAATGCAAACATATTAACATATTTAAAAACATATGCCCAAACAATTTATAGTGAATCACTTAGACCTCAAAGTCCTCAATAAACAGTCTTGTCCTTACATAGCACCTAAATAAAGCCAGCATTGATGCCAATGGGGCCTCCAGGTAAAGGGTGTTCCAAAACTGGGGTGCCACAGCTGAGAAGGGCTTCTGCCACATCATAGAATGAAGTTGGAAAGGGCCTTATGGGCCATAGAGTTAGAAGGGGCCTTATGGGCCATCAGGTGCACCCCTCCTGCTCGATGCAGTATCTCCAGCTAGAGCATCCACAGCAGGTAGCTGTCCAGAGAAGGAGATCACCATCTCTCTAGGCAATTGGTTCCACTGTTGATCTGTTTTCACTGTCAAGAAGTTCCTTCTAATGTCCAATCAAAATCTACCCTCCTGTAACTTGAACCCATTAGACCTAGTTCTACCCTCTGAGTCAGCACTCTCATTTGTGGCAGCCTTGGGGTATTTAAAGAGTGCAGTTATGTCACCCCTCAATCTTCTCTTCCCCAAGCTGAACATTCCCTGTTCCTTCAACCACTCCTCATATGCTTTGTTCTCCATACCTCTTATCATCCTTATTGCTCTTCTCTGAACTTGTTCCAACTTGTCTATATCCTATATCTTAAAATAAGGCACCCAGCACTGAACACAGTACTCCAGATGAGGCACAACTAGCACAAAATATAGGGGAACTATTATTTTCCTGAACTTGGAAACCATGTTTCTATTAATGCAGACTAAGATAGCATTTGTCATCTTTGCTGCAGCATCATGCTGCTGGCTCAAGTTCAACTCATGATCAACGGTAATCCCAAGTTCTTTTTTGCATGTAGTGTGCTGTCTCACCCTGGGCAGCAAGCCAGAGCTTGCTGCTGCACAGCTAATAACTAAGTAACAAGCAAAGAAACAAAACACCTTAAAGTCAGTCACTTACTTTATTCAGTAAGCAAAAGGTCAAAGGCATAAAGAGGATCCAACAGAATCTGAAGACAGAGCAAAATAGTCCAGAGTGAATATGATCCAAGAAATATGACCAGCAGGAAGGTCAGATGAGCATTAATCCTCTTTGCAGGTTAGAGGAACAGTGCACATGATTCCCTTCCACAACACACAAAGAGTGTTTCCACACTGCAGAACTATAACAGTTCAGTGCCATTTTAACTGCAATCCCTATAGAACCCTGAGAGATGTAGTTTGGTCTCTGGCAGAAGCCTAAATGCTTCATGAAGTGAGAAATCCTAGGATTACATAGTATGGAAATATGTTAGTTGAAATAGTATTGAAGTCCTATAAAGCTGGCCCTTCACATTTGCAGGTCTCATTTTCATGGATGTGATTATTTGTGAATTTCTCCAACCCCTGCCCCCCAACCTCAAGAACTTCTTTTCCAAAGACGTCTTCCCTCTCAGCAGCTCCAATCAGGCTGTGAAGCCCTTTAAACACCCACCTCTGGTCCTCCTACTCCACCAGCCACTATCTGGACAGCTAAGGACGGATCACAGTCCGATTTCTCAGCACCACAAAACTTCCCCCAAAGCCTCACACCCACCTAAGGAAGGAGATGGGTGAGAGAGAGGAAGTATACGGCCACCATGCTGATCTATCTCCTCCCCATTCCTTTTTCTGACCTGGTTTGGACCCTGAGTGCCCATTCTCAGCACAATACCTCTGCCCCCATGCCACAGATACACACACACACATTTTGATATTTGCAGTTTTTCCACTTCTGTGGGTTCCTAGGCCCCTAACCCTAGTAAATGTGGAGGGCCAAGTGGAATTGTATAGTGGATACACCGGTAGGGTACCGTTTGAAGCAGAGGCTGAAGTGTACAGTGACTTCCAGTGGCTCCTATTAAAAGGAAAAAAAGATGAGATGGGGTGTACATTAGTATATCAGCACATTAGTACACCAAATATCATACCTAATACCATGGCTTGCATGGAGTCCTTCCACCCAGGCAGATCAAAGGATGTATAAAAACATCACATAAAAACAGAAGTCAAGTGACACACATACCATTCAGGTGTGAGCCACCTTTTAACAAGTTTATATTAAAACCCAGAAGTGTTAAATTAGTCTTTAATAATCAGAAACCAAGGCTCAGTGCTGAAGCTGGAAGTGTGTTCTTGCTAATTATTTGTAACAAGTGTTTGCTGTTTTATAACCATCCACTTCCCACTCCTGCTTGCCTATTAAGATTCAATATCTGATGAGCAAAGTAAGGATGTTGAAAATTTAATTACATCCATTTCCTCTTTTTCTCTTACATGAAGCCACCACTAGAGGGGAGAAAACTCTCATATTTCTACAGCCTTGTAAAATCATTTCTGTAGAATCCAGTCACAGTTATTCCCAGGTAACTTTTTTTCCCATTGTTGGCGAAATTTCGAAGGATCAATTCAAAGACTCAAGGTGAGCTCTAAGGAATGTTGCTAATGTTTAATTGTCTAATCCAAGATAATCATTATTCCCAAATAATCTGTAATTAACATTTGAAATTCTAGAAGGTGTGAGCTTGTGGAAGCTATAAGACTATGAATGTTAAGAAAGAAATTGCAAAAGCAGAGCTACAGTTGAATATTAAGGAAGCAAAAATGGGAACTCTTCCTTGCCCTTGGAAATCTAGCTGCCACCACCTACTGATTTTAACTCCCCTTTCTGTAGTGGGAAGCCACTGGGGAAAGACCCTCTGAACTCAAAGGCTGAATTCTGTCTACAAGCACAACCAACAGGCCTGTGGAAAGTGAGAGTGGACAGAGAAGTTCTTTGAGGAAAGAGTTTTATTCTAAACAGTCAATACAATGACGAAAGATCTCTCGTTCATGAAGGCAACCCCCTTCAGGAATTACTTAGTAGTTTCAAAGTTACGGACAAGCCTAAGTCATTTTAGCCAGAGTTTTAAAAGAACAAAACCCCTAACGCAACTAGCTAACAACATTCCTAATCTACTCACATTATTATCCAGATGCTGGGATGGTGTAGGGGAGAAAAACGGGAGTTTGGGCCTGTTCGGCCCAACCTGCAACCAGCCTTCTGTCTCTGGTTGATGTTCCGTTGTCCCTCTCTGTCTCGTAGTATCTCAGGTCTTTTTAAAACTTCTTGACCAAAGCATCTCAAAGCTTCTCACCTTTTCCCCCATCTGGTCTTGCTGACTGGGCAATTGACTCTCGTGATCTCTGATGTCCTCTGTGACGCTGACTCCCATTAAATATAACCTAACCCAACCGCTCATTTTACCTGGAAAGAGAACTATGGGGAGAGCCCATTATCACAGGGTATTCTAAAGATGACAAGCTTTTCCTAGGGTGGAACTCTGTTGTTGTGTGCCTTCAAGTTGTCTTCAGCCTATTGTGCCTTCAAGTTGTCTTCAGCCTATGGCAACCTTAAGGCAAACCTATCACAGGGTTTTCTTGGCAAGATTTGTTAATGGGACTTTGCCTTTACCTTCTTCTGATGATGAGAGATCATGACTTGCCCAAGGTCACCCAGTGAGCTTCCATGGATGAGTGGCAATTTGAACTCTGGTCTGCAAAGTCCTCGTTCAGCACACAAACCATGACACCACACTGGCTCTCTTGGTAATTCACCATCCTTTTAAAAAGACTTAGGTAGAAATGCAAGAGGTAACGTTTTTGACACCATTAAGATAAAGCAATGGAGAAAATGCTTGAATTCCCACTAGTGTCACAGGTGTCCATGTGGGAAAAGGTGGCAACCTTCTTGTTTCCCTACATTTTTATTCCTCCTTTTGTCCAAAGAGGACATAAATTCTCAGTTCTCCCTGTTTATCCTCTAAACAAGTTCAAACGGAAGGAAAGAAGTTCAAATATTACAAAAAATGACTATGAAATGGGATGCTTCTTCATACCTTGCCAAGTATAGTCAGCACATCCTCATCATCTTGTTCTGGCAGAAATGTATTTAATTTGTGTTATTATAACTCCTTGATGGGAAAACAGGAAGTGCCAGGGGTGTCAGTCAAATTCCCTTTGTCTCCCTTCATCCCCACCCCCACCCCCTCACAGTTTTGTCAAAGTTTGTAGGGTTTACAGCACTTGAGGTGGAAAAGAAGATGACAGATGGGATAGACCAAGGAGAAAAAGAAGAAGCGATTTTTTGAAAAAATCTTCCTCTGAGATTGCAATAACATAAAAATCTTCCTTAATTCCACATCTTTTTGAGAAGTTTACACATTCAACTTATAGTTGAAAAGGGGCAGGAATTAAGAGAGGACCACGTTAAGGTTTTTGTAGGCCCTAGACACTCTTGTATTTGATGTCCCACCTCACCTCAACATCCCACTGGGGATAATTTCATAAGGCCCAAAATCCTGTTTTCATAGGCCTAAAATTTTCGTAGGCTCTTGGCACTGTGCCGAAAGTACTTAATGGATAAGGGGGCCCCAGATCAGGTAGGGATGAAAGCTCACATGTTTAAGAGAATTACCAAGATTCTCCATCAAGGAGACAGAATGTAACTTTACACTCATAGAGTTATGCTCATCACAGAATGATGCTTTGTTAGTTAATTGCAATGTAGTACAAACCAAAGGTGCTACCAAATGTATATGAGCATATGCATGCAGAATGTGCACTGTGCAATGCCAGAGACGTATCTAGGGTGGGGCAATTGGAGTGCATGCCCCAGGCACCAATGCCAGGGGGGTGCAAAAAAAAGTGGAAACCCCACCCACACTCCCCTCCGGGCCTGGTCCGCCAGCCCCCCCACCCCCGCCAGGGTCCTTCCTGGCTTGGGGCAGAGGGGCAGAGGCAGCAGCACCTAGAAGCACAACTTCCACACTTGCCCTAGGCACTGGTGAGCCTAGATATGCCACTGTGCTATGCACACCCATGCTCAAGGTGTAATGATCTATTCTCAATGCAAACATGCACAATATGCGACCATACACCACTTCCACAACCTTGAGCTGAATACAGCCATTCCCCATTGGGTAAAAATATCTGGCCACTTCCATACGAGAATTTATGCATGTATAAGAAGACTCCAGCAAGAGTCTAGCCCAAAAGTATTTTTATTTTCACTTTCCCAATGTACTCAGCAGACCACAACCACTGTACTCTCAAGTAACAGAATGCTCAAAAAAAAAAAGGTGCAGACAGGAAAATAGAAGAAAGGTTAAATCAAAGAAAAAGGTGTAGTGGTGGAGCACTGTTTTGCATGCTCGCAGATCCCTAATTGTTAAAATTAGACAGCCAGAAACATTTCATTGTGAGTTCCTGGTCAACTGCATTGGCATCCTGAGAGCAAGTTGTCTGCACCCACATGCTTAAAAAAAGGACTGACACACATTAATAACAATGTGGGAGGTATTTCTGGAATGCTGTGTAATAACATCATTGATCCAAAAAATCATGGTAGAATGGCCTGAGCATAGCACAGTTGCAACCCCAGAGTTGAGGGTTCGATTCCCCACTCAGCCTGGACACCCACTGGGTGACTTTGGGCAAATCACACACCTCCAAAAACCCCATGATAGGTTCACCTTAGGGTCATCCTAAGTTGAAACTAACTTGAAGGCACACAACAGCAACAACAACTTTGCTTCCACTTAGTGCATTTATCAGATTAGTTTAGATCTCCCCTACAGAGATTACAGAAATTAATGTTTTGTTTCCTTAAATAGCATTGCTCAAGTTGTCCCTCATGCACTGACTCTACATATGTACCTTTTGTTATTTCAACAGATTCCAGACACAGGACTAAACCTTTGCTTATATAAACACCAATTAAAGATCAATGTTGCCTGATTAATTTTTTTTTTTTATCAGCAAGCTGTAGAATATGCCAGTGATTAACTGTCTGCCAATTAACCTTTGCCCCTGTCCCAAAAGTGGAGCGCACATTTATTCATGGTCAGGCACATGTTCAATTAATGTAGATTAATGATGTCTATTGCTGAGTTTACCTTTTTTTTTTTCTGGCTCCAGGCTCATTTATTATCGTGTGGATCACTGCAGCAGCCTACGTTATCGTCAAATGCACCTGTTCTCCTCTGGCTCGTGATTCAGATACTTGTCTGTCTTTTAGACACCCGCTAAAAATAAAAATTAGCAGTTCAAATATGTATTTGTATTAGGCTATCCACTATTGACTGGAGGAATCATTAACCATTCTTAATTATTGTTGAGTTTCAAGTGCTCTGTAGGGTGAACGACTATCCTTAGGTGCTCAAATAATGCTCACATTGCACATCAGTTTCAGTTGCCCTTGAATGAGCAGGTGTCTCTCAATTCACCGTTACTGAGCTGTACACCCTCATTCTATGATATGGTATAATTGGCAAATATCATTTAATTGGCATGAACTATAAATTATACACTGACATGGCTGGAAAGCTGTGCTGGTGAACAGGACTGGCTGAACATGTGCAATGCAAAAGTAAACCAGATGGGACCTCAGGGCATGGCCAAGTCATAGTCAGGGAAGCTCCAGCAATAATGGACTTGCAAATGTCCCTGAACGACTCAACCTTTGGAAACAATAGCACCCAAAACTGCTTCTGGTTGTCTTCAATCCACTCCCTCTTCCTGTCATATTTTTCCTTTGTTTCCTTACCTGCCCAGCTATTAAGGAGCTATCATGATTCCTATCAGTCCAATGCTAAAGACGTTAACTCAGTCTGGATCCTATTGTTTACTCTGCCAAAGAGCCATTAACACCTTCCTCCTCAGGGCAGAAACAGAGTATTTAAACCCTAGCTCTGAGCCAGATAACTTTTAATACATAGGCCATCACTCTGCTGCTCCAATTCCTGTTCTTGTACTATCCTCAGACTCATAGCTCAAGCCACATCGCTACGTCTCATCTCTGCAGGATAGGTAAATATCATCCACTTTGCCCTAACTTCTCGCTATCCAATTCTTCCTCCCTTTTCCTTCAGTCAGCATTGTGTGATTGTGAGACTGGATCTTGTACATGTATGATTGTTAGTTCCCCAATAAAACAAATATTCTTTGAGTCTCCATCTGATGTCCCTGCATTCATTACTACTATACACAGGCGTAAAAGATCCTGCTAGGTTACTCCCCCTCTCACAGGCCTCCCTTCTGGGTTAATATTCCCCACTGTTTCAATGAGGCATCACTGGTGGACCTCTGAGTCACCCACCTTTTGGGGTAACATCACCTCCAAACAAACTGCTTTATATGAATGAAAAAAAATTGGCTTGACTCCAGTTCGCCTCAAAGTGAATTTGTGTGCACCATATAACCTATATTTTAAATCAGACCATCCCAAACATACCCTTCAAATTTAGTGAAAAAACCATCCAGCATGTAACAGAAACTTAATTTTAGTTATGTAGAGGCCATCTCTTTCTGAAAGCTATGGGACTGAAGGGAGATAACAGCAACAGCTAATACTGAGTACAAGTTGCTAACCTGCTACATGGACTTGTTTATCCTTTGCTAGCCTAATTAGGTTAGCCATGTCCTTACTGGCCTTTCTCCAATACCTTTAAAAGCAGACTGGACTGGAAGAAATTTATCAAGCAAAGCTTTTCCAGTCATGGGCATATCCTGGATCAAAGTTCATCTGGTACATCTCTATGTGACAAAATTATTGTTAAGTGTTATGGATATTACACACACATACACAAGTCAGGAGTGCATTAAGTTACCAGAAGGAACAACAGAGTTCTCTCCGTACTGTTTTAACAGAAATTCTTGGCAAGCTGAATAAAAATGATTTTGCCAAGATGTGATCATCTTGACCAGTTTGTGTGAGACCAAAAAGGCAACGTTATAAGAACAAAGGCAGTCTAGGAAAGGTGGCGACTCTATTAAGTACACAACACTTCATCTAGCCCAGGATTGTCTAGTCCAGGGGTGGGAATTGTGCAGCTTTCCAGATGTGGATGGACTACCACTCCCTTTGGCAACATTTTTAAAGTAAGCCTCACTCCCCCTTCCCACACACTATAACATAAAACCAGGAGAACTGATAAGAGGTTTCATGTCACTAAGCTTTTTGATATAGAGGATTGATGTACAAAAAGCTGCACATAGCACCAATACAGTTATATTAGTATTATCTTTATTTGTACACCACTTTTTTCCTAGGTTGGGATTCAAAGCAACTTACAATTTAAAAGACATCGTTAAAACTCGCAGAATACAAAAGTTGAAACATAATTAAACAATCAAAAATTATTAAAGCAATGTTTTAAAACATAATTTTAAAACCCACACACTCATCAACAGCACAATGTCCAGCACAGTTTATCAGACATGTAATCACACATCAAATGCCTGTCTTAGTAGAAACATCTTTACTAGATTGGTAGTAGGCGGAAAGACAGTGGGGAGGGTGCCAGTCTGACTTCTCTGGGAAGAGAGAATTCCAGAGCCTGGGGTCAGCCACTGAGAGGGCCCTCTCCAATGTTCCCACCAAGTATACCTGTGAAGGTGATGGGACAGAGAGAGGGGTCTCTCCAGCAGATCTCGAAGCCCAGCCTAGTTCGTAAGGGAGAATTCAGTCCTTCAAATAACCTGGACCTGAGCCATGTAGGGCTTTAAAGGTCATCACCAGCACTTTGAATTGGGCCCAGAAACATGCCAGCAGCCAATGGATCTGTTGCTACAGTGGATTGCATTATATTCTGTAGTGATTGTTTTTTCTTTAATTCCATTTGTTGCTGGTTGGTTGGTTTGCTGTCAAGCCAGCTTTGAGTCATTACAACTGTATGAATGAGAGATCTCCATGAACCCTGGTAATCAACAGCTGTGCTCAGCCCTTGCAAACTCAAGGTGGTGGCTTCCCTTATTGAATCAATCCACCCATAGTATGATATTCCTCTTTTCTTTTTGCCTTCCTGTTTACCAAGCATTATCATCCTGTCATCTCATGATACGTCCAAAGTACGACAGTCTCAGTTGACTAAAACTGAGACTGTCTTGGCTTCCAGGGACAGCTCAGATTTGATTTGCTCCAAGATGCATTTATTTATCATTTTAGCAATCCGTGGCATCTATCGAACTCTCATCCAGAATCACATTTCAGATGAGTTGATCTTGTTCCTGTCTGCTTCCTTCACTCTTCAGCTTTTGGAAACAGTCTTAACAGTGATATTAGCAGGACTAGCTGAATTATGTTTAAGATCTGCAGCACATTCATATGGTCAAAGGACTTCACATGCATTATCTAACTGTAAAGCAAAAGCATGCAGCTTCAAAAGGTCTGGGTGTCAACTTTACCAGTTATCCACTAAATTGGCAGGGGCTGGGCATCTGATTCTAGTTTGAGTCTCTCTTCTTTTTTCCCCCCACTCAAAAAAAAAAAAAGTCAAGAACACAGAATGTTATTTTAAAGGATATCATGTTTCCTGTGAACTTCCAAGTATGTGATTCCCCCCCCCCCTTATTAATGTTATTTAGGGGCAGGCATGAAGGAGCACTGGAGGTCACAAAAGCAGGGGAGCCATAAGTAAGCCACAGGTCATATGTTGCTCACTCCTATAAAGAAAATTATCATTATTTTTAACACATATGCAGCAGATGAGAAGGTGGAGGTTGAGAGTGCACGGACTAGCTAAAGCAAGAGATATACTTCAGATATTTTGGGGCTTCCTCCCACCAGATTCAGAGCAAGCCTGGCATAGTGGTCTGTGTGTTAGACAAAGACTCTGAGAGACCAGGGTTCCAATTCCCCTCTCAGCCATGGAAACCCAGTGGTTGACTGATCTCAGCTTCAGAGGAAAGCAATGCCAAACCTTGGGCTTTTCCTCACTACACTGTTCTGGTGCTATTATTCCACTTTCGACCTCTTGTGGAATTCTGGGGTTTGTAGTTTCCTGAGGCCCAAGAGCTCTCTGGCTGAGAATTCTAAAGGCCCCTCCCTAAACTGCAAACCCCAGGATTCCACAGAATGTTGAAAGTGTATAACCGTGTAGTGTGGAAAGGCCCCTTCTCTGAATAAATGTTGCCATGAAAACCCTATGCTACAGTTGTCATAAGTTGATTTGAAGCCCATGACAACAACATCATCCAGGGATGATAGGAGTTGTACTCTAGTGACATCTGGAGGGCAAAAGTTCTCCACCCATAGCCTAAGGCTAGCTAATATCAATCAGACCAGGAACTCCCTGAGCTGTTCCTCTTGTTCTCCCAGTGCCAAAGAGTACACTTCAAAAATGAAGTAGATTCTAGTTTGTTGCTAAATACCTTTTAACAAGGAGAAGGTTTTACGCTTCAAATAGTAGCATGCCTCTAACCTGTTTTACAGACAGAGAGAGAATTACATAAAACTGAATTCCAGGCATGGCTGGTCTGCCTGACAAATCCCATTTTCCATGTGCTGAAACAATTAACATACTGTTCATTCATAAGATTAAAGCTATAGAGATGTACAACCACAGCTGTACAAGATGTTGCTTCAACACCATTTGCAAAAACCAAATCAAAAGAAAACACATGAGACCATCCTGTGCATTTTTCTGTTCCAAGTACATGAGGCCAAGTGTGCAAGACACAATGAATTTCTCATAAGTGGATGGGAATACAGAATTTCTGCATAAGATAGTCACTGAGTCTAAGAAAATTATATTGAAAACAATTCATAGATGGCATTTAACTTCAGTTAAACTTCACAAAATAAATAGTAACATTTCACAGTCAGTGGGATTTCGGTGCAATTGGGACAATAGACCACATGCTATTGCCTTGATCCAAAGCGGTAGTTTTTTGGATTTTTCTTTTTCTTTTTCTTTTTTTAACTCATCAAGAGTTACATCCCATAGGGGCTTTATTATTATTATCATTAATCATTTTTGAAGGGAGATGGGAAAATATTTTGTACAAAGAACTTATTGCTATGTTGCTGGGTTCTGCATGGTTAGATATCACAAGAACATGGGAACCATTGAAAGATCTTTCATTTTGTCCCTTGTTGTACCACATGTGGAAAGCTGCTCTTGCAAAAAAACAGACTTGTAGCATCTGATTTGCTGGAGGAGAAATTTAAAAAGATACATTTCCTGCAGTTTGGTCTTCTTTTATTTCATCAATAATTGAACAAGAACTGAAGAAGAATCGTTGTGTGGTCCACCATCTGACAAGAAGAAACCACTGCTGAACTGCTCTTACCATCAGATATCACCTGTTAACCTTCTCTCTAAGCCACTCCTCATAGGGCATGATTCCCAGGCATTCTACCATTTTGATCACCCTCTTCTGGACTTGTTCCACCTTGTCAATGTCCTTCTTGAATTGTGGTGCCATGTAGGAAACTTGTTTTCCTTTGCCTATTGTATTTAGGACACCATAATACAGTCCTCCCTCCACATTCACGCCCAAGGTCACACCCAAGTGAGTTTCCAAGGCAGAGCAGGGAATCGAACCCTTCTCTCCAGGGTTATAGGCTAATGCTCAAACCACTACACCACTCTGGCTTTCAGATATTTAGCACCCCTTGTTGAAAATAACTGTGGTTCCATTGGCAAGAGGTGCTCTGGGAACAATTCTAAATGGAATGAGAAAACTTCTGAATGAAATTACCATAGATAGGATCACAACAGCCCAACTGCAAAAAGATCCCAGTATCTGATGGTACCTCACTGTTTCCTAGATTCTTGGCTAGAATATGAAAACTCCACTTAGTAATACCTGGCAGACTGAGAAACCAAGAAGAAGGAAGAAGAGGAGGAAAGCATAATACTTGTTCTTGAACGTTCAGGTACTAGGATAAAATCTTATATCGTGCAAGTTGTGGAGTCATTTCTGATCCCAGTATTGACAGAGTATAAAAATAAATGTCCCATCTCCAAAGAAGCATTTGTGCATGCAGAATGAAGCATGTTGCACTCAAACTCCCAAAATCAGAAAATAAATACAAGCAGATAAATTATAAAACACACACACACACACACACACACACACAAAACATACACATTTTGTATTTGAGGGTATTTCCTGACCTCTGTGTCCCTCTCCCACTAATGGAAGACGTTTTGATTTTACCCCAAAAGGTGAAATCAACCAAAGCAAGCCACATCTGCACCCTGGTTCTCTAAAAAATAGCATGGGACTTATTTGTTTGTTTATGTCTTGGTACATTACACTGACTGTAACTACTCCAAAAGCCCCCCCCCCTCAAAAAAGTGACCGGCTTGCTGGAACACGTTTTGTCCTGGCATGTTTGTTTGTCTGTCTGGAGATATTCTTCACAACTGTGCAGGTTCTGATGTCACAGAATGCCTGCATTGTAGATCTAGATCTGTGTGGATTCTGCAACAAAATGTCATTCTTGGGAGTAAAATGTTCCATCCTAGTTCATGGGTCTTTTTTTTTCTTACTGGGCAGGGACTAACTATAGGGGGACATTTTAGAAATGTCAGCAATTCTTCAGGTGCCACTTGCAAGGATGTGATGTGACTGTGTAGCCATAGCTCAGTCATGAAGTATATTATTAATGAGCAGTTTGAGCCCCCTGTACACACAGTTAAAAGGACCTTAGGTAGTACCGAGGAGTACCATGAAAACACCCTGGAAACAAAGTTTCCAAGTCTGTGCTTATCTGAAGCAGGCAAGCATCCTTGCTGTGCACATTTCCTACAGAGACCTTCTGCATTGACCTTACCCAACCAAGACATTAAGAAGCTGTCAGGACTCCCATCAATGTTTTGTCACCTACAGTCAAGACAATCAGCCCATTCTAGTCCCCCTTTTGTTTACTTTGCCAGAGAACCATTAACTCTCACCCCTTCAGGATAGGAACAAGGGTATATAAACCCTAGCTTCAACCTCAGCAATTTGTAGTACTTTCAACATAGTACATTGGGTGTCACACTGCACCCCAGACTCAAATGCACCCTGTTTAAACCTTCAACCGGAGTCTTACAGTTAGTGCTGGTATCACAGGTGAAAAGATCCCACAATTACCCCCTTCTCGCAGGCCTCCTTTGAGCTGTAATTTCCCATGTTTCTAAGGAAATGCTGCCACTGCTGGTGCACCTCAAGGTTCCTCACCTTTTGAGGTAACAATAGAGCGGAGGGTGAGCTCTGGTGCCACAATGACTGGAGAGCAGGAGGAAACAATCAGTGAAAAGTGTAGACTTCACACAGAGTCTTTTCAAGATGTAGCAAGGAATCATTTATGCCTTGCAGATTGTACCAAGCTACATCTCTTCTAGCAGAGTTGGAGATTTTCACACAGTCCTTTCCTCCTGCCTGGAGATGAACCCATCCAAACTAGAGAATTTGTACATTTGTCTCCTGCCTCGAGATGACCCATGAAAACTGTAGACTCAGGGCTAGGCTCTGAGATCTGACAACCCTAAGCCAGGGTGGGGTACAACTAGAAATGACGGAGCCCTTTCATGGTCCCAATCAGGAGGTGCTTTGTGTTTTAAGAGATATGGGAAATTTAAATCACAAGACTCTACTACACATTAAGAATGATGAGTAGATGTACTGTGTGAGTTTCAAACTTCCTCCAGCCCTGAACAGAGTTTATACAAATTTCTGAGAAACCACAATTGCCAATACAACTGACACTGTTTTTTTTAATTCCTCGGTCATTGTATCAGAATTTTTTTTTAAATCCCTTTATTCAATTCACATATAAAACAAACAAACAATTATAACCAAACTTTACATGAATTTTCTTTGATCTTCCACACTGATCTAGATTTCATTCCCTATATCTCTTAACTTGTTTATAGTAATGTACCACGTTGTATTGATCATATTACACATTAGCTCTTGCATTATCATCATCACATTCCAGCTTCATGATATATATCCAATTATACGCTCATTAATTATCATAATCATGAATCACTCATTTTCATCTGTCAGTACCCCACAGTTACCCAGTACCATTTGCCATTCTTTCCAAATCTCATCATCTGATTTCCCTTTTAATCTCTGAGAGACCATATTGGCATTTCTATTTTCAACAAATGTTCCCCACCATTGCTCAATTGTGGGTATTTGTTGAGTTTTCCAAAGCTTTGCGTATTCAATACGAGCTGTTGTTATCATATACAGTATTATTCTCCAAAACATTTTTATAGCAGTACGTTATAGCACATCTGTCATATTTAACAAGTACAATTCTGGTACCTTAGCAAACTGAACTTTCATTAATGCACATATTGTGTTATGTATTTCATTCCAGTATTTCTTAGCCCTAGGACATGTCCACCACATATGATATATTGTACCGACCTCTTTCTGACATTTCCAACAAAGGCCTGTACCTGTATTGTAAATCTTTTTTAATTTATCTGGTGTCATGTACCATCTCTGGAACAACTTATAATAATTCTCTTTTAAATTCTGGGCTACTGTAAATTTTTGTGTTCTTTTCCAGCTCTGTTCCCAAGAATCTAATTGAATTGAATGTCCAATATTCTGAGCCCACAAAACCATTACTGACTTTACTGTTTCTTGTTGCCTTTCCTGGTGTAATATTTCTTGATATATGCACACTAATAGATGAGGAGGATTTTCAAACAGCCATTTAATCACTCCAGTTTTCTCTTTTACTTCTATTCCATATGTTTTTAAGTCCATCTGAAATCTTTCAGTTAACTGTCTATAAGGGAACCAACTTAATGTAATTCCTTCTTGTTCCAGTTTTTCTCTTGTTTTAATCTTCAAGTTATTCAAAATTGTCTTCTCTATTATTTCTTCATATCTCAGTCATTTATCTGTTTCAGTCCATCTACCAAAAAATGCCTC
Source organism: Cyclura pinguis (assembly GCA_030412105.1). Classification (NCBI taxonomy): domain Eukaryota; kingdom Metazoa; phylum Chordata; class Lepidosauria; order Squamata; family Iguanidae; genus Cyclura; species Cyclura pinguis. The sequence goes on from CM059600.1 coordinate 340,283,148, forward strand.
TTGAGGGGACACCCAAGTGGAGAGCTGCTGTATGTTTTTTATCTTGTATTCATTCCAAATTTTCAAGAGCGATTTCCTAATATAATGATGTGTGAAGTCTTTATCTATTTTTGCTTTGTCATAAAACATACAGACATGCCACCCCATCCTCAAATCAGCACCTTCCAGTGCCAGCGTTCTCATATCTTGTAAGTCAACCCAGTCTTTTATCCACATGAACGCCGCAGCTTTGTAATATATCTGAAAATCAGGTAGTCCCATTCCGCCTCTGTTTTTCTGATCTGTCATAATATTCCATTTTATTCTGGGTTTTTTCCCTTGCCATATAAATTTGGTTAGTTCTCTTTTCCATTGCAAAAAAGATTTATTGTTTGTTATAATAGGAAGATTTTGAAATAAAAAAATCATTTTTGGAAGTACATTCATTTTTATTGCAGCTATCCTCCCCATCATTGATAAACGCATAGAGGTCCAACTTTCCAGATCCTTTGTTATTTCTTATTGTATCAGAAATTTTTGACATCTGTTTTCTTTGGAGAAGTCCCCTGGAAAAGCTCTCAAAATATTTATAGGAAAGTGTCAGGCATTTTAATAATCAAACATCCTAGGTTGTATCTAGACTGTGTCCAGAGGAGGGCGATCAAAATGGTAGAAGGCCTGGAAACCATGCCCTATGAGGAGTGGTGGAGGGACCTGGGTATGTTTAGCCTGCAGAAGAGAAGATTAAGTGGTGAGACAATAGCCAAGTTTAAATATTTGAAAAGATGTCATACAGAGGATGCAGCAAGCCAGTTTTCTGCTATTCCAGAGACTAGGACATGAAGCAATGGCTGCAAACCACAGGAAAAGAGATTTTATCTAACCATTAGGAAGAACTTCCTGACAGAAGAGCAGTTCAACAGTGAAACGTTGTCTTGGACCGTGATGGACTCTCCTTCTTTGGAGTTTTTTAAACAGAGGCTGGATGACCATCTGTTAAGAATGCTTTGATTGTGTCTTCCTGCATGGCAGGGGGCTGGACTCAACAGCTTTTGTGGTCTGTTCCAGCAATATGATTCTATGATCACTTTCATACATGCATTCTACTGTATAGATTCTTCTTTGTTTTTTGTTTTTACAATTTTCTGCTTTTATGAAAACAGCATGCATTACTTTGAATTACATAGGACTCTTCTGCTTCTTTATGGGGAGCCCCAGTGCAAATTAAGCCCCCTGATGCAGCATTAAATGCTCTTTATACACTGTGAGCTCAAGGTTATTTTACATAGAAATAAAAATCAGTGAAATTGATTCTACTCCCAAGCAAATTTGGTCGAGATATGGCTACAAGGGTGTTCCATGGTGCCCGTGATTTTGGTCAGCATGTTTTCACATTCTTCAGTTAAATCTTTAATTGATTAACCATGCAATTAAAGCATAGAACTCCCAGGTGAGTATTATTTTAAAAGTTAGCCACCTGCCAAAATTTATAAATGGAAAAAATCAAGTCATCCAAGGCTAGTTACACAGGCAATTTAAATAATCCTGACCTGGGAGATACTTATAGTCTGGCTAAGATAGTTACATGATACAATGCAGGGATCTTCCTATGAACATTTCTTCCACCTCCATTTTTAAACAACCCTTCTCCTTGTAACAATGAAGGAGAAAAGCCACTATTGTACTTAGGTGCAAGATCCCAGTCCCAGCTTTGTTGTTGCTGTTGTATGCATTCAAGTATTTTCCAATTTATGACGACCATATCATGGGGTTTTCTTAGCCAGATTTGTTCACAGGAGATCTGCCACTGCTCTCCTCTGAGGCTGAGAGTATATGACTTGCCCAAGTCACCCTGTGGGCTTCCATGACTGAGCTGGGATTTTTGCCCTGGTCTCCAAAGCCATAATCAAGCACTCAAACAACTACACCATACTGGCTCACTCGTGCTAGCTTCAGAGATAGCAAAAGGGGCAATGTTTAAGTTGGGGAAAATGAGATGTTTAGGACACACCTCTATTTAAAGGTGTCAAAGGGATTTGCAGTTTAAGGAAAGGTAGTTAGAAATCAGAGAGTTTTGGTTCCTCCCCAAACTACAAACCCCAGGATTCTACTGGATGTTGCCAGGATTACTCTAATGGAATCATGGTGCTATTATTATGTAATTTTGAAAAGGCCCCGATAAATAAGATTCCTCACTCGAAAGCAAGAAAGGAGAGGACAGTGGTGGTGAGAGCAACTGAAGTCCAGTTCATATGATGAGGAAGAACAAGTTTTGCTTTTTCTCTGGACTGTACCATTTTCGCCTGTGGAGGGAAGAAAACTGTATGTTTGAAGGGATCTGAATAGAAGATCCACACCTGCAACTGCATGTCATTTTCCAGCTTATGTTCTCTCTGATAATCTTTCCAAAGGAATGGCCACACTGTATGGTTATATCAGTTTGATCTCACTTTAACTGCAATAGCTCTATCCTACAGAAACCTGACATTTGGGATCTGCTGGGGAGGAATTTAAGATTCTCTAACGGAAAACTCTAGTGCCCTCCTATAGAAAATTGTGAGCCCATTAAAATACTAAATATCCTAGAATTCCTAAATTTGAGCCACAGTAGATTAAGAAAGGGTCAAACTGCTGTAACTGCATAGTGCAGATGCACTCCGACACTCTAGCTTTCTTCATGTGGTGAAGATAACATTGCAGACACCTGCAATTTAACATGTACACACATACCCCTTTAATTTGAAGTGATAAAATCCAAGAAAAATATTCTGTCCTCTGATTGTGTCTATAAAATGCCTTTCAATGTGTAAAGAGGAGCAATCTGTGTGCGTCACCCTTCAGACATCACCCTTCTGCCCATCCAGTTTTGTGAATAGATGAAATCCATGCTAGTTGAGACACAACAGCAAACTAACGTTGCTAATTATTGCAAATTAATACTTGAGTAGGGTCTAGAGATCCTGTCCCCTGAGTTACAACATGGTAGAGCTCAACATGAGCCAAAGAAGCAAAGCCTAGTGGTTTTGAGAAGGTCAGAACTGGAACACAATGGCTGGAATCATGTTGATGTCTTATGCATAAGTTGCCCTATGAAAGCAATTGGACATTTTTGTCCAGTGTGGAATGTCTGTATTCAAGGTTGCAGAAACATGTGTGTGTTGTGCCATTGTACATGAAAGTGCATCACACATTGTGAATGGGTGCACATAAACGTTTGGTGTGCAACTTTGCTCTTTCCTGGCCTTCCCCATGTGGGGAGGAAGATGGAGCAAAGTTTCATGCACACTTCATGAACTATCTTCAGTTGCCCTGAACTTTGCCTGTCCCCACATTTCCCCCCCTTGGAAATAATACAATGTAGCTGTTTTTCCCCGTTAAGGATGAAGCTCCATGCTACTATTGCCAGTCTCCAATTTAAAATAACAGGGAATCCCCAACATGCCACTGGCCTTCCCAACTGGGGAATTCTGCTGTTATTGCCAGTCTGTTATCAAAATGCGGATTGCCCATACTCTACTCTGTTCTGGGAGGTCAAAGGGGGTGAATCTCCAGTGGGCGGGGCATTGGGGGCGTCCCCCATTGGCATCACAGACTGAATTGGGACTGTAGACCAGAGTTCCCCTCCCTATTCTACAAGGAACTATAAGTTGTAAGAAGCTCTAGCAGGATATGACATTCTCCCTTTGCTCCAGATTTTTGTTCTTCTCTTCCAGCTTGAATTCAAAATTCCATGGTTTACCAGGCAAAAGTTTAATAACAACTTTTTGAACGTTTTCACCTCTTTTTGTAATTGCTTTTAATTATATTTGTTTTAATTTTTGTAAGCTGCCTCGAGTCCCAATATTGGGGAGAAATAGGATAGAAATGAATCTATAATAACAATACCCATTCTACAGTAAGCTGGGTTTTGGGGTACTGATGTAATGGTTTGAGCATTGGACCCAGAGCTCAGTTCCCTGCTTGGCCATTGAAACCCACTGGATGACCTTGGTTGCATCTCACACTCAGCCCAAGAAAATTCTATGATAGGTTCAACTTAGGGTTGCCATCAGAAATGACACGGAAGCACACAGCAACAACTTTGGCAGAGGCCCTACATTGAGGAAACAAACCAAACAAGGAGCTACACCATGGTTACACAGCACTGCCTCATTATGGAATTGCAACACTGCACAACTGAATGTGCAAGCCAATGCTCCCATGCTACACACTTATATAATAGCACTCCATTCACACCTCTATTTCCATATACCTGAACTGAATATGGGTGTCCCTGACCAGGCAAAAATGCCCAGCTGCTTCCATAGTGGAACTTAGACATGAATACAATACCAATCGGATTCCAATCCTTTTGTATTAAAAAGGGACCCCCCTCACATGTGGTTGGTGTTTCCTTCTCAATTTTTGTCACCTCGTTTTGGCTTTGTGTCTATCAGCATGCACCAGTTGTGCTTTCCATTAGGAGGTGTAACAGTAGGTCAATGTAGTTACCTGATTCTGATAATAAATGTGGTTTTGTCTTTCGTGGGAAATCCATTCTGTGCAGAGCTAGGGTTTAAATCAAGAGAAATAAAATACATGCACAAATCACAGAAAACTGAGCACTTCCAGCCCTCAAGGGACAGTAACAAGATACCGTTATGTCAGTCAAGCTAAGCTCCAGTACTGTATTAGGTTCTAAACATGAAGCAATAAAGCCTCTGTTTCCAATCATATAATGTGGGTTTAAGAAGACATTGCAATAAAGTTTATATATGACAAAATACAATCAATGAAAAGCATATGATGTCTTTTTATTTTTTCCTTTTCAAAATTATTAATTGCATAGATTTTAAATGCAGTATGTTCCCTGAACCTTCCTAGGCTCAGCTTCACTTTATTCTACCATTCTGCATCTGATTGCATCCGCTGTCATCCCCATCTTGTATCCTCTCTCCGCTCCTTTTAATCCATTGAATACATTTAGTAGATCCTTCACCTAGATAGCTCAGTATGGTACCTAGGACACCACAGTATTTCTACCCTAACCCCCATCAACACAGCAGTGGGGGGATGGGAACTCAAAAGGGCAAAACAATGGACTGAAAAAAATGGATAATTTCCTTATGCCACTCTGATTCAATCACAAATCAGAAGTGGAACCTGCAATAAAATCTTGCAGCGTACAGTAGCAGCTGGTGGCTTCGGTGTCAGTAGGATGGTGAACTCACTTTGCGTTTCAGTTTGAACTTTAGAGCTATCCAAGGTTCAAACCATACCACTTGCCAATAGTTTCAGCTCCTTAGATAGCTCCTTTAAAGTTCAGACTAAAACCCAGAGCAGGCTCACCAGCCACTGACTTGGGATCATACCCTCCATTTCACAGATGAAAACCGGGATGCATGTGACCAAACAACATCAGCACGGTCAAGATGGCAAAAATTATGAATGACAAAGAAGACAAAAGTTAGGTATCAGCCATTTGTTTTGTCTGAACCTACTGGGAAGGGCAAGATTCTGTTCCCTCCTCTCCTTTCCCACCCAAACTGTCTTTATGTTTGAAAATCAGTTCATATCAATGGAAGTAAACTGAAAATGAAAGGGGGAACGTGGGAGAAGGACAGAGAAACTGGCACATATTAAAAGCAGCTGAAAAAGTGGGGTTTCAGACAATTTACTGCGACTGCCAAATCAGGACAGTTGGAGGGTATCCACGGCCGCCGCCACTGCCATTGGCATTGTATTCAACCCTTCTAACAGGAGTGCTCCTGTTTCAGCTTCTTCCAAGCAAGGCATACCATTCCCTCTCCCCAGGATACTGGATCTGCTAAGCATGCTTAGTCTTTGTTGTACTGTCTCAACGCTTTTTCCCCCTCCTTAGGTTTCACAAGAAACATATCCATAAATATTGGTGTTGCTCCAAGCATTATTGTTGTGTGCCTTAAAGTTGCTTCCGACTTATGGCAACCCTATCTCAGGCTTTTCTGGGACTGTGTGAAGCATCCAAAGTCACCCAGTGGGTTTCCATGGCCGAGTGGCAAATCAAACCCTCTTCTCCAGGATGCACTCCAACACTCAAACCATTACACCATGAATACTGGGACCTTATTCTTAGTGGCCCCTTTGGATTCCAAATTCATCACATGCTTACTATTAATGAAAGCAGTAGAGATACTTCAGCCAACCATAGAAAAAGCAAGAAATGGGCTTTTTGTTATGACAATTTGCTGTTTTGTTTTGTTTTACTAATTATTGTTTTGTCCTTTTGTCAAATGCTCTTATTTACCCTTTGTTAGGATCTTCCCAGACAATTCCTGTACATATTCTTCGATATCAAGTAGCTGTGAATTGAACAATGACAGTTAAAATAAAATAAAAAATATGATGCAATTCTGCTGTTCCTCCAAAAAGAAAAGCTCACCTTGAAGTGGATTGCAAGTATGCCTTTCATGATTCCTTTCTGCCAGAGACAGAGATATTCTTTATTATTTACAACCCGGAGGATTGCTGTAGATTGCTGGTTGCAGGACAATCAAGTGAAATTTCTACTCATTTGTAACTCCAGAGGCATCTCAAGAAGTGAATTTAATAGAAATGGTCCTTCATTATGGTGTTTGGATCAGAAAGCAAGTGTCTGGCTTCATCTTGTAGCTAGAAATTATTCTGTCAGTCCTAGTGTAGAGACATCCTCAATGTAATGATCAAGTTTAGGACAGACAAGTCTTTTTGTGGCTCCAAATTATGACACAATTGCAAGAGTTTTGATTTGGTGAAAGCGACTGTGGTGAAATTTTAAGCACCTATTGGACATTGCTTGTGACATCAGCAAACACTGCTTCCATCTGAAGAATGTCAGAAATTGTCATTGAGAACCAGCCAATTAAAATGATGTTTCTTATGGGAATGCATCTTCTGTTTTAAAGAGCCATTTTCCTTGTTGCAAGAAGTGGCAGTAGAGAGTATCATTCATACATCCTCTTTACACACTTCTTAAATTGTATAAAGGGGACACTTTGCATCTCGCCATGGGAGAATCCTGTTATAATCTAAGAGTGGGAAGAACAGGTTGCTTACCTGTCGCTGTGGTTCTTCGAGTGGTCATCTGTGCGCTCACACAATGGGAATCTTCACGCATGCACAGTAGCTGTTTGGAAAGCTCCAGAGCTGAGCAGCTTGGTGGGAACCCCTCCCCCATCCGGTACTGAGCATGCTCAGTCCCGCCAAGCTAATGGTCTCTCCTCAGTTTCGACGTCCGCCAAAGCGTGGACCTGAAAGAGGGGAGGCTGGGCGAGTGTGTGTGAGGGCACAGATGACCACTCGAAGAATCACAGCTACAGGTAAGCAATCTCTTCTTCTTCTTTGTGGTCTCTGTGCCTCACACAATGAGAGACTGAGTAGCTTACCTCTGGACAGTGGGTCAGGTCCTAGAGGATAGAAGACAGCACCGCACGACCGAAGCAAGCATCATGCCGGGCACTGCAATCAAGGCGGTAGTGGCGGATGACGGTCAAAGGCCGCAACCATGTAGCCACACAACAAAGCTCCTGTAGATCACCTCCTCTGAGAAGGTCTGCTGAAGAGGCCGTTGCCCTGGTAGAATGGGCACGAAGCAGAGCCGGGAGAGGCTGCCTGGCAAGTTCACAGGCAAGGTGAATTGTCTGGGCAACCCATTTAGAAAACCGTTGAGTGGAGACCTTGTGGCCTTTCCAGCGCCCACCGTAGCACACGAAAAGGTGGGGAGTCTGAAGGAAGGTCAAGGTCCATTGAAGGTAAAAGGCACACGTCAAGCAAGTGAAGGGAGCGCTCAAGAGGTGATGCAGGGTCTGGATAGAAAGTAGGTAGAATCAAGTCCTGATTCATATGGAAATTGGAAACTACTTTGGGAAGAAAAGACAGGTCTGGACACAGGACCACTTTGTCCCGATGGAACACCAGGAACAGTTCATCAAAACACAACGCAGTCAGCTCTCCTGCCCATTTGGCTGAAGTGACAGCGACTAAGAACGCAGTCTTCATAGTAAGGAGATGGTCATCAGATGCAGCCATTGGTTCAAAGGGATGGCGCATGAGCTGAGAAAGGACAAGCGATAGCGACCATGGAGGAAGTGGTGGCGTGACACGAGGATAGAGGTGTTGCAGGCCTTTAAGGAATTGCTTGCCTGTAGCATTCTGGAAGAAGACTGAGGAAGGAGAACCGCATGGCTGGTAGGCCACAATTGCAAAGAGATAAACTTTCAGGAAGGAAAAAGTGAGGCCCTGGTCCTGTAATGTCAAGAGGAAATGAAGCACTGTTGACAGGGAGGTCAGAGAAGTGGCCTCATCACGAGAGACAGTAAAGGCCACAAACTTCTTCCACTTATATTTGTAGGATCTACGAGTAGATTCCCTCCTCGCAGCCATGAGGACAGCTTGGATAGCGGGAGAGTCTCGAATATTATCCTCTAAGCGTACAGGTGGAGGAGAGGAAGGTCTGGGTGCAGCACACGACCGTCCGAGTGAGAAAGGAGGTCTGAAGTGTTCTGAAGTTTCATGCTGCGGCCCCGTCCAACGGTGAGAAGGGGACCAAACCAATGTTGCCTCGGCCAAAAAGGGGCGATGAGGATGGCGTCTGCCCTGTCCGCTGCAATCTTTGCCACCACTCGACCCAAGAGAGGAAACGGTGGGAAGATGTAAAGAAACTCCCCGCTCCAAGGAAACTGTAACGCGTCACTGAGAGAGCCGGGGCCCAGGCCAGCTCTCGAGCAATAACAGGGACATTTCCTGTTCTGGTCGGTTGCAAAGAGATCGACAGTTGGAGCGCCCCACCGGGACACTATCCACCAGAAGGCGGCATTGGAGAGGGAACATTCGTGGTGGCACACTGTGTCCCTGCTCAGCGTGTCTGCTGTCACATTGTCCCACCCAACCAGGTGGACCGCAACAGGGTGTATTCATAGTGGAATGCACCAGTCCCAGATGCATAGAGCCAGATGAAGCAAGGTGGAAGAGTGAGTGCCTCCCTGCCGGTTCACGTAACAGACAACTGTCATGTTGTCCGACAGAATCTGGACAGTCCATCCAACAACGAGGTTCCAACAGGCCCAAAGGGCTTTGAAGATTGCCAAGAGCTCCAACTCGTTGATATGGAAACGCATCTCCAGGCTGGCCCAATAGCCCTGGACTGTGAAACCGTGACAGTGAGCTCCCCTGCCGAGGAAGGATGCGTCCGTCATGATGGTAAGTGTCGGACGGGGCTCGACAAACGCCATTCCCAACAAGGGGACAGCCACCAACGAAGGGAGTCCCGTACTGGACAAGAGACTCACAGAACCCGGCACTGATCGTTGAGGAGAGGATCGAAGCACCAGAGAAACCAGTGTTGCAGGGGGTGAGCCCAAATAGAAAACCACCGTTGTGGCCACCATGTAGCCTAGAAGCTATTGAATGCTGCGGGCAGAAATGGACGGATTTTGCAGGATGGCGGCCACAGCCTGTCGCAGAGTCCGAGCACGCCTCACAGGTAGGAAGGCCCTGGCGCAGGTGGAGTCCAGGGCGGCCCCGATGAAATCCAGGGTGCGTGACAGCTCCAGACGGGATTTTTTTGGGATTCACCCTGAGTCTGAGATTGGAAAGAAGGGAGAAGGCAACATGGATGTCCTCGTACAGTTTCTGCTTGCAGGACGCCACTAGGAGCCAATCATCCAGATAGGGGTACACCAGAACATTCTTCATGTGGAGGTAAGACACACAGGGGCTAGGCACTTGGTAAAGACCCTGGGGGCAGTGGACAGGCCGAAGGGGACAACCTTGTATTGGTAACAGACATCGTTGACTGCAAATCGGAGGTACCTCCTGTGGTGGGGGCAAATAGAAATGTGGAAGTAGGCATCCTGTAGATTGATGGACGTGAACCAATCCCAACGTCTCAGGAAAGGTAGGATGGAGGACAGGGTGACCATCCTGAACTTCCAGGGGCAAATGAAAGAGTTCACCCCTCTGAGGTCTAGGATGGGTCAGAGAGTGCCGTCCAATTGGGGAACTGTAAAGAACTGGGAGAAGAAGCCAGTGGATTTGGCCGAGGGTGGCAGCTGCTCTACGGCCCCTTTGAGGAGGAGGGTCTTGATCTCTTCAAGGAGGGACAGACTGGCAGGGGTGGAGTAGAAGATGCCGAGAGAAGTAGTTCGAAACTCAATGGCATAGCCAAGACGGACTATGGTCAAAACCCATGAGTCCGAAGTGATGTTGCTCCAGGTGTTGAGGTGGGAAACCAGCCCTGTGGTTCTGGACAGGTGGTTGGGTAGATGGAAGATAGGCAGAGGTGGTGACCTGCAACAGGAGTAAAAAATGTGACTTAGCCGTTGAAGAGGATTTCTTGGAAGATGGTTGACGATGCCTAAAGGAGCGACGGGGCTCCTTTAGAGGCTGGTAAGGACGATTGGAGAGACAAGCGGAGCCGAGAGTGTGACCTATAAGACTAGGAAGGGTGCCTCCAGGAAGAAGGGGATGAAGGTGGTCTTCTAGGCTGGGCCGTTGGATGAAGGCCTATCTTCTTAGCTGTCAGTTGAGCTTTTGCAAGTTGGTCCATAGCATGATCTGTAGTGGCACAGAAGAGTCCTTGGCTGTCAAAGGGCAGGTCCTCGATCTTTGTTCTGCTATCCTCAGTTAATCCAGCGGTGAATCAGCGAAGGGCAATCACACCCACCATCATGCGTGCTGCACCCTCAACAGTGTGTCAAGTCGACAATATCTGTTGGTTCAAGAGAGCCACAGACTCATTAAAGTACTGAACAGTAGTGGCTCTGTAGTCGTCCAGCAGATGGGAGAGGAGGGGAAAAAATTATCCCGGATGTTGCGTTGATAGGCCGCCAGGCAAGCTTGGGTATTAGAAATCCTGGCGATCAACGAGGAGGCAGAGTAGAAGTGACAGCTGAGGACATCAAGATGACGACCCTCAAGATCAGGCAGAGTCGTGTGGGTCCTCTTGCCCCCTTTTGTTTGGGATGACTCAACGACAATCGAATTAGGAGTCAGATGAAATAGACATCCTTCTTCTGGGTACGGTAAAGATGTTCTAGGTGGTGAAGGATCAGTTGAAGCGACGCCGGCTTGGCCCAAGGATGCTTCAAAACCTCCTGTAAGACGGGCAGAAACGGAACTGGAGCCGTCGATGGGTGCCAGTTATTGACCTAGTGGAAAACTGGGTCCTGTACCGTAGGAGCAGGACCAGAAATATCGAGGTCCAAGGCATTGGCCATTCAGACTAATATGTCCGAAAACTGTTTAACATCCTCAAGAGCTGCATCAGGAGACGGCTCTCCAAACGCTAGAGGTGAAGAGGTATGAGACTGTGGTGTGGAGCCTGTGGAATCACCATCAGAATCATAAGAACCAGAAGAAGGAGACGAAGAGCGATGATGTCGTGAGGTTCCCGATACAGGAAGAACAGCCGGTGGGGCGGGATCAGAGACCAGTAAAGCAGTCGGACTCAGTAAGGAAACTGGGACTTGCACCAGTACTGAGGTCAGAATACGAAGCAGTAATGAGGTTGATGCCGATGAAATAGGTAGGACAGTCGAGACTGGTGCAGCAACAGACTGCATCGACAACAGGCCAACAAAGATGTTGGTAAAGTGGACGCAGGGTGAATATCTGGTGGAGGCCGGGATACCATCACTGTCACCCAAAGAGGAGGCAAAACTGCCCGATGATGAGGCGATGGGTCTTGGGACCGGTGACGGGACCGAGATAGCAAATGTCGGTAGTAGGCCGACCAGGACTGAGAATGGGATCTGGAGTGATGATACCGAGGGGAGCGTCGGTAATGAGATCCCAAAGGAGAATGCGACAGGAAGCGTGAACATCGAGGGCGGTACAGAGACCAACAATGAACGTTGGGATGGTACTGGTCATGATAGGCAGGTGAATATGAATGGTAGGAGCCAAGCTGCCCTCTTCAAAAGTGCTCGTGGCCGTACTGGGCGATACAGGAGGCCTATGAGAAGGGTGAGTCTCGCTAACAAAGGCTTGTAAGCAGAACGGTGGCTGTAGTCGCGACGATGTGGGGATCTACCCCTTTCACCGCATGCCGGAGAACGGGCCACACTAAGTCGAGGCCTGTCTCGGGAGATAGCCCGAGGAGCGCCTGAAACAGGCGGACAGTCCAACTCAGGATGGCTAGAAGAGATGGCCAAGGCCAGTGGAGTCTGCAGACACCCATCTCCAGAACAGCCTGACATAACAGGCAGAGAGGCCGGTGGAAAGGGTCGATGGTCCAAGTCAGATGTGAAAGCTGCTGCAGGTGGGACCAATAGCACCAGGAGCACCAACGAAAGGACGGCAGCATCCTCCTGTTCAACAGTAGACATTACAGGTTGCGTCGGAGGAGGTGTCCCTAAAGGACCGAGAGCTGAAGGTTGACTAGCCAATGGACAGGCAGTGGGAGAAGGAGACAGATGTTTCTCCTTCTTCTTCTCTTTACTGGAGGAAGCGGAAGGGTGGTGTGACGAGGCCCATTTACGCTCCGCCAAGGTAAGGACCTTACAGGCCTGGTGAGTGGGAACCTGCTGCGAGGTCGAAGGAGCATCTCCAGTGGCAGAAGGGAGAGTAGGCATCGATGGTAGGGCTGGCGAGGTCAAAGACCAGTCGTTACCCATAGTTTCAGGACCAAGGCAGAGGACATCGTGGAGGGCGTCGATACTGCAAGGGTGGAGAGAGCGGTATTGGAAGACGCCTGTTCTTTAAGGTGAAGAGCTTTCTCCCAGCAGTAGGATTTCAACCGAGAAGCTCTATTCTTCAGAGTCTGGGAAGCAAAATCCTTACAAATAGAACAGGCCCAAACATTACGGCCCTCCCCGAGGCAGAACAAGCACTCTGGGTGGGCGTCGGAAAGAGAAACCTTGTGGCCGCAAGATACGCACAACTTAAACAAACATGACATAAGAAGGGGGAAGAGTTCTTACACTTTTCGTTGTAAAGAGACGAAAAACCGAACAAAAAGGTGACGCAAAACCAAGAATTAGAAGAACTGCTCAGCGAGGAAGCCTTCCGAGCTGCTAACAGGTCAGCCGACGAAAAGAAACTGAGGAGAGACCGTTAGCTTGGAGGGACTGAGCATGCTCAGTATCGGATGGGGGAGGGGTTCCCATCAAGCTGCTCAGCTCTGGAACTTTCCGAAAAACTACTGCACATGCATGAAGATTCCCATTGTGTGAGGCACAGAGATCACGAAGAAGAAGAATATTACAAATATTTTTTTAAAAAAAATGTGAAAACCACGTTTCTTGAGTGTTGAGAAACTCTGATAAAAAACATCCTGGAGTTATGAGAATCATTGCAGTTCGGAACTTATACCATGCTACATATACATATACATATACATATACATATATATATATATATATATATATATATATATATATATGAATGCAAATTTTGTAACCAAACGTTCCAAACACTGAATAGTCAACAAAAACTTCAGTTTTCAGATACTTTCTCACAGTGAGGATGGCTAAAATTACTCATTAATTTGAGAAGAAAATTAAAGACAAAAATTTGCTACAAATTATCTATTATATTAATGAGGCATGCAGACACAACTTACTTCTCTCACTCTCAGTTTCCTGGCAATATGCAAGCCATTCTCTCATTCTGCTCCATTTTATTACTTTATGTAAAAACCTCACTCCTTTATAACTGAAAAGCAACCAAGATTGAAGAACACCTGTATTCTTACATTTCCAAGCCAATCCTTAATGTTTGATTTGCTGCTCTTTCCTGCAGAAACACTCCAACATCCCACTTCACAAGTGCTGGTATAGCAATTGCAGCATGCTGTCCCCAGACCATTGTTTACTTGTGCAGGAATAAGTCTATCTGTCCCATTGATATCAGTGGGCTTAAAGCTTTTTTAAATGATCTGTGGGTGTCAGCCAGGCTGACTCAAAGGCTTATTTTCAAAGCCTCAGGCGTGTGGGAAACATGAGTTTGTTGCAATGGCAATAAGTGTGTCATCATAACTGCTTTATATCACCTAATGTCTAAATATTCTTTTCCAAGGGAAAAATCAAAAAGCCCTGATTAAAATAGATCCTTGGAGATAGCTTCTTTTCCTAAACTCTGTTGACACCATATTGGGATTCCCCTATCAAATATTTGTCTGTACAGAAAGGATGAAGCAAGAGCCAACCTTTCTTGAATCAGAAAATTCCCTTCTATAATTCTTGTACATGCAGCAGCAGAAAGAACAACTAGGCAGGGAACAAGTGAGCAAGGGAGACTGAGCAAAATATGTCACTGGAAGACTTTTGAAAATTAAAGTGGATAAACATCTCTTGTGCGCAAACTAAGGTGTAGTCCTTCCATCCTCAATTATAAAAACAGATCAGCAGCTCAAACCTGAAATCCAAGTTAAATAAATGGGCTTGTGCCAATATGTGTTGCTTTGTAAATTGCTAAATTATTCAGAGATTTGCAATGTCTGCGTTACGCAGTGGAATCAAATGGCAAGCATTTGTAAAAGGGTTTTGTGCTTAGATATCATCTCCCTTTGCATCACTATCCTACAGGCCAAACTGAAAATGATGGGGGACCATTTTCAACCATATTGTTTATGGTACCTCCTAGCCTCCACTCATTAGCAATCCTTTTCATTTGGAACAACCAAATTTTGGAGCGCAGTTTTCGTAACACCTCATAAATTGCAGCTACCTAAAAATGTAGCCTACTTGGTGGTACACTGTGCTCAGTGTAAACCACTGTAATTAAAGTGATTTCCCCACTGGAATGCAGCACCCATCACTCCTCCTCAAAAGAGGCTGAAATCCCTCCACAAATAATTTGCCTCATGTAACAGTCAATGTGTGGTTATGTTTCACAGCAGGAATCACAAGTTCATTTCCATAAAATTGAGACTGGAAAAGTACATTCACACATAGCTAGCCTATGTCTCTCCAGTTCAAAGCGTAACCTCAAACCAACCATTAGTACTATGTACTAATGAAAGGACAAGAGAGGGAAAGCATGGATAGTACAAAATATGTACTTTCTTTTCAATGCAAAACTAGATTTACTTTTTAAAAACACAAATTGCTAGCTTCTAATTTGAGTGGAGGGGGACAAAAGAAAATCTCTCTGCAGCCTTGATTGTCTATGCTTCACATTAAGTTCTATGAGGGAAATTAAATGCAAGGTTGTAGTAATTCTCTCCCTATTCTTCCTAACAGCAACCTGGCAAGGCTCTTTTAAAAATCCTTAGACAACCAGTTTACATGATCCTGAAAATAAAAGGAAATACGCAGTAGAATTTTGGTACCCAGTGAAATTATATGAAGATTTAACCACATGCTCCACCATGGATTTTTAGTGGAGATTAGCATCCTAGAAAATAGATTCTGAAAATCTATCAGTGAGGCTAGAATATAATGCCGTCCTGCACCAACTAATGAACTAGAATAGTCACACTGAGATAGAATACCCGTATGAATATAGAACCAGGGACAAAACTGTGGGAAACAGTGGATTTTTCAAAACATATATATTCTTCCATCCATGGCATCATGGGAATAAACCTAAATCCTACATATTTTTAACTTTCAATTTGTACTCCCAGCCAAAGCCCTTGGCTATATTGATTTATGTTTGTGTGCAGAATGGGAATTTTAACCTGCATTTATTTTTAATCCAGAAAGCAGTGATTTCACCAGAACTTTCTATATAAATTCCTCCACCGCAGAACCCCATGTCTGTCATGGTCCCCTAATAACCTGCTGGACTATAGTCATCTTCTAAGACATGTGCTCAAGTTTATTTTTATTCATCTATTTTTATAACCTACCTTTCAAAGTGCAGTATTTTCAACAGACCAGCACAGAAGAAATCATAACAATCCATTAAAAACCACATCTGTCTTAAGTATATTAAATAAGCAACAAAAACAATTAAAAAGCAGTATAAAGACCATCAAATCTGATTTTGTACCATTTTGACCAGACATTCTTACCACAGAATCTAAAAATATCACACCTAGATCCTGCAAAGTTACTTGTTTGGATTAAACCCTCCAGAACCCTTGGGAAGCCTCAGCATTGTCCTGCATGAATTAAATATGACCCCTATGCATACAACAGATATGGACTGTATGGACTGCTTGAAAGAGAAGATCATGAGTGATGAGCAAACTGTCTTTCAGTCTGAAAGATGCTCACCTGCCATTACTGACCATCACCAAGAACCTGTTAAGCTTTTGAGAAGCCTGAAATCTCCCCATGACAAAGTTTGAAAATCAGTGCTTTGGTACAGAACATAAAGTTGTGATCTTACTACACACACTGGCAAGCAAGGAAGGCAGAGACTGCACAGTGGCAATTTAAAGCAAAAAAAAAAATCTTGATACATCTTTTTAAAACTGAACTGTCCTTAGCATTTTATTTTGTACTTCAAAATCAAGATCATACAAATGCTTATTACTCCTACACGCACTCTCTTACACTTTCAACCACTGATTCATTTTAAACTCCTCTCCTTTATCCATAAATACATACCCTATTTGCTGGCATATAAGGCTCACTTTTTTTTCCAAGAAATGCTGTTTGAAAATGGGGTGTATCTTATATGCCAGTGCATCTTATATGCTGGCAAATAGTATTTGCTAATGTATAAATGGGGCACGTCTTATACACTGGTGCATCTTATACGCTGGCAAATACAGTACCTATATCCATAAACACCACTGTCTGCCATGTTTTAACAAATCTTGGCAGAACACAGCATGTAGGTGAGCAATGCTAAGGGTATTTAAGCCCAACTTATACACGGGGCTTCTGATCACCCACGGCAAGCAAAAACTTTTTCCAGACCACTAATGTAATAAGTATTGTTAATCTGGAAGAGGATTTCCCTGTCTTCTTCTGATAAGGCAAACAGATCAGACCAGTTTATTGAACAAGTCTACCAACTATTTTTAAAAAATTACAAATAAAAAAACATTTTTTTGTTGAGTACTTTCAAGTCATTTTCAACTTATGGTGACAATAAGGAGACCCTATTGTGGGGTTTCCTTGGCAAGATTTGTTCAGAGGAAGTTTTCTCTTTACTTTCCACTGAGGCTGAGAGTGTGTGGCTTGCTGAAGCTCATCTAGTGGAAATTCATGGGAAAAATAAATATTACTATGTTTGTGTATGTGCCTTCAAGTAGCCTGTCGACTTCACAGCAACTCCATGAATTCTACAGGGTTTTCTTAGGCAAGGAATATTCAGAGGTGATTTTACCAGTTCCTTTTTTTGAAACAGAGCTCACAGCACGCAGTATTCACTGGTGGACTCCCCTCCAAGTACCAACCAGTGCTAACCCTGCTTCCTTTCCAAACTCACGTGGGATGTGGTGCCTTCAGAGTATTTAGGCCAACAGCATTACAATACGGTTAGAATAAAAATATTGCATTGTTGCATTATATTCAAGAAACATGATTTCTACTATTTTTAGGTTACATTGCATCAAAATGAAAATATGCCGTCCAGTAAATGAAACACTATCTGCTCTTTCCACCACTTTTTTCGTTGTGACACACAATGGTTAGGACCACTCAAAAAGAATGTGAGCTTGTTTGTCACAGATCAATTTCTCGTGTGACTCAGAAGGGGCTCCAGATAACAGCCCCTCCAGCTTTAACATAAGTGGCACTCAAGTACATTATGTGCTAGAGGAGGTTAATTAAAAAAAAAAACAGTGTGGGCCAGCAACTTTTGTGAGTTTCACTGCTAATTTGCACCAAGTGACACACCTACACACACCTCCTCCTTATTCCAAACAGCTCTGGTTGACCAGAAGAAAGGCAGGTTCCTCCACCTGTCATAGATGAAAACAAAAGTCATTTATTTTCAAAAGTTTGGAGCTGGAGGTTTTCTGAGTGCCAAGCGTTAACAGAAAACCCTTCATCCCAAATGGCTTAAGGGGGCTGCTGTGGCAGAGGCCATTTCCACACTAGACTGTTATAATGCTATTATTCCACTTTCAACATCCCATGGAATGCTGGGGTTTGCAGGACTGCAAACCCCAGCATTCCATAGGATGTTGAAAGTGGAATAATAGCACTATAACAGTCTGGTGCGGAAACGGCCAGAGTTAGAGGATGAAGGCGGAATGCTTTTTGTACACGCTCAGAGACACGCTTGGGGTTATTTTTTACGATGTTATTATTGCACCTTTCCACGCCTGAGCCACTCAGCTCTAGAAAAACAAGCGCTGGGGCTCAACTCTTGCAATAATAACAATAATAACCCCTCGAGGACATTTTTCCTTAACCTTTTTCCTCTTAGGGTGCTTTTAACTTTCTTTTGCTGTTTCTCCCCGCTCCTTCTTCTCTCTTCCAAACACATTTCTTTTCCTCGGCCATTTCCACACTACACTGTTACAGTGCTATTATTCCACCTTCCACATCCTGTGGAATCCCGGGCTCTGCAGTCAAAAAGGGGGCCTTCAGAATTCTCAGCCAGAGAGCTCTTTGGCCTCAGTGAACTACAAACCCCAGGATTCCACAGGTTGTGGAAAGTGGAATAATAGCACTAAAGCAGCGTCGCGCGGAAACGGCCTCTCTCTCGCTCACCCTCCGGCTCTTTCCTGCCCTCCTTTTACCTCACCTTTTCCCCCTCGGCGTCTTCCCGTCTTCCTCGCCCCGCAACTTCACACCCGCCCCGACCCGACGCCTCGCCGCGCGTGTGTCTGTGCGCGTGTTTTTCCCTCGGCCTTTTCCCTCTCGCCCCGTCACAATACCCGCCAGGCCAACCCAACAATCCCGGGCCGCCCTCCCCGCCGCCGAGATTGGGCCGGCGAGAGGAGGGCGCCCGCGATGCGTGCGGATGCCGTCTGAGGGGACCAGAAAGCAGGAGGAGGAGGAGGAGGGAGGAGAGGAGCCGCCGCCGCCTCCGCCGCTATCACGGCCCCCGCCCTCGGCAGCCGCCCTCGCCGGCCGCCGCTTCTCGCCCTGCGCCGCCCGCCCTGCCTCCTCCGCCCTCTCCCCGCCGCCCTCGCCGCGGCAGCCGCTCCCGCTGTGGCTGCTTCCGTCGCGTCTCCCGCTCCCGCCCCCGCCTTCCTCGGGGCCCTGCCCGAGCACCGGCTGTTGCTGCCGCGGCCGCTCCCGCCGGCACCCAATCGCCCGGCTGGGGGAGCGGCTTGGGGCGGGGCTGGAGCTGCCTAGGCCGCCGCCGCCGCCGCCGCCACCACCATCGCCGCCGCCGCCGCCGCCTGCGGCCGCCGCTGCTACTGGAGCTGGCGCGGGGAAGCAGCCATGGAACAAAAGAAGTGCTGAGGCGTGTGAGGGCCGTGGCGGCGGCGGCGGCGGCAGCAGCAAGGCCCAGGCCGCGACCGCCTCGCCTCAAGCCGAGCAGGAGGAGGAAGAAGCGGCGGTGGCTGTGGGCGCCGCGGCAGGAGAGCCAACATGTCGCCAGGGGCCGAGTAGCCGGAGCACGTCGCCGCCGCCCTCCTCCTCCTCCTCCTCCTCGTCTTCGCCGCCTCCTCCCGGCCTAGCCGAGCTCCCTTCGCCGGCCATGCCGAGCGGCAGCGCCTCGCCGTCGCCTCAGGAGGAGCCGCCCGAGCTGGTGCTGCTGCTGCCGTCGAGGCCGCCGCCGGGCCTCCTGCTCCAGTACCACCACCATCACCACCACCACCACCACCACCCGCCGCCCCCTCCAGCGCCTCCGTCGGCGGCGGCTTCTGTGCCGGACGCGCTGCTGCTGAGGGACCGCCTGGCTTGCCTGGGCCTCCGGGAGGGCGAGGCGGTGGCCCCGGCAGCGGCTTCCCGGGACTTCCATGAGGCGGAGGAGGAAGAGGAGGAGGAGGAGGAGGAAGAAGAGGAGGAGGAGGAGGCGGCTCCCCCCGAGCGGGGCGGCGGCGGCGGCGACCTGGACCTCGACTTGGAGGAGCCGCCTGAGGAGAACGACGACGACGACGGAGGAAGAGGCGGCGGCGAAGAATTGTTGGAGCCCGGAGAAGGAGGAGGAGGAAGCGGAGGCCCGGCCTCGCTCCTGCTGCTGCCCTCGCCGGCCTCACCCCCGCTGTTGGCCCCCGGGCTGGGCTCGGTGCTGCTGCCGCCGCCGCCGCCGCCGCCTCTGCCGCCGCCTCACGCGGCCGGCCCGGCCTTCGAGGCTCCGGAGGCGGTGGGCTTGGGCGGGGCGCTGTACGGACCCGGCGACGATGTTGTCCACCCCGGGGTGATGGCGGCCATGCTTTCCCAAGCCTACGGGCCGCCCGGAGGAGGGGGAGTGGCGGCGGCGGCGGCGGCGGCGGCGGCGGCCGGGATCCCCTCCGGGCCGGCTTTGAACGGGGAGCAGGCGGCGCTGCTGAGGAGGAAGAGCGTCAACACCACCGAATGCGTCCCGGTGCCCAGCTCCGAGCATGTGGCCGAGATCGTGGGCCGGCAGGGTGAGTGAGCGGCGGCGGGGTTTGCAAGGGTCGCGGGGGGGAGAAGGGGGTCGAAGGCGGGATGGCTGGAAAGAGGGGGTGGCTGCCGAGTGAGTCGGAATTAGAAATCCGGTCGTCCAGCCCCGAGGGACCAGGGAAGAAGTCAGAAGCTGCTCTCCAGTGGACGTTTTTGATCAGGGGTGGAGATGGAATAAGTCCCGGTGAGCGCAATGAGGTTTGGTTCCGAAGTGATTTGGTGCCATGAACTACAATAGACATGTGTGGGGGGGGGGAATCCTGTGAGAGATGGCTGGATTTACTGGAGAGGGTGCACGGGTGCCCACCTGGGAGTAGAGTGAATCCAGAAAAGGAGTGTAGCTGTGCCCCCCCCCCCACAGAGTAAGAGAAGGCATGATATTGTTAGGAGAGACCTGGACTTTGTTTGGAAAGTTGCATTACCGGTAGGACTTCACTTCAGCTTAAATTGGGGTTGGGAGGTTTTCTTGGCATAGGTTAAGGGATTATGGAGGCGGTTTGGTGGAGGGTCTGTGGGTAAAAAGAAACAGTGGGCCTACAAGGTCTGGATCTGATCAATGCCAGTTTGACAAAGGGAGCCACTCTGGATGGGCCTAGCAACTGGGAAAGGTTTGTGGCCTTTTGTGTGGAAGAAGGGAAGTGATTAGGTGCAGATGGCTGGGTGGCCTGCCTAGTTGAAGGCATGGAAAAGAACTCAGGGCAAAGCGGGGGGGGGGGGTAGAGGGGGTGGATGACTATGATGATGCTCTGAAAAGTGGGAGGGTCCCTTAGTATTTTGTGCCCTGGAAAGGAAAGGGAACCCGTACTTGAGTTTGGATGAGAAGGTGGCAGGCATTAATTATTTCATGCAGGAGGCCTCTGGGCACGCCTGGACATATTCCGTAGAAGAGAATTTGGTGACAGACAACAAGAGTTAAGTAATATAATTGGTAGTACAGTATTTTATAGGACTGGTTTGCTTTTCCTTAAAAACATTTTTAAAGGAAAGTTTGGGTTCCAAACTATAGCCCTAGGTGATGGTAGTATTATAGAGAAAGAAGTAGGATCAGAGACTTCTCAGTCTGGCAGAATAAAGTGTGCATACTGCTTTTGGAACCATGTGAGAGATTTCATTCCTGCATAGCTGGAGTGGGCCTGGTGAGATGAATTTAAGTTGCATGTTAAGAAAGACCTTTGAAGTAAGAGGAGGTGAGCCCTGAAACAGTTTGCCCTGGAGTGTGGGGAAGTCTCCATCATTTAAGCAGAAATAGGTTAGGACAGATTTGGGTTGGTATCATTGGTGAACTCAGTCCGTGAGTAAAGTACCAGAACAGAGAGACCAACTGAGTCTTGTGCCTCCAGATGTAATAAGCTGCATCTCCTGTCCCTTCCAGGCACTGGGGCTAGTAGCATCTGGAGGGCATCAAATTCGGGGAGGCTGAAAGAGAATATTTTGAAATGCCCAGCTGGAGAATTAGTGTGGTGTTAGTGTTTAGAATACTGAATTTGAACTCAAGAGCCCTGAGTTCACATCTAGTTCAGCCATGAGCAAGTTACAGCTCAGCCTTTGTTGTGCCAATTTAAAAAAAATATTGAAGAGTGTGGTCGTGTCACATGAAATGGAGCCATAATTGATGTGGTTTAGGATTCATGGCTCAGTGACAGGTATGGGAATTATCTGGTGTTGGTGGACTAAACGTCTCAGCATTCTTCATCATTGAACATGCTGGCTGTGTCTGCTGCAAGTTGCAGTCCAAGTAAATGATCGCTGCCTCTGCTAAGGTTGGATTCCTCCTTCAGCAAAGGGATTGATGGTGACACTGCGATTCTGTAGTTTTGAGACCTCTTTCAAAGGAGGTATCTGATGAATTTTGTGGCATGTTTTGTGCTACGGGCACCCAGCTCTGCCACAATGTAGGCACATTTGAGAAGATACTATTTTGTTTCAGTTACGCATGCTCCTGAGACAACTACACTACAGGTAATATCACTCGTCACTTATAGGCCATTCTTCAAATATTAGCTTAGGATGGCAGAACTAGTGAGAGATATAAGAAGTTACCCACCTTTATCTGTCCCTAGAGTATATTTCTGAGACTGGCATAACCTTCAGCCACTGTAGTTTCAAAAGGTTTGGTAAGAAGTAACTAACAAGGCCACTTTAAAGTCAAATACAAGTAAAGATAAGACTCAGTTATCACTTTGTTAAATTTACCTTGTCACTGACACACAAACACTACAGTCTAAACTGTTTCTGAGTTCCATATAAGCATGATTGAGAAAGAGACAGTCTTTCCTTTCTTCCGTTCTCAGCCAGTATAACCAACTGTGTGATGCTTTCTTGCTACTCCTCCTTTTCAAGGATACTTTCCTCGTTTTAGGGTCTTGGAATACAGTAATCTAAAGTTGGTGGGAAAGCTCCAGGAGTGATATAACCCATGAAGCATAAAGAGCTGAAGCAGGGCATTTGAGTTTGCAAATACAGTAATGGACTTTCCACTCAACTTTTGTATTTTAAGCTCATTAAAGTGAAATTATGTGGCTGTGGCTTTTGATACATATTCACTTACCTTAAATCAGACCAAAAATAAAAGACAAAATATTTTCATCATGTGATAGTTTAGAAAAGAAATAAATGTCTTTTTAAATGTTTGCCTAGCCAAGGTCTCTTTTCATCCAGTCTCTACTTCCTGCTGCTCGTTCTGACAAACTGCTTATTTTTCAGAGCATGATGACATGTCTTGTAGAATCTAGTTTATCATTTCCTTATGGATGATGTGGACACTCAACACAAGCACTATCATCAAGTTTATCAAAGTACTATCAGTATGTGCTTTTTTTCTTATGCTTCAGAACTGAGCTGTCAACAAATTAATATTTTACATGATCGAGATCCTGAAGGAAATGTTTATATAGCTTACTCTTTAATAGATTGGTAGACATTGCTCGTTATTAAAATGAAAGAACATTTCTAGTATTTTGTGTGTCATTCGATGTTGTGATATTTCATAATAAAAAAAACTTTAAAAATAAATAAGTTCACACCTTTAAGTCTCAGCTCCACTTATTAAAAATCCTGATAGAAATGAGTTCCCACCAATTAAACAAGTAAAGCTTTATATGATCTACCAGTTAAATGATACTGTTGTTTTTAAAAGTACATAGCTAATCTTTTTAAATATTCTATCTCAGTTTGTAACTGCTTGAACCAAGGATAGGCAACCTGGTATCCTATAGATGTTTCAGATTTCAGCTCCCATAAATCCAGAAACATTAGCAATCTGGACTGGAACTTACTTACGAGGATTGCAGTTCAAAGCATCCAGACGGTATAGTGTGGTCTACTCTAGGTCTAAAGGTTTGTCAAATACAGTGCTTGGCACAGGGTAGCCTTTCTCAACCTTGGATTTCCAGATATTGGGCTGCATCCCTCAAATCTCGTAATTGAACATGCTGGCCAGGAGTGATAAGAGTTACAGTTCAACAAATATCTGGGGAACCACAAGTTGAGAAAGGTTGTCTAGGGCCATATCCAAACTGCACTGTTACGGTGCTATTATTCCACTTTCAACATCCAGTGGAAATCTGAGGTTAGTAGTTTACTGAGGCCAAAGTGCTCTCTGGCTGGGAATTCTAAATTCCCCTCCCTAAACTGCAAACCCCAGGATTCCATAGGATGTTGAAAGTGGAATAATAGCACTCTAATAGTGTAGCGTGGAAATGACCTAAGATAACTTTCAGTGAGGAAGACTGGACAATACTCACGCCCTTTCCGTCCAGGCCATCCTGTTTAGTAGAGAGTGCATTCATGTACTCGCCTGTCCACTGGTTCAGTCTAGAATACCATCAGTAGTCCATAGATAGACATTTTCAAGTCCATCCTAGCTATGTAACATTCAGCATGTGGGCCAAAAGCACACATCTGAGTTCCTTGACAAAAACTGCTGATCTGTTTTGGTTTCAATACTTTGGATTTTAAGTACATAAGGGTCTATGGGAATGCTACCTCTCCACAAGGATGGCTGTGGTTATCAGAAACTGATAGATGATTTTTAAAATTACCAATGGAACCTAACAGAATGTATGTTATATAGATAACAGTTACATCCTTTCTAGTACAGGTCTTACTTTTTATCTGTGATTAATGTTAAAAGAAATCTTCCCCATGTACTTGGAACCGTGATTCATGTTACGTTTAGGAAGGAAGAAATTCTGAAATATATCATCAAAGGAGAAACAACAGTGTGTATTTGTAAAGGTAAACATATACATCAAGGAGGATGTTGACAAGCTGGAATTTGTCCAGAGAAGAGTGACCAAGATAATCAAAGCTCTGGAAACCAAGCCTTATGAAGAATGCCTTAGAGAGCTGGGTATGTTCGGGTTGGAAAAGAGGTGACAGTGGAGCAGGCTTGTTTTCTGCTGCTCCAAGGATTGAAATACAAACCAGGGACTAGAAAAGGAGGAACTTCTTAACAGTGGAATGGGCTGTCTCGACAGGTGGTGGAATATCCTTCTTTACAGGTCTTTGTTTAAGATTGAATGGGCATCTTTCAAAAGTGCTTTAGTTGTGTGTTCCTAAATAGCAGCAGGTTGAACTAGATGATCGTTGTGGTTTCTTTCAGCTCAAGATTCTGTGAAAATGCAAGAAGCAGAGTGATTTCAATTAAACTTTTCTTAAAACAATCAAATACTAGGAAAATAAAGCAATTGTTTGACCCTTTTACACTGCAATCATATTTATACTTCCTTTGGAAGTAAGTTATGTTAAACATGGAGCTGATCTGTCAGTCAGTGTGTGAAGGAAAGCACTGTTACTGTAGTAATTAAAGTAAGTGCTTCCATAAATCAAGAATTTGGTGCCTTCAGAAAAGACCCAGAGAGTTTAGTTTACCTAAAAATAAAAATGGGAGTCCTCTTTTCTCCCCCTCCCTCTTCCTGGCTGAAGCTAATTTATGTGCCTTGTGTTCCTGCAGTTTAACTTGGGATGCCAGTAGTTACCATAGCAAGGATCATGTTATAAACAGACCTGTGATTCTAAAAAGAAATACATGTAGAAGGAGTTACTTTCTTTTACAGATTTGTGGAAATTGTGAAAGGAGGGGAATCCTTAAAAAATGAGTACTGCGTCGCTCCAATTTAAGCAGTCCTTGAAGTTATAACTGTGCTGTTCATATGTAGAAAGGAAAAGGTGGCTGAGGAATTCTCTGTTTTTAAGCTTACAGCCTGCTGGTTGAACAGTAGACACCAACATGGTGTGATCTTACTCATTCAACATTTCTGAAAGCGTCTAAAATGTATTGGGCACTGTATCACCAATAAGGGTTTGCTTACAGGCTTATGCCTTCATGAAAATGGGGGAGTGGGGATTTTGTCAACATGGAAGGAGAGTAGCTAAATACAGGAGTATGTGGGAATGACAGCAAAGACTGAATGTTTTAAAAGAGGAAGTAGGATGAAAAGGTGTTCAAAGGAAGAAACACAGGAAGACAGAGAGAGTGAGGGCATTTCCAACTTAGGAATCTGAACAGAATTTGTAGTTTTAAGATAAGGCCAAATGGATTTTTGCATCCTCTTTAGCAGCGAGTATTATTTGCATCAGCAAACAAGCAGCATGTCTGGATGGTATAAGAGGGACAGTTTTATGCAAGTTAAATTACTACAGTGGAGGAACTCCAAAGTGGTTTAGTTTTAGGGAAGCAGTAACATCATTTTATAGTGAGTGAGTTGTGTGGGCATTATAAAACATATTGAAGATTGGAACTCAGAAGGGGTATTTTGTCAAATTCTTGTTTGTATTGTATGATACAGTTGCACGTATAGTATCAACTAAGAGTTTACAGTCGAAATAGGACTACAATTGCAGCCAGACCTCCATTCACTTTGTGTCATGCAGGCAAGCATATACTACACTTTGCACATACACAAGTTTTCCAATTCAGTCCACAGCATCTCTAGTTAAAATAAGCTTTGATGGGTTGAGCTGGAAAAGACCTTTGCCTGTCAGGCCCTGGAGAGTTGCTGTGCAAACAAAGTAGATCATACAAAACTAGACGGGGCGAGTCTGAGTCTGTATAATAGGCCTTCATTTGTTAGCAAGTTCCACCTCTGTTAGATGAGATGTGAGTTACTACTACTTTGTAGTCATAGAGGATGAATACTTTGTGAACCCTATGTATTTAAGGGACATATAATGTTGTGTACAATTTTGCTGTTACATCCTAATGTGTCCATAAAAGTTCTCAGTTTGAGCACCATACTATGGCATTTTCTTGGGGCCTACCCTTAATTGAGCTATCATGAAACTACTAGAGCTCTGTTCCTAATGCAAATTGAAGATTTGGTTGTAATAGTAATGGTGGTGAAACCTTTTTAGGGGAGGGGCCCAGCACCAAAATTACCAAACAGAATTTCACCAGCTCTAAAATTAATGCTGAAAAATGACATTGTCTTGTCTATAAACAGTAAAACTAACTATAGGCATCTGAGTCAGGCTGGCCTCAGCTCCAGTGAGACTTGATCATTTCAGCCTGTGAAGTTAAACAATGTATGCTCAGTCCTGTTTCACATGCTCTTACACTTTTACACTTTCTTGTTTGGAGACAAGTATAGCTTCTGTAATGCTTCAGAAAGTACAGTAAACGTAAGGTATTTTTCCTTATTTTCTGTATTAATTATAGTGTTAGGTTCACAATTAAATTTTCATGTACTACATCTTATTTCCTCCCTTCCTTCCAAGGAGGTTAGGCTACTGACAGCCAGAGTATATCACTTGTGCTTCTTTCATCCTGGCATATGAGGGTTTTCTCAGTTGACATAAAACATTCTTTTTGTGGAAAACTGATATTAAATTGACATTAAGAAAGAGGATGAAAACCCCAAAAGTTTTGAAAAATTCTGAATGGACTCCCTACTGAGCTATTCTTTATTATCTGTATATTGTGAGTGGGTTTGTTCTTTGCTCATGAGCAGCCATTGGTAAGAAAAGTGTTTGGCAATTTCAGAGAAGGAACTGACAAAACCACTTCTGAGTATTCTTTGCCTAAGAAAGCCATATGAAATTCATGGGGTTGCCAAAAGCTGACAGGTGACTCAAAGACACACATACACACAATACAGGAAAACTTCTGTGCAAAAAAAGACAGGGAAGGCAATTTATTTTAGCTAGAAATAAATTGCTTTTTATAATCCATCTTCTGTAAACTATGGTGGGGGATTGGAGTGGAAGACTGATAAGTCAAATCCAATTAGTTCAGGATAACGTTCTATCAGTATATAGTAGCCATGCTAACTAAAAGGAATCTCTGTGTTCAGAAGCAATATACCAGACGCAGGCAAAGGTTACTGTAGTCTTCATATTAAGTTTGTGGGCTTTCTGGAAGCATCCAATTGACCACTCTTGGAAACAAGATGTAGAGGCAGATGAAACCGTGCTCTGATATAACAGAGCTCCTCTGAATGTTCTTTTTATGCCTACAGTGTAATCTGTACTGCAAGAAGAAGAAGAAAAACTGAGCTACAGTAAGGACTGAGAGGAAGTATAGTTGCAGTGGCAGTGATTTTATTTGATTTTATTTGTTAAAGACAGGCAGTTCTTGCTATGGTGATGGACATTAAGGTTGTTGTTTGTGATAGACAGTTACTTAGTTGACAGAAATGTGATAACCAAGACAACACAGTTACATGTCTTCATGACAGATGTTCCTCCAGACTGAACATGTATGCACTGAAATACAATCAGTCCTTCACATTTGCAGGTTTCACTTTTGTGGATTTGATTATTCACGGATTATTTGCTGTCACTTCTGCTGCCTCCCTGTGCCATTTTTAGTAGAGACTGCAAGCCTCATGAGACTGCGAAATTGTGAATGAGGCTTGTAAGTCCCTATTAAAAATGGTGTGGGGCAGCAGTGGTGGTGGCAGTAAGCCCCACCAGCCATCCACTTCAACCTTGTGAAGGAACCCTGATGCCTCAAAGGAATCCACAGTGGGTTGAATACAGTGATCATACTTTTTTGTGTGTTAAATGTGGTTTGGGAAGACCTATTCGTGTTTTTTCCACTTTCACGGGAGTCTTGTGCCCCTAACCCTGGTGAATGTGGAGGGATGACTGGATACTCCTGGCTTATTATTTGATTTACACTCAGATTCTGAAGTCAGAATTAGTTAAGCCTATTAGACAATAACATGATATAGGGAGTGGGTGACCCATGCTTTCCATTTCAGCTGCTTTCTGGAAATTGATAGCCTTCCCTTTAGTACCATCACTGTCAGGGCTGCAGAAACTCACTCAAACATAACCCCTCTTTCTGTTGTGTTCCATCCTTTTTGCAAAATAAATTATGAAAAATAAAACAGCAGTACGGTACTTGAGGAATCTGAGGATGGATGGCCCCTAACATTTTCTACATGGGTGCCTAATCTGAGGACTGCCATGGAAGATCAGGCAAGCTAGGGGACCCTCATGTGGTGTAATAGATAGAATATAGTTATTATTATCATTCATTAAGCCATGAAGATTTCAGGTTAACCCTGGACCTAATCTGACCTACAGGATTATCATGAGGATAAAATAAGGTAGGCCAGCCATTCTGTCTTGAACTTTCCTTGAGGAGGAAGGGAGGGATACAAATTTGTTAATAAAGTAACAGGTTTTCCCGCCAACATTTTTGTTTTTATATATGTACTTACATATGTGTGTGTATTTTTCTCCTCTGTGGGAAGGAGGAGTTAGTGCAGAACTTTCTAGCTGTGGTGGAGAAGAGGTAAAGCATGAGGGAGTAAATTCTGGGACAAAGAGGCAGACTTGAAGCTGTGGTGTGGGCTAGGGAATTGTGCTGATTAAGGAAGTTCTGCCCACAATTCCTGCTCACACCCTCTCTAGTTTCAGAGCCATTTGGCAGACACTGGCTGCATGTGACTCCAGTTTTGCTTGACAGCTGTGAGAGCTAGAAGCACTTCTCTGTGCGTGTTTTTGTTAGCCTTGTTTTTAATGAAAGCTGAGTTCCCAAAGTCCTTCTAAGAGGCCAGGGCAAAGTGATCCGATCATGGTCATGCAGGTGTTGTCTCTAACTGCTCCATCTGTTCTGTAACCTTTATGATTGATGATTGTCATCATCCTTGTGGTTGTGTCTTAAATGTAAGGGGAAGCTTTGACTTTAATTGGTGACTGAAAAAAAATAGTAAACACTGTGCCACTTCCCCAAGGAAGAATAGTCTTATTTAAAATATAATAGTGCACTGTTAATGTATTTTTGCACATAAGATATTTAAGATCATGATAAGTGCTATTATTATTATTATTACCACAGTAAAAGAAATACAAGTACAATAACATCAGGTATGTGAATTCTTGAATATGCTCCCCCAGACTGTTCCTCACATCTGGCACATTTTTGTGTTACTGCTTTCTTTTTGAAGGTGAGAAAATTATAAGCCACTGGAAAGTCTTGATATTAGAAGTCTGGAAGTATGAAGGACATTATGAATTTGGGTTTTCAGAATGATTTTTCTCATTTTGTGATGTGCTAACAGTTCAGACATTTCTTAATTTGTGAGAATTCATTTATATAAACGAGGAATTTCTTTTAAAATGATGTTCAGCTGCTGAAATAGAACTGAGAAACACACTGATATTCACATCTAGCGAGAAATTTTTGTGCCCCTCTGATGAGAAATTTAAATGTTGTTCTCTGTTCTCCTCCTGCTTCCAACTGTAGCAAACTGAGAAACCCATTTATTATGTCATGTCATGGAAGTCTGTCTACATATAGATGAAGACAGAGGCACCCATGACTCCCATTGAATTGGTTCAGAAATAAGCCAAAACATTCCTTGACTCATTTCCAAGACAGTCCAATCCAAGCCCTACCCTCCATGACAGCTTCAGTTAGGCCCTTTTCGCACCTTACCTGATATCACTGGTGTTGTGAGGGGATCACACGAGAAGCCTCTTCCAAGAGGTACTTGCGTCCTCTCTGGTTTCCCTCCACACCAGTTCCATGCTGGCCAGAAGGAAGCGTGAGCGCTCCGCCCCTTCTTTCCTTCCTCAGTGCAGCTGGGTACTTTCCCAGGCTGTGCTGGGGGAAGAAGTGTAATGGCTGCGTGTCCGGAGCCTCCGCACACAAGGTAAGTACGTGTGGGGCCTGGGAGGGACACGCGATCACACATCATTTTTGGCAGTGAACCGAAAATGATATAATGCATGATCGCAATCTACTGGCCTCGGGAGCATTGCGCGATTGCGAGGACATTGTGTGAAACGGTCTTCGCGATCCCGCAGCGCTCCTGAGGCAATTTTGCAACAGGACTGGCGTGCGAAAAGGGCCTTAGCCAGTGAAGGGTATTCTGCAAAGGAGGAGGAGGAGGCTAGTGGCGTACCAAGCGCATTTAATGCCTGGTTCAGATAATTTTAGCTCCCCCCACCAAAATATTTTCAGTAATAATCAAGAAATAAACAAAGACTGTGAAAATTCTCTTTTATTGAACTTTGTATATATAATCATGTCAGCAATCATTAATTAAAATAAATATTACGATACAAAAAGGAAAAAAGTAATGGATTAATACATTTAAATTACATTAATATATTTTTGAAAAAAGGGGAAAATTTATCCAACATATGTCCACAATATGGTCCCTAGTGCCTCTTCCTTTTCTGAACCTAGCTTGGATATCTGGTATTTCTCATTCCATATATGGTGAAAATCTTTGTTGTGGAATTTTCAGCCTCAACTGCTTGCATGGAACATTAATCCAACAGTCCAATGGTAATTGCAATCTCTCGTGCCCTGTCTCCTGGGGATTAGAATGTATTTTAAACATTTCCAACATTCCAAACATTTCTAATTTTTGCAACTTTGCATTTAATTACCGTATCGGTTTAGTTTATACAAAACACATGTGTTCTGTAAAAAATAGGAGAGATGGAACAGGTCACACCTACCAGTTCACCAGACACACACAACATTAGATGGATGTGATAGATAAAGCCACAAAAATTCCACAGAAGCCACCTCCTTGTGCCCATCTGGATATGGTTTCCTGAAAAGTTGGCATTTGGGACTAGGTTCTGAAATACAGAGTTTTGGCCCTGATTCCTATGAATTTTTTCCTGGCTTCTTGGATCACTCCCATTTCTTCTTTCTCGGCTGCTGAATTCGGTAAGTATGGATATCTGAAATGTTGATGTTGTGGGCTACTTTCCACAACAGTATGTTTTTCCTGAAATGAGTAGTAGAAAGTAATTCTTGGACAATTTCTTTGACTTGTGGAATCACTCCCATCTCGTCTGAATCATAGAATCATAGAAATGTAGAGTTGGAAGAGACCACAGAGGCCATCCGGTCCAACCCCCTGCCATGCAGGAACACCCTCAAAGCACTCCTGACAGATGGCCATCTAGCCTCTGCTTAAAAACCTCCAAAGAAGGAGACTCCACCACACTCCGAGGCAGCATATTCCACTGCCGGACAGCCCTGACTGTCAGGAAGTTCTTCCTGAGGTTCAGGTGGAGTCTCCTTTCCTGCAGCTTGAATCCATTGCTCCTTGTCCTGGTCTCTGGAGCGGCAGAAAACAAGCCCTCTCCTTCCTCTACATGGCATCCCTTTAAATATTTAAACATGGCTATCATGTCCCCTCTTAACCTTCTCTTCTGCAGACTAAACATACCCAGCT
The DNA here is from genome assembly GCA_030412105.1 of Cyclura pinguis. NCBI lineage: Eukaryota > Metazoa > Chordata > Lepidosauria > Squamata > Iguanidae > Cyclura > Cyclura pinguis. The sequence continues at coordinate 340,315,168 of CM059600.1, forward strand.
CTCTAAGTCTATCCTCATAGGGCATGGCTTCCAGGCCTCTCACCATTTTGGTCGCCCTCCTCTGGACTTGCTCCAGCCTGACCATGTCCTTCTTTAATTGGGGTGCCCAGAACTGGACACAGTATTCCAGATGAGGTCTAACCAAAGCAGAGTAGAGTGGTACCAGTACCTCCCTCAATACTCCTATTGATGCAGCTGAGAATTGCATTGGCTTTCTTGGGTACCGCATCACAGTGCTGACTCATGTTCAGCTTGTGGTCTATTAAGACTCCTAGATCCCTTTCACACGTACTGATATCCAACCACGTGTCCCCATCCTATATTTCTGTATTCCATTTTTTCTACCTAAGTGTAGGACCTTACACTTCTCTCTGTTGAATTTCATTTTGTTAGCTTTGGCCCAGCTCTCCAATCTATCCAGGTCATTTTGAATTTTGATCCTGTCCTCTGGCATATTAGCAACCCCTCCCAATTTGGTGTCATCTGCAAATTTGACGAGCATGCCCTCTATTCCTTCATCCAAGTCGTTGATGAGGATATTGAACAGCACTGGGCCCAGGACAGAACCCTGTGGCACTCCGCTAGTCACTTCTCTCCAGGATGAAAAGCGGCCATTTGTGATCACCCTTTGGGTTCAGTCAGTCAACCAATTACAAATCCAGCTAACAGTAGCCCTGTCCAGCCTGCATTTTACTAGCTTCTTTGCAAGAATGTCATGTGGAACTTCGTCAAAGGCCTTACTGAAATCGAGTAATGCTACATCCACAGCATTCCCTTTATCTATCAAGCTAGTAACTCTATCATAAAAAGAGATAAGATTAGTCTGGCATGACTTATTTTTGAGAAATCCATGTTGACTTCTCGTGATTACAGCGTTGCTTTCTAAGTGATTAGAAACTGACTGCTTTATGATCTGCTCCAGAATCTTTCCGGGTACTGACGTCAGGCTGACTGGACGATAATTATTTGGATCCTCTTTTTTTCCCTTCTTGAAGATGGGGACAACATTTGCCCTCTTCCAGTCTGCTGGAACTTCTCCTGTCCTCCAAGATTTCTCAAAGATTATAGGCAAGCGGTTCTGAAATGACCTCTGCCAGTTCTTTTAATATCCTAGGATGCAATTCATCTGGCCCTGGAGACTTGAATTCATCCAGTGTGGTCAGGTATTCCTGTACCACCTCTCTACCTATTATGTACCTCATTTCCCCTGCTTCCTCACCTACTCCCCAACCGCCAGGTTGAGTGCTTGTATCCTTCTGGGAAAAAACTGAGGCAAAGAAGGTGTTAAGTAGTTCTGCCTTTTCTGTTCCCCCTGTCAGTAATTCACCATCTTCTCTGCGCAGTGACCGTATCGTCTCTTTCTTTTTCCTTTTGCTACAGACATATTTAAAAAAGCCCTTTTTATTGTTTTTGATGTCTCTGGCCAGCCTAAGTTCGTTCTGTGCTTTAGCCTTTCTGACCTTCTCCCTACATCTCCTGGCTATATGCTTAAATTCTTCTTTGGTGGTTTCCCCCTTCTTCCATTTCCTGTACATGTTTCTCTTAACACTTAGCTCAACTGAGAGTTCTTTAGTCAACCATTCTGGTTTCTTCAGATGCCTTCCATTTTTCCTCCTTATTGGCACAGTTTTAGGCTGTGCCTTCAGTATCTCCCTTTTAAGGAACTCCCATGCCTCCTGAACTCCTTTCCCTTTCACTATTCTTGACCACGGAATTCCAGCCAGCAGCTCCCTAAGTTTACAGAAGTCCGCTTTTTTAAAATCTAAGATGAGTGTCTGGCTACACTTATCTTCTCCTTCCCAGTGAATGCCAGATTCCAATAGGGCATGGTCACTCCCCCCTAAAGATCCAGCCACTTCTACCTCATTAACAAGGTCATCCCTGTTGGTCAGGATCAGATCTAGAATATTTGATCCCCTTTTTGTCTCTTCCACCTTCTGGACCATGAAATTGTCTGCAAGACAAGCAAGAAACTTGCTAGACCTTGCTGTCTTTGCAGAGTTTGACTGCCAACATATATCTGGGTAATTGAAATCTATTATTACTGTATCTGTCCTTTTTGAATGTGCAGTCATTTGGTTGAGGAAGGCATCATCAAAGTCCTCAGTCTGGGTTGGAGGTCTGTAGTAGTCTGTAGTCTGTAGAATATCCCTATTGTTTCTTGCTCCCTTAATTCTTACCCAGATGCTCTCGACCTGGCTTTCTGGGTTTAAGTCACGGATCTCTTCACAGGTGAAAACATCCTTGACATACAAGGCTACTCCTCCTCCTTTCTTGTTTGGTCTGTTTTTACAAAATAGGCTATACCCCTCTATTCCTACGTTCCAATCATGAGACTCATCCCACCAGGTCTCAGTGATGCCTGTCAAATCATATTTATTTTGTTGTACTAGGAGTTCAAGTTCATCTTGCTTGTTTCCCATACTCCATGCATTAGTGTAGAGACACTTAAGTCCCCGGGCCCTTCCTGCAAGTCCTGTACTATAGTTTCTACTCCTCCTGCCATTGGCCGCTTGTACTACTTGTCCAGTATCATTTGGGCCTTTTCCCCCTACGCTCGCCAAGTCCTTGCCCTGAATAATATTGTCTCCCTCCCCAGCGGAATTTAGTTTAAAGACCTCTTAATCGTCCTTGCGAGACTGTTTGCAAAAACATTCCTGCCAAGTTTCTGCTAAATTTGGTGTTCTTGGCTTCCTGAAAAGTTGCCATCCCTGGTTATTTTCTGGATATGTTGCTTGGAATGGGTCGGAAAAGGTAGTTTCTGTCGAATTTTTTGTGGCATCTCTCCCACCTTGTCTCATGTGGCTAGTGAATCTGCTGGGAATGACACCTCTACTACCACATCAAGCAGTAGAACAGCTGGGAGTCATCAGTTAAAGATAATGACAAATAGAATATTTTAATCTTTAAGGTACCACAAGATTCTTTTCCTCCAAAAGATTAACATAACTAAGTCCTTGAAAAGTTTGTTTTCCTTTTTATAAGAGTATAGATAGACACACAAGTACAAAGGAAGTGGCAGTCCAATGTGGCACACCTGTTTCCCCATCTGCAAAATACAAATATATAATTCATATTTACTTTAAAGAGCATTTAACATAGGGCTTCATGTATCTGAGTACAGGGTTCAATAGACTGTTGTTACTGCTGCTGTGTGCTTTTGAGTCGTTTCCAGGTTATGGTGACCCACAGGATTTTCTGAGGCTGAGAGTATGTGATTCACCCAAGATCACCCAATGGGTTTCCGTTGCTGAGCAGTGAATCGAACCCTGGTCTCCAGGGTTGTAGTCCAGTGCTCAAACCATTATATCATGCTGGCTCTCCCAAAAGACCTTGTCCAAAACCAAGAAAATAGGGAATTATCCCTTCCCAAAGAACTTCATTTATTCATTCATACCCTCCTCTGGCTGGCTTTTTCTCATCTCCTTTCTATCTGGGAGCATTCAGTTCAGCTCTCAAGAAGCCTGAGCAAAATATAGTAGAGCTTGTATTTTTCTGGAAACCCTGTAATGATTACCACTGTGTGCTAGTGCGCTTATAGCTCTGTTTTTGAAAAAAGACATTGCTCTTACCAGCAAAAGCAAGTTCTTTTTCCCCCAGGACTAGATGGCTCTCTTAGGCCATTTCCACACTGCACTCTTATAGCGTGATTATTCCACTTTCAACATCCTATGGAATCCTGGGGTTTGCAGTTTTGGGAGGAGCCACCGGCCCCTCCCAAAACTGCAACCCGCAGGATTCCATAGGATGTTGAAAGTGGAATAATCACGCTATAAGAGTGCAGTGCAGAAATGGCCTTAGTCTGCTGCCTATCTCTGCTTCCAGGTAATCTAGAGACTTGCTTTTTAAAATGATATCTTAGAATCTGGGCCAAATAATGATCCTAACAGATAATTGGTACAGAATCTAGAATCTGGATTTAATCTGGCCAGTCTGATCGTATGGGGACCTTAAAACCATACATGCATAAAAAAATACAATTCCCACAGCTCTGGAAAACCTCCACTAGACTCACCATTCTGCAGAGAAGGCAGAAAACACTGAAAAAGGAAAATTGTAACTACACTTTAGGACAAATACAAAGGAAGAAGGGGGAGGGGAGAATCTACAGCCCCTTTAACACTAACAGATTTATATTTTAGTGGGAGCTTTTGTGGATATCAATCCATTCTCCCCCCCGCCCCCCATTAGGATGCCACCATCAGAGGCTTTCTCTAGTCTGTGCAAGTCAAACTGTATTATCCAGCTGCTCCTATTGTTGTCTTTCCTGAGTTTACCGCTCCTGTGGGGCTTTTGAATGGATTAAAGTTCCTTCTTGAGAGACTGAGGTCCAGGCACCACCACTCCACACGGCCATCTTGAAGGAGATGAGGCATCAGATCAGGCCATGGAAGGCCACCTTCTGCAGTAGAGGAAGAGGGTCTCCTGGAAGTGTCCTTTCTCAGCCAGTTGAAGATCGTAGCTTTCATTGTTAATGATGTAGTCTTTTGTAGTTTTCTTTGTTACTTAGTTTTCTATTTTTGTTATATTTATATTTCATTGATAACCCCTTTTTAATTTTTCTTTTCTCAGTTATGGCTCGTTTCTTCTAATCTAATAAATATCTGCTGTCTTCCTTGGCAGTTTACTTTTTGTTATCCCTTATGTAACTCTCACTTGATGGCTCCAAAAAAAGTTGCTACTGTTCATGATTTATTTCTCCCTGGATCTTTTCACCATCTTGCTACCACTGAAACCTGGCTTCCTGCCCTTGATCCTGCTGCTTCAGCTGTACATTTGTGGACTGCTCCTTCCCATACTGTTTGTAAATCTCAATTTAAAATTTGTTTGTTTTCCAGACCTTTTGAAATGTTAGTTTAATATCGTTTCATAATCTTGATTATTTACTTGCATTGTTTTTGTATTATTATTACCTGAATAATTTTCTTTACAGTTGTCTTGTATTAGTTTTATATTTGTTTTATTCCTTTATTTTATTATTTATTTAAATACTTATATCCTGCCCTTTATCTGAAGATCTCAGGGTGGCTTACAATAAAATCAATGATAATTATTATATTAAAAAATAAAATAAAATCTGCTTGAAACAATAAATAATTACAGAAGCCTGTATGTATGCCTTTGACAGGGCTTGTTGTCTTTGTTGTTCTTCTGTTTGGTGAAGCACTTTATAGATTGATGGCACTATTTAAAGAAATAATCTTCATCATGTGCTGGTTCTGTGAAGCATTTCCATCCAGCCATAGATCATGGGAGACATCAAGATCTTAGTTGATTCACAAACCAGGAGAGAGGCTGCAGCGCCCAGGATGCCTGATACAAGTGAGGCCACTATTGCTCCAAGCATCCTCAGTGAGAATTGGGCATCAGACTGTCCTGTAATAAGTGTTTGGAAAATTCCATAATCAAAAAAGATTGTAGCAGCTGAATTGAAAAGCTTTTCTCCATGGAATGAAATTGGATATCTATGCTTCTTGTTTGGTATAGTTAGAACCAAACAGTTGACCTCAAATAGCTTGGCACAAAAAAAAGAGTACAGAATCATCTGCATAGGAAAGTGGATTATTCTAATGAAATACAGAGTGACATCAACTAGATATTAGGGGCTGTGATTACTTGCCTATTCTTCATTTCTAGTATCAAACCGTAGAGACCAGTGTACATTGGTCGCTTTGCTCGCTCCCCTACATAGTAATGTAACAGCAGCGCCTTTTTGGATACAGGCATTATGGATCTGCCCAGTTCCTGGACACGTAAGCCCACCTGCAGGTCCCCAGCAGGATTCTGGCCATCGTACCTCCTGCATAGAGGGAAAATAGTCATATGCATTATATATTTACATCCATCTCCTTCTGGTTAAGTCAAGTCATGGCAAACAGTTGGATTTGCCCTTAAATAAGTGTCTGGTTCCATTTTACATAATTACAGTTAGTGAATGCAATACTTCTTTGTTTGCAATGTTTTTGTTGTGAGACTAGTTGAGCCAGTATAACCCAGTTTAAGACATTTGCAGAAAATAGTGAACATCCCATTTTTTGAAGAGGGATATTATTTAGATGTTGAGTCATCTCTCCTAGCATCATCAGTTGAAATTGGCAGTGATTCTCCTGGTTTCTGGGAGCATACTTCTCTAAACATTGCTGCCATTCTTTATTGAAGGGGCCAGGGGTTGAACCTGAGACCCAATGCTTACCAAACTTGTACTCTTCCTGCCACTGAGCCTTCCCTAGGAATGCTAGTTATGCTGCCAGAGGAAAGACCTCTCCTCTTGTGCCCAGCATGGAAATACACCAGCCAGCCAGAGCAGGGATGGATCTCTTCATCTTCTTTCTCAGTCAGGAAGTGGCTTTTGTGATCTTAGTTTCAAGTCTGGTGCAATGGAACACCTAATCTGAATAACTGAATTAATCACTCGGTCTGTCTGTTGATTATGCTGTGCACATTGGCAATAACTACTGCTCCATCTTTTGTGGGTGACAGAACAATGGCCTTTTTTTTAGTATATTTATTCTGTCTTAATAATGTATCTTTAATGTATCAATAATGCATCTTCCAATATGTTTTTCTGAATTTTTTTCCCAACTGACTTGATTCAGAACTGTATTGTCATGATTTCCTTGAGTATTGCTTCCCAGTGGAGCCATCTATAAATCCATACATTTCACTTAAGAAATGGTAATAGTGATTTCTTGACCAGCATGCTATGCAGACTTTGCCCAGCTTTTCTTGGATATTCTTCGTCCTTAGGGCATCACATGAAGCATCTTAAGCTTTATAATTGTTTATAGAGTGAAGCAAAGGGTAAAGGCTTGAACCAGGACAGGGACTTATGAATTGTGAGATATTAAGGATGAGACTTGATGTTCTTTCTTTTCAAGGCGGAATGTCTGAAGCATAGTGGTACTTAGGTATGTGTGGTGTTTGGTCCAGCCATTCATTGGTAGGAGGGCAGGTAAAACTACTGGAAGAAAAGTAATAGGCTTTAGAATGAGTCAATTAGCCAACCAAAAAGATAAGAAAAGAAAGACACCTACTGTGTTTTTTCTTAATGTATGAATTCATGATCACTTTGGCATTGGTGGTGTGTTTTCTCATCCAGGAAGGTCCAGACTGCAGTCATAGTGCCAGGTGTGGAATTGTTGCATGATCCTGTCAGCACAGTCACCGTGTACTAACTGTGAACTTTGTTCGGGGCACAGTGGTATTGCAGGAAGTATGCACAGCAAATATTTATTTGTTTGTTTTTATTCATTTATATCCCACCTTTCTGCCAATATGGGGCTCAAGATGACCGACTACATATTTAAAACTATACAAGGTCATTAATAAGAGTATAATTATTGTAATAAAGTATTGTTGATTTTAAAGAGGATTTTTAAAAACTAAATGTAAATAAAACACATCTCAAAGAATAACTAGGTTAATATTGAATAATATTAATGTATTAAGTAATTTCTAAATGGAGATCCAGCATGGTGTAGTGATTCGAGCATTAGAGTATAACCTGGAGGCCAGGATTTGATTCCCCGCTAGGCCATGGAAACCCACCTTGGGCACATCATGCACACACAGTCTCAGAAAAACCTCTGATAGGTTCTCCTTAGGGTCGCCATAAATCAGAAACGATTTGAAGGCATACAACAACAACAACAATTTCTAAATAATCAGTGCCTCCACCAGATGCATGTGTTCTATGTAAATTAAGACCCAATTTGATAATGATAATAATAATTTTGTTTACTACAGTCATCCCTCCACATTTGCGGGTTTCACTTTTGCAGATTTGATTATTCACGGATTATTTGCTGTCACCTCTGTTGCTTCCTTGTGCCATTTTTAATAGGGACTGTAAGCCTTGTGAGACTGAGAAACTGTGAACAAGGCTCATAAGTCCCTATTAAAAATGGTGTGGGGCAGCAGTGGAGGTGGCAGTATGCCCCACCAGCCACCCATTTCTGCCTCGTGAAGGAACCCTGGTGCCTCAAAGGAATCCATGGTGGGTTGAATGTGGTGATCATACTTTTTTGTGTGTTAAATATGGTTTGGAGGGCCTAGAGTTATTCACAGTTTTTCTACTTTCACAGAGGTCCTGTGCCCCTAACCCTAGCAAATGTGGAGGGATGACTATACTCTGTTTTTATAAGGATGTGGCTGGACCAGTGCATAGTGAAGCAGAAAGGGTCATTACTGGAAAGAGGTAGAGAAGAAAAATTGTTCAGTATATACAGTATATACGTTCCTATATTCCTACACCTATATGTGCTTGTGCTATAACATGTGCGGGAATATTTTTAAGACATTCTCTCTGCCAGTAAGGAGGAAGAGTTTGCAAAATGACAAAGAGCTGAAAGCCATTATTATAATAAGAAAACAACAGTGTAACAACTCCTCAAGTTGTAAACTGATTAATGTAACTGGTCAGATTTTCAACACGTTTAGGAAATTTAAATTCATATTCTTCCTGATCTAAGTCAATCTGCCCTAGGAATTGATGGATCTATAGAGTGATACATTATACATTCTATCAGTCAGAAGTATAAAAATACACTAAGTGGTAAAATTTGGCTTCTAGTGTGACTGTGTGCTACAGATAAACTGGCTTGCCACATGATTGTGTGAATCGTGTAGTAAATTTAATTTGTTGAGTGTTATGTGACAGTCATCTCTGTTCACCCTTTCTTGATGAGAGCAGTAAAAAAAATGCATTTACAACAGCTGGTTCTTGTTGTGGGAGAGAGGAATTCATTGTCTCTTTTTTTAGAGATGTGTTCATAGGCATTTTTTGCCTCAGATCAGAGTTCAAACTGGAATGTAATGGAGCACTAATCTGTAATACACAAGTCGTTTTTCTCTTTTGAGACTTCTGTCAGTTGATAGCATATGTAACTCTGTTACTACGTTTTCTTTAGCAGGGATATAGAAGTGCAAGGAGGAAGGCTTAGTGGGCTTGTCTTCCAAGTAAAAGGGGTTCCCCATCACTCTCACACCTTTTTTGGGGGGAGTACATCTGGAAATTTCCCTCCCTAATTTGAGTCTTCATTCTTGATCTTCATTCCTGTTATTGTTTTTAAAAAAGATAGCTAAATGTGACTGCATCCAAAGACCCAAAATATTCTGACCTTTCTCACCTCTAAGCAAGTGAATGTATGTAGAAATCTTGATCTCTAGCTGCATACTCTAGCCTAAAGCAAACCAAGACATCTTATGGTGTGTTGTGGTTCTGTACAGGTATAACAAGAAAGGTAAAAAGACAAGTAATAACAGCCAGCCTCTCTTGACCTGAGCTGTTACTGTTCTTGGCCTGATACAACAGTAATATTTGGCAAGAGCAGTTCCTTGCTCCTTGGAGACGAGCACTTGCAGTGACGCAGCCAGCACTTCCTTAATTTGCTGCTGCTTTTCCATGTAAAGTAGAATAACCCAGTAGTAGCAGGGAACAGGTGGACTTGGCTGCTAGAAAGAGCTGTGCATATTAGCAAGCTATATGATGACTCTACACAGCTGCAGACAGACACAGAGCCCCTGGAGATTAAAATGATGGCTGAGAAGTGCTTAGTTGGGATATTTGGACTGTTGGACTTTGGCCACTTCTTTGTGACCTCAATCTGCATGAGGTCACTGCCTGCAAAACTGTTTACACTGAGATTTCTTTCGAATGAATGGGAAATGGTTTCTTGTTGGTTTGCAGGTATATCACCACATTTGGCTGCCTTACAGATATTCTAGATAGAGATTAGTTATTCCATATACTCTCATTATGCCTTGCTCTGTAAACTTTTGTCCACAGTAACTTTGTCTGTTAGTGTTCAGGAGAAATGGGGTTGTTCAGTTGGTTCTACTTGTACCTTCTAGGTTTGCATGTTTGCCTTTAAAAGGTCTTGAGATATATACTGCTTTCCTTCAGAAAGCAAATATGTAGACGGAGCTAAACGAGTTTTCATTATGTTCTGAAGCACTTTTTTTAAAAAACAGTCAGTGGTAAGGGAAGTAAGCGTGACTGTAATGGAAGGAGTGTAAGTAATGAGGCACAGAGAATGAATCAGTGCTGACATGTTTCCATATTTGAGTGAGGATTCAGTAACATTTGATTCTGCGATGGAGAAGAGGTGAAAGGCCTTTAGTATGGAGGAACCACTAGCATTGTTGTCTTCTGGTGTAGAACCTATAATTATAAATTTTAAGCTGATCTTGTCTTTGCTGCATTGCATTAACTTTTTTTTTTAATCTTACCATAATTATTCTTTCCTACTCTGACATGATGTTATGTCTCAGTTGACAGAACCAGTGGGGCATATCTTATAAAACAATAGCTCATATGCTGTGAATGTGTCTAAATTGCTGTTGAGGGCACATAGGTCAAACTGACTTTGCCTTCACCTGGATAGCAAAGTAATCCCTTCCTCTTTTAAAGCAGTTTTTGATTATACCTCCATTTTAATAAATGTATAGTATTATTTTTTAAAAAAACTTAAAAGAGCCAGATGTAAAAATTGTGTCCTAACTTGTCAAGATGAAGAAGCAAGATCTTGCTCTTGCTATTCTACAAACATGAGAATCAATTTTTTTAAAAAAAGTAAAAACAGATCAATGACAGAGCCAGCTTTGAATTTAATCTTCTCTCTGTGTCCTGAAATGCTTCCAGAATTTCTTTCTTTCCTTCTTTCTTATTTGTTCATAACTAAAAGTCAAGATCCTGGAGTTTTTCTAATGATATGCAGAGAAGCCAACTGAATTCCTTTTGCTGTGGTGGATGCAAAGGGATCAAAATATGTTGCCTTGCCTTGGTAGTCAACCCAAATTTGTTTTTCCCCTCCTTTCCAGAAGAGGAGACAAAGTCTTTGGATGCAATGCTGCATTCAAGACTCTGAATAACTGCTTTCCTCTACACCTGAGGAAACTTATGGCATTAAACCTCAAACACTCAGAAGCCAGAGGACATGTAGTTCTTGGAGTTCCAGGCAGCCAGCCCAGCTATCTTTCTCACCCTCATATTCCCTTTCTCAGGTAATTACATTTCAGGGGAAAAAAATCATATATAGTTGGACCTCCAATTTTGCAGGTTCAGCATTTTCAGATTTGATTATTCATGAGTTTATTTATTTATTTATTTATATTTGCCCATGTCATGGCAAATACATTCTTTCTAAGAATCTCTAGATCCTCCACAATGATTCTGTGGTTCACTTCCACCATAGAGTCACGCTGGAGGACCTAGAGTTTCCTAGAGAGAACACTTCTCTAGGCATTGTTAGATCCTCCAGTGTGACTCTGTGGCCCACTTCTCCCAGAAGTTGACCATAGAGTCATGTTGGAGGACCTAGAGATTCCTAGAGAAGCGTTCTCAAGTTAAAAAAAAATAAGTGTCCATGATTTTTACTTTTATTCATAGTTTTTCCACTTCTGGGGGGGTCTTGTGGCCCTAACCCCCATGAAACTGGAGGTCTAACTATAACTGCAGCGAAAGTATACAGCAGTGTAGTTACACTGAATCCCACAGTTGCATAACAAATTGTACAACAGGCATCATGGCTTTCAACCTATCCATTGAACAACAGTGCAACAGTCAATTAACTCTCCACCCACCAAGGCAAAAATGAACAAGGTTGCTGTGTTTGTGCTTGTGGAAACATTAGCTGTATTAGGAACCACACTTACACAAACACTGAAGAGTAAAACCCTTTTTGCAACAATTTTTGCTCTAATATCCCAGTAGAATTCTGGTCATTATAATCTTTAGTTGTTTTCTGAGATTCAGACAGTTGCTTGTTTTGTTATTGTTTTGCGCTTGCTTATTTTCTTCACCGTTTTCTTGTACTACATTTTAGATAGTTTCTATCTCCCAAAGCAGTTTGTACTTGTAAAGAAACATAGACAGGTCTTGCAATCAGTTTTACAAACTGAAAAGACGTGACACTTAAAGTAAGGGGAGTGGCAGGGGGAAAAGGAGAAGGCTATAGATAACCTCAAGGCCAGAAGAAGGTGGGAAGCTGTAATCAGCCATTTGTGTCTGATCTTCAATCTGGGTTAATTTTCCCTCCCCGTTGTTCCTGAATGACTATCAGGTGGTGGATCTAGTGTAGTTCCTTTTGCCAGTAGATGGCTTTTCCCTTTCTTCTGCAGGTCCAGACCTGTAGGCATGTGGAATTCCATATTCCTTCTAGTGCGGAGGGAGGAGTGAATTTCTTGCTCCTTGGACTGATGTTATTCCAGGATGACAGGGATGCAGTTTCCCATTAGCCCTAGTCCCCATAGCAGATGGGAGATGCTAGAGTGTGGTTCCCTTAGGGACTGAAATCTGACACCAGACATTAGATGGAGAAGCTGTACCGTTTGACTTTCAGCTAAGGCCAGACACCATTATCTGAACTTTAGGCGGTGCTATTTTGGGGAGGAGAGGGGACAGTGGAGAATTCAGGATATCTGTCAGTTCTGCTGCACTTGAATACTGCCGTGTGGACCTGCTGTTGCTTTGATGCTTGGTGCAGGAGTGGAGGTAATAAAAGTTAGCTTACAGACTCTTTTAATTCTTTTCTTTCATCGGGCAACAGATACAGCTCTTCCCTTGCTCATGTGCAGACAGCTTACTTGAAAGGTTGGCTTTGATGTACTTCATTTATGTGAGAGTGAATTGGTAATCCCTTTGTATGGGCCTTTGTTTTCCTTTTCATGCTTTAGCATTACAAATCACCATCTGGAATCAGGGAAAATTGTTAATATTATCTAGTAATGCAACTATGTGCATGCATGTGCATTTTTTAAAACCTTCCTTAGGAGCAACCACAATGTTTACAATACAATCTTAATTTAAAGCAGGGATATGAATCATGTAGACTTCCAGTTTTTGTTGGCGCCTGTTTTTCAGAAGTCTTCTCTATTGGCTATGTTGATTAGGGCTGCTGGGAGTTGCAGTGCAGCAGTATCTGAAGGGACACCCAGTATGGTGTAGTGGTTTGAATGTTGGACTAGGTAAAACCAGAGTTCCCATCCCCACTCTGCCGTGAAAACTCACTGGGTGACCTTGAGCATATCACACACTGTCAGCCTCAGAGGAAAGCAATGGCAAACGCCTTTTGATAGGGTCGCCTTAGGGTCAGAATGACTTGAAGGCAAACAGCAGCAACATCTCAAGGGCCATATGATTTTTTTCATCTGAGGGAACAATACAACTGCCCGTTGTTTATCTGTTTTGGTATTTACAGAAAGATCAGCTCCAAGGAAGCCCCAGCTAAGAGGACAGATTATGTATTGTGTGTTCGGACGAAGGGGCTGTATTAGGGTTTCTTTTTTCAGCATTTCCTCACTTGTTACAGGGCGGACTTGTACCTCTCTCCCTGCTGAGTATGCTCCTAATAGCTGTTTCTCTCACACTTAAAATACTACAAAAAAATTTGTGCGTGTGCAGTGAAGAGATAGTATGATACTAGTCCAACTGGTCTCATTTATCCTGTAATCTATAAATTCTTCTCTTTTCTCTTTGGATATTTGTGGGACACTCCTGAGTTACTCAGTGGTGAGGAAGTAAGAGGCTGTCCCATTTATTCTTCATATGTTCCATAGTCAAGGTCAGAGCAACCACAAGCCAAGTCCAGCAGAACTGAATCCCTAGCAGCATACTAGCAGAATTTGCTAGTACAAAACTAGTCTCTGTACATCTAAGATTAGAATAAAGAACTAAGCATGGCCCCATTTTTCCTTTTATTCTTTACTGCCTTGAAGGAAGTTAGACGGGGGAGGCCAGAGCAGGACAGAAAAGAACACTCCAGTGACAGTATATATGCTCCTTTGTCCTTCAGCTGTGCTTAGGTTCTTATCTCTTCTTCAAGTCTGTTTCCATTGCTTCTGTGTTTTGAAAATCTGTTTGTAAGCCTTCTGTCTGAACTCTCACTTGGGCATTTATGCAAATAGGTGAATGCTTGAGTTAATTACAAGACATACATACTGCTGTTACACCAAAATTTGCCTGTGCACATTAAAGAAAGGCTCTAAATAGTTGTACACAGAGACAGATCCATCTACACCTTTTCCCAATTAGATGCCCAGGTATCTTTTCCTAGGAACAGTGACACTAATGATCCTTGCCAGTTGGAAGTTACGTAGTGGACAGGATGACTTCACAAGAATATGCAGCCAATCAGAGTTGACAAACATACTGATGTCAGGGAGGAGAAAAGAAGCAGCATTCTTTTCACTCTCTTGCTTTAATTCCCTGTCAAAGCAATGCTGAAAAGGGGGAGAGGTCTTTTGTCGTTGCTGACAGTGTTAACAACAGATGTCCCACATTTGCCCTTACAACTGGAACAGCAAAACTTAACAACTCTCATTCTATCAAGTGTGTATGTGTGCACACACATTCCTGCAATCTCTTTCTCTTACACACACATCTCTGTCTTTATTAAATCCTTCATTCCTCTGGAAAAGCGTAATGGAAGATTTTGCTTGACAGAAAAAAGAGTTGTTCTTAGCATGCTTGTTTCAGACATTGCAGGCATAAGACAGATTTGTGTAGATTTACCCTTCCGTGTCAACTAGATGATGACTTCTCCTCATATAGGGCCATTCCTGCAATAGATGTTTATGTACTGTGAAAAGGAATGAGAGTGTAGTTCACAAATGCAAATTCTGAGTTAGAATAATTATTCAGACTGAGCATCTGGTGAAGAAATGTGGAGGTAAGTGAGATAATAAAAGGGAGACTACAAAGGTACACTCATAGGTGTTGTGGCCATCTTGTGCTCTTGCCTCATGTTAGAATTGTAAACCGGTGGATATATTCATAGCTCAGTGTATGTGCAGAAATCTTGTAGTTTAGATACAGTTGGTCACAATTTTAATGGCATATTTCCCTGTTGTCTGCACCAAGTAATGATCATATTATTGGAGGCTCAAATAAGATCGGGAAAAACAAGCGTCCCTAAACACAACAGCCATGAAAGTTCACCAATATTTTTTAATTGTTGTATTCATTTACTTTGTATATTTGTATTGGCTGTCTCTCTGTTTTCTGTACAGTGCACCTTCTTCTGGCATGACCTCTGCATGTACAAATGCCAAGGTCACACAAAGCATTGTGTCTCATTATAGTCGATGGACAAGGTGGGCACACACCTACTCTGCTGCAGGTGTACACACATTGCATCCATTGACTTCAGTGGGACACAACACTCAGGTTTTTTGTTTTACATGGGGGTTCCTGGAGTGGAACCCCCGCATATAGGGCAGGTGCACTGTACAGTTAAATCAGAATTCGGGATGTATTGGGGAGTCATTATTAGAGAGAGAAAGAATTGGACCTTATTAAACATTAATAACATGAGAGGGTAGACATTTTACACTTTTATATATTATACTGTATAAAGAAATGAAGCCATTTTTATATTTGGTCTACAAAAGGGAGAGAAAATCAGAGGGCAAACATTGGTCCCATCTTCAGAAAAGGCAGAAAAAGGACCCAAGCAACTACCAATGTTTGATGTTAATACAAATAAAGGATCCTAGAACAGATCACTCAGGGAACAGTTAGAAAGGAATGTTGTGCATGGTTTTCTCAAAAACAAATCATGCCAAATTAATCTGATTTTTTTAATTATTTTTTAAAAAGACCAAATACACATACAAATTTTGGATAGCAAAATACAAAATTTACTTACCATTTCCTCCTCTTCCTTCCAAACTAATCTTAAATCTAGGTCCCATTTTCTTTTTGGCAGTCATAGAATCATAGAATCATAGAAATGTAGAGTTGGAAGAGACCACACGGGCCATCCAGTCCAAGCCCCTGCCATGCAGGAACACCCTCAGTCCATGATATCCTCAGAACTCTCCTCCAGGACCACATTTTAGATAAGTTTTTTTTCTGTTTTTGTTTTTTCTGTTTTTCTGTTATCTGTTTTTTTCACTGTCCAGCTTTCACAACCATACATAGAAGGTGATTTGATATCCATCTTTAAGTATCTGAAGGGATGTCATGTTAAAGATGGAGCCAGCTTGTTTTCTGCTGCTCCAGAGTCTAGAAAATGATCTAATTGATTCAAGTTACAAGAAAAAAGATTCCACCTAAACATTAGAAAGAACTTTCTTTACTGTAAGAGGTGTTTGATAGTGGAATAAACTGCCTCGAAGGGAGGTGGAATCTCCTTTTTTGAGGTCCTTAAACAGAGATTGGTTGGACATCTTTCAGGAGTGTTCTAGTTTTGTATTCCTACATGGCAGCGTGTTAGACTAGATGGCCCCTGTGGTTCTAAGCAATATGCATTCCTCCCCCATTCCTTTCCCCCCCTGTTGAAAAATCTGCTCCAGTGCCAAAAACTACAGCCTTTAAAACTCTCTTACATTTTTTTCTCTTTAAATTTTTTTCCACTTCTTAAATGATGCATCCCGCTTGGTGCCTTGTATTCATGCTCCAGGAATCTTCCGTAAACCAGAAATACCTATACAAGTGTGGACGAGGTACTTTTGTGCCTTATAGTTGCTTCCATCTAGGAGCCTATAGACCTAAAAAGTGCTATAACTTTGTAGGCTCCTGTGTGGAGCAATTACAAGTATCTTGCTTGTGCTAGTATCAGTGCTTCTGGTTCTGAGAGGCTTCCTGGAGCAGTAATACAAGTTTCTTAGCAGTTTGTATGGTGTAAAAAAAGAAGAAGAAGAAGAAAAATGTTTAGAAAGTGGAAGAAAAATGTGAGTGTTTTAAAAGCTGAGAAAAGATTAGTTTATGGTGCTGGAGCGGAGTTTTGTTTCCCACAGTTCTTACTGGATATTTAAAATAAAAATACAAAAGTGAAGAAGATAAGAGAAAGAGAAATGCATAGGATATGATTTGTGAGCCACACATATACAGTCAGCCCTCCACTTTTGTGGGTCTGACATTCATGGATTTGATTATTTGCAAGTTTCTCCAACCCCTGCCCTCCCACCTCAGGTGCTTCTTTTTGGGAGGAGCCGTCCCTCTTGGTGGCTCTGATCAGGCTGAGCAGCCCTTTAAAAACCCACGTCTGGTCCTCCTCTTCCTTTACCAGTCTCTGCCTGGCCACCTAAGCATGGCTCTCTGCCCAAATTCTCAGCACCACAAACCCGTGTATCCATGCCCCACACACACTCAAGGAAGGAGGTGGGCAAGAGAGAGGAAGTTCAGGACTACCACGCCAACCATCTGCTTTCCCTGACCTGGTTTAGACCCTGGATGTCCACTTTCCCCACCCATGCCTCAGCCCCCTTCCCACAGACACACAAATTTTGCTGTTTGCGAATTTTTCACTTTTGCAAGGGTCCTGTCTCCCTAACCCTAGCAAATGTGGAGGGGCAAGTGTACATTAGTGTAAGTTGATCATAGTCACAATCCTGTGTAACTATTACAGAGCTGAATGCTCCGTGAGCATACTTTCAGAGGGTTTGTTTTTGCCCCAGTCTCCCACAAGGCAGATTCTCAGTGCTTACGTGCACCCCCACAGCAGTGACCAGGGGAAGGCAAGAGGCAATTTTTTTTAGTTTTCTAGACTGAAAATTGCAAGAAACGCCTCAAACAACCCCGGACCGTTGTGGCTTGCCTTGTTTCACAGCCCCAACCCTCCAGTAAGGTCAAAAATAGGCCAAAATAGAAACCACCCATATTATGATATCATTTCCAGGTCACTGATGCATGTAATTTCGGCCTACTGGCAGCAGGGGAGGCATATCTTCACCTCTCCCTTAGCTTCCCCCCTCCCTTAGCATCATTGTCCACTCCATTAAGGGATAACTCCAAAATTCTGTGTTAAGCAGGGAATCATCTGTGTAATGTAGTGGTCATTTTGCTTTATTTGCATTTTCTGACTGGACATACTGGCCAAGATCCTCCATCAGACACGTAGCCACCATGTCATGGCTATGCTGTATCTTCTGATCTGACCCCCCCGCCAGAGTCACCTTAAACTCCAGTCAGCTGCACTGAAAATATGGAGTGCTGCCATCCAGTGAGTGGGGCACTGATAGATGACCCATCCAGCCCCCTTCCATCAGCAACGCAGGACATCGTTGCAACTCCTTGCCGCACCACCAGTTGCTGGCAGAAAAGGGCTGCACAGGTCATCCCTGAGCACCCAGCTTGCCCTCGGTGCAGCTAGCTGGTTTTTAGGGTAGGTTTCTGGGGACTTCCAAGTTCTGTCAGTTCTCTCGTTATATCTTTTAAATGTGATGATCTCTCACATGTCCAGAGACCTGGAAACAGAGTGTGGGAACTCCAAGTTTCCCTCATTATAGCCTTATGCTTCCACATCCAGTATTGCACAAAAAGTGGAAAACATCATATATCATACACATGCCTGTGACTTATCATCATTTAATGACTTATCAGACTGTTTGATTATGCTGCATCATAACATGTCATCTAAGTAATTAATCGGAAAGGCAAGAAAACCCCACAGATTTGAGTTAAAAACAAACATGAAGGTCATCCAGTGAAAATGCCTAAGAAAGTTAATAGCCTTTGTTTTGGCCAGGCTGTATATACAGTAGTCTGTTGCAGCTGTGCTCTGCCACTGGTTCCTTACAAACTAAACTCACTTAACATTGATTGATGACGCATTGGGGAGTTTCAGGTGTCACAGGCTGCGGCTTTTTTGATGGTGATTCTGTCTCTCCAAATAACAGAGGAGACACTGACCTTGAGGTTTGTAGAATCAGCTTTCCTGTCAGAGTCACCATTTTTATTTTAAAAAAGCTATTTAATGGGTTTGCTGTACTGGCTTTTGACACAACACATAAAAAGAATGGGCCTTGCATTGTTATGAGAGGTTCCAAAACATCTACAGAAAGTTAAAGTTGTACATACAACTTAACAGAATGACTTCGTTACTAGCAACTTGTCAAGCTCCTTTGACACTTACTACAGCCACTATTGAAACTCAGTCAAGGTGGTAGAGAAAGTTTTTCTTGAGCCAGAAAGAGCCTGAATATTTGATACACCCAAGCTGGCATCGTTGGATCTGCTGCCCCTGGAAGACAGTTCTCAGTGTGATGAGCAAATAGTAGTTTTCCAAAATTATCTGGGCTAGGGACTTCACTGGAGCATGGAATAAGGCTTTGTTGGCCAAGCTGGACTCTTGTGAGTAGTTCAGTTGGTACTACTCTTACATTCTTACTAAAGGAAAATGCTTGATCACTGTCATAAGAAGTTTTGTGAAAGTATAAAATGATAGAACTATGCTCAGTGAGGAAATTGCACCAGTAACTTTGAGATGCTTCTTGGCCGCAAGTGTAATGTAAAGTAGAAACATTTTCAGTCAAGGATTGGAGTGTCTTGTTTAAAAACCTTTTCTTTCACAATTTTTAGTCAGAAAAAAAACAGAAAAAAGTGACTGTAGCAGTGATAACAAAACAATAAACAGTATGTGTTCATTTCATTTTACTGATTTTAGCAAAATGCTCTGTCAGAAATTAATTACAAAAATCAACACATTTCCAGCTTAAAATAAAACTTCCTATAGTATTAACCCCTCCCCCATAATCTATACTTCAAAATAACTGTGCTGCAAACTTTGTCATATATAGCATATACTTCATACTCTATTCAAGCCAGTAATTTCTCTGTAAACCTTGTGTGTTTTTTGTTGAATGCCCCCCTCAATTGAAGTTATAGGTATAAACTTACCTGCCAGTTACTGCCTTTCAATTAGTGTTATATCCTTATCCCAGCAGCAGTCTTAGTGGTGATAATGGTAACACTTTTGAAGTAATTCTTATGACTTCAGTTTCTTCCAGTACACTGCGTTTTGATAAATCACCACTTATGAAAGCCATCTGGTCTGGATTAAGCACATTTGCAGCAGGAATCTATTATTAGTCTGTTTGTTTTGCATAATTTTCAAGGATTTAAATACCAGTTATATCGAACTTTAAAAATGATGTTGCATTATAGCAATAGAAATTGACATTTTAAGTTCATTGATTAGAAAGTCATTCACATGCACTAACATAAATCATCTCTACACAATACATTGGAGCCTCTGTGTTTGCAAGGGTTCTGTTCCAGGATCCTCTGCAAATGGTGAAAAACACAAACGCTTGTATTCCGTATCATTCAGTGGTGGTGACGTGCATACAAACTCTTCACTGCGTCAACATTCATGTCACCACCATTTTAGGTGTAGAACGTGACACACTGCGATCACTGGAATTAGCAAATCTGGAGGATGCATATATGGAGAGTCAACTGTAATTCCGTTTCAACTATGAAACGGTAAACTTTTGCTTTTGCTTTCCATTCTTCACTTATTAAGTCCTACTATTTTTGAGTGGGAATCTTTTAGTGTTGTAAGTGGGAAATCAATTTTTCAAATATTAGTTTTTTGTTATTTGCATATTCTTTTAAAAGGTTATTTAACTGATGGTTATTTAACTAACTGAAAATATTCAAGGCGTTGAATCTCGTTCTTCAGTCTTGTGTTGATTTCCATGTTCTGCATGACTAAAGAATAAATTTTACTGAAACAGTGCACATTCTTGAAGAAAGCTGAAAGTTAGACGAGGTGGACCAGCAGCTTGAAATAAGCATGTTGAAAGTATCTGGATGCAGCCTAAACAAATGAAGTCATTCTAGATAAAATGAAGAATCATACATGTGGA
Source organism: Cyclura pinguis (assembly GCA_030412105.1). Classification (NCBI taxonomy): domain Eukaryota; kingdom Metazoa; phylum Chordata; class Lepidosauria; order Squamata; family Iguanidae; genus Cyclura; species Cyclura pinguis. The sequence goes on from CM059600.1 coordinate 340,335,763, forward strand.
TTCAGAATATCACTGTTCAGTTGGTATTTATTTGGATAATTATATCAGTCCTGCTGTAATATAGCAGCACTGAACGAACTGTTGTATTCCCATGCCCTATCCAGGGTGCTGGCTATATGCTAGAATACCCTGACTATATGTGAGAGTACATATACAAGGGTGAATCTCCTTATAGAGGTCACCGGATGCAATCCTATTTAATTGCCACCTTATTTCGAGACTCCATTAGCTTCCACAATCAGCAAGAGTTGTCTCGGTGTTCCAGAGGTGGAATTTCCTTCCACGAACTATGTGAGCTTCTGATATGCTGCTGGTTGCCAGTTCATTTCTACTGCTCTTAATTTGGGGTGTTATTTGTTGCATTATTTAGAATTTTATTTTGCTGCAAATAAAACAAATAAAAAACAAGTGATATGTCAGATTAGTAAATAAAAACATTCCCTCTTCTCATGTAGTAATATTTGTCTAACATTCCTTGCTATATTAGGAAGGGAATTTAAATGGCTGCTGTCCCTGGGATCCTCCAGATGTCATGTGGACTTCCCAAAATTGAGGGGAAAACCTGGAAGTGATGAGAAACCTACTTCAGTTTTGAAAAACAAAATTTTTTTATGTTTAACCCATCAATTAAAGTGTGAGCTGTGAGCTATCTAATAGGAGAGTTGCCAATGTTGGAGTTTTCTAAAGCAGTTTACTCTCTTTTTTACCAAAGGGAGAGCTACAGAAACAGCCTTGAAAGTCTGTATGTAGCCCTAGGCTGGTATTTTGCCCTTCACTGAGCTATTTGTTTAAATGAAAAATTAAGTGTCAGTATAGTGGAGTGATTGAACTAGGAACTCGAAGTGAACAGGGTTTGAATCCCTGCTTAGCCATGGAAATCCACCGAGTGACCTTGGGCAAGTCACACTCTCTGAGCTTCAGAGGAAGGCAAAGGCAAACCACCTCTGAACAGATCACCATAGGATTGCCATAAGTTAGAAATGACCTGAATGCATACAACAGCAAATAGTGCAGTGGGTTAATACTCTTAAGCTCCATGAAATGTTAGAAGATTCAGAACTGTCTTAAAGCTCTAATTCAGAAGAGGGTTGAAAATAGTCACTAGCTTGTGAAGTGGCAAGGAAGCTTATCAAAATCTGACTTTCTTCCTTTAATTTTCAAAACAGAAGTGATTAACATAGGCTTGTGCGGTCAGGAAGACTTCTGAAGAATTCAGCGAAAAGATTAATTTGCAATACTGACTTTGAAGATGCTTTCAAGAGCACTCATTCATATTTGGAAGATGAGTGGTCTGAATGTATCGGGGTGATTTGCCAGTGAAAGGATTTCGGTTTCACTGATCTGAGTCTACTGGAGAGTGCAGCACAAAGCTTTTTTGGGTCTAAGTGAGATCTTTCCTCTGACACTCTTTTCTTTACTAAACCTTCCTTTTTTGTGTATCTGTTCTGTTTTCTCTGTGCAGGTTGCAAAATAAAGGCATTGCGAGCCAAGACAAATACATACATCAAGACTCCTGTTCGTGGAGAAGAGCCCATTTTTGTTGTCACAGGACGAAAGGAGGATGTAGCCATGGCGAAAAGGGAAATTCTGTCTGCTGCTGAACACTTCTCCATGATAAGAGCTTCACGCAACAAAAATGGCCCTGCTCTAGGTGGGCTGCCTTGTAACCCCAACCTGCCAGGCCAAACAACAGTCCAAGTCAGGGTGCCTTACCGTGTTGTCGGGCTGGTGGTTGGCCCAAAAGGCGCTACGATCAAAAGAATTCAGCAGCAGACTCATACCTATATAGTTACTCCCAGTAGAGACAAAGAGCCAGTCTTTGAGGTTACCGGCATGCCTGAAAATGTAGATCGTGCTCGTGAAGAGATAGAAATGCACATTGCTATGCGCACTGGAAACTACATTGAACTAAATGAAGAAAATGATTTCCATTACAACGGTACAGATGTGAGCTTTGAAGGAGGGAGTTTGGGATCCGCCTGGCTTACTTCCAACCCAGTACCTCCTCCAAGCCGTACCAGAATGATTTCTAACTACAGAAATGACAGTTCCAGTTCTTTAGGAAGTGGGTCTACTGATTCCTACTTTGGAAGCAATAGGCTGGCTGACTTCAGCCCAACTAGTCCATTCAGCACAGGCAATTTTTGGTTTGGTGAAACATTGCCTTCTGTAGGTGCAGAGGATCTCTCGGTTGACTCTCCCACATATGACTCCTTGCCAACACCTTCACAAACCATCTGGACCCCTTTTGAACCGGTTAATCCACTCTCCACTTTTGGTAATGAACCTGCTAGTAACGTGAAGACTTCACGGAGAGGGAGCCAGCCATCCACTCCTCGTCTGTCACCCACATTTCCTGAAACCTTAGAACATCCGCTGGCAAGGAGAGTAAGAAGTGATCCACCCAGTACAGTTGGCCAAGTTGGCCTTCCAATCTACATCCCTGCTTTTTCCAATGGTACCAACAGCTACTCTTCTTCCAATGGCGGTTCCACTTCCAGTTCTCCTCCGGAGTTGAGACGAAAGCACGACTGCGTGATATGCTTTGAGAATGAAGTAATTGCTGCCCTGGTTCCATGTGGCCACAACCTATTCTGCATGGAATGTGCCAACAAGATCTGTGAAAAAGAAGCACCATCATGTCCAGTTTGCCAGACAGCTGTTACTCAGGCAATTCAAATTCACTCTTAAATATATAGAGATATTATATATGGACTTTTTAAACTCTTAATGGCTTGGATGTAATGGTACCCCCTAAGTAAACTTATAATGAACTCAGACTGTTATCGGGCTTTCTTGAGATTAGGCTAACCTTGTTTGAAAGGCATATACTCTTTTCAGAAAGGCTTGTACAATTAATACTGAGCCTTAGCCAATCTTTCTCTATTTTGGTTGCAACTGTGGCACCTCTTAGCAAAATTCTTCTGGAATGAAGCTGTGACGTGGTAGATAAGACAGGAACTTTGATCAGTTTCAGAACAGAATAGAGCATGAGCACTCATAGGCTTTCCAGATGATCTTGACTATGTCTTGGTGGGAATGGTCATGACAGTGAAAAGCCTGGTACAGCCCCGAATGCAGAAACAGGTAGTTGGGGGGGGGGAAGGTTACAAAAAGGATTATCAATGTATCAAACACACTTCCAATGCTGCCTTCTTTACACTGCCAGTTTTTCAAAACAGGTTTGGGGGCACTTTTTTTCCCTCTTTACAACATAGGCTTAACTTATCTAATGTTGCGATTAATTTTATGATGCACAAATTGATTTGCTGGCATTCAGTGGGTAGCGTAGAGGTAATTTTTATTAGTGAGATCATTGTTCAGAGGGGATGGGGAGGGCAAGATGGTATGAATTGACTCGCTTCTCACCCTATATGCAAAGAGGGCATCTTGAAAAGAATCAGGAATGTGGGTCTTCCATTGCTGAAATGTAAGAAAAGTCTACCTTGCCTCAGTCAGCACCGAGGGACACAGGAGCTCCAGCACATCCACAGAGCTTCCCTACTAGTAGTGGTTTTGCAATTTGTTTTACAGAAGGGAGCCAGTTTTATACGATCTTTAAGGATTGGCTCCCTTTGTAGAAAGGAGGGGGACCTACTGTCTGTGGTGGAGCATCATGCATGCAGTAGACCGTGCATGCAGTTCATGTAGAGAGCTGTGGTGTTCCCACACTGAGTGCAGTCGACCCAGGTTCCCAACCCTCCATCCCAAAAAGTTGCCTCTGTGGCGCACAAGTCAGATGAGGGGGGACAGCTGCCGGGTTTTTGCACTCATTGTGTCCGATAGCTAGGATGCTAACATTCCATTGGCTAGCTTGATCAAGCTGTTCTTAAATTAACTATTTTAGAGACTATCCAAGTTTGAAAATGTGAATCATTTTTATGTTTCAACCTTATTTGCACATTATGTGAAGCATGTATTTTATTTTTAGTAATGTAAGGGGGGGGGAGTTGCATCCGCTCTCTTATATCATTCATGAAAACAGCAGTGACTGTGACCCAGCAAAAAGCGGTTTATCTCATTTCAAAACCACACTTCCCTGTGTCGGGGAAAAAAATGAGCTTCTCTCTTAGTTTCTCTGTGTTTGTTTTCTTTGCATTTCAACCTGTGGATGTTTCTCACTACTTCATCCTCAGAATGTTCCCAAATCTGTGCTGGCATTTGAAAAAAGAACACTCAGAAGTTCTGATGGATTTATTTTTTTATTTCTCTCTCTCTCTTTCTTTCTCTCTCTCTCTCTCTCTCTCTGTTTTTTTTTTTTTTGAGCAATATTTTCCCAAGCTGCAACAGATTTTTCTCAGTATAGCAAACTATGTGTATTGAACTAGTAAATATACAGAAATCTTTATTTTTTATTTCCACTTGAAAGAGTTACATTTCGTATAAAAAAAAGTTTACAGATAACGGTTTTTATTTTATGATTTTTTTCAGTATAAAAGTTGCCTTGATGGCATATTATTATTATTATTACATTATGAGATGCATAACTTTAACGCTAACAGCTTGTAGGATAGTTTAAATGTCAGTATTGAAACCTTAATCTTTAGCTGCAGTCTTGTAGATATGAACAATCTTGTTCACCAAGCATGTATTTTGTATTCTCTTGCATTGTACACTGCAACTAATAAGCCAAGGAGTCAACATACATTAGGTGCGTGTACTGTTTCTATAAACCACAGACTCAAGAATGACAAAGCTCTCAATATAGTTTAGTATTTGCTAATTTTACTACACTCTTTTGTTATGTATATGTAGGGAGGTCATAGGGATTATAAATTCAATTTGAGTAAAGTTAAAAAAAAACATATATTTTATGATAAAGGGCCTTTAACTTATGATGGCCAAAGCACTGATATTATATATTTGCTGTAAAGAGAATTATAAGAGTTTTATTTTTCTGATATTAAAAGTTACTTAATAAAGACTTGTTTCCATTAACTTGAATGTTTTCTTTATTTTGGTGTTTTCATAATTTAACCTTTTGCACCAGCTCCTATGATCCTAGAAGATACATAAAGAGATAGCCCGGGTTTAAGAGGCTTGCCATCTAGAGTCCTACTGCCAAAGAAATATAACAATACCTTCATTAATGACTGGTACTTTCACTGTTTAATTAAATGATGTCATCAGTTGACAATCTTCTGTAGTTTCACAAACAAACAAACAAAAAAGGATACAGATCTCATGCAGATAGGAAGCACCAGCAGCTGGTTATGTTGAAGAGTGGAAGTGACCTTGGGAAAAAAAGTATAATGTTGACGAGGTGAAGGATGTGAGACCCATATAGGTGGGAACAGTTTGAACCAGTGTGGCTTAGCCTTGGCTTGTTGTGCTGGCTGGGACCGCAGACCATACTTCTTAGCTGTCAAGCTACCTGTAATGTTTGTTCGGGTTGTCATCTACGAACTGACAAAACCTGCCCTCCCCCCACCCACCCACCCCTGCTTTTCATGCCGTGCCTTTGTTGAGATCTCAGTGATGGATTTGGAACTGGGTTATGACCGCAATGCACAGCTTACATGTGCGAGGGCCAGGGGGCAAGATTAGCACCAAATCGTAGCTGAAGAAGCTTTCAACGATCTCCAGACAGGCACAGAATGGTCCGTATATGTGAGTTCACAGATGACCCCTTGAACCGCAGTTACAGGTAGGCAGCCTGTTCTTCTTAGGGATCAGCAGACAGTGGAGAGGTTGAGATGAAGGTGGCATGGGTGGAGCGTGAGCAAACGCAGGTATTTGTTTATATTTGGGAACAAGGAAGGGATAAGTCAAAGACCTTACCCAAAATTAAAAAGGAAAGAAGGTTGTGAGGAGATGGAGGTAATGATCTCACATGTAATGGAGAGCAAGGAAAAATGGGCAGAACAAAACACCAGATCCTGTATGATCTTGGAAGCTAAGCAGGGTGGGAGACAGCCGATAAATACCAGATGCTGTGGGCTACATTTCAGAGGAAGGAAGTGACAAAACCACCTCTGAGTATTCCTTGGCTAAGAAAACCGTATGAACTTGAAAGGGACACATGCAGCAATCTCACATGTGAAGGAGAGCAAGGAAAAATGATCAGTACTCTTATAAAGTAAGAGACTTCTTTGGCAGCTGGAGAGGGTAAGAGTTGGAGAATCAGTAGTCACAGATAGAAATATAGCAGGAAAGAAAGATAAATAGGAGGTGACAATGCCATTGGGAGGATAGATTGGGCTGGATAATGATGAGGTTGGGATTTGGAGAGAGCGAACTGTGTTCATCTGAGGGACAGAAGTTATTCGGTAGCAAAGTGTGTGGCCTGCAGGCTGTGTTCAGCCATAAGGACCCCCCCCCCCAGGATTTTGGGGGAAAAAATGAAATGTTTTAAAATATTGGAAGGAGGAGGCCCCCGTTAGGGGATGCAATTTTCACTATGTTTTTGGTCCCCTGTGCCATTTTAAGCCCAGGAGAAGCCTTTGAAAAACAGATGGTAATGTCCAGGCCACTTCTTGGGTTTCTTTTCCCCCCAAGGCCTCTCTTGGACATAAAATGTCACAAGGTATCCTAAGGCTCACTGGGGGAGTGGTGAAATAGGGATGTGGGAGGCAAGTAGTATGGACTTCCAAGCTCTTCTGAAGGGACAGTGCCGCTTCCTATCAGTATTTGAAGGGATGCCATGTAGAGGAAGGAGAGGGCTTGTTTTCTGCTGCTCCAGAGACCAGCACAAGGAGCAATGGATTCAAGCTGCAGGAAAGGAGATTCCATCTGAACCTCAGGAAGAACTTCCTGATGGTCAGGGCTGTCCGGCAGTGGAATATGCTGCTTCGGAGTGTAGTGGAGTCTCCTTTGGAGGTTTTTAAGCAGAGGCTAGACGGCCATCTGTCGGGAGTGCTTTGAGGGTGTTCCTTCATAGCAGGGGTTGGACTGGATGACCCGTGTGGTCTCTTCCAACTCTACATTTCTATGATTGTATGATTCTATGAGATTTGGCAGATCTCAGTCAAAGCAGAATGAACAGTCTTGAATGGTGAGTTGCTGTTACTGTGTCCTGGTGTAAAAGAGAACTGCTTCTGCAGATGAACTAGCACCTGAGAAGCTACAAGTGCTTCCCTGCTTACATGCTATTGGAATACCTACTGGACCCATAGTTTGTTGTGGACAAGAAGGTAGGAAGGACAAGGCACCTCAGTAATTGCACAAGTATGCATGCACACATGCCCTTCCTGTCCTAACAATCTTCTGAGTTGCTTGGAGGAAGGTAATTCTACCCAGTTACATAGTAATTGATTGCAGATGGTGTAGTGGTTTGAGTGCTTGGATTAGAACACTGGGAGACTAGGATTTGAATCCCTGATCAGTCATGAAAACCCATTAGGTAACATTAAAAAAGTCATGCTCACTCAGCCTTAGAGAAAAGCAATAGCAAACCTCTGAATAAATCTTACCATGAAAACCCTGATATGATCACTTTAAATTAGAATTGACTTAAAGGCACATAACAAAATGGGCAAAATGTTTTCATGCAGGTCCAAGCCCTGTGTGCCTACCCATTCAGCCACATTTGTGCTCAATCCACCAGATGCAGCCAGATGGAGACGTGCAACTGGGGCAGGGGACAGAACTTGGCTTTCTCTCACAGCCCCCCTTCCAGGCCTTGCAACCTAGAATGCTGAAGGATTTTGTTGAACGGGATAAGCAGTGCGCAGGGCAAAAAGGGATGCCTAAAATTCAGGCAGACACTCCTTCATTTGGGTCTCTACATCCACGGAAAGCACAGCCTGGATCCAACAGAGAAACATGGAAAGGAACAAGAAAGGCAGCACACAAAACACTGAAGCCTTCTCCATCTGGGCTGCTCCACTCTGTCCATACAAGTTTACCTGCCTTCAGTTGTCCTGTAGAGAAGGGACAGTGCAGCTGCCAGAAGAGTTTTTACCTAACTCTCCTGCTTTTTCATCTGAGAGGTCATAATGAAGCTTACCAATGAGACACATTGCTGTTCAGTTGTTGTTGGACCGCAACTCCCAGCAGCACTAGCTAGCACAATCAGCAATGAGGAACAATGAGAACTGCAGCCCAACAACAGCTGAAAGGCCACTTCTTCTTAGTGGTCTCTGTGCCTCACACACTAGGAGCTTTCGTGCATGCGTGGTAGCGTTCGGAAGATTCTAGAGCTTAGCAGCTTGGCAGGAACCCCTCCCCCATGCCCGTACTGAGCATGCTCAGTCCACCAAGCCAATGGTCTCTCCTCGGTTCTTTCTCGTCCGCCGTTGTGAACAGAAGGTTCTTTGCTTAGTAGCGCTTTTGGCTGTTCTTCGGACTGTTTTTTCTGGTAATCTTGACTTCGGACTTCAGATATTTGGCTTGGATTTGGTACTCGGACTTGGATTTTGGTATTTTTGGATCTTTTCAACCCCTCTTTCGACTTTTCTTCTTCGGCTCTCTTCTTCGGCCTTCGTCTTCTCCGCCGTCCTCGTGAGTTCCCCCCTCTTGGGCTTTCTTTCGATTTTCGTCTACCTTCTATGTCTGCCTTGTTCAAGGCTTGCGTCACTTGTGGTCGCAAGGTTGCTCTGTCAGACGGACATCGTGAGTGCCTCTTTTGCTTGGGAGAGACTCACAACGTCAAGGCTTGTTCAATCTGCTCTGAATTTACTGCCCAGACTCTGCGGAACTGTTCGTCTCGTTTGAAATCCCATTGCTGGGAAGAGTCTCTTCGGGTGAAGGATCAGCCTTCTGTTAAGTCAGTCATGTCCAAACCATCGACATCGAGCAAACCTGCGACCACACCCTCGGTATCGACGGCTGCCGTACTGACTACATCGACGGTACCGGGCTCGGTACCGTCGTCTCGGCCTCCGATATCGGCCTTACCGCAGATCCCGAGATTACCATCGGCCGCGTCGACTTCGAGGGAGGCTCCTGCAGGCTCGCAGGCGGCTAAGTCAACTAAGCCCCTTACTGCTGCCCAGCGTAAGCGACCTGCCCCTCAAGAGGTCTCTATGGAAAAGGAGAAGAAGAAGAAGAAAAAGAAGGAGAAGCGGAGTTCGCCCTCCAAGAGGCCCTGCCTTCCGACACCTCCAACCCAACAGCCTGGGTACCCAGGTGAAGAGTCGGAACCACAGGACATTCTGGAGGTGTCTGATGAAGAGCAGACTGCCGGCTCGGCCGTGCCTTCGGGCCCACCTGTGCTCACTCCCACGGTATCCCCGCCCGGTCACCCAGAAGGAGTGGACCGCCTGGAGGATGTTCCGACCTCACCTTGAGCCTTGCCCAGTCATCGGGCGGCGTCTGGCAGGAGTGAGTCGCGCTCCCCAGAACGCAGGGTGAGACATTGATCCGCACGCTGATGGGAGGCCTACCCGGAGCGGGCCTCGTCCCAGCCCTCGGCTGACTCACCGTACTCTTCCGCATCACACATTGCGAGGTATGGCCGAGAACATGCCTGGCGGGAGCATCCAGGCTTGTACTGATCTTATTCACCCTCTTATAGAGACCGGTACCACCCGGACGTGAGGCTCTGGTCGCCATACCGCCACTCGCGTTCATCTCACGGCAGGTACCACCCGCGGTATCGGCGATCTCCATCTCACTCGTTCTCGCGGTCTCCGCGCTATGAGAGGTCCCGAGAGCGTTCGCCCCGTTATCAGGCCATCTGTCCTCCGAGAGTCACCGCGACTGTCTCTCGCCCGGTCTCTGAGCCTGTTCCAGCGCAGACTACGGCCTCCGCTGTTACCGTCACCCAGGCGATCCAGCGCCCGCAGCCTGCGGTGGTGCCGGTCACAATTCCGGCACCCCAGCTGACGGTTACTCCATTGGTACCGTCAACGGTACCAATGACAGCGACTGCGCCAATGGTGACCTTGGCGCTACCGCCCCAACGGTCATCGAGAGAAAGGTCTCCAGACAGATCCCCGTCTCAGTCTTTGCAGTCCTACGAGACGGACTCTGAGTCCGAGTCCATGCCCGCGTCCCATGAGTCTCTGCCCTTGGTCTTCGAAGAACCTGCACCGGAATCGGCACCGGAAAACGTGAAGCAGTTTTCCGACATCCTCCTTCAGATAGTAATGGCGTTGGGATTGAAGGTCGCGGACCCGGCTTCAGCTGTGCGGGACCCTGTGTTCCATTACGTGGATACCCACCCACCGTCCGTGGCTCCACTACCGTTCCTGCTGGCCTTGATGGAGGCCCTTAAACATCCATGGGCCAAGCCGGCGTCCGCCCAGCCAATCCCTCACCGGCTAGAACACCTGTACTGGACCCAGAAGGAGGAGGCCGAATTTCTCTTAACACATCCAGTGCCCAATTCGATTGTAGTCGAATCCACCCAGACCAAGGGCAGTAGAAGGGCACACACCACCCCGCTGGATAGAGAGGGCCGCAGGCTGGACACCTTTGGCAGGAGTTTGCCTCGCGGCCTATCTGAGGAACCTGCTGGACAGATTCTGTCCTCTTCTGTCCAACCTCCCTGAGGAGAATCGGGCGAGTGCTATGCAGTTCTTTAAGGAGGCAGTAGCACTCGCCAACCAACAGATCATCTCATCGAGGCACTCAGTGGAGGTAGCGGCGCGGGTGATGGTGGGCTCTGTTGCCTTGAGACGTTACACATGGCTGCGATTGTCTGGCCTGCAAGAAGACAGCAGGAGAAGGATCGAAGACCTTCCTTTTGATGGCCAGGGGTTGTTTAATGCCACGACCAATGAGGCGATGGACCATCTCGTCAAGGCATGCCTGACGGCAAAGAAGATGGGCATACATCAGCCCCTCAGCCTTGCCGTAGCTTCGGCTCCTGGTCATCTTGGCGCAGGTCGTCCTCTTCGACCTATCAACCTCGCTCGCTTCGTTCGGCCCCGTCCCGCCCGTCGACCTCGTCCTCGGCTCGGAGACCTCTTTGGAGGCGCCAGCCTTCTTCTTCGAAGAAGTCTTCGTCCGGGACGAAGTCCCAGTTTTGATCGCCTTCGCAGGTCACCGCCACAGCCACTCTTCAGCCTGCCAGCAGCCCTAGACCAACCGAGCCTGGCCCAACATCTCGCCAAATGGCGCCATATCACCTCGGACTCTTGGGTTCTCTCCATCGTCCATCTTGGTTATGCCATCAAGTTTGGAAGTATACCTCCGCGAGGCGTCTACTATTCCACCCCGGCCAGCTTGGCTCTGCTGGAAGAGATCCAGTCCCTGCTGCAAAAAGGAGCAATTGAAGAACTTCTGCCCTCGGCCAGTACCACCGGCTTCTTCCCCCAGTACTTCACAGTACCGAAATTGGACGGTACCCTACGACCAGTCCTGGACCTCAGAGGGGTAAACGAGTACATCCGCCCCAAGAGGTTCAAGATGGTCACTCTGTCTTCGATTCTGCCCTTCCTTCGGCGAGGGGACTGGTTCACCTCCATCGATCTTTGGGATGCTTACTTACACATCGCCATTCACCCGCAGCACAGACAGTACCTACAGTTCGCGGTCGACGGTACCTGTTATCAATACAGGGTGCTACAATACAGTCCGGACTCTCCACCACTCCCAGGGTCTTTACCAAATGCATCGCCCCTGTGGTATCATATCTGCAGACGAAGGGCATCTCGATCTACGCTTATCTCGACAACTGGCTGTTGGTGGCGTCCTGCAGGCAAAAACTCTACAGGGACAACCACCGGACTCTTTCTCTTCCAACCCGTCTTGGCCTTCGGGTCAATCCAAAGAAGTCGCACCTCGAGCCGGCGAGGGTCCTCGACTTCATCGGAGTGACCCTGGACTCCGTGTCTGCCAGGGCATATCTACCCACGGAGCATGCACGTACCCTCCGTCGGGCTGCATCCGCTGTTCTCGATGCCCCGACGGTATCAGCGAGAAGGATCCAGCAACTTCTCGGGTACATGGCCTAGACCATGTCAGTCACCTACCTGTCTCAGCTTCTTGCACGCCTGCTTCAGCACTGGTTCGTCAGAGTCTTCGATCTGCTCCTGGACGACCAGAGGCGCCTCCTGCGCATTCCTCGACAGGTGCGTCGCTCCCTGTTATGGTGGCTGTCCTACCATCATCTACTGTCAGGGATGCCATTCCGAAAACTGACCCCTCGGCTCACGGTAACAACAGACGCCTCCCTGTTTGGGTGGGGAGCACATTGCGGCGATCTCAGAGTCCAGGGACGGTGGATCGACGACGAGACCAATCTCCATATCAACGCCCTCGAGCTGCCCGCCATCTGGAAAGCTCTCAGGGCATTTCGCAACCAAGTTGCCGGCCGGCCGGTCCTGATCCTGACAGACAACGCAACAGCCATCTGTTATGGCAACAGACAAGGGGGAACTCATTCGACCACTCTTCTCACCATTGCTCTTCAGTTTTGGGACTGGCACGTGTGGCTTCGAGTCCATCCAATCGCGGTGCACCTGGCGGGCCAGGAAAACACCACGGCAGACACCCTCAGCAGGGACACCTCGTGCTACCACGAGTGGTCCCTCTCGGATGCGGCGTTCCAGATGATATGAGATTGGTGGGGCGAGCCGACGGTCGACCTATTTGCCAGCAACCAGAACAGGAAGTGTCATTGGTACTGCTCGAGAGCCGGCCTCGGTCGGGACTCTCTCGGCGATGCCTTCCAGTTCGAGTGGACCGACGGGCTCCTCTACGCGTTCTGGCCGTTTCCTCTTCTGGGTCGAGTGGTCGCCAAGATCCTCGCAGACTGAGCCGACGTTGTCCTCGTAGCCCCATATTGGCTGAGGCAACACCGGTTCAGGCCCCTGTTCGAGGCTGCTCGCGGTCGACTCCTCAAGCTTCCAATAACATCAGATCTCCTGTCGCACTCCGGCGGTCTCGTTCTCCACCCAGACCTGCCGCTCCTGGCCCTGCACACCTGGCAGATAACGCTTTAGAGGACCCGGCCATCCTAGATGTCCTCACCGCGGCCAGGAAGGAGTCAACATGCTGCAACTACCACTATAAGTGCCAGAAATTTGTTTCCTTCGCAGAGGCACGTCGGGAGCCGGTATCACCTGTTAATCTGCCTACCGTGCTCCATTTTCTTCTCCACCTTCGTTAACAAGGGCTCGCTTTTCCATCCCTGAAGGTGTACCTTGCCACTATCGTGGCCTATCAGCAGCGGGGGTCCCCTTCGGCAGCGCTTTTCAGGGACGCTACCCTCAAGCAGTTCATGAAGGGCCTGCAGCACCTTTACACACCGGTGTCGCCACCACTACCGCCTTGGTCGCTGTCCTTGGTACTATCGCAGTTGACGCGACCGCCCTTCAAGCCCATGGCGACTGCAGATGACAGGCTCTTGACCATCAAGACTGCTTCCTGGTAGCTGTCACCTCAGCCAGGTGGGCAAGTGAGCTGACAGCACTGCGATCCAATGAGCCCTTCCTCGTCTTCCACCGAGACAAGGTAGTCCTCCACCCGGACATTTCCTTCCTGCCCAAGGTGATATCACACTTCCACCTTAGCCAGGACATCATCCTACCTGCTTTTTACTCGGACCCAACTACACCTCTGGAGCACTCCCTCCACTCCCTTGATGTTCGTCAGGCCTTGGCGTGCTACACTCACCAGACTGCGCCCTTCCGCCAGACACCCCACCTGTTCGTGTGCTACAGTGGGCGTCGAAGAGGCCACAAGGTGTCCACCCAGAGGTTCTCCAGTTGGGTGGCCCAGACCATTCTACTGGCGTATGAACTGGCCAAGCAGCCTCCACCAGTTTTGTTGCGTGCTCATTCCACCAGAGCCATGGCTTCCTCCGCAGCTCTCCTTCGAAGAGTGGACCGGCAAGAACTGTGCCGTGTGGCAACCTGGTCTCAACCCTCGACCTTCGTGCGCCACTACAGGCTGGACTGCCAGTCCTGGAGAGATGCCCTTTTTGGATGTGCAGTGTTGCCTTCCGTTCTCTAGGACCTGACCCACCATCCAACTGGTAAGCTACAAAGTCTCCTAGTGTGTGAGGCACAGAGACCACAAAGAAGAAGAACAGGTTGCTTACCTGTAACTGGTTCTTCGAGTGGTCATCTGTGCCCTCACACACACACACCCAGCCGTCCCCTCTTTCAGGTCCCTTATTGGTGAACTCTAGAACTGAGGAGAGACCATTGGCTTCGCGGGCTGAGCATGCTCAGTACGGGCATGGGGGAGGGGTTCCCGCCAAGCTGCTAAGCTCTAGAATCTTCCGAATGCTACCGCGCATGCGCAAAAGCTCCTGGTGTGTGAGGGCACAGTTGACCACTCAAAGAACCACAGTTACAGGTAAGCAACCTGTTCACATTCCTCATCCATAAAACAACAGCCACATACTCCTGGTCCATAAAACAAGAGATTCTCAGTGCATACACAGTATTCTCTAATTGTTGACAGATATTTCAAGGAATTTGGCTGGACATGGCAGAATATACATATGCAAATAAATATTTGCATATATAGATCTTGATGAATAGGTGTTCATAGGTCTCTTCGTATTGGGGCACAAGGGGGCTATCTTCTAGCCCATCCACCTCCCCTCAGCAGCTGTCAAATCATGGACAGGGAGTGTTCCCGTTTACTATGGGGAGGCAACTCGTAGGAAGATGCTGCTGGTCTCAGCTTCAGAGGAAAGGGAAAGGAAGAGTCCATTTTGGAATGCTCCCTCATTTCTCTTCCCCTTGGAGCCAAGATTAGCCACATCTTCCTCTTCTGAAACATCTCTCTCCCTTCTCAACTGTTAAGTAGCAGCACAGCACACACACGCACACACCAGATTTGATATGATTTAATTGGTGAAATATGATCTAATTTGCAAAAAAAAAATGTAATTGGCATTGATATAAAATGGATCCTGATGTGACTGTAAGGCCAAGATGGGCAGAAAAACACTGGTTGAACATGTGTGTTGCAAAGTTGGTCAGAGATCCCCTCTAGGCATAGCCAGGTCATGGTCAGGAAGACACCAGGGAACTCCAGAGATAATAGGCTTAAGCTAAGCTGTAATGACTCTGCTGTCAGGCAATAGAAGCAGGGACATTTGCACCAAACCACTGATTATTTCAACCTTTCTTCTCACTGACCTATCATTTCCCTCATTGTCCACACACCTGTCTACCATTACAGAGGCATCATGATAGCCACTAACTCTTTGTCACCTTATACTAAAATTGTTAACACAGCCCAGACCTCATTGTCCACTCTGCAACCTCCATTGTTTACTTGGATGGAGAGCCATTCACACCCATGCCCTCCAGGTAGAAATTGGATATAACCACCATCACTCCAAGTTTTGAGCAGTCAGATGCAGTATGTTGCTTGCTGAACACCATGCTGTCACTCTGATTTCCAAACAAGTGCTGTCCTTAGGTGCAAGTCTAAGCAACATCGCTTTTTCTTTGCTGCTCTCCGGATCAGTAAACATCGCTCTCATTGCCCTTAAACTTCACTATCAACAATCTTCCCTCCCTTTTCCGTCAGTCAGCCTTGTGTGAGTGTTTGGATCTTGTGCGAGTGTTTGGATCTTGTGCATGCATGATTGAATTCCTTTAATAAAACACAGTTTACTTTTTGAATCTCTGGCTGATCTTTCCCTACACAGGACCCCATAAACGTTGGTGAAAGATCTCACTAGGTTACCCCCCCTTCTCACAGGCCTCCCACTTTGAACTAAATCATTCCCCATCATCAAATGGAGGTACTGGCATTGCAGGTGAACTCCTGAGTCACCCACATTTTGAGGTAACAGCTCCGCCCCCCCGGAACTTGAGAACTGCTGGATTGAGAAGAGGACACGGAACTTGCACAGGCAGAGTGTTACACTCTGAAGCAGGGTCTCAGATACAGTCATAAACGCACACTAAATAAATAGATCACAGAATGTCTAACTACAGTTTTTGTGTAAGTTATTCCAATAAATCCTGATTGTGTCTTACGTATGTATAAAGTTTCCTATGTGAGCAGTTTGACATTTTGGCCTGATGCAGAATGTCTGCATTCAGTTCAAGGTTGCAGAAGCAAAACTGCACATACAACACTGGTGTGCAAGCAGTTTAGCATAACACACTCAGACTGGAATCCTGGTGGTGTTTTATTCAAACCTAAGTATTTTATTCAAACCTTACACATGCTGTAGTACTTTTTTTGGCCATAGTATAATGTTCCTATTCCATTCACAAGAGTGTAAATGGAGTTTCACAAATGTAACAGTTGCATATGCAGTTGGGTATTCTTGGATGGTGCCTAAGTATTCATCAGTACCTTCAATGTGCCATTTGATTCACTGAGACTGTGGACAGCCATTGGACATTTCCCCATTGCACACACATTCACCTAAAGTCTCCTTTAGGTTTTCTATGAGGCATCAGCAATGCAAAGATGTTCCAATGTGCTTCCAGCTGACTTTTTCAGAAAAGCAAGGATGACCTAGCATCCTATTAGACAATTACTATGTTGTAAGCTAGACTTAGCCTTGAATCATAGTCGCAGCTGTGGCATTGTCTCTATGATTGCAAAAGCCCCTAAAATCCACCTTTAAAGCCAGGCAGTTGTAACTAGTGAAGGAGTTCCAAAGCTCTGGCAAGTAGGGTAGTGAAGGATCACATATCCGTCTCCCTGTTGCCAGCAAGCTGTAGTGCAGAACTTCCCAACTTTTCATGTTGGTGACACATTTTTTAGACATGCATCTTTTCATGACACAGTAATTCAGTAAGTGGAGGCAGCCCCTCCACCCAAGCCTGGCCCCCTGCCACCACCCTCGCCAGGGTCTTTCTCAGCTCCAGGGTGGCAGCAGCAGCAGGAGAGGCAGCCCATCCACCTGAGTTGGGCCTGCCACCACCCTCGCCAAGGTCTTTCTTGGTCCAGAGTAGCGGTGGCAACACACCTAGACACTGCAGCCAACACCAGTGTTGCGACACACATATTGGAATGCTCTGTTGCAGTGCAATGACGAGATGTGACAGGACATCATGGGTAGCTTACTTCTGCTTGTTGCCCTGCTGTTCGCTGGGAGAGGAAGATGGATGTCTCATCCTTCAGCACCTCACTCACCAGTCTCCTTCAGCCAGTAATGGCTGCCTAGCTTTGAAGGTGGTTTTTTAGGGTGTTAGATTGGGAGACAGAGTGTAGTTCTGACATTGTAGCTATGTGTTCCATGCAGGATCTCAACCTATATTTTTGTTTTCTGGTGCCATGCATGATTTAGAAAAGGCAAGGGAGTTCGGCCAAAAACTCTGCAGGGAGGCTTGTAGCTAGATGTGAGACTGACCATGTCTTGATAATTTCTATGAACCACTTTAAGTATGCCAGCTGTTCAGGACTGTACAAAGAAAGCATTGTTGTGGAAGGCTAATTTTAGTTTTCTTCAACACTTTCTTCCTGTGTGTGTTTTCAGTTAGCGTGTTCAAATGGTTCTTGGAGATCAGTCAAATCTTCATTAATTGCTATATTGCTAATGCTGGTACTGTAGGCCATTCTGTGAAACATGTATTTCTAGTTACCTACCTTGTAATAGATTTTCTGTGTGAAAAATAATTACCATTTAGCAATATGTTGCTTTTCTCTCAGGTCTGGCAGGGGAACAAGAAGTTGGGCTCGGTTTCTCGCAGGCTTTCATAATAAAATTGCAAACTGGAAGAACACGTCTTCACTCATGTGTGTTAACTTTTTAAAGGTTTTTAATAGGGAGTTTTGATGGAGTTGCATAACTGATTCTTGTTTCAATCTCTTTCTCCAAGAGTGGCTAATTTCATGTTCTGTTGTTTGTGAACCATTGCGCAAGGTTTTTCTTTTAGAAGGTTTCAAATTTCCTAATTTGACAACCATTTGACGTTGCTATGAGCCTTCAAGTCCAATTTACAATGACTCTGTCATAGGGCTATCTTGGCAAAATGGGTTCAGAGGTTTTCCATTACCTTTTTCTGAGGCTGAGAGTATGTGACTTACTCAAGTCAATTTAGCTGGCTTCCCTGAATTAGCAGGGATTTGAACTCTGGACTCCAAGAATCCCTTTAGTCCAACTCTTAAATCTCTGCACACACGGACTCATACTTTTAATTTAAATAGAAATATACTACATCTCTGTGGCAACTTGCAATCCAACAATATCTGAAGGGCCACACAGCTCCCATCCCGTTTGCATGGCAAAACTGTGAACCGTATGCCTGGGATGGCAATTCCCAGTTGCCCTTGCCAGCATAGCCAATCACAAGGAATGCTGGGTATCAGAGTCCAACATCTGTACGGAGCTTCAAGGCTCCTACTCGTCTCCTTGCGTGTGACTCTGTGTCTTTAAACCAGATTTGGGTGTACCCCCAAGGCACGAGCCCTTCAACCAAAGGAAACAGAGGGCTATCCTCTGTGAAGTACAATATAGGGCCACTCTATTCTCCAAGGAGCAAGTGAATTCCAGAAACTCTATCCAAGGTCACAACGTCTGCGTAGACCCAGACTATACAGCAGCACAGTTCCCACCCTTCCTTGGCATGACCATGTATGTCATCAGTCTAAACCAGCAATGCATATGCGGGTCTGAATCCTATTCTTATTATTATATTTTTTTGTTTTTACACGCTGCCTGTTCTCTCAAGTGGGACTGAAAGCAGCTTCCAAAAAAAGTTTTAAAAAAAACATTTAAAACAATTAAAAACATTAAAAAACATAAAATTATAAAAACTTGCATCTTAAAAAAAAAGCTTGATAAATAAATAAAACTTCCCTATTTACCCATTAAAAGCCTGCTTGAAAAGAAATGTCTTTTTCTGCCTATGAAAGGAGAGCAGGGAAGGGGCCAGCCTAGCCTCCTGTGGAAGAGAGTTCCACAGGGAGGGAGCAGCCACTGAGCAGGCTCTCCCCCGTGTCCTCACCAGGTGAGCCTGGGACAGTAGCACCATCGAAAGCCTTCACCTGCAGATCTTAAGGCTCCAGCAGGTTCATATAAGGAGATATTCTTAGCCCAGACCAAACACATAGAGGCTAGAGTTCTGTTGGTTAGCTCCAGTTAGAGCAAACCCATTAAATCAATCGTTGAATGGTGAGTCAGAAAATAAGTAAATTCAACTGATTCAGTGGGCCTCTTCTAATCAGAACTAACAGTAGGACTCAGGCTAGAATCTGTGAAATCTCCTTATGGGTTGACTTACCCTTGAGTCCTATTTTGAGAGAAAGATGGGGTGTAAATCAAAAAAATAGGTAAGTAATCACCAATAAATTAAATACATCTATTTTAGTTGGGATTTATCAGTAGGATTCCCATATGCCCTCAGTCGACCTCCTATCAAATGCTGTTCTATTCTGAAAATATTTCCTCCTAGGAATATAACTGGGGTTAGAAACGAATCAGTATGAACTGGCCAACTAGTTTTATTCGAAGGCTGTGGCTGTTGTTGTTCCAGAAAGATTTGCTTGATGGCCAGAGGCCTTCAGACAGCATACTGGTTAATTTCAATGTTGACTCACAGGTACTGCTAATAAAGGAAGGAATTAATGGCATATTGCAACATCTAAACAGGGTTTTCTCTTTTGTGGCTGACAAAAGTGGTTGGTTTAGATCAGGCAACCAAAGAACTATAAAGAATGGGGGTTTATGAAAATGGTTGTTCCAGAGAACCATGTCGACATTGCCAGGATCCCACAAAGAGCCTTCCAACTTATATTCTCCAAACACACGTGGTTTAGTCCTGAGATAAAAATGACACTACCACTGGCCCTGGACTAATGCTCTTTTGTCCCAAGTGTAGTGGTTTGGGTGTTGGACCAAGACTCTGAGACCAAGGTTTGAACCCCCACTCAGCCATGGAAACCCGCTGGGTGGCCTTGGACAAGTCACACACTCTCAGCCTCAGAAGATAGCAATGGCAAAACCCCCTCTGAACAAATCTTGCCAAGAAAACCCCATTATAAGTTCGCCTTACAGTCCCCATAAGTCAGAAAGATGTGAAGCGCACAATAGCAAACGGAGGAGTAAGTTTACATTGCCTGCCTAGAAGTATCTACGTTGTCTCCCATGTGGGGTCATAACATCTCTCCCATGGATTGCTACAGCCGGTGTGGTCACAAAATGCCTAGTCATTCAGAGAGCAAAACACGTGGCAGTCCAACTTCTGTGAAGGAAGGGAGCAGGAGGTTGAAGAAATGGTAGAAAAGAAGGCCATGGGATGGGGGACTCCAGCTTCTAGAAATGAAAGGCTGGGCTTGAAGAAAAGGGCAGACATGACAGGGCACTGAAAGATCAAACAAATTAACTGAAAAAGCTCTCAAGAAATGCCACAGCACTTACAGCAAGACATGCCATCTGCCCTGGGGAAAGATAGAGGGGGAGTATTTGGGAAGTTGGTCAAGAGTCAGAGTGACTAAAGAAAACTGAGGAAATTCCCCCTAAATAAGAATTCTGCACCTCCAAATGAGATTTTTCCTTCAGTCTCCAAATTCCTATCATTGCAGACTGAACCGTGGAAAATGGCTCACACTAGCAACACTCCTGTTTGTGGTTTTCACATTCCCTTGGGAACTGTGCCTGCCCCTCTGGCTGGGATGCTAAACAGTATTTCTAAATGCTTGACTGAAGTGTTAAGTTATTGCAATGCTAGCAATTTGGGGACTGAAGGAAAAATTCATTGGAGGAGGAAGAATTCTTATTCGGTGAAAATGCCCCCATATACTTACACCCCTTGATCAAAGTAGTCTGTGGGGGCTGAAAAGCAGAGACTGAGACAGCAATTACTGGTTGTGGAGGCATGGACCAAGATCCTAGATGAGTGATTCTTAACCTTTTCTTTACCACTAACTCCCTGTAAATATCTTTTGTTGCCACGGACCACAAAGATTTACTCAAGGCAACTTCTGGCTGTATGTATGGTAGCAAGAAATGTCACATGCTTTCTCTCGGCCACTCAGTGTTATTCAAGTGTATGTTTTCACCATATGCAGAAGTAGCACGTGCAGAGTACATTCTTTGCTATCAAATCATTTCGTAACTTTTGAACGGTTTGAAATATTACAGTGAAAATTTGTACAAATGATGTCTGTCGCCAACAAAAGACTCCTGCTGTTTGAGATCAATGTGTGACTCTCCATCTGTCCGTCCATCCATCTTCTTTCCTTCCATTTATTCTAACTGTAAAAGCTTATAACTGTTCAAGCCTTCACAGACCCCCATGTGAGTGGCTCCCCCAAGGATCCACAGACCCTAGATTAAGAGCTGCTGTCCTAGATTGCTTCAAGAATAGTATAAATATCTACCAGTGGAGTTCCATGATGGAATTCCTATACTAAATGTCCCAAAAGTGAGATTCGTTGCCCAGCAAAGTCCAAATTACCAAAGCAACATGAGCAAGAAGTTTTATTTCTGCAGCAGAAATAGGTCAACACCTTGCGGAGGTCCAAAGGTAAGACAAAAAGACATTTCCCAGCACCCACTTTTTATACACTAAACAAGTGGGTTTCCTCCTCTAAACATTCAGAAAACAATTAACACTTAGTTCAAAGCATATCCTCTCTGTCTGGCATCCATCAACATTTCCACACTGTCCCAATCTGTCTTATCATTTTCAGATAGCATGTGATAATTCAACAGGAGCTTCAGTGTGTGCTTACTTCAGAGAGTCTGTTACCTTAAACAAGAAGTACAATTAACAGTTGCAAATCAAGGAAGAAGCTCTCTTTTTATCTAGGTGTTTAAAAAGCACAGGCTGGAGCCAAGGCTCTTAATCTGTTTAGCCTACGTGACCCTCTCATTTCTAGGGAATGGAGATCTCAAGACTTTTGAGTTGAAATTGGAAAAAGGGGGATTTCTAGTTTTAAGAGTGAGAGTATTATCATCACAACCCATTGCGCGACTGCAATGCACAATGGCAATGAATACAGGCAATGCACATTCTATTCTTTTTACTTCAATGCACTACTGCACTGCTCTGCTTACATAGCCATCAACTGGATATGACCACTGTGTATCATCTAAAAACAACTACATGTATGGGAAGGGAGAAAGGTGGCATATAAATGAAATAAATATTTAAATAATACTGCAATTTACTTATACCTCCGTTATGTCGCTAACAAGACACCTCATCCGTGGAGAAGCCAAGAACAGAAAAGTGAAGTTAAGAAGGCAGGTAAGGAAGGCTGGATGGTTGACAGCTTTGGACTTCTCAAGACCAGTTATGGCTTTACTTTTAACACAGCCCTGTAACCCGGTGGGAGCCAAACAGCATCTCCCAGACTTTTTAGTAAGAAAGTATTCATTATGCCACAGAGCCCTCTCACAAGTACCCTTCAAAATGATAACAGTTCAGAGGGGATGGTTTATTATTCGTTGGGCAGAATGCAGAAATCAGCTTTGCAAAGACTCTGTGCTTCCGTCATTGTCAAGTAAAAGAGGTATAAAATTCTCAGCGAAAGAACTGAAACTAAATTTACTGCTCCAAAACTAAAAAGCAAGTCATTTTCATTTTAACCAGACATGTTTAACATCTGCAGCTCCACCCACCCCATCGCCAAAGCCTTAGTTGTCTTCCATTGTGTTACCGCCCTGCTTGTTTCAAGTCTGTTCTGTTTGCATGGCTGAAGTAGCAGGCCTCTGTTGGCCTCCAAATGCAGAAGCAACTGAGGTAACGGGGTAGATGGGAAAATGGACAATGCCCTCCGTGCCCACAATGCATTAATGTTTCATTAATGGGGTCAAGCTAGGCCAGTGTTTCACAAACTCTGGTCTTCCAGGTGTTATGGACTTCAGCTTCCAGAATCCCTGACCACTGTCAAGGTAGCTGAGACCTCTGGGAGTCCAACTCCAAAACACCCAGAGGGCTAGAATTTGGAAATCATTGAGCTAGATTTGTCAAATAAAAGGTTCCTTCTTCATTAGCAAAGTATGGAGCAGCATGCACATACTGAGACAAATCCTCTCAAAGGTGGAGTTGTGAGGACATCTAGTGGCTACTTGCATCAAATTACTGCAGAAGCTTAAAATTAGCCTTGTTTTGTTTTGTTACAATGCAACAAATATCAGACACTATAGGCTATATTTCAGAGGAGAGAACTGGCAAAACCACCTCTGAGTATTCCTTGCCTAAGAACACCCTATGAAATTCATGGGGTCCCTCTAAGTCAACAGACAACTTAAAGTCACATAAACACACATATAGAGCAGAGGTGTAAACTATGTAGGTGAATTGCAGCTCCCAGCGTTCCTCACCATTAGTTATGCTGGCTAAAGCTGTTAGGATCTGCAGTTCAGCAACATCTGGAGGGTAGCATATTCCCCATCAATTCTTTCTTATATCCTGCCTTTCTCTCAACATGGGATTGAAGGCAGCATACAACCTTCTAAAAACACAATACAAGTAAAAAGTTTCCAGTACAAGTTAAAACACACTTAAATCAAATTCTATTTAAAAAACGCTAGTTTAAAATGCAGATCAGAAACAAGTTTTAAAAACATACACAACATAATGAAAGAGACACATCATATTAAAAACCAACATCCTCCTTAAATAAAAAGGTCTTTCTCTCCTAGTAAGACAGCAGGGAGGGGTCCGACTAGACCTCCCACCGAAGGGAGTTCCACAGCCTGGGAGTAGCCATGGAGGAGGCTCTCTCCTGTGTTCTCACCAGGTGTGCCTGTGATTGTGGGGAGACTGAGGAAAAGCCTTCTCTCACAAATCTTAGAAATCAGGTAGGGTAATGTAGATGTGTATGTTTTTTTAAATAATCTAGAGACAAGGCATCTAGGGATTTAAAGGTCATCACCAGCACTTTGAATTTTGCTCAGGAACAGATCACAACCAGCAAGAGGAGATGTACAACCCAACTCATTATTGAACCACCTTGAGGATAATTTGTTAAGTTCCCCAAACAAAGAATAATACAGATTTCTCAGCTACCAAAAATCCTGCATGTAACTGGGCAGGGGGGCATTCAAGTTGGAGGCATGGACCTGACCAATTTCATCCAAAGTCTTATGTCAAATTTGCCCAATGGATTTACTAGTTGGCATGCTGTTAGTTACTCACACAGGCTTAAGTTGCACTACACATGCAGAGCAGGTTTTTGGATAATGTGTAATGGTTGTATCCAGCTGATAGCAGCATAAGCGGAGTTGCACATGTAGAATCACTATGCATGTGTAGCACATCAAAATACAAAGCTGTGCACTGCCTCTATATATAGTCTTTGTGCGTTGCAATTGCACTGTCCATCATCTGCCATGCAGACTGACCACTGACCCACAAACAGAGAATTATGTTGGTAATCAGTACAGGACTTGCATCATGTAATTCGCTGGTGGGTATTTACACTATGCTGAACTGATCTAGGATCTTGGCCATCGTTTGGCATGTATTAAGTCCTGTGTGGCACAGTAAATGAATTAAGTCTTTTATGCTTTAGTCATATGTCCACTGACATGACTAAACCTCTGAACTTGTAAAGATTTACTTCTTTACAATACAGATTATGATACAGCATATGAGATTGTGTTGCAAAGATGTCACAAAGCTGCTTGCTGTTCATGCTGCGCCAGGCAGTTACCCCTCTACAATCTGCAGATTCATGCAAATCTTCAGCCACCTTTTTCTCTATTTAGTGAAGGTTTAAAAATTGTAAACATTTGTACAAATGTCTGGGAGTCCTTAAATTAGGGGCATCACACAGCCTATGGGAACACACAGCTCCTAAACGCCTCCTGGATTCCATCCCAATGAAAAAAATCTTGCCAAGAAATACCATTAGTACTACCAGAAGTTTCCAGAAGCAGTGATTCTCCTTTTTAAAAGGTGTATGTACACCTACCTTGTTTTGATCATCTTCCTTTCCAAAGGAATTTTGCAAACCCAGAGAGCTCAAGCAAATTCCAGCTGGAGCGGGGCTAGTATAGGGCAAAGCAAGTCCTCCTGGTGAAAAAATGGCCCTTGGACATGGTGACTTCATTCCCCACCTCATTACAATGTGTCTTTCTTACCTATTTATCTTCATCTCCGTGCACCATTTCATTCTGAAGAAATAAGCATACACGCTAGAGCAATTCTGCTTAAAAAATAACAAAAGGAAATTTAAACCAATATCAGCTCTGGAGAAGTCTGATAACCAAACAAAAATTGAAAGGTGTCTTTTTCCCTCCTACACTCTTTAGAACTAAAGCAAAAAAAGACCTATTTTTCTGAAAGTTTCACAGCCTGGAACATGTGTGGCTCTGGGTACATCAGAAATCCATATCTGCATGCATAACTGACAGTCTTGTGAGCCCAACTGAGCTTGATAACAATTATCACATTTAATTTTTAGAAACTTTTATTGTTCAAAAGAAGAGCAAAGACAGTAAGGTAAGTGGAAAAGGAAGTGTCCTAGGCAGGATTTTCAACATGACCAGACTAGCAGCTAGACTAATTATGCAAAATAGGCAAGTATGCAGATTTATTTCATTCTCATAACTTGTACAGTGGTGAGGCATCCAACTTCTTTTAGACACAATGCTCCATTTTTTTATGATAGCATGCACACAATTCCCAGGGAAGAAGCATTTGAGCATTTGCTTAAAGCAACCTTCCCTAATCTTGACATCCTCCAGATGTGCTAGACTGCATCTGCCAACATTTTCAATCAGTATGGCCACTTGTAGGGATGGTGGAAAATAAACTAGAGGGTGCCAGGTTGGAGAAGTCTAGTTTAAAACAAAAAGAAGCTGGGGCCTTATGATGCTACCCCTGGACCACTGACCACTCATGGAGCGCAAGACCACAGCTGCAAAGAACACAAAGGAGTACACAAGCAGAAACTGGCACACACACTCCTGAAAGGCTTCCCATGGTTTCTCAAAAAAAAGCTAGCAATTGGCACATTGCACCTCTGAGCTTAGTCTCACATAGGAAAACCTATTCAACTATTTTAACATTCAGTGCGTATTTTATTATTAACTGTGTTCTGAAAAGACTGTAGAGCAGCTTGGGGTCCTGTAGCACTTTCTTGCACCTGAGCATGGTCATCAGACTTATGATGAAATCATTAACCATTCTGCTAAATCTGCATTTGTCCAGCACCACCGCTTCAGAACAGAACTGTAATAAGGGAAAAGAATCTCTCTTGGGGACATAAACAGCCATACTTTGTGCTAAGAGCAGCCAGGGAGGGGAAGGATCCAAATTAAGAAAAATGAGTGCAAGGTACATAAAATTTCCATTACGGCTGTAACCTAATTAAACAAAGTTTTCATCAATTACCTGGATTAGTTTTAATGGAGTGTTCAATTTAATGCAATATTTGCATAGGAAAGGGTGAAGATTTGAAGAGATACTGCATACTTTGTCACAGTAGGCACCCTCTTGAAGAGGAATTCCTTCTTGTATAAAACAGGAGGAATGCCTCTACTAACGGAAGATAGAAGCCACCACCTACAATTTAACGAGCACTTACACAAAAATAACTGACATTTTAAGAAATATGTTGCCTGGTGAATCAGGGTCATCTTCTGAGTTGGTAAAAAGGTTTTGAATAATGTGAGTTTCCTGTGTCAGCTGGATAAGAAAGGAGAGAGAAATACAGGCAGGAGGCTGGAGCATTAGGGGCTGTGTGGGGCACAAGGACGTTGCCCAGCCTCCCTGTTCTGTACGCCTGCAAGTGGCGGGAACTGATCCTGGCCACCATGTTTTCTTTTCGGCACCACAATCAGTGAAAGAAAGACAACATCACTGTTACAGCAAATCTGTGAGCCAACTCCTTGCTTACTGCACTTAAGGACCAAATTGCAGCTTGAAAAGTGATCTTAGCTACAGCGCCCAGAACTCACCAGCCAATACAGTCAATTGCCATAGTAGTTGGGAAATTCTGAGATTTACAGCTCTAAAAAGTAACTTTTCCAAGCTCTGCAGCAAACTGATCAAGAAAATTAGGCTTAAAGTATAGAAAAATAATAAAACAAAACATTTGAGTATCTCACAAAGTTTTGAGAATTTTTCCAATATTTTTATTAACTAGAGAAAGCATAATATTGCATCTGTCATACAGCCAATACATTTCCAACTTCTACTTGAAATTCTCTATACAAAGTCAATGCAAATAGATAGATTGTTGATGGGATAAAGAGCTTAAAATAACCAAGAGGTATAAAAACAAGTTTGCCATCTTGCCCTGAGTAGAAATTTCAAAAGATTTAAAAAAAAATCTGGGTTCTCAGTGATGCAACCATAAACATGATAATGAAGTTTAAAGATGGCACTCCAAGTTCAGTAAAACACACATTCATGCTATCTCAACTGCACACATTTTAACAAGCTCTTTGCTATAGTTAAAAATCAGTTGGGAATAGTGATGAAAATATGTTCCTGCCATTAGACATTTGTTATATAATTTGGCTGGCAATTCTCCTTGTTGAATTTTTCATGTTGCACATGGCTTTAGTACCAGCTTTGAAGCCCATCCACTTTTAGTGTATTTTAAAAGAATATGTGTACATAAATATTTTACATATAAGAGTCTCCCTATGAGAGAAGCTCCAGTGCCGTAGTAAAGCAGAGCACTAAAATCCTCCCTTTAGAATAATCAACATGATTTTGCTCATTTGGGGTGGATTCAAGGACAGCCTGAAGAACTGCATAAGTGGAGCCCCATTTCTAGGCTCCCTGAAATGCATAGGATCATTTAAGGTGGCAGTATCATGCCTCAGTGAGAATTTGGAGCAGGCTCCATTGAGCCATGTGAGATTCCCAAAGAACAGGTAGGCATAGCAGTGATCACACAAGACCACAATAAAAAGCTGGCTGGTTGATGCCAGCCTCCCACAACCTCAAAAGCAAAGTCTGAAGGTGGGGATGTTTGTTCAAACTTACTGCAAGTTCAGATTCTTTCTGCTGAGAGCAAGGTGGCAAAGACATTTTCTCTTTAAAACCTGGTTAAGAGATTAAGCAGAATGGAAGTAAAATATACCTTCCAGTAATAAACAAAATGGTATTGTACAATCCACCATCCTCACTCTAGAAGAGCTAAGAGCAGCAAGGGGTCTCAGTCTAGCGGCTGGGGGTCTGCAATAGGCATGGTATGGAGTACTTCATCTAGGAGCTGGAGAGCACGATGCAGGTGAATCTCAATCCAACACGGTGTCTCTTTAATGCTCTGCCTTGGATAATCAGGTCCCCAACCTTTGACAAAACTCATCCTCAGAATGCACAAGCGGCGAAGGTCATCCACACCAATTCCAGCAGCTGCCGACAAGCCTAAAACAAGAGAGAACAGCACTAAGCATTCTTTTTAGTTGTGTATTTCAGAAAACTATTTGCTGGCATCAAACCAGCTTTGAGTAGCTTATGTGGTCTACCGTCAGTGCTTGCCATTAGCACTTCCAGATTATTGCAAATACTTTAAAACATCTTCACTAAGTCACCAGTATGCATCCTTGTCACTCCGTTTTCCTAACTGGGGGAGAACTGCATTATAATATGTGTACAGTCAGCCCTCTGTATCCATGGATTCTGTATCCACAGATTCAACCAACTATAGCTTGAAAATATACCCGACACACACACCAAAGAAAAATCTGAAAAGCAAACCTTGATTTTGCCATTTTACATAAAGAATATCATTTTATTACACCACTGTACATAATGGGATTTGAGCATCCATGAATTTTGGTATCCATGGAGATTCCTGCAATCCTAACAGATACTCAGGGCCCGCTATAATGGCACCTATTGTCTTACGGTAAGCCTCAAGGTCAGGAGTGGATAGAACTGGGCAGCCTTGCTGCAGATGACACGATTCCACTTTTTAAATACCTCAAGGACCATCACAGTAGAAAGGGAGCAGCCCTATTCTCTGCTACCCCACAGAGTGGGACAAGGTCTAATGGTCTGAAGTTACAGGAGGGTAGATTTCAACTGAACATTAGAAGGAACTTTTCGACAGTAAGAGTGGTTCAGCAATGGAGCCAACTGCTAGAGAGACAGTGGGGCCCCCTTCTCTGGACATCTTCAGAAAGAGGCTAGACAGCTACAGGCTGGGGATGCTTCAGCTGGAGGTCCTGCGCTAAGCAGGGGGTTGGACTCCATAGCACACGAGGCCTCCTCCAACTCTGTGATCCCACGCTGCTGGCACTGCAACTCCCAACAGCCTTGGCTTGCACAATACCTATTCCTGTTCCAGTTTCTAAATGCCAGAGAATATTTCAAAAAAAAAAAAGCCCAGCGCACCATTCTTCAGAATTCATGTTTCTTTCCTCAGATTTTAACAAGAGGTCCTAATGATGCTTACCAATCTCTCCTTATGCCCTCCAGCTATTTTAAAGGCCCCCTCCCTTTTTTTTTTGCTAGAACATTTAATTCACATAAAAACAGCAGGAGATATCACAGCTGCTTCAATGGAATTGCAGCCTCTGATGTCCTGCTTAGAAGTATTTAAAGTATTTACCAAGGACTGCTGCACCCTCTGAATTCCAATAGGAAAGGAATTTTGCAAATGCTTTCACACCCAGAACGCCTGACAATTTTATAAGAGCCTTTCATGTTGAAAAGGGGCAAAACAAACTCTTTGATGAAAATAAGATATAATGGCTCAGTCCAAATGGCACAAAAATCATGGCTGACTAGAACTTAGCTTGGTGCTTGCGTTGACAAACCAGTTGCTAATCGGCTGGCAAACAGAATGGTTCAAATTGGGTTGGAAGTCATGGTTTCTGCAGTGTCTGAAGAGAAAACAGTTGTAAGTCCTTGCTTTGCCTCCAGCACTGCACCCAGAAATTGGAATGCTGGGCAGCGAAAAACAAAAGCAGATGAGGAACTATTAAACCACAGTGTGCTTAGGGATGTAACATTTCCAGAAATTCTGAAACCAAGGGGGAAAATGTTTCCTCTTTTATTCCCATCAAAAAGCAGGACAGGGAATATGTAATATACCAGAAGGTTGTTTTTTCTTTTGGCACCTTTATAGTTCCAACATTACACTGGTACTTTAGCAACATAAATATACTACGTATAATTTGGTTAGCAACATAAATCTACTATGTATAACTTGGTGGAACCATTAAATTATCATGCCCGGTATATTTAACTGAAAAGTATAGGTTATACAGATGGATATAAATTTACTAACTGAATTTGTTTTTATTCATTCATTCACTGAGGGGATTTATATATTGCTCAATTGGCAGTTTACAAATGAGCTTGGGGTGGTTTCTAACTTACTTTAATGAATAAAACCATTGATTTTACAACCAAATCAAATAAATCAACTCACGTTTTATCAGAATGTTAACAACTGCTGTTATGTATGGAACTAAAATGGGGAGAACCCCAAAGAAGCTAGCATCTCTTACTTTTTGCATTTTATGAGAACCTGGCAAAAAGTTTAAAAGTTGAAAACAAGAAATGATCCAAATTACTGTAAAACAATGAAAGTCATTATGCACTGTGAAATTACAGGGTGGTCCTAACCAGTTGACATGCCTTAATCCCTACCAGCATGAGCTGGAACGGTAGAAAAGATAAAGGATGAGTTTTTCTTTTTCCTCTTTGCTTACAAAAGAAAAAACCCTATGAGCAAGAGAGGGAAATTATTTATACTAGCTCTGCAGCTGGTATAAATTTCTTCCATGAGCACACCCTGCTGATTTTTTTGTGCTAGTTGAACTAAATCATTAGGTATCTTCTCTTGTTTTCATCACAGTGTTTGTTTTGCCCCTTTTCAACATAACATGCCCTTGTGAAGCTGACTTCTTGGCATGGCCCTTTTCTCCTCAGGCATTAAGAATGGGGATTCTAAACCTTGGTCTCTCTGTCCAAGGTCTTTGCCCCCTTCCCAGAGGGTCTCTTGGCAGGGATCTTCAAACCAGGCCCTTCGCTCAAATTAGCTCTCATCTTGGTTTGCCACGTTGTCTAAATTGAGTTGACATGATTACACTGCACTGTATGTTACTTCTTTCCTTGCCAGGTGAAGACAGACAGTGCGTAGGTGCTCTGTGCCACTTACTGATAGCTGGAGCAATTCCCCCTACAGATCCAGGCCCAGGGATGTTTCCTGCTACTGCAGCAGCTTGAGCAGCAGCTGCCGCCTGTGCCGTAGCAGCCTGCTGTTGCATCTGACGGTGACACTGACGTAAATCAAAGACCTTAAAAAGAAACAATTATTATTGCAGATTTTAAGTATGCAAATCAAAGTCCACCAAAATTAGAACAAATGAAACCATTATCTGTATCACATTAAGACTCAGATGTTCTTGATTGTATAAACTCTGAAATACAAGAAGGCTGTGCATAGTTTGAGTGCGAACACAATCAAACAGAACCCATGTAAAACCATGCGGTGGTCGTAAGTGCACTGAGTAGAAACTGTCTGCCAACTTCCACTCCATATCAAGAAAAGAAATGCTATTTAACTGGATTTATGATAAGCTGTGCAGGTATTTGTATGTGAGGAGGGCCCTGTTTATTTCTGATTGGTTGAATTTATATTCTGCTTTGTCTGGGATGGGATCTTCTGTGCAAACTTAACTTCTATGTGAACTAAACCAGGAGTAACTAAATTAATGGGACTTTATTCTGAGTAAACGTACATATGATTACACATACATATGATTATTTAGGGCAAATGTGTGCACATATAAGTTGGTACTGTCACTGTACTGTTTCATCTGAACAGTTACCATTTGATTTCAAAACCACTCCCTATCCCGCATCCACCATTTTACTATATGTGCTTGATACAAGGCAGCTGCCGTAGTTGCCACACTGAAAATTGCAGTTTTGCATTTTTAAACAAGCTCTCATATATCACCTGGAGCAGGAAGGGGCACTGTATGCACCTTGTCCTATCTCCTCTGTCACCCTTAAGGATCACAAGTCCTTTATAAAGGGGGCTCTCATCCCACTGTGTGCTAGAAGTGTGACCTTGTAACTTTTCCATATTCTCATTTATGATGTGACACCATTGCCATAACTGCAAATAACCTTAAGGTCCACCTTACAAGCCAGCCACCTGTACCAAGCAAGGGAGCTCTGTGGCACTTGGCAAGCAGGTTGCTGAAACCCCCTCCCATCAGTAAGCCATGGTGCAACAGAGAGCTGCGACAGGACACCACAAGGGTCATTGCTTCTGCTTGTCACATTGCAGCTCACTGCAGGAGAGGGGGGACAAATCATCCTTCAGTAACCCGCTCACCAGTGCCACAGAACGCCTTCACTCAGTATAGCTGCCTGGCTTTTAAGTTGGGCGTTAGGAGTTCAAAGTGAGAGATGGAGTGTAGCTATGTGTTCCATACAGAAATCTTGGCCCTGACTTTTATAAGTCTAGCTATTTACAGCATTATGCAAAAAAGAGATATGTTGGTATATTTTCTATTATTAATTCTGAGCAAAAAAGTCTAATGTTTTTGATCAAGAAGTGTATACAACCTTGGCCTGAGAAACAGGAGGGCACGTTCACAATAGTAACAGTGGCTTCTGTGAAAAGACACGCAGATTGTTCCGTGCCCAAACTATGTGTGTGCGAAAGAATTCTAACAAATGGCTGGAAACCAAAATAAACAGGATGTAGATGCTACTGCCAATACACAACCCCACATCATCTAAGCCTGTTGGTGAACAAGATGGACCTCACTAAAGAACTAGGCTGTATCTACAAGACTTTTTAAAAAAATCATTTACAATGCAATTCCATACATGCATAATATTAAGCTTCATAGGCTTAACGGGGCTGACTCTCAGGTACGTAATCTTAAACTACAACTTTAAGATAGCTTACATATAAATAGCCGGTTAAACTTAAAAACGTTTTTGGAGTCTTTTACCAGTATGTTGCAATATTTAATACAATCTCCAAAATGTTGCTGGATATATATACAATGACTAAAGAAGACTCCAGGAAAGGCTTCTAGAATGAAAGCAAACAAGACTCATTCATGTAATAGTTTGCCTAAGCTGCTAAAGTGCTACAATTACTATAAGTACTGGGGAGGGGTGGGTATGCACATGTAACTACTTTATCAATACTTCACACAAACCTTTATGTATGCACTTGGATAAATTTTGTGAACAGCATCACCCGGTGCACGTCCTGCCTCTCGATCTAAGTAGTAACTCTGAACAAAGACTGCATGATCACTGAGGCACCGAACCCATACATCACCTTCACCTTTACATTCTAGCTGTACACCTTTACCTATATGCAACCTGGGGGGAAAGAAAGACAAGAATGTTCCAATGGGCTCAATAAAATGGGGAATAAGAGATAGAAGAATTATATCACTATATGCAGTTAGATACATAGTTCTTAGGGGAAAACCCACTTTTTGTTTTATACCATCTTTCACAGTTATACATCATTAGTATCAGCTGCCACTGAGAATTCAAATTTTTCTTTTGTCCTGGATCTGGTCACCAACCTCAATTCCAATTGAGCTGTGCAAAAAGTTGAGTGGTTTTTAAAGGAAACCCAGGAAAGCTTCGGATCCTCACGACAGAGAAACCCTCCATCCCACCTCACCCCTAAAGATTCAGCAGGGGTATTATGTACTATCTGGAAAGCTTTTACAAATGTATAAAGCACCTACTTTGAATTTAACATTATGATGTCTAGGAAGAAAGCTCAAGAGGAAAATAAATCAACAACTGCACTTAGAGGAGTGTGTTTCATGCCAGCTTCTCTGCTTGTCTTCCTGATAATACTGATCAACAACTGCAGATATGTGAAAGCTAATGTCACACTACACAAAATGATCCGTCTCTCAACTGTTTTGGCATAAAAACCTGCAAGAAGATAACAAAAAGGTGATGTACCACTACAGAGTTATGATATTTACTCTGTGGCTTATAGCTTAGGTAAGGGCTTTAAAACTGAGCAAATGATTTACTTTTGCTTCTGAATAGGCAAAATGTGCATGTGTTATATGAAGTGTTCCCCTTATTAAATTATGACATCACGTTAAAGAGGGTGGAAAATGCATAAAGACAATATTTTTAAAAAATGGGTGGGGCGTGGAAAAGCAATGATCAGTATGCCATTTAACCATACACTTTGAAAAGAGGTAAGCAGCAGCTCCCATCACTTATTAAACTGTCCATGTCACCACAGTGTAATCATTAGGAAAAAAGGGAATAATAAATACTTTAGCTGCCTGTCCCCAGTTCTAAGCAGACGTACATATGAGTCCTGCCAACAGTCAACTTCTATGAATTCCACCAAGCATGTTTTCATTTCTAGGATGGGACTAACAATATCCTCAGGGGATGTTAACAGTTCAACCCTTCAAAGTCTCCTCCTGGCAATTTTACACACAACTGGTGCAAGAAACAGGCTGAAGATGTAAAAATAGAATAGGCACCAGCAGTAACAACAGAAAACGTCAAAGGTGCTCCAAAGTGCTTCTACTTTGCTAATGCACTGAGGCACACACAGGCACCCCTGGAATTCCAGATTCCCTTGAAAACTATCACATGTAATACAATTTAACTCATTTATCAGATCTTGTAATAGTTTATTCACAGATGCGAGGTATGCCTCAAATTAAAATGTTTTATTTCTAAACCTAAAACTCTGAAGTGAAAGTGCCTTATTTCTAAATATAAACGTTTCAAAGTGAATGTCCTTCCATTTCTTTTGATCTTTAGGAAACTATCTTGCTAGATATGACAAAAAATGGCCTTGTCACTAAAATACACAGTACTAGATACAACATATCCCAGCTGTAAAACAGGATCTCAGGTAAACTGGTGCTCAGTTTTCCAGGGCCTACAAAACATACCTTGCTCTTTCAATGGCTTCTGTTCTATGAACATTGGACAGCTGCCCAAGGCAAAAGCGGTCCCCTCCTGAAGGGTCCACATATCCATCCACAGTAACAATCGGACAGCTTGAAGGGACTTTGAATGTTTCACCAACTTGCACATCCATCTCAAAATAGGCAATTGAGCACCAATACTCTGGAGCTGAAGATTAAGGTTAAGATGAGTGTGTGTGTGTGTGTGCAGAACAAGAACAGCAGCAAAGAAAGAATGCAGAGAATTAATTTAAACACCACTTTCCTGTCCCTAAATATTATATATATTATGTATGTTCATCGCCACCAATGGAAGCTTCTGCAAGTTAACGTTGTGAAATTTGGCAAAGGAGGCACAGCACATGGGGGGAGTTTGAGCTATGACACCTTATCACTTCTCCAGATTATAATAATTAGATTTTCAGACCCATCCATTAGCACCAAGAAAGCTTTTAAAAAGACTAATTGATGTATTGTTGCACAGGGTGCACAGGGAGATGGCTAATTCTTCTGTCTTTAAGCAATACCACCCTTCACACAGATTCTGCCTTGCTGGCAGAAATCAGCCTTTTAAAAAGCCACCACTGGCACCACTAAGGACTTTTAAAAAGCCTAACTGCTGTGTAGGGGCAGCAGATACAACAGCATACAGGCCAAAAGGAGAAGTCCCAATGGTTTTATCTAATCAGCAACCTGGAGGTTCTGTTACACCACTTTTAACATTTTTTCAAGTTCTCTGAAAAACACATCCTTCTGTTTTTTAAAACAATAGTCCATGTATCAATTAAGTGATGTATGGAATTTTAAAATGGGGCATAAATAGTGCACAATTTGAAGTGTGTACCACATGTAAGAACAGGAGACATTTATCTGAATGAGCACTTACCAGGGTGATTTGATATAGGAGGCTGGAATGCAAGCTCATTATGAACTGGCCCTTTAAAAGAAACCAAAACCAAAGTGATATTTATCCAATGTCCTCACAACTTTTCGTATTCTCTAAAAAGCAAAACACACTAAGAACTGATTTGAATAGATACTATCTATAATTTGTTACTGTACATAAGCAACACAGCAAAAATCAATACTCTGTATGTTTGTGTCATGTACCATAGGGATAAAATCAATACTCATTATGAAGAATTCCAAAATATTTAAAGCACTGCTTATGGAACATGCCAACCATTTCACAAAAAGCTGTTTTTATGCAAGACCCACAACTTTCTTAGCAGAACAGTAAGAAATGGTCACCCTTACCTCACCTTATACAAGCATGGAATATTCTTCTCTTGTTTAATTATATTTATACCACACACTTTTTCTAGAGAGCCTAGACTGCCTCGCATGGACCTATACCATTTCCTGCTATGGAGTCAGTTACAGTGAGAGAAAGAGCGCAGCTGGCCCAGGACCAGCAAGAGCTGTTCTATCTACTATACCACACTGCCTTTTCCACAATTATCCCCTTCTCACACAAATTATGTATTAATGGAATAACATGTAAGGGCTTACAGTAATGTCCAGGATGGGGCATAGGTGGATGATGCTGAAGATGTCCATTCTGATGGTGAGGGATGGTAGGTGTGTAAGCTGCAGTTCGACTACCAGTCCAAGTTGTTGTACTATCTAAAAAAAATAAAGAAACAACTTCATTTTGTAGGATATTCCTCACCTGCTAAAAGAGAAAAAGGAAGTAGCCTAAATACAAGCAAAAGTGTTTATTTACTGTACTAGGTATAAAGCAGCCAGGGTGCCTTGTAGGGCAGGTGAGCAGAGATTTATTTTTTTAAAAAAATCACACCTTGGCCCTGGCCCAGCACTGCTGCTTTTCTGGCTGTGAACAGAACAGTGACCTTGGCAGCAAGAGCATGAGCCTCCCTCAGGCTGATAACTCAAGCCAGCTGTGTTCTCGTATAAAAGGAAGGCCTTCATCCAGACTATTTATGCCCTTGAAACAACAGACAAAGCAACTGGGACATTTCGCAAAGCAGGTGAGCCTTTTTCCTTCTCATTAACTTGGCCTCTGCCCTATACTGCTTGCTTTGTCACTTCTCCTTGCTGTTACTGGAAAGCAAACACTGTTGGTGGGAGTGTTCCCTGGAGTGGTAACTTGAACCAGCTGTGCTCTATCTCCAAGGAAGGCCTTCACTTGCCAGACTTAATACAAAACTACACTAGCTCTTAAACCAACACACAAGGCAGCCTTGGTATACCACAAAGCAAACATGATGCCCTGTAACTCTTAGCATGTGGTGTTCCATAGTGTTACTTGACAAACCTTTATTGCATTTTCCTGCTGGAGGTCATTTGCCAAAAAACACATCTTAAAGGAGAATGTGGAGCAGCTAAGATCCCTGTGGTCCTCTTCTTCACGTTGGGTAACATACCTAGTGATGTTCCATACAGGAACATCCATACAGGATGCATATGAAAAAGCAAATGATTCTGCTTATAACATCAATGTTGTGTGTTTACCAACTTCATTACCACTGACCAAGCTGAAGGGCTTTTATATTGTAGGACTAGTTGCTGCCTTATAAGCAGAGGGTGTTGACTTTAAGAATACTGTCACTGTATATTGTATTGGTTTATTGGTATTTATAGGGTGGCAGAATGAAAACTGGAAATGGCTCCTGAACATTTACTGGTTGTGTAGAAAAGAGAATATCAGCAGGTCTTACTTGTAACCTAGTTGTATGGCAAGCAACACCTGCAAAACCTCCTCCTTTTTACAACCATTAAAGGTACAGGAGCTCCACCCAGTTTTCAATCCAGCAATTCTAGATATCTGAGGAATTTTAATACTAGCTTTCTACAATTATGGTTTGGCTAGCTTACAATATCAGAAATTACACCAGAGAAAATCCATGAGTATTTTCTTCCTGTCAATCCAGCTGATGCGTTGAAGCAGAATGTGTTGCAGCGTAAGAGTAAGGGATCTGGGTAGACATTTAGGCTGAAGCTATGGGAATGAAGGAAGTTCACAGCCACCTTTTCTAAAGGCTGCAGGTTTCCATGCTCCCTCATGACATGGATTTTTTTAAAATTTGAATTCTGTGACAGAATCCTCAGCCTACTAATCAGTAACTCAGTTTGTATCACTTACCCCCTCAAACCTTTACAACAGGAATGGACAACATGTGGCCTTGTTCATATTGGTAGACTATAATTCTCAGTGGCCTCAGCTAACAGTCAATAAGGAATGATGGGAGCTGCATTTCAATAGTATCTGGAGGATCACAAGTTGCCAATCCCTGCCCTACAATCTCATAATTTGGGGGGCATTATTGTAGTCAGACAGCACAGCTACTCTCAACAGGCCTAATGGGATGAAGTAAACTTACTCATTAAAGGAATCAGAATTCTTGACAACTGCACCCCAATATATTTTCACAGTAAAAAGAAAGCCCAAAGGCAGAGGCTAAGGTGATCCAGAAACTTAATACAAGACAACATATTCAAAATTTTATTATTTAGACACAAAATAGTTTTTCAAAAACAGATGCTCATTCTCTACAGCAAGAGCCTGGCTGCTCTCTCAGTTGTTTATACAGTAGTCACAGAACAAGCTTAGTTTCAATAGTAATACAAGATAAAATTGGCAGAGATGAGCCAAACAACACACAGAATGAGGTTAAAAAGCCTTTGTCTCTATTCAAACCTAATAGGTGGGGGATAAACTAGGAGAGCTAGAGGTGGTAAAAATACAGTGAAAAACAAATAGTGAGATTAAAAGCCACTGTCCCTATTCTAACTTGAACAGAGTCAAAGGCTTTTTATGTCTTTTATCTTTCACTGCATTTTTGTCATCCAAGCTCTCCTATTTATCTTCCACCCACCATCATTCACCCTGATGTTAAACTCCATGTGGACTGAACAAAGGCTTTTAGTCATCACACACATATTAATCTACCATCCATGCTGGATGCTCTTATTACCTCATAACAACTGTTATGCTGCCACTGTTAAGATAACCAGTGACTGGTGGTGTTTAAATTTAGTGTTGTTAAAAATTTCATCCTCCTACCCCCCACCCAACATGTGCACAACTGGTACCACACTCCATGCATCTGATAAAGGGGCAGGAATCCACAAAAGTATACACCAAACAAAATCTGTTAATCTTTAAGATGGCAGAAGACTATACATTGTTTCCAAGATGTACAGTAACAGTAATTTTTAAACAACATCAACAAATTTATGACTCCAGGATGGGTTCTGTATCAGGAATATAACCCAACTATATCAATTTTAATAATATCTCAGAGAATGAACCAAAGTAATTTTGGTCCACACAGGTATTGGCAACATGGCCAATCTAATAAGGGACTAACTATTACAAAAAAGGATTACATAGTCCGTGAATATGAATCTCAGAACACTGCAGGGTGGTCAAACAAGATAGTTGATTTGCTCTCTATTAAATATTTCCAGATTTCATCAACAGTTTCTTATGTGAAACCTGAATGATACACTATCCTTTTTTATTCACAGAACAATTCAAAATTTTCTAACCACTAACCTAAAATATCTTTAGGGTGGAACATGGTGGTGGGTAATTGGCAATTAATTTCCTCTACTCTAGATATAGCTCCAGCTATGTGTTTATTTCTTCTTGACACTTCTGGCTGTTTGTGGGGTCCCTGACAAAGAAAATCATCTCTGAACCTACCACAGTTCTCCACTGCTTCCCTTTGGATTCCTTTACCAGGTATTATACCTACTGAAGTGAGAAAGGAACTACTGTGTAGGTCGAGGTAAAAATCATGTGGCTGTACAGATGTTACTGAACTGCAAACGCCTGCACTCCTTACTTTGTAGCACCTTTATGAAACTGGTTTCAAAGAACGACTTCTGCATTTCTTGAAGGGAGATACTTGGGACATTTCTATGACAAAAAGTGTCTCTAGGTGAAATCAAGTTGAACTCTTGTTCATTGTTTGCCTTACTGTATGCTAGTCCAAGGACAAAATTTCTATCTTGTATTCCATAAACTACAGTGGTGCAATTACCAGAAGACAATCTGCTATGTATCACCTATATGGTAACATCATTTGTTGTGACTACCAGGAAATCATTCACTTATTTTGTGGTTTTGAAAGTTCTTAATCCTTAATATTAATCATCATCAATTAGCTGTATGCATGGTTTGCTACAGTTTCAAAAATGTCTAAGAGCTGATTGCATTATTTTTATTTTAACTTACTGTGGTTTATTTTTGTCATAATGTGTACAAAATTAGAATCATAGAATTGTACAGCTGGAACAATTTCCAAGGGTTTTGAATATAGTCCCTGGCAAAGCAGGAGTTCACTGTTACAGCTTTCGAGTTTGACTACTGAATAGATCTTACCTCCTGTAAGTTCTTCATCATTTTTTGTCATACTCTTTCTTGAAATTTGAATTGTTTTTTTTTTCCTTTTTAACAGCAATTCTTTTAATGCCTTTTGATTCTACTATCAGAATAACCACCCTTCTTTAGCTAATCACTCAAGGATGCTAGCTCTTAGACGCGACTATAAGAAGCTTCTGTCACAAAAGAAGGCTAATTATACAGTCAGGGTATGGGCGGATCTGGAATTATCTGCCATGGGACCGAATTCAGCCTTCTTTTGGAACACAGTAAACGGGCTGTTGAAAGAACGAAGATTTTCTTCAGATGTCCCCATCCCAGCCTTAGTTTGGGAGGATTTTTTCTCAAGACTTTTCCAAGATCCCAATCAAGGACTCACAGACAATCTAACAAATAATCACTTACTTTTAGCAGAGTTCCCCCAGTGGTCTCCAGTTACAGTGGCTGAAACTACAAATATTATACAGTCCCTGAAATCAAATAAAGCTCCAGGTGAAGACTTACTTCCTCCAGAAATGTTTAAGACATATGTGGATTGGTGGGCGCCTATCCTGGCCGGTCTGTTCACCTTTATTGACAACACAGGCCATTTTCCATCTGGATGGAAACTTTCCATCACTGTGCCCATATATAAAAAAGGTGACAAAGGAGACCCTAAAAACTACAGACCTATAAGCCTTATTGACA
Organism: Cyclura pinguis; assembly: GCA_030412105.1. NCBI lineage: Eukaryota > Metazoa > Chordata > Lepidosauria > Squamata > Iguanidae > Cyclura > Cyclura pinguis. Next base: position 340,376,433 of record CM059600.1, read on the forward strand.
TTGTGGCCAAAATGTATACAAAACATCTGTTAGGCAAAATTGAGGATTGGATTGTTGATAAAAACTTGTTAGTGGAAGAACAAGCAGGTTTTAGATCAGGAAGATCCTCAATGGATAATTGTTTTATTTTACACCACCTTATTACAAAGTATATGTCTGAAGGAAAACAACTCTTCACAGCATTTATAGATCTCAGAGCAGCGTTTGATACAATTAACAGGGATATTCTTTGGAGCAAATTGGCAGATTTGAATATGGAGCCAAGACTCCTTTATTTGCTCAAGGCCCTCCATACAGATACTTGTCTCAAAGTGCGTATTGGAGCCAATGGGGTGCTGACCAAGAAAGTTAATGTGCATAAAGGAGTTAGACAGGGATGTATTTTAGCTCCAACTTTATTTAACTTATACGTTAATGACATTCCAGATTTCCTCTCTTCAACAACAGCCCATACACCCAAGATAGGCAACACATTTCTCAATGTCCTCCTCTATGCCGATGACATGGTTCTGATTGCCCGTTCACAGGTTGGTTTGAGACTGCTTTTACAGAACCTAGCTAATTACTGTTCCCATAATGACTCAGCCATTAACAAAGATAAATCTAAGGTGGTGGTATTCGGGAAAAGGTCCAAAAAATATAATTGGTTCCTGGAAGGAGTCCCAACTGAACAAGTCAGCTCCTATTTATATCTAGGGTTGTCCTTTTCAAACACAGGGAAATGGACAAATCATTTTAGAAGAAACAAACAGAGAGCTATGGTCAACTCTAATATACTCTATAAATTGATAAATTATAACCACCCCTCCAGTATATCCCCTATTCTAAAAGTTCATAAGGCTAAAATCATGCCTATTCTGTCCTACGGGGCAGAATTGTGGGGTCAAATGAAAGTACCACTTTTGGAGCAGGCACAGAGCTGCTTCTTAAGGAGGATACTAGGAACAGATAAGAACACCCCGGCTCAAGCAGTGAGAGCAGAATTAGGGGCACATTATATTCAGTGCCAGGTTTTGATAAAAAGTTTTTAACTACTGGCTAAAGATCCTCAAAATGGACCCAGGAAGACTCCCTAAACTTTGCTTAGATGAACAGTTGGATCTCCAGCGTTCAAATTCCTGGATATGCCAACTGTTCCAACTAATGCACCAGCTTGGCTTTTCCCCGTCTTATTTATTATCTTGTGGACACTCAGCACAGGAAATATTAAAACAAAGAATTTTGGACATCAGTACCCAAACAGACATAGCTCTGCTGGCCGGTTCTAAGTCTCTAAATTGATTAGCCAAAAATAAAACTATATTTGGTCTAGAAAAGTATCTTAGGCTGAACCTAACACAGAGACAGAGAATAGCTTTCACCAGAGCTAGATTTGAACCACTTAATTCTATGGTAAGAATAGGACGGTTTCGAAAAATTCCATACCACGAAAGAACATGTATCTGTGACGCATCAGCCATAGAGGATATTGCGCACATCCTGTTTGATTGCTGTATATATACCAAGGTGAGATCCCAATACTTACAACCACTTCTGGTTAGAACGACCAATTGGGATCCAACTGTTAAATTGACCTATTTTCTTTCCAGGGAGAATTCACACTCAGTCCGCAGGATTGCAAAATTTATTACAAAAGCTGCCTACCTGAGAAATCTTTTTATCACACAAAATGGGGTCCCCGTCATGGTGATGAGCTTATTTAAATGTTATGACTGAATTTTTATACTCGTCATTTTATCTTTTTGTTTATCATGTATTTTACTTCTTAGATTAAACTCGCTATTTATTAAGTTTAAGTTTATACGTTTTAAATATTTTAGTAATTTTATAGGAGTTGAGTCCATTTGTGTATGTAATTTCTGTATTTGTATTTTTGTATTATGTATTATATTTTTATTGTTGATATGGTCAGTTGACTAATCAATAAATGATGATGATGATGATACTATCAGAATAATTATATTTTTAAGTTTTGTATGATGTGATTTTTTTTAAACCTGTATCTTTTTATACCTTTGTAGGCTGCCTTAAGTCTCAGACTGGAAAATGTGGGGGGAATAATGATGACGACAACGACAATGATGAAGCATGCATTAAAGACTGAAATGTTGTACTTACTGTGGTGGTAAGTAGCGGGCTGAGCTGTAAAGCCATTCTGCTGTGTTCCTGGCTGAGGTCCTGAAGCAATCTGCAAGAGTCCATCAGCGTGGCTACCTGGCAACATACTGGTGGGTTGACCTGGCAGAATGCAAAAGATTTCATCTCTGCTTTTAAAAATGAATGGAAGCTTTGTTAGAAGAATGACGCATCAGTACTGTGCTGCTTATGAGAGTAAGTTTTGAAAGGCTAGTGTTGTGATTTTGGTACAGTCATGTTGTTGCATGCCTTCAAGTCATTTTTGACTTATGGCAACCCTAAGTAGAACCTATCATAGGGTATTCTTGGCAAGATTTGTTCAGAGGGAGTTTGTCCAATGGTCAAACCACTATACCATGCTAACAGTCATAAGAGCCATTAAAAAAAATTTGCAGTCCTAAATTTCCTTACCAACAGAACTGCTTAATGCAAAAATAACTTAGCAATAGAACTGCACTGTACACCCATAACCTGTTATGTGGGAAACACAAAACACAGCAGGAGTTCTTTGCTTCTCCTCTACAATCATACTTTCTCCCTGGAGAAGGGTGGAGGGGACAGAATTCCAGCTTACTAATTTGGTAGAACAGAAAGTTGTAGATCAAGCCACATGAATTCCAAGGACCAGCAGAAAAACTGCCCACTCTTTTTCTTATGCAGCTTATTTTAGCATCCTAAATAACGAAGTGGCACTTGTTGGCTCCCTCTTTTTATAATTTACTAGGACAAGGTCACAACTGCTTGGCAGTCTATTTTAGTTCTACTTGAAGAGGCATAGACTTATTTTCCTGATGGGTGTGGTGGGTGCTCTTAGGACAGTCTGAAAGTCTTACAGTAAATCTGCTCACTGTTACCCTTGTTGGAAGATGGCATGGGTGAACAGCCATGGCCAACCTGTATACTTCAGAAGAATAATCAATTGAGAAGGAAAAGAGTACTGAAGATAATTAAGGCCCCTCATATAGGCCATGAAAGCATCACTGGAGTTTTCTAATTTACTGCAGACAACTTAATATATCTTAATGTCCCTATTTCATGAAATATGAAATAGCACTGACTTTGAAAACTGCAGTAGAAATCTTCTGGATGCCAGAGTGTGCAATTAAATCCCTTATCTGTACGAACTCTGAAGACCCACATAACACACACAATTCTACACTAACTACTTTTGCCATCCCTTGTCTACTTTTAAATTTCTAAATTCAGATTTCTTCAGATGTCTTTAACAATTACATCACTTGCAATCTCAGGAATAAAATGCCAACACCATTCTTTAACTATTTACTACTCATCTGGAGGCCTATTTAAGAAGCAGACACCATCTAATTTCAGAGCACTAATTAAAACTGGAATAAAATTCACAACAGAAAACATCTGAATATCAAACTAATGGCTGAACTGACCAAAACTGTGCACCCCTACACCATCAGTACTCTGTGTCTCAACCACCTCAGTATTTTAGAGCAATTACTAACTACATCCACCATCAACCAAGGGCCACTGGGAATCTATATGCAACCCTGCCTTCCAGGAAGAACATCATGGCAAAAGGAGATCAACCTGGTCCTATAACATCACCCAGAAGGGAATTTGCTTTGTACTGCCTGCCCAGAAAGATTACCTGCAAAACTCTGTGACAACCAATTATGCTTAGATTTCCTTTCTCCCCTCTCCCTCCCAACCCATTTCCTTTCATGTCATGCCTTTTAGATTATAAACCTAAAAACAGAGTCAATCTTTATCACTTTGGAAGTCTTATTCAGCTGAAGAATGAGAAAAAAGATGCTGGAAATACTTAAAAGTATGTCAGTTAGAGCATAGTTTGCAACAGCTGTTCATTTTGTTCGATTTTTAAATAACCTGAAATGACGAATGAAATATTTCAAAGGGTCATAGTTATCTTACTTGTGGAAGCAACAGGAATGTTGGGAAAGTTGGTAGAGCTGGTAGTACTAGACTCAGAAGGAGCCAACATGGCTGAGGTGTTATAAGTTTCAGTAGATGCCCTGTTACTTGGTGGATGCTGGATAGTCTGAACCGAATGACCTTCAGCAGTTGAAAGTGATGGCTGCCCCTCAAATTCATGAACATATTCATCTTTCACCAACATGCTTGAGGGTGCTATGATAAAATAAAAGTTCTAAATTAGAGAGATTATTATTAATTGACAAAATAAATTACTGTCCTATTCTGAGCCCTCAAGAAAAGAGGAACAACAACTGTTTGCTTGATCCGCGCAGTAAAAAAAAGAGAAGCAAACATTTCAAGTTTCAAGGACAAAAATCCAGAATAAATTATGGTGGAAGATGTCTAACTAGAAGAATGCATCTTATGAGGAAATTAAACTGCCTCAAGAAATATTCAAAATAAGGTTGGACAGATATGCAACAGCAAGGGGAGAAGCATCTGGCTAAAAAGGCCTGCCACAGAGCCCTTCTCTAGACTCCCCCCCCCCACACCAGATAGCTGGAAGAGGAATGCCCGCTATCTCTGCTTGGTGATTAGAAATGGCAAATTCCATTCAATGTTCCCAAGGTCCAGGCTCAGCTGGCTCCTGCAAATACTGGCTCAGAGCAGTCTGTTCCTTCTCCCTTTTCCCTGAATGGGGAGTGAGGTGAGAGTAGTGAATCAAGGCCCACGGTCAAAGCACTGAGCAGAGAAGCTTCACCTGGCACTGCTTCAACCAAGCATCCAGGGATGTGTGGGGGAATATGACTCCTGATCTGATATAGACTGCTGAGGGATATTGGACAGGTGGGCAGACTTGGTCACCCACTTCTGAAAATATTGTTTCCCATCCAACATGCAGACTACTCTGTACTGAACAGGGGAGTAACTAAGTGATTCACAAACTTTTTCCAGTTTCCACCACTGAAACCTATAAGATCCATTTTCTTGGCCCAAATTGATCATACGTACAGTCTTCTAGAACTGCATCAGTCTCCTCTGGTGCTTACCAGAAACTCTGGAGGTTTCAACTCTTTGGAGCATCAAGCTCAAACTGAACAACTACAAATCAAAGCTAATATGGACATACTCCAAAGTTACCTAGCCACAATTCTGCAAGATATCCAGCGATAACCCCTTGGATCCATAAAAGATATAGTGATAAAAACATAAACATGTGGATCATAATATGTCAATTTTACACAAATGCTACAGATACGTAGATCCAGAGCCAGGATTCTGCATATACACTACCACCAGTTCTAGTAAATGGCTGACACAAGGGAATCTTCTCCTATCCAAAGCAATTGATTTAATTCAAATTTGAGGGTGGGGGGGGAATACCAACAGTTCTTTAAATTTGCCTTAAAAACGCTTGGCTTTACCTCTTCATATAATTTGTCTTTGTAGAATTGCTGGATTTGATAAATTAACATTTAAGTTTTAATACCTGAAAGTTTCTTAAAGCCAGCAACACCAAGTGGTCACCAATATAAAATAAACAAACAGTAAATGAACCACAACTTAAGTCATAGCCATTTGTATCTTCTAGGCTTTTTAAGTTAAAGAAGAGACTAAAATAAAAGAGAGTGCTTTCTCATGACCATGTAATTGTATCTGCTACTCTGAATGTTATCTTTGCTAGAAGCTGAAGTATAGTCTTTCTAGCAACGTTTTCTAGGTGCTTTTACAAAGGCATGCCCCTTAAAGAAAACTATATTTTTAAAGAATTATTTCACAGAGCTTCATGCATAGCTTACCAGAACTTTGCAGTGTCAATCCTGAAAGATCTTTAAAAAGAAAGAAAGAAGACAAATCATTAGACCAGTTAAGAGACCAATAAAAACAGGTTCGGTTTTTTCTAACTGTGCTTCAAGTGATCATCTGTGAACTCACACATTTGGGTCTTGAGCCTGCACAGAGCAACATTCTAGTCATCAGTCTAAGAGTTTTGTTGAGAATATCACCCTCACTTTCAGCTTAGTAACATGCCTCTCCCCATTATTCTCAGTTCTGAATCTGCAACGCAGGAAACAAGTCAGGCAAAAATGTCTCTGAAAACTGTTTCCTAAAAGGAGCAGAATAGTACTTATATTCTTTAAAAAAGGGGTGGACAAGCTTCTAAAGAGCATCTTTCTGACCCCCAGGAGTTTCAAAATTACATCTATCGGTGTAGAGGATATCTCCACCATGTTTGGAGGCCCCTGTAGGGGTCAAGACAATTTTCTACAAAATCTTTCAAAAACTTTTTTGCCTCAAAATGCCCTCTAAGGACCTAGAAAGCCTCCCCCAAATATGGTGAGAATGCACTTGTGTCCCCCAGGGGGTATCGGGGGAATTTAGGGGCAAAATATATTTTTTTCCAGGTGCAGTGAGGGCAGGCAGCCCTCCAAGGTTTCCTGGAGGGCTAATAAACTCTCCTAAACTTCCACCCCTTGTTTAAATGAGTATTTCAGCTGTCCTGAAGACTGTGATGACAGAGGAAAAAAATGTGTTGGAGACCTTGAAGATCAATTAGCCAAAAATCATTGTCACCAAGGTTGTTGCTGCACACAATATGGCTGAATTCGAGCAGCAACATCCATCACCCATGCTATGGTCCACACTTCTGTAAGTAATCCATTGCTGGTAATGAAAACACCTCCTCTATAGTAAGAAGATCCCCTTTTCTAAATCAAATGTCTTGGATGGCAAAATAAAAGCACTTCATTAGCCACAAGCAGACACAGCAACATGTCTGTATATAGCTAATGGCAACCAATGTTGTAAATAAAAAGGAAATTCAGAAGACAAAATAAGGAAAGAGAAATATTCTTTTATATATTCTAGTTAAAAGATAAACATAGCATATGGGTTCTTAATATACAAAAGGTTAAAAGAGGACATGAAAAGTTTGGCAAGTTAAAATACAGACACAAAATATATCAAAATATAATATAATACCGCAAATGAAGCAGGATATGATACAAACCACAGCAACAGCAAATCAGGAAGTGAATGTTCACTAAGAGAATGCTACTCTTACAGAGCCTTTACAACTGCTTCCAATAACAGTAGCAGGTGAAGGTCCTCTATAACACCAATAGACCAATTAACCCCAAAATGACTAAAATTGTAAGTCCTGTCAATTCCAACAACCAATGCATTAACCATCCACTGGAAAATATAATCAGGCATATGTGTAGAGGTGTTAATTTGCCGGCATACTAAGCAGAGTGCTTCAGCTTTTACCAAAGGAGCAGCATTACATTCAACCAACATTGCCATCACCTGCTCCCCTTCCTGAAAGGGTATATAAGGGGCTGTCTGGGCGACACACCCACACCTTCCACCAGCAGGCTCACCACCAAAGGGGCTTGCCCCTTTGAGGGAGCCACTTCAGGGGTGAGGAAAGATTCCCCCTTTTAATTGGCCCTTTTCTTTGAACTACCGTGCTGACAACTAGGGAGTAAGTATGGAGCATTCAGAAAGCTTGGGAAGGCGAGCAGCCACAGCAACATTATCAATAGGCAGGAGATAAAGCTATCAACGCAGTGGAGGTGAGAGTCACACAATGTTGGAATTCCCCAACTCAAATAGTCTGGATAACCCAGGATACAGGTCTCCCCAGGCTAAAAAATGTTGCTGCTTAATGCCAGGTCAGTAAATGGAGACTGGTTGGATGAAGCTTGGGAGGTTAATCTCTCCCTGCTTTGTCCACTTAGGTTCCCCATGGAACAGCAGGAAAGACCTGGGGGTGGAGAGGCAGAGTTGTAGTGTTCTATCAGTATTTCGGCTCCCTCATTAAGTGCCCCACCTTACAGCCTGCTGGGTTTGAATGTGTGTATTTAAAGGTGGGTGACTACCAAAGAACAGAGATTCTATTGTCTACCCTGCTGCTCAACAGTTTCCCTTCCTGAGATGGATCTGGCAGTGTTGGAGTCCCTTCAACTAGTCAGGCTGGGGGATTTCAACATCCATGCAGAGACATCTTTATTAGGAGCAACTCAGGACTGAAGTCCTCCATGACACCATGGGTCTGTCCCAAGTAGTATCTGGTGCCACCCATGCTGCAGGACACACTCTCGTCCTAGTTTTCTGTGCATGGTGGGATGATTATGATTTGAGTGTGGAGGAATTTTCTGTAGTTCCATTGTCTGTTCCTAGGTGTCTCCTCCCACAGAATGAAACCAAATGTGCATCCTGGTTCACTATGGAGCTGTCAGTGATGAAATAAGCAGGACGGAGGCTACAGCGATGATGGTAGAAGATTCAGAGGAAGTCCAACTGAACATGGGTCATTGTAAAACCTATGCTGTGGTGGTCCTGCTAGCAAATAAATCCTTTTCAGACAGCTCTGCAGGACAGCCCTGTGCAGATGCAGTGGTGGCAGTGAAGGATTTCTTCACTGCCACTACTGAATGTGCTCAGTGTCATCCAGCAGAGCTGTTTCAAATGGTCAGGGGCCTTTTACATTCTGCACCACAAGACAAGTATACAAACCACTCAGCAGCCCACTGTGAGGAGCCGTACAGCACTTTGTGGACAAAACTGCTCAGAACTGATCTGACTTGGATGCTGTAGTTGATACAGGCCCAGTGGATGTAACCTTGGCTCCTACTTTGTCTGCTGTTACTGAATACTCTTCAATTTGTGCAACCTGAGAATGTGGACAGACTCCTTGGAGAGTTGAGAACCACCATGTGCATACTGGACCCTTTCCTGGCGCTGAAAGCAGTCTGAAGGGGACTGGTGGACTTAATAAAGGGAGTAGTGAATGCCTCAATACAGCAAGGCAGGTTTTCATCTTGTTTAGAACAGGCTGTGGTGAGGCCATTACTGAAAAAACACTCCCTGGACCTCACCATACCGAAGAACTACCAACCAATCTTCAATATCCCTTTTTTTGGGCAAGATACCAGAGTATACGGTGGCATCCCAGCTCCAAGGATTCTTAAATGAATTATCTAGATCAGAGGTTCCTAAACTTTGGTCATCCAAGTGTTTTGGATTTCAGCTCCCAGAATTCTTGCTGTTGGCCAAGGTGGCTGGAGCTTCTGGGATTTGAAGTCCCAAACATCTGGAAGACCAGGGTTTGGAATCCATTTCAATTTGACTTCAAGCCTGCATATGGGACAGAGACAACTTTGGTCACCTTGGCAGATTAGTGACTGGTGAAGACTCATGAGAGCACCTTCTCCATGGCTGCTCCCAAGGTGTGGAACTCTCTTCTACAAGAGGTCCAGTTTGCCCCTTCCCTGCTCCCTTTTCACCAGCAGGTAAAGATATTTTTGTTCAGGCAAGCCTTTGAATTTCAATTATGGAGCAACAGTGTGTGTAAAGGGGTGTGCTGTACTTTTAATCTTCTACTGAAATTATGTTTTAAAGATGCTGTAAGTGTTTTTGGTTTTAATCTTTTTAAAATAATATTATTTTAAAAAATCAAGCTAAAAAGATTTAAATTATGTAAGTCACTGTGAATCCCATCTTGGGAGAAAGGCCAAATATCAATTCAATCAATCAATCTTCTGAAAATTGATGCACCTCTTCCCAAATATATTATTTTAAAGCTGCCATGCTGTTCTTTTGTATCTCCAGCCACTAAACTGGAGAACCTATGTCCCATTTCATCTTGTTTTCTGCCTGCTGATCAACCAGAGTAGAATCCAATTTTGCCTGTCTTGGACTGAAATACTGAACAAGTGGTGATAAACAGATTGCTGCCAGTCTGCAAGCCAATGGCTCCCACTGCACAGCAAGCTTCTACAAAATTCATAATGATAATAAGATAGCACAAAGAGGATACCAGTCCCTGGCACACAGAAGAAAAAATGTTTCTCTTCCACATAAGATAGCTGAAGAAACTCTCATGTAGAAGAGTGCTCTGTGAGATTCTTGATGACAGGACTGCCAATGGGACTGCTTTCAAGCAGGTTCCCCTCGCAATTGAATGAAGTCTTCAAAATAAACTGAGTGAGATGACTAATCCCTTCATCTGTACAAATGGCATTAAAGAGAATGAGAGTGAGGGTAATAAGGAAGTGGAATGTTTTATCTAGTTACTAGTGATTAATCCTCCCAGATTTCTCCTTCTGAGAAGGATGCTACACAGAAAGATCTCACACTGTCAGAACAATTATCCAGATCTGTTTGATTCAGAGTAAGAATTCAGGACTGGAATACTGGAACAGCAGATGAGACTGTGAAAAAGTTATAGGTTCTGAAGTGATTAGACATAGTACAGCTGGAATCAATGGTGGCATCAGTATCACAGATACTGGTACTCATCGTACCAATAGCAGTTCTTCAGGGTTCTCCAAATATGCATCACGTTCAACGGGTTCATTTATCATTTATTTAACAGGCTCCTGGACTGCAGGCATCAACAGGGGACACTTACCCTTAATCTTTTTTCCCCCTTTACTTCAAAAACTTTCTCTCTCTTTTTTTTCCTTTCAAAAAAACAAAGAAACTTTCTTGGTCCAAAACATCCCAAAAATGGCCTCTGAGGGTATGGAGGGGATTTCCATCACAGCTGGCAGCTTCCCTGGACACTCACAACCTGGGGTCAAAACTAAGCAAAATTTTTCAAAAAAAAATTTTTGCCCCCAAATGCCCTCTAGGGGTCAAGCAAAGTTCAAAAACATGGAGAATACACCTCATGTTCCCCAGGGGGCATTTGGGGGAAAACGTGTTTTTTTTCGGGGGGGTGCAATGGGGGTACAGCCTTTCAAGGTTCCAGGGATGGGGCTAATAATGCCTAAATGCTCCAACTTTGTTTCTGCCAATCAAAACATTTTTTTCACTTTCCCCCTGTACAAGGAACAGAAAAGAGTGAAGAACAGCTGCTAAACAAGCCATTTGCTTCCATGCAAGACTTGCAGCCTCTCAAATGTTAAGACAGCTTAGCTCTGAAAGAATGGTCCCAGGCTTAAGCCACAAATATGAAAGACCTTCCAAGTCAGTGAAAGCAGGATTTGTGGTCAGTACACGTAATCTAATTTTCCATCTCTGCCCTAATTTCAGCCACCAATCCTAAATAAAGTAGACACATTAAATCAACTTCTGAATGGTAAAGTGAATACACACATAAATTCCACTGACTGAATGGATCTACTCCAGTTAGGAGCAGCAATTAGCCATAAACTCTACGATCTCTAAAAAAGGAATGAACTATGTTTCTCTTCAGATGTTACTGGACTGTATTCTCAGCAGCCCCAATTAGAACAGCCAATGGTGAGGAATGCTGGCAGTTCAGCTTCTGGAGGGGAAACTGCCACCCGATCTATACAGTATTGGAAATATACTTACCAATGCCAGGTGACACAACACGCTCGTAATGATATGGATTTACGCAGACACTGTCACATTTCAAGTCAAAAGCATACTGGCAGTATTTGACATGTTTGAGTTCATTTTTGTGAAGATCAGGCCACCGCCATAGCCGTGCATAAATTACATGAGGAAAACCCTTACGACCAGCCACCTAAAAAATTGAAAATCATGAAAAATTGAAATGAAATTATGGGGGGAGGGGGGAGGGGGGAGGGAGGAGAGAGAGATATCATCCTAAAAAATTATAAAAAATTACTAGAATATGAACCAAATATCACATTTTATATTCTATGAGATGCCAGGAACCCAACCCCCATCCATAAGCTCTCCATTCATTTCCACTGCCTCACCACCATATTAACATGTGCCACTGTTATTCTTCCTTCCACAGAGACCTATCCTTTCAGCTATTCTACACAGAGGAAGAATATCAAGGTATCAGATGTGCTTTTACTAACCTGAAGCCTTCCATCCAATGTTCTCTGAATTGTAACACATTTGCTAGGATGAGCACCATTTGTAGTTATAGCTGTAATCAAAGAATCCAATTCATCTTTCTTCTCCTTTAGTTTTTTTACCAAACTTTCAATGGCTCGCTTTGCAAATGTTTCACTCTCCCCTCCTTGTCGATGGCACATCAAACTATGAACAATGCTCAGACAAGCATCATTACTTGTTGGTGTGTTAGTAATAGACATACTGTCCATTTGGTAGAGTTCTTCCTTCCAGACTAAATATGTCTACCAGCCAATAGGCCAGAGACTGTATCCAAGGAATACCTAGAACAAAGGAAAAGGTCAGTGCTGTTAGAAGGCTGACCATAAAACAAACACTGTGTTGGTTATCAGAACATTGTATCTTTGAGTATCAACATTAGGAGTGGGCAACTACCAGGAGCTGGAAGGGAGGCTGCCACAGACCATCCTACCATGGAGATTTGCAACCCCACTAACTCTACCCTGTCCCCTGGGGAAAATAAATTCTTTGCTTCAAAATGCCACTCATGGTCCTAAGGAATGTAGAGACCAACTGCAACAAGGGTGGGGGGGCAGCTTTGCTGCCAGTTGCCTTTCTTGCCAAAGGAAGTCAACTAGATGGTTTTGGGGAAAAAAGAAAGCCTAAAGAATTTTTGGAAAAAGGGTGTGGGGTGCTGGGAATTCAAAAAAGGCACTGAGGCTGTGTTCTGCCCAGTGGCTACCCTCTATTTTTCCATTTGCACCATTTCAGAGGACTAGTACTGTTTTTCTGGCAAATAAATCAACAGAATATAAACATACATGTATTCTCAAGCAGTATGAATGCAGTATGTATGAATCTTCCCATAAGCATTATTTATCAAATGTGTTTCACTTCCCTCCTTGCAAGTATTTCAAAGAATTAGTAGGATTCTATCATTTTATCCTAGCAACTGAATGAGGTCTATAGCTCAACAACAATAAAAAAGCAGATGTCTGACTTTACTCTCTGGCCATTCACATAGAAAATCCAGTAATTTTAGTAGGACAGATAAACCAAGCAGAGCTAGGACACGTGTGGTTCATGCCCTGCATACGTCTGCTCAAGACTATGTTTGCAGGCCCTGAGTCCTGTCCAGAATGCCTTTAAACATCTCTGCTGAAAGAACAAATCTCTGGAAAAGGAAAACTGCCACTTTTGGAAGTGTCCAGGAGCTGTGACTGTCCGTTACAAAAAGCTGCAGGATCCCCTCCGCCTTCTTTATTTCCTCCTCCCACAGAATTGTACAAAGGCAAAAGTCATTATCTTTCTGCCACTTCTGGTTTTATTTTGGAGTGCTAGTGAAGCCCAAGCAGATACCAGGGGCAAAAAACTGCCCACTGCAGCTTGCCCACCCTAATTCAAAGAAACAAATCACAAAGATGAATTCATCTCCAAGGCCATCAGTGGTAACTGTTCAGAGAAGTTTGCATTACAAACAATTTCTATTAAAAGAACAACTGAATGCAGTTTGAATGGAAACTTGGCAAAAGTGGTCATAAAATCTGTTTAATTTTATGCCATGGAGGCATACATTCAAATAATAGTTATCTATCACGGCAACAATTGGTCCTCAAAATCCACAACCACCTGTATGACAGCATGACTGTTGTAAAAAAAAAAAAATCTTCCTCTGCAATTATAGTTCCTCTAAGACTAGAAAACCTTCCCAAGAAACCAATTAACAGGCTATCCATATATGCAGAAACAATGTCCTACAGGAGAAAATCCAAATAGGTAACAATAAACCATTTCTTGGCTGTCATCTTGTTGGTTAGTTTCAACTACAGCAGGCCTATTCAGTCAACTGCTACATGGTGAGTCAACACACAGAAAAAATCTAATGTAGTAAATGGGTTCACTACAGTCAGGACTAAAAGTGAATTTAGGCTCATGTCATCACCATGTCATTCCTAGCTACAACGATCAGTATCAGCATCAGTAACCTATGTCCATTCTGGTCAATTCCACTTTTCTCAGGCTCTGGGTGGTAGGACACCACCTGCAAACAGGTAGGCACAAACACAGGAACCAGACCCTGTGGCAGGCCCAGATGCCAACTCTGCTCACCTGACTACTCTGGAAACACTATTGTTATTGTGTGCCTTCAAGCTGTTTCCGACTTATGGTGAACCTAAGGCAAACCTACCATGGGGTTTACTTTATCTGTTCAGCAAAGGTTTGCCTTTGCCTTCCTCTGAGGCTGAGAGAACACAACTTGCCCAAGGTTAGCCAGTGGGTCTCCATATCTGAGCTGGGATTTGAACCCTGCTCTCCAGAGTCATATCCAACACTCAAACCACTACCCAAGCTGGCTCTCAGAAACACTAGTCTAGTATAGGATCTAACAGCATCATCCACAGCATCTAGGCTGCCACAGACATCTGCTCACCTTCTTATGTGAATGATACCACCATTCATCAGCAACTCCCCAGTGTCATCATACAGAACAGATGACCTAATCTCTATGCAAGGAAGGCTAGGTGTTGGGCCACAATTCACACGAGGCCTCTAGGACCCACTCCAACCAGAAAAGACTGTCTCCCAAATGGCAAACTGTGTCCTCAAAATCTATGCAAGTGTAAATTATCATTCGAATGTAAATCCTACCTCAGTCTGTAGTATGCCCCCAAATAATTTTTATAAGATAGAAGTGTGCAGAGGAAGGATTACATTTACATGCAATGTAGATGTAATTTACATACATTTTTAAATGGCATATTGTGCTCACTTAAAGTCTTCTAACGGCATAATTTACCTTTTTCGTTCAAGAGCTAGACAGGCTGGAGGGGCTTACTCGCAAAAATATACCCAAAATGCCTCCTCAGAAGTTGCCCCCACTTATACACAGACACCAATGAGATATCAGAAACAACAACATTCCAGATGAGATGGGGACACTTCTGTATCCCAAGACACTGTTTCTGACCTCAAGGTGTCAATCTTCCAATAAAAGGACTTTCAAGACAGCACTTGAGTGTGGGAAGCAGTTCACAAAAACTCATCAAGAAGATTAATGCTATCTCCTATGTAAACTAAAGAGTAAAGGTTTATTTTACCTCCCAACATGCTCAATCAGCTCATCTGTGCGGACTGACTTATCATCCACTTCTGCTGATTGTAAAATAATTGCTCCAGCAATTTTCGTATTTCCATCCCCTCAGGTCCTCTGTATCTATCCTTACCCACCAGAGATCACCTTGAGGGTTAACTGTACTTGGACTGGACAAAGATACTTTTATCACCTCGCAGGTGTTAATCTGTTCATGTATACTGGGTGTCCTTATCTCTTCTCAATACCTGTTAAAATGCTACTGTTAAGATAATCATTTGCTGCTACTGGTTGGATTTCCCTCTACATCCCACCTCCTACAACCAGCATTTGTACATCTGCCAACCAGTTACACTATTTAACTACTAAAGTAGATAGTTCAGAAAACAGTACCTTAAAGTGCCACAAAACTCCTTGTTTTCACTGTAATAAACTAGCATAGCTGCTACCATCACTCCTTGAACCTCTCCACTTGCTATTCTTATGTATGTTTTACCCAAACAAACCATGCACTGCTGACTATCAAAAGTTGCACTATTTGAGAAAAGGAGCAGCCAATAAGCTCTTCTTTAAGTTACCAGCATAGCACCATTTCACTGGAATAAAAGTGGGTAAAAAAAATGTGGAGATGGCTATAAGCAAAATAAAACGATTGATTTAAATCAGCAGAATAAAATCCTATTTTTAATCACTGATTCAACTAAATCTTTACATTTTTTGAACTGTGAAAATTTGATCCAAGTTACACACAACTCTGTTGGGCAGTTTAAAATACCTAGAAGAGTACGGCTAATGTATTTAGAGGATTTTCTTTATGTTATTTCAGGACAATAATACATATTACCTCTGTTAAAGTGTAGATAATACATCAGTAATGACAGGAAGTATATCAATCACAAAAAACAGCATGCAGGCCTAAATCCAACTGTTGCTTTCAAGTGGAATAAGGCTCACTTAATCAACAGGAACCTGATAAATCAACTTTTATGTAAGCTACAGTGATTCAATCAGTTTTCTTTAGGTGGGAGCTGCAACTCTATTTAGGCCACAAGTTTGCTGTTGTGTGCCTCTAAGTCAGAGCTTTCCAAACTGTGTGCACTGTGTAGGTGTGTCATGCAAACATAATGGGTGGAGGGGCTGCCTCTCCCACTGCCAGGCCGGGCCAGGCTCAGGTGGAAGGGCTGCCTCTCCCCCGCTACTGCAGCCGCCTGGGCCGAGGAAGACCCTGGCAAGGGCAGCAGGCCAGGCTCAGGTGGAGGGCCTGCCTCCACTTACTGAATTACTTACTGAATTACTGTGTCATGAAATGATACATATCTAAAAAGTGTGTCACCAACATGAAAAGTTTGGAAAGCTCTGCTCTATGTCATTTCCAGCTTATGGCAATCCTAGGGTGAACCCAGCAGAGGGTTTTCTTGGCAAGATTTGTTTACTAAACTCAAACTTAAATGCTAAAGAATCGCTACACATTTGCCGGTTGTGCTTTACATTTTAACATAACATTCATTTGCTCATCTATGGGTATGCGTAATCCTTTACAGAACTATTACAGCTGGAACAGCATTCCCTGGGGAACAGACAAATCAGCAAACATGCAAGGCCTTAGGGAGCCATACACATATAGTGGTATATTTTAAACTGGGCACCCAAAGACCACTTGGCCACTGCACACTTTTGTTTGCTTTTTTAAAAAAGTTTTTAAAACTTTCAATTTTTAATTTCCTTAGGACATCTATAACTAGATTTTAAGTACGTGGAAAATCACATCTTCCACACACCTGCAGTCATTTTTATTCTCAAACAGACAAGAGCTTTCCTGTTCTGTCATATTTGACTGTAGGTAACTGAAATGTGCAAGTCAGACAACTAATTCATTTTTATGAGATGGTAAAATTAGGCTAGGTTCGTAATAAGATTTAGCTTTTAAATTAGTCATGGAAGTTTCTGTATTTTTAAAAAATCTTCCTCAAAAGAAATCTGATTTAAATTTAGGAACATAATTCTTTTGGGTTAAAAAAACAATTTTTTATTCCCCTTTAAACTGGAGACCAGGAAGAAACTGTAAACCCTGGGTCAACTTTAAAAAATATAGCCTATATCCCACATTATCTAAAGATTTCAATCCTGAAATGTTACTAATTTTAATCCAAGCATAATTATGAAATTATATAATGTCATC
Organism: Cyclura pinguis; assembly: GCA_030412105.1. Taxonomy (NCBI): domain Eukaryota; kingdom Metazoa; phylum Chordata; class Lepidosauria; order Squamata; family Iguanidae; genus Cyclura; species Cyclura pinguis. The sequence goes on from CM059600.1 coordinate 340,393,556, forward strand.
AAAAGTAGACTAGTCTCATGGGAAATCCATTACAGTCCACCAATAGTAACAGAAATACCAACAGGGCATTTCAGGCTCTGTATTTTAAAAACCAAAGTTTTAAATTGTTATTTGTCTGTGTAAAACAGAAAACTGTTTTCTTTAAATGCTTTCCCTCTATTCAATACTGAGGAACCTATAAAACTTTCCTTTGTGAAAGCCATTCTAGAAGCCTGATAAATATACTGATATAGTCAATCACAGGATAATTTACAATTTACAATTACGGCCTCAAATCCCACCGACATTTAACATTTAGAATAGCTGGGAAGTTATAAAATCAGCTCCAAGAAATATTAGCACTGCACAAACATCTTTGCTGCACTCCAAAGCCATCATACACACACCCTTTCTGCATGCGTGGTTTAGGTCTGTCACAAGAAAATGCCAATTCAAGCTGATCTATGGGATTATAGCAACAAAACCCAAAGTAGATGGTTGCACTTCCAATTTACAGCATTGCGCTGCTGTATCATGCTGCCTTTTTCTATTCCTCAGGATACTTCTGTCCCAAAATGGTACTTGAACAATGAAGACACAACATTTGAGAGCACACTTTACAAATCATATCCACAATCTCCTCCCCTGCAATCTCCTCCCCTGCATGTTCCTCCTTTCCCAGATACACAGTCTAGCCCAGGCCCCCAAAGCTTTGTCAACCTTTGCAATCTCTTTTCTTTGACCACTGTTCCCCCTAACATAGGCAAATGACTCCACATCTTCTCTTTTACATCCAAATAGACTGACATGATTTGATTGGTAAATCAGTAACCATGAACAAGCGATAAACTAGAAGAGAGCTAACAAACTGGCCCTTAGTCCAAACATGCAGAAGTATTGTTGGTAGGTTCTTTATCCTACAAGAGGATAGTCACAATGTTCTAATCAAAGTTGGAGTCCCACAAGGGAACACTTTCGTAATTTGGGGGTGCTCACAGACTCAGGGAGAGTATGTCACCAGAAACCAATGAGGGGAAAATGAAGCATCATTCTCCTAATGAGGCTGGAACACCAATTATGATCATGCCTGGAAAGAAATGGCCTATGGTTTTTCATGCTCAGTAAACTTCCATGTGAGAGCCAGCATGATGCAGTGGTTTGAGCACTGGATCATGACTCTGGAGACCAAGATTCAAATCCCCACTCAGCCATGGGTGACCTTGGGCAAGTCACATTCTCTCAGCCTCAGAGGTAAGTAATGGCAAATCTCCTCTGAATAAATCTTGCCAAGAAAACTCCATGGTAGCTTCATCTTAGGATCACTGTAAGTAGGAAATGACTTGAAGGTGCACAACAACAACACAACAAACATTTATGTCCAAGTACCACACTATTTTTCACATGCAGATGACTGTCTGGAAAGGGTAATTAGTGGAAAATACAAGTTACAGATTATGAACTGGGGTCAGGCAAATGAAACATATTAAACTGTTACTTAAAAGAGTTTTACTAGCTCCCAGTCTTTTTGTAAGCACAATTCAAAGTGCTGGCACTTACCTTGAAAGCCCTATACAGCTGGGACTAAGGTAGACATAGAAAAGAGTTTCAACCAACATCAGATGAAACAAACTATTTGAGGGGTTCTTTTTAGGGTCTATCTATATAAGTTGTGTTACACAATGAAGAATGCCTTCTTTGTGCAGCTCTATCTATGGAATTCTCTCCCTGGAAGGAGACACATTTGAAATTTTAAAGTTTATTTCCGTACTGGACTTTTTGGCTCCTCTTCCTATGTTTTAATATTTTCAAGTTGTGATTATGTATTTTTATGATTACCTCTTATAAAACATTTTTAAAAATACAAAATTTTTTAAAGAATTTATAAAAGTACTATTTTTTTTTTGTATAAAGTCATTATACAAATAAATATATTCCACTGAATGTCAAGTACAGTACACTCCCCATATCCATAGGAGATATATTCTTGGACTTACTGTGAGTAATAAAAAACAAGTATACTGCTCAGACTGAAGTCCCTGGACAGAATTTTAAAATCTAAGAGAAAAAAGGGCTTTTGTAGCCATTATTAGCAGTCCAAAGCCAGTGCACAATTGATAAAAACATAAAATTTAACAACAGCATGTGGTCAGAAAGAGATTCAAAAAAATATTTTCAGACTGCATTTCAGAGTAAACAAAATTGTGCATACTGGTCATGAGGATGCAGGGGACATACTGCAATTCCTTTAACGTTGCAGAAGCAGTCTTAGGTTACAATATGTTGGATAGATGAACTGAAATACAGGTCATTATGTTTACTGGCAACCAGATGATTCAGCTACATTCTCTCTTGGTGCTAGGTGCTGGGATCACACTTACCAATATGAGAGAACTGGTGTGACTTGGGGTATTTTTCTAATGGTGATTTTTAAAAAATACTTTCATCAGCTCCCTCTCTGCTTTCTAGTTGGGAGGGTGTTCAGAAAGACTACACCTAGTTAATTCCTCACTCATCTGCTCAGGTGGAAAAAAGTGTTCCAAAAAAGATAAACGGACACACTTGACCTAAAATGCATGCTGAACACTTTAAACATAGATATTTAAATGCAACAGACAGCACTACCCATACAGAAGTTCTTTATGAAGGACCGTTTATTAAGATTTTTTCCCCCTTTCTCCACAACCAACTTGTGGGAAAGATTCCAAGACAGAAAGGCTGTTGAAGACGGCCAAAGAGGCTGGTCAAGCTGAACTGTTCTCTCCCCACACAGTAACTTAATCAACAAGTCACTTGTGGGAAGGGCTCCACAGTCAACTTTAGCTAGACTCAAGCCTCCAGGGCTCAATGAACTACATCCAAAGAGTAGTAAAAGAACTGGCATACGTAATTTCAAAACTACTGGCAATAATATTTGAAAATTCCTGGAGTACAGGTGAGGTCGCTGCAAACTGAAGGAGGGCCAATGTTGTCCCCATCTTCAAAAAAAGTGCAGAGGGAAGAGAGCTCAAACAATTGCCACTCAGTCAGCCTGACATCAATACCAGGAAAAATTCTAGAGCGGATCATTAAACAAACAGTCTGTAAGCATTTAGAAAGGAATGACATGATCACTAAAATCAACATGGATTTCTCAAAAACAAGCCATGCCAGACTAATCTTTTCTCTTTTGACAGAGTGACAAGCATGGTAGGTGAAAGGAATGAATGAACAGATATAGGATGGGTGACACCTGGCTTGACCACAGTCCATGTGAAAGGGATCTAGCAGTCTTAGTAGGCCACAAGCTAAACATGAGTCAACAGTATGATGGGAAAACTAAAAAAGCTAATTTGATTCTAGGCTGCATTAACAGCAGCATAGTGTCTAGGCCAAAGGAAGTAATAGTACCACCCTATTCTGCTTTGGTCAGACTGCACCTAAAATACTGTGTCCAGTTCTGGGCAACGCAATTCAAGAAGGATATTGACAAGCTGGAACAAGTCCAGAGAAGGGCAACCAAAATGGTAAACGGCCTGGAAACCATGTCCTATGAGGAGCAGCTTAGGGAGCTGAGTATGTTTAGCCTAGAGAAAGAAACTTAAGAGGTATGATGGTAGCCCATGTTTAAATATTTGAAAGAATGTCATATGGAAGATGGAGCAAGCTTGTTTTCTGCTGCTCCAGAGACGAGGACACAGAGCAATGGCTTTAAACTACAAGCGAAGAGATTCCATCTAAACATTAGGAATAACTTCCTGATGATAAAAGCAGTCTGACAGGGAATACATTGCCTGGGAGTGTGGTGGAATCTCCTTCTTTGGAGGTTTTTAAACAGAGGCTGGGTGGCCATCTGTTGAGAGTGCTTTGATTGTGTATTCCTGCATGACAGGCAGATGTATTGGATAGCCCTTGTGGTCTCTCCCAACTCTACGATTCTAGACCTCCCTCCACTTCCTCCACAGGTTTTTCTATCATAAACTCTTCTGTAGGTAGGATTCTTGTGAATTTTCATGCTTTAATAAGGGTCATGATTTTGTTTAATGTATCTTTTTGTTAATCATTAGCTGCCCTGGAAGACTGGCATCCAAAAAGAAACAATAAATAATTTTAATAATGAACAAACACTATCCTCATAAAAACAGATAAAATCAAACCCAAAATATTAAACACTATAGCAAACGTATTAAGAGCATATACTATTTAAATGTTAGATAGAACTCTAAATAGCCAAGCAGAAAATTAAAATGTATTAAATGATCTAATGGACTTAAGCTCTAACTTCAATTCATTTCCTTGCCAATAATCTAATACTAAGCTAGGTATTTAGCTGCTGAAAAGATGGCACATAAATTCAGTAATCATCATCACTGAAACCATTTATAATAAATTTTAGGACTAAAGTGAATTATTCAGGAAGTGTGTATGATGATAATGTGATTAAGAAAAAGTCATACTACTGGACAAATGTAAGCCATTCAAAGAATTCAATCAACTAGAGGTTAGTCTAGCAATAATCTAGTTTTTTAACAGAAGGAACAGGTTTTTCATTTGGATTAATTCATTCAAAGGTGAAAAAATAAAACAAGCAAGAAAACTTGCCTTTTCTATCATAAAAAAACCAAATCATGGAACAAAGTTTGGTTTTAAATAAATTATTCATAACCACCCCATCCATCCATCCATCCATCCATCCATCCATACACACACACACACACACATAATTTTCCCATCTTGAACTGGCAGAAATATATTAATTACAGTTGTTGAAAATATGAAATTTATTTTAATGACCAAACCTCAAGAATTCCAAGTATTTAAGTCTGCACACTTTAATATCTACCAACATTTATCAGTGCATGTGCACAGCATACTCATATTGTTAACTACAACACTTTCCTAATAGTTTGGGATATGAAGTGACTTGTTCCAAAAATATCCATAACTAATCCAATAGTGTTGTACTGAAGTTAATGATTTTCACTACCCTTAAAATTAATATCTTCTATAACTTATGGTCAAAAACAAATCTACCACTTTTAGGACTTATGTGCTGCTTTTTACAAACGTCTCAATGAAGAGACAGAAGAATAAAAACAAAACATAACAAAAAACCAATAAGAAATGCAACAAATGGGGGAAAAAACCAGGAGCCACTGCAACGACAGAAAAGGGTGAACAGAAATAAATAACAAGAAACCTAATAGCTACACCCTCATAAATAGCCACTTGGCAGGATGCCTGTGATATTAGTTACTTTGAAGTTTCCAAAACAGGGATGACTTTGACAATTGAAAAAACTGGTGGTTCTTCTCTTTCAGACTGCAGATATGTTCAAACTGACATGCAATCCTAAGCCTATTTACTCAAAAGCATGCCTCACTCAATTCAAAGGTGCTCACTGTCAAATTACATACAGTACGAAGTGGGCTCCAAAATGAAATGTAGGCAAGCCCCTTATGTGGGAAACTGTCTCCTCCCTGACTGTCCATATTTCTGGTCAAAATGCCTTGAGAAACACTTTAACACCATGTGAAATTACATTATACCAGTGAATTATTTTCATTTATTAAGCCCTGCTTCTAACCCCACCCCCAAGATAGTGAAGCAGGAGTGAAAGTTTAACTCTTCCTTCCCCAGCTCCGACTGCTCATCCACAGCAGCAATTAGTTTGAACTGTTTCCTATTAACATCCACTGAGGTTGTAATCAACACGCTTGAACAGGAAGGGAGGCCAATGGCTTCCCAGTTCCCAAACCATGTGCTATAGATTTATAACCGCAAGCCTGAAAACCTGAAAGTATCAACCCAGCAGTAAGTACCTAAGGAACAGAGGATTTGCCTTAAGATTCTAAAACCTTTATTACTTCTGTTATAAACAATACCTTAATGATACTGATCAGTGAAAATTTACTTGTGGATTTGTAAGAGGATTTCAATAAAACATGCCATAAAATCCAGCGAATGCACACAAAGATGTAAACTACAAATAAGTATTTTAATCTAAATCTGCTTCAACTGATTCATGCAACAAGCAGCACATTCAGGTGTGTCTCTCAGTGTCCCTTTTCCATTGTCCCTTCTTTGTGTTTAAATTTTGTGACTTATAAGGAAGGAATTTTTTTAAAAAAAGGTTCAAATAGTAGTAGTAGAGGAACCATGAAAGTGTGATTAAGCAACACATCCATCAATTGAGTGTTTCAGTCCATTTGATCCTTATATGTCCTCATGTGCTCCTTTCCCCTGGGAAGTATATGTATTTGCTTGCTTGCTTTATGAAAAGCCTGAGACATTTTAATTAAAACAGTTTAAGTTATATTCTAATTTATAGCCTTAGAAAGCTCTCAAAACAGTTTCCAAAAAGACACCAGAATAAGAACTATATCCAAATATCTTAGATAATATATTAATCAAGAAAACCCATTTAACATGCATAACCATTTAACAAGCTAAGATGGCAATCTCAGTAAGAAGGAAATCTGAAGAACTGTTCCAGAGAAATAGAGAAACTATGAAAAGATTCTGTTCCTTGTACTTCACAGAGGGTAATGAGAGTCTTTTTAGAAAACCTTAAAACAAGGATTCCAAACCTATCATCCTCTAGATGTTATTGAACTAAAATTCTCTTCATGCCTTATTACTGGCTGTGATGGCGGAGGCTCATGCTAGATGGGGTCCAATTATATCTGGAAAGCAACAAGTTCTCTGTGCCTGCCTTACAGACCGTGTTGATATAAAAAGCACTGGGTGATGTTAAAGTGATTTCAGAATAGAACACATGTTCAATTCTAGAATCACTACCAAAACATGTATGTTAAATGTTTAATGGCACAATAGTCTCAGAACTGATGGATCAAAATTTATGCTTTACAGAATAGAAAACTCAACTGACATTAAAATGGAAGCCAGTAACAATATGCCTGCTCTGCAATGAGGTGTATACATCTGGATTTCCCAGTGGCATAACTGTGGAATAATCCATCCAAGAACCAAAAAGAACGGTATGAAATAAAATGCTGTTTATTCTGACCTTTGCACCAAAGCACTCCTTACAAAAACCTCAAAAACCATCTTCAGCTTACTCTGTATTGAGAGCAGACATGATGAAAGGGTAATGAAATGACTAAAGATAAAAGAAATTTAAGCAGAGCTGCATAAGTAGTGTGAGATATGAAAGTGTGGGCTAAATCATACAAACATTTACTTCTGTCAGAAGTAAAAAAAAGCTCTGAAAATAACTGTGAAGGGAACATCTCTAACTTAAACTAGCAATGGGACACTCTTGGACGGGGTGTGGATGTGTGAGTTTTTTTAAAGAATGGGAGAATTCCATCTAAGGACAAGAGTTGGAGAGTTAAGCTAGAAAATGGTGAGTGTGTTTATGGCATAGTGCTGTTTATGAAAGGAGAAAAGAAAAAACAGAGTTCCTAGGAAATTGAGATAGTAATCTCAGATTCCCCCCAAACTCAACACAAATGACATCAAATGAGTTATAACAAAACAGCAAAGCCTTTTATGAACCAGAATGGTAACATATCCACTAACAGACTGCATGTGATGGGGAAAGTGCTCAATAACTGCACAACAGGGAGCTAAGGGAATTATTGGAATGGGCAGAACAGTATCAGCGCCAGTAAAAAGGCAGAAAAAGAACTTTCTAGAGCTGCAATGGAAGGTCATCTAACTTCCCAGGGGGAAAAAACAGTAAGGTTGTTAGGTAGTTTCAAAAAATGTACAGGTTTAACTTTTTAAAGTTCAGCTGTAGCATCAGAAAGTAATCACAGCTGAAAGGTAATGGATACTTCTAAAAGGTTCACAGAAACAGCGGTATTTAGGAAACTGAGTCCTCATATTAAAAAAAATTACTTGGTAGTGATAGCTCAAATAAGTTTAAAGGCACTCTCCTAATTCTGTTGTTCTATGCCTTCAAGCCATTTCTAACTTACAATGGCCCTAAGGCAAACCTATTATGGGGTTTTCTTGGCAAGATCTGTTCAGAAGGTGTTTGCCTTTGCCTTCCTCTAAGGAAGAATGTGACCTGCCCAAGTTCATTCAGTGGGTTTCCATGGCTGAGCAGGGATCTGAACCCTGGTCTCCGGAGTTACAGTCCAACACTCAAACCACCACCCCACAATGCTTTCTCACATTTCTAATAAGGTGGCATTACTATATACTTCCAATCAATCAGATTGACTGGGGAAGGGTTGAAGGATTGTTAGCATCACAGACTGAGAAGATATAATAATGCCACCACACTCTTATTATATATTCCCAATCTACATTGCTCATAATGCTTCCACAATCAGTAAAAAAGAATTTTTACTCTACTAACTGTTGGAACAAAAGCTTACCTACAATAAACTTTCCATGCAAGGACTGTAGCAACCATCCAACTAACTCCACCACTCATTCAGCACCTAGAAATGATGACCATTAGCACCTTTCTACAGCAGCAATGTGTTCTAGCCTCCTTCAATTACTGCATCTATGAAGCTGACCCTCATTCTCAGGTAAAAATCTGGAAAAGGTGGGCAGCTGTCTGAATCAGAAGAAAAATGTTCATAATACATATGACCTAATTCTGTATAGCCTATCTGTTTTATCTTTGTTACATTATCCGCTCCTTAATAAAGCGCATTTCCAACTCCCACGATCATTGTAGGCTGCATACTATTAAGAAACTATTTCTACTGCATACTTTTTCTAGCTTATTTCTGTAGTATTTTTCCGTGTCCAAAAATGTACTTCACAACTATAATTTATATGGAGTACTCCACTTCATCAATAAACAAAGAGCATCAGGATATGAACCAAAAGACCAGGGTATGTACCTTTCCTCTGGACTGGATCTTGCTGTACTCCAGAAATGGATCCTAGGAAAGTGGAAGAAAACATAGTTATTAGTTACTGCCATTTATAAGAGAGCACTTCAATAAACAGAATGCTAGGATTCCTTTATGCACATTTCAACAAGCTAGTGATGTAAGTTATTAGTCAGCAAGCACTGAGGAGTTGCTGTTTTTGTGGACAACTCTGAGCTCTTAAGACTCTTGAATACTAGGTAACTTGCCCTCTTTTCCATAAGCCAAGCCTAAAAGGCAATTTCTAACAATACCTCAAGGCTAATTCTGGATTTGGAACCCACACTCAAGATGGACATTCACTTCCATAACAGTTTTTCAACACATTGTTTCAGACTTTGTGCTTCAGTAACAATGTAAAGAGCTGTATGGAGCTATGTATGCTGGCCTGCTAGTTAACAGAGGTTAACAGCTTTTAAAATCATTTTTCTCAATTCATGATTCTTAGATGCCAAATACTACCATAAGTTCAGACATATTATTCAGTTCTAGTCTTTTTTCCAGCCCGATATAGAACACTTTCCCAAGCTTCTGCCTTATAACCTCTCCTTCCCCTTCCCACCTCTCTCTCTTCCGCAATGTATGTGCCTCTTCTATATTTTAAGTCTGAATAAGGAATTTTTATCTGAATTCTCTATGAATTCAGGAGGAACTTTTCGGACTAACTTTTAATACAGCATGAATTGCTGTACTGCCAACTTCTTTGATATTTTCATGTGTCTGCATTCAGAAAAAAAGAAAAGCAAGCTGCAAACGCCTGCAGTGTATTTTGAAAAGCCATTACTATCAATTATGTGAATTCATGCCTTAAATAACACAACTTAAGTTTAATGCAGCTAACCAGGCATAATATAAGGACACCCACAAACATAGTCATCTCGTGTTGCTGGAAGAGCTTTATTATTATCTTCATTACTACAAAGTTTTGCAGCATCTTAAAAGCTAACAGATTGTGTCACGAGCTTTCACGGTCCAGATCACACTCTATTAGGTGCTCAGGCAACCAAAAAAAAAAAACCTCCGTTAGTTTTCCAAGTATCACAAAACTGTTAAACAGAAGCAAAACATTCCAGAGCGTCCAGTCGACTCGAAGAAAACGAACAAAGAGCTTTTGCAGACCTACTACTCCATGAGCGCTCATGCCACAAGATACCTACAGAGTTATCTGCTAAATCTTTACGGTGCTCCTACAGTCTTTCTTCCTTTAAAAAGCAATCAACAAAAGCAGCGATACCTCTAGGATCTAAACTTCTTCTCCTCCTCCTCCATCTCGGGCACTTTTAAAAGCCCAAGCAGATTACTTGTGGCGGGACCGTTCAGAGACTACTACAGAGTCCATTCACTCTGACCAGGGATACTGAAAAAGCTCATGCCGCAGTGTTAAAGCCTGCCCGCCTGCCATCCTAAACACAAGTTGCGAAAAAGTCCCGCAGAAGTTAAGGGGGCTCACTTCGCAGTAAAACATGCCCACAGAAGTTATCCTACAGGGGGAGGGGGCGGGGCACAAAGACCCCCGTTACTGCCCCGGCCCGACCGCAGCCACAAAACTTCCAGATTTTGCGACTACCAATTAAAATTACTGCGGAATAGGCGATATTCAGGCAGAGTTCCACGCGGGGAAGGAGGCGGTGAGGCGGGTGGAGAGCCAGAGCCGCCGCCGCCGCCGGGGGTAGGAAGGGAGGCTGAGGGGGCGTTACCTGGGCCTCCGCCGGGACCCCGCGTGAGGCCGCGCCGCCTCCGCTGCGGCCTGCCTCCTGCGAGGGGCCTGGGCGCCCCGACCCCTCCTCGGCCGACGCTTTCTCCCGCTTCGCCTTCCCACTTCCCTCAGCAGCAGCCCGGGGGAGAAAGAGCGAGAGAGAGAAAGAAGACGGGGCCGCCGCGGCCCACAGCGCGGCTCCCTTACTGCGCGCGCGCAAAAAAAAAATAAAAAAAAGAGGGGGCCTTGAGCGCGAGGAACGTTCCAACCGACGGCTGTCGTTGCCGCCGCCGCCACCGCCGCCGCCTGCGTCGTGTTGTTGTTGCCGCTGCCGCAGACACGTCCGAGGCAGCCTCCGCGGCGCATGCGCCACATCCGGGTTTCTCGTTCCTCTCCTTCTTCCTAGTCCTCCTCCGCCTCCTCCCAACATGGTCGGCCATTCAGGGGCCCAAAATGCGCATGCTCGCTCGGGGAGCCGGTGTGGGGGGGAGCAAACTAAGGGCCACCATGGTCTCCCTCGTGTGAAGCCTTTGATGGATTTCCCCCCAGAAGGATGCGGGAGGGAGCGGCGTTTTAAGATTTCCGGTTGACGTCTGCTCCCCAACAGCAAATGAATGTGCGTGGAAGGGTGTGTTTTCCCCCCCCCACGGAATCTCATCGTTTCCTCAGCGGCTGTCCCTGAAGACGCTGCAAGGCTACGGAAAAACTAGTTGCAAGATGCGGCACTGTGGAATTCAGATTTCTTTTCTTTTTTGAAAAAGACGCTTCAGGCCCCTGCTTTTGTATTCAGAACAGCATCCAGTACCATTTACAAAAGACAGCGTTTAAGATGCATAACAAGAAAACATTGACAAAAACACAGTTTAAGATACATAATAAGAAAACATTTAACACAGAGTCACAATTTAAAAAAAAAAAAAGCAAAAATTATCAAGAATAAACCTGGAAAAGAAACAGGAATATGTAACTCTGCTCCAACTGTCCCAGTTTAGAGTATCCCAGGCCACTTCCGCACTAGCCTGTTAAGAGTGCTATTATTCCGCTTTCAACATCCTGTGGAAACCCCGGGGTTTGCAGTTCAGGGAGGGGCCTCCCTAAACTGCAAACCCCGGGATTCCATAAGATGTTGAAAGCGGAATAATAGCACTCTAACAGGCTAGTGCGGAAATGGCCCCCGTTTGCCTCTCAAGTGCTCCCTTTGTCCTCAGCTAACTCTTAGTTGCTGACAACTTGAGTTCAAAGTGTCTGAAGTAGTTTGCGCTCAGTTAAGTTAGCAGAGGCACGTGTGGCCAGGCAACATCAGAGTGTGGTCAAGATGCTGAGCTGAGCACTCAGAGAAATATTTACAATGAAACATTCCCTTCTAGGGCAAGGCCATTTCCACACTACATGGTTATAGTTCCACTTTCAACAGCCTGTGGAATTCTGGGGTTTGTAGTTTAGGGAGGGGCCTTTAGCATCCTCAGCCAGAGAGCTCTCTGGCCTCAGTAAACTACAAACCCCAGAATTCCATAGGCTGTTGAAAGTGGAATGAGAGCGTTCTAAGTGTGTAGTGTGGAAATGGCCCGAGTCTCCTCACCACCACATACTATAGGTTCAAAAAATGTTAAAAGGCATGGGGCCATTCTGTTTTCTTGCCGAATTCTGTGCTTGGCTCTTAAATTTTCTAAAAGCTGAAGCGAAGTTAGCAACGGCAATGAAAATATTCCCGCCTCCTAGGCAGTGTACACATCTGTTCCAAGGGGGGCCTGATAGTAAATAGTGGGATTACGAAGAAGTGAAATGGAAAACATACTGTGAGAATTGGTTCAAAGATTAAATATACGTAAAATGTATGTAAAACTGAATACTAACACAAGAGGTTAAATTATTAACTCAAAGATTGATAAGCTGATTAAATACCACAATGGGATAAAAACCTGTTACCTTGATTCAGGTCAGACAGGTGATAGAATTAACTTCCAGATAACCTTTAAATTTTCAGTTTCCTGCTGAAATCACTATTCGGTATTCCTTTGCTTAAGCATGGCCACTTGAAAGTCAATAATAAAATCTCCTGTTCTCCCGCCAGCATGGGACTCAATTTTCATTTCTATCTGGCTTTAGAAAGTTGTGATTTTGTTTCTTCATCTTTCTAGTCTAGGGTTCGATCTAAGCACACATTTGAAGGAAGAAAATCCTGTGATAGATTGGCCTTATTGTCACCATGACTCAGAAATGACTTGAAGGTACACAACCACAACACACCACTTCGTAAGTTCTGTGGGGCCGACCATAATTGAATCCTGGTAACACAATCACAGCTGAAGTCCCAATATATTTTTAACAACAATACAACAAATTGTAGATTTGAAGGCTTTCACGGCCAGAATCCATGGGTTCTTGTGGGTTTCTCGGGCTTTGAGACCGTGTTCCGGTTGTATTTTCTCCTGACGTTTCGCCTGCATCTGTGGCTGGCATCTTCAGAGGAAGGGTGAATTGGAAGTGGAGTGGAGAATATATATGCCAGTCTCCTCCTCCAGAGGGGAGGGAGCAATTAGCATAATAGTCCTATTGTGTGCATTGAATACTTGTTCCTGAAGGGAGACTTCCTGAGCCCAGGTGGGGCTCGTTAGGGCTCGTTAGTATCTTTTGTGTTTTGATTTTGGTGTTTTTCAATACTGGCAGCCAAATTTTGTTGACCTTCCGAGTCTCCTCTTTCCTGTTAAAATTATCCAAGTGTTTGTGGATTTCAATGGCCTCTCTGTGTAGCCTGACCTGGTAGTTGTTGGAATGGTCCAGAATTTCTGTGCTTTCAAATAACATTCTGTGTCCGGGTTGCTTTATAGTGTGTTCTGCTACTGCTGACTTTTCCGGCTGGATCAGCCTGCAGTGTCTTTCGTGTTCTTTGATTCGTGTTTGGATGCTGCGTTTTGTGGTCCCTATGTAGACCTGACCACAGCTGCACGGTATGCGGTAAACTCCTGCGGAAGTTAGGGGATCCCTCTTGTCCTTTGCTGAGCGAAGCATTTGCTGAATTTTCCTGGTTGGTCTGTAAATTGTTCGGAGGTTATGTTTCTTCATGAGTTTCCCTATTCGGTCAGTGACTCCTTTGATATATGGTAAAAACACATTCCCTTCAGGTGGCTGTTTATCCTTACTCCTGTGGTTTTTTCGGGGTCTTGAGGCCCTTCTGATATCTGAGCTGGAGTACCCATTAGCCTGTAGAGCCCAGTGTAAATGATTCAGTTCCTCATTCAAGAGGTGAGGTTCACAAATTCTTTTTGCACGGTCTACCAGAGTTTTTATTGTGCTGCTTTTTTGTCCTGGGTGGCGGTTGGAGTCTTTGTGTAGATATCTGTCTGTGTGTGTAGGTTTTCCGTACACCGTGTGGCCCAATTGATGGTTGGGTTTGCGGGTGACTAGGACATCCAGAAATGGTAGTTTTCCCTCATTTTCTTTCTCCATGGTGAATTGGATGTTTGGGTGGATGTTGTTTAGATGGTCCAGAAACCAGGTCAGCTGTTCATCACTGTGGCTCCAAATGATGAAGGTGTCATCCACATAACGGAACCATGTAGTGGGCTTTTTTGGTGCTGTTTCCAGGGCTTGCCTTTCAAAGTGCTCCATGTCAAAATTTACTATCACCGGGCTGAGCAGGCTTCCCATGGCTACCCCATCTCTTTGCTTATAGAACTCATTGTCCCACTGAAAGTAGCTTGTAGTGAGGCAATGTTGAAACAGGGCTGTGATGTCTTTGGGAAAAATCTGGTTGATGAATGCAATGGTGACTTTGGTGAACAGGGAGACCACATCAAAGCTGATCAGTCTGTCTCTGGGTTTCAGTTTGATGTTGCTGATTTTTTCTATAAAGTGACCTGAGTCCTTGATGTAGTGGGAGGTTTGTCCAATATGGGTTTGTAATTGTGTGGCCAGAAACTTGGCCAAATCAACAAATTAGCTATTAAGTTTTAAACTGTAGCAACTGTCCTAAATGTTCCATGCACCCAATGAGGTGCCAAGTGCAGGACTTGCTTGTGCTATTAAGTAATAATGCAACATTGGGAGGCAGCTTTAAAGCCCTAAAAAGAAAAAAAAAGTCCAAAATAGATATAGATGCAATATAGAAGCTCCACTACAATGAATTTACTCCTTTGTTCCCTCTTAAGGACGTAACTGAAAACACCATTACCCTATTCAAGGTGAAAAGAGTCTGTCCCATTGGGAACTGCAGCTCAGCTCCACCTCTCCCCCTCTTTCTGAACTCACTTTGTAAGTACAGTTGGTCCTCCACATTCACTGGGGTTAGGGGTGCAGGACCTCCACAAAAGTGGAAATATCAGAAATATCAAAGTGTGTGTGTGAGGAGGGGGCCAACGCACAGGGAATGCAAGCATCCAGGGTCCAAACCAGGTCAAGGAAAGGAGAGGGAAAGGAGATGGGTCAGCCCTAGACTTCCCTTCTTGACCATCTCCTTCCATGGATGTGGGAGGGGGCACCAGGGAGGAGATTGTGGTGCTGAAAAATTGTCCTTAGCTGGCCAAGCAGTGACTGGTGGAGGAGGAAGAGAATCAGAGGCAGGTTTTTAAAGGGCTGCACAGCCTGATCAGAGCTACCAAGAGGGAAGGCTACCCCAGAAAAGAGATGCATGAGGCAGGGGGCAGGGATTACAGAAAGACAAATTCGTGAAAGTCAACCCCACAAATGTGGACGTCTGACTGTACAGCCTCTTCTTTTGGTTCTCTTCTCCCTTTTGGCCAAACCAATAATTCATAGGGTTTACTTATATCCTCCAACTGTCTCAATTTGGCAGGGACAGTCCTGATTAATCATTTGTCAGTCTAGTTTTTCAACTCCTTTTAAAATGCCCCCTTTTCTCTCTCCTCCTCCCACTTTCCCTTTTGTCCTCAGCTTTTAGTTGCTACAGACTGATTTCTTGGTGCAGATATAGTTTGCACTCAATTAACTCAGGTGTGTGGGAGGAGGAAGGAGAAGAGGGGGTAGAATCTTGCCCTTCCCAGTAAACCCAGATAAGAGGAAACTGCTGCAACCTCTCCTGGCTTGTGTGTTCTTTCTTGTCAGTAATTTGTGCCATCTGGACTACCTTTTGATGTTGTCTGGCCACACATGTCCCAATTTTCGTCTCTGAAAAACTAGCGGTTATGTTATTGGGGATGGGGTTGAATCAGTGGACCTCCCTCCTTCATTTTACCTCTGTAACTCCACAGAAAGAAGCACAATTTGCTACAGCATTGCCTGGTTTCCTCTCCTGAAGATTATCTTACATTCCTGAGGAGTATAGAACTCTAAATGTCTTTGACAGTTATTGTATTGCAAGAGAGGAACACACATACCCCAACACACACACACAGACTATCAGAACTGGATGAGTTAATCGATGGCCCTTTCCGCACCTTACCTTCTTCTGGTGCTGGGGTGTGGGGATCGCAGAGTTTCCCAGGCTGCGCTGGAGCAGGAAGCGTGACCGGTGCGGCTCCGGAGGCTCTGCACACCAGAGAAGTGTGCGCGGGGCCTGGGAGCAATGCGCGATCGTGCACCATTTTCGGCTTCCAGCCAAAAATAAAAAGGTGCGCGATTGGCGCCTGTCGGCCCCTGGAGCATCACGCGATTCTCAGTGTGTCATGCAGATCGCTCCTCACAATCGCGCGACGCTCCAGGCGCCCTTTTGCATGGCAAATGCCATGCGGAAAGGGCCTATGCCATCTCATACCAGCTCTTGACCTGGAAAATTCTAGACATGATTTTCAACCCTGTCATAAGATACATTGTCCCCTCATCCCACACATACACAGGTATATATAATCAATATTACATACTAGATCAGGGCTGGGCAACTGCAGCACATTTGTAGGGGCCAGTTTTCTAGCCCTGGAACTCTCCAGGAGTCATGCAAATGGCCAAAAATGCTTGAGAATTAAAAATATCAGTAGTGGCCAGAAGTTTTATTCTGGACTTTAAAAACAGGTAGACAAATAGATAAGAAATATATAGGTACACACATATATACAGAGAGAGAGAGAGAAATCTGGGTGATGGGGCCTGCTTTCTACATTTTAAATAAATTTTAGATAAAATAAAAGGTGGAACAATTCCATCCCTTTTCTTGTCCCAGAAAACGGATGGTCTGGGGAACTCGGAGGGCTGAAGGCACAAGTGCAGCCTTAGAGGCCACTGCAAGGACTTCCACATCCCTCAGCTGCAACAAATTCTGAGGGTTATCACACTATGTCTATTCAATGTGAGGACCTCCTCCTGTCCTACCACTCTGGCATCAAATGTGAGGATGTTCTAGATGCCCTCATTGTTCCTATGTGAGATTTTATTCATCTAATCCCAACACTGGACACCACCACCCGTGAATAACTGTGGCTACCATAGACAACATGTGTCTGGACTCCAGAATTCCAAGGAAGCATTCTCAGAAGCACAAGTGTATAACACAAAAATGATTTGTTAAACAGAAGTTGAACCTAGAAAGACAAGGTAGTGTCATAGTTTGAGCACTGGATTATGACTCTGGAGAGCAAGCTTCGAATTCCCACTCACTCATGGACATCCATTTGGTGACCTCTCTCTCAGTCTCAGAGGAAGGCAAATCTCCTCTGAACAAATCTGGCCAAGAAACTCCCTTAGGGTCACCCTAAGTCAGACTGTACTTGAATGCACACAACAACAACAAGAAGTTGAACCTAACATCAAAGATTACTTATTTAAAGCTCTAAATCCTAGCTGCTTCTAATTCACTCCAGTTCTTGGTCATATTCCTAGCACCGACACTCAGCTCTCTCTCATTTATATTTTCAGTTCCTCTCTGACCTCCACCTTGCCTTTTTAACATCCCATTCAAAAATTCAGCCAATCACCAGTCACTCCAAACATTCCATACTCTCACCCCATCCCAACAGATTCTTTCCTTGTGACATATACTACCATTGCATACATAACCATACTTTACTGTAATCTATCTAATAAATGCAACAACATTCCCCCTCAAAAGTCCATAATATCATAGCCACATATGGCCACAGAGCTACCCACATCTGTACTAGGCCTTTCCTTTCCAAACAAGTGTTGTTACTGCACTGCAGTCAGTAGAAGATTTATAGTTCAGTAATATTCCACATACTTTGCATGAAAGAAGTCCCCAGTTTCAGTCCCTGGCATTACCAAGTAGATCTGGGAAAAATTACTGCCTGAAATTCTGGAGAGGCACTGTCAGTTACACAAACACAACTAAGCTAGACCAAACCAGGGGTCTGTTTCAGTAGAAATCAGCTTCCTATCTTTTTCTAGAACTTATTGCATATTTTAGAACTGCATCCCCACCTCTACACCATACAGTAAAGCAATGCTACAGAAAGTGATGATCCAGAAATTAGTGATGGTCACCAAGCCATAGTGAGTTTCCAGAAAAGAAAGAAACAACTGAAGCTAATGGGCACAAATGTGGTGTTACTGTGGTCGGCAACCCTCACTCGGAGTCTACAATTTATTAAAGCTATAATATCAAAATGATATCTCCACATGGCTAATATTACAAGCCTCTCCACGTGTCTGGAAGGGTCCCTGGACGAGCACGTAGGCAGGCGCAGCCGAACAGCCAATATTAGGAAAATCCTGGTCTGGCCAGTAACTTAATCTGTCACGTAGCCCCAAGGACCCCCCAGACATACCAACCATCAAGCACACAAAAAGATCCTTGGCCCCGAGATGATAGCTTGACAGGATTAGCGCTCTTGACAATCAACCTGTCAAGCCAGGGCAATTTCCATACTGCCGAAGCCTTTGTCCAACCCTGGCAGAGGCAATCAAAACCCATCAAGCTGGAGATGTCCATCGTTAAGGGCTTTGTTTTAGCTGTCTTCACTATTGTTCTCCCCAGGAAAGGATTAGCCCTCCAGGTACATTTTCCCCGATAAAAAAACCCTGTTTCAAGCAGTTCCTCGGATCGCTCCCGGCTTTCCTCCCCACTTGCTGTCACCGAGTATTTCCTCAGCCTCCACGTGCTGAGCCTCACAGCTCCTGATTCTCCGCTTCACTTTCGGCTTCCCAGACACCTAAATCAGGTAGAGTATTACCCTGAAAACCCTCTTCAAAATCCCCTATCTATTTCCCACCTTTATTTTCTTAGGCTCTGAGTGAGTGAGTGCGAACATGCATAAGTGTGCAGTGACTGATTTTTAATAAAAATAAAATAAAAATCATCCATTACATAATCCGGCCTGGTTTTTAGTCTGGCTGACCTGGTATACATTGGGCTCCAAGATCTCGCTCAGTTACCCTGTGTTACCCTGTTTTCTGGGGGTCCTGGGAGGGACACCAAAGTGCTATCAGAATTATACAAGTTGGGGAAATTAGTTCAGAGCACAAGTTGGCAAAACGAGAGGCAGGGTAACTTAGCGGAATCTTGTAACCCAGTGTCTACGGGGTCAGGCCGAGTCAAGAAGCAGACCGGTTGGAAAATAATGAATGATCTTTATTAAATACAGGCACGCAATGTAAGCAACACAAGCACACAGATAACTAAGGAAAATAAAGGTGTGAGTAAGATAGCGGGATTTTCAGAGGGATAGTTTGTTCTTGTGATACGAAACCTGTCCTGAAGTCCGGAAGAAAATGGAGAGCGAAGCTGGGGTTCGGTGTATCTCAGCACGTGGAGCTGAGGGGAAGCTCGCCAAGCGATGCGGCAGCAAGGCGGTGTGGAACTCAGGAACGATCCAAGGAAGCGCTCAAAGTCAGGGGTTTTTATAAGGAGAATTGTGACCGCAGGCTAGGTCGGACTTTGGGAAAACAATAGATTTGGAGCTGGAGACAAAGCCTCCGAAAGGTCAGAATTTGAATGATTGAATTAGAGCCAAATTTATCAATAGAGTAGCCGGTATGCAAACGCGGAGTTTTTGAGCTTTGAATGGTCAGATCATCAAGCTGCCAGCGTGAGGCAGAGGATCTTTTGAGAGTTGCTTGCATACCTAATGGAGGTAGTTGCCTTGAGGTCTCCTAAAGCGGCGAGTCAGCTGTTTCTGGCCTGCCTGTATTGTCTAGGAATATTACGGTGATTATCGGCCGAGCCTGTATGCGTGCTTGTCCCACCTTGCAAGCACGAGGAAGGGATATGTGAAGCCGAATTATTGATATCAATAGATATCTTTTTATATCCCCAACGCTCGGGCTAGCCAGGGCAGTAACACCTGCCTCTCACTTTTGCCAACGTGCGCTCTAACTAATTCCCATTCCTCATATTATATTGGGCACGGTGATCGGGAAATCAGGGTAACACTGGTACTGGTACCAAGCAGCATGTGCCTTGAGTGTTAGTCTAGGACTTTAAGATGCCAGAGTTTGAATCCCTGCTCAGCCAGGAAAACCTGTTTCATGACCTTGGGCAAATCATACTCTCTCAGCCTAGGAGAAAGGCAATGGGAAACTTCCACTTAACAAATCTTGCTGAGAAAATCCTATGATAGGGTCATCGTTAAGTTGGAAAAATCTTGAAGACACACCTCCCATCATGCCCTGGATAACTTGCAATCCACAAATTTCACTCAGAGGTAGTCAGGAGTGTTTATTTGTAGCAAAACAAGCAACACAGCACATTTAATTCAAAATTGCTGAGACTAAAGCATATATGGTAGTCACAGGCTTTATACATTTCCATACAAATTTAGGCACACAAAGTGTGACTGGAGAGGATCATAAATTTAACATCAGCCCGCCATTCTAGACATTCCCCAGACTCACAGTTGTTTACCCATCTTTCATCCTTGAGGCTGGAACATGTTTCCTGCCTCCTTATTTCTGAACAGTTCCAGTTCTCACCACACTTTTTGGTACTTTTGTTTCCCCTGCTCTGATCTTCTTCCTCTCTCCTGGATATGTTGTAGCAGTGGGCAATAAAGCAATTAATCATTTAAGATCTTTGAATATCAATTGGGGTGGTTCTTGGCAGGATTTGTTACCTTTGCCTTTCTCTGAGGCTGAGAGAACGTGAGTTGCCTGAGGTCACCCAGTAGGTTTCCACAGCCAAGTGGGGATTCAAACCATGGTCTCCAGAGTCATAATTTGGACATGCAGACATCCCTGGCACCATGTCCCTTTTGTCAGGAGCATGGCAGTAGGAGGGGCATGCTGAAACTCTGTTTGCAAATGAGGGAGCAGGTTGAGCATGTGCAACCATATCCCTTGGTGCCCACACCCACAGTGACCATGTCCCTGACAAAAGGGACATGGTAGCAGGCTTGTGTGTGTGCCCAAACAGCTCCCTCTTTTGCAAAAAAAGGAGAAGTTTTAGCATCCACATCCCCCAGCTGCTGCGCCATCCTTGTTGCTGAGAGCGCTGTTGCTGTGGGGCTCTGCAGACCCCAGGTTAAGAAGCCCAGGTCTAATACATCAAGTGTGCAATCCTGTACGGCTCAGTGTAGCATAGCAGTTCTTCATACAGACGTACACCAGGCTGAGCCATATACCACCCTCCAGACTTACCACAGCCTCTGAAGCCCCTCCCCAATAGCGTGGGCATGGTGTGCCTCGTAGGGAGTGGGCAGTATTGGAAAAGTGTCTGGCTATGTTCTTGTGGCCAGATACTAAACTATCACTTTAGTGCTGTGATCTGTCAGGATCCACTGGAGGTCTCAGCACTGCTGTATCATTTTGTATCTGGAGGCAGGAACACAGTCAGATGTTTCTCTGTGACTCCCCGCAAGGCAAAGAACAACCATGCAAAGGGGTTCAGAGGCTGTGTAGTAAGTCTCAGTGGGAAGAGGAGGTGGGCACTGTGGAAAAGAATACCAAAGTCTGCATTACTGAAAAACAGGTATATGCATGCATAAGGGAAACTTATGCATGAACATGCCTCTAACAGGATGTCTACTCACAAATTTGACAATTCAAGCAGGCTGTTCTAGAACATACGCAACTCTCTCTACTGCTGCAGGTTGCTCAGGAACATCAGTAAGGGTATCTGTGTATGTGCCTTCAAGTCACCTGTCAACTTAAGAAAACCCCATGAATTTCATAGGGTTTTCTTAGGCAAGGAACACTCAGAGGTGGTTTTCCTGGTTCCTTCCTCTGAAATATAGCCTACAGCACCTAATTTTAGTTGGTGGTCTCCCCTCCAAGTACTAACCAAGGCTGACCCTGCTTACTTTCCAAGATCAGACAGGATCCGGTGCATCCAGGGTATTTAGGACCTCTTCTATATTTCAGGGAGACGCATTTGCTATTTCTGACTTTCTCATAAGGGATCTCAGGATTTCTCAGAACACAGCTTAAAAACCAGTGGTGTAAATTAGCCAAAGTTGGCTATACCAATTTGAAAGGCTACCCCTTCCTGTATACACCTGTCCAGAATCTGTTCTTTGACAGAGGCCCTTTTGTGTGTCCTACCACCTCAAGAAACAGGATGGTAAGTATACAAGGCAGGGCTTTCTCTGTAATTGCACCTCAGCAGGAGAAGCCAAGGGAAGTCAGGCTGGTTCCAACCCTGTTGAGTTTCCAGCAGGCAGTTGAAATGGTGTTATTCTGTACAACCTTTGATTTAAAAAAAAAGTTTTAAAATGGCTGTTAGAATTGTTTTTGATCTATTTTAAAATAATATTTTATCTGTTTTGTTGTACATTGCTTTGGGTGCAGAAAGGGTGAAAAATACTTTTAAGGTTAATAAATAAGATGGCATAAAGAATAGATTATTCACATTTTCTGTGACATCACCCTAGAATCTCTAACTGTTCAAAGATAAAGCCGTGTTTGACTGTATCAGCACTAGGAGATACAAGGAAATCCTGTAACACTTTCAAGAAGGAGGAAGAGAGGCAGAGAAAAAAAGAAATGTGACAGCACCTTTAAGACTCACTGGTTTTCATATCAGCATAAGCTGTTGTAGGTATAAACCTTCAGGTGCAGTACCAAGTACAGGAGTAACCTTCAGGACTTACTACCTTTGAGACTGAGAAAAAGAAATTTCTAATATAAGCTGCAGTCCATCTCATCGGATGCAACGGACATTAGATTCTCTGGGATTTCTTGTTTGGATACATCCAAATTGGGAGTTTGCCTGTAGAAGAGTAGGCATATGCTACATAGTTCCTTACCAGTTATTCCTCCACAGGGCAATCAAGACAAAAAATACAGTTATAAAATCAGTGCATTTCTGGATTGCCAAAATCTGGTATTCCACAGTCCAGAATTCTAGACCCACCAACTGTAAAATCGTTCCATCAGTAATCACATACGAATGGACCAGAAGCCAGCTTGAAAAGAGAGCATGTTGAACTCACAAGTGATTAGCTACAGGAAATTTTACTTGGCTTGGTCCACTCAGCAGGAGGAAACCCTGGGTGAGCTGAGTCAGCCCATGCTATTTAAAAATGAGAATGTGTACGGAGCTGGAATAGTCAGTCTAAACCACACCCTGTTTATTTGAACATGGGAAAGATTCAGCCTTCGTACCTACTGGGCTTGCCGAGTTTAAATTTAGATCAAGGATATCTGAGCTAAGATGGGATCTTGGAGAGAGGGAGATAGAAGTATTTTTAAGCTCTGGATGAACAGCAGCAGCAAAAGGGGAAGTGAGAGATCTCCTGTTTCGTGACATCTTATATGGAAAAAATAATCCACATTTCACAAGTCTTTGCACCTCTCAGTTCCACAAAGCTGTTTGTGCTGGTGGCAGCACATGGATGGCATCACTACAGCAAGCTTGAAATGCCTTCAGTTTGGCAATGGGGAGTACCATCTGGCACAATCCTTGCCACATAAACCCTGCTGCTGCTAAGCAGACTTCAAAGCAATTCTGCCCTACCTGAAAATTATTCATTTGCTGGCCCTTGGGCTGTATTCCTGATCTCCAGAAATAACCCCCAAATAGGGTGGAGTCAATGAAACCGGGTCATCCAATTTTTTTGGAAACTGCATCCAGCTTTCTGAAAACAACCACATCTCTTATTGTTGTGCAAAGACTTAGGTTAAGAAGGGGGACCATTTAGCCGACAACCAGTCTCAGTTCAGGCTTCAAAGGGCAAGTGGGAACCATGCACTCCTCCATACAGTTTGGGCTGCAACTCTCAACAGCCTTAGCCAGTATATCCAATAGTGAAGAATGCTAGAAACTGCAGTCCAACAACATCTGGAGGTTGCATGAATCACCAAAGGGTATTTGAATATGATATTGTGAAATGAGTACCTGGGCAAGTCTGGGAAGACTCAGACAATCATAGCCTTCAGAATGCTGTGAGGGGGAAAAGATATAAACCTCAGGCTTGTCTATAAAGAGTTTGGTAGGAGTGTTAGATAGGGACAGGTGGAAATAGGAGTAGGCCCAGTTAGGAAGAGGGGAATGGGAGAGATCTGAGTAGGGTTTTAGGGAGAGGGGATATGGAAAATGTGCAGGGAGAAGTGTTGGTTTGAAACAGGTGTTACAGTGTACAGAAGGAAGGCTAGATGTTTATTTGTTCTATAATACATCTTTACTGTTTTTCCACACCTCTATCTGGATGTTTTAATTTTGCAAGACTGGTCATACTTTACAACACTCAACCCAGCAACCAGCACATTCAATCTAGTGGTCACCTTGAGGCTTTAATACCAGATCCAGGGAGGGATCTTAAGGCTAAAAGGGCAAGGTGAGTGATAGCAGCCTAAGGTTTGGAACTGTGGGGCCAACCTGGATAGGGGCTCCATCACAGGCATGTAATGCTTTTATCCTATTTACTATGCTCTAATTGTTTTTAAACTGCTTTGGATTTTTCCTACATAGAATTGTTTAGAAAAACGTTTTTTGAATTGTTGCATCAGCATGGTGTAGTGGTTTGAGTGTTGCACTATGACGTTAGAGACCAGGGTTCAATTCCCTGCTCAGCCACAGAAACCCACTGAGTGACCATGGGCACATCACACACTCTCAGCCTCAAGAAAACCATGTGATGAGATCACCTTAGAGTTGCCGTAAGTTGGAAATGACTTCAAGGCACACAACAACAACGAGCCATATTCAGAAAAAGATGAGATACAAACAAAATAATTCTGGTTTAGGGGGAGCCCTTGCTTCTTGAGTATTCCACCTCTTGACTCATCCAAGTAAAACAGGAACAAGGACAGGCAAATAAGCTCGCTATCTCTGACCAGGAGAACAAACAATTTCCTTCAAGGCCTCCCTAACTGCTAATAAAAGTTGTACAAAAGGAGGAAGAAACTCTTGCAGTTACTTCTGATCAGAAATAACAGCAAAGATTTTTGCCTGCCCAATGTTCTCTCCATATGAAACTGCCTGAACCTTAAAATCTTTAGACCTTATGATCTTTTTGGCCCCATCACCATCACAAGATACTGTTGGTGAGGACACAGGAGAGAGCTTTCTTTGTGGCCGTTCCCACACAATGGAGTTCCTTCTGATGGGAGACTAGGTTGGGCCTCTCCATGATTTTTTTCTGCCAGCCGGCAAAGCCCTTCTTATTCAAACAGGCCTTTGGTCTTTGACTGGATGTGACGGAAAGGTCTTTTAATGGGATATGTTGCTCTTGTTTGCCTTCATTTCAAACCAATGACAATCCTAAGGCAAACCAACCAGGGGGTTTACTGGGGGCTGAGAGTGTGTGACGTGCTCAGGATCATCCCGTGGCTTTCCATGGCTGAGCAGGGGAATCGAAACCTGGTCTCCAGGTTTGTAGTCTGACATTCAAACCACTATACCATGCTGGCTCTTGGATGTGCTATACCTTCACCTTTTGTTTCATGTGTATTTTAAGTTGTCTAAAGTACTGTGCTGTAATGTGAGGGTCCATTTAAAGGTTTTCAACTTTTGTACTACATATTGTTTTAGTCATATTGTTTCAGTCTTTTACTAAAAGCTGCCTTGAGTCCCATTACGGAAAAAGTAAATAAGTAAGAAAAGCCATGGAGAAGGCAAAGCCTGCCAGAACCAGCCATGGGTTCGTAGAATCATAGAGTTGGAAGAGACCCCAGGGGCCATCCAGTCCAACCCCCTGCCATGCAGGAACACACATCAAAGCACTCCCAACAGATGGCCATCCACCCTCCCCTTAAAAATGTCCAAAGAAGGAGACTCCACCACACTCCAAGGCGGCAGATTCCATGGCTGAACAGCTCAGACCATCAGGAAGTTCTTCCTGAGGTTTAAATGGAATATCTTTTCCTGCAGTTTGAATCCATTGCTCCTTGTCCTAGTCTCTGGAGCAGCCGAAACAAGCCTGTTCCCTCCTTGACATGACATCCCTTCAAATATTTAACCATGGCTATCATTCCCCTCTTAACCTTTTCTTCTGCAGACTAAACATACCCAGCTCCCTAAGCCACTCCTGATAGGGCATGGCTTCCAGACCCTTCACCATTTTGTTCGCCCTCCTCTGGACATGCTCCAGCTTGTCCATGTCCTTCTTGAAATGAGGTGCCCAGAACTGGACACAGTATTCCAGGTGAGGTCCAACCAAAGCAGCATAAAGTGGTACCATTACCTCCCTTGATCTAGACACCGTACTCCTATTGATGCAACCAAGAATTGTGTTGGCTTTCTTGGCTGTCGCATCACACTGCTGACGCATGTTCAGCTTGTGGTCCACCAAGACTCCTAGATCCCTTTCACATGTACTGTCATCTAGCCACATGTCCCCCATCCTATATTTGTGCATTCCATTTTTTCTGCCTAAGTGAAGGACCTTATATTTCTCTCTGTTGAAATTCATTTTGTTAGCTTTGGCCCAGCTCTCCAGTCTGTAGATACAACCTACAATCTGTTGTAGACATGCAACTGTCAGCTGGGTTTGTCAGTGCATTCTCTCCCCAGCCAGGGAAATCCAACATGCAATGGACCCATGGGTGACAGAAGTGATAAAGTCAGGGATGCAGCCACTCCCTCTCTGCAGGGTTTGGTCATAAATCATCCAGACTCCTCTCCTATTTTGTCCCCCTGCCCTCATAAAACAGCTTCTTGTCATTGAGCAGACATTTGTTTTCCCCAAAGTCAGACATCTTATTATCTGAGTGGTTCCTCTCAGGGTGCTTCATGAAGTGGGATCCACCCCACTCCCAGCATTCTTTGTGACACTGAAAGATCTTGGCTCTTTACTGTGAGACTAAAACTATTATCAATGACAAGCCACCCCCACCCCCCTTGGATTGCTGGCAGAGTGGAGTCAGCCCAGTTGCCAACTTTTTTTTCCCCGCTACTAAAAAAAAAAATGAGTCAGCCACAAGAAATATTTTATTTGTCTCTATTCCATGGATTCTTACCAATGCATAGCAAAATATTAATATCAGTTGAAGAAGGCTTACAAAAAAGAACGTGTAGTAATTGGTAACAATAAGTCACTTTCAAACTGCTTGACATAAATACAAATCCTTCATGTGTTCTCATTTTTATGATAAAGGCATTACTGTCTCACATAGAACAAGAAAATGTTGATTGTTCAAATTTAATTATGACGAGGCTGATTTTTTTAAATGCTGGCGATATATTCTCAATATAAATATGAAAAATGTCTCAGTTAAATATATATAGCCCAATCCTATGTATGTTTACTCAAAGCTAAAACTTGCCATTTCCAGTGGGGCTTACTCCCTGGTAATTTGTTAAAAGAGAACAGCCTTAATTCAATAAGTTTTCAGTTCCAAGCTGATGAATTAAAATGCACTGTAATAAGATTTGGGGTTAAACATTATGCAAAATATATTGGCTCTTCTAAAGCCCCTGGGAAAGCTTCAACCGTTCTGACACAACTGAGGAATCCAAAGACGTATTGTATAGTTCAGAAATGGGTGCAAAGGAGAGAAATCCATAATTCAGTTTACTGGGTCCTCAACTGATCCCTTTCAGCTGAGCCGCAAAAACTCATCTGGAGGCAAGTTATGGTTGGAATCTTGTTGGTGTAAACAGTGTTGCATGTACCAGTTGCACTTTCTAGGCAACTGCACACAGACAGTATCTTAATCGCAACTGCACAATCAGAGTTACGACAATCAGAGCAAGCAAGCCCAAGGCATTGGTAATGCTCAGTGCATGATCAGCCATACAAGGGTGCAACCCACTTTAACTCTAGCATAGTGCAACTCCGCTGTAAACGTACCCTATGTTCCTGCTAAAAAAGGATCACGGCTTATGACTGTAAGTACAATCAGACTACAGATTAGGCAAATTTATCCTGTTTTGTAGTCAGGTTGTGCTATCCTGGTTTTTTCATGGGAATACTTATGGTCATAAAATCCTCTGCCAGCACTACCTCTTGTCCATCCAACACCAACTCAGCTTGCCTCTTCAGTTCCAAGACATCTGTATCTCCTTCACCAATCTGACTGGTTGGCTTATATCTCTGACTGAAATGAGACAGCACCAGTTTCTTCACTTTACACAGCTTTGCAAACTCTGCTGCCATTTTTGGAGTGCTGTGCCCATGTTCCTTGGCCTTGTCCACTTGGGTATCATCCAGTGTGGCTTCATGAACTAAGATATCAGCTTCAAAACAAAGAGATGCAGCTCCTTCTCCAACCATACCACAGCAGTCTCCTAAAACGCAGACTTTTCTTCCAGGAAGAGGTTCTTCTAAGACATCTGAAGGAGAAATAGTGGTTCCGTTTTCTAGGACAACTTTGACACCTTCTTTGAGTTTACCATATATAGGGCCTGGCTGAACTCCTAGAAATTAAAGCATAGGAATAATGTTAACTTTCAGATGGCTCTTCCTTCCACAGAGTTTCAATACACAGTTGTGCCTTCGTGGAACCAAGACCTGATGAGATGTGAGCATGCTGGAAACCGCAAGAGCGATTCACTGCTTGTTACCGTTACAAGACTGAGAACCAGTGTGGTGTAGTGGTTTGAGTGCTGAACTAGATAGAACTTCAGGAGATTAGAATTCAAATCCCTGCTCAGCTGTGGAAGCTCCTGGGTGACCTTGGCCAAGGGAAGGCTATAATAAACCAACTTGGAATAAATCTTGCCAAGAAAAACCTCAGGTCAGGTTTGCTATAAGTCAGAGTTGACTTGAAGGCACATAGTAACAACTATTACAAGAGAAATTTTACATCACTCCTGTTACTTCCTATATTGTTCATTGCCCTTTAAAAAGCCCTCAGGATTGGTAAGAGATTGCATACACTGCTTTCTAAAAAGCTCATTGCTCTTAAAAAAACCCCTTAAGATTGGCACAAACTTTGGAAAAGTCTGCTCAAATGCCTCTAAAATGCTCTGAACAGAACTATTAGCTTGAAAGGGTGCTTGTTACACTCCTCTTCAAATGCCACTGTTCACACTTGCTTACTCTTGAATTCTTAACTTGATGGCATTCATGCTATCAACTCATTGTGTTACTTTTAACTTACTGCTCCCAAGCTCTGATGCTCCCAAGCTCTGATCTCAGTCCCCCTGTATTGCCTCCAATTCAATTCAAACAAGTTTCTAGGCCTTATGAATGCAGTTATTTGAAAATACGCATAATGTATCTGCACTACGCGTCTTTCTCTCATGGCTCTCCATCTTGATTGGCTACACGTTCTTCTACCATCCCTCCCAGACCCACACCTTTTCCTCCTCCAACAACTACCCATTCCTAAAGAACCTGAAATTGTGAAGGAAAGGGTGGAAACGCATGATATCCAGTCATCCCTCCAGATTTACTAGGGTCAGGACAGCAGGACCCCTGTGAAAGTAGAAAAACTGCAAATATCTCTATGCCCCCAAAACCATATTTAACACACAAAAAAGTATGATCAGCATATTCATCCCACTGTGGATGCCTTCAAGGCATCAGGCTTCCTTTGCAAGGCAGAAGTGAGTCACTGGTGGAGCTCGCCACCACCTCCACTGTTGCCTTACACCATTTTTATAGGGACTTAAATGCCTCATTCACAGTCTCCCAGTCTCATGAGGCTTGTAGTCCCTATTAAAAATGACACAGGGCAGCAGCAGAGGCTGTAGCAAATAATCCGTGAACAGTCAAGTCTGCAAAAGTGAAACCCGCAAACGTGGAGGGTCAACTGTAGTGAATACTGTAAAATGTCCATGCAAAGAGACTTCATTTTTAGAAGTAGAATACTCTTGCTAAGAAACTGCCTACACAGAATCATTGAGCTGAAAGGAACGCCAAGAGCCATCCAGTCCAACTCCCTGCCACGTAGGAATACATAAGTAAAGCACTGCTGAGGTTTGGCCATCCTAGCCTAAAGAACTCAAATGAAGGCAGGCTACTCCACTGTCAAACGATTCTTACAGTAAAGAAGTTCTTCTTAAAGTTTAGGTGAAATATTTCTTTCTGCAATTTGAATCTATTGGTTTGTGTCCTCATCTCTGGAGCAGCAGAAAATAAGCTTGCTCTATCTTCTACATGATATCCTTCCAGATATTTAAAGACAACTATCATGTCCCCTCTCAACCTACTCTTCTCCAAGTTAAATATATCCTAAAATATTCCTCATTGGACTTAGTTTCCAGACTTTTTACCATCTTGGTCACTCTCCTCTGCACACATTCCAGCCTGTTACTATCCCTCTTGAACTCTAGCGCCCAGAACTGGACTAAGTACTCCAGGAGAGGGCCGACCAAAGAAAAATAGAATGGGACTATTACTGCTCTGAATCCAGACACTCCTCTTGATGTAGATTAGGACTGCACTGGAAAAAACTTAATCCTGTTCTAGTTCCTCTTTATCCTTTGTTCACTGCATTCATGGCCACATTGGCTTTGAGTAAATAACATCTTAGCAGTTCTTAACCTGGGGTCTGCAGAACCCTGGGGGCTGTGAGGTCCTCACAGGGGGTCTGCAAAGACTTGAAGAAATGTTATGAGCTTTTACTGTTTAAAAAAAAAAAGACAGACAGACAGACAGGCTTACAGACATATATTGATCTCAAAGAGCAGGAGTTTTGGTCTTTCGGGTTTGTTTTTTTTTTGCCGGTGATAGACATCATTTGGACAAAGTTTCATTACAATATCTCAAAACTATTCAGAAGTTATGAACTGATAGCAAAAAATGTACTCAGCACTTGCTACTTCTGCGCGCAGTGAGAACATGCAAATGAGTGACGCTGGGTGGCTGAAAGAAAGCACCGGTCCTTTCTTGCTACTCTGCATACAGCCAGAAACTGTCTTGAGTTAAGTCTTGGTGGTCTGTGGCAACAAAAGATATTTAAAGGGGGTCCATGGTAAAGAAAAGATTAAGTACCACTGCCTTAGAGTGGAATTATATGCTTATTTAAAATTAAATATGAAAGGTCATTATAAAAACGATCTACCAACTTTGTGTTGCTTCAGAGGCCAGAACCTGAACCAACCAGTTCAAATTACAAGGCTGGGGATTTCAACTAAACTAAACCTTAGAATGAACTTCCTGATGGTAGGAGATGTTCAGCAAGGAAACAGTCTTGGAAGGTGGGACACTCCTTCATTAGAGGTTTTAAATTAGAAAATACTAGTAGGTGGCCAATTATGATGGATGTTGGAGCTAGAGATATTAAATTTCTGGAAATTTGAAGCCTTGCGGGGGGGGGACACTCTCCCCACTCAATTTTTTCATTTTTCTCTTCACATCTTTGTAACTCACCTTATCCTCTAAAGTGATACCCTGTAGATGCACTAGACTATAACTCCCATCATCCCCACCAATCCATCTGGGGAATATGAGGCTGGAGAAAGTTGATGTGGCAGCAGATTTCCAGCAGTCACAGAGCACTGAACGAGACGAACTTTGAGGTCTATGAGCCTATATTTCTTCAACACCTATATGTCTCCTTCCAAAGAAAGATGGTCACCTTCAAAACGGTTTCACAAAAGCACCACTACTCTTACCCCGTAAGTTTCTGAATAGATGTTTTCAGACCTAAGCCATTAAATAATACTGCCAGTGTGTTTTTGACAGGAAGAAGTATATTAATTTGTAACAGCAAAGGACAGGAAGCACAAAGTGATCCTAAAAGACTCAGTGGTTTCACTGACCCGCAGCTCACCATCTATTTCACTGCATGAAGATGCCAAGAATACACACAACAGTAATCAATTAATCTCCATAGTGCCACATGTCCTTTCTTTTATGGGGAGAAGCAAGCGCTTTCTTCTGCTCGGAAAACCATTAGCCATGCCACTGTTGAGGAATAACATCACTGATCATGAGCTCAGTACATTCCCGGTGGGAATTTCACTTTAACTCATGAGGAGGCTAAGAGCCCAAGTTGTGAAGCAGGAAACCCTCTGTCCAAATTGCAACATAATACTGACCTACCATGCAAGGTCTTTGAAAAGCAAAGGTAGGAATCATGTGCCCAGTTTTGGGTTCAAGAATGAAGGCACAGTGAACTGAAAACAGCAGGTTATTTGACACAGTGCCAGTCCAGACGTTACCACATCTGATCAATCAGGCACTAAAACATCTATAGCAGTTTGGGAAAACCTGCTTAACATTCCCAGGGGACTACGCTAGGTGAATTTTGAGATCTATGATTCTGTATTTCACGATGAAGTTTGGGGGGGTGGCAGAAAATCAAGTACGCTGCCTTGAGTTCATTTTCATTTATAAAGTCAGTCCTCCACATTTGCCAGTCTGACTTTCACAGATTTGATTATTTGTGAGTTTCTTCAACCCCTGCCTCCCACCTCAGGTGCTTTCTTTCTAGGAGAACCTTCCCTCTTAGTGGCTCCAACCAGGCCGTGCAGCTCTTTAAAAACCTACCTCTGGTCCTCTTCCTCCTCCACCAGCCACCACCTGGCCAGCTCAGGATGGCTCACCGCTCAATTTCTCAGCACCACAAATGCTCTCCTGATGCCTCCTCACACCCAAGGGTGAGAGAGAGGAAGCATAGGGCTACCACAGTGACCCAACCTCCCTTCCCTCTCCTTTCCCTGACTTTGTTTGGACCCTGGGTGTCTGTTCTCCCCACCATGTCTTGGCCCCCTTCTCACAGACACACACATATTGATATTTGTGATTTTTCCACTTTTGCAAAGGTCCTGCACCCCAGCCCTAGCAAAAGTGGAGGGCCAACTGTATAAATGCATCTAAAAAAATAAAACTAAACATCCTATATAGTTTAAGTGAACTTGTTTTCCAAGTGTGGATCCTAATCCAACATCCATACACAAAACAGAGGTATCAGTAAGCTTGGGGAGATAGCGGAAATATCCCTAAGGAGGAGGGAGCCATTTCACAGATGGAGTGGGCATTTCCCCTTACCAGCAGTCTCCACCAACATCATACTAACAGAATACTAACTGTAGTGTGTGTCTAACTGTTTGTGTGTGTGTGTACCTGTGCAACAGAGAGAGAGGCAGGGAGGGAGGGAGAGAGAGACAGAGAGAGGGAAATGGTGAGGAAAGAGCTGAAAGCCAACAGGGAAGAAGAATGGAATGGAGTTTTCTGGAAAAGGGCACAACCTGCTGGAAACTCTGAACAGCAGCCTGGCTGCACCCTTTTGTCGGAAGTCACATTTTGCCTTAAACAAACTTCCAATCAATACCCAAAAAACAGTTTTTTATTGGAGTCAAACATGCTGGATTATTCTTACCCAGTTCCTTTAGCTTCTGCACATTGAGCCTGCCGGCTCGTGGCTTCTCTTCTACCAAAAATCCAAAGGAAGGTATGCGGTGAAATAATCTGAATGCCTTAATGGCAAACTGCTCATTGTCTACTAAGGGGTATGAGTCTTCTGTAGGATCTAGGTAAATAGTTTTCCCTTGAATCTCTTTCGACAAAGCTTCGTCTCTATCCACAAATGACAGCTCCTTCCGTTCTTCTGCCGGGCACTGATCTGCCGTGGGCACCAGTTCATGAACAATATAAGGGATGGCAAGTTGTGAGTGAGACAGCTCCATAGTTCTCCAGAGGAAGCTCCTCAGCCCAAGTGGCCCATAAATATCAACCGGAAGTTTGTTTACGGCAGGACCGCTCTGGAGGCTGATTGTACAGAGAAGACCAGGAAGACCAAAGAAATGGTCTCCATGAAGGTGAGTTATAAAGATTTTGGTAATTCTTCCTAAGAACAAAAAAAAAAACCCCAAAAAACAGTGATTCAAGTGAGGTCAAACTGAGAGATTTCAGGATACACACGATAAAGACAGTACATGAGGAAAATGTAAGCTTGGAGAGAAAAGGTTATACTGGCCAAGAAACAATAACTCCAAAAATCTGTGGCAGGCCATTAAAGGCATTTGAACGAAGTAATTTATAGATCTCTCAGGCCAGTTTCTATCCCAAACTGGATATAACAGATTCAACAATTTAGCTGCTGCAGAACATAATTGTGCTTCCGTCTCCACTCCAAAATCCCAAACCTTGAAAAAGTGATAAATCAGATTTGAAACAGATGTGATTTGGGAGCTTCACGAAGTGACTTCCCAAATTTACTCAACTTTAAAGCACCTTCTGTTTCTGAATGAAGCAATAGCATGGGACGTGGTGCAATCTACATTGCACTTCTAACTGTTCTGAGGCAGAGGTGGGAATCATTTTATGTTGTCGGACTGCAACTCCCAGTAGTTCTAACCAAACATAGCCAATGGAGGGGGATGATGGGAGTTCTACTTCAGCCAGATCTGGTGGGCCACATTATCCCCCCCCCCCCACTCCAGGCCTGTAGAGGAAAAAGAAATACAGATATGGGTGGGAGAAAGAGATTTCAATCTGGAAAATGGTGTGAAGGAAAGAGAGACCTTTCACTTCCTCAGTATCACAGGGTCATTTCCTGTTGCTTTTTAAAGCCTTTCCTGAGCCTAAAAGATCCCAAAGGCTCAAAAACGTGGCAGAATTACCACTACACGCTCTAGAGGGCATGTGGGGAGCAATTTTGACTCTCTGGGAGGGTTCTCTGAGTCACATCTTCCCCAAAGGCCACACTTTGCCCACCTTGGCTCTAAAGCTCTTATCCCAGGGCCTATTCAGGGGTCCTTACATTCACAGAGCAACTCAAAAATTAAAACATCAGTGTTTACATCTTCTGCAAGAAGTTAACGACTTGGGGATATGATGTAACAGAGCAGCTGACAAATCTCGTCAAGCCCACTGACCATTACCCCTTCCTATTGGTTCATGTGAACCAACGACACTGAAAGGCATAGCCTTCAGGATATCACAAGAGATTATGAAGCTCTAGGTGGTAAAAGAACGGGCAGAAGTAATCTCAGAAACACTGGCGATAATGTTTGAAAATTCCTGGAGGACAGGAGAAGTCCCAACAGACTGAAGGAGAGCAAATGTTGTCCCCATCTTCAGAAAGGGAAAAAAAAGAGGACCCAAATAACTACCACCCAGTCAGCCTGTTATTTCTACTAGGAAAGATTCTAGAGCAGATCATCAAACAGACAGTTTGTAAGCACTTAAAAAGGAATGCCATAGCACTAAAAATCAGCATGGGTTTCTCAAAAACAAGTCACACCAGACTAATCTTATCTTGAGTTAAAAGCTTGGTAGATGAAGGGAACGCTGTGGATGTAGCATATCTTGATTTCACTAATGCCTCTGACAATGTCCCCCATGATAC
Organism: Cyclura pinguis; assembly: GCA_030412105.1. Taxonomy (NCBI): domain Eukaryota; kingdom Metazoa; phylum Chordata; class Lepidosauria; order Squamata; family Iguanidae; genus Cyclura; species Cyclura pinguis. The sequence goes on from CM059600.1 coordinate 340,428,533, forward strand.
TCTTGCGAACAAGCTAGTAAAATCAGGGCTACATGATGCTACTATGAGGTGGATTTGTAACTGGCCGACAGACCAAACCCAAAGGGTGTTCATCAATGGCTCCTCTTCATCCTGGAGAGAAATGATTGGGGGTAGGGGGCAAAGGATTCCATGCTGGGCCCAATGTAATTCAATATCTTTATCAATAATTTGGATCATGGAACAGAGGTCATACATATTAAATTTGCCAATGATATCAAATTAAGAGGGATAGCTAATACCCCAGAGGACAGGATCAGACTTCAGAATGAGCTCAACAGTTTAGGGAGCTGGGCCCAAATTAACAAAATGAATGTCAGCAGGGGGAAATGTAAGGTACTACACTAAGGAAAAAAAATATGAAGGGCACAGATATAGGATGGGTGACGCTTGGCTTGACCACAGTACATGTGTAAAGGATGTAGGAGTCCTAGTAGGCCACGAGCTGAACATGCGTCAACATGTGATGCAGCAGCTAAAAAACCCAATGTGATTCTAGACTGCATCAATAGGAGTATAGTGTCTAGACTGAGAGAAGTAGTAGCACCACTCTATTCTGCTTTGGTCAGATCTCACCTGGAATACTATGTCCAGTTCTGGGCACCACAATTTGAGAAAGATATTGACAAGCTGGAATGTGTCCAGAGAAGGGTGATCAAAATGGTAAAAGGCCTGGAAAATATGCCCTATGAGGAATGCCTTAGGGAGTTGAGATGCTTACCATTGAGGAGGGAAGTTTAAGAGGTGATACAACAACCACCTTCAAAAACTGGAAGAGATTTCATATGGAAAATGGGGCAAGCTTGTTTTCTGCTGCTAGGATATGGAGCAGTGGCTCCAAACTACAGAAAAGAGATTCCACCTAAATAATATTAGTTTTGTATGGTAAATACATGTTCCCTCTTTGTGTTTCTAAGAATGGCGTAAGCATTTCCAGATCCTGGGAGTTATTTTTAGTTTACAACTGCTAGAATTCCTCCAGCCAAGCAGCCATGCTGTCTGAGAGATTCCAGGAGTTGTAATCCAAAAACCCCTCAACTTTCCTCTGTGGCGCGCATTTTAAGCAAGCAAACAGCATCCTTTTCTACCTACTGCTACCAGGAGTTGTTCTTGGGATTTCGTTGGAAGCATGCCATTTTTACAATGCCACAGGTCTTCAAGAAACACCAATTCCCACCAGTAGGTAGAAAACAGAACAGAAAAATATGAACATCCAGAACTGACCTGCTTTCAGATTACTTTTCATGAACTGGGTCTGCGTCCCTTCACCGCAATCAAACAGCCAGCATTCTCCCTCAAAACGAACTACGGTAGCTGAGGCACCTCTGGTTGGAGATGGATATGCAGCACCAGTCCCCAGGAAAGTTACATCCATCGCCATTTTATTCAGAGGTAGTACAGCACCTGAAGGAGACAAGAAAACATGCAAATTTTATCTATTTTTCCTTTGCAGGCCATACTGTCAAGCATTTTTCCATAAAGAAAGAAAGAAATCAAGCAAGCAAGCTATGAGATCTCAAAAGGCACTGAGAATGCCGCAATCCTACACGCACTTACTAGAAAGTAAGATCCATTGAGCTCAGTGGGATTTATTCCCTAATAACCATGCAAATTATTTCCCTGAATAACAGTCATTGGTTCACTTCACAGCTGCCACCTTGGGCAAAAGGCAGGATATTAATTAATTAATTAATTGAGATTTCTTTCACACAATACAGTTATAACATTTTGATACTGTGTTCATTGCCAAATGTGTATCCTACGGAATCCTGGGGTTTGTAGTTTGGTGCACTAGAGCTCTTCGGCAGAGACTTCTAAATCCCTCATGAAATTATTAATCAGAGGATGGACCCACGGTAGTTCAAGTGGTATCAAAGTAGTTTAACTTGTGATGTCAAAAACACTGGAAAACCAGGACAAGTTTGAGCTGCAGTTTAAACAAGCCCAAACGACAACTTCCCCTAGAGTCCCATAAGCAGGCGAAGTTTTAGATGCATTGTGAAGATGGACACACACTTGTCTCTTTGTATGCATGTGTGTATAATGTACTTGTTCTCTGTAAAGCATCATGCCCACCAATGGTGCTACATAAATGAATAAATGAATGAATGTCAGTAAATTGTTTTTCAACACAAGTTGACAGCACAATCGGCAAGGGATTTCATTTCTGAAAATCAATAAGAGAGAGAGAGGGAGGAAGCACAGTGCCTTGAAAGTTCTCTTCCATAAGAAAACATGCCTAGTGAATGCATGAAATAAAATGAGAGTGTACTACTTGAAATGGTAACGGGGGAACCACACTGAGCTAGACCCAAATTTGGGCATGCCTATAAAAGAGCCATTTAAATCAGTGGGCCAGCCATGTTATTCTGGCAGCTGAAACAGAAAAGCCAACAAAGACATTGCTACCACCAGTAATCGTGCAGCAATAATTCAAAAAGAAATTGCTCTCCTTCTGGGACACCTGAGATTAACCATCTGATCCAAATTGCTACCTCTCCTAATGGTAGGGCTGGCTATGACCACTCCTTTCATGATATCCATTCACGGCAAAGTCATAACATTTTTTCCTGGACTATAGCATTTCAGGCTGCGAGGCATTAGTGCAGGTTCCAGATTTTGGGATGCGGGATAAGATCTTAGATACAGAAGATTAGTATGTCAGGCAGAAGGGTTCTCTTAGCTTTCTCTCTGAAGTCCTTTCCTCTCCATGTGTAGCTAATTCATCTCTCTCTCTCTCTCTCTCTCTCTCTCACTCACACACACACACACAGACTTTAGGATCCATTCTGACATCCCACCTCTCTTCCTGCAGCACGAAGTGGTACAGTCCAGGAGGCCTCTAACACCTTAAATTCTCTTGGGAACACATTGAAATTCAGAGCAATTCTTACAGTTTGTAAACCTTACCTTTTGGGGACAACCAGAATATCCCTCAACTAACACTCATGACAGGTAGGGGATTCTGGGAGCTGCAGTCCAAGAGTGACTGGGGCTGGCACTCTCCAGCTTTGTTTCGCTGTACCTCCCCCCATCCTCAGCTAGATCCAAACCCACCACCTTAGGGATGCCCTTCATAGCCACTCCTGTTGGGACTGGAGGGGATGATGGGTGTTGTACTCCGCCTGAAGGACTACAAAGCCATTTCCGCACTATACTGTTGTAGTGCTATTCTTCCACTTTCAACCTCCTACGGAATCCTGGGGTTTGCAGTTTAGGGAGGGGCGTTTAGAATCCTCAGCCAGAGAGTTCTTTGGCCTCAGTAAACTATAAACCCCAGAATTCCCACAGGATGTTGAAAGTGGAATAATAACACTTTAACAGCGTGGTGCAGAAACGGCCCAAGTCTGAAGGGTTTCGGGTTGAGGAAAGTCTGCTTTTAGCATGTGCCTTTTTCTACGCACCTCTGCCGCCAGAAATCTTCCTTTTAGGTTCACATCTCGGCTACCAAAATATAAAGATTTTTCTTTCAAAGAGGAGAGTTTTCTGAGGCTGAAGCTTCCTTCCTTCGAAGCGGACTGACGGATCTTGATTTGTCTGCTGCATCCGAAATGAATCACCCACGCAAAGGACTAAAACCGAGTTCCTTCCTCGTTGCAAACTCTGGGGCGCCTCTGCTTTGCACGGTGAGCATTCACTCCGGCACCTTCAGGAACTGCGCAGCGCGGCCTTTAAGGAAAAAAGAGGAAGCGGGGCGACCAACAGGTTCCGGGGCTGAACCTTCCGGGAGGAGGAGCGACTCCAAAAGATCGGTCGTAGCCAGGTAGCAGCGGCGGTGGCCTAGGGCCATTTCCGCACTGGACTGTCATAGCGCTATTACTCCACTTTCAACATCCTATGGAATCCTGGGGTTTGCAGTTTAGAGAGGGGCCCGTCGGCTCCCCCCTAAACTGCAAACCCCAGGATTCCATAGGATGTTGAAAGTGGAGTAATAGCGCTATAACAGTCCAGTGCGGAAATGGCAAGTGACTAGAAACGGCGCGCGGTGGGAGAATTAAGGATAGTTACCAGCTTTTTCTCCCTAGCAGTGCTGCTGTGTCTCTTTGCAATCAGGCAGAAAATCAACCGGTGCATCTGTGCCTAAGGTGAAACTGTGCTCTGGGTGGCATTATACACAGTTAGAAATCTAACTCGCAGGGGCGGAAATTCAGCAGACACAACCTAGTCTGGGGAGGTGTATTGCTAGGAGGATACTGGTGAGTATACTGTACCTGCTGAATTTCTGCCTGTGCGACGGTGAAAACAAGAGGAGCGTCTCTTCTCGTTGTGGCGTGCAAGAGGACGAAGAGGAGAAGCTTCGGGTCATTATGCCCCTTTTTTCCCCCCTTGCAACCCTTGTGTTTTTAACAGCCGCACGACAGGCAGAAAATCAACTGGTGTAGCCTTTGCTTGGACGGACGAGGAAAAAAGCCTGCACTGAGATTTGATTCTGCCGTAGGGAACAGAAGTTCACGCATCACCCCCCAGCCCGCATCTTTGGTATTAGCAAGAAAAATAAGGGGGAAAAGATGGTAATGAAGGAGACTCAGGGTGGGGAGAGTTGCCAATTTTTTTTCCAATCAAGGTTCCTTTACCTCTTAACAGCTAACCAGGAGACCATGAAGATGTTATCTAATATATAAAAGTCAAAGTTGTTTGTCTGTGTCAGGCGAAGACCTCATATGATTGGCTGCCTAAAAACCTTCTATGGAATCCTGGGGTTTGCACTTTAGGGAGGGGCCTTTGGAATTCTCAGCCAAAGCACTCTTGAAGAGGCCAGTTGCTATGGAGGTGAGGCCTAGCAGCAAGGAGGAGGGCAGTGTATTCCCTCAGGAATCCAACCTGCGTACGTTAAATAACTCTGAATACAGATTGGATTGGGGAATACGGGGAAAAGTGACAGGTACTGGACAAGACAGTTTGGGGAATTAGAGACACAGGATCTCTCAAATCTTTCTAACAAGTATTACCTGAGAAAATAAAATCCCGGACAATGTCGGATATATGCGCTAGATTCCAAGATGGAAAGTACAGGTGTTTCCCGGTCAAAGGAACAGCCTGACTGAAGAGGATCCAGACGGAAGCAACGCATGCCGCGCAGAAAGGTAGACTTTTGAGTGCTTACTCCTTTCTTCCTTAGGGTACAGGCGACTTTTTGCAAGACGAAACTCTGTTCCAGGAATCCAAAGTGCTACTTCAGTGGTATATTAAAAGCCCTACCGTACCACACGGAGCACCCACTTTATCTAATTTGAGAAACTAAACAGAGTTGAGCCTTCAGTTCAGGGTACCTTGCTTTAAGAGAGCCAGAGGGGTGTAGTGGTTTGAGCATCAAGACGATGTCTCTGGGAACCAGGTTTCGATTCCCTGCTCGGCCGTGGAAACCCACTGAGTGACCTTGGGTGGGTCGCACACTCGCCGCCCCCAGAAAACCCCATGATAGCAGTGCTGCTACTAGCAGTGCTGCTGTGTCTCTTTGCAATCAGGCAGAAAATCAACCGGTGCATCTTAGGTGCATGCCTTAGGGGTGAGAAAAGCCAGAAACCCCTTGAAGGCACACAACAACTACCGGCACCACCTCACTTTAAGGCGTTTCACTTTAGAACTCTCTGCTGAAATGGCACTTTTCCGTTAGAGAGCACAGCACCATTTTGTTATCCACACTCAGTCTACCGTATTTGTGCGCTTTGGGTCTCAGTGACTTACTCTTTTTACATTTGTTTTCACTTTGGCATCTTTTTTTTAGGCCCGGTGCTGTCGTGCACTTAATAAATGATCGTGTATGCATGTTTTTAGGCTTTTATATGCGCTGGCAAGTCGGGGGTGAGGAAAGGCTGTGGTTCACTTTAGGCCAATATTTGCTTTACAACAGTGTTGTGGAACCTAACCTGGCATACGAGCAAAGTATACCCGTATTTGGATGGGGGACCATCTGTAGACCAGGAATCTGCAGGTAGGACTGGACATGACTTCTGCCTGAAACCCGGGCTAGTTGCTGCTGCCAGTCAGAATGGGCTATCGCGGCCTTCACAGACCAATAATCCGGCACACTGCAAGGCAGCTTCACACGTTCCTGTGTACAGTGCGCACGCTGGACAACACGTAGTTGGTTGCCATTTCACACTGAACAGGAAAGTATTTGCTGTGCCCACCAAACAGCCGATTGGGGTAGAAGAATGTAGAATGGGTATGCTGCTTTTTAATGTGTAATATGTGTTTAAACTGTTCTTACGTTGGCCATTTCCGCACTAGCGTGTTATAGCACTATTATTCCGCTTTCGACATCCTATGGAATCCTGGGGTTTGCAGTTTAGGGAGGGGCCGGCCGGCCCCTCCCTAAACTGCAAACCCCAGGATTCCATAGGATGTCGAAAGCGGAATAATAGCGCTATAACAGGCTAGTGCAGAAATGGCTATTATTTTAATCAGATTGTTTAATTCAACTTTAACACCACGTATCATTTTAGCTATTTTGTTCTCACTTATATTGTAAGTTGCTTTGGGTCTCATATTGGGGGAAAGGTGGGATATAAACCAAATAAATGAATCAGCCGTTAGTGTATTTGTGATGAGGTATCTCTGGGGAAAGGTTTTGTTGCCGTAGGTTTCAAACCTGAAGTGATCTAACCACTACTCGAAATATTTCTCTTCAAAGTCCAGCAGGGGTGTTCCGTAAGTTTTTGCTGTTACCTGCCATCGAGCTGATTTTGACTTACGGTGACCCTGCAGATGACAGACTTCCAGACCACCCTGTCACCCACCCTGCTCAGGTCTTGCAGATTCAGGGAAGTGTCTTCCTCGATTTGAGTCTGTTCGTAAGATGGTCTTCCTTTCCTACTGCCTTCTATGTTACCAAACATTATTGTCTTTTCTAGCGAGTCATGTCTTCTCGCAATATGGCCAAAGTACAGCAGCCTCCGTTTAGTTGGCCCTCCACATTTCACAGGTTTGCCTTTCACAGATTTGATTATTTGAGTTTTTCCAACCCCTGCCCGCCCCCCACCTGATGAGAGAAATGAAATCTATTTTAGCTTCTGCACTGGGTATATGGTATTAATAACATGTATTAGAAGCACATGTATTAGCTTATACGTATAACACATATTTTAGATATATGTAATACACTAAGTCTAAGAAAACAGCCTCCTAAAATTGGCAGTGGAACAAAAGAGGGTCTCCAAGACCTTGGATCTGTAGGGTGGCAGGTGTGTTTCAGGTAACCACGCACCAGACAGGAAAAGGCTGTCTGTCTTGGCCTTGGATCTCCAGGTGTAGAACCACACTGATAAGATAGTCTGAGTGACCGGACAAGGCCGTCTGTAAGGAGCAAACTGCTTGATAAGGAACACAAGAAAGAAGGCTGGCATCGTTTAGGAAAGGGGCGGTTAGAAACTGTTAGGGGCATTTTGAAACTGCTAATGAGAATTAAGGCTACACACGGGAAATGCATGATCAGTGCGCGATCACTCATACTGTAAATATGGGGAAAGGGAAATGTAACTTCTTAGGCGATCCTGACAGGCTGTAACCTTTGGGATCCTATCCAATGGGATCCCAGGGGAGGGAAAACCTGCCACGGGGACAGGGGATAAAACGTGAGGTACACAATAGTGCGGTGTGTCCTCCTCTCTGGGGAGCACCCGCTTCTGCAGAAACGTACTTTTAAATAAATACCGTATTAATGCTTCAGCCGATCCTGTGCTAAATTGTTTTATGAGTCTTTTCAGCTATTTCTTACACCTCAGGCACCTCTTTTCTGGGGGAACTTTCCCTCCCAGTGGCTCCGATCAGGCCGTGCAGCGCTTTAAAAACCCACTTCTGGTCCTTCTTCTCCACCAGCTGCTGCCTCGCCAGCTAAGGTTGGCTCACAGCCCAGTTTCTCAGCACTACAAACCCCTCTCCCAATGCCCAAGGAAGGAGATGGGCGAGAGAAAGGAAGTGTCGGGCCACCGTGCAGACTCGTCCCCCTTCCCTCTCCTTTCCCTGACCTGTTTTGGATCCTGGGTACTTGCTCTTCCCCAAACGCCTCAGTTCCCTTCCCTTCAACACACACATATTTTGATATTTGTGAATTTTCCACTTTGCTAGGGTCCTACGCCCTTGACACTAGGGAACGTGGAGGGCCAACTGTAGTCGTCTTGGCTTTTAGGGGAGAGTTCAGGCTTGATTTGCTCTAGGACTCCATTCATTTGTCTTTTAGCAGTCCAGGATATCTGTGAAACTCCTCTCCAGCACCACGTATCAAATGAGCTGATTAAAAGGAAGATGTTCAGTACAGGGGCTGGATTTTAAATGACCAGAAATCAGTTCCCTCTACCTCAAGGAAAAGAGGCCCAGGTCTATGCCAAATTCAACTCTTTCTTTTCCTTGCACAGAAGTAGTTGTGTTTCAATTCAAAACTCTTTAAATATTTGAAGGGATGCCATGTAGAGGAGGGAGAGGGCTTGTTTTCTGCCGCTCCAGAGACCAGGACAAGGAGCAATGGATTCAAGCTGCAGGAAAGGAGATTCCACCTGAACCTCGGGAAGAACTTCCTGACAGTCAGGGCTGTCCGGCAGTGGAATCTGCTGCCTCGGAGTGTAGTGGAGTCTCCTTCCTTGGAGGTTTTTAAGTAGAGGCTGGATGGCCATCTGTCGGGAGTGCTTTGAGGGTGTTCCTGCATGGTAAGGGGTCGGACTGGATGGCCCGTGTGGTCTCTTCCAACTCTACATTTCTATGATTCTATGATTCTTCCTCAACTATCTCAGCCTCACATTCCTTTTCCTTCCAAATATCCTATTGTTTATTTCTTCTTGTTTGCATTTGCATATTTTAGATTTTAAACTTCCTTAAGTTGTTGAAAAGGATTTTCGCAGAGGTTTAAGTGCCATTGTATCACTTTTGCTCTTTGAATTGTTCAATTTAGCTCCCAGAGAGATGTGTTTCCTCTCATCTCCCCGGACCACCATCCACCACCACTTCCATACCTTATTTGCAGTTTACAGCTTCCATCCACCAAACATACACCTAAGCTAACCTACATTGTTGCTATAAAATTGCTAAAATAGTACAGTATTGTTTGCTTTAGTGCCAGATTGCTCAGTTTCAGCTGGACATCTAGACTGACATGTTGCTAAATAAACTGTTGCCCTCAATTCATTAACACCTTTTCTTGAGCCCAAAAGGGGAGGGGAGAGGTTTCCCCATGCTAATAATAGCCCTTTATAATAAAAGAGGAAAATCATTGCAGGGACTAGCTTATATTTACATTCAAAAGAGCTCTTCTATTTTCCCTCTAGGACAATAATTCTTAAAACATGTTATCATCTTGGGCAAGAGATGGAAATGATAGGGTCTTCCAGACATTGTTGGACATCAGTCCTAGCAAGCAAAACCCATGGGGAGGTAATGCTGGAGACTGCAGTTCAACATCTGGAGGGCCCAATTCCCACCTCTGCCTTAGATGTCCAATGCACATTTATATTTATGTTGGGCCCTCTGCATGATTCTCTATAGGAGATGGGAAGCAGCAGCAGCAGAGCAGATTGAGAACTAAGAAAGTCACACATTGACACATGAAAAAGCATGGCAGTGGATATGAGGCAAGGGAAAGCATTGCCTAACAAGTAAAACTTTCCCCAACCACGTGGTCTTCAGATGTGTTGGACTACAGCTCCTATCTTCCCCTTGCCAGCACCAATGTGGGAAAGGCTGGCCTTGCTGTTGTTGTGTGCCTTCAAGTTGTTTCCAACTTATAGCAACCCTAAGATGAACCTGTCATGGGGTTTTCTGGGACAGAATGTGTGTGATAACCCAGTGGGTTTCCATGGGTGAGCGGGGAATTGAATCCTGGTCTCCAGGGTCATAGTCCAATGCTCAAACCACTACACCAGCTCTCAGGCTGGCCTAGTGAATAACAACTATTATTATTAATTTTATTTATTAAAATATATATATATCCTGCTGTATTTCAGAGATCTCAGGGCAGCTTAGAAAAAGCATTAAAGCACTGCACAATTTAAAACAATAAAATTAAACAAACTAAAATTCTATTAAACTGCAATAATAATTTAAAAGATTTATTCTTTTAAAAATTATGTATATTGTATTTGGGATGAGTTAATGAGGCCCAAATGCTTTGACAAATAACTGGGTTTTAACTTAGCACCTACATGATGTGAGTGTTGGCACCAGCTGGGCCTCCAACAGGAGGCCATTCCATAACTGGGGCGCCACAGCTGAGAAGGCTCTCTCCCATGTTCCATCACAGTGTATTGACCTCACTGGCAGAACACGGAAGAGCCGCTTGACCCAGCAGATCTGTATGTATCAACAGCCTGTGCAGTTCTTTTAAGACTAGCATGATATGGCACTCCAGTCAGAAGCTGACTGCTACATTTTGCCCTCACTGCAGCTCCCAAAATCTTCTTCAAGGGCAGCCCCACACAGAGCACATTACAGTACTCTAACCAGGAGGTTACCTGTGTGTGGACTACTGTGGCTAGGGTGTCTGTCCAAGAAAGACTGTAGCTGATGCGTTCTCAAAGCTCATACAAAGCACTCCATCTCACAGAGTCCACTTGGACCTCTAGTGGCAAGGATGGATTTAGAATTACTCCCAAACTACATATCTGGTCCTTCAGGGAGAGGACAACTCCATCCAGGACAGGCTGTTTACTCAATTCCTGGACCTGAGAACCACCAATCCACAGAGCCTCCGTCTTATTAGGATTCAGTTTCAGTGTACGGGGCTGCCATCCAGCATCTGCACAGTCCCAGCTGACTCTGAAGACAAGGAGAAACAAGGAGAAGCCAATGAGCTTCAAGGCCAAGCTGGGTCTCTGCAGTACCAGCCCAACACTGTAACCACTAGCCCACAGGGGCTCTCTTAACTGGCAGCCAAAGAAAGTACATTGGTGAAAGGAAGGAAAATCAATACATTAATGGGGTGTGTAGAAGGCTTATCCAAAGGGGAATACGGTTGGCCCTCCACATGCACTAGGGTATAGGGGCTCAGGACCCCCACAAAAATGGAAAAGTTGCAAATATCAAAATTTGTAGGTATGTTTGTGGGAAGGGAGCTGAGGCATGGTGGGAAGAGTGGGCACCCGGGGTCCAAACCAGGTCAGGAAGAGGAGAGGGGAAAGGGGTGAGTTGGCTTGGTGGCCCTATACTTTCTCTCTCTTGCCCATCTGCTTCCTTGGGTGTGGAGGGCCATTAGGGGAAGGTTCATGGTTTTGAGAAATCAGGGTGCAAGCTGTCCTTAGCGGCCTAGGCAGCAGCTGATGGAGGAGGAGGAGGATCAGAGGGTTTTTTGTTTTTTAAAGGGCTTCAAAGCCTGATTGGAGCCACCAAGAGGGAAGGTTCCCCCAGAACAGAGGTGCTTGAGGTGGGGGCAGCAGTGGATGGAGAAACTTGCAAATAATCAAATCTGTGAATGTTAAACCTGTGAATTTGAAAGGCCTACTGTATCATAAAATTACACACACAACACAAGCAAAAGGAGAGCCTTTTACTATGAAAATAGAAGACCTAACACATCTCTCAGTACAGTTACAATATTACCAAAGGAGAAAAATAAACTCACATTTTAAAACACAGTGTTTAAGTTTTGTAATAAACCATATTCTGAAGGGGAAAAAAACCCTTACATCAGAAGGGGCTGTATTTGATTTGTTTTCACCTGCCCAAGCAGCATACATACAACCATACATAGCAATTAACAGAGGGTGTTTCTAGGCTGGGTCCTTGCCTTTCCATCTTTTTTGTGACTTTTTGGCCTACTAGAGATAGGTAGGTTTCCTCATTGCCCATCAAGAATCAACCATAGGAGGAAATAGAGAAGAGATGTTGCTTCCATTCTCTTGCATTGACTGTAAGGAAAGGATCCTTTCCCTTCTCTAGAACTTGAGGAAACTACAGCTCCCCAAATTCTTTAGGGTGGGAAATTCTGTGAGTTAAAAAATACATACCATGCTTTTGTCTGTATACAGAGTCCCATTCAGATTTTCCAACAGCATCAGTTGTGTGAACAGTTCCTTGTCTGATGCTGGATATGCAAGGAAGACTTACATAAAAATTAGAATTTCATATTCTCCACTCCTCCCCCAGCTTTGTTTTGTAACATGACATACAAATCAATTCCTAGCCTGGTTTTAAAAGTGCCCAGCATGTCTGTCTCATCAAACCACCATGCTCACTAAGAGCTATCTTTCTTCCTGGACTAAGCCTCAAAATGATCATTAAATAAAGGGCTTAAAAACTACTTACAGAATAAGTTAATGTTATTAACAAGAAAACAAATGAAAGACGAGGCTTGCGAGGGTGGGAAAGTGCAACAAATGAATACATGTCATAAGGCAAAAAAGGGGGAAATCCCATTATCAAATTAAAGCAATGTTGGGGAACACAGTTTTGTCTCCTACAGAAAGATACATTGAAAGGGACACATTATACACAAAACTATCTTTAACAACCATTTGCCAATATGGCAGAGGAACATACACTCAGCTCTTCATTCTACAAGTATATTTTCTGCCACTTCATAATCCTTTACATTGTACTAAAACTATATTTTTGGTTATTAGCTTGTCAAAGATCTTGTTATGATTCATGTGGGTGGAAGGAAGCCAAGGTCCACATTTATGGACTGAGAAGACTCCAGTGCACTCCTCCCCAATCCTATGTCCTCCAGACACCCTGGACTACAACATAAATCATCCCCAGCCAGCACAACAGGAGGGCACCAGGTTAGTGAAGGTCAAATTAGCACAATGCCAATCTAAAGCATCTAATTCTAGACAACTTTTCCTCCAGCCACTTCTCAGATGTTTACAATCTTATTCTGAGAATGTGTGATATGAAATCTGTTAAAAAATGTGTCCTTTTAGGTTCACATGGTTTAACTGCCTATACGCACAAATACATTTCTGCCCCTTCTGGCAAGCAGGGCAGCAACACGTGCAGTGAGTCTGAAGTGCCAAATATAAACCTTGCTATCTCATTGTCACTTCAACACAAATTGCAAAGCGGGAGGCTAAGAAAAATCTGTCTGCACTGCAAGCCAGCTTCTAAAATTTTGCTTAAAGCATTAGTTGTCATTACCCAACTGTTCTATGAAAAGACTCCCTCTATCAAACACAGAACAACTTCTCCACCTTCCCCAAATTCTCTCAATTTTAGTCCATACTCAACCTTCTGCAACTAACTAGATTCCAATTAAGCCTCTATATGAAATGCATTCTATCTGAGCTGTAGGTAAGGGGACTGCCCCGCTGCTCCTTGCCCAACAGTTGCCAAGTATTATCCTTGCACTGGCTTCTGCGTGGCATCAAGGTCTGTCTTAGGACTTGAAAAGGCCACATCATGCCATCCTGTATTTTAAGGGGCACCATGCACCTGGCAATATTTGCTACTAAAGAAGACACTGCCTTCTTTCAAGGGACTTGTTAAAACCCTTCTGTCCAAGCAGACATTTGTCGGAGGTAGTGGATGGATCTAATTGTGTAATAAAGGCCTCTCATTCTTGGAATATCTTACCCAGAGCTGGGTATTCTTTTTAGACTAAAACTTCCAAAATCCCTCATGCTGGCTGGGGAATTCTAGGAACTGTGGTTCAAAAGGGAATTTTTCAGTCTCTGATCTGACTTAACATTATTTTTTTGTTTCTATGTGAACAAGTTTTTTCAATTTGGTATTTGCTAAAATTTTTAGGGCTGAGATACACATTCTGTTATACATAAAAAAAGAACAAGCCTTTGAGCCCTTATTTTCAAGCCGCACTACACTTCTATAATTTCAAACTAGTGGCTATACAAATCTTCCTCCAGCCAATATGTTCTAACCTTTAAATATGGAGGTGGGGGACAAATTCTTTGAGAGTTTTTTTGTGATGCACTTTTAAGATTTATTACTCCAAAAGGGTCAACTGATATGCACTAACAGATTGCCAGAGATATCTGTCTCCTCTAAAAGGCCTAGTTGTCAACTGTTTTAAATGAAGAGTTTGTAGAATGAGGAATTCAAAATGCATTTTTAAACCCATGCTCCAAAACAAAGCTCTGAGATTTTGGTGGAAAGTGTTTCCAGTGAGCTGCAATCGACTTGCTCACATCACAGTATCAGAGACACTGAAGTGAGTATGTGGGAAAACATCCCCCCGTACTGACATGAATAGAAGAGAGATCAGGGGATGTGCTGGAGAGCCCTGGATTTGAGGTTAAGATGTATAATAGCCATGGAGAGCAAAAATTACTTGAAAAGGGAGATGGCAAAAAGAAAAAAAAACATAACTGCAGAGGTGTGTGAGTGGCAGTGGACGGAATAGGGAGAGATCAGTAAAGGACAGCTGGAAAACCAAAAATTAAACATGACCCTTGTAAAATTCATAGCCTTTATCAGCACAATTAAGTCACGTGAATTCTGGATATCTAAATCATGCTTCCCAGCAACCTTGGGGTTTTTCTCCCTACAGAAAAAGCACACTTTGTAAAATTCACAAGGAGTTGCGTGGGCAACTCAGCATATTTTTCTGCTTAGAAAACAGGAAGTCCCTAAGCAGAGTAAATCTGGCATTGCCCAATCCATGCCACAAAATTCAGAACATCAAGAAAATGGAAGCTCCCTTGAGGCCACAAAAAGAGCAACCAAGTTCATAAAGGAAGGGAGAAATGGGGTGGTCAGCTTATACATTCAGGAAAATTAAAGATTTCTTTTCCAGGAGTGTCCGCTTCATGCTGTTTGAATACTTCCCCTGTGCAAAATAAATCTCCCCAAGTAGAAAAGAACAGCAAGGCCAAGGGCTAACACCAACAATTCTCACTGACTTGCTAACTTTCTAGACTGAACAATTTATCTGCAGTGACACATACAAGTGTGGACTACCATTTCATCTGCAGGTCTGGAGTAGGATAGTCCAGAAAAGATTTAGCACTCAGTTCTTCTGGAAGCATAACTTAAATCTATAATGTGGGCAGACAAAGGGGGCCTCTCCAAAGCCACAATGCAGGCCTCCCATAACCCTGCAAAATTTTTAAAAAATTTAAAGAGAAAAGCCAGCCTCTCTGCTGCAGTCCCCTTTGGTGGGTTTTAGGGAGCAATTTCACAAGATTTACAGTCCTTCAAATTGTTTAGGCCACAGGGGCATTTTTTGCAAATGAGTCACTTCCTGGTTGGGAAAAAAGGGCCTGTTGTGGACATGAAAGAAGCCACGGAGACCACAAATCGGACATTACATTCTATAGCCCCTCTATGGGTACTGGGATGTTCTTGGTATTGGTTTATATTGCTAGGTGGAAGCAGGTGTGGCCCTTCCCAGTCTGGTGGAAGGGACGATATGCACTCCCCAGACCTAGAGCAGTTGCTCGCACCAGTTTATAATAACAGAATGCTACGAGAACATTATTTTCCTGCATGTGGCTCTGCTATCTTTGCAGTACAAGTTGTAAAAATAAATTTAAATAATCAAAAAAGTTTTTCTATTATTTCTGGACAATCATTTCCTTTGTGAGAATAGAGGTCATGAGAGGAAAATTCGACACCTTGAAGCAATGGTTATGGGGCCAGGTTAAATGGAAAATGGAACAGTTGCATCAAGTCTGAACACATCTTGATTTGGATTGTTTCCACAATGGTTCTGGAAAAGGGTTCCCTGCAGAATTTCAAATGCCACCTGAGAAGTGTGCCTTTTGGGCAAGTCAGCTTGTTTTCGGTGGGTAGGTTGCAGATGCTGGCCAGTCATACAAGTCTGGTAGAAAGGAGTCATACTCATAACTCCAGACCCTTGATCTTATATACTGGTTCTTGTCTGCAGGCTCAGGATAATGGAATGCCATATTGTTGGCATATAAAAATTCCATAACCTGGAGAGGAGAAAAAAAAATCAATCACTGGCTCTACACTAGCTTCCTCCAGATGTGTTGAACTATAACTACCATCACTCCCAGCCAGCATTCTCCATGCCCCCCCCCCACCATCTGAAGGCTGCTCTAACGTGATCCTTGGGTCTGTCTACTCCAACAGTGGATTTCCAGGAGTGACTAATCAAGTGATCTGAAAATTAACAAGGAGGCTTTGCCCCTGGCATCTGGTACCCAGAAGTTGTACTATTTTTGTACACGGAGGTGTCCATATAAAGATCACTGACATTTTTAAAATCTTTGCCCAAACAATTCCAGAGGACTGTGCTTACTGCATGTAAGCAGTTCCATTTAATGGAGCATTGGGATGTTCTACCCTTCCCCATGCTTCGGAAAAGTATTAGGACAAGCTCAACAGTCTTTCGGGCCATATTCTTCCCAACGTTTCTGAAGTCCACTGAAATGCAGACTTACTTTAACAGCGATGCTAATGGAAACTTCTCTGATGTTGGACAGTGCAGGATAAAGGCGCCCCTCAGCCAGCTCCTCCACACTTAGTTGTTCTGTCAAAGCCTTTTAATACAAGATGGTGGGAGGAAATGTTACCCAAGAGTAAACCTTAAGGACACTAGGCTGCACCCTTCAGATGAATCAGGGCAGCAGTTTTTTAAAAAAATTAAAAATACGTACAACTTACCTGCATCCAACAGATCAAAAATCAGCCAAGGTCAACCCAAATTAATTCTTCACTAAACAGTGCTAATTTCATTAAAATCTTCCCACACTCTTATTTATCATTAAGAAATAAAATTCCCCCACTCATATCTGATTAATTTATGTTAACGTATAAATTAACCTTCACTTAATGTGTAAAGGAACACACTTAAATTGACGTTCATTAATGTAATTAATTATTATATTGGATAACACTACTGAACAACTAAATTGGCTGTGATAATTAGTGTAGTGTACTTGGTTTCTCTATGCTCCTGAGAAGCAAAAATAGCAAATAAAATAAGATGAGAAGCAGGCATAGGAAATAAAAATTCAACACTGGTATATCAATTTTAAAATATCAGGAACCCAGAAGACTGAATGCCTAATGGAATAAAAAGGGCTCAAGATGAAGTGAAAAACCGTTACAGAGGGGCCCTAGTAGACTTCCCCAATCAAGGAGCAGAACCACTTGGGTGTGACCACCCAGAAGGCTCTTGCCTGCATCTGAGGCAAACACAAACCTGTTGCTAGGATGTACAGCAGAGCTTCGCTGAAGATGTTAATGAAAAGATAGGGGGAAGCATGAAGTCTGGAAAGTAAGCCAAGGACAGCAACTTCTGGCAGACCAGATGTAGAATGGGCAACTTTTATATAACAACAGCTTTGTTCAAGTGTGACTTCAGCTACCCCTAACTGAAACAAATAATGGTCAAAAACAATGGGCACTGTAGTCCAATGTCACCTGGAGGGCTAGAACTTGCCTACCCCTGTCCAAAGCTATACAAAGAACTCTTCAAATGCTTTTGGACAATAGTTTCCGCAAGCGTCCAGCACCACGGGCCAGTGGTATGGCACTATTTTCAATTCAAAACATCTGGAGGATACCAGGTTTCCAAGTACTATTCCCAGTCCCAGCTCAGCTCATGACCAAGCACCTCTGTTCTGTCTGGATTTAACTTCAGTTCCCTTTCTTTCATCTAGTCCATGGACATGTGCAGATGTCATTCCCTCTAACATGCCCCGCAGACATCATAATTCTGTTCTCTAAGTACTTAAGAGTAGAATCGGGTATCACAAGAGTCTCAGAACAGCTGTTACTCCATGTTCTTCTTTCCTCTTCCAGGTAACATCTACTGGAGGAATGAGAGACATTTGGGCCCCCAGATGTTTCACCACTCCCATCAGATCCACCCAGCACAGCCAATTGGGAAATGTCAGTTAAACCATCCGGAGGGTCAAAGACTCCCCACTCCTGGTGGAACAGCACATGCGACACCATCATGCTTTTATTCACTTACTCCACACACTCAAACATGCACACATCCCTCGTTGGCTGTTGGAGGCGAAGGGCAGCAGAATATATGATGTCCTCCATTATACTATGATGTGGTATAGCTTAACAACTCCTGGACCAGCCAATTCTAATTGTTTATCATAAAGAAACACATCTAATTTAAAACCAAGTTGCCCACTCAGCCTATAAAGGCAAAATGAAAATGCAAGCCCATTTGGAACCTACACCTAGTCGTCCCACCCTGATACCCTTTTGTATCTGCGGAAATGGCAATACATTGTATTTCATCCACCAGACATCCCATTCTATCCACTTAAGATCACTCACCTTTGCAGCCTCCAAGAAGACTTTGTCACTAATGTGTCGAACACCACTGAGAACAACAGCAAGAGCAACACCTAAAATTACAATTTGTAAGTTATCTGGCAGAACCATTTTGACCTACTGATGTGTACGATACAAATAACAAGAAGAGTATGAGAAGGTACTTGGCAATTCAACAAACAACCAGAAGAATACAAAAAAAAACCTAGTTCAGCATCTTCCTTCTTAGAATGACTGGCCATATGCTTCTGAGAAGACCACAAGCAGTGTGTAAAGTCAATAGCTCTCTCCCAATCTTATTCCTCAGCAATTGGTGTCAAAAGGCGTACTGCCCCTGAAACCTGGAGGTTACTCACAGTGATCAGTAGCTGTTCATAAGCTCTCTGTGAATTTGTCTATATGTCCTCTTTAAAGCCAAAAAAGTCATGATTAAGGAATCTTTGTCCTTCTGAATTTTTGGACTACAACTCCCATATTCCATTACCATTGGCTTTGTTGGGTGGAGTTGATGGGAGTTGTAGACCAAAACATCCAGAGAGTCAAATGTTCCCTCCACCAAGCCAACGGTATGAAGAGAACAGCTGAAAAAAAGACTGAGGCCATTTCCGCACTAGACTGTTATAGTTCTGTTGTTCCACTTTCAACATCCTATGGAGTCCTCAAAGGCCTCTCCCTAAACTGCAAAGCCCAAGATTCCATAGGATGTTGAAAGTGGAATAATAGCACTATAACAGCCTAGTGCAGAAATGGCCTGAGACTCACCAAGACTGAGTGAAGCAAAAGAAAAGGCATGAACAGCCTTTAAAAAGTGGCATATATGTTTGATTTTTTAACATTGATTTTAACGTGTTTCTTTGAGAAAGCTTCATGTCAAGACACAGGAGGAATAAAAGAAAAACTGGGGAAATACATTGGTGCAAATGTAGTTTTGCTCAGGTATCCATACTCCTGATTGAAACCAAATGTTCATCCCCACATCACACAGGGCTATAGAAACATAAGAGTCCTTTTCATGCACACCTCTATCAGTTTCTTTTTAAAACTAAGAGGATTAACAAGGCATGCTTCTTCCTTATTTTGATACCTACATTCATTAAATTTATATCAAAGATAGGCAACTGCAGGGAGTCCAGGGGTCAATGCCCTCCTGCCCAGAAATCATTTTTGGCAGCCACATGGACTGCCAAAAATATCCCTGCCCAAAAATGCATAATAAACTGGTATTTTTTTTTAATGGGATGGGGGCTACAATCTATATTTAAAAGATTAATTGCTGCTCCTGTAGATTTCAAGGGGAGGCAATTCCCCCTTTTGTTCGCCAAAAAGACAGGCAACCTGGAAAGTCTCAAGCTGAGAGCCACAAGAACAGCCTTGAGGTCTGTGGTCTGCCCACTCTTGATTTAGATTAACAACCTTGAATTATAACTTCAACTTGGAGAAGAGTTTTGCAAAAGTTTCTCATCTCCACCACCTTCACAAATCACCTATTTGGCAGTTTACATGTGAGCTCAATTTTACAAATCTCACACTGCATCAGGAAAACAGAAGGGCACATTATAGGTCATACACTTAATGTTAGGTTTCTCATCTCTGTGTGTAATGATAATTTATACATTCAGAAGCTACACTCCCACTATTTCCTAATTTAAAAGAGGCCACATTCTTGGAAGCAGAGGCTGAATGACTCCATTTCTCTATAGAGAAAAATGGCAGACAGGTAAGCAGCATAGAGGTACCATTTGACCCTTGAAACACAAAATGTATGTTCTTCATATCATATGTTGTACTGCCTGTATTCACATTCCAAGGAGAATTCCAAGCCTGCACAACTTATAAATGATCAAACATGTCCTGTGCCATGTGTCGATATGACAAAGAGGCAGAACGTTTATTGGGAGACTGATCAGCCTCAATGGACAGTCAAATAAATGTCTATCTGTCTATCTATTAAAAAATATTTATATTTTGCCCTATATCTTACAATCTCAGGATGGACAGATGAATGGATAGCTATAAGGAGGGACATGATAAAATTGTACACAATGATGGTGGTGGGAGAACCAGAAACAAAACAAAAGGAAGTATTTCTTCACATTATGTTCAGTTGGATGCTGGAATTCATTTTTATACGATGTAGTGGTAGCTAATAACCCAGACAGCTTTAAAAGGTGATAGGAAACATTCATGATACTGATTCATGACATGATCATGACATCATTCATACTGATATCTACTAGCTATGACTGCTGTACATGACCTCCAGTCTCAGTGACAGTACAGCTCTAAATTCCAGTTGCTATTTGTTCATTTTAAGCCTAAATTTTTCTATCTCCTTATCTTAAAGCAATGCCTGGGTGGGGGGAAGCAAGAGACCTAGGCTTTACCTGGAAAGATGTAGGCATTGTTTCCCTGGCCTGGTTTGAAGGATCGCCCATCACTCAGCTTCACTGGCTCAAATGGACTGCCACTTGCGAACAGACAGCGCCCCTGGTAAGTGGAAAAAGAGGAAGTGATGATTCAGAAGCCAGTTCTGCAACTGCATTGTTTATGGCATTGCACAAAAAGACTCTTTGTTTTGAGAGTCCTTTGAGGACTAACATAATAGTTCATCTTTTCAACTGGTTTTAATTTCTTGATAGTTTAATCACTTGTTAAATGTACATCTTTTGTGATTTTTTAATCTTTTTTTAAAAAAAATCTGTTGTAAGCAATCTTGAGTCCCAAAATGGGAACAACAATAACAACAACATGATAATGTTGATAATATCAGCCTGCACGGGAGAACTAACTACCAGTGTTCTGCTGCAAGCCTAAATATGTGACTGTTTGCACACCAGACACTCCTTTTCCTGTTGCAAGAAGGGTTCAGATAAGGTCAGCACGACAAACTGTGTAAGAAAAGAAATTGTCTACCAGGCATACCTACTGAATATTTCCCCATAAGGCAGGACACCGTAGGCAATGGGGCCAAATCTAGCCTTCTGCATGTCCTGATATGGTCATGCTCCTTTTGCAGGTCACCACTGCTTGATGGTCCCCTGGCTTTTGTATTGGGTATTCCCCATTCTAAAAAGTTGAAATGTCCCTCTTTAAGCTTAGTAACTGGCTAAACCACACTTGGGGCAGGTAAGATCCTGTCTTATCATCCCCTCCAAATACAGTTAAAACCTCAGTGGAACCACCCAGAATATTATCACTGTGCAGCACCAGATCCTATCTGATATTGGAAGCTAAATATAGTCAGACAGACTGGTCAGCAACTGGAAGAGGGACCTCAAAGGAATTCCAGGTGCTGTAGAAAGAAAGGTAATGGAAAACCACCTCAAAGTATTCCTTCCCTAAGAAAACCCTGAAATTCATGCATTCCCCATAAGTTGACAGGCAACTTGAATACACACACTGGTCAATATACTCAACATGTAACATATAATTTTTATGTTGGTGGCACATTAAAAAAAAATTAACCCTAATCCCCTGATCCCCTGAATGGAGAAGGTACAGTCTGAGGAAGATTCTGCCATGCAATTTAGCCAGTCAGAAAAGTTCAGCTCTAACTGGCTCAACAGAAAAAGAGCCATGATGTTCTATATTTTAAAGAAATCTATAAGAACCAGTAGAGGCACCCAAGCATAAGAAGGATCTTGGTAAATAGGAAAAAGCAATTATTCGTTGCTTATCTTATCCCAAAGACTTCCTTGTTTTATGACTCTTACAGGTTGATCTGCCCTTACCCAAAATACATGAGACCAAAAGTGTTCTGTATTTCAGATTTTTTTCAGATTTTGGAACACAGAACCTTTTTAGAATAGCCTCATATCTCATTTGTTCACTACTTGTGTTGCACATGAAATGTGAGGCTGGAAAGAGTCCAAGAATCTGTGAAATGGTGATAATCCAAGCATAGTGTCCAGCACAAATTCACACCTCCTACCATTTCACAGATCCTTAGTCTCACTTTTTTTGTGCCAGCCCCCCATTTCTGTCTTCAAAGCAGCCACTGCGGCACTCCTGCTTGTTCGTCTCTTAGATCCTCACTTCTTGCTGCCAGTTGTCTGCTTCTGCCTTCAAGGCAGCGGCTGCAACACTCCTAAGATATGCAAGACAAATGAGCTACAGCCACCACCTCTAAGGCAGAAGCAGGCAGCTGGCAGCAAAAAGTTTCAATTTTTAGACTTCTGGATGAGGGAGGCTCAAACTATATTAGAATAATGTACTCTTCCAAACTCATCCTACCCTGGCTAATGAGCCACAGTAAAAGAGTTCCATTATTCAGGTAATTTTACGGATACGAGTGCAGCATGAGTATTCCAGAAATCAGTGTTTTGGGTAGCTCTAGTAAACAAGCCAAGCTGCACAGCCCAAAGGAGAGAATATTATGATGTTTAAAAATCTGTACTTGCCTCAGTTAATGTGTATGCCTCCTCAGCAGTGCATTCTGCTTTTGCAGTAGGGTTGCTCAGTGCAAATATGATTGGTCTCTGATTGATAGAACCCATTGTTTTGATCACGTCAGGAGTAAAGAGACGTCCAGCACCTGCAACCCCTAGAATTGGATGATATAAAGAAAACTCCTTAAAAACATAAAATAAAAGGAGCATACACTTTTAATAGGAGTATTAATTCAGCACAGAACAAATATCTTTGTGCTTGCAATGGCATCTAGCCTGCACATAAAGTGGCCCCCATGCAAACTTGCAGGGATGTTTCAGCCTTCCCTTCAAACAGAATTATTTGCCAAGTTCCTACTTGTGTTGTTGCTAACAGAATGCAGAAGCACCAAACACGTTGCATCAGAGACAGTACAAGTTTGCATGCATGGGATTCACAGGTGCAGCTGCAATAATAGCTGCCTTCAGATACTGCCTGGGGGCTTTCCCAAAGTATGTGTAGTCCACTGTTGGAAGCAAGGTGCCTAAGCAGATGAACCTTTAAACCAGTCCAGAAGAGCATTTCTTATCACTGACACATACAAGTCTTCCCTTTATTTTGCAAAAAGTCATCTCTGATCAAAACACTGTGAGAAGACCTTTCATACCACCTCAAACATGATGACAGTAGTACATGCAGCACTGTGTCATTAAAGCCTAGTTCACACATACATACCCCCCTTTATCAGAAAGTATCAACCCAGATTCAGGCAATATGAAACAGTTTACCTGCAGTTTTAAATTTATGCAATGGTCCACTCATCCATGCAAGTCATCACTTAACTCATGAATGTATGAAATAGTTCCAAGGGATGTAAATACACCAAGTGTTGTTAAACATGCATGTAGATCTACCTTTTGCTACAATGGGAAGAGTGTGAATAATGGTTTTGCTTTAATGGGGACTGGTGCTGTGCAGGATGCTCTATATGGCAACACACTCACTTCTGAGAGATTCCCAGTCCTACACCCAGCACTGTTGACCCTGCAGACAGGCATAAGCAAGTCACAACTCTCAAGGCTAATGCTCAGTCACCATTTGGTTGCTTCAAGAATCTACCACATGCACTTGATATTAAAAGCACTACCTGATCTTGCAGCATTTATAGAAGATTAACAAGCCGGTATACGAAGAGCCCCAAAGACTCACCAATTATGGCAGAAGGATGAAGTACATTCACTGCCTCCAAGAAGCTCTTTGGCACCTTGGCTGGGGCTGGGTGAGTATAGGCCTCTTGATTGAGATCCACAGTTTGTTCTCGACCCTAGAAATATTAAAAGAAAAAAATTTTGGTTGTTAAAAACAAAAAAAGGGGTAGGGAGAGGACTAGACCATGATCTTCCAAATTACTGTTGAACCTCACCTGAACCAATAAGCCGTATTTGTCAAACATCCATATTTTCTTATAAGCTTCTTCTGCTGAAAGACCACTTTCCATCATAGCCATGACTATGAGATTGGCAATCCCAAGGGCAGCCTGGCAGACCAAGGAAACATGGGAAAACATTCATTTGTAGAGCTATCAAGCTCAACCTTTTAATCAGTCAATCAAATGGCTTTTTAAAACTGAGCTCCAGGAAATAACTAGACTGCTTTTACAAGTATGCAAGTAATGAGGGATAAGTTTCCCTGAAAGATACTAATACCACCTGCAAAAGTAAATCACAGAGGAACCTGGGTTACACTGTGTAACTCTCTATGCATTCAGAGAAAACTGGTCAGCACTCCTGAAGAACCCAGTATGCATGCTACAATACTTACTAGAATCCCCTACAGCATACACAGGTTTGGGGTAATTTATGGTGAAGAAAGAACATAGAAATCACCTCACTAATCAAAATAAATTAAAGGAATTTTCAAACTCCCAAAATGATTATGAAATTTCTTTTAAAATTACTGAAGGAGGTGCAATAAGGTACCATTCTATAAGAAAGAAAGTCCACACAGCCTTCTTCCACTCTTCATTACAGTAAATACAGCAGCCTCAAAAACAAAGGCCAAGCTCCCATTTGAAGCTGGTAGAGTTCCATTAATACGCTTGCACTGAAGTTCAGGAGAGTGAAGGCAGCGGCACAAAAGAACTCTCCTAAGTCACTCTCACAGGTGATGAGCGGCCGTTTCAGTTGTGGGAGGGAGGGGCAGAACACCATCCAGACATTTACAAAACCACTGCATAAGGAGGGTACTGGATACCTCCTTACATAATGTGGCTACTGTTGCACTAGCAGAAACCCCTAGGAATATTTCAGCCAAAGTATGCCTTTAACTCATAATGCAATCCTACGCGTGTATTTTCAAAAGCGAGACTTTCCACGTTCAGTGGGGCTTGACAGAGGCATATCTAGGGTGTGGCAACTGGGGCTCCAGCCCCAGGAGCCAATGCCAAGGGTTGCAAAAAAGCAGAGCCCCCCACGCTCTCACCTAGGCCTGGTCCACTGCTGCCCCCTGCCCCCCCCCGGGGTCCTTCCTGGTCTGGTCTGAGGGGATGGCAGCAGTCGCAAAAGCCCTCCTGCCTGTCACTGCCCTCTGCCCCTGCCCACTCATTTGGGAGAAGATCCAGGCATCTGACAAAGAAGATATAAGTCTGCAAAAGCTTACACTACCAACTTCTTTCTCTCAGTCTTAAGGGTGCTACAAGATTCCTTTGCATGGGAGAAGACAGTCTTTCAGGTATCCTAGCTGCACAAACTATTGCCACTGTATACTGGGAGATCATAAAGTATTCCCGTTTTGTAACTGTGAGATAGAACTAGAGAGCTTCCCTCCTCTCTTGGATGCAAAACTCACCTCTCCTGCACCAAGGAACAAGATCTTGTGCTCTGAGATGGGTTTGCCAGTAACTTTCTGCGCCGCCAACAATCCAGCTAAGGCCACTGCAGCCGTTCCTGTGAGGAGAAACAAATCTCTCTAAGAAGGGCCGGAAAGACACACATACAGAAACAGCCAAACAGAATCAAATAGGATTCACCAGAATGTTGAAGGAGCCTAAAGGGAGCCATTTACCCTGGATATCATCATTGAAAGTGCAATATTTTTCTCTGTATTTCCTTAGGAAGCGGAAAGCGTTATGGTTGCCAAAGTCTTCAAACTGAATGAGGGTGTTTTGGCCATACCTGAAAATGTAGCAAAATAAGAAAAAAAAAGTGAACTGTTGCAGTGCAACAAAGGATCACTGGTTTTCAAAATATACTAATACTTTGCACATGCAGCACAACACAGATCCAAGAATGTGGGGGCAGAGGGGACTGAGCTCTCCCTAAGACTAGGGGTGCCTAAGACTAGATCCAGTAAAATTAGACCCCTAGAGACTCCTGTGCAGTTGAGCTTTCCCAGGAATTATCAATCAGAAGCTACTAAATGATCAAGCCCTAATAAACATTAAGGCAGTGATTGCTGTTGAGCCCTCCCTGGAATAACAATGAATAACAATGGTTGCCTGCAATCTGGCCTATGCACACTTACTTTGGTGTAAGGTACAATGAAAACATGGCGGGCACTTCAAATTACACATGGTGTTCGTAAAAGTCTTTCTAATTAAGGATATTTCCATGACGTGCATGTAAGCGCCTTCAACTCACTTGTCAATTTATGGTGACACTACGAATTTCAATGTTTTCTTAGGCAAGGAATACTCAGAGGTGGTTTGCCAGTTCTTTCCTTTGAAATATAGCTTACAGCACTTGGCATTCACTGGAAACCTCCCATCCAAGCACTAAACAGGGCTGACCCTACTTAGCTTCCAAGATCAGACAGCATCTGGTGCCTTTATTTGCCCTTCCTCTCCAAAGTACCTGCAAGTAGTCAAAATTAATAACAATTTGCCTACCAATCTTAACTTCCACCCACCCACACACCTAAAAACAGTTCTGGAGTCCCGGCAGCAGCACAGAAGAACTTTGAACAGTAGTTCCCTAATATAATGGAGAATGTCAACAACACTATCATTCATATATTACATAATAGAGGCTTGGAAATAGCCACTTGCTTGGTTGCCAATGCCAAGTAAAAAATTTCCTGAAGATCACCAGGTAAGAAAAATTCTGCAAGTCAGAAAAGCTGGCTCTTTTATGAACTTACCTATAAAGAGACAACTAGTCCATCTAGCCAAAGATGACCTTACTACAACTAAGGACCAGCCTCTTGAGCAGTCAAGACACCTTTCTTCAATTCTTTCCTTGTAAAATAGGGGTGGTAAGCTCCAGGGGTCTGAGACCAATGACAAAACCCCATGCTGGACCAAGAATTCTGGGTCTAAAAAGTGACTTTTCCTATCTCCACAAAGGAGCAATGGACTCTGCATTCTAATTAGTAAGGCCATTGATTTATTTCCGATGCAGGCACTTTGTTCTTTAATGCAAGAGACCACCACACCGGCCTGCCTTGTAAGACTCACAAAGAGATTGTGTGCAAAGCACCAGCACCATATGGAGTTTATGTGACCCTTTCCCTTAAGTATTATTATTATATTAGTCCAAGTGTTCAATCCACCAGAACTTTCCAGTGGCACATCATTTTTTGACTGACACAACTGCATATTTGGGAGGGGTACAACAGGACTGATTCAGAGTCTATACCTGCTTACAATGGCTTCCATGAACTCATCAATGAGGTCATCATAAAGCTGTGAGCGGTCTCGTTTCTGGTAGAGTCCCATGTAAAATGGATCTTGCAGAAGCGTCTAAGAGAAGTTACAAGATGAAAGAAAGCTGTTAGATCAAGCCATAAATCAACCTATTTTGTGCCATTCCCTGGGAATGTAGACAGCTGCAGAAGAAAATGAGTCACGTTACCTGAATTTAAAGCACTTATTAATCTGTTTGAAAATAATCTAACAATGCATCTGGGGAATGTACGGAAGAATAGGCATTTAAAAGAGAACATTTGCAGTGTTAACACCTCATTTGTGGTATAGCCTCCCTGAGAGCTCATCTGGTGCTTACGTTATGGTCTTGCGAGAGACATTTTTAAGAAATTTCTAAAGCCTATCTTTACCTGTGCACTTTTATCCTACTGTGAGTTATAACTTGGTCTTATATCCTCAAAGGTTTTACACTCCGCTACCAAGTTTATCTTGGTTTCACATTCTGCTCTTTAATCACTTTTGTACAATGTTGCACTATTATTGTACTTCATAATATCTTTAACAGACTGTATACCACCCAAAGAACTCTGGATAGTGGGCAGCTTAAAAGTGTATTCAGTCAGTCAGAAAAAATATTAAGGACTTGTCCATGCTGTGTTTGTATAAACTCCTACAGTTTAAAAATTTTGGCTTGTTTGGTCACCGAGCCAAACCTGGTGGTTGCCTATCCCTGCAGGTTTGCTTGGCTGAGACACTATAGGTACCACATCCAAACAGAGCATAAGAAAGTGTTTGCAGTTGTTGTATGTTTTCAACTCCTTTCCCATTTATGGTGACCCTAAGGCAACCCTATCACAGGGCTTTCTGAGGCTGAGAGCGTGTGACATGCCCAAGGTCACCCAGTGGGCTACCATGGCAAGTAGGGAATCAAACCCTGGTTTCCAGGGTCACAGCCCAATGCTCAAACCACTATACTATACCGGGTCTCAAGAAAGGCTTTACTTGCCCATTTTTGTTACCATGCTGCTAAGCCATGATAAATAGAATTTGACGTTGACAATGAAGTTTGTTTGTATCCCACCTATTCCCCATTCCTGGACTCAAGGTGGATTACAACAATTAAAACAGATACAGGTAAATATAATCAGGCTACAGCTCAGGAAAACAGTGGATGCTATTGACCACCAGGTGCCAAGTGCCTCTTTGCAAGGCCAGGGGGGATGGTAACTTACCTGATTGTCAGTGCCAACATCAATGCACACCGGCAGGCACTTATGGGGGTGTATTCCTGCACATGCTGTATATAAACAGAGTTTGCCAACAGGAATTCCCATTCCGTACACGCCCAGATCACCAAGACCCAAGATTCGTTCTCCATCTGTGACGACGACAGCCTTGAAGGAACAAGCAGAACCATAACTTCATCAAAAGCATGCATCAAAAGTTAAAGCAATCTTGTTATAAACATTTACATGATTTTTCTTCCAAATAAGAGCTAGAGTTCAATTGCATCTGCGATATTTAGGGCAAAGAAAGAATGATTGTCCCCATTAAACTTAGGCTTGAGTTCCTACGCGACCTGGTGGTGAGATCGCTACACAAAAATGTTTCCATGTCTATTAACAAGCAGCCCTGTTTTTCCCAGATATACTGGTTCCAGTATCACAAACTTCCTGCACAATGGGGACAGATTCAGACACTAAAATCCCCATGTCATAGAGGTGACGTACAGTTACTGTACTTGAAAATGAATTTCTGGTGGGCAAAGACTTCACAGCAGAGACAGAGAACCAAATGTTTCCATGTCTATTAACAAGCATGTGGGCCGTGGGCCAGCCATATATGACCACCAAGGACACTTTCTCCCTTTGTCCCCAACCACCCAAAATGGAGGAGGACTAAAAATGACCAATTGTGCCTCCAAAAAACCTCCAAGCAATGTGATGGATGGACTACTTTGCCCCCTTTTCAGTAGGGATACATCTATTTTAAGTGGTGGTGAAGTTTCAAAACTGAAAGTTGCCATCTCCTGATATAGGGGGGAAAAAATCCCAGATAGCAAAGCTAACATCAAGTATTTATCTGTTCTCTACCCCAGAAGAAATTAAGCTGGCTTTTAGGGAACATATACACATACAAGGAGAAAGAAGAGGTGGTATCAAAGCTGTACCTTCACATCATTTTCTGGCCAGTTATCCACAATAGATCTAATATGGCCCCTATCTGTTATGGCAATGAACAGTCCTCTGTAAGAAAACAAAAATGGAAAATTCTGACCAGCAGTACATTTAAATCGTGCCTTTTCTTTGCAGACATCAGCCTGCTAAAATGCATCTTCTCTTTCAATAAACCATGTTTAAAAAGCTAAATGCAGTTCTTTTTAAAAGGCAAAACAGCCATTTTTTTTGGAAATCTTGTATTGAAAACTTACAGAATTTGGAAAGTGGAAAATTAATCCAATTATTCCTTTATGTGAAATAAAGGTAGAAACAATTCCACACACTGGCAATCAAATCTGACAACTGTTACATCAGGGTGCAGCTAAACTACAGGAGAAAGATGAGAGAGACAATGGCTGTCCTAACATAATTTTTTCTTACATTATTTACAGTGAACATGAATATAAAATAGCACAATTCAAAGAAGAGGTGATTCAGTTATTATAACAAAGAAATCCTGAATTTTTAACCCACAGTGTACTACAGAACAAGGTAGATGTCTAGGAATGTTCCACTTGACAGGGTCACAGTTTATTAAACTTGTGGGAAGGCAACATTATCAGTTTGGCTGAGTTGAAAACCTCACTCTGGGGCCATAAGCACAGGTTGAGCTTCATAAGGCAAGCTAAAGAGTAGGAATTGATTCTATTAGGTGGGAAAACTCCAAATGGTAGCAGCTAAAGGAAGGATACAAAGAGCTTTGCTCAGAATATTTGGATCTCAACTTGGCAACTCCAAAGGTGGCATAGAGCATGCAATCAAGTGTAAAACAGAAACCTGAAGGAAGGATACAGAGAAGAAAGTTTACAAAGAAGTGAAGGAGGAACTGAGGCAAGAGGGGCAGAGACAGCCATGTTTCAGATGGGAATTTGCACAGAAGCAGCCAATTCTTTGGTAGCACACTTTTGGTTTTCATACATACAACCATCAATTTCCATAGTGGTTTATCAAACTAACACGAACAAAGAAAAAGATAACTGATTTTGACTTATAAGGGTAAGGCAGCTACCATTCTATTAAGATAGATATACCACATAGTAGTAGCAGTAGTAGTAGTAGTAGTAATAATAATAATAATAGTAATAGTAGTAGTAGTAGTAGCAGCAACAGTAGCAGTATCAGCAGCAGCAGGCACTAGTATAAAGCTATCCTTACTTTGGCCTCCTAAAGATATGTCCGTACTGGGAACAGGCTAGGCCCACCGTTGGGGTATAAACAATTGGCATTAACCGCTCAATATCATCTTGCAATACTCTGTAGAATAACTTCTCATTTCTTTCTTGCACTCCCATGATATAGATGTATCTGTAAATGAAACCGTGTGGGGAAAAAATTACATTTTTAGAGATAAAAATGACATGAAAGAGGAAAAATTAATGAAAAATGCTTCCTATTTTCCACTTTGGTTGGTCACTCTCTCATGCGGTTTGATATCTTCTCTGGGTCAAATAGCAGGTTACACACGACTCAGTACTTATGCTCCAACTTTTTAATTTCTTTAATGAAAAGCAGCCTCAGAGACTGCAATATTCAGGAGAGACATAGCCAGAGGTAATTGGATGTGGGTGACTGGAGGCACTGGCAAGAGAAGAGAAAGTATGTGCAAATCCCACTCTCTTCCACTCAATTTTCTGCTCAAAATACACACATAAATAAACAAGCACCTGAAGCTATTTTACTCACAGAAATGCACAAGCAAAGAGAAATCACTTGTGTGCAGATATGTCAACTTATGGTGACCCATGATTTTCAGAGGGGTTTCTTAGGCAAGGAATACTCAGAGATTGTTTGACATTGCTTCAGACACTTGTACAGCCTCTCAATTTTTATTTTTATTTTTTTTCCTCTCTGGTAGGGTAGATTTTGAGCAGGGAAATTACTAAATGGGAAAGAATGAAGCTCTTTCTTTCTTCTAACTCTTACCCTCACCCAAATTTCTCCACTGGCACTTGCAACATTTGAGGCCCCTTTCAGCCAAAGGATAATATTACAAGGAGAAACACTACATGCGTGGAATATGTTGTTTCGTCTTGTGTTCTTTCTGTTTTTGGCCTTTCATTAAAGCAACTAAAGAACGCATCTGTGGAAGCAAAACAAAAATTAAGGTTTTGTTATGGAGAGAGGGGATCAGTTCTCTTGCTCCTGACTATGCCACTATGTATACACAGAGAGTGATAGATATTAGAGCGCAATTAGATCTAGCTGCACTATCTTCCGTAAGATATATCAAATGGTTAACAAGTGCTAAATCTCTTTTTCAGGAAGAATTATATCTGTCCTTTATATTAAAAAAAGATTTACGCACAGCCTTTATACGTCTCTGCTTTGAGCAAATGGACACTAGGCTGTTACAAGGACGTCATCAACGCATTCCTATTCAAGACAGAATTTGTATATGTGGGGCATCTAATGTTGAAGATCTTGTTCATTACATATTGCGTTGCCACTTATATGCTAACATTACAGCACAGCGCATTATTTTGACCCATTCCTAGTTCGCTGGAGGGAGTGGGACGATGAGTCTAAATTGACTTCCCTGTTGCCGGGGCTCAATCCCTTTGTGACTCTTAGGGTTGCCCTTTTTGCAGTCAAAGCAGCAAAACTGAGGAAGCAAGAAGCAGATAAGGGTCCACCTAGCTGTCTCATCTGATATTAGAGGGGTTTTATTGGCGACTTTGAAGGGCTGGTCTCTTTTTCAATTTGAAAAAATTGTTATTTTAAATGTATATATTATTTTGTATTTTATCATTTTAGCAATTCTTAATGTGCCTTTCTGCTGCTGTTGTTGTTGTTGTTGTTTTTACTCTTATTTTTATCTGTTTGAAACAGTCTGAAGACTTGTTCAATAAAAGTGTGTGTGTGTGTGTGTGTGTTGCACTCTTCTATTCTTTCTGCTTTCTAGGAACATCAAGGGTATGCATTAGCAGTAGAGCTTGGAGGTATACACAGGGAATCTAGCTATCTTCATCAGTTCCTATTTGTTAGCTTGACATCTGGAGAAGAGAAAACAATGAGCATTTTTAGTTAAAGCTTTCTACAGGTTTTAAGCCAGGCACGGGAATCCCGTGGTCCAGGACTCATATACATCCTCCTCCTAAAGAATGCTTTTTTGCAGTCTAATGTCCGCTGTGGAGCCCACCTCAAAAATTGTTCTCTCCTGAAAAAAAATAAAATGGCCATTTCTGCTACTGAAAAGTTCCAGATCCAGTGAGTCTGCTTTAAAACAAGGCATCAAGCCCTCCTCCCTGTGCATGTTGTTTTGCCCTTCAGAATTGGACTTCTGAACATTTTTGGCATGGTCCATGACACACCTCTTGAACCTCAAGTGAAATTCTTGTCATTTTCCACAAGAACCTTCAGAAGTGGCCAATTCCAGTCCAGATTAAAAGATGTTCTTACGACATCTTTGTATTAAGATTCCGTTATCTTCATGCTGATGTGTCCCTTTGGTCTACACAGCTTGATAACATTATATATTGGTACCTAGATACCCTAACGCTTTGCTTTTTCATGTACTTGAAGTTTCACGCCAAGGGGTTAGTCAGCAGTTGCAATTTCCCTGACAAAACATCTTCTGCTTCCCCAAATATCCCCCCAGATAAGTTACATTTGCTAATAAATCACAACAAATGGTCTATCAAACAAACCATTTCAATTGTGAAATAAAGCCTTTTAAGAGAGAATGCACATTCCAACTGATACAGCTTTTGCATCCAGCATTACAGGCACGCAAAGGGAAACATTTCAAAATTTTGCACTGAAGTATTAGGCCCTTTTCACATCTTACCTTGATAGTGCGATGAACCAGAGCCCTCACGATATTGCTAATAGAGACCCCCTTGCAGTCCGCATACAGCAGGGCATTGGTGAGAGAGCACCAGTCCTCGCCCGGTGGCTTGTCCACATGTCTGCGTCCTGGGCCACACCTAGCTCCCGCCCTGTCCCCACCCCACCGCCCCTGATTGGGCGGTGGTGTTTCTTTTTTTAAAATTTTTTTGCCGGCTATCGTGCTAACATTAGCACGATAGATCCTGCCAACAGGCTGTTTCATACTACGTTGGTAACGTGCTAACGATAGCACCGGGTTTAAAAAAACAACAACAGTCAACCGGACCCCAGGGGCTGCTGTCATCTCGAGTGTGAGTGGTGACGCAGCCCGGGGTGGTTTCTCGTGGCGACGTGTCGTGCAGTGTTCCCTGCTGCGATGGGCGCAGCGGCCGGCCTGTTGCTGGGCGGAGCGTCCCCTGGGAGTTGCTGCATGGGGGACAGGCAGCAGGGACTGCCCACACCCCGCCCACTCCCGGGTCCTTCCCGGAAGCACACCGGACGATGGCTCTGCAGGCCCTCTGAGCGCACGACCGATGCGTGAAAGGGAGGTTATTTTCGCCTTTAAGGCGAAAATAAGAAAATGCGCTATCAGCACTATCCGTGGCCGTGAGAGCACCTGGTTCGCCAGTACGTCATGCGATACAGCAGCTCATGAAGGGGGGAGGGAGCGTGCCTAATACACTTTAAAAACGCCATGCGAAAAGGGCCTTAGTTGTGAAAACACCCTAGGTCTGCAAATGGCAAGCTTTATGTATTTTTAGTGCACTTTCATTGCTATTCATACACAGACAGAAAAACTTTAATCAATATTTCCTGATAGGTTATATTATACTCAAAAACATATGCAGATTAAGATATGAAAGATAGTTGTTGGAAGTGTCAAGAACATATGGGATCTTTGTTTCAGACCTGGCAGACCTGTGATAAGGCCAAAAAGCATTGGATAGAAATACAGATCATGATTCAAAGAATTCTGAAACATCAAATAGTTAAGAAACCTGAATTGTTTTTACTAGGAATTTGGAGTGATGGTACTAATACTGACAAACAACAACAGAAATTATTTCAATATATGCTACTGGCAGCGAGACTTGTTTATGCAAACTATTGGAAGAACATAGAAATCCCAACAATGGCTGAATGGCTCAACAGATTGATGTCAATTGTAGAGACTGATAATTGTCAGCCAAATTAAAGGGAAATTCTGAAAAAGAGTTTATTTCGGAATGGAGAGTTTTAATGTATTACTAAAGGGATAATGAGGGTGATTTGCTGATTTTACAATTCTGAACTTGCATATTGTTCCCTATTTAATCTTTTAATTTTATTGTTATCATGAGATTGAGACTACAAAAAGTAAATATGATAATAGGTTGTTTCTATCAATATTTCTTTTTAAGATACGTGTGGCTTTTTTAACAGAGATAATAGATTTATTGAGAATTAATGGTTTATCGATTTAAATAATAATACTCTGTAGTGATTAATACTTTTGATATATACAGAAACATAAGAAAGCGCGAATTTAAAATAGTTAATGAGTATAAACATAATGAGCAACAAATTTATTCGTAATTTTAAGTAATGACTGTAAGTTAAATATACTTATATGAGCAGAAGCTGTTTGCAACAAGGGCAGAACCACTTTTAATTAGCTGTAGGTTTTTTTGTTTTTGTTTTTGCTGGTTAGTATAGTCAACTTTTGTTAGTTTAGGTTAAGCATGTTCTGTCTTCTATTTTTCTGTTTTGTGTTTAACAATGGTAGGAAAGTATGTACTTTTTAGTTTAATTATTTCTTTTCTTCTTTTGTCTTTGATGTATTGTATGTGTTTTGTTTGCTTATGCTAAAAAATTTTTAAATTTCTAATAAAAATATGCAAATATTATATCTGGAACCTTATCACTGTTTATTTTGCATTTAAAGGAGAGCTGTGAAGGCATCATTGGACTATGCACATTTATTCAGAAGTAAACACTGTAACAGGATAGGCAACTGCCAGGGTTTAAGAGGTCACAACTGCCCCCCAGGGGACACTGGATGGCCATGCCCAACTACCACCCCCTCCAAAAAAACCAAACAAACCTGAAAAGAATTACCTCAAATGCCCCAGGAGGACAATTCTGTCATGTCGCCCACCCCCAGCCCTTTTAAGCCTAAGAGAGGTCTTGTATTCAACAAGAACTGACTCACAAGTCAACATCCAGGTCACTTCCTGTAGGAAAAAAAGGCCTCATCTGACCTAGGACAAAATCATGGCAAAAATTCTCACCACATTCCTGGGAGGCATTTGAGGGAAAAGAACATTTTTAAAAATTGGGGAGCTGTGAGAGGGCTACCCAAACAGCTCTGGGGGCCACATGCAGATGGTGGGTTGCACTTTCCCCGTCCTTGCGCTCCAAGTTCAGAGAGTTGCTTCTGAAAAAAACGGGTGTTGTATCACTCTGTACAATCCTTCTTAAGCAGAAGAAACAAATATGATTCTATACTGTCACAGTCTGCATGATGGATATGGAGCTTTATTGATAATATAATCGGCCCTCCACTTTTGTGTTTTTCACCTTCATGGATCTGATTATTCACAGATTATTTGCTGCTCCTATGCTATTTTTAATAGCGACTGGAAGCCTTGCAAGAGTGAGAAGCTGCAAATGAGGATTTTAAGTCCCTATTAAAAAATGTCATAGGACAGCTGTGGAGGCTGCCCCCACCCAGCCTCCCCCATTTCTGCCTTGCAAAGGATTCCTGATGCTTCAAAGGCATCCATGATGAGTCAAATATGTGGGTCATACTTTTTTGTGTGTTAAATGTGGTTTGGAAGGGCTAGAGTTGTTTGTGGTTTTTCTACTTTCCTGGGGCAGTCCTGTGCCCCTAACCCCAGAGAATGTGGAGGGGTGACTGTAATTACCATATTTGCTGGTATATAACACACACCCCATTTAAACACTGGCAGATACTATTTGCTGACGTATGAGACACACCAGCGTATAAGACGCACCCCATTTCCAAAGAGTATTTTTTGGGAAGAAAAGGGAGTCATACGGCAGCAAATATTTTTTTACGCAGAGCATTTGTTTCAAGGGCAGGTAATCTATCTTTTTCTGTGTTACCCAGAAACAAAGTGAATATTTATTAATGTTCAGGTCAGTAATTATCCTAACATTTGTATGAGGAAAAAATAATCAAATGATAAGAAAGAAGGTTTGTCTGGACACAGGAGACCTTCTACAAGTACCAGAACAACAAAGAACATGCGGGGGATACTGTGAAAATGGAATGAGCTCAAAGCCACTTGGTTTGCAGGCTCCAAAGTTACTGACAGGTCAAGCAAAAAAAGTATACTTAGGAGGTGCTTTAAGGACACCCCTGTTCTGCCACGGACATGTTCCTCATTGCTGAGCATTCTCTTACCAAGATCAATTTCTGAGCATGCTGGCTAGAGCTTCTGCCAATTGTACTCCTAAAGATACATTTTCTACACTCTGGTGAAAATCAATTGACTCTTCCCGTATAAAATTGCAAACTGACTCCCCACTAATGGATTTAGGACCTCTTATGTTGATCTTGTGAAAGCCTCAACACTTGCCAAAATCAAAACTGGAATAGCATCTTATCCAAATCCCAAGAACAAATTATAAAAATGGATGTGTGTCTGCCAACACACTCTTACTTTTCCAAAGGGTCTGTCATTTTTGCCACATTCTTATGGAAACGTAAGGCTTGGATGTCTTGGGTCTCTATCTTTGGAGGTAGAAGTCCTTGGAGTCCAAGCATTTGCCGTTCTTTTAATGTAAAAGCCATGCCCTGGAGACAAGACAGGAAGACCAAAAGCAACATATTAAGACAGGGAGTGCTTGTACTGGGCTTCACGAAGCCAATGGCTAAACACGGGGTCCCATCTCCCAGTCCCTGAAAATGTTCATTTTGATTGCTTTGTCTTCCGGGATTCAAATTATACCAAATATAAAGTGTTATAAAGTGTTATAAAGTGTTATAAAGTGTTATAAAGTGTTCTGGGAGTTGTAGTTTCAAAAACATTGGCAGGGTTATTGCTCCTTTGTCCCGTTCCTTTCATTGCTTGTTTGCTCAGATAGGGCAGGCAAACAAGTAGCAATGACAAGAAGAAACATCAGAGCCAGAAATCTGCAAGGATTAGCAAGGGGAACACCACTAGTTTCAACAGGTGCATCAGTGATTTACACCCCAACAGTTGCCCTGGGTTAAGTCAGAAGGGGGAATTTTCTGCAGTTCAGCAAACAAAATGCACTCTTAGTATTTTTAACAGCAATGGTTTTAGTAAAAATCATAGCGGCTACAGAAAAGGGATAGGATGGTCTCAGAAATAAACATATGTGAAACACGGAATTGAAACACTGATACATGCCTCCCCCAAGCTTTGAAAAGTGTCTTGTTTTGGACTGCAACTCCAAGAATCCTCCTCCAGCAGCACCATCTAGTGGCCCCACTGGCTGGGGGATTTTGGGATCTGCAGTCTTAAAAACTCACTGCCTCAGGTTCTAACTCTGAACATAGATAGTGTTTGCCATCTGCTGTTTTCATAAGTCCCTGGAAAATAAATTGTTTAGATATAGATACAGATACAGATACAGATACAGATACAGATACAGATGTTCTGCTGCCCAGTCAGTTGGGATGGGAAGATCAATTATGTTTATTAATTTATTATAAATATTAAATCTTATTAACAAAGGAATTAAACACAACAAGCACAGCAGCACTGCTGCTGAATCAGAACAAAGGGTTAGCATGTCTAGCATTCTGTTTACCATAGTGGCCAAACAGATGAATATGGAAATCTCACAAGTAAGACATGGAGGCAACAGCACCCTTCCACTGCTGTTCCCCAGCATCCTTGTAAGTCTTCTTTAATGTAAACGTCCTAAGAAAAATGAAACTGTGACCCTGTTTTACTTAACCAGTGGTCAGCTAATTAACCCAGCCAACCATGGCTAATGCTTCTCATAAAAGGTAGGCTGTTTTGGTTGTTTTTGTTTTTTTAATAAGATCAGCTCTCAGTAAGCTAAACATCTTTTTAATGCCCTTCATCTCCTAATCTGCAATCTGCCACGGTGGAGGAGAAGAGCTGTCCATAGTCACACAGAACAAGACTTTAGCTTTTGTGAAGCATGCCATGCTGCTAAAGGAAAGGGGATCTGTGGCACTAATCTCAGATTTTATCTACAACATTTTCTTCAGAGATTCAAAGATGCTCAGTAGTTTCCTCTTCTTTGAGTTTAGAACTTACCAGGATGCCCAGCTTAAAAATGTGATAAATACGTGAATATTTTTACTGAAAAAGCTACACATCAGCAAGAAGAAAATAATATGTTGGCCTTTAGATCCCCTTTCTTACTGCAATCTCTCAGAACTCTAGCTGCTCCCTGCCGCTCTGTGTTACATCTATCTGCTTGGACTTTCACTTAGCATTCTTAATCCTCTTACAACTCAGTTCCAATAAAACAAATGCCAAGTTGAACAATAAACCCAGCAGTGACCTCAATGCCAGTCTCTTTTGATCACAGTGCATCATTCCTTATCTCTTCTGTCAGCAGAATCTTCTGGGTTTGGGGGGAAATGAGTCTGTCAAAGCTCTGTCTTGCCTTACCTGCCAAAGGTTGTAAAGTCTCTATTCAGACATAAGTTTTACAGGGAATTTACAAACAGGACAGCAGATTGCATGGGTTAACCTCTATCAAAATGCATAGGCACAGCCAGTGTGGTAGATTTTCCAAAAAGAAACAGAACTCGAACATTTTCAAGAAACTTATCAGTGACTGAAATAATTTCATCACTTTG
Organism: Cyclura pinguis; assembly: GCA_030412105.1. Classification (NCBI taxonomy): domain Eukaryota; kingdom Metazoa; phylum Chordata; class Lepidosauria; order Squamata; family Iguanidae; genus Cyclura; species Cyclura pinguis. Next base: position 340,467,573 of record CM059600.1, read on the forward strand.
GGTTAAATTCAATGTGACACTCAGAAACATTCCAAGTTTTATGTGGAAGTTATTTTACTGGAATATTTGTAATATTGTTACCCTGTGAACTGGGGGTCCCGGGAGGGACACCAAAATGTGCTCATCTAAAGGTACGGAAAATTAGCTCAGAGCACTGCTTAGCGTTACGAGAGGCAGGGTAATGTAGCGAGATCTTGAACCCTATGTCTGCGGGGTCGGGTCAAGTCAAGGAGAACACAGAAGTTGAAATAATAAATGATGTTTATTAAATACAAGCAAAACAGTGTATGCGACACACTCATACAAGATAACTAAAGAAAATAAAGGTTGGAGTGGTATAGAGGGATTTTTAGAGGGATTGCTGGTTTGGGTGATACTTCACCTGTCCTGAAGCCCAGAAAAACAGAGAGCGAAGCTGGGGTGCGATGTAGCTCAGCACGTGGAGCTGAGGGGAGGCTCGCCAAGCAAAGCGGCAGCGAGGCGGGATGAAACTCGGGAGCGTTCCGAGGAAGGTCTCGGAATCAAGGGTTTTTATAAGGAGAATTGTGACTGCGGGCTATGCCGTACTTGGGGGAAAACAATAGATTTGGAGTTGGAGACAAAGCCTCCGAAAGGTCAGAATCTGAATGACTGAGTTATCGTAGTGATTCTCAATAGAGTAGCCAGTATGCAGGCGCAGGGTACTTGGGTATTGCATAGTTTACCCATCAAGCTGCCATCGCGAGACAGCGGCTCTTTTGTAAGTGGCGTGCATACTGAATTAGAGTACTTGCCTAGAGGTCTCCTAAAGCAGTGAGTCAGCTATTTCTGGCCTGCCTCTATTGTAGTTTGAATATTACGGCTCTTAACGGCCGAGCTTGTTTACGTGCTTGTCTGGTGGCCTTGCAAGCACATGGAAAGGAATAGAGAAGCGCAGCCGAATTGTGATATCAAGGGATATCTTTAATATCCCCAAAGCTCGGACTAGCCAGGGCAGTAACAACATTGTGAAGAAAATACCGTATATGTTCCTTATAAGTAACAAAAAATTACTATACTTGAAAGAATGCTTTTTTTTTTCAGGACATGTACCTAGAAAGGAGCTGTACCTGCTATATTTTATATCAACAGTTTAACTCTCTGTTGCTGCAATATAACTGTAGTACCTTCAGCTTAATTCACTCACTCTCTGCAGCACCTATTAGTTCTACTTCAAGCTAAGAAAATAACTTACAGAATAACTTACAAAAGTTCATATTCTATATTTAAGCCATCTAACATGATTGATTGCAATATAACAGACCAAACAGCCCGGGCAACTATAAATGTAGATATAGAGATGGTATGGAAAAATTCTAGATGAAAAAATATAGCATTGGAAGATTTTTCAACCTCACAATTCTCTTGCCTCCCTCTCTCACCTCTAGGCTGGCAACTGGAGACCAAGGTGGCATGTCTCAAGAGGGCCTGACTTGGCCTGGGGTCTATAGTCCCTAAACATAACTCTGGCAAGTCTTCTCAGAAACTAGGCCTGTAATGGGCATCTCTGGCCAAATTCCAGGCTCCCCCATTGCCTCATTCTTGTTACAGTCCATCTATTATCATTGCCAAGCCTAGACAAAACTTGCAGCTGACCACAAATCAGACAACAGACCAAAGCTAGGTGGAAGCATTGTTGAGGGAAAAAAAAACCTTCTCTTCTTAAGAGCACTTCACTACTAATCAGAACTCCGTTCTTTCCTCCAGGTGCTAGCTATTTAAGTACCGTGTCTCTTCTCCAAGGCCTCAGGTATAGTTAGCAGCTTTTCACCTCCAATCCCTTGCTACCCAGCCCTTTCTCTCTGAGTTCTTCTTTCTCAGTCCACTCTGTCTTATGCATCCTTCTTACAGTCTGTCTGCCTGGATTCCCCTGTCCCTCACCTTCCTTATGGCCTGGGGACCTCCTCTTAGTCTTCAGTCTGCTAAAATGGAAGGTTTTATATAAATTTAATAAATAAATGAATAAATACATGGAGCTATAGTGTGTGTGTAAAGGGGTGTCCTGTACTTTTAATCTGTTTTTGATATGTTTTAAATATGTTTTAAGTGTTTTAACTGTTTAAGAATATTTCAATAATTTGAATATTTAATTTCTTTTCAACTTCTGTAAATTAAATGTTCTAGCAGTATCTTTTAAATTATTGTAAGCCACCTGAGATCCCACTTGGGAGAAAGGTGAGATATAAATTCAATAAATAAATAAATAATAGATCCCAACCAAACTGACAACAATCCCTCAAGGAAAGTGGATTTTAAACCACTTTGTTACCCAATCAACTAAACATTCCAGGGAACCACAACAGTTCAAGCAACCAGTAGCTTCACTAACACAATACAATACCCTCTGCTAAGGTGATACACTTATCTTGCAAAAAGTGGGGATCAATTACATGCCTCTACCATATCGCTGCATGTACAATTACGCTAATAAATGTATTCAAGGTTAAATGAGGTCCCTTTGTCTTTGCTTAGCATAAGATCTTTCCTTTCTCACTTGGCTTTTTCTTTTTTTTTCTTTTTGGCATTCAACATGAAAAAAAACTCTGTAGCAGGTTTTAGGCTGCATTAAGGTTCATAATGGTTTTACTAATTCAAAGTGTGGCACACCGTACATCCATGCAACCAACCTTATTTGTTCTCGGGTTCAGCATCAAAAGCTTGCCCTTTTCTTTTGTATGTACACCACGGCATGCCAAGATGCAGGGAGCAGCCGCTATTCTGAACCGGGAGAACATTTTGTATAGTTTTCCTAGAAAAAGAAAGAAGAAAAGGGAAAAGATTTTATTACAAGCTATTCAGAGGACATCTCTGTTTCATGCTGGCAACATAATGAGATCCAAGCAGATTCATATTGGCTTCACGGTTTTCTAACACTGGCTAAATAATGCACAGCCTTAAAAAACACATCTATGCTTATAAAACTCCTTAGTGGAATATAAATGACCCAACAGAACAAAAAGAAGAGTCAATATTAGTGCTATTCTTTTATACCTGATGGTGATTTGGTCGGATATATAGGATTTCTATTATTTAATTAAATCATAATACTTCACATTAACAGGTACAAGAGGCACAACAGGAGCCCACAAATGCCATTGCCAGATCAACAGCAAAGATCACAGGTTTCATTCTGGCATCTACAAAAAAATCCTGTACACCACTGCAGCTGAACACTTTTACTTTGATTTTATTTTTACAGAATATTGCCATCAACGGTGTGAAGCAAAGCACGCCTTTCTCACTATGGTGCCTCCACATCAGCACCATAGGTTCAAAGAACAACATAAAATGAGCCCTGATGGAGGTCTATCCAGCCCATAGCATGGGGAAAGAAATTATTTATTTATACACACACACGCGCACACACACACGTATTTTGCACCAGAACTCTCAGATCTCCCAGCCAGCAAGGCCACCCATCAGCAAAGCTCCTCAGCAAAACCTTGCTTTTTACCACATTAAGCGGGTGGGAGAACAACAGCAGAAAATCACAAAGGACAAGTACTAAGAGGATCTTATTTCCTTGCAAATAGCCTACTATTATCCTTGCCTTCAGAACGTCCCATTAATCCCAATGGCCAAGTGTAACTAAGCCAAAGTAAACGTAATTAAAATAATCACATGTTCTCCAGTGGCTAGCCCCTGCTCCCACTCCCAGTTTCCTCTATTGATTCCTTCTATCTGTGTTAGATTACAAACTACAGTCAGCCCTCCACATTTGTGGGTTTCACTTTTGCGGATTTTATCATTCACAGATTATTTGCTGTCACCTCTGCTGCCTCTCTATGCCATTTTTAATAGGGACTGCAAGTCCTGTGAGACTGAGAAACTGCAAATGAGGCTTGTAAGCCCCTCTTAAAAATAGTGGAGGGCAACAGTGGAAGTGGCAGAAAGCCCCATCAGTCACCCACTTCTGCCTTGTGAAGGAACCCTGGAGTCTCAAAGGAATCCATAGGGGGTTGAATATGGAGATCCTACTTTTTTGTGCTTTAAATATGGTTTGCAAGGGCCTACAGTTATTCACGGTTTTTCCACTTTCATGCGGGTCCTGTGCCCCTAACCCTAGCGAATGTGGAGGGAGGACTGTACTTTAATATGAGACCGATACAACCTGTCTTCCACAAAGCAACATGTGCAGAAAATGCTGCTGTACATGTACGAAAAAAGTATTTTACATTGAGTGAAATCCCATACTTCGATTATAAAGATATTCATTTATTTTAAAAAAGGGGGTGCTATGTCACATAACCATAGACTTGTAGTCTTGGAAGCAACCTTAAGAATCACCTACACCAATCTCTTCTCAACTGCAGGAAATCTACAGCTAAAATATCACTGGTACATGGCCAGCAGGGGTTTTGAAGCGTCAACAGCTGCAAAACAATCTGGGGAGCCGCACATGTAATCCCAAGACTCCACTTTGCCTATCCCTGCATTACTTCAAGGATGGTCAAATGGAGTCTCAGGATGATAATCTCTCCATCTCTCCAATCCAATTTTAACTTGCCTCCAATGACAGCAATTAGTATTACCTTATGGTTCCAGGCGAAAAGAAAATAGAAGAGAAATGTACATACATGCATGCCAAAACAATGTAAACCTCCACTAATGAAAACAACTGATCTCAGTCAGCTTTTGAATAGTTCGATATTCCATGTTTCTGGTTACTAATTAACACTATGAACAATGAACGTTCTAGACATGGTATTACGTTAATCAATAACAAACTAACAAGCTGGAAATATCATATTCTAGTTCACATTTCACAAGGCAAAGGTACTGCCATATTATATGTTATATATTACATATTTTATTAGTTACTAGAAATTCAAAGATCTCTGAAGCTGCTTTGGAAAGTTTTGACAAGAATGTAAGAATCTATTCTGTTTGGCCTTTTCCCCCCTTAATTTTAGTCCTTGTTGTGTTCAGCCCAGTTGCCTGCCCACTTTGATATTATCATTATGCTTTCTGAATAACAAATTTGACTTCTACTTGCCCCACATTCACTTTTAAATCAAACCAAAGATAGAAAATAATTTTAGTCTGACTCACAAGTTCAGAGTGGCTTGTGGCCAAGTTTATTCATTCAGTGCTCAGCAACGGAAACTGTGTTGGTCTTAGAAACACAAGTGGCTTTGCATAGGGAGATTTTGGGGTAAACAAGGTAGCTGTGGACAAAATCCAGCAAGCCTACTAGAATTAATTGGTTCAAGGCAAAAAATTAACACGCAATAAACTGTAGAGGACCAATAGCCAAAAAGGGTATTAAATCCATTTTATAAAAGAGATGCCATCTGTCGATAAACTGCAGAACATACCCTACGTTTATTTTCTTAAAAGGACTTATCAACAGATGGAGGGATTGTTATGCTTATTCATTTTTAATAGGGCAACCAAGCAGTGTCTTAAGGTTATACTGAAAGATCTTAGTAAAAAAAAACTACAGATCAGCACGAGATCTTTATTCAAACCTTCTCAAGGAAGCAAATCCACCAAACAATGAGTCCACAACAGCTCTGGAGTCAGATTGCTAAAAGAGGAAATTTCTCCATCAGCTAGGAAACCCTTCCTCAATTCCACAGCCTTGAATATGCTAGCCTACAATTTCCATCGTTCCCAGCCAGAGCCAGACGAGAGCTTAGTACATATATGCTCATCTTGAGTTTCCAATTCGGCAGCAATTAACATATTCTCCTTTGCATTAATGCTCAGAAGCTGACATCAATTAGAGAAGATTAAACATCTTCACAGATATTTAACCACACTGTAAAGCCAACAGAAGGTACTCCTCCCAACACATTAACTTACCTGCCTCCAGATGATGAACAACTTGTCAAACAGGATTGCCTTCCCATCCTGCGTAGGTGGGCACAAAGGAAATGTGTTCCATGGTCCCAGTGTGATTTTAACTGGCCATTGTTATTCTTTCTCAAATTCAACTCTTTGAACTCACAAGCTAAACTTAATATCATTTAAGCAATAACGAATGGAGACTTCTTACTCTCCTTGAAATTCATTTTACCCCTCTCCCATTCAGAAGGAGATCTGATACTTGAATTACATTGCTTTAAAAAGAAATTAGGAAAATAATTGGCCCATTACTAAACTAGTGGGTAAAGAAGAGTCTAGAACCAGAGCTGGGCAAAGGGGAGCACATCTGCTTCTCTCCTGCTCACCAAGGGCCTACGCTATTCACCCCAGCCAGAACAGATGAATATTAATTTGTATGTTTGAATGGAACATCCCTGGCATCAACTTAAGTCCCAGCCTAAAACCATGGGAAGAAGGGAGGTCAGGTTAAGAGTAAGCCATCTGATTGCCCTGTATAGGCCACACATTTTGAGACGTGAGTGTGTGTGCGCAAGTCATTTTATCTTTACATGAATCCTATAAAGTAAACTGCATTGAGAGTACATGTAACTGGCCCATGTACACCCAGCAAGTTTCATGGTTCATTCAGTAACTCAGGTCTCATTTTACCAATTTTTACTTGATCACTGTAGTATTACTGGCATGTCTATGCTGGTAAGCAAGTAATAATACTGCACGACTAATAATGCATAAAGACATTTTCATTTAGATCATGCATAAGCAATATGGGGTTCTCCAGCTACTACTGGACTGCAACTTGCATGACCTCTCACTCACCACCTACAGTAGCTGGGGCTCATGGGATTTCCAGTCCAACAACATCTGGAAGGCTCCATGCTGTCCACTCTTTACCCAGATTAACGATGTCATCCTATACATGTCTAATCAGAGGTCCCATTATGTTCAATAGGATTTACACGCACGCAAATGTACATAGGAATTTTTTGGCAAGCTAACAAAAAAAAAAGCCATTTCTAATTAACCGTCCAAGACATTTTTTTTTAATGCTCGATGTACTGAAAAATAATTAGCAACAGCTGCAAATGTTAAGATTTCCATAGTAAATGGGGTGAGCCTCTTCTAAGGTTGTATATGCTCCTCTGTCTATGTGCATCATTTGGAATTCAAGTATTTTCTCCTGCAAAACAGCTATTTCATTCATATACTAATGTATGCAGATTTAATCAGCTGATTATCAATGGAAACCAAGTATGATTAACTGACCAGGATTTCTTTAATTAGGCAGTAATTCTAGCCGTAACTGCTGCAGATGAAGGGATTGGAAAGCACCTAGTAAAGGACTGCACCACAGCACAAGATCACATGGGGGCAACTCTTTGGTGCCAACCGAGCAGGCAATGCAGATACCCAAAGAGAATGTGAGGGAGGGGTGCTCTTGTCTGAAAAGTGGGCAAAGGAAGGGGGACAATGGCTCTGGTTGGGTCCTACACCCACAACATATTGGTCACAGCTAGTAGCCAATGGGGATTTGGGGAGCTGCAGTCTAAAAAGAAAAAAGGAAACTCTATCAAACTCTACATGTGACCTTCACCGCTCTAGATATAACAGTGGAAACAGACCTTCTTGCAAATACAAATGGTTTTCCTCCTTTTCTCTGGCCACAAATGGGGTTATAAGACAGGCAGCCATCAATCACAGCTTGAATGCACTTTATCATCTGTCTGGTCATCACCCAAAGACCCACTGCAGCAAGGAGCTTATGCCCCCCTTGACTGTGCAAGAGAAAGGTAAAGGAAAGAAGATCCCACATGCTAGCCATATATATGCCCGATAAGTTACTTCACTTCTTTCCAGCATAAATGACATCAGAAATACCAGGGTTCCTGTCGTGACAGGATGAGGATATTTATTTGTAATTGTTGCTGTTCTTGTTGATAGCAACAACAGCCTTTCCACAACCACTACTAGGAATTGGCACAGCCTTACAGAGCAGCAGCAGGAATACAGGTTCATGAACAAAGGAGATTCCTGATTACAATACTAAATTTAACACATGGGGCATGAAGAGTAAGAAACAGGCAGAGTGAAAATAAGCACATATTACAGTTACACTTAGTACACCAATAAAAGAGTAGGGTCAAAAGATTCATGGGAAAAGTGGATTTTTGAAGGTGAGATGGAGGTCAGAGGGACATGCTGGCGTCCTAAGAAGAGCTTGGAAAAGTGACTTTTTGTGTTAGAACTCCCAGAATCTTCTAGTGGACATACCAGCTAAGGGCATGTCCCCTAGAAGCAGTCCAAATAGGCTGCTTTCTCAAGTTCTTATTTCAGGAAGCTGTTCCTGACAAGGGCTGAAGCAACAAAGAAGGTGTAGAATCCTTTTAAGTCAGTAAAAGACCTTTGGATAGTTGGGGGAAGGCATGGGGTGGATCTGAAAGATTGAAGGTCACGGGCAAAAAAAATGAGGAGGATAAGAGGGCAGAAAGATGGGGGAAAGATTAGACTCACTAACAGAAAGTAGAGAGCTTGTGTTGGACCCAGGAGCAGATTATCTGTATGCTCAAAATAAAAATAGTAAAAAAAAAAAAGTCCTTACACTTATGTTCAGATATCTCTGGGCTTTTCCAATTTATGGGGACAGTGGAGTAAAGATATCCTCATCTTTGACCTATACTGGTATCAATGAAATCTGACAATCAGAGCAGGGCCATTTCCACAGTAGACTGTTGTAGTGCTATCATTCCACTTTTAACATCCTATGGAATCCTGGGGTTTGCAGGATCCCACCTTTTCCCCAATATGAGACCCAAAGCAACTTACAATATAAGTGAGAATAAATAGCTAAAATGATATGTGGTGTTAAAGTTAAATTAAACAATCTGATTAAAATAAGCCATTTCCGCACTAGTCTGTTATAGCGCTATTATTCCGCTTTCAACATCCTATGGAATCCTGGGGTTTGCAATTTAGATAGCGGCCTCAAAGGATTCCATAGGATGTTGAAAGCGGAATAATAGCACTGTAACAGTCTAGTGCAGAAATGGCTCAGCTGTTCACTGTCACTTTCACCCTTCAGCCACCTCTGCCCATCCTCAGGAGAACTCAAAAATGCAGCCTGCTGTATGGATCCATATCAACAAAGAACTTCGGTAAAGTTAATGAGTCTTAAGTGCCTGTTCAAGACAAGCCATCCCACCTCCATTTGCACAGTAAAAGAGAGAAACCAGAAGGTTATATCGCTGTTGGGCGATGTCCCTCTTCCCAAGCTATTGTGTGGACTGCTACTAAGCTCAGAAGCAACAAGAAAGCTGATGGTGGAAATTTTGATCACCTCACCCTTGGTGATCAAAAACTCCCGGCAACTTGACTCTGCAAGCCCTGGCTATACTATACAGTATGACCTATTGTTGTTGTGTGCCTCCAAGACATTTCTGACCTATGGCAATTCTACCGTGAACCTATCATGTGTGTGATGTGCCCAAAGGTCAGCCAGTGGTTTTCCATGGCCAAGTGGGGAATCAAACGCTGGTCTCTAGGGTCACACTCCAAAGTTCAAATCACTACACCATGTTGGCTCTCATGCTGTACAATTATGTGCATAAAATTTTCCACTGCTTTCTCAGGACCATTTTGCATTGCAAAAGACCTTCATATGATAATCCACACCAGGATTGGGCAACTTTGGCCCGAATGGTTTTGGCCTACAGCTCCCATTGTTGCTGTTGTGTGTCTTCAAGTCATTTTCAGCTTATGGCAACCCTAAGGCAAACCTATCACTGGCTTCATTCATGCATGCTTTCCCACGAATCATGAAGCAAAGTCGACACACGTTGGATCTCAGAAATGTAGACTGACTTCAGGCATGTCATTTCCATGTACGTGTGTGGGACAACAGTCATTGTGGGCAGAGAGGACCAGTGTGACTTCACTCTATACCACATGATAGGTTAGAGCAACCTAAATATAGTGTCCAAACTGGCCCTCAGTTCTGGTTCTGTGACAATTATCTGAGTTTGGGAAAGTCCCTTTTTTAGACTATTCATCCCAAAATTCTCCCCAACCAGCAAGACTATGGGATTCTGGGAGCAGAAGTCCAAAAGAATAACTTTTCAAAGCTGTAGAAACTGTTGAGTGCAAATTCTATTGCTTCTCCTCTGCGCTTTGGTTCCAAAAGATAAATGATTGTCATTTATAGGCCACCTTGAACTTCAGGGATTGGTTAGGAGATAAGAAAAATAAATACTGAAGAGAGAAATGTCTTTGAGATATCACTTGTATCAGTATCAGCTCTCATGTGTGTGTGTGTGTGTGTGTGTGTGTTTACCTTCAAGTCACCCATCAAATTATCGTGACCTCATGAGTTTTATAGGATTTTCTTAGGCAAGGAATACTCAAGAAATGGTTTTATTAGTTCCTTCCACTGAAATATAACCTACAGCACCTGGTATTTTTCACAGTCTCTCATCTATGTATTAACCAGAGCTGACCCTGCTTAGCTTCTAAAGATCAAACAGGATCTGGCGTCTTTAAGATATTTAGGCAGGAACAACTCTTGTACGCCCATTTCTTTGACCATCTAAGTAACTTCCTTTCAATTAGGCCAGAGGTTTCAAAGTGGCGTCATTCAGTAAGCAACCCATATTGACTTCATCCTGCCAACAATATCTGGCATTGAGAAGTCTGCAGTCTCTCCAAACCCTGCAATATGGATGATCATCAGCTTCTGCAGGAACACTGCTTATCAGGGGGCAGCTGGCCAGCTCAAACTCATCATTAGCACTAAACAAATGTGCTTATCTAGAAGCAAATGTTTTCCCCGAGCAAGACCCTGTGCATATATACCACTGTAGCAGCTGCAACCAGGAATATTTACTCATTATTCATTTAAATTTTATGCAAACAAAACAGTGCCTATACCACCAGTGATCACTGCTGCTAGTTAGGAAATGAAGCAAGACTAGAATACTAAAATGGCAGAGAGAATACTCTTGCCCTCAGAGACACATTAGGCATTACATTTTGACATACAAAAGATTTTTCAGATAAAGATGAGATTATTTAAATCCAACAGAATCACAGAGTTGGAAGAGAAGACAGGGGCCATCCAGCCCCAACCCCTTGCCATGCAGGAATACACATCAAAGCACTCCCAACAGATGGCCATCCAGCCTCTGCTTAAAAACCTCCAAAGAAGGAGACTCCACCACACTCCGAGGCAGCATATGCCACTGCCGGACAGCTCTGGCCACCAGGAAGTTCTTCCTGAGGTTCAGGTGGAGTCTCTTTTCCTGTAGTTTGAATCCATTGCTCCTTGTCGTAGTCTCTGGAGCAGTGGAAAACAAGCCCATCCCCTCTTAAATACGACATCCTTTCAAATATTTAAACATGGCTACCATGTCCCCTCTCAACCTTCTCTTCCGCAGACTAAACATACCCAGTTCCAACAGACAGTCCTAACTAGAGGAGACCCACTGATTCAGTGATTGGACACCTTTTTTCCTGTCAAGGGCCACACTCCGTCAGGAGTAATCTATCGGAACTCATACGGTAGAGGGTGTTGATGATGCCTTCCAAGGCCATAGCTGCTCTTTCTCTCCACCTTCTTCCTTACATGGTGTGCTATTAGATGAATGATTGGTTTCTCTTGTCAGTCCTCTACTGGGGTGGGGAGTTAGAAATGAGGTCCAAGGAATAAATGTAATATTATGGCTGCAGGTTACACTCCCTTGGTGTAGACCAGATATGGGCCACTGTGCTCTTCAGATATTTTTGGGACTGCAAACCGTATCATTCCCCCTGACCCCACCATTGCTGTACCGGCAAGGGCCAGCATGGTGTGGTGCTTTCAGCTTGAGACTAGGACCTTAGAGACCACGGCTTGAATCCCTGCTCAGCCATGGAAACCCACTGGGTACCCATGGGCAACTTACACGCTCTCAGCCTCGGAGGAAGTCAAAGGCAAACCCCCTCTGAAAAAATCTTGCCAAGAAAACCCCACGATAGGTTTGCCTTAGGGTTGACATAGGCTGGAAATGACTTGAAGGCACACAACAACAACAACAACAGGAGCTTAGGCCAAAACCATCTGGGCCAAAGTTGCCCAATCCTGGTGTGGATTATCGTATGAAGGTCTTTCGCAATGCAAAACAGTCCTGAGAAACAAGTGGAAAACTGTAAGACCCTCAGGACAGGGGTTATGTTACTCTGTGATACAGTGATCCTGCTGTGTCAAAAGCAGCTGGTGCAATGTCCGCAGATAAATGGTGTGGAGGCAATGCAAAGCCGCAGATGTGAACCGGAACAGAGCACAACATTTATCTGCAGATCACACTCAGCAATTTATACAGCATGCTTGCATCTGCTCTAACAGGCCCACATGACTCACAAATTACCAGTTTCTCAGAAAAAGTTGACTAGCATCCAAAATAAGGGAATGCCTTGAACTTAGAAACTGACTGCAGAAACCCTCTATATTGAGCCAAATGCAATAAACAGGTCTTCCTTCTCCCTCACTAAAAGCACTCATCACAGGGCTGGGCACTTCACTAGTTACGACCCTTAAGCCATATCTTCTCTGCCAGCTATCTTAGTTCTGGTTCTCAGAGGCAGACTTGCCGTGCCAGGAAGTGCCATTGCTTGAAAGAGCGATGGTCAACAGGGCTGCTCTGCTGAGAGTCCAACTCCATTTGGTTCTTCCTCTCCTGCAGCTGGCAGCAGCCAATCCACTGAGGAGACATGATTCACTACTGGGTCACCTCAACACTTGTGCTCAGAGACCTGTGACGTATTCATGCTCTGCATGAGTGCCACAGCTCTATGGAATCCTGGGATTTGTAGTCTGGAGAAGGACTTGAGGATTCTCTGCCTGAGAGCTCCAATGCTGTATAGTTCAGAGGAGCATACTAGAAAGAGACAGTGTAGTATAGTGGTTTGAGTACTGGACTATGACTTTGGAAACCAGGGTTCAAATCCCTACTCAACAATGGAAACTCACTGAGTGACCCTGGGCAAGTCACACTCTCTCAGCCTCAGAGAAAGGAAAAGGCAAACTCCCTCTGAACAAATCTTGCCAAGAAAGCCCCATGACAACAACTAGAGAATTTCAAGTAAGTCACCCCTCCACATTCATTAGGGCTAGGGCACAAAACCCCCACAAGAGTGGAAAAACTGCAAATATCAAAATGAGTTTGTGTCTGTGAGAAGCGGGACAAGGCATGGTGGGGAAAACACGTACCCAGAGTCCAAACTGGGCCAGGGAAAGGAGAGGGGAAGGGGATGGGTTGACACTGCTGTCGCCCCACCCCAGAGGGAAAATTCTGGGTCCATGCCCAGTCTGCTGGTTCCCAAATTAACACACAGCACTGGAGGAACCAGAGAGTCACCTTTTTGATCTGCACAGGAAGGCATCAGCATGGAATTCCTATCCTTTCACCCATTTCTTTCCTTCGGTGCAGGGGGGCACCAAGAGAGGGCTTGAGGTGCTGAGAAATCATGCTGAGAGCTGTCCTTAGCTGGCCAGACAGTGGTCGGTGGAGTAGGAGGCCCAGAGGAGGGTTTTTAAAGGGCTGTGAAGCCTGACTGGAGGTGTCAAGTGAGAAGGTTCCCCCGGAAAAGAAGCACCAGAGGGGTGGGGAGGCAGAGGTTGGAAAAATGTGCAAATACATTACTCTCTCCACTTTTGCGGGTTTGACCTTTGCAAATTTGATTATCTGCAAGGCACGCGTGTGCCCCCCCATTCTCCTTTTCCCATTCCCTTGTGATTTGCAGGGTGTGGAGAATGAAGGCAGGTGGACCCAAGCAAAAGGCAAGGGAATGGGAGGAGTCACACACATCCCTTCCTTCTGCACCTCCAGTACTCCCCCTTCCCATTCCCTTGCCTTTTGCCTGGGTGTGGAGAAGGGAGGCACGTGCACCAGGGCAAAAGGCAAGAGTATGGGAGGGGTGAGCCCCGGAAGAGAATGGAAGGGAGAGCACGGGGAGGAGATATTTGCAGCTTTCCCACTTTTGCGAGGGACCTATGACCCAAACCCTTGCAAAAGTGGAGGGGTCACTGTAAATATCAAATTCATGAAAGTGAAATCCAGAAACATGCAGGAATGACCGTACCTTACCAAGGTACAAATTCTGGGATTCTGTAGAATGAAGCTATGACAGTTAAAAGTGATAGCAAATGGTCATAATTATGCAGTTTGGATACACCCTAACCATGTCTGTTTCCTGCTCTCCCTTCTCTTTGTTTCCATTTAGAAAAAAGAACAGTTGCCTTCCTTAGTTTCGCCATCCCGCCCCTTCCTCTTCACTTCTATTTCACTTTGCATCACACCATTCAAACTGCAAGCCTGACAGCAGAAATGGGCTTACTTTATTACGAGTTTCTTTGTCGTTGTAACATATAAATGGTTCTCGGAACCCAATGGCTGAAAAACCTAGTTCAAATCTCTACACAAATTATTTTATTTATTTAACACATTTCAAAACAGAGGTTCATTCCTCAGTTTACAATGAAATAACCAAGACTCTTACAACTCGTCTGAAAATTTTGCTCCAAGACTATAACAAGTCAGTCTCTGAGAAACGGTTTTTGCATTTAGCTCTTTTCACTAGATCCCTTGCCTCTACGGAATTACTATTTTTAATGTATTTTAACAAATACTGAATACATCTTATATTAATATTATATGAGTTGTTTTCGTTAAAATGTTTGTTTTGACAAGATTTCTAATGGCTTGTTGATGGCAAATAAAGATGATAAACAAATACTTAAAAGCAGCCAACAAACACGGAGAAGTCCTGTTCGGCTAGAATAGTAACCCAAAGAGAAAGACGAACAATCTCTCACGGAAGCCCTGAGGCCTAAATTTTGAGGGATTTGGTTCCCACACTATAGAATTATTCTGTCCTCAGAGCCAGCTAGGCCTTCATGACACCTGTAGTGATTCGCACAGAGAGCCAGCTTGATGCAGAGGCCTGAGCACTGGACTACGACTTTGGAGACCAGGTTTAATTCCGCTCTCAGCCCCAGAAACCCACTGGTTTGCCTTCGGCATGTCACATACTCTCGACCCCAGAAAACCCTGCGATAGGTTCGTCTCAGAGTTGCCATAAATCAGAAACAACTTGAAGGCAGGTAACAATAACAACAACAACTGATTCACATGCCTGCCTCCGCTTACATATATAATACAGTACAAATCTTTATTGAATCAGTCTACAGACTATATCAGACAATTAAAAAGAGGGAACAAAACCCGAAGCATGGAAGAGAGAACAAAAACAGCATCATCAGCAAGGAAAGACGTCGACAAGTAGTAAAAATAGAAAATAGAAAACAATACATACAGATAAAATAACAATTTTTCAGATTAAAAAGACCAACCCCTCTAAATCACTAGAACACCCCTCAAGTAATTAAAAAAAAGAGAGATTACCCATAAGCCGGCAAGGCAGACCCTTTATCTACTACTTGCTTCCTCAATTTAGCTGCATAATACACAAAGAGGGCCACTTTTTGAGTCACAAAAGGATTAACCCCTTCCAAAAGGAAAGTCAGCTTGGACTCGTCATCCCACTCCCTCAACTAACTAGAAATGGGTTGAAGTAGTGGACTCTAATGTTAACATATAGCTGACAGTGCAATAAGTAGTGGGCAAGATCTTCAGTGGCAGATGCCCCACATATGCAAATTCTATCTCGAACAGGAATACCCTGATAATGATCTTGCAACATCCTAGTTTCCATTTGAACCCTGCTCTCTCAATGTCCTAGCCTAACACTCAAACCACTATATCCCATTGGCTCTCTCAACATAACACAGCCTGTGGAAAAAGAGAAGAATAGAGTGTCCAGCCAATCTGTGGCTTAAAACTCTTTCTTCCTCAGATCTTTTCCACTATTAGAATAACTTAATAAGACATGGATATCGTATGATAGTGCATGGCTTGGTAAGGTAAGGTGCAGAAGTGAAATTCATTCATTTATTTAATTAATTTAAATCATGCCTTTTTCCAATAGAGGACCCAAGGCAGCTCACAATATGCATTAAAACAAAATAGAGTTAAAACACTGATGATGTTTTAGGATTGTACAAACATTTAAAAAACTAAGGAAACGCTCACAGTTTAAACATAAAATATGATAATCGGTTGGAAAAAATAAAAGATCTTCATTAACAGACAGTCAAAGTCTAGGTAAAGAGAAAGGTCTTTGCCTGCCAATGGAAAGAGAACAAACACGGGGACCAACCTAGATTCCTGTGGGAAGGAATTCCAGGCCCTGTGAGCAGCTACTGAAAAAAAGTCTCTCTTACGTCCTCACCAAACATGCCTGTGATGATGGTGGAATGGAGAAAAAGATCCCTAAGGATCTTAAAACTTGGACTGCCTCATACTGGAAGATACGGCCTTTCAGACTATCTCAACACAAGCCACATAGGGCTTCAGAGGTCCTCTCCTCTTGCCAACATACAACTTTTTGTGCAAACCAGGGGGCAGAATTATACAGTCATCCATGTGTTATCAGACTACAACTAACAGCAGCCCTAGCAAACACAGACAATCGTAAGGAATGCTGGCAGTTACACTTCAACAATGTTTGCAGAGCCACTTAATTCCCACTCATGGTGGGGATTAATTAAAGAGAAAAAAAGTCCACAGAGTTCGACTCACTTCACTTTCTTTCTGAAGAAGGCATACACATCAATAACTACACATAGGTACCCCAATACATCTAGCCTGGCCTTCGCTGCAATACCAAGTATGTGTCCAAGCCATACCATTTTAGACCACAGGTGAAGACCCCAAGACTGAATGTTCCTCTATAGAAATCCTTTGCATATAGAAAACAAATATGTCAGGAGAAGGCAAACCGTTTCTCTCGAAACTGCCTTCAGACAGAAAACTGGCATCTCAGAGAGAAACAGTCCCTCTTTCCTACCAATGCAAGCTTTCTCTCTGACTGCTATATGCTATTTTTTTCCACTGGAGGAACATTCAAGTGAACCTCCAAATTACAGTCTTAAGTGGTACAACCCACTTCAAGGCAGAACTAGACTTTAATCTACAGGCATCAGGAACATCAATAAAGAAATACTTGATCTTCTTTTGAAACAAACAACTTGAATCTTGAGTGCTCTCTCTTCTTATTAAAATAACTGGACCTTCATAGCTTGAGGGAGAACAGGCATACACTAGATTAGCTCACCACTTAAGGAGAGATAAAACAGACTGTAATTTATTTATGGGAACCGGCAATTTCCAGGCACCAATCAGTCGACGTACTGCGTCTCTGTTTTAAACAGACATAGAGCTTTTCTTTCCCTCTGCCTATCAGATTTTATTTCAGTTATTTCTTCAGATATTTTCATGGAGCATAAGGGAGGCCAAAGCATGTCCATAAGATTCTGAGATCTTAATGCTGGAATGGGCATCTTGATCAAGAATGAAAGCCACATTAGAAACAGGTCGTAACCCAAACAGCAACAGGTAACTACAGATTTTAGGGCAGTTTTACATAATTCATTCTTGGTTTCTCTAATATGCCACACTCTGAAAACTGCTCCAGTTTATAGACACTGTGATAGTAAAATGAGGCTCTATTTAACTCCATTCTCCTACTTGTTTGTGTGTAGAATAAAGAGCACCACAGTGACACAAAAAGAAACTTTAAACCGTACATCTAGAGGTCCTTAGTTCTGGCTTGTCATCACCACTTGCCTGATCACCTGTGGTGAATAAAATATATCTCCAAGTGACCACAGAGGGGAGCTTACATATTTTTTTTAAATGGCATTTTTTTTCCATTGTAGGCCACAATGAGAGATCATAATCCCACTTTACAAAATGGTGTATTGCTGGTTTATCATCTTGGCTTATTTGGGCACAATAAACTATAATTCCAGGTTCAGACATTACACCAAGGGATCCCTCCCTGATTTGTTTGTCTGTGCACAAGAACAACAAAAATGAAATGGGCACCAAGAGGTTACTCATTCACATTGTGGCTTCTAAAGTCAGGATTTCTACCATACTGCTATGAGCATGCATGCACATCTACATGCGGTTATCTGTAGCATTGTGACTGTCTTTTGTAAACAGAAAAACTGATGGATGAGTTTGTCACACTTTCCTTCTCCTGCCAAAAATGCCTTTACAGTCGCTTTTTTTCTAGAACAGAACCTTGCCAAACCCTCTTCTTCTCAGAGTTTTAAGAAGGAACATACAAGGAAATGCTGTTCTCTCTTTCAAATGAGTACATACCCTACCTTATGGCCTGCAAAAACCGCAGTACCAGTCTGCACAACTTCTGGACTCAGCTTTGTGCCTGAATGGCCAGGGTGTGCCAAGAGCTTAGGCCTGTGTGCCAAGAGCATTAATTCCTGACAAGGTCAGACCTGACCCTGGTGACACTTGCCACAGATACATCTAGATGAGGATACAACAATGAGTTTGACATCAAGTTACCTTTGAAAATCCTTTTGAAAACACAACTGTTCCAGAATGCAGCAGCAAGAATGCTGGTAGATGGGTACTCTCAAGACTGTAAACATGTATAATGCAAGGGCTATGCAGCTTACTAATTTGTTTCTAGGCAAAATTCAAAGTATTGGTGATGACTTTACGCCAAGGATCACTTAAGCCTACCCCCTCCTGATACCAGCCCATCCACACTCTAAGATAAGAGGTGGGCAACTGTGAAAGGTCTGGGGGCTCATTTTCTGTCCCCGGAAACCTCTGGGTGTGACAGAGACAACCATCCCTCAAAAAAGAAACTCAACATAAAAAACAACCAAAATGTTACAAGAGCATGCAAGCTTTTCATTTCTTCAGAACTCTTCCTCAGAAGCCCACTTCTGGTTTTGAAAAATGGGTACTGAAATGTTAAAAGTAGTGAGGATGCAGCTTATTTCAAAGATGAATTTCTGCTCCAGAATAAGCTATTCATCCTTTCCTTTGGTCCCCAAAAGGCAGTTAGGAAAACCTAGAGGTGTTATGGACCATGAAAAACAGCTTGGACGTGCACAGCCCTAAAGTTACACTTTTCCCAATCCTACTTCCAGAAAAGCCTATCTCTGTGCCCCAGTTATGATGGCCAGGATACTGACAGGTACAAAAAACAAGATTTTCTTAGTAAATTGTTGAATTCTGCACCCTGGGAAGCAAAGATGGAACACTGATATATTTTCAACACATAACAAAAATCTTGTTAAGACAGTCACTTGATTGATGAGACAGGTTCAATTCACTTAACATTTTGGTTTTATCTGCTATATCTGTATTTTCTATCAAACTCTTGTCACTTTAAGACTTTATTTCACTTTACTTCAGGTTTTAACTGTGATTACTTGCTCAGAGTGGTGTGTAACCACAGGAAGGGCAGGATCTATGTTTTTACGTAAACAAGCTCATGTTACCTGTTTGATGACTCTTTGTTTCTAAGATCACAAGCAGATTTCTAAAATGGTCCCTTATGAAGCCACAGAGCACCACAGTACATGAGTGATGAACATTAAAGCTTTGTGGATCACACATTTGTGTATGCCTGCGGTAAGACTGACTGATCTAAACCCAATGTCACAACACAGAATTGCCTGCATATCAGTGCCTACACACTGACCAACCTACGTGATCTAAAGGCCACAAGGCAGAAGCAAAGGCATATCACATTAGGGAGATCAGCTAGCAGATAGCTTCAGCAGACTGAACCAACGAACATACTATAAAAGCACAACCCAAAAGATCTGATATGTGAATAAATTATTTCTTCATCATATGGAGGGTCCAAACCCTAGCATGCTATTTGCAGGGAGGTTCAATGCCTTGTATCTCTAATGAAGTGGTTTAGGTAGTAAGACATATGAAAAGACTTTCAGCATTAAATATTGGCAAGACATTGCTGGATGCAACAGACAGTCTGGATAAGACAGACAAATGGCCTGAACCAGAAGAAGGCAATTCTCTCTCCTCAAAAGAGCAACTGGTGTTGTCCAGAACACAAAATGTGTTGCCGCTCCTTATTGAAGCAGAAGTGTAACACAGCCAACATTCTGCCATTATTTTCAACAATTCAAGGCAAGATGCAGACTCACATCCCAATGAGCCATAAGCAAATAACGAAAATCAAAAGTCACAAAACAGCCATTGCTCATGGTTATGATTTTGCAGAATTACATTATTATTATTTGGGTATTCCACTTGTGGGTCAGTGTATTTTATTTCCCCCATTTCTTTGTCTATCTTCTCATGCGGTAATCACGAGAAGTCAACAT
Source organism: Cyclura pinguis (assembly GCA_030412105.1). NCBI lineage: Eukaryota > Metazoa > Chordata > Lepidosauria > Squamata > Iguanidae > Cyclura > Cyclura pinguis. The sequence continues at coordinate 340,487,686 of CM059600.1, forward strand.
GGATTGCTCAAAAATAAGTCATGCCAGACTAATCTTATCTCTTTTTATGATAGAGTTACTAGCCTGATAGATGAAGGGAATGCTGTGGATGTAGCATATCTCGATTTCAGTAAGGCCTCTGACAAAGTTCCCCATGACATTCTTGCAAAGAAGCTAGTAAAATGCAGGTTGGACAGGGCTACTGTTAGCTGGATTTGTAATTGGTTGACCGACCGAACCCAAAGGGTGATCACGAATGGCTGCTTTTCACCCTGGAGAGAAGTGACTAGCGGGGTGCCACAGGGTTCTGTCCTGGACCCAGTGCTGTTCAATATTTTCATCAATGACTTGGATGAAGGAATAGAGGGCATGCTCATCAAATGTGCAGATGACACCAAATTGGGAGGGGTTGCTAATATGCCATTGGACAGGATCAAAATTCAAAATGACCTGGACAGATTGGAGAGCTGGGTCAAGGCTAACAAAATGAAATTCAACAGAGAGAAGTGTAAGGTCTTACACTTAGGTAGAAAAAATGGAATACAGAAATATAGGATGGGGGACACGTGGCTGGATAGCAGTACCTGTGAAAGGGATCTAGGAGTCTTAATAGACCACAAGCTGAACATGAGTCAGCAGTGTGATGCGGCAGCCAAGAAAGCCAATGCAATTCTCAGCTGCATCAATAGGAGTACGGTGTCTAGATCGAGGGAGGTACTGGTATCGCTCTACTCTGCTTTGGTTAGAGCTCATCTTGAATACTGTGTCCAGTTCTGGGCATCCCAATTCAAGAAGGACATGGTCAAGCCAGACCAGGTCCAGAGGAGGGCGACCAAAATGGTGAGGGGCCTGGAAGCCATGCCCTATGAGGATAGACTTAGAGAGCTGGGTATGTTTAGTCTGCAGAAGAGAAGGTTAAGAGGGGACATGATAGCTTTGTTTAAATATTTGAAGGGATGCCATGTAGAGGAGGGAGAGGGCTTGTTTTCTGCCGCTCCAGAGACCAGGACAAGGAGCAATGGATTCAAGCTGCAGGAAAGGAGATTCCACCTGAACCTCAGGAAGAACTTCCTGACGGTCAGGGCTGTCCGGCAGTGGAATAGGCTGCCTCGGAGTGTGGTGGAGTCTCCTTCCTTGGAGGTTTTTAAGCAGAGGCTGGATGGCCATCTGTCGGGAGTGCTTTGAGGGTATTCCTGCATGGCAGGGGGTTGGACTGGATGGCCCATGTGGTCTCTTCCAACTCTACATTTCTATGATTCTATGATTTTTTCTTCTTCACTTATTAGAAACAACCAGATTGTTACTTCTCAGCTCTACAGATGTTGTTAAAGCCTGGGGAAAGTCACTTCTTTGGACTTCAAATCCCACAATCCTCCATCCAGCAGGACCACTGATTAAGGGATTCCGGGAGCTGGAATCCAAAACAGAGATTTTCCCCCAAATTCTATGTTATATAGTTAATGCAAAAGGAAATGCTTTATTAAAAGAAACAGTCATGTCAAAATAATAGCTGCCGAGTCTGAAACTTTCATTTCCTGACATTTACTGCTGAAACAAAAGTTCATTTCAGGTCAAGAGTTGATATATAGAACAGCTAGCTATAACGGCTGGAAAGGTACAAGCATGTAGGCTGCCTCACTACACTAGGTTTTATAATTTAAAAGAACAAAGCTCTTCAGTTTAACCTGAAAGTTGAGCTGCTCTTCAGTTTTGTAACTTGTTCACACAATCGTGTCTTCTGATTTAGAATCTTGGTAGAGTGAAAAATCCGTGAGGTTTTTTCCCCCCATTCTTTAATCCTACAAAAATTTCATTCAACTTGCCTCCTTCAAATAAAATATTAAGGACAGAGAGGACTACTTCTTAATACACTTCAGAACTGCACCAGACACTAGGAAGCAGTCTGCAAAAGTGCCATACTCTCCTATCCCTTAAGTTACCATTTGTAATAAGAGATTTCAAAATAAACCTACACTGTACCATGCAAGCAAATAAATAAACAAATAATCATGCATTACTTCCCCCAAGAGAAATCAGCTTTGGTCTCCTCTAACCTGAGAAACAATTCTTAGAGGCCTTGAAGATTTTTTTAAAAAAATGAAACCTCAGGGGATGACAACCGTTCCTCCGCAGGGATACTTTACCATTTACTCAGAGACACAAAATCCCACCAGCATCCTTCCCCACACTTTTAGGGCCTACACAGAAGCAATCACAATGTGTACAAAGATATATCAGGTTTCACACATTCAAAAATGCCATTCTAAACAGGTGACACGTCCAGTGCCTGTTGGGCATGACTATTACTATTAATATCAGCTTGGGTTATACCTTAATTATGAATTTACACTGAACAGACCGCCTGAAATAGAACAACCTTTTCTCCCCTGTCCCCCAAGATACAAATTAAGGTCCTGGGAGTTGGTCTACTGAGGAGGAAGGCAACCAGGAAGGAAGCAAAAATTAACCCAGTAAGCCTATAAAAGGCAATCCAGGACGTACAGGCTGCACTTTTGATTTAATTACCAAACTAGGAGCCGCCGCTGCCACCTCGATCCCTTTGTTCCAGGGCTGCGTTTCTGGGATGCTTTTCCACAGCGCCGCCCTCCTTCACCAGCGCCGCACGCCCGCCTCCATCCCACCCCGGGCGTGAATGAACCGCGTAAGGCAAAGGCGAGGCAGGACACCCAGGAGGCGGGCGCTTCGGCCGGTGAGCGACAACACATCTTGGCCAATGGAAAGCGAAGATGGCTAGTCAACCGATAGCGGTCTTCGGCCAATGGTGCTTTGCCGCTCGGTTTCACCTCTCTCTCTCTCTCTCTCCGGGGAGAACCGAAAGCCGAGAAGAGAGAGAGGAGAGAAAATATCTGAATACTGATCCTGATAGGCCGGCTGCAGGCAGCCAATCCGCGCGCTCTCCTAAGGATGGGCGCCTTGGAAGGGACCACCGAGGGATGCGGGTGAAGAGGAGACGTCTGATTGGATGATTGTGGGGGGGATGCTACGAAAGTGGGGGGATAATGAGTAGGGCTGAAAGGATGCAAATAAGGACGAAGGGGAGGGGCCTCATTTTTTTCTAGAAGGCTTTTGGTAGATTGACTAAGGCCCTTCCTGCACCGGCTGTTACAGTGCTATTATTCTGCTGTCAACGTCGTCCTGTGGAATTCTGGGATTTGTAGTTTACTGAGGCCAAAGAGGCCCCTGGCTGAGAATTCTGAAGGCCCCTCCCTAAACTGCAAAGGGCAGGATTCCGTAGGAGGTTGAAAGGAGAATAATAGCACTATAACAATGTAGTGCGGAAGTGGCCTAAGGGGTGAGATAGAGGCATTAATGGCCAAGGAAAGTCATCTCTCTCTCTCTCTCTCTCTCTCTCTCTCTCTCTCTCTCACACACACACACACACACACACACACACACGTTACCTGATACACTTTAAACTGGTCATTATACAGTGTTTTTTTTAATGTTGGTTACTTTTAATATGATAACCTAGTTATTTTTTGTGTGTGACTACTTACTGATTTTTATTAGTTCTGCATAGGGGATGTCAATTTCAAATTCTCATCTCCTCCCCACCACAAAGCATTATGATAAAATTAGGATGTGTCCATTTTTTGCACTGTTCCATCTGTCACTTCAAGTTCCAAGAGAGTAACTTTTTCAGTAAGAACCCCTGTAGGTCTTTTCTCACATCTGTACCTCCCTTGCCTTTCCTCCCTTTTCTTGCCTACATCACAGCATTGGAGGAAGTCCAGCTTGTTCTTGCTAAGGGCACAGAGATCGATGTTACTGCCACAGCCCAGATCGTTGCAGGTACCAGCTGCAACAGCATCTCTTACAAGCTGTCTGGCTTCCTCTTTCTCCATATCAGGTTTGAATTTGTCTTCAAAAACTGCCATGGCTGCCAGAGCGCCATGTTTTCTTGGCTGTTTCAGTACTATTTATTTCTTTATTGATTGGGGATATATCCTGCCTATCTTCCCCAGATGGGATTCATGGCCACTTACAATAATATATTGCATGATGAATTAAAATATAAGATCAATGAAAGTATACAACTTTTAAAACACAATTTAAAAACATACCAATACAATGAAAAATAGAGCATCAATCCAGTTAAGAATCTGTTTTGGAAAAAGCAAGGCCTGTTGCTAAAACAACTTGGATGAATAAAAAGGGCTTTGCCTCCCAGCTGAAAGACAACAGGGAGAGGGCCAAGCTAGCTTGTCTCAGTAAAGAGTTCAGGCAGATTGTGTGGCACAGTTTATGTATATATATCTAATATATATATACACATATACGTATACATACATACATACATGCATATGCCATGGGGTTAGACAACATGTTTAATCCTGTGCATATTTTTTTTAATGTCCTTGTTCCTGATTGTATATGTCGTTTTTCCACCCTTTGCTGTAAAGGACATTATAAATAAACATCATCATCATCATCATCATCATCATCATCATCATTATTATTATTGCTGATTATTTTAGCTACACCGTTTGCTGACCCAAGCAGACAGTAACACATGCAAGAACCACATGCTTTAGGATACCTTCTTGTTGAACCGAAAGTCTCTGTTAAACTGAAATGGCCTTCTTGTGCATCTCTATGAACTTCAGTTTTAGTCCTATGGGCCCCTTCCTCTTATCTTGCTTGTGTGCTGCTATGAATCCCTTTCATATACATGAAATATGTTAGATAAGAAAGTGGCTCTCAGATTTTCAATAATGCAAAGTAATATTAAAGGGACGTACAAGTGCAATTCCCCACTCTATCCCTCTTTTATTTATTATGATATTAAGTCGTTATTGTTGTTGTGTGACGTTGTTTGAGGCTTATGGTGAGCATAAGTGAATCTGTCATTGGGGCTTTCTTGGCAAAACTTGTTTAGAAAGATTTGTTGAGAGAGGACTTGCCATTGCTGTCCTCTGAAGCTGAGAGAATGTGACTTGCCCAAGGTCATCTAGTGGGTTTCCATGGCCAAGTGGGGATTCAGACCTTGGTTTCTCAGACTCCTAGTTCAGCTCTCAAATCTTCGCACCAACCTGGCTCCCCAGCACAGTGTCTGGACGATATTAGAAAACCAAGCAATTTAAAATAATTTAAATCATTTTTTTTTATTTCGACAAGATAAAATAGTGAGCAGAAATCCAAAATCCAGCAGATCAGTCAAGCCATGGTCACTGTGTCCCCAAAGCCATATCCTCCAACATTTCATAGCTGAAAACTGGGATGTGTGTGACCGAGCAACATCAGAGTATGGTCAGGATGTCAAAAATTATAAATGAAGAAGAACATATGAGTCAGGAAAGGCTGCAGCAGTTAGCTCTTCTCTGAGCCTACTGAGAAGGGCAAGATTCCTCAATAAACTGAGACATTTTAAAGCAGCCAAAAAAATGGGACAAGAGATAATTAACCACGACTATCCCTGCCAAGATGGGACAGCTGAACAGTAAGAAAAGCTTGATTATACTTGGCACTAAAATGAGTCTTGAGTTTTAAGTTGGCACTGAAATAAGTCTGCTAAAGCAGTGTGTTCTGCAGTAGGGGCAGCACAGGAGAGAAAGCTTTCTCCCATGTTTTCAAATAATTTATTGCTCCCATTGGTGGGACGGGATGGTCTTCCTATGTTGAACTCAGTGTTCAGACATGTGCGTACGGGCAGAGACGCACACACACACACACACACACACATACGCACACACAAGCGAAAGACACTTCCTAAAGTATCAAGTTCCCAATTTATTTACAGCTTTGAAAGTCATCACCACACCTTCAGCGTGGACCAGAAGTCTATTGTTAGTGCAATTCCATTAAAACTTGTGTCATATAGTCTCATGCTCAGTGCTTTTGCCAGCACACTAGCTGCTGCATTTTGCACTAGGTGTCGCCTCCTGTCTTCTCCTGCCTTCTGTCTTCTCTTGTCTTCAAAGGCAGCTCCATATATAGGACATTTTTGTTGTTCTGTGCCTTCAAGCTGTTTCTGACTTTATAGTGACCCTATTGAATCTATCACAGGGCTTTCTGGGCCTCAGAGTGTGTGACACACCCAAGATCACCCAGGAGGTTTCTCTGACTGAGTGGGATTGAGCTCTGGTCTCCAAGGTCATCGTATAACACTCAAACCACTGAACCATGCTGGCTCTCAACAGCAGTCTAAACAGAATGTTATCAGTACATGAACGATTGTGATCAGATTACCCTTGCCCAAGAAGGTCTGAAGCAGGTGGACCAGATTTGGCTGGCCTAATGCACTCTCAGCTATCAAGAAAAAGATTCAGACACATTCCCAAAAGATGCACTTGCTCCTTCAGCGAGAATGCAATCCCACCAAAATGTTTTGCTTACTCATTTCCCAGACTTGGCAATCAGTAATCCCTAAGGACTCCATCTTGTCAGAACTTAGTTTCTGTATATTGGTCCTCATCCAACCCATTGCAGTATCCAGGCACTGGTCCAAGCCACTGCACAGCTTCATCTGATTCTAATGGAAAGGATGTATATCCCTGATCTGAGTCTTTCACAACATCTTTGATCCAACTGCCCAAAATGTTTTCTCACAGAATGGAAACAGCAGAAGTAAGGAAACACTTGTGGAAAGATTTTTAAATATGAAGATGAACACAGAAGCACCAACCCCAGCTTCAGAGGTACATATTGCTCAAAGAGAAGAAATTTGCTGTTTCATCTTTTGCAATTAAAACTATACCATGCAATCATTTTTGAATAACAGTCATAGTAACTGTTATAACAATATCAAATAGAGGAAGGAAGCAGGAGGACAAAAAAAATGTGGCAGCACCTTTAAGACTAACTGGCTTTTATTTTCACATGAGCTTTCATGGATGTAAACCCACTTATAAAAGAGCTATCTCTTTAAAACAATGTTTGTGTTGCTTGGTCAATAGTGTTTTGTTTTGTCCCTTCTTGTTCTTTTCTTTTCTGGTTATATTTATTTATTTATTTATTTTTGACAATCTCTCTTCCCAGATTATAGTTAGTCTGTGGTTTTGCAAAAAGGAAGATCAGGGACAGTTGGCACCTGGACAGCAAGTTCAGCAGCTACAAAGGTCATCAGGCCTTCTTCATTGGGGTAAGATGTACTGTAGTTCTCTTGAGATTAGACAAATTGACAGGTATTTTAGGTCAGCTACATAGCTACATAACTATCTTAGCTGCATAGCTAAGCAGCATCTCTGACCAGCCACTCCCAATCTTGGCTTGCTGGCAGCAGCTGCTGCAATCAATAAGGGTCCGTTCTCCTGTTGATCAGAACTCAGCAGACTGATGTTTTAATGCTCCCTTCCATGAGCCATCTCCAGTGTAGCAGTCAGAAGCAGAATCCTTGTGGCAATCTCTGTTCACACCAGAGATCACTCAGGGAAGTGTGTGGAGACATCAGTCTGCTGAGTCCTGATCGACAGGAGAACAGACCTTCATCGCTCAAAGTGGCTCCTGCCCAGTAAGTTGGGACTGGGGGACTTCTACACTATCTACATATTCAGTTGTGAATGTGTAACTCTAGATTACACACTCATAAATGTTATTGTGAATTCCAGACATCATTTCTAAGTTTGTATCCCTAGATATAAATGAGCTTTTGTAATTTTATACAAATCACTGTTCTCTTTCGTCTTTTTTTGGGGGGGGGCTAATATTTGAGTGTCCATGCTATGTGTATGAGATGTTTGGGATGCTGGGCACTTAACTCCAGCCACAATAGGAATTTGGATGTCATAAAAAAGTGAGTAAATAACTCTATTATTTTATGTCTATTTCTGTGGTGAAGACTTAGGTATTTATGGAATTTTCTATCTCTGTTGTTCATAGACCACAAGCCCAACATGAGTCAGCAGTGTGATCTGGTAGCAAAAGAAGCTAATGCAGTTATTGGCTGCACCACCAAAACTACACTGTCCATATCAAAAGAGGTAACAGTACCAATCCATCCCACTTTGGTCAGACCTCACCTAGAAAAATGTATCCAGTTTTGAGTACCACAGTTTTAAAAGGATATTGTCAAATGGAAGTGTATCCGTAGAAGGACAACCAAAATAATAAAGAACTTGGAAACCAAGCAGTATGAAGAACAGATGAGGGAACTGTGTATGTTTAGACTGCAGAAGAAAAGACTGAAAGATGATATGATAGCCATCTTTAAACATCTGAAGGGGTGTCCCACAGAAGATAGGGAAAGCTTGTATTTTGCTGTCTCAACTAGTGAGTTCAAATTACAAAAAGGGGAGTTCCAACCAAAAATAAGAGCCGTTCAGTGGTAGAACTGACTATCTTGGAAGAGATTGGACTTACTTTCATTGGAGACTTTTAAACAGATGTTGACTGGCTACCCTTCAAAGTTAATTTAGCTGTAAATTCCCGCCCTAGCCTTTGGGATCACTTTCAGCTCTGCAATTCTATCAGTCTACGTACTAAATTAGTTGGGTGGGTTTGGGTACTATGAACCTTTGAGGCGTGGGGAAGGTTCTGTTTGTTGCTTTGTCCCAGGCAAGAAAATGTCTTGGAAGTGCCCTATGTGTAAAGAAACAAAAATTGGTCCTTGGGAAGAGGTGTCAATAGAAACAGCTGTGAATTGCCTGAAAGAAACTTGATGGTGCAGAGGCTACCTTGGAGTATATAATCAGAACTTTATGGACATTAGCTTCCAGGAACACCGCACCAGTGGCCATGATGGCAAATGGGAATTGTCGTCCAAAGAAGACATTTTTCTAATATCTGGAAATTATATGGAATAGTGAATTTGCTATCTCCTAAGTGTGCCTTCTGTTTGTCCCCGCTTCTAAATAAAAAAAGATATTACAAAAATTCCAGAAGTCAACTAGATGCTTTCATCCAAAGGAAATCAAAGATAGCATTACTCCTAGAACTTCACAGTTTTAGGGACAATTAAGGAATAAAATACAAGCATGAGAGCCAGCACAGTGTAGTAGTTTGAATGTTGGGAAATGATCTTGGAGACCAGGATTTGATTCCCCGCTCAGCCATGGAAACGCACTGGGTGACCTTGAGCACACTCTCAAGCCCAGAAAACCCCATGATAGTTTCACCTTATGGTCGACACAAGTCGGTAACAACTTGAAGATGCACAAAAACAACAATTTAATGTTATTTTAGTTTTAATGGTATGACATTTTAACTTCTTTTGATGGTCAAGTAATAGCATAACAAAAAGGTGTGAGCTGCCAGAGTATTCTTTAACACCTCAAGACTAACTAGCCAGTGGTTTGATAGACCTGTATCATCTTATACAAGTCTTTGAAGGTTCATGGACAGTGTCACAATTTGTATCTTTCTGTCTCTTATTACACTAGGTTTCCACTCCACAGCGATGTAATTGTGCTTAAATACCTGTGGCTTTTGTACTCCATCAGTGCATCTGAGGAAGTGGATTGAAATCCAAAAAAGCTCACATTTGAAGTGAGCTCGGACTACCTCAGCCAACAACCAGTGAATTCACTTAGTCCAAAATATGGTTTAAAATAGTCATTTACAGCAAATGACCAAGAGAGGGCACCCATAACCTTCATTAGCCACTCTAATGGTATCCTTTCAAACTTTAGTTCTTTTAATCTTTCAAAAAGAATCCTGTGTAATACAAGAGCTTTAAGACAGTATTTTGAACAGTGACTGATCTTAGCAAAAGCTTTGATTTCACTTGGCACTGTGATGTACACTCAGCTAGACTCTGATTCTTTTGATATTATCTTTTATGGCCAGATTGTTCTTTGCAGAGTTGAGAAATGAATGGAGGGGCTTTAAAAACTTCTTCTTTACAGTAAGCATGGGCCTCTGTTCCCAATCTCTAAATAATTTGCCTGATTCTTTTGTGGGTTGGGGAAATCGTTATCTTGTTGTTGGAGATATATCCAAAAGGAAGATTTACCATTCTCCAAACCAGTGCTGTTCTCTCATTTCACACTGCTAGTTAAAATGAAAAGGAGAGAACAAAGATTAAAGGATGCCCAGCACCCTCAGACAAACTCAATGGATGACCTGCCAGCTCCAGCAGGGATGTACCGACTGGGGGTGGAGAATGAAGGCACTGCCCTGCAAATAAGAATTCTGATCCTCCCCATGAAACTTTTCTTCAGTCCTCAAATTTCTAGCATTGCAGTAACTTAAAACTCCAGTTAAGCATTTAAAAATACACTTTAAGCATTCAAAGAAATGATATGGTACAATCCTATTGAAACCCCAGTACTATGACTTCATAAACTTAGTAAAGCATTGAACATGTACAAGGAAGCATTTCCATGCGTGTACACTTTGTACTGTAGACTGCAGAATTCACCTTTGGTGCATCTGCAGCTATATGTGAAAATTCATTCTCAGCTTTGGTACATGGGCTGACACCAAACAGGTGTTCAATATTTCATCGGAGAAAGCAAGTTCAGTAATCTTGGCTTTTGAAAGTAACATGTTTGAAGGAATGCCAAGAGGACAGTTTTTCTGCAAGGTTTCAGAGAAATGACAGCACATTAGACTTTGGCCATTTCTGCACCAGACTGTTATAGAGGGTATTATCCCACTTTCAACATCCTATGGGATCCTGGGGTTTGCAGTTTCGGAGGCCCCTCCTGTAACTGCAAACCCGAGGATTCCATAGGATGCTGAAAGTCGGATAATAGCACTATAACAGTCTAGTGCAGAAATGGCCTTTATGAACAGTTCAGATTATTATAGTAGGATGACTTGTGCAACATTCATTTAATTCCTGGTCACTGTCATTTTGTTTACACAACTATTTTGTGTACTTCAGGTTTATTTACTTTTTTGGAAGCTTCACTTTCTAATTAAAAAGCACTAATTGAGGGCTATTTTTGTCACTGCTTATGAAAATCTTTTCATTTGCTCCCACAGGTGCTGATTAAAATTTGCTGTAATTGTGTGGGAGGAAAGGGTTTCCTTATCAGCTATTTGTGTGTGTGTGTGTCTGTGTGTGTGTCTGTGTGTGTGAGAGAGAGAGAGGGAGAGAGAGAGAAAGAGAGAGAGAGAGAGGTCAGCATCCTTGTGTGTATTGTAAAATATTTTAATTTCTCATCAAGCAAAGTCATTCACTAGACCAATATGTTGTTCAATTTTATTTCATTTTTATTACACTAAGAGGTTGCTCTTTACCTCAGCTTATCTGGCAAGGCCCAGGCCCAGAATCTTTCAGCACTTCAGCAGAGTTCTGGGAACATATTCTAAGATGCACACTTAGGCCATTTCCGCACGAGAGAATTAAAACGGCACAGTGCGTCCTCCACGGAGGACGTCTGCACCTTGGAGCGGACTAGGGTCGGACTACTTACCGAAGATCCGCACCTCAGTCCACTCCGAAACACCCTCAACTGGTCCTCCAGCGCGCTTTTTAAAGACCGGAAAAAAGAGGTTTCTCATTTTTCCAGAGCGCGCCATTGCGTACCTGCTCCCTTGTGCAGATTCGCAGGCTCGCACCAATGCGAGCCTGTGATCTGCGGAGGGCAGGCTTTAGGCGTGGCGAGCTTCAGTAGTTGGTTGGGACCCACGACCAACCGGAAGCCACCATTTTGGAAGCCGGAGCAGTGCGGATCTAAGACCTCGCACTGCTCCAATTCACCCTGGACCAGACCGAGGAGCCAGAAGATCATAGAATCATAGAATCATAGAAATGTACAGTTGGAAGAGACCACACAGGCCATCCAGTCCAACCCCCAGCCATGCAGGAATACCCTCAAAGCACGCCCGACAGATGGCCATCCAGCCTCTGCTTAAAAACCTCCAAGGAAGGAGACTCCACTACACTCCGAGGCAGCATATTCCACTGCCGGACAGCCCTGACCGTCAGGAAGTTCTTCCTGAGGTTCAGGTGGAATCTCCTTTCCTGCAGCTTGAATCCATTGCTCCTTGTCCTTGTCTCTGGAGCGGCAGAAAACAAGCCCTCTCCCTCCTCTACATGGCATCCCTTCAAATATTTAAACAAAGCTATCATGTCCTCTCTTAACCTTCTCTTCTGCAGACTAAACATACCCAGTTCTCTAAGTCTATCCTCAGAGGGCATGGCTTCCAGGCCCCTCACCATTTTGGTTGCCCTCCTCTGGACCTGCTCCAGCTTGACCATATCCGGTGAGTAACGGCACGGAGTGATTCCCTCGCCTCGTGTGGAAATGGCCTTAGTTCACCCAGGCCTGTCAGTGTATATGAACCAAGACGGCATCTAAATATTATTTAGGCATTGCTATAGCATTCACTGTGTGATACTGGGCATATCTTAGCACGATATATTAAGTAGTGGTAAGCATGCAGAGCGATTGACGGGTAAACAACATTTGGCAGAGTGGACATATTTGCATAACGTGCATATTTGTAGGCCAATTGCATGATAAAAGAATTGCCCAGACACATTCTCTCTATCAGGGAAGCAACTGTATTTTTCTTGACCTTCTAACTGGGGAATTCCAGTAAGATTCCAAGTCGTGTCCCCCAGAAGTAAGTTTGAAATCACTGGTTCATACCAAAGATAATTGATCTGACAAAATAAACTGTTTGATAGGGAGGTGAAGAGGAAGAAGAGGAGGAAGGTGTGGATATTTTCAATTATCTTTATTGTTGCTTAGGTACATAAGAAAATCCTGCCTCATAAAGTGGCTGAAAACAAGCACATCTTAAGACAGAGCTTTCTGTTATCCTTTTAAAAGATGTTTTGATAACACTGGAATTTTTGAAATAGTGCGATCGGATATTGTTAGAAGAAAAGAAGCAGAAAGCCGTATGAGAAAGATCAAGCATTACAAAACAGATGTTGGTATGGTTTCCTTCTGTTCTGTCATCTCAATTTCCTTATCACAATGGAAGTTTCAAAGAAAAACCAGAAGAGTTATCATATTCACATTCATAGCTACAGTAATCAAATTTCACGATATTTATGAGAACATTCAAACTATATGTTTAAAAGGTGGGAATGCATAAATATTGACTTTTTCATTTCATTTTTTTTCCATTTTAAAAGATTTTTTTAAAAATTGCAATTTTTATTTTTCATGGAATATCTCTCCAGGAGGAAAGAGGAGGTATTAACTTCACACCTCATATGATAAAATGTGCTACCTTTATACATGCTAATCCAACAATAGATGGAAAAGTAAAGTTATTAACTGACTTTTGTTTAGAAGGCATACATTAGAGCCAAAGTAGATATGCCATGCACCCATTGCAAAGTTAACAGCAAAATAATCCCAGATATTAAAATGTCAAATCTCTGGATACAAACTTGCTAATATTTAAAATGCAAGACCATTTCCTCCATATTTTGAATGTTAAGAAGACATTTCACAGTAGAGCAACAAATGTTAGATATTGGTAACTGGACATAGGTGATGACAGCATTCTAAACACTTGTTGTTCTTGTTGTGTGCCTTCAGGTTGTTTCCAACTGAGGGCGGCTCTAAGGCAAACCTATCATAGGGTTCAGAGGGGGTTTGCCGTTGCCTTCCTCCAACGCTGTGGGAATGTGACTTGCCCATGGTTGCTGAGTGGGTTTTCATGACTGAATAGGCATTCAGACTCTGGTTTCCCAGTGTTCTTGCCCAACACTGTAATAATGGCGTTCCCCATTATCCAGGTAACAGTACTTAAGAGAGATAGTTCTCCCTTCAGATATGTAAATGGTTAATGAACTGCTAGGGTTAGGTTTTATTGGGGTTAGCATCCTAGGTCACGAGAGATAGTTGCCCAAGGGGAGAAAGGTGAGAATCTTCAAGATGCTTCGATGGAGAAGTTATAAAAATCCTCAAGAGACCACGAGGCAGAAGCCAGAAAAAAGGAAAGATCCAAGACATCAACAAAGGGGCAAATACGCCAGTGGTAGGCAGGCCACAGGCCTTGTCTCCTGGCTGCCCAGCATACCATCTCAGAAATGACCAACTGATGTGATTAGCTTAGAATGCTATCTAGTTAGCTGCGTTAGGTTTTCCTGTTATTTTGTAAGTTTTGGCTGATCTGAGGAATCTATCTATACTGTAACTACTAAGCGTACCTGGGAGGAGGAGCCTTTCATGAATAATATTTCTCTTGTTTACCTTGCACGTCTTAGAATAAATACTTTTCTGTAAAAACCTCTCTGTTTCCTCTCCATTCCCACACATTCCTCAGCAACACACACTCAAACGGCTACACAACAATATCTCTCTCTCTAAAATGCTCATGCAAACTCACAAATTCCTCTTTCTAGAAATACTTTTATACCCTGCCTTTCTGCCTTGGACATACAACGCACCCTCCGCATATGCAGGGGGTACCATTCCAGGAACCCCCATGAATAGTGAAATTCGCGAATGCTCATGTCCCGTTATATTCAAGGGCGGTGATGTGCGTACAGATGCTTCAGTGCATCCACACGCACATTGCTGCCATTTTAGGTATGGGTCATGACGCAGATGCTCAGACTCAGATGTCTGGAGACTGTGGGTAAGGAGGGCCCAGTGTATAATGTAAATCAAGTTTGCATCAGCAGCTCACATACTGTCCCAAAGAAGGAATTGAACTAGGCATTGCACTGCTTTGCTTCAAGTAGTAGATCAGGCGCCTTCAGGATATACTCTGACACACACAAATATCTAAAAAATTTGGAGAGCTGATTCCAATGTTCCAAGACATCTTATAAAGTTTACACTGTTTATTTTTAGCATATTTGAGTCATTGTAAAATTCCTTTAACTCTCATAAATTTCAGTGTGGCAGTTTAAATAGATGCTTAAGTATCTCCCAGAAAAATCAATGGGACCTAAGCATGCTTAGCTTTCAGTAGATCATGAATAACATTTTCAGTGGTGCACTGCTACATTTTATAGAAATTGGTCAGTTCATAGATGTTACTTGGTAGCTTATTGTCTGTATTCCACATGTGTGTGTACTGGCAGTAGACAGTGTTTTTAAACAGAGCTTTGAAGTAACTACTTAGAAATAATGAGATGCTTACAAGTAATCTATTTCTGCAGTAATAGCAAAAGTAAATTTCATTACAATTGTAATGTAATGAGGGATAACTTAACTTCTCTTGAGGTGTAATTGTTCTGGTTATGTTTATACTGAGAGGGAGTATAAGTTACTGGAGTGCTCATCAATTATCTCTCATCATCTTGAAGATAATTGACATATGGGATATCTGGACAAGGGGGTATTTTTCAACATATTTATAAATCACTTGCATAAAGAAATAGTAAAGTTGTTCATCAGATCTGTAGATCTTCCCAAACTGGGAAGACTAGCTAAAACTTCATAAGATTGAATCAGAATTCAAGATTCTCTTAAGAAAGTGAAGAACTAGACCAAAACAAAATGAGTTTTGACAGGGGTAGACAGAAAGTTTTGCATTTTGGCGAGAAATACAGGATGAGGGACATCCATTTTGGTAACAGAAAAGGATCAAGAGGTCTTAATAAACCAAAAGTTACATACGGCTTAGCAGTAACATGTGGCAGCAGAAAGCTAATGCAATTCTAGGCTGCTTCAAGAAAAGCGTAGTGTCCCAAACAAGAAAGGTAGCGCTATCTCTCTATTTCGCTTTGGTCAGAACTCAGTTCTGGGCGCTACAGTTTGAAAAGAAAATCAACAAACTGGAACATGGTCAGGGAGTGACCAAGATGGTAAAGGGTCCACAGTGCAATTGCCATGAGGGACTTGGATATGTTTAGCCTGGAGAAGAGAAGACTAAGAAGTAACATGATAGCCACTCCAAATATTGAAAGAATTGACACATGGAAGTTTGTTTTCTACTCCTCCAGAGAGTAAGTCCTAGAGCAACAGATTCAAATTACAAGGAAATTTCAACTAATATTAAGAAGAAGTTCTCTGAAAATTGGTCAGCAGTGGAATGAACTGCTCACAAAGGCATCAGACTCCACCTCATTGAAGACTGTAAAACAAAAGTTGAATGGTCTTCTGTTTCAGACCTGTTTTTGCACTAGCTCTCCTGTGTTGGCAGAGATTGTTCTAGACAGCCCTGGAGAGCTCTTCCAAATTCTACAATTCTATGATACTTTATAGTATGTTTTGCACTACAAACCTGCAGTCTGTAGCATTCTGATTTTTAGAGTACCTAGACAGTAGCTATTTAGTTACCTTTGACTAATGAAAAAGAAAATGTTTTTTTTTTTGGAAAGAAACTATAATGGTGATGAACTAGTTGGGGAGTTGCAATAGTAACTAACTGCCTTTTTACAAAGTACATTTCCAAGCTCTGGATTAACAAACATTTGCACACACAAGTCATATACTCAAACAGGTAAGAACTCTTGAGCTCATGTGAGATTTTTTTCACCCTGTTAAGTTGGCCACTAGTGTGCTTCAACCAGCATGTGTGTGTGTGTGTGTGTGTGTGTGCCTTCACCTGTTGACTTATGGTAACCCCATGAATTATATGATTTTCTTAGGCAAGGAATACACAGAGGTGATTTTGCCACTTCCTTCCTCTGAAATATAGCTTACAGCACCTGGTACTCATTGGTGGTCTCCCATCCAAGTACTAACCAGGACTGAACCAACTTAGCTTCCAAGATCAGACAGGATCTGAGGGCTTCAGGGTATTCAACTCTTATAACCAGCTTACAGAGAACAAAATAAGGACTTGTCAACACTGAAGACCTAAACAACATTATCCAAATTCATCCAGTTACAATTCCCAGGGTAATTTGGAGGAAGCCATGACAGGTAAAATAGTGTAAAACATTTATAATTTGATGGTGTACTATAGATATGTCCTAAGAGAAATAAAGGGGGGACATCATCAAAGCTAAGGGGGCTACAGCCATCTAGAAAGATTTATTTTAAGGGAAAGATAGAATAAATACTATAAATATATTAGTTAAATAAATACCAGGATTATAATCAGTTATTTCAGGATTATAGCCCTTCAACTCCCACCAACCTTTCTCATTTCTACACATTCAAAGGATAAATTAAATCTGAAAGCCAAGTGCCTTCTGGCTAGACAAGATGATGTTTGGAGTGAAAACAATATTCCAAATAATTTAGAATTTTAGCATTTGAATTCAAAGTTTAGATGTCACACATTGGATGTATCTTGTTATTCAGCCCCATGCTCCACATATATTTAAGTGTTATGGGGTTTTTGTCCAAGAATGAAAGATAAGCAGAGAAAATCATATCACGCTCCTGGAGGAGCCTGTAAGACAGCCCAATGCCTTGTGCAGAAGAAAGGTGTTCATATTTTTTCTACTTCTCTTCATTGTTGGGTTTCCCTTTTTAACCTGCTTCCCCTCATTGCAAATAATTCCATCCTTGATGAAGATGTGTTTGCGTACTGGGACCCATAGTGTTTCTTTCCACATCTGCCTGTACCACAAACATATTCTCTTTCCCTTCTTTTTTTGCCTCCCTCTATCTTGAATTGCTGAGAGTTGAGGAGCTTTCTGCAAGGGCTTGGAGAAACAGATCTGATTTATCCTGTGTCCCTCCTCTGCTATAACACCTCCAGGCATCACAGGACTGCAGCCTAAAGTCTAAATCCAGTTTCCAGTTCCAAGCAGGGCAGACTAGTGGCTATCAGCTTTTGATCCTCCAAATGTTCATAGAATCATAGAGCTGGAAGAGATCACAAGGGCCATCCAGTCCAACCCCACGCCATGTTCTGGACTTTTAACCCCAACAGTTCCTGAGTACTTGCCATGGTGGCTGGGAATTCTGGCAGCTCAATTCCAAATTATCCAGAGATCTAAAAATTGACAACCATTGGACTAGACACCACAAATCGATACAATTTCTCTATTGAATTCCTATTCTATTCAAATTGATTGATGGGTCTACTCTAGCAACTGAATTTAAGCCAGAAGTAGGAATTATGAAGCCCTCCAAAGGCTGCTGGACCACAAGTCCTTACTAGCATATTCAATGGTGAGAAATGCTAGGAGTTGCAGTCCAACAACAACTGGAGAGTTGCATGATTCCTGTCCCTGATTTAAGGAAGGCCATGAGTACTTCCTAACTTATCACAGAGTGTTTCTACTAGGACAAATAGAGGAGGAGAAGGTGGAGGTAAGGATGTAAATATAATCTAGTCAGGAGCAACTGGTGATTTCCATGTCAGGAATGTGGTGAATCCATACAGGGTGTTTTCTTCTAGCCTCTACAGGAGCTCTCCAAGGTGCTGAACACTATCCCTACAACAGTTCCTTTACTTTTCATTTAATTTTGCAGTTCCTCTGGCCCCAACAGAATGCCACATGTGCTTGATGGTCTGAATAGCTTTTTGCAGGTTAGGCCACCTTCCAGACCTCAGAGGGAACATGTTGTTCAGGGGGGCCTCCATCTCACAAAACTACCAAGAGGGAGAGCATAAAGCAGGGCAAGGATTCTTTCTCCATTTCATCTCCTTCCTTTCCCCATGCCAGAAGAATGAAGTGAAGAAACATTACTTATTTGGACTAGCAGAATTTCTCTCACTACGTATTCCAGTTGACTCTCCATATCTGCAGATTCTGTATCCACAGATTCAACCAACCACATCTTGAGAAGGTTAAAAAAAAATCAAAAAGCAAACTTTGGTTTTGCCATTTCATATAAAGGACACTATTTTACTATACCACTGTACATAAAGGGACTTGACTATCCATGAATTTTGGTATCCATAGAGAGTCCTAGAACCAAACTCTAGCAGATTCTAGGGGCCCACTATATTCTCTCCCTCTCACATCATTCCTGTTCAGAGCTTATGGTGCATGGAGGTGCTTAAGAGATGTAGTCCAAAAAAGGAATGTTCACAAATCCTTGTTTTTGTTTGCCTGCACAGAAAAAGCCTATGAACTAGTGCTGTCAATGACAACATGCAGCAGGGCCACACAATTCAGGTGGGAAAGACACTGCCCCTCCTATGCAGGGTGGGGGGAACCTTGGTAAGTACCCAGAAGTTCAACCTGGGATGAGAATTCTGAAAAACAAGATCATTCAGGTGAGCAGAAGAGGAGGAAATGGCAAGAAACATAGCAGGCACATCGAGAATGCAATTGCTTTCTCCTCTTGGGCCATCTTCGTTTTCATCAAAGAAGTGAAACCAGAATTAAATGGTTGAATGTCCATTTAACTAGAAGTCTGCACACAGAAAAGTCACAAAGGCTGTGAGGGCTTTAGATCCATCAGTACAGAAACCATGTTTTTATGAATTTTGCAGGCAGAAAGACATACCATATCTAAATTCAACACTGAGCTTGGAAAAATAAGCTTTTTTTTACTACACCATCCAGAATTCCCAGGGTTACTTTTCAAGCTAGATTCTTTCTGTATAGGTATAGGAAGCCATTGAGCCAAACTGAGAGAAGTCTTTTTTTTTTTTCTCTTCAGCATCTGAAATCAAATCAAGAAAGTGATGCACTTTTTGCCGTGATATATCATTTCTTGGAGCAATTGTTCCTGATTCTTTCATTTTTCCTTTTCTAGATAATAGCCCACACACCTGAAAGTGGCCATGCTGGCTGGGGAATTTTGGGAGTTGTAGTCCTAAAATGTGACTTTCCATGCTTTGTTCAGAACTTGGTGCCTACAAATCTCATTTCAAATAAGACTTGCTAGTCCTTGAAATGTCACAAGACTTTTTTGCTGTTGTTGTCCTTTGTCCAAGACTATATTATACTTTCCCCCCAAACACTGAATTTAGCTGTGAAGACCAGAACTTTGATTCCCCTGATACCAAAACTTACAATTATGACCCATGCCTCAAAGCTAAATTGTCAGCAAAATTCTAAAACTTCCTAATGCTAGAAACATTGGTTAATTATTAGCATTAAGTGGCACATGTTACATAAGAGTTTCCCCACCGCCCCACTTTCACTTGCATTCAATGTTTGTTTTTCACAGTGCATTTTATCTTCTGTTAGGATCCATCAGTTATCAAAATGTGGTATGAATTTTGAAAGAGTTCTATGAAACCCAAATCTTCTACATTTCATTTTGAACACAATTAAAAGATAACACCTCAATCATTGAAGTGGAAACAGCCATATATAAAACTTTCAGAAATTAAGTAATAAATAGGATACCTTTTCCACTGAAAATGGGGAAAATGGCATAATCCCATGAACAAAAAGCACATACTGTTTATGTATTTTCAGCCTTTCTTTTTTTAAAAAAAAGAATTGAACAGGCAGATTAAATAGAATTATACAACCTTTCTTCAAGGTATAAATTTAACTTGATCAATTCATTAGTAAGGTGCTCAGAAATGTGAATGAAAACAGAGCCTACAGTACAGCTATTTGTGTGTACATTTATTTATTTACAACATTTCTTTGAAATTTATCTCCACTCCTTTACCTTACAAGGACACTTCAGTGCAAAACAACTGTGGTGGGGAAAAAAAAGAAGAAGCTGAAGTTCAGACTTGGCTAACTTTGGGAAACAATACTGAAATTTTCTTCTTTAAGTAGAAGATCTAGAGCCACTGGCCTTAAAGCAAAAAGTATTATAATCCCTTTTCAGAATTTATTTTCTATCACCTACACGTAAGGGATCATAATGAACATTCAAGCCCTTGGCTTAATTACTGACATTGAACAGTTGGTCCAGTGATAAATTTGCAACACACATAAGTTCAAAATTTGGCAGCATTTCAGAGATCAAATTTCACTTTAAAAATTCTGCATCCTTTTTCATTTTCCTTTTGAGATTGGACTTAGAGAGATAAGTGAAAAAGAAGTAACTCTTTTTGATGAACTTTAAGGCAAAAATATGATCAGCTTCCTACTTTCAGTACTTGTAAGGCGCTGAGAGGCATCTAGAACTAAGATTCACAGCAAGAAGCTTTATTAGCACTCTGCCTTCACTGCTGGCCTGGAAAACTAAGCTCTGCATTTCAGGAGCAGCAGGTAAGCCAAGGGTAGGGAAACTATTTCATCCCAAGGGACCAATTCTACTTCAGAGAGGTTCATGAGATCTGCATTCCAGCAATGGGCAGGGCCAGAGGTTAGAAAGTGAGACCTAAAATACTAGGCTAGCTGGTTGAAGCTCCTCCTACTAGCAACTAAGCCTTTTTGTTATTGTTGTTGTTAACTGCTGTTGAGTCAACTTTGACTTATGGCAACCCCATGAATGTGAACCCTGTAACTCAGGGTCATGGCCTCCTTGATTGAGTCTATTCACCTCTAAACTAAACCTTGGGAGATTTGTTTCAACCTTTTAGAACCTTTTAGAAAAGGTGGGTGGATAGTCGGACTGCATACAAAAGCTATGAAACCACTCAACAGTGGTGTCATGAGGAAGGCCTGTGGTCATCCAACTGGTGAATCTTAGCAGGCCAGACAGGGGTCCCAGCAACTCTGTTCTCCTGGAATCCCAGGAACACTAGGACCTAATCTTCTCCATCCCAAGAGTCTAGGCTACAATACTACATTCACTCAGCTGACAAAGGAACACAGAAAGGTACTTTATACTGAGTGAAACCATTGATCCTTCTAATCCAATATTGTGAACTCTCACTGGCAGCAATGGTTCTCCAGGGTTTAAATCCTATCTGGAGATTCCTGGTACTGCTGGTTGTCTCCCATTCAGGTAGTAACCAGAGTCCAACTGTCTGTAGCTTCCAAGATCAAAAAAGCTCAAGTATACTCTGGATGGTGTAATGGAAATGTATGTTCGATGCCACATTACCTTTAGGGCCAATTCTTGCCCACCATTCCCTATAACACTAGGCCTTTGCAGGTTTCTTCTCAATCGAAGTAACTCATTTCTTTTGTCAAGAAGTCATAGATTAAACATATACCCCCTTTCTCTATGGCCCTTCTGCCATTTGTTCCTTGGGATCTCAGTCCTTGACCACCTTAGACCCCACACACTGGAAAGTGAGAACCTAGAGACCAACCTTGGTTAAAACTTGATACTATTTTATATCACAAGTGGATAACCTTTGGCCCCTGGACTGATCACATGCAAGCCCTCAGGTTTCTGGAAGTACAGGTCCTTCACCAGCACCTGCTAGATGGGAGGAGGAAAGAGTGAAAGAAAATAAGAAACAGAGGGGTGCAGAAACAGAGACAGGAGAGAAGGAATGGACGATCCTTGCTCTGACCACCACTGGTATGATGTTCCATTACAAATTGCCCTGAGGGAATGAGGCCCTCAGTAGAAAAAAAAGTTGCCTTCACCTGTTGTACAAAGTGCCCCAATCCAACTCGGGGCAATGTATGGCCATCAGGTTTTGTGCATGCAACTGCTTAATGCTGAGTAATCCAAGCCATTCATACTGTATTCACATATAATCACACTGTATTCACAAATAACCAGTTCAGGGGCAAGAGGGATGGTAACATGATGAGGACTTGATCCCAAGCTGCATTTTCAGCCCTAAGAGACATGTGTAGGACATCCCCTTTGTTCAGATAAGAGCCCGTTTTTCTCCTAAACGCATAACTGGTAATATTTTTAAAAAAAATCCAGAAACAAAACAGGGAAAAAAATTGAAGCTTAGAATTCTTACAGCTCTGATTCTTGTGATCAGGTTCTTGCTTTGGTTACAAATTGAAACCAGGAAAACAAATAAATACTGATAGCACATGTCTTGCCTCAGTTCCAGTTTAGATTTCCAACTTTGACTCTAATAGTTTTAAATTCAGCCGCCACAATGCTTTATCTTTCCATTATTTTTTGTGCAAAGGCTGTATCTGTTGGGCATGGGGTTGCCTCAAATAGTGAGTTTGTTTCATTGATATCCTCACTTTCTTCCATCACAGACTTTAGGGCAGCATGCATGGAGATCCTAGGTGGCCTATTATTCAGGTACTTAGGCTAGTTTCAATAAGGTTGCCACATCACGCATTTTCCCATTCACTGGTTTCAATACCCAATATAATGCCAATGGAGTGAAAAACCCCACTGATGTATTTACACTGAGTTGCACCATTGTGTTGCAAAACCAGGGAAACATGCAAAACACATGTACTAAAACATATAGCAAGGGTGAGCAACTGTTGGAGGCGAGGGAGTTACACCGGATCCTCATGAGGCCTTGGTAAGCTGCAACCTCGCTGCACACACCTGCACAAAAAAGTCAAAATTTCTTTTTACTCCCCATTTTTTCCTCTTGGGCCATTTTAGGGCCAAGAGAGACCTTTTTCTACAAAAGGAAGTGAACCAGAAATCATGTCTTGCCCACATCCTGTTTTTTAAAGAGGCCTCTCCTGGGCATAAAATGGCCCAGAAGGGCAAACCATGTTGAAAATGCCCCCCACCTCCTAGAGGGTGTCTGGTGACATTTTGGGGAGCAAACCCATTTGGCTCACCTCTGCCTCATAGGATGCTGTCCTGTGCAAGTTCCAAGAATGAGAAACTGCTTGAATGGGATCCAGATCATTGAGTTTT
Organism: Cyclura pinguis; assembly: GCA_030412105.1. NCBI lineage: Eukaryota > Metazoa > Chordata > Lepidosauria > Squamata > Iguanidae > Cyclura > Cyclura pinguis. The sequence goes on from CM059600.1 coordinate 340,511,013, forward strand.
CTACCCACAATGCTTTGTGTAGAATGTAGAAAGCTCCCTTTTGACTATTTCTTCATTTAACCCAGTACAGTCTTTTCTGATTGGCAGTGACTCTTCACGATCTCCAGGAGAAGTTATGTTCTATCACCTAGCAACTGAACTCTAACTAACTGAAGCTGAGATGAACTGGAACCAGAACCTTCTCCATGTAAAGCATGCATCTCTGGGTCCAGCCCTACCATTAGGCAAAATGAGGCAGCAATCTCAAGCAGTACATTGGATGTCATGAGAGTTCAGCAAATTGGTAATTATCCCATTTGCTACTGCTGCACTACCAGGGATATGGAAAAGGGACTTGTGGGGTTTTCTACCTTAGATGCCAGCTAGCTTTGGGTACTATGTGCCTTGACTTGGGTGGGTGGGGTGTCATTTACTACTGTGTCTCAGGCAGCAAGATACATTGGGCTAACCTTGGGTATCTCCCACTGGGCTATAGCTTCTCCCTAAATAATCATAAAGAATTGCTGTTACAACCATGAACTATGAGCAGGAAATCGCCATTTCAACTTTCATCTCAATCATAAACTCCTTCTAAAGCAAATTCACAATTAGAACCTAAAAGGGTATCACTCAGCTCTCCTTCCAATTTGTAATGCTGATACAGTGGTACTGACCTGCCTTACCAATGCTGTGGAGTTAAAACTGAAAATACACGGAAAAGGGCCATCTCAAATACGGATGGCGATGCTATTAAGAAACAGGGGTGCCTGGTTATCTGAAAGAGGGCTCCCCAAACCTAACTGCCTCTCAAAGCAGAAGTGATCTGACTCCACTTGTAAAATTAAAAGTTTAGCATCTTTTCTAAATAGGATTTCTTTGCAATGGAGGCAGATGTCCAACACATGCCCCCTAAAGGGAAAAGGCATGACTATTAAGGCAGCATAAGAATCTCCACATTTCATTCACACCTTGGGACCTCTTTTAGGTTTACTTCCAAGGCCTCAGCAGGGGATCTTGGTTTGTGCTTGCCCTTAACACGAAGGCATTTCAATAACATTGGATAATAAGCCAATATATTCCATGTGTGATCAGACCTTGGCTGTTATTCCTCATCGGGTAAGCAGCGCATAAAAATGGAAGAATTTTTAAGGAAATTACCAGAAGCCTGATTCTTTATTTCGTCTTTTTTTTTTTTTTACCATCTCTCTTTATGATACACCTCAGTCTGTATGATCTCATTCGGGTGTTCTGCTAGACATGCACCATTTATGTCTTTGAGCTTGTTGTCAGGAAGATCCTCAGGCTTTGTGCAAAGTTTCAGTGCCCTGGAAATGAAGACGTCCAGATCAAACTGAGGGTCGTTTTTGCTGTCAACCTCCTTGGATTCTCTTTGGAGATGGTGAGGTGAAGACGGCAAACTCCGTTCTTGAATCTCTGGAACGGGATTGGGGCAATCGAGTCCCGTCTGTGTACTTGTCACCCACTGGGCTATCTCTAAGAAAAGGTTAGAAGGTTCCTCTTCCAAAGCTAACTCTGCCGCGGGTGCAATAGATGCCCTCTTCCAGTGGGACAAGTCCAAGATGAGTTTGGGCTCTGAATAATGGTGGAGCTTGCTGTCCCTCCACAGCAGCTTGTCCAAGTAGGAAGGTGATCCCACTTTGTAATCGCACGATCGCCCATAATCCCCTTCAAATGTTCGGTCCATGGAAGAATGCGACTGCTCCAGGAATCTCTCTGAGCTGCTCTGGGAATATTTGCGGGGATCCACCTGAGCTTCCTCAGCAATGGATTCTGATCCAGCTCGGGGATCACGTTGCACCTCGTCCAAATCATGGCACTTCTCATGTCTCCATTCCACATCAGAAGATAAGCTCACTTGATACCTATTTGTTCAAAATGATGACAGTGTTAGTCAAGCAGGCAAACATTTCATATGCCAGGTACCCAATCTCCCTAACATCTGAGGCCCTCTCCTTATAATTAATTATTTCAAAGTTATGTACACATACATTGTAATCTTGTCTCATCTTTCAAAGAATTTTCCAGATCACTCGTTTTTAAAAAGTGTCTCAAGGGTAAAGAATCTCCAAAATTAGTCTTTAAAAACAATAACAAAAGCAGCAGGTAAACAATAAAACGCACAAAAACAAAACATGAATGTAACTTGACATCACATAACCAAAGCAATGATGGAGCAAGAACCTAGACATATATAGCGACCTAATCTGGTGTTTAAAGTTCTTCATATGAGGCCCCATAGCGTCTCTAGGGACTGGCTATGTTGGCAACAGAAAGGCTGCCTCTAAAGACAACCCTTCTTCCCCATCATCCCCCTTCTAACTTCTGGTGGCCACGCACAACTGAACCATGGCTTCTGAATATGACATTAACTATTACAACAGTAAGAATTCGTCTGATTTATTTGATCCTCACCTTCAACTGAATCCACAGTGAAACATATGTAAGGACACACTTCACCACGTAAAAACCCATACCAACTTGAGACCACAATATCTGAAAGGCCACATTCTCCTATATGAACCTGTCTGGAATTTGAAATATTCAGTGGGGGCCCTGTGGCATGTCACCCCGAGATGTTAATCTAGCAAGTTCATGAGACAAGACTTTCTTTGTAGCAGCCCCTCAGTTGTGGAACTCCCTCCTAAGAGAAGTCAGTCTATCTCTACTGGGCTTCTGGAACACAGCCCAAGTGTTGGTCCTTTAAGCTGCCATTGTTTTGTTTTGTTTTTTAATCGTGCAGTTTTTAAAAAAATGTTTAAAAAGTGGTTTAATCTGTTTTTCTTTTTAAATGTTTGTCTCTTTTTATTTGTTGGGGGCCGAGAGGCGACAAACCAATACTTTAAATCAATAAACACAATTCTTGAGGTAGGAAACTTCCTGCTTCTGTTCTTGTTATCTTTTAAGGCCCATGCATATCCATGGCACATAGCAATAAATATTTACTCCTGCTTTCAATTTCTGCCATCACTCCAAGGAGCACAGAGTGCTCCTCCCCTTTCCACTATTATATCCTCCTTTAAATCTAATAAGATGCAAAAAGATGCTGGCTGACCTAAGGTCACACAGGAAGTTTTTACAGGTAAACAGGAATTTGATTCTAGAATTAGGTTTCCCCACTTCAGATCAAGACAAACTGAATTCTGTGACCTGCATGAGTTAAATTAACTCAGTAATCAAATCTGCATGTATTAGCTTGTTCAGAATGATTGGTCATCTTAGAGAATGTCCAAGAATTATGCAGAGGATCCAAATCACAAGTGTTAGCTACTGAAACTCTTGTGCTCATGCTCTGGCTTTGGATCTTTTTCTAGGCTTTGCTGCAAAACTTTCAAGCCTAGCTATGCAACTTTGAGGGCTAGATTCTTGCCAAGGCTTAACAATCCTGTTCTCCCATCCTAGGTGGTGACAACAACTTTGGATAAACTATACTATCTAGTGCCATGTCTTACATGACTTAGACTTTCATAGCTATTTGCTATCCATGTTGAACAGCAAAGAATATTTAAAATTCTGTACTACAGAAACATAAAGCTCAATTTTGTGACTATTATAGAGAATGAAGATACGACATATTCTCATAATTTACCTTTACAGCAGTCTATGACATTTACTATTTACTATTTGGTGAAACTTATTCCATTTTTGTCGGTAACAGGGAAGGAAAAGGACACTTCCTAACCACTAGAAATATTATCCAACAACTCCTCAGGCTTCTGAGGCTTTGACATAGATTTTCGAGCAAATCTTAGACTGGAAGCTTTGAAAAAAAGAAGCCCTGAGGTTTTCAGAGAACTGCTCTTAATTTCACCTTCCACATGCCAACAGAGTTTTGATGCAAACTCAGCCTAATAAATAAATGTACCTCTCCCAATTGGACATCTGGCTTTGGCTGGCTTCCATCAACAAAATATCATCAATCTCATCTTCAATGCGGAAAGGATGCTGAGAAACAGGCTCATCCTCAGGACAGTAATACGGACTCATATAAGGATGTTGCAGACCCATCTCAGCAGTCAGCCTGTCCATGGGATTGAATGTCAGTATCTTCTCCAGAAAATCGATAGCTGAAAGTGGCAGACAAACAATGAGGCCAGCTGTATGTAGGCAAGAGCAGATCTGATTCCTAAATGGAGAGTTTCATGGGACCATTACAGGCATGAAAAGAACGTGGTCTGAAATGAGATGACTTAACCTTTAAAAGCTCTATTCTATTTAATTATGGGGTGTAATTGTCCTTGATTCAAAAGTAGAACTCCAATTATACTTAATGAGAAGGATGTGTATGCTTTGGAAAGATACTGAGTCCTGCAGACATTAGCACTCTTTAAAATAGGGCAGGACCCACAGTGGAGACAGCTGAATAGAACTGTGGAGTGTAATCCAATGTTCGCCTCCTCAGAAATAAGCCCCATTGTGTTCCATGGAGTTTACTCCCAAGTAAGTGTGAGAGTCCGTTTAGTAATGCTGTCTTATGTATTCTTTGTTGTTGTTGTGTACCTTCAAGTCATTTCCGACTTATGGCAGCCCTACAGTGAACCTATTACGGAGCTTTCTGGGGCTGAGAGTGTGTGACGTGCCCAAGGTCACCTAGTAGGTTTCCGTCACCAAGTGGACAATTGAACTGTCATCTCCAGGGTCACAGTCCAATGCTCAAATCACTGCACATGCTGGCTCTCTCAGTAGGGCTTACTCCCAGGTAACCATGCATGGATTTCTGGCCATAGATCTTTCAGTTTTGCCAGTTACAACAAGCCAAGCAGAATAAAATCAAACTATATTTCCAAAACACATACCTTCTGACTATATTTATCTGGCAGAGAGAGTCCCAATTAATCCTCTACTGTCCCATTTTTTCACTAGCTTTTAAAATGTCCCAGTTTCTCTTTCCTCTTTCCACTTTCTCATTTTGCCTTTGACTTATTTCAGTTGGTGCAAACTGAGTTCAGAAGGCAAAGTAGTTTGCACTCAATTAACTCATCAGGGGGAGACGAAAGGAAGGGACATAATCTTGCCCTTGTCAGTAGGCTCAAACAAAAGCAAACTGATGCAGTCTCTCGTAGTTCTTCCTCATTAATAACTTTTGACATCTTGATCACACTCTGATGTTGCTTGGCCACACGCGTCCTGGTTTTCATCTGTGAAATATTGGATGACGTGAAGGGAGAAGCTGGCCAAGCTGGGGCAGAGCCAGCCAAGCTTAGCTCATAGAATGCTGTGAGGGAGGGCTATGTGGGAAAATGAAATAAACTAGAAGCTGGTCTCAAATAAGAGTCAGGGCCAGTTAGAAATAGAATCAGATAGAACCAGGTAACAAATGAGATAGGGCCAGTCAGAAATAGAGAGAGGCCAGTTAGAAAAAGAGGAACAGAGATCTGAATAGTGATTGATGGGATCTGAGAATACAGAGAGAGTTCAGGGAGAAGTCTTTCTTTGTCTGAAACTGAGGTGTAACTGTGTACAGTCCTTCCTCCATATTCGCAGGTTTGATCTTGGTGAATTTGATTATTTGCAAGGCACATGCTTGCCTCCCCTACATTTTCCTTCTCTCATCCCTTGCATTCCTCAGCCAGGCTTGCAAGGCTTGTGTTTACCATGGAGGTTTTTTCCTTTTGGGTGAGCAAAGCCACATCCCATTGCTGAAGGTGTGGCCATGTGGTTGCACATTCTGCTGTGTATTGGCTGCTGATTGGTCAGGTGCTCCTTTCTCAAGATGGCCACCAGAGGAAATTAGAAGTAATTACAACTCCAGAACTCCCCTCTTCTCTGTCTGAGGGGAAAGTACCAGTAAGCCTTTTATGTTGTCTTCCCTCCCCCCATTGTTGGGGGCCAGAAGCAAAGGAATGAGAGGGAGGAAGCTCTGGAGGAGAATGGGAAGGGAATCATGAGGTGAGTTTTTTTTTCTTTCCACTTTCACAAGGGTTCTGTGCTCCAAACCCTTGCGAATGTGGAAGGGCTACTGTACTGTATAAGGATCCAGCTTAGGGCTAGATGTTTGTTTTATTTGTTATATACTAAATCTTTCCTGTTTTTATTTCCCACATCTCTGTCTGTGTTAAACTAAGAATTTAAAAAGACAATTGGTCATGCTTTACCACATTGGACACACTGATCAATTCATTCTCTTGTCTGAAACAGTGGCCACCTTGAGGCCAAAATATTAGATCTGGGGAAGGATCTTAAGTGTAAAAGGGCAAAGTTCCCTAAGATTGGTATTGTGGGGTCAAATTGAATAAGTTATTCAAACTGAATAAGTTAAATTCAGTTATTCAAACTGAATAAGAATTCTGTTGCAGATCATGACTGTCCAAAGGTCACCCTGTGAGCTTCATGGCTGAGTAGGGATGGGTCTCCCTAGTTTTATTGTCACACAGTAACCACTACATAACACTGGCTCTTACATGGATTTCCTAAACGTTTCCCATCTAGAAGGATGACCAGGTCCACATCTGCTTAACTTTAGCAAGGCTACAAAATCAAATTCTCTTAGTCCAAGAGTAAGAAACATGATACCCCAAAAAAGTTTTTGGTTACAACTTCCATCAGTTCCAGTCAGCATGGCCAATCAGCCATTGTGGTTGCCTACTCCTGACTTAGACTAGTAGTTCTCAACCATTGGCCTTCCAGATGTTTGAGATTTCATCTCCCACAGTCCTTGACCATTGCTCATGCTGATGGAGACTTTGAGGATACTGAAGTCCAGAACCCATGGAGAGCCAAAGATCCATTAGACTGGCAGGCACAAGAAATAAGATCTTTTCTGCCATACTTGTAAAAAGCCCTGTGACAGGACTGAACTAGACAATCCACTGGGACCAGAATGTACTTCTTTAATACAATCAATTACCGGCTGGCTGGTAAGGGATAAAATGTGCAGCTGATGCACAGGAATTACCCAGTCTAATTTCCATTGGGTTTGGTGAGTATATATTGGGAGAAAATATTTTCCAGCAAAGGAATGTATCCTTGAATCCCACAAAAGACAGAAGCCCCTGTACCTTGACTGTTCACTTCTGGAAGAAGCTTCCGCAAGGGCTTCTTCACCTTCCAGGTGCTGTTGACAAACGTTGGCATGACTTTGAGCAGTTCTTCTTTGTCCTCTTCATGGAAAACAGGGATGGTCTCCAAAATGAGCTGCATCTGTTCCAGCTCATGGCTTCCTAAACAAGAAAAGATGATGCTGTTCACAGAAACATCTGTTGGGACCTCGTTTATTGCTGTGTGCCTTCAAATCATTTCTGACTTACAGCGACCCCAAGGTGAACCTATCATGGAGTTTTCTGAGGATGTGTGATGCATCCAAGGTCACCCAGTGGGTTTTCATGGCAAGCAGGGAATCAAACCCTGGTCTCCAGGGTCATAGTCCAATGCTCAAACCACTACACCACAGTGGCTCTCCTGTTGGGACGTAGGCAGCCTAAAACCTTGTTAATACATGCATTTTAATAACTGGTCAGCTAAGGCATATGTGAAAGGGCCACTTCAATTTCAGATGAAATTTGAAAAGAACTTCAGCACCTCAAAGCACAAAGGTATTTGGGGGGGTTGTAAATGACAACCAAACATACAACAATGCAAGAATGTAATATACAGTCAGCCCTTCACATTTGCAAGTTTAACTTTCATGATTTGATTATCTGCAAGTTTCTCCAATCCCTGCCTTTCTCACCTCAAGCACTTTTTTTCCAGGGGAGCTTCCTTCTCAGCCACTCCAATTAGGTCACGCAGCCCTTAAAAACCCACCTCTGGTCCCCCTCCTCCTCTTCCACCAGTAACTGCCTGGCCAGCTAAGGATGGCTCACAGCCTGATTTTTCAGCACAACAAACTCTTTCCTGATGCCCCTCAACACATCCAAGGAAGGATATGGGGGAGAGAGAGGAAGTATAGGACCACCTTGCCAAACCACCCTCTCTCTCCCTTCCATGACCTGGTTTGGACCCTGGATGCCTGCTCTCCTCATCATGCCTTGCCCCCCTTCCCACATTTTTTTCCACTTTTGCGAGGGTCCTGTGCGGTTAACCATAGCAAATGTGGAGGATTGACTCTATATGTGTGTGTGTGTGTGTGTGTGTGTGTGTGTATTGCCATTTCCGCACTAGCTTGTTATAGCGCTATGATTCCACTTTCAACATCCTATGGAATCCTGAGGTTTGCAGTTTCGGGAGGGGCCGGCCAGCCTCTCCCGAAACTGCAAACCCCAGGATTCCATAGGAAGTTTCAAATGGAATCATAGCGCTATAAAAGTCTAGTGCGGAAATGGCCTATATATTTGGGAACAGGCAATAATGTTAGGAAGTAACATGGCCCTTAACCCATCACCAAATAACAGGGACAAAGGATGCAGTTTTGCTGGGAAACTGTGTTAATCTGTTTTTACAGATACACATATAGAAATAATTACATAATTTAAATAGAAGTACAATTCATCTCATGCCTAAACACCCTTAAGGCACCAGATCCCATCTGGTCTTGGAAGCTAAGCAGTTAGTACTTGGATGGGAGTCTGTCAATGAATGCCAGGTGCTGCGGGCTATATTTCAGAGGAAGAAACAGGAAAAATCACCTCTGAGTATTCCTTATCTAAGAAAACCTTATGAAATTGAGGGGGTTACTATAAGTTGACAGGCAACTTGAAGCCACATACACACACTCCATCCATCTCACCATCTCACCAAAATAAGAAAAACAGGCATATTTGGTGGGAATGCAGGAGAGGGCCTTCTCTGTGGCTGCTCAATACTCTGGGAATTCCCTTCCTTGGGAGGCTAGCCCGGCTTCTTCCTCACTGTCTTTCTGCCATCAGTTGAAGACTTTTCTATTCCAGTGTGCATTTGGCAAATGATTGTTTTATATAGTAGACTTTCTGTTATAGTAATGTGATCTGTGCTTTTAAACTAATGCTTTGCTGTTGCTGTTGTTGGGGGTCTTCAAATCATTTCCAACTTGTAGTGTCCCTAAGGGAAACTTACCACAGGGATTTCTGGGGTTGAGAGTGTGTGACACGCCCAAGGTCACCCAGTGGGTTTCCATGGCTGAGTAGAGAATTGAACCCTGGTCTCCAGGACTGTAGTCCACCACTCAAATTGCTACAGCAGGCTGGCTCTCAGTATCAAGGACTATATGCTTATATGTTTCAAAACGCCCATTTTTGCCACTAGGTGGAGGATGAGGACAACAACTGTAATGTGCCCATGATAAATCACCAACAAAGCTGTTTGCATTGCTTCTATCCTCTATGCCAGAGTTCTCTAAACTTTTCACATTGGTGACACACTTTTTAGACATACATCATTTCGCGACACAGTCATTCGGGAAGTGGAGGCAGCCTCTCCACCTAAGCCTTGCCTGCCACCACCGTTGCTAGAGTTTTCCTTGGCCTGGGCAGCAGAGGTGAGAGAACAGGCCCTCCACCTGGGCCTGACCCCCCACTACCACCACCATCTTCGCGGGGGTCTTCGTTCGCCCAGAGTGGCAGCGGTGGTAGAGGCTGCCCCTTCACCTGGGCTTGGCCCACTGTGGCGGTGGGAGAGGCAGCCCCTCCACCCATTATATTCACGTGACACACCTATCCACTTCAGCCGACACACTAATGTGTCGCGACACACAGTTTGGAAAGCCCTGCTCTATACAACAAAAATTTCCTACCAGTTTGGTGAATGTCTTGTTTAATAGGATGTTTCCCATTATAGATGGCAGTTTATCCAGAACAACACTGTCCAGTGTTAATATAAAAGGGTTCCCCAGGCAGAACTCTGCTACAACTCCCAATGCATCAGCCCCAGGATCCACAGATTTGCTGCGGCTGTTGCAGCAAAATGGTTGGTCCTGGTGGCAGAGGACTTTGGTCACTGCAGAGGATGGAAATGAAGGCCAACCTCCAGAATGATAAAAAAATGGCATATGTAGACCTAACATGAGTCTATGATTTGCCTATTTCATTAACAAGATGCTGGCCCTAGTGGTGTAAAATTTTGATGGTAGATCACTTCCTAATACGATAGAATGAAAGGGGTGGCAAGGGCAACTAGTCCAACCCCCTGTGATGCAGGAATACACAAAGAAAACCTTCATGAAAGATGTCCATCCAAAGTCTGTTTAAAGGCCTCCAAAGAAGCAGACTCCTCTACCTTTTGATGCAATCTATTCCACTGTTAAACAATTCTCACAGTAAAGAAGTTCTTGCTAGAGTACAGGAGGAACTTGCTTTTCTTGTAATTTGGATCCTTTGATTTTTCTTCTAGTCTTTGGAGCAGTAGAAGACAAGCTTATTCCAGCTTCTACACAATATCCTTGCAGATATTTAAAGACAGCAATCGTGTCACCAAGAGCTAGTGCAGTGTAGTAGTAAAGCATTAGACCGTGACTCTGGAGACAAGGGTTTAAATCTCCGCTTAGTCATGGAAAGCCACTGGGTGAACTTGGACAACTCACACTCTCTCGGCCTCAGAGGATGGCAAAGACAAACACCCTCTGAACAAATCTTGCCAAGAAAAAAAAAGACTGTGATAGATTTGCCTTAGGGTCACTAGCTGAAGATGCCCATCTCCCTAAGCCATTCCTTATAAGGTTTGATTTCCAGGTCTTTGATCATCTCAGTCACCCAACTCTGGGCAAAGTCCAGCTTGTCAATATCCTTCTTGAACTGTGGTGCCCAGAACTAGACACAGTATTCCAGGTGAAGTCTCAGCAGAGTAGAACAGAGCAGCACTATGACTTTATTCAATTGGGACACTGTTCTCCTGTTTTTACAATCTAGGATTCCATTGGCTTTTTTTGGCTGCTGCATCCTGTCCTCTGGAGTATTTGCTATTCCTCTCATCCACACACCTAATCTGGTGTCATCTGCAAATTTGCTAAGCATGCCTTCTATCCTATCATTGAAGTTATTTATAAAGATGCTGAACAACACAGTTCTATCAACCACTTCTCTCCTGGATTAAAAGCAACCACTCTCTGGGTTTCGTTGGTCAATCAATTACAGATCCACCTAACAGGAGCACTGTCTAGGCCACAGTTCACCAGCTTGCCTGCAAGAATATCACAGGGAACCTTGTCAAAAGCCTTACTGAAACCAATATATACCTCAAACACTGAAAGGTGATGGTGGTAGATTCTGCCACTTAAACAAGGTCACATAGAAGAGCAGAGGGATACAACAACAGGGGTAGATATGTGAAAAATGCAGAAATATCTTCCCACTCATAGCTTATCCTCCCTCAGCCTGGCTTTCCAAATACTTTTCCCTACAACTCTGGAGTGTAGCTGAGGAGGGAAAATGTCTGTGGAAAACAGTCTGCGGAAAGATGAGACAGAGGTGGTGGGAGATGATTCTGCAACCCTCACCCATGCACTTCTTCTGCTGTTAAAACAGACTCCCCCATTTCTGTCTTTCGACACAGACAGGGGCAAGGCCACACAGAAATGGGTAGACTTGCCACATCTAGTTCAGCTCTCTACTCAGTACAAACAAGAGGGGAGAAACGGTTGTTCTATTAAAATAATTATTATCTTTCTTTTCCTGTGGGTTCTTGTGTGCCTTCAAGTTGTTTCTGACTTATGGCAAACCTAAGGCGAACCCATCACAGGGCTTTTTGGGGCTGAGAGTGTGTGATGCACCCAAGGTCACCCAGTGGGTTTCCATAGCTGAGTGGCGAATTGAACCCTGGCCTTCAGGGTTGTAATCCGAGGCTCAAACCACTATGCCACATTGGCTCTCTTTTTCTGAAGGGTTGAAGGACATTTCATGTCAGAGTCCAACTCTCTGCCTGTGCCTCTCTGCCAGCAAGGGAAGGGAGGTGAGAGTACTTGCCCAAGGGGAGAAGGCAGTGGGGAGTGTCACCTCCAGTCCCCTGAAATGTAAAACTCTTATTGGAGGCAATGGATGCAGATGAATTGAATCTTCAAATGATGTGCTAGTCCTTCCAAAGACAAATGACTGTGGTAAACCACTTGATAGGGAAGAATAAAGTCAACTGATGTCTGTTCAAGTCCACCACTAATTGCAGCCAAGCACGTTTCGATCATGAGTCTTCATCAGTGGCTGAAGTATTTCCTAGAACTTCCTTATCACAAATAAATCATTCACTATATAAAAAGGAGTATCCACAGATATTTTCCTGCTTTCCCACAGACTGATAAGGAAGTCAGTTGAATTTATTCTTTATTCGGTTCTTTTTATTATATTATTGTATTTTTATATTATATATTTTATGTAATGTTTCATTGATTTAATTATTGCACATGATACATTAGTAAGTTTCCTAAAATATACATACATATATATAGTTTTTCAAAAATTTTATACATAGTTTGATATTATAACTCCTAACTTCAGTTGCATTTTTTCTGGTATTTGTTAGGTTTCAGCTCCCCCCCCCCCTTTTTCTGCATTTTTACCTGTCAAAGAAGCCAGAACACAGGGGTTGTGAGAGCTTGCATAGTGATTTGCTACAAGCAAACTGCAAATCATGCCAATAGACTTATATAGCCGATGAGAACAGGTGTTCCTTATCACGGTTCTGTTTTCTTAATCTTGCCAAAATGGCTTCCCTCTGAGCTTCTTGTTTCTGTCTCCTCCATGATTGGGGGCTCAGGGGCAAAGAGGAACCAAATTCCTCTAAATCATTGCTGGTTCCTTCTCCCTCTGGGGCTGGCTGCAACAACTCTGCTTCTGCTTGTCTTTCAACTGATGGGGGTGTTTGCAAGCTAGTTTGGTCTATCACTGGCTCTCTTCCTAGCACAATCAATTGCTTATTGACCTCTGAGCTGTCATCTATCACGTTTCGGATGGATTAGTCTTCTTTTCCAGTTACCACAGTTTTGACTCTCCAGTCACTGACACTTCTTTCTTGAGTAATTCATGAGATAGCCTCCTTCATGATCAGCAACTAGAGGTCCCTCAGCAATATCTGGCCACTAAATAACACCAGCAGTATCCCCACAAATATTGTTGTTGCTGTTGTTGTTGTTGTGTGCCTTCAAGTCGTTTCCAACTTATGGCAACTTAAGGTAAACCTATCATGGGATTTTCTTGACAAGATTTGTTCATAGTACATTTGCTTTTGCCTCTCCCTGAGGATGAGAGAGTGTGAGTTGTCCAAGGTCAACCAGTGGGTTTCCATGACTGAGTGAGAATTTGAACCCTGGTCTGCAGAGTCATAGTCCAATACCATGGTGGCTCCCCCACAGACATTACCATCCCAGACGAAAGTAGGATATGTGGAGTGTGCTGGGTGTACCAACGGGCAATTGACTTTGCAGCTGAGGATAGGGGACTCAGGGTCAGCATTTTCTAACTATCCAGCCCATAAACTAGCACCTGATCAGACTAGAGACAGAACTAGTAGCTGGAGACCAAAGAATGATATTTCTCTCTGGAATCTAATATTTCAGCCCAGGGCCAAAGTAAAAGTGAGATTAATAGAATAGAAGCAACTAGTAGCATTTTTGAAAAATAAATAGTTGCTGTGAGGCAGGGAAGACCACAATGACCACCATGGTCATCCCCATCCTCACACTAAGTTTTCCAGGTCTCAGGGCCTGGCCCCCTTCTCCAGTCATCAGGCCAAGCGGGAGGAATCTTAGGGCGACAGCACTGCTTTGAATAGTGTGTGTGTATCATTGGATAGACTTGAATACTTTTCTTTTTTTAAAATGGCACACTTTGTGGGACTGTGGTTGATGCTTAATGTGTCATGCTTAATAATATCACCAGTGCTTGATCCCTTTCATGTTACAAGAGATCACGCTTAGGTCGCAGGTTTTGGTTCTGAAGCCTCAGGGCCTGAGACAGTCTTGAGCTGGCAACCCTAACACACACACACACACACACACACACACACACACACACCTGGAACCCCTAAAATGTGAAATCCTATTAAAAGGCCCTGTTCCCCAACCCAAGATCCCTATGTACCTTCCAATTGCCCTTATGTGGTAGGGACAGTCCCAACTAATTCTCTGCCATCCCACTTTTCCAGTTGTTTTTAAAATGTCCCAGTTCCTCTTTCCTCCTCCCACTTTCCCCTTTGTCCTCAGTTTACTTCAATTGCTACAGACTGAGCTGCAACTGCAGAAGTATTTTGCACTCAGTTAATTCAGCAGGGGGAAAGGACAGGAGCGGGCTGAGTCTTGCCTTTCCCAGTTGAATCAGGCAAAAGGAAACTGGTTCAGCTTCTCTTCCTCATAATTCACCTTTGTCATCTTGACCACACTCAGTATGTTTCTTGGCCACATATTTTCAGGTTTTCATGTGTAAAACGTTGGAGGGTATGCCCCTATCAGGAAAAATGCCATTCTGGCCCTAGTTTAAAGGTGGATCACCAAAAGAAAAAGGCTTTGTTAAAGGAGGTGAGAAAATGAAGACAAAGGTGGTGAGTAGACAATGCATGTTCTCTCCTTCCCCAAGCTTTTGAAATTAGTTCCCAACACAAAAATCATCAAAAGTCAATGCTAAAGGACAAATGTAAGGCAAGGAGATTTCATTAGTCTAATGTTACTTACTTTTTTTTTCCCCAGAGGGCCATTAGCGAAAAATGTCCAAGTTAGACTGTCAGTATAACTACCACAATACTCTTTTGTTTTTCTTTCATTGGAATCTCATTAATGCTGCCTAAATAATTAACAAACTCATATCTGCATTCATGATTATTTTAGCAGCTGAAAAGTCCTGCTTCTAATAGCTGCCCAGGAACCAGATGGACGTTTCATCTCTTCAAAGTGATTCCATACTCCCAAATGCTGACCTATGAGGATTCAGAAACAACAATGGGTTGCCAAGCTTCATTTTTGGAAAGCCAGTGTGGTGCAATGGTGTCGGACTATGACCCTGGAGGCCAGGGTTCAATTGCCCATTTGGCCATGGAAGCCCACGGGGTGACTTTGGATGTGTCACATGCTCTCAGTCCCAGAAACCACCACACGCTGGAGGCAACTTGAAGGAGCACAACAACAACACAGTGTGAAATCTCCTAATCCCAACCCCTTTCACTTCAGAAGAGTGCAGTTAAAACTTGTATCATTCTCTTGTTGTTGTTGTGTGTCTTCAAATAGTTTCCAGCTTAACAGTGATCCTAAGGTGAACTTAACATGGGATTTTCTTGGCAAGATTTGTTTTCAGAGGGGGTTTGTCTTATCTTCCTCTGAGGATAAGAGGATGTGACTTGCCAGTGTCACCCAGTGAGTTTCCATAGCTGAGTGGGGATTCAGACCCTGGTCTCCAGGGTTGTAGACCAGCACTCAAACCACTATGACTCACTGGCTCTCTATCGTTCTCCTAATGCTCTTTAACTACTGTGTCCAGGGCCTTCGAGTCAAATCTATCCCAAGCCTTGACATTTCAGGGCCAAAACCTGAGACCTTGGGATGACCCCCTGTGCAGGACGAGCCCTGGTGCTATCCTTAAGCAAGATACATTAGCATCAACCACAGTTGCCTTGAGTGTACCATTCAAATTAAAAACACTTAACACTAACAGCAAGATTTAGGTCTTAACTAGAGTAGAAGCACTCAATAAATGGGACCAACCTATCTGTTGACTTATCTGTTGTCAACAACTTACTGAATAGATCTATTTTACTTGGGACTAACCAACAGGGTATTAGCTGAGGTCTATCAAATGAGGAAATATATCTATATACACACACACATTCTTCAAGGTAGAGCTCTCACCCTGAGATTCCTCCCCCTTGGCCTGATGACTGGAGAAGAAGAGTCAAGCCCTGAGTCCTGAGAACCCTAAATGTGTCATATACATCTGAATCCACCTTACATGCTCTTGCATGAGAGTACTTTGGCCAACTTTGGTTGGTACACCAGCTGTAGCCATTTCTGAACAGGACTTAATCCAGGGTAAAGAAGCATAAGATTTGTTGTTATTCTTTTGTTTTATGTATTACATTTTTAAAGAACAGTATTCTTGTTGGGTTGATTGTACAGTGTTCTGAAATCCTGAAAAGGACAAAGAACAGTATGACAAACAAATTCAGAATTCTGCGTATGGAATAATGGAGAGAAGGTATAATGGAGAGGAATATTGGGGAGAAGAGTAAATATGGTGTAAAATACTGTTATTTTACATCTGTGTTGATAAAATGTATAAAGGACTTATATTAGATTAATACTTGGTCTTTTTATCCCAATACAGGTTGAGCCTCCCTTATCTGAAATGCTTGGTTCCAGAAGTGTTCCATATTTCAGATTTTTTTTCAGATTTTGGAATACAGTACCTTTTTGGAATAGCCTCACATCCTGTTGACTTGCTATTTGTGTTGTGTATAAAATGCAAGTCTAGAGAGAGACTGAGGATCTCTGAAATGGAAAGAATCCAAGTATATTGTTCAGTGCAAATGCACACCTTCCTGACATTTCACAGTTCCTCAGTCTTTTTTTTTTTTTGCCACCGGCCACCCACTTCTGCCTTCAGAGTGGCTGCTGCAGTGCTTCTGCTTGATCATCTCTTAGATTCTCAGCCTCTCACTTTTTGCCACCAGCTGGCTGCTTCTGCCTTAAAGGCAGTGGCTGAGGCACTCCTCAGATCTAAGACCCAAAAGAGTAGGAGCGCTGCAGTTGCCACCTTGAAAGTGGAAGTGGATGGCTGGAGGCAGAAAGAGAGAGACTGAGGATCTGAGAGATGAATGTACAGAATTGCCACAGCCACTGCCTTGAAGGCAGAAGTGGGCGACTGGTGGCAAAAAGTTTCAGGTTTTGGTAGTTTTCAGATTTTGAGTTTTCCGGTAAGGAAGCTCCACCTGTACTGCCTATTCAGACAGACAGGAACTTTGCAACCTCTCAAGCAAGAGTGGTGTATAGTGTCATGTGTGAAATCATTTGCTGCACAACTGTTTGGAAGCCCTGGTGGTGCAGTGGTTAAATGCCGGTACTGCAGCCACAAGGTTGTGAGTTTGATCCTGCTGGGCTCCAGGTTGACTCAGCCTTCCATCCTTCCACAGCTCGGTAAAATGAGTGCCCAGCTTGTTGGCAGCAATTAGCTAAACACATTGTAAACCGCTTAGAGAGCAATTAGCTGATAAGTGGTATAGAAATACACATGGTATTGCTATTGCAATTAATTCTCCCCTTTACTGCCTACCTGTGGGCCAGATTAAGATTATGCTTTAGAACCAAGCTAATCAATAAATGCATCCACCTTCCTTCTTTCCTCAGTTTAGAATAAGCACAGGGTATCAATCCAGATTGAAATTCTTAACATGGGAGTGTTTAGGAAAAGAGCTTTAACCCTTAGTTTTCTATTGTGGTCACAAATTAGATTGCCATCCCACCCACCCACCCCATGTCTCCAACACTGCTGCTTTAAAAAATGGGATACATTTCTTTGAATAAATCACTGCATTTAAACACAATATCAGAATCAAAGGGTTACATCCCCTTACTTCTTGTACCAGGGTCCCAGTTCAAATGGGGCTGTGTTTACTCTAGAGTAAGAAACAAAAGCACAAATTTCCTCTTTGCACAAAACTCTTCCTCTTCCAGTCACCAAAGCAATTGCCTCTCGCACTGGCAAGATATCTTCCTTTCTTTTAAAAAGCAGATGCGTGCTCATACAAATCAACCTGCTGTCTCAAAGGAATAGGAGGCATGGAGCTATGATGCAGGAATATTAATAGCATGGATCTGTTTCAGTGTTTCTTCATCTTTGCATACAAGTATTGCTCATACATGCCTTCAAGCTCAAGTGAGGGTCTGGCAATCTTAATACAAACCTATAGTGCAGCCTTACTTCAAATACTGGATATTTTTCTCATTGCTATATCTCAAAGGAGATTCTTTTGAGCTGGAATATGGGCAGAAGGGTATTACCCTGACTTCTGGGGGTCCCCTGGGGACACCTTGATTCACTCCAAAAATGCAAAGACTGGGGGAATTAGCGGAGCACTGGCTATAGCAGAACGAGAGGCAGGGTAACCCAATGAGACCTTCAACCCAATTTTTATGGGGTCAAACCAAGCAAAAGCCAGCCAATTGTATCAATAACGAAATTTATTAGCAAATATGTTCCCACGCACAAATGCAGTCACTCACTCACTCACACATGGACTATCGAGAAGGGAAAGAGGTGAAAGCTTATAGAGGATAAGGTGGAGATAGTCTAAGGGTGGTAATACTGCACCTGTCCAGAAGTCTTTGGTCCGGGAAGTGGCGAGAAAGAAGGAGCTCAGCAAAGAGAGGTGGCTGAGGGGAGCACTCAACTAACAGAGTGCCAGTCTGCTAGCGTAGCAGGGAGTTCTCTGAAGAGGGTCTCGAAAAAGGGGACTGCTTATAAGGCAGAACGTACCTCTGGGGCAGGCCCTTTCCTGGGAAGAACAATGGCCAAAATAGAAGGAAAATACCACACAACAGCAACTTGATGGTTTGCATGATTGTTTCATGTAAATGGACCTCGCACTCGTAGGATTTGCCAATGCAAGCATTGCTCAATGGGGGAAAACCCAGTAATCCCCTCAAGTTGGCTTTGTGGCTGAGGACCCTTTGTCTGTGCGGACGTGCGTTGCCTGAGGTCTCCTTGGGAAACGTGACTGGGGATTTTCCTGGCCTTGACCTAGGTCCAGTCACTTCACCTATTTGTGTACACATCCATCCAGGCAACCTCTCTGGCATATTTCTGATATTAATTTTATATCCTTCCAAGACAGGGTCTGCCAAGGGGGTAACAAAGGGGCAACCACAATGATCGGGGGTTAGAAGAGTTTCCTTCCAAGAAATGCTACATCAATAGAGGCCTTCAAGTTTTTGAAAAAGGTGGTCTTTGGGAACTGTATGTAGACAAACACATCTGGAAGGCAGCAGGTTAGGAAGAACTTATTTACACCATTCCAGGATCTGACCAGTTCATTGTTTTGGTATACAAGCCTTTCTTTTGTCCCACATTCCTTCCCCATTGCTCACAGGAGGGATCCACTTGTTGTGTTTTAAAATGTCATCTGATTCAGTGATAGAAAGCATTTTCCGTCACTTATCCCCCCTGCTCCCCATAGCTTCTTTGGGTAGAGAAGCATGTTCTCACCATTGTGTGAAAACACTCCACTATTTGTTTTAAGACAACAGCTCTTGATGTACAAGTCTTGGTTGCTGTTGGGGGTTGTTGGAGGATTGTTGAAGAATGCACGGGCATGCTGAGTCCCACTCTCCGGGCCCCAAACAAACCACCCCACCCAAAATGGGTTCCAAAGTAATTTATATTTGATCCGTATTCCTGATCTATGAGATGACCCTCTACAGTGATCAAATTCATAGCTTGGAAACATTACCCTGCTTTCAAACAATAATTCCCAGAATCCCCAGCCAGCATAACCACTAGCTACACTGGCTGGGAAACTCAGGGAACTGTTGTCCAAAAAATTCAATGTGTCTAAGCTCTGATCAAACTGTAAAGCAGCTGAGATGATTCCTAAAGTATCTGGACTATACCACTGAAGACAGGCAATTATTGTGTGTGTGTGTGTGTGTGTGTGTGTGTGTGATGCAACTGAATATTCATTCATACAAAAGAAAATCCCTACACAAAGAAACTTCGCAGGACATCAAGAGGAAGGCATTCTAGCCAAGCTGTCTTGTCTGGCAAATTAATTTTCAGTGTGCAAGGACTCATACAGAAGACTAAGGCCATTTCTGCCCTACACTGTTATAGTGCTATTCTTCCAGTTTCAACCTCCTGTGGAATCCTGAGGTTTGCAGTTTAGGGAGGGGCATTTAGAATTCTCAGCCAGAGAGCTCTTTGGCCTCGGTAAACTACAAATCCCAGAATTCCACAGGATGTTGAAAGTGGAATAATAGCACTATAATAGTGTCGTGCAGAAATGGCCTAAGCAAACAAGTAACTACCCCCACACACACACACACACACACACACAACACAAGTAGTGGTACTGTCTAGAGAAAGATTTATCAGTTAAGTAAGAACTGAATCTTGGTGGAGGTTCTTCCAGGTCGTGTAAAGTATGTGTCCCAGACAGGCTTACATTTCTGGGAAAGAAACATGCAGTTGAAGCCTAGTTCTTCCCAAAGCTTAGAAAACTTGTTTTTGTGAACTGCAGCTCCCAGAATCCCCTAGCCACCATGACCAAGGACTTATAGCCCAAAATGTAATTTTTCCAAGATCTGGATTTATTGTAATTGTCTGGGGGGTTTTTTCCAACAAGTTTTCTCTGATTACATTGCTCTGGTTGCCTGTTAAAAATAAGACTGGCAGCTCAAATAGATAGATAACAAAGGTAAGTACCTTATTAACCACTATGCAGCTTGATTTAAAAAAAAAAACCTGCACTGAGTACCTTACTCTGGTTTGTTTTCTGAGCACAATGAGAAATCAATATATTGTGGGGTATGAAAATGCTCCCATCTGCATGTGAGTACTTAAAAAGTGTCAGACCAAGGGTTTCACACACTACTCAAACATTCAGAGCCAGAAAACATGTGTTTGTGTCTGGTGGAACTTTTGTTTTCAATAGAAATAGCACTGTTTTTATCAAAACTGCACACACCAGGAGGATGAAACTCAGGAACATAATCTACAACCCTTTAGGTCAGTGCTGCTCAAAGTGGTGGTCCACGGACCAGTGCTGGCCCATAAGCCATTGGCTGTTGGTACACAGCAAGTTTGCAGGAAAAAGTTTTAGACAGTGGACACAAATTATGGTGCCAGACCATATTTGGCTTAAGAAGTACTACTTTAAGCAACAGTATCGTAAGATGCCTAACTTGTAGGTCAAGTTTTTTGTGACTTTGGCAACACCATGCGTCTTTGAGTGACTAAAATATCCCTTGGACCTGGATGCAGGCAAACTGACAGAAACCTGAAGATATAGGGATAGCCAATCGCAAAGACAAATTCAGGAAGGCTAGGCCTTATTGCAAGGGCCTAAATACCCTAAAGGTACCAGATCCCATCTGATCTTGGAAGCTAAGCAGTTAGTATTTGGATGGGAGACTGCCAACAAACAGGTGCCATAGGCTCTATTTGAGAGGAAGGAACTGGCAAAACCACCTCTGGGTATTCTTTGCCTAAGATAACTCTGTGAAATGCATGAGGTCATCATACATTGACAGGTGATTTGAAGGCACATACACAAACACACACAGGCCTTGTTGCTGTTCTAGTTGTTGATTTTTGCTTATGAAGACCCTATGAATGAGAGACCACCCAAGAGACCCTGTTATTCCTTGACTGAATCAGCCCAACTGTAATGGAGGCCCTTTCCGCACCTTACCTTTTTCTGGCGCTGGGGTGCGGGAATCACGCGAGTAGCCTCCGGCGGGAGGCTCCCACGTCCCTGCTGCTTCAGCTCCGCATGAGCTGCCTGCTTGCGCGAGAGCCCTGCCTCTTCCTTCTGCAGTGCAGCCTGGGAGTTTCCCAGGCGCTGCGCTGGGGCAGGACGCGCAACTGGCGCAGCTCTGGAGGCTCCGCACGCCAGGTAAGTGGGTGCGGGGCCCAGGAGCAATGCGCGATCGCGCACCATTTTCAGCTTCCGGTCTAAAATGAAAAGGTGCATGATCGGCACCTGCCAGCCCCTGGAGCATCGCGCGATTGTGAATGCATTGTGCAGATTGCTCCTCACAATCACACGATGCTCCAGGCGCCCTTTCGCATGGAAAATGCTGTGCGAAGAGGGCCGGAGTCTTCTTTTCCTACTGCCTTCTCTTTTACCAATTATCATATTTTCCAGTCAGTTGTGTCATCTAATGATATGTTCAAACTACAGTAGCCTCAGTTCAGTCACTTTTGGCTTGTTCTTAGCGTTCAGAATTTATTTGCTCTCAGACCCATTTATTGGTCTTTGTGACAGTCCACAGCATCCATAAAACTCTCCTCCAGTATCACATTTCAAATCAGTTGATTTCTTTCCTGTGTGTTTTCTTCACTGTCTAGTCTTCACATTCATACATAGAAATTGGAAATACTGTTGCATGAGTGATTTGGACATTGATATTCAGTGCTATATCTTTACATTTGAGGATATTATCTAGTTCTTCTGTTGCTGCCCTTCTAAGTCCATTTCCACACCACACTACATCCTCTGTAATCCTGGGATTTGCAGTTGAGGGAGGGGCCTTTAGAATTCTCAGCCAGAGAGCTCTTTGGTCTCAGGAAACTACAAACCCCAGAATTCCACAGGAAGTTGAAAGTGGAGTAATAGCACTATAACAGTGTAGAGCAGAAAGGCCCCAGGTCTGCGCATTCTGATTTCTGAACTATAGTGTCTATTTTTATTAATGACAGAGCCAAAGTATAGAAAATCTGCAACAATTCTGTTGTCTCCATTGCCCACTTTAAAATTATGTTAATCTTCTGGGGTCATTGTTTTTGTTCTCCTAATATTCAAGTGTAACCCTGCTTTCTCTCTTCCTTAACTTTCATAAGTAGTCATTCCGAGTCTTTTTTTAATTATATGATTATTTTCTGCTAGTGATAAGATGTCATCTGAGTATTTTAAATTATTGGTTTTTCTTCCTACAATTTTCACACCTTCCTTCTCTGAGCCTAATCCTGCTTTGAGGTAGGCCTACTGAGAGTTATTAGCTATGAGAGAAAATAGAACCTGTACGCACAAAGACAGTATGACTCTTTCTACCTCCAACGTTCATCTGTGGGTGTTATGGCTTGTATAGCTAAAACAGAAGCACTGTGTGCAGGAAGGTGGTATGAGCAGACTTAAAGGAGCCTCAAGAAGGGCATAAGTATATCAAAAAAGAGGGAGATCATTTTTTAAAAAGCCTTAAGTGTAAGGTGTGGGAGAGGACCATAAATAACAAAATGATGGCCAAGCATGCTCAGGTCCACAGACTCCCAAGTAGCTGTTGTGGAAAGAAAATGAAAAAGAGGGGATGTCGTTCATGCAATAGAATGGAGTATGTTGAAGAAAGGAATGTCTAGCTCACCGGAAGAATGAACAGGAACAATGCATACTGCCAGGTCTCACCTGTACACCTGAATAGCAGACAACCATTGCACCTGCCTCTGATTATTTTAGCTTTTGGTACTGGTCTGCACACCAGTAGCGTTCTTCAGGGTAGGAAACTTGAAACTCTTGCCATATCTTTAGTGGAATATGTTGGGAAATTCAGATCCCCAAACCCCTTTTCCTTGGGCAGAAAGCAATCCCCCAAGTTGAAGAAGATGGCCATCACCGCTCTACACCATAACCTATGCAGCTAGGTCTTTTGGGGTGACATTACTTTGGACAACCAAGAGTCAGAATCTATTATTAATGAAGCTTATTATATATTTAGAGAAAGCTGTGCACAGTTGCTTACCGGAGTGTCAAAATCCTGCAGCCTTGCAAAATAAATAATGGACTGTAATGGTACAACAACAATAGCAGAGAAGAAAGACGGCTGGGTCAAACTGGAAAGGAGGGATGTTTATTTGTTCAGTGGCATCAGGGGGTGCGTTTGATGCCTGAATAAATATTAATGATCCCCCTTTCCAGCTGTTGCACAGGGACTGTGCCAGCAACTTTCTAGCAGGTAAGGAAGCCTCTTATTCTTGCTGGAGTGCTTTCTTTTTATTAAACTCAGGGGGAAAAACCTGCCCTAATGAAAAGAGTGGATCTTTCTCCCAGTTTTTAGATGAGGTTTCTCATTAAAGCATGAAATCCACAAGATTTCAAATAGCTTCCTTTCTCAGTAGAATTCAGTCCAAATATGCTGCTTTTGGATTGCATAAGCCAAAGGAAAAGCATCATCAGCAACAACCAAGGGCACAATATCTACAAGCCAGGCTTGTCTGAGATCTCTTGTTTAAGTCTTTGCTATTTTATGCGGAATATCTGTAGTTTAGATAGAGGGTGTAACTACTCTCTTGTCCTGCTCATAGGCTTCCTATGGGTAGCTGTCCACTATGCAAACAGAAAGTTCTGATTGAAGTTAAAGGAAAAAGCAGGGATAGATTCATTCAAGATTGATTGAAAAATTCAGCCTTGGATCTGATTTTGCTAGATCTCGTCAGGGGCTCCTGGAGGTCTCTCATCTACAGGGTTTCCCTGAGTAGAAGTCAACTTGGTGGCAAATAACAACACATATCAGAAGGGCCATGTTGCTGATCCAACATGGCCCTTCTAATGTTTTCATCGTTATTAGGAGATGGACACAGAGTACAGTTGGTGTGCAAAACAGAAAAGACATGAGTCTAAGGGCAGCGGTGAAAAGGGTTAGGGTTGGGCATGGAACAACAGGGACAAATGGCTCAGACGGAGGACCCAGGCAACAGCAAGTGGCTTAACAGAACCATGGAAAGCCCTAATTGGTCTTTTGTTTCACCTGATGCTTGCAGCTGCAGTGACAGACTCTGGCCATTTGAAATGGAGGTGCTGCAGTGCAACAAGAGACCAGCAGGCCATCTCCTCCCTGGCAAGCTGCCTTGGTGGCTGGATTAAAACTGGCTAAGGCAGCACCTGGACTCCAATGTGAGATTCACTAGTCTGCAATGCTCAGCAGTTTCCACTCAGGCCCTTTCCATAGCACCTTCCCATCCTGCCATGGGAACAAGAGAAGGATGGGACCACAACAACACTTCTGCATGACGTTGTCACAGTCCTGATCCTCTCCCATCCCCAGGCAGCACGATCGCAGGTTAAATCATTTACAGGTTTTCCCCATCAATGACCCACAATTGCACCACCATCCTGCACTTACCTGTCCTGCGGAAGGGCAGGAAGCACAATGGCGGTACTTCCTGCCCAACCTCAGTCTAGGAAAGTACCCAGTTGAACCGCAGAAAGAAGCGATGTGTCCATTGTGTTCCCTTCTGCAGGGAGCCAGTCCCAGGCAGAGGGGAGTGCTGCCCTTGCGCTCCCTTCCTGGCAAAGCCGCTGCCACAAGAAGGTATAAGTTGTGGAAAGGGCCTCAGTCTAAACAGAGGCCTTCCCATTAGTACTCTGTGTAATATTCCACAAAAGGCCACCCAATAGACTTGAGTGTCAATTCCTGACTTTCAAACCTGCTCAAAACTTGCATTCAGAGCATTTTAGTCACTCTCTTCCATCAACTACTACCATCATACACAAGCTTTGTGGGATTCTCATTGTGAAACACATTTGCACATTAATGCGCATTTGTTAAAACAACTGCCACAGGGAGACAAATGGGGCAGCATTCACACAGTTTGTCACCATTTCTTACTGTGCTGATGGATTTCTTTATTCCTGTGTCTGAATATTAAAAGCTGCAACACAACTGAGGGCAGTTGGAATGCATGGGTCCTAGCGATCAATGAGGGTAGCAAAGTAGGGCAGCCAAGTAATTACACAGGGGGCAGAATTTAAGAAAGCAGTCTCTGTCTTTTTGCCTCTGAATCTGACTGTCTAATGCACAAAGATTACTACTTGCTGTGAATAGTTCTGTTACCTAGCAAACTCACTCTAAAAGGCTGATCTTAAGGATAAGTGTGTTTGCAGTTGGAAAGCAAAACATTCCACCGTTGCTTTTTTAAAATTATTTCCAAAATCATGGGGACCAACAACTTGCTTTTTGCTTCCTCTACTATTTTTTAGACTGTACATAGGATGAAAAGAATTCTAGCAGTACCGGCAGGCCACAAACAAACAACATGATTTACAGAGAATTCACATGCTGTATGTTTCCAAATTTATGTTGTGCACCTTCAAGTTGTTTTTGATTTATGGCGAGCCTAAGGTGATCCCGTCATGGTGTTTTCTTGACAAGATTTGTTCAGAAGGGGGTTTTCCATTGCCCTTCTCCAACACTGAGGCTATTTCCACACTACACTTTTATAGTGCTATTATTCCACTTTCAATATCCTATGGAATCTTGGGGTTTGCAGTTTAGGGAGGGGTATTTAGAATTAATTCTCAGCCAGAAAGCTCTTTGGCCTCAGTAAACTACAAACCCCAGACTTCCACAGGATGTTGAAAGTGGAATAATAGCACTATAATAGTGTAGTGTGGAAATGACCAGAGACAGTGTGACTTGCCCAAAGATACTCAGTGGGTTTCCATGGCTTTGAACCCTGCTCTGCCACAGTCCTCCTCCAACCCTCCAACCATAATATTACACTGGAGGTTCCCAAGTACTGTACTGTTTAAACAAGTATGAGGATATACAGGAAGTTTATACACACATACACAGTGAAAGCTCCATCAGGGAGAGAAGGGTAAGGGTTAAAAGGGGGGATTAGAGACTTACCAGCAAACAGCATCTTTCCTGTAAGCATCTCTGCTAAAATGCAACCAGCTGCCCACATGTCAATTGCTTTGGTGTAGTTGTTGGGTGAGAGGAGCAAACGAGGAGATCGATACCATTTTGTTACCAAGCCTTCTGACAGGTAACCCTGAAAGAATAAGAGAGATATCTCTGATACAGAGGAAGGAGTTTTACCACCATTTACCAAGATATTTCAACAAAGAACTACAGAACAGAATTAATGTTTTGTCTTCAGTGGTGTATATGTGATAATTCACACATGCATTTCTTCACCAGCTTTTGGCTTTCTTGACTTTCTAGGATGGCTAAATCAGAACACTGAAGAGAAAATTAATTTTCTATTCTGCACTATTTCTTCAATTCTGTTATTTAGTTTCCAAATGTCTCATGGTATCTTATTGGTCCTCAGTGCAGATATATATATCTTTGGGCCTGGGCAAGATGATAAGATTCTGGATAAACTGATTGAGAAGTTGGGATGTTTATGAGCATTCCATGATACGATACCAGTTCAGCCTACTAACATTAAGAGCTCCTGAGCCACAGGTACAATATAGCCCTATAGACAGACAGACGAGTGCATTTACATCTAATACATAAAAGTCAAAGTTTGTGAGTTTGTCTGTGTCAGATGAAGACATGACCTCATATGATTGGCTGTGTCAGGCAAAGACCTCATATGATTGGCTGCCTAAGAAGATTCTATGGAATCCTGGGGTTTGCAAATGAGGGAAGGGCCTTTAGAATTCTCAGCCAGAGAGCTCTTGGGCCTGGTCAGTTGCTATGGAGATGAGGCCTACCAGCAAGGAGGAGGGCAGTGTATTCCCTCAGGAACCCAACCCCTGTATGTTAATAACTGTGAATACAGATTGGATTGGGGAA
The DNA here is from genome assembly GCA_030412105.1 of Cyclura pinguis. Lineage (NCBI taxonomy): Eukaryota > Metazoa > Chordata > Lepidosauria > Squamata > Iguanidae > Cyclura > Cyclura pinguis. The sequence continues at coordinate 340,538,068 of CM059600.1, forward strand.
TATGGGGAAAAGTTGCAGATACTGGACAAGACAGTTTGGGGACTTAGAGACACGGGATCTCAAATCTTTCTAACAAGTATCATCTATGAGAACATAAAATCCCAGGCAACTCCAGATATATATGCTAGTAGTATATAAAGTTAATACCATACCGTATGCTTGCAACATCTTTTCAAGGCTCATCAGGATAACTATCCTCATAGAAAAGGATGTGCTGAAGTTCAGAACACTTAAGTAATTCTACTTCCACAGCAAAAGCAAGAAGTGTATATATGTATGTATGTACCTATGACAACTACCATGGTTGTTGCTGTTATATACTGTTATTAGGACAAGAGTACTCAATACTTAGAGAGAATTGTCTCCATCTTCTTCCATAAAGCCGTAGGGCATTTACTATGATTATATCTCTTTTGTCTTCCCCCTGCCCAACCTTGCAGAGCTATGTGGATTATTCTAACATGCTGAACAAATGCCCTTTCTTTAGTAACTGCTAAACTGCACAGTTATCTGTCTTCAAAGAAGAACAATTCCTCCAGCTCAGCTGTATGGAGATCTCATTTTTCTTGTACCAAAGCTTTCCAAAAGGGAGCTGAGACAGGTATCAGGTCCTTAAATGAACACCCACACACAGCCGTAACAGAGGAACATCCAAGCCCTAAAATATGAGTGCCAGGGAGTAGCTCAGCCACTGGACAAGTACATTAACCGTAATTTTGTTAAGCACAATTAAGCCCACTGGCATAATGAAAAGCACATAGCCTCCAACATTTCACAGATTAAAACTGGGACCTGGGTGGTCAAGCCACATCAGAGTGTGGTTGAGATAGCGAAAGTTATTAATGAGGAAGAACACACAAGCTAGGAAAGGCTGAAAGCAGTTTGCTTTTGCCCGGGCCTACTGGGAAGAGTAAGGCTTCCCTAAGGAAGCCATTCTGTTAAAAAATGCACCACGACGAAACAAAAACTTGCCATTTCGTTGCCAAACACCACAGTGCTAAACAACTGTGGCCAAGCAACATCAGAGTGTGGTGAAGATGGCCAATATTATTAATGAGTGAGAATGCACAAGCTAAGAGAGGCTGGGGCAGTTTGCTTTTGCCTGGGTCTACAGAAAAGGGTAAGATTCCAATCTAGTCTTGTGAATCAGCTGAATTTGGTGTCCTTGGCTTCCTGAAAAGTTGGCATCCCTGTCCTTTTTCTGGATGTATTGCTTGGAATAGTTTCTGTGGAACTTTTTGTGGCATCTCTCCCACCCAGTCTTGTGTGGCTGGTAAATCTGCTGGGCTTGAGACAGCTGGGGGCAGTGCCACGAACGAACAATCATGTCAAATAACACTTGTTAAACTTAAAGCTGCCACAAGATTCTTTTGTCATTTTTCCTGCAAAAGACTAAGACAGTTAAGTCCCTGCAATGTCTGTTTCCTCTGTGCAAGAATACACAAACACATACAGATTAAAAGCAAGTAACAGTCCAGTGTGGAATACTCTTTTCTCCATTAACAACACCCCCCAAACACATTTTATGTCTATTTTTTAAAATAAATTCCTCCAGTCCAACACCCCTATTCACCTTATAGCTTCTGTTTTGTGTCCCTGGTATGGAATACATTGTAGCATGGAATGGAATGCTATCCTGATAAATACAAACATATAACTCACATTTACAGACCTATTTAACTTAATCATTGATGTGTCTGCATAAAAAGTTCAGACCATAAGACCAAAGACAAGGAAATGTGGAATTAGCCCTTGCCAAAGAACTTAGTATTATTTTAAATTACTGACAAGAAATCTAAAACTCACAGTAACATCTACCCTCCCTTAATGCACATCTGTCTGTCTGTCTGTCTGTCTGTCTGTCTGTTCATGCATCTATCTATCCTCCATCTGGTTTTCTTACATCTCCTTTCTAGCTGGAAGCATTCAGTTCAGCTCTCAAGAAACCTGGGGAAAATACAGTAAGAGCAGTGGTTCTTCATCTTTTCTTTGTTGGGGACCCCCTGCAAATATAATGTTTTGCCAGGTGTTACTGCGGTAGATAAACCCTATCCCAGGGTCTACAATTTAATATTAAAAATATCTCCACATGCTTGAGAGGTCCCCTGAACAAGCATGTAGGCAGGCATGGTCAAATGGCCGAAAACAGGAAAAACCCGGTCAGGCAAGTAAACCCACAGTCACGTAGCCCAAGGAGACCTCCAGACATGTAAAACATAAAATACACAAAGGGTCCTCAGCCCCAAGGAGCCGGCTTGAAGGGATTAACACATTTGACAAACAGCCCATCAAGCGAGGATGATTTGCATACAGCCGAGGCTTTGACAACCCCAGCAAAGCCAATCATACAAAGGACGTTGACATATTGGAGCTTTGTTCTAGCTCTTCCACCTATAGTTCTCCCCAGGAAAGGATTAGCCCTCCAGGTACCTTTTCCCCCATAAATAGACCCGGTTTTCGAGCGGCTCTTTGGATCGCTCCCGGCTTCCCAGCAGACCGTCACTCCGTCCATTGAGCTATCCCCTCAGCCCTCCACGCGCTGAGTCTCATCTCTCTCTCCGCTGCTGTCTCAGACCTCCGAATCTTCAGGACCAGGTGCAGTATTCCCCAGCCGTAACCCTCCAAAGCCCCCTATCCAATTTCCTCTTTTTATTCCTCGCTAAGTCTGGAGTGAGTGAGTGCGTAAGTGCGTACGCGCGCAAGTCTTTATTTTTAATAAAATCATTTATTAGACAATGTTGCTTGGTTTTTGGCTCAGCCTGACCCCATAAAATTGGGTGAAAGATCTCACTAGGTTACCCTGCCTCTCGTATGGTGCTTGGCTTGTGCTCTGGCTAGTTTCCATTCCCCATCACTTGGAGCACATTGAGGTGTCCCCCAAGGGACCCCAGAAATCAGGGTAACACAGGGACCCCCAATACTTAACTCAAGATTTAAATTTTTAAACTTAGATTTTAAATATTCAAATTTTTATTTAAATTTTCAAATATTTATTTATTTGTTAAATGCTTTGGTAGACTAGGATTCAAATCCCAGCTGTTTCGGTTTCGGTTTCTCTCCCAGGTTCATTTTCAAAGGGAAATGGCAGCTACATTTGCAGCGCTCCCACCTCCTCCCTCCTTCTCTGCCTTACCTGAGGAAGTTCCAAGGGGAGAGGGGAAGATACAGGCCTGACAATGCAGATTGTGTCTCCTGAAGCTAAGCAATACCAGCATTGAATACCTTGTGATGTAGGCTACATAACAAAAGAAGAAACTGGCAAAACCACCTTTGAATATTCCCAGCCTGAGAGAACTCTATGAAATTCATGGGGTTACCGTAACTTAATAGGTTGTGTGAAGGAACACACAGATACATCTGCTCTTGGCAGCCAATTTTTGCTTCCCTTTTCTGGTGTCCCAGTGAGGGAGGGGTGAGGAGGAGCTGCCCTTGTGCCTCTTTAATTTGTGTACCCCAGAGCAAGCACCCACCCCGCTCCCGAATTAGGACATCACTGGTGTCATTTTTCACTGTTAGCAGTATGTCTGCAGCAGATAATGCAATAATGCTTTCATTGGAAGAAAACAGGATTTTGCTCTCACGGAAGCTACAATAGCTGTTGGTGCCTGCCTACAACAGGCACGGCAAATGTCACCTGCCTCCAGAATCCCTTACTGGTTAACCATACATGAACAGCAAAGCAGAGACAGAAGAGGAAAGCAGTAGCGGCTGGTGAAAGAAGGGGAAAAAATCAAGAAGAACAAGTGATCTCTAGGTTCAAAGTGTTTACTTATGCTACGTTGACACGATCCCATTATTTTACTTCACATGTCCTTATTGGTAGTTTTGGATAAAAAGTTTGCTGAAATATATTGAACTCCTTTTCTCTTTGTGGTGCAGGAACCTATCCCTATTCTTTCCAAATTATTTCTACCTCTGGTACCAACATTTTCTAGTAAAGAAGTAATACCCGAGAACACATCTACTTTGTTAACTGAGGTATACCTGTATCAAATAGACAGATTTGTCTGTTTGTTTGTTTAAGCGGGACTTGCACTCAGCATTCAAAAATGCTTCCAGACCCACCTCAGTTCTTTGTCTTTTCCAGACTATCACTCTAATCTCCTCACATGCAGACACTGTAGAGCACATGTGTCAAACACAAGGCCTGTGGGCTGAATCCGGCCCACCAGGCCATTTCATGTGGCCCTCGCACATCTCCTGCAGCTGCGACTCTCCCCCTGCCTAGTGAGCTCGATCCCCACGTTGCAGGTCCCCAGCTGCCGGTATTCTAAAGAGGGGCCCAGCGGCCAGCACTCGCCATCTACTTCTACTTCTGACTGCTCCTCTGTCCAAGTCTCCCCATCAGAGCATTGTCACAGGTTACCATGATGATGCTCTGCGTGACTTGTAAGAGTTGGACAGAGTAGCAGTTGATTGCAAGTGCTGGCTGCTGGACCCCTCTTCAGAATACCAGTAGCTGGGGGCCTGCAATGTGGGGATCAGGCTCACCAGGCACAGAGAGAGGCAGAGGGGCATAGAGAGGCACGGCAGAGGGAGGAACAGAAAGAGGCAGAGAGAGGGTTTGGTGGACTAAAAGAGGCACAGAGAGGGTCTGAACTGGGCCCAAAAAGTTAAACAAAGTTCATGTAATAAACAGTGCTTAGTAATGTTTGTCTGATGATTAAAAAAAATAACTTTCTGTTTTCAAAACTCATTTTTCAATAAATTTTACAATAGTTGTACACTTGAATATCTGCTTGCCATTGTTTTTCCTAGACTTCTCGTTTCAGAGCTAGTTATTACTAAAACCAGTAATAATTGAATGCAGAGGCAATTATTTCATATGATAAAAGAGTAGATACATTTATATAGTCTTACAGATACGACTGGCCCTTTGAGAGCAACCATAATGCTGATGCGACCCTAGGCGAAATTGAGTTTGTCACCCCTGTTGTAGAGGAACACATTCCTTGGCTTTAGATGGGGAGCAGGAGGGACTTGGATGAGTTGTCTTCAACCCCTTCCCCCAACCATTAAAAAAGGCTAGCTAATGGTAGCAAGCAGCCAATCCCCCTAACAAAAAGACTAGCTTTGCCTGGCTAAAGTTTTTTTTTGCAACCCCAGCATCACGAGGTTGGAAGAGATCCCAAGAGACCCTGAGTTCCTGTTTTGCCTTTGTACTCGTGCTGTGTAAACCACTCTCTTCTGTGTTTTTCAGATTGTTTGACAGCATTTCTGTTATCATAGGGTATTCTAAACAAACTATCACCATCACATGATGCATCTTTTCTGTCACCAATGTGCAAAAAACTATAGAAGACGCAGATCATTTTCACATGTGATTGTGAGAGCACTTTTACCTCTCCTGACAATCTTGCTCGCTGGTTATCAACCAGCGTTGTGTTGACAGTTTCATCACTTGTGCCTAGGGTTTCATCAAGCACTGCCTTTATACTTTTACGCCTATTATCAGAGTCTTAAGGGCTAGCCATTTGGTTTAATTTTTAAGGTCAAATTCTCCAGACGAGCATTTCTGTGTCCATTTCTGGTTTGTAAGCAGTTTCCGGCTTGTAAACAGAGGGAGGGAAGAGTACATACAGCCCCAGTAAATGTTGGCACCGTGGCAAGCATTCCATTAGATCTAAATGACAGCTTAGAAGAAAAATGGCTTCACCATAGGATTATCTGTTGGGCACACAGTTACTGGAAGCTGTGAATAAAAATATTCTTAGCGAATCACTTTATGGATCTCTGACAGAGCATCAGACACATAAAAGCCCTCCTCTACAGGGACAGAATCACACCACAGCAGAATCAGTCACTCCTTGCATTAGTGTCATTTAGGCCAAACTATCCAATGGAGGCCTCTTGTTTTCATTTTTGTTTTATCCACTCTGCCATATTTCCCAGAAAATATCCACACAGCCGCCAGATAACCACTGTTAGTGGGCAGAACAACCTGTTTATCAAGTATGAGCTGAGTCCATAACAGCAGCTGAGTGTGTTTTGCATCAGAATGTTTTAACCTGGTTCCCAGGCAATCCAAATCCAACATCCAGAACAGCAAAACTTTGCCATATAAGGGAATTCAAATTGGCTTCTCCCTTTCAATGACGCTTTGGAGTTGTTAAAGGTTCCTTTTTATCCATGCACTTCTCCTATACTGAATACATTATCCTGCAACATATATCTGGCATGTTTTATCCCAGTTTTGCTGGTCATGAAGACAGGCAGAATGGTGTAGTAGGTACTTAGCCACCTCGGCTTTGAAGGTCTTCAAATCCAGCCCGTTTGGTAGGAACAAAGGAGAGGGCCTTCTCTGTGGCTACTCCCAGTCTTTGGAACTCACTCTCTAGGGAGGCCAGGATGACTCTTTTACCCCAAAACAAAAGTGACTCAGAGGTCCACCCATGATGCTTGTACCTCCATGTGATGGTGCAGAATCATTAGCTCAAAGTTAGGAGGCCTTGGGGGGGCAACTTAGCAAGATCTTCCACCAATGTTTACAGAGTCCCGTGTAGGGAGAAACTAGCCAGAAATTCAAAAGATCTGAAGGATCCTCTGAAGATGCCAGCCACAGATGCAGGTGAAACGTCAGGAGAAAATACTAATAGAACACGACCTCAAAGCCCGGAAAACCCACAACAGCCTATGGATTCCAGCTATGAAAGCCTTCAACTTTACATAGACTAAAATGTGTTTTTTTAGGGGAATTCAATCATGCATGCAGAAATCCAAACACTCATACACTCACACAAGGGTAACAGAAGGAAAAGGAAAGAAAGCTTGATAGTAAAGTTTTGGGGAGTAGGTAACATTTACCATTCCAGGAGAGCAGCAAAGACGCAGCGTTGTGGCTTAGACTTGTGCCCAAGGACAGCACTTGTTTGGAATTCAGAGTGACAGTGTTGCCTTCAGCAGGCAAGATATTGCACCTGACCACTCAAAACTGTCTTTTTTATGCCCAATTTCTACTGGACAGCATGGGTGTGAATGGGCTCTCCAGCTGAGTAAACAATGGAGGTTGCAGAGTGGACAATGAGGTCCAGACTGTTAGTGTTAGGTGACAAAGAGTTAAAGGTTGCCACAGTAGCTTTGTAATGGTGGACAGGTGTGTGGATAATGGGTGAAACGCACAGTTCAATGGGAAGAAGGGTTGAAACAGTCAGTGGTTTGGTGGGAACTTTTCTGTCGCTATTGTCTGGCAGCAAAGTTGTTACAGCTTAGCTTAAGCCTATTATCTCTGGAGTTACCCAGTGATTTCCTGACTGTGACCTGGCTTTGCCTAGAGGAGATCTCTGATCTACTCTGCAGTGCACATGTTCAGCCAGTGTTTTTCCTCTCCCAGCTTGACCTTACAGCCACATCAGGGTCTGTTTATATCAATGCCAATTAGTATACTTTGTCAACTAAATCATATTTTGCCAACTAAACCATATCAAATCCGGGGGCGAGGGTGCAGGCTGATAACAACTCCATCCTCACTCTCCTTCTGCTGGCAAGTTAAAACATTCTTATGCTGTCAGGCTTTTAGAAACTGACTAGGACGAGCTTTTAAGGGTCTGCTGTGCTGTTTTATGGTACGCATATGGACTACCAATAAATACCAAGTGCTATGGGCTATATTTCAGAGGAAGAAACGGGCAAAACTACCTCTGAGTATTCCTTGCCTAAGAAAACCCTATGAAATCCATAAAGTCACCATAAGTTGACAAGTGACTTAAAGGCACGCACAAACCACACACATAGCCTTTTAATACATTTTAATGTTTCCAACTTCATAAATTGTTGAATTGTTTTAAAATAACTTACATTTTATTAAAGTTTTTGTACAGTTTTTAATCTGTATTGGTTTTAAACATGTAGTTAACCACCTTGAGTCTCCTTAGTGGGAGAACGGTGGGATTTAAATTAATAAAAGGAAAACAAACAAAAAAACAAACAGATTTCTAGCTTCAATGAGTTCAACATGTTTTGCCTAGAACAGAGCCAAGCATACTGTCCTGGCTCATTCATCACAAATCTGGCAGCCCAGAGATGTCCAAAGGACTTCTGGAGATCCTGAAAACCTGGAAATGACCAGGGGTTCTATCACACTACACTGTTATAGTGCTATTATTCCACTTTCAACATCCTGTGGAATTCTGGGGTTTATAGTTTACAAGGCCAAAGAGCTCTCTGGCTGAGAGTTCTAAATGCCCATCCCTAGGCTGCAAACCCCAGGATTCCATAGGGGTTGAAAGTGGAATAATAGCACTGTTATAGTGTAGTGTCATAGGGCACCAAGTTGGGGAGGCTCCCTGATTTATAAGGTGGATGACGGGGGGTTGGAATGTGGCTGCAGAGATACATCTCTTCTAATGCAGAGTCTTGGCCTTGGTTTTAATTCCAGTACTAATTTTTTCCCTTGTTACATGCTGCAGTATAGCAAAATACACAAAGTTTTTTGTTGTTATATACTTTCAAGCCTGCTCCAATTTGTGGCAACCCTATCATAGTGCTCTCTTGACAAGATTTATTATTATTTATTATGCAGTGGAAGTTTGCCATTTCTGCCTTCTTAGACTTAGAGACTGTGACTTACCCAAGTTCACCCAATGGGTTTCCATGGTTGACTGGCAATCTGAACCCTGGGTATCTAGGCTACTATACCAAGCTGGCTCTTTCACACAATTCTAGTGTTAGGTATTACAATTAGCACACGTCTCTTGATTGCCACTCTGTTTTTGGTTGTTTTTTGTTTGTTTTTTATGTTCCATTTTTGTACCAACTAGCCCCCAAGGTGGCTTGCAAGAAAATGCCATTTTCTTTTTAAAAAAAAACCCAAATCAGTAAGTATTCAAATTGTATACAGTCTCAAAGCAAATGTTTCTCAGTGGAATTTCTTAAAGTGATTGTCCCAATATATAATACAGATATTGAGACTCTCTTGAAGAGTTTGGCCGATCTTTGCAACCATTCTTATCAGTGCCCATTACCATTTTACAGCTCTGTTAATCCAGTCAGCAGGTCCATTTCGGCTATACAAAGACCTTTTTGGAGCCAGTCTGTGGAATGCAATCATCCATTAAAAATCCATTATTAGTAGCAGCCCTCACAACCATCTTCAGTGTAACTAACACATTTCCAATCAAGTGTTCATTATTATACCCACAGATTTTATCGTCATCATTATTAAATATTTGAAAGAGTTCTGTTTTCAGCCTGAATCCCCTAATTACAAAAACATTTAATATTCATTTTGCCAAAATATTTTTCCAAAAGGACAAGACCAGACCCTATGAATAAGTGAGGCCATTTCCACACTAGATTGTTATAGTGCTATTATTCCACTTTCAACATCCTATGGAATCCTGGGGTTTGCAGGTTAGGGAGGGGCCCAAACTGCAAACCCTAGGATTCCATAGGATGTTGAAAGTGGAATAATAGCACTGTAACAGCCTAGTGTGGAAATGGCCTCAGTGTAATTTATCCCACAATTAACTATGAAATACAGTATGGAAATTAAATAACAACCATTTAAGAACAACTAAAACCAGACAGCATAAATGACCAGCCAAAAAGCAAGCAATGCACCAATACGATATGCAAAGTATAAATAAAAATAATAAAATAGCTCTATATTACATCCTGTCCACGTTTTTACCAGATTTTTATGTTGAGCGTAAAAGATAATGAAGTAATCACCTGTAAATATACCTGGGAAAGGTACTCCACATCAGGGGCTGTCACTGCCAGTTATGGGGACAACAAGAACCAGGGCTTGGCTGGTGATCTGAACAAAGTAGGTACGTTAAGTTGCAGCGTGTGTGTGTGTGTGTTTATGTGCCTTCAAGCTGCCTGTCAATTTATGGTGACCCCATGAATTTCATAGGGTTTTCCTGGGCAAGGAATACTCAGAGGTGGTTTTGCAAGTTCCCTCCTCTGAAATATAGCCTAGAGCAGCTGGTGTTCATTGTCCAACCTAAGTACTTACCAGAGTAGAACCTGCTTAACTTTCAAGATCAGACTATTTTATTGCTGTTGTGTTTATTGTTTATTGCTGTTGTGTTTATTGCTGTTGTGTCCTTCAAGTTGTTTCCAACTTATGGTGACCCCTAAGGCAAACCTATCACAGGGTTTTCTGAGGCTGAGAGCATGTGGAATGTGAGACCAGGATTTGAATCCCCACTCTACCATGGAAACCCACTGGGTGACCTTGGGCAAGTCACATACTCTCAGCCTCAAAGGAAGGCAAAGGCAAACCCCTTCTGACTAAATCTTTCCAAGGAAACCTCATGATAGGTTTGCCTCAGGTCACTATAAGTCAAGATCAGGTCTTATTCATCACCAGGTAAAACATCCAGTATCACCCTAAATTCTTACTGCTGTCAATTTACATGGGAGAAAATAAACAGTTAAAACACAGAGACTTGATTGCCTTTCTCCTGACAGCTGCTTGTGTTGAAATTGCTAAATACTGGAAAATGGCAGAGGCTTCTCTAGAGAACTGATGGAAAAGAGTTTGGGACTTACGGCTAGCAGAGAAACTATCAGACAATAAGAGAATTAACAAAAGACAAGCAAATAAGAAATCTTTTATAGAAAAATGGTATCCATTTATTGACTTTGTTAACACTCAGTCGCAAAAGATGAAACCGCCTCCATCTCATTTGATGCTTTGGTCTGACGTTCTAACACTTGACTGTCAAACTGCAGATAGCAATCCTCAGGAGACTTCAATAGAAAGCACTAAGAGAATGCTAATCCTCTGAAATCCTTGTAAACACTTGGACTTTTTTTTGCAAATTGTACCCTGATAATTATGCTTCTTTACATTAATATTTTACTTTTATCTTTTAATGTATGTTTTGCGTTATATAGTTGTATCCTACTTGTTCTTAACAATAAAACTTGGGGGAAAATGACATGAAAAGCATAAAACAACAGCAAATTTCTTGGGGCAGGAACCTGTCCTCTTGGACATCGCAAAGCACAATAAATTCTTTATAAAGTTTTATGGATGATGAAGGTGCTAGGTGTGGGTGATGGAATGCCCCAGCCCTGAATGTGGAATCATAGGTCCAGAAAATACCAAAAAGCAATATGCTTTTGTGAGTCAGGGCTGTCAGCATATACAGCACAGACAGAAATGATGCAGAAAGGTATGTTAAAAGCAGGGATAGAAATTGCAGAACCCCTGCCCCCAGATGTTGCTAGACTGCAAATCCCAGCATTTCTCTTCATTGGCTATGCTGGCTAAGGATGTTGGATGTTACAGTCCAACAACACGTGGAGCATCACATGGTTTCTACCCCGGTTAAGAACTGAGAGTGAGGATTACTTATAGAAGCGAGCCAAGCTATATGCTCCTGGAAAAGCTCAATTGCCACTCCTCTCTGCTTTGCTTCTCATCCCAAATATAGTAGATCACTGCACCCCAAGCAGGACAACAACCATAATTATCCACGATTGAATCATTGCAAGGAACATTTCAGTGGAAACACCTGAATTCTTCACAGCTGCCCCTGAAGTGTGATAATGCTTGGAAAATTGACTGGGAAATCAATATATAGCTGCTGACTGCATTTTTATCCTACATATTATCTGAGATCATGACGGTTTACATATACTTTTTGTCCATCACACACACATAGATGCACGCACATTATCCTCGTAACAGTCCTATCAGGGAGGATAGGATCAGAGATAATTACTGACCAAAAGTCACCCTGTGAGATTCAGAGCTAAGGGCAGATGTGAACATGAGTCTCCCAATTATATCCCACAATGACCCTCAATAGGCAAAAAGTGAAAACTTTCTTCAAATGCATACAGTGGAAACATCTAGGATTGATGGCAGTATAAAACTGCAATGCTTGTTCTAAAATCCTTTTTTCCACAGATAACAAATCTACTAGCCTCTGGATTCCGGCTGCTCATGACAACCTGCCTCATTCTGCATGCAAAAGGAGCAGGCACACGGTCTCATGGGAAGAGTGTTGCCTGATGAACAAGCAGGCACCAATCTCTTGCTGCTCATACAAGCGGCATTGCAGCCGCTCTTGCCCGGCATGTGCAGAGAGAAGCACTCCCCAAGCTAATGCAATGTGACAGTTGCTGTGTGTGACCCGGCCAGTATCTTTGCATGAGAAAAAAATATGTGTCGAACTTCCCTTTCCCTCTCTCTGTACTTTTCCAGAATCAATGCCCAGCCTCTCAGCCGTACTGCCACACTGGGAAGTGAGTTGATGCGGTAAAAGTATCCAGCTGCAACACACTTACACAACCTGGCTCTGAATAATCTATATTCACATCCTCCTGCAGATTCCAGACATATATAAAGCAGAAAGATCCCAGTCCTTGCAAAACAGAATGAACTGATGCTGGGTTCATATCGCTTCAGTTGTGTTTCTTGCAACCATTAGGGGCTTGTGTGGCCTCCAACTATCTCAATTTGGCAGGTACAGTCCCAATTAATCCTCCGTCATCCCACTTTTTCAGCTGCTTTTAAAATATCTGTTTCTGTCTCCTCCTCCCACTTTCCCCCTTTGGCTTCAGCTTATTCCATTTGCTGCAAATCACATTCAAAGTGCAAAAAGTGACTTCTGCTCTATTAACTCTGCAATGGGGAGAAGAGAGGAGGGGCAGAATTTTGTCCTCCTCTGCAGACTCAGGCAAAAGCAAACTGCTGTAGTCTCTCCTAGCTTGTGTGTTCTTCATGATTAACAACTTTGGCCATTTTGGCCACACTCTGATGCTGTTTAGCCACACGTCTCAGTTTTCATCTGTGAAATGCTGAAAAGTTAAACTATCACCAGTGCCAAAAGACCCTGGAGTAGTTGTACCCCTCTCACTTTATCCCATGATGTGGTTTCTCTTCTGTTGTTCTCCCAGAGGGAGACCATTTGAAAAAGGTTTCTTTTATTAACACAAAACAATCTGTTAATAACCGCCTTTGTAAAAGAACCTCTTTTCAAATGGTCTCTCACCAGGAGAACAACAGAATAGGAAGAAGGTAATGTGGTAAGTCCCAGCCAAAAATGCTATTATCCTGTTGCAATAGAGATTTTCCTGTCTCACATGATAAGCCCCCAAGAAGAACATTTTCTACTGGTAAAGAAGTGCCCAATTATAAAGCAAGTCCACAGGGCAGCATAGGAAGTTCTTCAGCACCAGGGGTGAACAAGTGTGTCAGGAGAGGATGGGGGCCAATTCCCCACCACCACCACCAAGGTCTGCACCAGTATGGTGCGGTAAACCAGTGTGACTTCTAGTCACATCATGTCTGGTCATCATTTTCAACCAATTTATGCCCCCACTCACCCCAAAGCTGGCAGGTTAGTGGAGGGGAAAGCAAACCACATGCCACGCTTTCTCTGCTCATTTTATATTGTCAAATCATTGGTCCATCAATGTTGACTGGAGGCTGCTCAGTAGGATTTCAGACAGGAGACTTTCTCAGCCCTTCTGCAGAAGCCAGGAATTCAGATTATGGGCCCTTCCAGATGCAGTAAATGTTGCTGATGGCTGGTGCATTTCTTGCTGTATTTTGTTTGTTTTAATAACCAGACAATGTCTTTGTTGTCCTGGACTATTCAATGACATTTCCCAGCATCATCATCAGCAATGCATTCCCACTCAGAGCATGATTTTAAAAAAAGAAAAAACCAGGACGTATTACAAAAAAAACAAAAACAAGGGGCTAGTATGGTTCAACACCTGAGGTTCCTTCTCCTTCCTGCATGGTTGGAGTAGTCGGGGAGAATGAATGTTGCCTTATAGACTACATGAAAGATTTTGGGAACACTGTTCCTTTAAAAAAGAAGGCATGTCCATACCAGGTCTCACAACACCCTGAGCAGGTAAAAGGCCCGCCCTCCGTCACAATTGCCATTGGTCTGGCATTGGAGGGAGAAAAGAAGAGGCAGTTCTGTTGGACTTGATCCCTTCCCATGCTCTTTTCCTTTAGTATCATGTCTTAATTAGATTGTAAGCCTGAGGGCAGGAAATTGGTTTTTCTTGTTCTTTTTCTTGTAAACCACCATGTACAGTGGTGGTGCTTACCAATAAATGACGATAATAACAACAGCAATATTATGATTATGATTATGTGTGCAAAGGCACTGAAGAATGATGCCTAAAATGGCATGAGATTATGCATGACGATTGGCCAAGATGACTGCGATGTCATGCAGCTTCCTTCCTCTCCCACTTCCTCCAACCTTTTATAGGGATGAGTTAAGTAAATGAGAGGCTGCAAGAGGATGTCAGGGGAGCACAGTTCCTGGCACCAAGTGAGAAGCTCTGTTGCGAGAGCTCTCATTTGTTTGGACCAGTCTGGAAGAGCCCCCGAGATAAACCAAATCTTCTTTTCATTCTGTGACCAGCAGTATGAAAAAGAATAAAAATAAAAGAATGGAACTTTGAGCACGAAACAGAATAGGTTACACTTCCAAATGAGGGAGCGTTATGGCTTGTACACAGGCTTGACAGACAGTACAGTCCGCCCTCCACATTTGCAGGGTTGACTTTCACAGATTTTATTATTTGCGAGTTCAACTCTTGCCCCTCCCACTTCAGGTGCTTCTTTTCCAGGGGAACCTTTCCTCTCAGCAGCTCCACTCAGGCCCTGCAGCCCAATCCACCTCTGGTCCTCTACCTCCTCCACCAGCCACTGCCTGGCCAGTTATGGATGGATCACAGCCCAATTTTTCAGCACCACAAACCCTCTCCCAATGCCACACACACACACCCAAGGAAGGAGATTGGAGAGACAGAGGAATATACGACCACCATGCCAACCCCCTTTCCTCTCCTTTCCCTGACCTGGTTTGGACCCAGGGTACCCAGCTTCCCCACATGCCTCAATCGCCTTCCCACACACACACACACACACACTTTTTAATATTTGTGATTTTTCCACTTTTGTGTGGGTCCTGCACCCTGCCAAATGTGGAGGGCTGACTGTCCATGCAGTGACACAAAATTTAGCAACACTAAAAGTAACTGATTCGTTTACCTCAGAAAAAAGGAAGGAAACATAAGAAGAATCTGAGTGGTCTGGAAAATTAACTACAACAGGATCACTCAAGATTTTCCTGATATGATGATGAAAAGGCGGTAAAGAAGAACATGAGTCACTGATTCAATGTCCTTTCTGCAATCAGAAAGCAGGGTTTTCCAGGATCTTCCCTCCAGCGCAGTTGAAGGGAGAGGAGAGCCCCTCTTCTTCACTTTTTGCATGGAAAAAGGAATGCTGTGCCACCAAAGCCAGGGCTTTTCTTCTTCTCTGAATGTATTTTAATGAAATAATTTGGTCTCACAACCATCAATACATTTTGATCCCTAGAAGGGCTGGATTTAGCCTGAGATTCGCCATTCTGATTTAAATGCTGTTAATTGTTACAGTTGGCCATCCACATTTCCTAGAATTAGCAGCACAGGACCAGTGGAAAAATTGAAAATATCAAAATATGTGGGGATGGTTGGGAAAAGGGCTGGGCCATGGTTGGGGGAACAGGCATCCAGGGTCTAGAACAAGACAAGGAAAGAAGAGGAAGGGGGTGACTGATCTGGCACGGTGGCCCTATACTTCCTCTCTCTCTCACCCATCTCTATCTTGGATGTAGAACAGCATCAGGAGAAGGTTTGTAATGCTGAGAAATCATGCTGCAAGCCATCCTCAGCTGGCTGGTGAAAGAAGAAGAGGACTGGAGGCAGATTTTAAAGGGCTGCACGGCCTGATCAGAGCTGCCAAGAGGGAACATTCCCACACAAAAGAAGTGTTTGAGGTGAGGGTGGCAGGGGTTGAAGAAACTCACAAATAATCAACTCCATGAAAGTCAAATCAGCAAATGTGGAGGGCCAATTGTATTACTATCGGATTTCAACAAATGCCCTCATTCTATTCTTCCTTTTAAAACAGAGAGAAGGCTTTACGCAATGGAGGATTTGAGCCAGAGCTGAGTCAAGGAGGCTGGGAATGATGCCCACTAGCAATGACGTGTCTTTCCACAAATGAAGCAAGACAAAAAAGTGGGACACCCTCCTGCTACTTCAGGACATCTGGCCGTAGGAGGGAAGAAGCAGAAGTTACAAACCAGGAACTCCCCTGCCATATGGCAAGATTTGTGCTCAGAGCTGCAATGAAATCGTAGCACGTGGCCTGCCGCCACCCCCCTCCACCCTCTAGTCTACGTAACAACTCCTCTTCGATTCCTGGAATTCAAAGATAAAATGCGCACATGGTTGAACACAGAACAGGAGCCATTTCTGTCCACCTGCACCCATTATTCATTGCCATCACCCATATACATAGTGGGTGGTGGCAAGTGTCCCTGCATTCTGGCTAATGACAGTGGGCATTGTTGTAACATCCCTCCTGGCGAAAGTCACGAAGACTTGCACATTGTTTTCTCAGGTGTTGCATAGGCGGCTCCTCCACGACACCATGCCTCATATGTACTTTAGAGACTGCGTGGACCCAAACTATGTGTAGCATGCGGCCTTCTGCTGTTCTGAAGGCTGCTTGGAAACAGCATCTGTGACAACCGTGCGCTTTTTAAAAAGTATTTTGTCTGTATAGGGAAATCAACAGTGGTGGCTGTTAGTTCCCATACCAGAAAAGCAGTGAATTTACTCTAAAGGAGCTATCCAAGACTCTGAACCTATTTCGGACATAAGATTCAATATCTTGAATAATTCCTTTAAAGGTCTGGACCCAAACCAAAAGTGGATTTGCTACGTGAAAGTCAGTATAGTCGGCCCTCCACATTTGTGGGTTTGACTACCTTCCTTCCTTGATTTCAAATAGTTTTATCATGCTAGCTGTACTTAAGTCACATTCTGATGAATCCACAAAGCCCCCATAGGATTTTGAGAATAAGGGAAAACTCCATCAAAACTCCAGAAGCTAGAAAGGCTTTTCAATGGGTTGACAAATTAAAGACTATATGAAGCAAACCTCCTTTCATTTTTTTTTTCAGTTCTAGGTCAAAAGGCATCTGATTGCCTTTGTAGGTTCCTGGTTTCGATTATTTGCAAGTTTCTCCAACTCCTGTTCCCTCACAAGCACTTATTTTCTGAGGGAACCTCCTCTCTCAGTGGCTCCAATCAAGCCATACAGCCCTTTAAACACATATGTCTGGTCTTCACCCACCACACCTGGTGCTGCTTGGCCAGCTAAGGATGGCTCACAGCCTGATTTCTCAGCACCACAAACCCTCTCCTGATGCCTCCCAACACCCGAGAAAGGAGATGAGCGAGAGAAGGGAAACATAGGGCCACCGTGCCAGTTCACCCTCTTTCCCCTCTCTGTTCCTTAACCTAGTTTGGACCCCGGGTTCCATTCTCCTCACCATGCCTTGGTCCTCTTCCCACAGACACACAGACACATTTTGATATTTGCAGTTTTCCCACTTTTGCAAGGGTCCTGTGACCCTAACCCTAGAGAATGTGGAGGACCAACTTTTCATTCATTTGGTATTTAGGTGGAGAACAAGCTTGTTAATATCCCTTTTTTTGTCTGGTTATCAACCCTGAGTGTCATGAATTTCAGCTGTCCCTTATTGCTGTTTTCAAAACCTGGCAACACTAATAGGAGAGGTGGAAAGAAGGGCAATTGCACTCTAGCGCAATTACAGCACAGAAAAAATAACAAGCAGGAAGAAAGGAGTGTCTCACTAGTGCAATTACAACAGTGAAAAACAAAAGAAAGAGGCGAATGGAGGGTGGGGAAAGGTGATGACATTATCCAAGGAAACAGCCAAATAGGAAAGAGGCCATGGGTGTCGTGCCCCAGTCCCAGGTACAAACCAGACAGGATCCTCCTGAACAGCCAAAGCACATAGACAAGAACAGAACAATACTTACTGCAGCCCAGCATAGACAAGGAAGGGAGAGTCCATGAGGCTCAGACCACTTATACAAGGAAGTTGCATTAATCAGACAAACAGCCAGTGGAAGCTACTGGCCAATAGTACCAGAGACAGGGCGGGCAGAAGTCTGTTGCAGACAACTGGCAAATCTGGTGGAACCAACATGGTCTTCTTTTGATCATTGGCTCACGCTCCAGAAAAACCTTGGCTCTAGCTTCGTATGCTGCCCATGCTGCTGGATACTCCCTTGAACTAGTACTCTGAATTGATTGCTGACCTGGATTGCTGACACAAGAACAGTAACTGACTCCTAAGTTTCTATAAACCTTGGTCATTTCCACACTACACTATTATAGTGATATTAGTCCACTTTGAACATCCTGTAGAATTCTGGGGTTTGTACTTTACTGAGCCCTTCTAAATGCCCCTCCTTAAACTGCAAATGCCAAGATTCCATAGGACGCTGCAAGTGGAATAATAGCACTATAACAGTGTAGTGTGGAAATGGCCCTTGACTAGGGCTGCTACTATAGACTCTGTTCAAGGACTGGGAACTGTGGCTGGCTTTCTAAACAGGAAAATGGAATTGTCTGAGAGGAGGTACTAGGTGAGTATTCCCAATCACCCCCCATGCAGGAACTATACAGCAAAAACAAACACAAGAATGTTGATACTGATCCCAAGCTGTGAAAAGTCCCAGTAGTAGAGCATTTGTATAAACTACCCTTCTTTAGCAGGAGAAGAAGCTAATGTGAAATCACCCGAAGAGACTACAAAGACGGAGGAAGTGCGGATTTCATGTGTACGCCGTGTATGGCAGTCATTTTGCTGCCATAAGGGGCCATTCAGTGCTCCCAGTGGTAATTCTGACAAGGGAATTCTGGGAGTTTTATTGGAAAAAAGTGTACTTCCAACCTCTCACTTCTATTCATGAGACAAGTGCAGTAGAAATCAGATGTGAAGGAGGTGGTGATGAGAAAGCAGCATTCTGGGAAGCTGGCTGTATTCTGCAAACTGAACCCTACAAGAGGCTGAAAGCAATTCCAGGCCAACATCTTCCTCCCAGCACCAATAGTTGTGAATCCAGTGGGTGAGTGTTTTGGAAACTGCAGAAAACTACCAACACAGATAGGTAGACATTCTCTATCATTATCTGGCAGTCCTAGATGAGGAGATGATAGTCTTTAAAGCCATTTCTTTTTATAACTTTGCAATCAAGTTGGAATTGTTTTGCTGTTGGAAAAAAATACAGTAGCCCCTTCACATTTGTGAGGGTTTGGGGTGCAAAACCCTCCAAAAAATGGAAAAACTGTGAATAGCTCCCCACTTCATGATTCTCTTCCAGAGATCCCCCTCCCATTCCTTTGACTCTGGGCCTGGAATTCCTGGGGGCAAGAAAAAAGACAAGGTAAAGGGCTTACCAGTTCTTCCCCATCAGGTGGAGAAGAGCAGAGTTCTTTCATTCTAGCTACCTCCATCAGCCATCTTGAGAAAGGAAGGATAGGAGCAAAGAAAGCGCCTGACCAATCGACAGCGATTAAAGAGCAAAATGTGCAGCCACATGCCAGGTAGAACACGCCTCCAGCAGTGGAAGGGGCTTTGCTCGCCCAAAAGGAAAAAAATGTCCATTTTAAACATAAGCCTTGCAAGCCTGGGGTGAAGAATGCAAGAGAATGGGAGGATGAAAATGGCGGAGGGGGGAGGCAAGCACATGCCTTGCAAATAATCAAATTTGCAAAGGTCAAGCCCATGAATGTAGAGGGAGGATTGTACTTCGTTATTCTGACTGTGTTTTTAAGAGAACCATATAATGTGTGAAACTGTTTTCTTCACTAGGAAAAAGGTTCATCTATATGGAATAAAACAAGGGTGCTTTGAACATATCATGAGATGATGTGTTATGTGTTGTTGTTGTGTGCCTTCAAGTCTTTTCTGACTTATAGCAATCCTAAAGAACCCATCACAGGATTTACTTGGCAAGATTTGTTGAGAGGGGGTTTGCCTTTGCCTTCCTCTGAGGCTGAGAGAGTGTGACTTGTCCAAGGCCATCCAGTAGATTTCCATGACTAGCTGTTCTTAAGACTCATAACCCAGTGCTCAAACCACTCCACCAAACTGGCTTTTGAGATGACGTAATCCATTTAGAAAGACAACAGTACTCAGGCAGAAAGGAAAGAGGAAGCCATAGCCCTGAGTTTGGGAGGCTTGAGCATCGCTGATGATAGCAGAGTGACTTAGAGGTCTCTATTCATAGGGCTACCTTAAGTCAAAGTCCAATTGATGGCAAATAAGAACAGCAGTAGAAACATTAGCAGAAGGGGAACACAGAATATCCTAAGGAAGAAAGGGAACAAAATATCTTGGCAAAGGGCATGTTGAGGTGGCTGGCACCTTGGACAAAAACATAGTACACTTCAACATCTTGTTGTCCGTCTCACTTGAAAATCTACTGTGGAGCTAATCCAGAAAAAGAGCACAAGGAATTAATAATATTTTGATTTTATGTCTTAGCTACGATTAAGGTTGTCACTGAGCATAGTTTTTGCCTTTTAAAAAAGAAGGCAATGTTCAATCTTGTGCAAACAATTGAGCCTCCATAATCAGCGTATCTTTCATTAGCAGCTTTAGGAAACAAGTAATTTGCAGTGACTCTCTGCACCTTACCTTGCTTATGACTAGCCACAACTACAGGCAAATATCTGGACACAAGACGAACCTCTGCTCTAATCGAGTCGTGCAATTGTCATAACTGAACTTTATGGCTGAGGAGGGAGTGTCTTCAAATGTTTGTGTGATGTTACACTAAACGCAAAACATGCGTAGGTGACCCTGTGGCAGTGAGTCTCTGAAGAAGAAATGATGTCTTGATGAAGAAATCATGAAATAAAAGTGATGGTGTACAGGGGTGTCAAACCCAATTTCATCTTGGGCCACCTCAGCATTATGGTTGCCCTCAAAGGGCTGGTTGTATCTGTAAGATACTATAAGAAATCTGTAAGATTTCTGCTCCTCCTCCCTGTGGCTCTTTTTGCCCCCCCCCCGTAGCTGGTGAGCGTTGCCATGGTAACCCACGGCAATGCTCTGATGGCGAGAGTTAGACAGAGGAGCAGTCAGAAGTAGAAGTAGTTCAGAATACCAGCAGCTGGGGGCCCGCAATGTGGGAATCGGGCCCCCCAGGCGGAGAAGGGGCTGCAGCTGCAGGAGAAGCGCAAGGGCCGGATGAAATGGCCTGCTGGGCCGGATTCAGCCCGCAGGCCTTGTGTTTGACACATGTGGCATAGCACATGGAAAATGAAATTGTTTTAAGTAGTTGAAAAATATTTAGCAGACGGAGAAGTAGAATACCTGCCTTTTAGCAGGAGAAGAACAGAGATAAGAGACCTCAGAAGAGAACAACAAATTCCTTTCTATGTGACAGGAACTGACTGAGGCTAAAAGATAAGGAAGAGGCAAAATGACCTTTGGTACTTTTGGTACAACACAGAGTTAAGGACCCAACTTTCAGTACAGGTAGAAAATCTAACTTCTCAGGACAGAAGGGAGCAACCTGTGCAGTTTTGGAGAGATTACTAAAGTAGCTTATGTCAATGTGAGTTTGTGAGTTTTAACCAATTAAGAAGTGTTAAGGTGTATTTTTTGGAAAGAAACATGAAGTGTATAAATTCCAGATGAAAATTGTCTTCAGGACGGACTCATCTTTAGAGCAAGAGCTCTGGTCGGTCGAATTGTGCAATTGTTTCAATTAAAATTCTTTATTCTTACTCCACTTAAACTCTCCGAGTTGTTTTATTGGTACACAGCTCAGGGAAAGCAGTTTTGCGGCAACAAAAGTATAGGAATAACACTTTTTCAGACTAGAGTTCCTAGGTTCCTTCAATTGACATGGCAAGCGGCTGGACAGGCTGAGTTTAGGGTAGTCCAAAAAAGTAACTTTCCCAAGCTCTGATCTTGGTGTACTGTCCGGTGAGTAAAAGTGGATTAGTGCATACCACAGAATCCACGCAATCCCTACAGCAATTAGGCCCTAACATCTGATGACACTCAGCAGCCTGCATTTCAAAAAAGCAACATTAATTAGGCTTTACTGTAAGAACAGCCCACTTCTGAGAGAGCTGGGGGGAAAAAAGACACACACCAGAGCAGATCTTGCTCCCACTGAAATTAATTAGCATGGTATTGTATAATGTCGCTATAGTAAATGCCTAGCGTTTTCATGTGACGGCAGGAAGCTCTCAGCACTCTGTGTGCAAAAGGTATGGAGAACATTAATTAGAAAAAGAAGCCAGACTTTAACCATAAGGAGTTGTGAGTCACACAGCAAAATCACCAGAGGGGCTTCACTTTATTTCAGCAGCATTAGCTGCAATTGATAATATTAAATATTTACTGGTATTTATATCCTCTGACATTTGTACTTTATCTTAACGTTAGGCACAATATCTGTATCTTTTCAAAAACTGCAAAAAATCAGCAAGTTGCATGTTTCAGGTGCTGCTTTGTTATGACCGCATTCTTCATATTAATAAGGTGTTGTTGTCACGACTGTGATTGTGAGCTTCATTTATATCCTGCCTCTTTCCTAACACTGGGACTCAAGGTGGCTTAGAATTTGAAACAAGTACAATGCAGTTCAAACATTGCAAAACAATATTAAAAGACATTTAAACTATTTTGTTGTTAATCGCCATCAAATTGACTTTGACTTATGTTGCTCTTATGAACCAGACACCTCCAGTCATTCTGTTATCAATACCCTTGCTTAGGACAAAGTCAGGGCCATGGCTTCCTTGATTGAGTCTATTCATCTAAAATGCCATCTTCCTCTTCTCCTACTGCTTTCTACCTTCCCAAGCATTATTGTCTTTTCTAATAAGTCTTGTCTTCTTATGATATGTCCAAAGTACAACAGTCTCAGCTTAGTCATCTTGGCTTCTAGGGAGAGTTCAGGCTTGATTTTCTCTAGGACTAATTTATTTATATTTTTGGCCATCCATGCCATCTACCAAACTCTCTTCCAGCACCACATAAGTTGATTCTCCTCCTACCAACTTCCTTCATTTTCCAGCTTTCACAACCCTACGTAGATATTGGAAATGCAATGGCTTGGAAAATTCTGATTTTAGTATTCAATGATGTATATATTTCAACGATTAGCAATATCAAAACAATTGAGAACACATGCCTAAGTATAACAGGCAGTTAAAAACAGTTCAACAGACACAATACAGCACCCTGTAAATCTCTTCCTTTTAAAACTTTAAAATCTTATTCCAGCAGGATTTTAAAAAAATAACTAAGTATTTGCCTGTTGACAAAAGGATAGGAAGAAGGAGGTCATTCTGGCCTCCCTGGAGAGTTCCTGAACCTAAGGGCAGCCATTGAGAAAGCCCCACCTCATGTCCCCATCAACCTGTATCTGGGATGGAGAGAAGGGCCTCCTCCAAGGACCTCAAAGCAGGCTTATAATAAGAAGATACAGTGTGTCACATGACTTGGACCTAAGCCATATAGGGCTTTACAGATCATAATCAACATTCTGAATTGTGCCGAGAAACAGACTGCCTGTTGTAGCAGGGGAGTGGTATAGTTTCTTTGCTCCATCAGAGTTAACGCCTTGGATGGAGGTCTTTCTACCAGCTGATGTTTCTAAGCACTCTTCAAAGGCAGTCCATGTAGAGTGTGTTACAGTAATCCATACTGGGTATCACAATGACCAGGTCAGGCACCTCCAGGAATGGGTGCAATTGGCATGAAAGCTTAGAGCATGCAAAAGCACTCCTTCCCACTGCAGAACTCAGTGCCTTCAGTCTCAAGCCTTAGCCCAGGAGTACACTCAAACTGTGAATTTGTGTCTTCAGGTAGAGTGTAATCCCACCCAGCACAGACTGAATACCTTATTACTTAATTAGCCTTTTGACGAACCAGGTGAATTTCTGTCTTGTCTAGATCTGCCTTCAATTTGTTCACCCACATCCAATTCATTATTGATGCCAAACACTGGTACAATTTTATACTTAAAAATAACCAAGCTATGGAATATGATAAAAGCCCTGCTAAGCAGATGTTGCTTGTGACCTACAAGTGTAGCAAGCAACAACTGTTGAACTTCCTTCTTCCACACACCATAAAAGTTACAGAAGTCCTCTCCATTCTCACTCTGGCAACCCTAATTCAGAAGTCTTCTGAGGAGCTGAATGGTTCAACAGGTTCTGAGATCTATCTGGAGTCCACAGAAGTAATGTCTTTCATCTATCAGAGGAGGACTCCCTGTTCCAGCTGAGCCATCCTTGAGCAACAAGGTCTCCCTGAGCTCTGGTATGTTTCTGTATCTTCTGTATCTGTATCCCCCTTTTTGCATGAAAATTGTGTTTCTTCTCTGACAAACATATTTTTGCAGAAACAAAAAGAATTTCCAGAAACATTTGGTGCAAAATTTCTGGCTTTCATACATAATACACCAAATGCCTGT
The DNA here is from genome assembly GCA_030412105.1 of Cyclura pinguis. NCBI lineage: Eukaryota > Metazoa > Chordata > Lepidosauria > Squamata > Iguanidae > Cyclura > Cyclura pinguis. The sequence continues at coordinate 340,562,377 of CM059600.1, forward strand.
AGTTTTTCCTGTAGTTTGAAGCCATTGCTCTGTGTCCTAGTATCTGGAGCAGCAGAAAACAGGCCTGTTCCATCTTCTATATGACATCCCTTCAAATATTTATACATGGCTCTCATGTCACCTCTTAACCTTCTATTTTCCAGCCTAAACATACCCAGATCCTTAAACTGCTTCTCATAGAGCTTGGTTTCCAGATCTTCTACCATTTTGGTCACCCTCCTAAGGACACATTCCAGCTTGTCAAAATCCTTTCTGAACTGTGGTGCCCAGAACTGGACACAGTATTCCAGATGGAGTTTGACCCCACCTCAACCCTGCCAAGCAACCATAATTTTCAAAAAACAAAAAAAAAGACGGTAGCAGTTCTGGCCATCAACTTTTTTCCAGTAGATACCTTCTTCCATTGCCACAAGCTCCAAAAACATTATTTACAGAAAAGGGCAAAGAATGTCATTCTTTCTGGATGTCAGAAGTCTGATTTAGGTCATTTCTGCACTAGACTGTTCCAGTGCTATTATTCCACTTTCTAGTGCTATTATTCCTCAAAGGCCCCTCCCTAAACTGCAAACCCCAGGATTCCAAAGGATGTTGAAAGTGGAATAATAGGACTAGAACAGTCTAGTGTGAAAATGGCCTTAGCTTTCCTTCCTTTCTCTCAATCGTCATCTGTAACAGAGAAAGACTATTTGAATATCTGCTGCATGGAACAAAAGGAATTATACTGAACTGTCAGGTGGGAAATAACTGCCCCACCATTCAGCTCCCGGGCAACAGAATGCAATGCCAAGTAAGTATCCGTTATGATAGTGCAGCATATGGTCTTCAGGAAAGAGTGGAAGCCTTTAAATGCCACTTTGCCCTTAACCACAAGATGCTGTGCAACTGGATCAAAGCAGAGAAACACCAGAAGACTGAGTCTGTGGCTGGAGGGAGATAAAAGTTTCAAGAGAGTTGAAAGTACTCTGAAAGAGACATCACTCTCAACATGGCATACATGCATTCCTGTAGTCACTGTGTTGCCTTCGGTCAGACAAGATAAAAACTTTAAAAACCCCTTTATCAAAGTCAAAGGGGGATAAGATTATGGTGCTTTCATGGTAGAATTAACAGCTGAAATTCTGCTCACAGTTAGACAAATAACTTATACAATTCAGTTTTACATTTACATTCATGCATACCTTTGCACAGAATGGAACCGAACATCTATGCTGAAAAACAAGAAGGAAAAGCAACTTCAGACATCCTTCAAATCCCTTTCTGAACTCATGGTTTCCACAACATCTTAAGTGCAAACCCTAAATTCTCAAGGAGTGGGTGAGGTACAAGACAACTTCAGGATGCAGTTTGCTGAACCATTAATAAGCACTCATTAAACGCTATTGTCCAACCAGCTGTAGATCTGCCCCAATGTATCACTGTCCAATTCGTAATTTATCATCTTGTCAACAAGATTCTAATAGGAAACTTTGCCAGAAGTTTGGCTGAAAGCACAATATGCTATGGGACACAGCATTCCCAAGAAGTACTTTTTTTTACAGAAGGAAATAATGCTGGTCTGGAATGATTTATTCCTGACAAACACCTAGCAATCAATGCATTATTTCCTTAACGCTCACAGATAGCCAGCTTTAAAACCATAGGGCTGAATCCCAGCTTCACTGCATAGTATCCTGGCCCGATTTTATCCCTTTATTGCCACATGCACCTGTTTTAATCCAAACTGAAATCAGTTTGGAAAATCACAAGGGATGGAACCTCTCACCATGTAGTCACAATGGTAAAAGGGTGTGTTTCTATTGCGTGCATGTGTTCTATATGGGTTTATGTCTGGTCACACAACCACAGTGGCTGCGGGGTCAGATTGTTCCTGTCATGCATGCTCATATTCACATAATCACATAGCCTTTCCATTGTTCTGATCTTCCACCTGCACTTTCATTAGACTGAGTGCTTCACTGGGCAGTTAACTCCAGCCTTCAAATGTGTTGCTTCCACCCCACTTTAATTTGCTGCCTCATTTGTAAAATTTAGTTTCCAGGAAAGCGGGTATAAGATTGGCAGCATATGATGCAATCTTATACAAGTCTACTCAGATGTAAATCCTACTGAATTCAGTACTGCTTTCTTACCGGAAAGTGTTTAATAGTGCTTGTCCCATGGGACATCTAAAAACGACGGCCATTTCTGCATTAGACTATCATAGTGCTATTATTCAAATTTCAACATCCTATGGAATCCTGGGGTGCGCAGTTTAGGGAGGAGCCTGCAAACACCAGGATTCCACAGGATGTTGAAAGTCCAATAATAGCACTATAACAATCTAGTGTGGAAATGGTCTAAAAAGGACATGTAAAGGCAAGCAAAGGTTCAAAGAGCAAAGATTAACCTATGTCTGGAATGCAAAGCAGAAGAAACTAAAAGAAAGGGTGCAGTCCTTCCAGTTTTTCATAGGTGAGCAAGAGCCCAGGCAACACATCTCCAAAAACTCCATGCTGCCAAACATCAGCCTGTCACTACTCACCAACCTGGCCCCTCTCTGCCTGCCCCATCTCAATCTGAGGGTCAAACCACATGTTTTAAGAAAAGGTTCTCCCCAAAACAGCAGAGTAAACTGGAGGCTTTTAAAAATCACCTTAAAGTCTTCAGGCATCAAAGAGAAGTGCCTTGACATCTGAATGAGAGGAACGTCATGTGTTCCAACAGGATTGAGATTGAAGTAAGGATGCATTCTTCTGCCCACATGGATTCCACCTAAATGGTCTGGATTTACCTTTGTTAAACTTCCCGAATTTGAAGACATTTGCTTACCTCCAGTTTTCAAGCTCCTTATCTGTTTTCTGGCAAGCTGCAGAGACCACACACAGCAACTCTGACGTCCACATGCTCCTTCAACACCTCGGAACGTGATTTGGCAGGTCCTCGAAAGCTGAATATGTTTAAAGAAGCTGGGTGCGCTCTAACTCTGTCCCTCCTTGACTGGGATGGAGGTGACTTAGAGTGGAAAAACCCACTGCTTGGCAAAGAGTTAAGTTGCTCCCTCTCCCTCATTGCTTCTCCAATTCAGATCATACAACTCTAGAAACAGTTTTTCTTAAAACATGACACACACCTACTTGGGCCTTCATTGCAAATTTTTGCCTGCCCACAGAGGAGGATCCATGCATCCGATGAAGTGGACTGAAGTCCACAAAAGCTAACGCTGAAATATATCAGTTAGTCCCAAAGTGCCTCTAGATCCCATCCACTCTTTTCCTTTTACCTTTGCACGCAACTGGTGCCTAAGCTCCAACATTTTGCAGACAAAAACCAGGTCATCAGCAACCAACAACATCAGAGTGTGGTCAAGATGGTAAAACTTGTTAATGAGGAAGAATACACAAAGTAAGAAAGGGTACAGCAGTTTGCTTTTGATTGAGCCTACAGAAAAGAAAAAGATTCCACCTCCTTTTATCCTCTGCCTTTGCCAAGTAAACTCAATGGAAACTACCATCCTCCCTCCACACTTGCAGGTTTGAGCTTCATGAATTTGATTATTTGTGAGGTGTACGCATGCCTACCTCCCTACTTTCTTCTTCTTCTTCTTCCAATTCCCTTGGGTTTTGCTGGGTGTGGAGAAGGAAAGCAAGTGCCCATACAAAAGGGAAGGGAAGGGGGGGAGGCTTGCACAAGCCAGACTTCTCTCCTTGGAACCTCCTCCTGGAACCTCTGGCCCTGGCACACAAAAGGCAAAGGAGCGGGAAGGGGAAGCCCCAGAAGGGAATTGGAGGGGGATGGGGAGGAGTTATTTGCAGTTTTTCCACTTTCACAAGGGCTCTGCACCCTGAACCCTAGTGAAAATGGAGGGGTCACTATACTTTGCAGCTTTGGAAGCTCAAGTTTGCAGCTATTGAAATAAGCTAGACAAAGGGAAACGTGGGAGGAGAGAGAAACTGGGACATTTTCAAAGCAGCTGGGAAAAAAGGGACAGCAGAGGATTAACCAGGGGTGTCCCTGTTTAGAGGGTATATAGGTGCCCTAGCCTACTTCCCAGCATCACTGCAAATGTTTTGTAAAATGCTGCCTCAAACCACTTGCACAGAAGATTAGAGATGACAGAGAACTGTCATAATTATGACCTGACGTATTAAAGTAGCCATTAGCAGTTAGTCCCAAAACTCTTTCTGATGCTCCACATGCCTGAGTACAGTCACCTGAAAGCACACACTTTAAGAATTCAGAGTTTTGCATTGTTTTTCTCACTAACCAGTATGAACAAGGGGCATGAACCTCCAAGAATTCAGGACGGAAGTGAGAAACAACTCTCTTGTTCTTCGCCAGCAAAAGAGAAAAATCCCAAATAAACTACTAGCTGAAGGGGAAACATACCACAGCACAATTGCTGAACATGCTTTACATTCCTCATTCTGTCCATCTGCTGTTTTATTTGGATAGATGATGCCTACAAGTCAAACTCATGCTTAAGACACAACTCCATTTGATGGGGTGAGGTGGTCAAAGTTTTCCATAATGAGCCATTCTTTTTCCCTTGTTTTAGCAGTGGAAGTTTCCATGCAACAAGTAAAATGGTCCCAATTCTATCCCTCCCACCTGTTCTTTCTGCTTAACTAAGGCCAGTGATACCTGCTATACTGTAACGCCTCAGAGGTGCTACAAGATGCCTTTGCAAAAATCAGAAAAGTTTGGAGAAATCACCTTTCTGAAGTAGAGCTCCTTGAATACTCAGCCAGCATGGCCACTGGGAGATTCTGAGAGACTCTCAGAGGTGTAGTCAAAAAAATTGTTTTTCCAAGCTCTGAAAATTGGAGGTAAATATCTTCGTTTTAGATCAAGAAAAAATGTTTTTTCACACGCCCTTGGTTGAAAATTCTGGCTAACGTCTGGAAAATTGTATAGTTGGATTTCCTTCAACACCGTGGGGTTATTTGTAAGAGTCTAGACTTCACAACCAATGCAAATCATGCCTTTTCACCACCAGAATGGAAGCCAATTGTTTTTACACTGAATGTACAACCTTGACAATATTGTTCTTTCATTCAGTTTGACGAGCTGGGTACAAAATTGTAAAGCTGTCTTAGAATCAGCTGTGAAAGTCACCAAAGCAATCCTTAAACTTATCTGTGCCACAGTTTGAAACAGCGGTAGGAATCATGTAGCCCTCCCAGATGTTGTTTGACTGCAACTCCCAGCCACCCTAGCCAGCATTGCTAATGGCAAGAATACTGGGGCCTGCAGTCCAGCATCTGATTACTAAATAAACAGAAGGCAGGGTGCTAAGCTAATTGTCTAGCAGCTAAGAAGACAGTGTTGTTGTTGTTGTTGTTGCTGTTTTTCAATCACATACTGTGTAACAATAACACTATTGTGCTTGGTCAAAAGATAAGATGCTTCTTTACTTAACAGGTACACAGGTTTCCACAACAACACTAAGAAATTAGCACTGGTAACCTTTGATGGCTGGAGGCAACTAGCTGTTACTGCAACCCACCCGCCGAGGCCCAGCCTGGTGCGGGTTGGTCAGTTTGAATGCAACCAGTGGTGGAGTTTGGAGTTAGCTGGCTGGCAAGAAACAAACAGAAGGCAAGGGACTGTTTGGTTTTGGAGGACAGATGCAGCTTTAAGTACCCTCTGTGTCTTTGCTTGCTATTCCAGCTCAACCAATATTACTTCTAGGTAAACAAATCTTACAGAAGACTACTACAAACACTTGCAATGTTCTTTCCCTCTAAGGAAACCTCACTGAAATGCTGACCTTGAGCTTCCTTCCAATCAGAGCAATGAGTGGAAGAAACATTATTTTACTATGCATACTAGAATTGCAGTCTATGCCTACTTCCTGGGCATGAGTCTAATTGAATTCCATGGATTTTATGTCTGATTAAATATCTACAAGACTGCATTGCTAATATGCCTTTAGCATGAGAGTGAGAAACATGTGGGCTGTAGTTCTTATCAGTCCCAATTAGTGTGGCCAAAGATCAGGGATAATAAGGCCTGCAGTGCATGAGGAAAACCAAAGGTTCTACATCCCCACCTTGATATAATACAGTTCCTTTCTGTTTACATCACTGCTTTGAAAAAAACCTCATAAAGCCTAAGAATGTTTGAGAGTGGAAATCAGATGTGGGATCTCAGGTCTGTGGACAGTAGCATGAATAAAATACCAAAGGTCCCACAGGGGCTTACCTTGTGCGAATAATGTTGATCCACAATCCTTGCCAATCCAAAGTCGCCAATCTTCAACACCAAGTCCTCTGTGTTAATAAAGATGTTGGCAGGCTTCAAGTCCCTATGCAAAACATTGGCTGAGTGGATGTACTTCAAGCCCCTGAGCAACTGGTACATGAAAAGTTTGGCATGTTCCTCAGAGAGCGGTCCCTGCTCCAACAGACGGGCCAGGTCGGTCTCCATATATTCCTGGATGACGTACACCATATTAAATTTAAACAAATCCCCTTGAAGGTCTGTTCCCTTGGGCCCTAACACCTCATAGACCTTCACAATGTTGTCATGGTCCAGCCGACGGATTATCTTGATCTCCCGGAAGGCATGCTTCATGCTCTGTGCATCGTTGATGGTGATCTTTTTCACAGCCACCTTGCGGCAACTTTTGCTGTCAACCGCCGACAGGACAAGCCCATTCACACCAAAGCCCAGGGGTCTGAAGTTGATAAAACGGCAACCCAAATCATAACCGTACATATTTGCAATGTAATCACACTTTTCTGCCATGGTGGTGTCTTCTTTGTCCCTGGAATTAAATTCTACCAGAGACCCAGAATCTCCAGATCACCAATGTGGTTTGAAATAAATTGGCTTGTCATGATTATGAATGAAAAGCTCTGAGTTTCTTTGCTTGAAGCCCACAGTGACAAAAGAGAAGGAGTTTATTTAGAAGCAAGGGACAAGCACATGAAATCAATTCAGAAATATTTCCCTCAACAGGCTTTGAAACTGAAAGCAGTAACTCATTAGATCAGAAAGAGCGCAGACAGATTTTGTTGTTGTTGTTAAAAAAAAGATACAACTGCACTTTAAGAAATTAATCTAGAGAAGGCTTTTCTTGCAATATGCCAATAAGCTAAAGGGCTTATAAGAATGTCAAAATTATTCTTCTTATTTCTTCTGTTTCTGAGAATATGTCTCAGTGAAACCTAAGAAAACTTGAGCACTTTTAAAACAATCTTGGTTACCTAGACATGGATCTTCTGTGACAAGTGCTGGAAATCAATATTTATATCAGAAATATTTTATTCTCCAGAGATGTTCAGAGAGTTAACAATTTTCCATGCAAAATCAGTAGGGCCATGAGGATTTGGTGAGCTTTATACCCTGTTTCTTTGAATACAAGACCAGTTTTCCATTCCATCATCCAGAGACACATTAAAAGGAAAAAGTACAATCCTCATCAGCTGATCTTGGTGCCACCTATCTGAACACTCAATTTCTTTCCATCTTTACACATTCCTTTTTTGCTGACATATGTATTATTTAGTCTTCATAGTGTCCTTTCTCCTGCTCACTTATTATAGAAGCTTCTCCTGCAAGGAAAACAAAACACAAGGAGATTAACATAATCCATGAAAATACAATTCCTTCTTTAAAAAAGAAATCCTTTTTTCCTAAATAGAATGGAAATATGAATAATAAGCTTTTGAGAAATTCAAGTGTTATCCTTACTAAATTATAACAAATAGCTCTCCCTTACTCCCCTCCTTTTCCATGTTCATACAACAGCCATTTCCACGCTACACTGTTATGGTGCTATAATTCCACTTTCAACATCCTGTGGAATTCTGGGGTTTTTAGTTTACTGAGGCCAAAGAGCTCTCTGGCTGAGAATTCTAAATGGCCTTCCCTTAAACTGCAAGCCCCACAATTCCATAGGATTTAATATGCTGAAAGTGGAATAATAACAGTGTAGTGCAGAAATGGCCAAAGTTTCTGACAAGCTTTCCCAGGATATTGTTATAGACAAGCTGGTAAAAATAGGGCTATATAATTAGACTGTTCTGTGGATTTGTAACTGCTTGACCAACCAAACTCCAAGAGTGCTTACCGATAGTTTCTCTTCATCCTGGAGAGAAGTGACTAATGGGGTACCACAGGGTTCTATCTTGGGCCCAGGTTTATTCAGCATCTTTATAAATTACTTGAATGACAAAATAGAGGGCATGCTATCAAATTTGCAGATGAGGGGATAGCTAATGCCCCACAGGAAAGGACCAGAATACAAAATGACCTTAAAGAATTGGAGAGCTGGGACAAAATTAACAAAATGAAATTTTCAACAGGGATAAATGTAAGCTTTACCTCTAGGCAAGAAAAATGAAACACACAAATACAGGATGAGTGACAATATGGCACATGCGAAATATGAATCAACAGTGTGGTGTGGACGCCAAGAAAAGCCAATGCCACATCAATAGGAGTGAGGTGTCCACATCAAGGGAAGTAATAGAGCCACTCCATTCTGCTTTGGTAAGATGTTACCTGGAATACTGTGTCCAGTTTTGGGCACCACAGTTTGAGAAGGATAATGACAAGCTAGAAGAAGGCCAGAACAAGGTGGCCAAGCTTATCAAAATTCTAGAAAGCAAGCCCTGTGAAGAAGTTGGGAATGTTTAGATTGGGGAAGAGAAGGTTGAGAGGTGATTTGATAGCCTTCTTTAAATATCTGAAGGGACGTCATGTAGACGATGAAAGCGACTTCTTTTCTGCTGAGGCAGAGAACAGCATTCAAATTGCAAGAAAGGAGTAAGAATTACAAGAGGAAGAAAGAAAAGTAGGAAGAATGGAAGGTGGTTTCTGGAGACCTTTAAAGACAGACTTGATGGCCATGTCTCAGGAAGGCTTCAGCTGAGACACATATGGCAAGAGATTGGACCAGATGGCATTGAAGTCTCTTTGAACTCTCTAATTCCATGATTCTGCTAGAAAATTCATCATACTACTGAAGTTTATTTTTATTTTTAAAACTGCAAACTGCTACAATCAAGGATTTGTCTATGAAGTTAAGTGCTAACAGAATCTCTTCTGACTCTTGAGAGCACTGAACCAAGCTTCAGGTGCACTGAAACATAGCAGGAAATTTCACCCCTCTCTTAAAGATTTCAGCTCCACACAGACTTAATGCTTGCAGAAGTCCCAGAACTATCAGCAGAACACAATCCTTGCCAGACAAAAGACTGAAAAAACCCTTTATGCATGATACCTGGCTCGATCCAGTTTTCATAACAGTTTCCTCACAACAGGCATAAGATGACAAAGCACAAATGCAGATGCTGTGAAGCTGAACTAAAGTGGAAGAACTCTGATCATGGCTAAGTTGGATCAGGAAACAAATTAAATGACATACCAATTCAATCCCTGAAGTTCTCTCCTATAGCTTTGCAGAGAAACTGTTTTGGTGCATATGTACTACCCAAGAGAAGGTGACTGGAAACCTGCCTCTGATAAAGATCTTGCATTTCTGCAATGCTGACTGATCACAGGCTATATATAGCAATTGATTCCTGTGCCAAATGAACAAAGGCCAACAGTAGGGTGGGGGGAAAAATGCAACAGTTTTTTAGTGGTAAAAAGGAAGACTGAAAAGTAGATATGCTGCACATGATTTCCAGTTCTCAGAAGCACAGCAAAATCCATACATTAATGCACATTGCATAGTCCAGTGGGCTAGAGACCCAAGCAGTGTTCCCTAATGTCAGCAAGTACTGCCAGTGCTTCAAGTACGCAAAGCAACCAAATGCCAAGAGCAATGGAGGCTGAAGATCTGTTGTAACAGCAGAGAAAGTACAATATTCGCTTCTTAGACAGGGCTAAGAAAGGCTGCACCATGCAGAAATGCTCCCTTAGAAACAGCCATGTCAAAGTACAGGAGGTGTCATATTCACATCTATCTAAATTATTTCTATTCCTCTTCCTAGAGGCAAAAGACCAGTTTCCTAGAAGTACAGCCAATAATTTATTTCCCTTCCAGCATTTTCACATTTACAACCCACGCTACAGTTACAGTTTAAGGTTAATGTTTACCAACTTCATTATTACCATCATCATCATGACATTTATTTATATCCAGTCTTTTCTCCCGTTCAGGACTCAAGGAGGCTTGCAAAAGTTAAAACAAATATAGCTAAAAATCCACATCATACAAAAGTTGAAAATGTACTTATATCGTCAATAAAATGAAATTCAAAGACATAGCCAGGTTAACCAAGATCAGCATCTGATGAGGTATATTTAAGTCTATGAAAGCTTATGCTCCCAAATTCTTTCTTTCACTCGGTCTCAAAGGTGTTACAAAATCCCTTTGCAATAAAATTAAGATTACTTAAAACCACAATCAGGAAAAAGAAAACAACTCTTTCCCCTGGAGTAGCCAGTCTTCAAAGGCCTGTTGAAACAAAAAAGTCTTCAATTAAGTACAGTACGATAGGAGAGAGGATGCAAATCTAAGCTCTCTAGGAAAGGAGTTCCAAAGTCTAGGAGCAGCCACCAAGAAGGCCTTCCCCTGTGTGGCCATCTGTCAGGGTGGTAGGACAGAGAGAAAGGTCTTCCCTGAACATCTCAAAGTACAGGCGGGCTCATATGGGAGAATCCTGTCCCATACATGGTTTCATCACAGGCAGGTTCAACTATGCTTGTGGGATGACCACAGAGATCACAAGCTACTGACTTGCTCTAATTCAGGGGTGCCCAATTGTGCAGTCATAGCATCACAGAGTTGGAAGAGGCCACAAGGGCTGTTTGGTCCAACCCCCTGCCGGTCCAATCAAAGAACTTCTGACAGATGGCTATCCAGCCTCTGTTTGAAAACCTCCAAAGAAGGAACCTCCACCACACTCCCAGGCAGCGTATTCCACTACTGAACTGCTCTTACTTTCAGGAAGTTCTTCCTAATGTATGAGTGGAATCTCTTTTCCTTTAGTTTGAATCCCTTACTCTACCTCTCTCTGGAGCAGGAGAAAACATTTTTCTTGCCCATTTTTAACGTAACATCCCTTCGAATATTTAAACATGGCTATCATGTCACCTCTTAAAACCTCCTCCTCTCCAGGCTAAACCTACCCAGCTCCTAAGCCACTCCTTAGAGGTCATGGTTATCCTCTAGATATTGTTGAGTTGTAACTCCTAGAATTCCTCACCATGGCTACACTGGCTAGGTCTACTGGAAGTCGCAGTTCAGCAATATCTGGAAGGCCACACATTTCCCACTCCTAGTCTATTGGAAGAAATCCCTATCAGTATTGCCAAATGTTCTTTGCATTATGAGCTGTCCACTCCGGGCTTCTCTTCCTATACATTTCCTAAAAGGGTGCCTGACCTCATGCATTGCTGGCATAATTGGGCAAGAGTTTCCACTGAATTCAAGATCTGGCAGTTATTCATCCCAAAACACTCCACTCTACTCTTGGCTGGAAGCCTGCAGGCTCTGGCAAGGAAGCCAACCTATTACGTCATGCGGATAAGACATTTATAAAAAGACAGGCTAGATGTGATGCCTGTTTGCCAAGGAGACTAAGAGGGAAACTGAGACAGGACTGCTAATGAGGTCATGGCTGATGGCTTCACGAGAAGTGATTCTGGGAAGAGATAATTTTTGCCAAGACCTAAACACTTCCACCACTTTGCGACTAAAGAAAGCCAGAGAAAGATAGTCTCATGAATTTAACCAATGAGAAGTTTAAGCAAGCTTTTGCAAACATCACAGGGTAAAAATAGAGTGTAAGGGAAAGCACACTTGCACATATAAAATATTCTACACGAACTTTCATGATACGTATAAATTTCAGCTGTTCAATTAATTTCAATAGAATTTATTTATTTATTACAATCTGTTGGTTACATTTATAGCATTCCATTCCTCCTACAAGCTCAAAACACTATAAATGACTCTCCTTCTCTACGCTTTATCCTAACAACAACAGCCCTCTAAGGTACGTTAGGCTGAGAGAAGCTGATGGGGTAAAGCTTACCCAGTGAGAGTCAACGCAGAGCTTAGAATTAACTAGCTAATTAACTCATTGTTATTAACACACTTTTTCTAACCATTTCCCTTAAGTCACTAGATTCTCCAGTTAATGCTGCACTTGAAAATATGTTTTAATGATATAGATTGTCAGAATTTCTTAGGGCAGGTGTCTCTCCATTTGTCACATTCAGGAAAATGGGAAGACCTGTTCCTCTGGAGAAGGAATATTAGAACAGAAGAAAATGCATCATATTATTGTTGTTAGGCAAGTTAGTCTGTCCAACTTCTTCCTCATTAATAATTTTTGCCACCTTGACCATTGACATTCTAAAGTTGCTTAGCCACACATGTTATTTAAATATGTGAAGTGTTAGAGGATATGCAATAATGCCTGGGTAGAAAACTGTCTTGGAAGTACAAATATATCAATAAGTAAAACCATCCTCAAGGATGAAATAAAGCAATTGGATCTCCCCCTCCTACCTGTTTCATCACTGAGACAGCGCCACAATCTCTGGTTTGTGGATATCACACCCACCCACACAGAGAGTGTGCTGGACAAATTTAATTGCTAAAAAGCTGCATTCAGCAACAACAACAGAAGCTTTGCTGGAAAATTGGATCTTTATCAGACTTATATATATTTCTACAAACAACCAGGATTTCACTAAATCTTTTAAAAGCATCACGTACTGCAATGGCATCAATTCCCCTAAATGCAATGGTAGGAATTATCTGTTTTGTCCATTAACTCTGAGTGCTGGTTGCTCCGCTGAAACAATATCCTTTAGTACAGATCCACTCTCTTGTACACTTTGCTCCCCACCCCTCCACTTTGATCACAAAGCTGGGATTGTGAAGCAATGTATTTCACTTAATGTGCTTGATGGAAAATATAGTTGGAACGAAAAATCAAAACCTCCCATTTTGGCCAAAGGAAGAATCACAAAACTCATGTTAGGTAATCTGAAACCATCTCAGAATGTGGCACAGCCTGCTTCGAACCTCCACAGCTTCTGCCCTCTTTCCATCTTAAAACTGTAATCAGATGCAGGATAGACTCTATAGTCCGAACACCACACACTTCTTCATTGCTTTCCATCATCATCATCACCACTACCACCAATTTATTTCTCCCAACAGTGGGATTCAAAGTGGCTAATAACATGGTGTGGTTTGAGCATTAGAATACACCTCTGGAGACCAAGGCTCAATTCCACACGCAGCCATGGAAATCTACTAGATGACCTTGGGTATGTCTCACACCTCGCCCCAGAAAACTCCATGACAGTTTCACTTTAGGGTCAGAAACAACATGCACAACACACAACACAACAACAATGAAACAGGACAAATTAAAAGTTAGCCTATTACCAGACGTATTCTGCTCATTTTGTTTATTGAAGGTCTTACCTTGATTAACAACTTCTGTATATTCTTAGAGTCACTTTTTTCAGTGGTAGAAATACATAAGAAGAATCACGCTGATAGCAAAGGCCCACCTTTTTCTCGATTCTGTTTCCCAAAATGATCTGTCGTACAAAATCTGGGAAGTGCACAAGCAGAACTTGGGCACAATAACATCTTCATGCTTGTTCTCACTCCCAGCTGGTATTCAGAGATATATTGGCTTGCCTGTTGGGAAATAATATGTGGGGTTTTTTGCTCCTTCAAGTCATTTCTGACTTACAGAGACCCTAGGGTGAACCTATCACAGGATTTTCTTGTCAAGATCTGTTCAGAGGTCATTTGTAATTTGGTAATTTGTGCCAGCTCCCCCTCTCCCACTTCAGTTCTGTCAGTGACAGCAAATAGGCACAAATGTGGCTGGAAAGAAAAGGAAGGAAAAACTTGCTACCCTCTCTCCATTGTAGGTCAGCTGAGTATAGCATATCCTCCAACATTTCACAGACGAAACTCAGAGCACAAGCGAAAATGGGACACACGTGGCCAAACAATATCAGAGTGTGGTCAGAAGTTATTAATGAGGAAAAACACACGAGCTAGGAGAGGTTGCAGCAGTTTGCTTGTGCCTGAGCCTGCTGGGAAAGGCAAGATTCTTCTCCCTTCTGTGAAGGCAATGTGAGGGCATTTGGTTGTTTGGGTGGGACATCTACACCACTGCCACCCAAAAGTAAAAACGCGTAGAAGCCAGGCCAAGTTTTTTGGGGGAGGGGGCACCTAGGTAATCCCACAAGGCAAAAAAAAAAAAATCTTACCAAATAAATCCCCAGTGTCCTTTCTTGACATCTAAAAATCTGCAGTGGCCACATCACTCTGCCTAATGGTAGGGCCAGCATTGTTGTGTATTATTCACCTTGCCGGGGGAATGGAAACAGGTGGGATGGTGGATTGAACCAGCAAAATAGCTTCGGTTGGCCCTGTAATATCTTCTTTTCCCTCTTTCCTCCCTGCTCACCCTGACTAACTTCTTCCCGTAAGAGATGCTCAGAAATAAGTTTCTATAGCAACTAGACAACAGTGCTATTTTAGAAATACCTCAATAAATACTAAATATCCCATATAGCATGTCGTGTTTTCAACGTCTGAAACCCTACACAAAGAGAGCAAAAGGTCATTTAAAGGGAAATATTCCACTACAGCTAGAGTGGAGCGTATGCACACCATGTGGAACGAAATCTAGCAACAGCAAGTTGGCACATCAGTCATAACATCAGCGGTCTAGATCTCAACAAGATGATGTTAGCAAACAGCCTTTCTTGGATCTGTTTCCTTCAGGCAGAGGAAGGAGAATCTGTGAGGAACATGTTATATACACAGCAGTGCTGAAAAGCCCGTCTTTATCTCACAGTGAGTGGGCGGTAGCCGCTTGCACAGGCAGAGGGATGTCTCAACACAGAACCAGAACAGCCTCCAAAATCTGAAAAACTTGGGACTGATTCATACCTCAGTAGGATGAAATGTATCAAGGGAAGGCTGAGGTTCTCTGCAGCTATTCCTCAATGTAGATACCCACATCTGCCAACATTTCACAGACCAAAACCAGGGCACATGGGGCCAAACAACATAGAGTGTGATCAAAATGGCCAAAGTTACTCGTGGGGAAGAAGACACAAGCTAGGAGAAACTGCAGCGGTATTGCTTTCACTTGAGTCTGCAGGGAAGTCTAGAATCACAGAATCATAGAGTTGGAAGAGACCCCAGGGGCCATCGAGTCCAAACCCCTGCTATGCAGGAACACCCATCAAAGCATTCCCAACAGATGGCCATCCAGCCTCTGCTTAAAAACCTCCAAAGAAGGAGACTCCACCACACTCCAAGGCAGCATATTCCACTGCTGGACAGCTCTGACCATCAGGAAGTTCTTCCTGAGGTTCAGGTGGAATCTCCTTTCCTGCAGCTTGAATCCATTGCTCCTTTCCTAGTCTCTGGAGCAGTAGAGAACAAGCCCGCTCTCTCCTCAACATGACATCCCTTCAAATATTTAATAGAATCCACTCCCTCCTTTCCTCCCCTTCCTTCTGAGTTAACTGACTGCTAACTACTTTTGCACTGTGAACTCAGTTTGCAGCAACTGAAGTAAGTCAAGGTCAAAGGGGGAATGCGGAAGAAGAATTGAGAAACCAGGACATTTTAAAAATAGCTGAAAAACTGGGGTGACAGAGGATTAACTGGGACTTCCTTGCCAAATTGGGGCATTTGGAGTACATGTCTCTAAGATGAACTGCTGAAGTCAAAACTACAACAAACTGAAGGCTTCATAAAGATAAGGGCCATTTCTGCACTACGCTGTTATAGTGCTATTATTCCACTTTCAACATCCTATGGAGTCCTGGGGTTTACTGTTTGTGGAGGGGCCTTTAGAATTCTCAGCCAGAGAGCTCTTTGGCCTCAGTAAACTAAAACCCCAGAATCCCACAGGATGCTGAAAGTGGAATAAGAGCACTGTAACATGGCCAAAGACAGACAACATTCACCACCAGGTCTGACCAACTGGCAGGCTCCACACTGCCTGCCAATCACAGAGGAGGAGGATGTTGTGCACTATTATTCCTTTCTGTGCCTGAAGTCACATCTGAGAGCTGAACAAGTACGTCCTATGTTTCATTCCCTGGGGTTTCTGGTTCAAGAGTCCGACAACAGCCTGATTGAGATGTAATGCTAAACTGTGGTTCAGATGGCATTATAATAGTGTCCAATTGTCCCAAACTGGCAGGGACAGTCCAAATTAACACTCTGTCATCCCAGATTTTCAGCTGCTTTTAAAACGTCCCAGTTTCTCTCTCCTCCTCTAAATTCCCCCCTTCCTCCTGGGCTTTCTTCAATTGCTGTCAAAGTAGATTGCATCAATGAATTCAGTAGGGGGACAGGAAAAGACAGGATGGAACCTTGCCTTTCCCTATGCACTCGGGCAAAAGTAAATTCCTACATCCTCTTCTGGCTTGAATGTTCTTCCTCGCAATTTTTGCCACCTTGACCACACTCTGATGTTGCTTGGCTGCACACATCTCTCTTTTTGTCTATGAAGTGTTGGAGGGTATGTGTTACATGCACAAATCATATGCTCCCTTACTTCTCTGATAAAGTTGCAAGAATGAGACTTGAAGCCTTGCTTAGGGCCTTTCTGCACTACACTGTTACAGTGCTATTATTCCACTTTCAATATCCTGTGGAATCCTGGGGTTTCTAGTTTCCCGAGGCCAAAGAGCTCTCTGGTTGAGAATTCTAAATGTCCCTTCCTAAACTGCAAACCCCAGGATTCCAGAGGATGTTGAAAGTGGAGTAATAGCAGTATAACAGTGTGGTACAGAAAGGCCCTTAGTTTTCAGTTAACTTCAGTTCAGTGCTCTGTTTGAATCAAAAACTGTGTTTAATCTGTTCCTGACAATATGTTTAGAGCAGGGGTAGAAAATCTGCAATCCTCCAGATGCTGTACTATGACTCTCATTACCCCCAGCCACTGGCTATACTGGTTGAGTGATGGGAACTAGAAAACCAACAATATCTGGAGGGTTACAGGTTGCCTACCCTAGCTTATGGAGGGCGAGCCATATTTGCTTTTAGAAGCCAGAGTTAAGACTAACCCAGGCTTAAGCGTAATAAGAAACTGTAGTTAGCTGAAAATGGAAGCCGATTGCATAAACTATGACTCCTGTGTGCCACAATGCTGAAGGAGAAGCCAGTCGTTTGGGTCTTTAGCTGTAGCCAACTTTACTGCCAACTGTTCTATTCTAAATTCAGAAAGAAGGGGTTATTGAAATAAAAATTAAAAGCATAATGGTATGCATCATCTCCAAAATTCCAAGTTTAACAAATATTCTGCTTAGAATAATATTACCACATAACTACATGCCCCTATTGTTCCAGTTTGGCAGGGACTATGCCAATTAATCCTTCGCCATCCCACTTGTTCAGTTGCTTTCAAAATGTCCCAGTTTCTCTCTCCTCCACCTCATTTGTCCTTAGCTTATGTCATCTGCTGAAAACCGGATTCAAAGTGCAAAGGCATTTTGCACCCTATTAAATCAACAGGGAGGAGATGAGAGAAAGGAGTAGAGTCTTGCCCTTCCCAGGAGGCTCAGGCAAAAGGAAACTGCTGCACCCTCTCCTTATTGGGTGTTCTTCCTCATGAATAACTTTTGCCATCCTGACCACACCCTGATATTGCTTGGCCATGTGCGTCCCATTTTCATCTGTGAAATGATAGAGGGTAACGCTCTAGTGTTAACCAGAATGAAAACCGGAGAGGGCTTGTAATGTTTGTGAAGAACAGGGAATGCCAGCAGTGTTGCTTATTACCTTATTGCATGACAAGCAATCCCAGCTTAAATCCCTGTTTCTACACAACCATTTAAAAACATAGGCGCCCTCACCAGTTTTTCATCTGGCAAACCCAGGCATAACTGAATCCAGTCTCTTTTCAGAAAGCAGATGGTACAAGTCCTCCAAGATATAGCACTTTCTTTCACTTTCCTTGCCTGAATTCTTAGTGGGCACAGTGCAGGAGAAATCTACTCTACTGCCTTATCGAACTCTGTAAATCTTTCTGTCTTGGTCTTGTCTCACTCACTCAGAAACACAAAGAAAAACAGAAGCCACTCTTCCACTTAGACTGCCTGTAAGTAGCACGGGAAAACCATCCACATTGCCCATGCCAAAAGCAGATAGTGGGGGAAATGGAGATGAGCTGAAGTGCTTAACGGCTTCCAATTGCGACAATAAAGCCCTCATGGATGTGCCCTTGATTAACTTTAAAAGGTTCCTAATCAGTCAGCAGGAGCCTGACATGAACTCCACTTGTAGCCAGAAGGAGAGAAGTAATGTTCACAACAAGCTATTTATGGTAGTTTTCTCCTGGCCATAAAAATAGACTTGTCTTTCATGGAAAGCAGAGAGGTCTGAGAAAGAGGTTTGGGGACAGACTCTGTTGGCCAGCTCCAAGTGCAAAATCAATCCAGTCAATTGCAGCTGAAGATAGATTCACTCTAGAAATCTCCTTTCGTAAGTCCTCATAAAGGGTAAGTAAATACTACCTTTGAGACAGAGATTGGCCAACTAGTCATTATACCATCTAGCAGACTGACAAATAAACAATGCAACAAACAGCTAAGCAGAACAAGAACATTTAATGGCATATCTTCTTCACCTAGTGCTAAGAGCACAGCGTGGAAAAGTTACTTCTCCCCATCCTTGCCAAAATAAGCCTAGTGATGTCTCTGGGATTTGTAGTCCAAAAAGGAATGACCGCGGGTCCTTGGTATCTGTTGCGGCTTGGTTCCATCCCCCCCGCCCCATGGATACCAAAATCTATGGATGCTCAAGTCTCATTATGTGCAATGGCATAGTAAAATGGCATCCCTTATATAAAATGGCAAAAATCGAGGTTTGCTCTTCGGAATTTATTTTTTAAAAAAAATATTTTCAAGCTGTGGATGCTTCAAGCTGTGGATGCTTGAATCTGGGGATATGAAGGGCCAATTGTATTGTGCAGGGTTGGCAGAAGAAGCTACTGTACCAATGTAATGGACCACAGCCTCACATTCTCCCAGCCGGCATGGTAAATCCAGGAGCCTGTCTCCTACTCGCCAACATTTCACTGATGAACACAGGGATACACGGGGCCGAGCAACATCAGAGCATGGTCATGATGGCAAAAAGTGAAAGAACACAACTAGGAGATGCTGCAGCAGTTTGCTTTTGCCTGAGCTTAGTGGGAAGGGCAAAATTCCACCCCTTCTCTCCTCTCTGCTGAGCTGAGTGCAAAATTCCTTTGCAGTTTGAACTCAGTTTTCAGCAAATGGAGTAAGCTGAGGACAAGCGGGAAGGAGGAGAGAATGGGAAAACGGCCAGCCTTGTTCTGAATCTGCATTTGCTCATCAGCAACAACTTGGCCGCAAACTCAATGTAACACTTTTATGAGGGCGAAGTGGGCTACAACTGAGGCAACTTGACACAGATCTCTGCCCTCCAACACTTTCCCACCACATCCTGAACCCCAGTATCTGCTGCCTGAAGCCACCACTTTGCTCTGACTGAGGGCTCTCCATTACGCCTTTCTCTCAGAAAATGTCCAAGCATTTAGAAACCTATGGAAGAGTTGGGACTAATCATAACAACACAGGAAAATACTTGGTACCAATTGAGGCTGTTTCCGCACTACGCTGTTATAGTGCTTTTATTCCACTTTCAACCTCCTATTGAATCCCAGGGTTTGCCGTTTAGGGAGGGGCATTTAGAATTCTCAGCCAGGGAGCTCTCTGGCCTCAGTAACTACAAACCCCAAAATTCCACAGGATGTTGAAAGTGAAATAATAGCACTATGACAATACAGTGCAGAAATGGCCTTAGACTGTCAAGCCATGTACTCCAATATTGCCTGCTCTAACTGGCAGCAACTGTTCTTGTTCCAGACAGAGAAGGTCTTCTTCATCCTTTGTTAACCAATCTTTTTGCACTGAAAATGCCAGGATTGAAACAAAGACCTGCTGAGTAATCTACCACTGACAGACAGCCTTTCCCATTCACAGCAAAAGCATCTGATCTGAAGTCAAAGACCAGCCCATGGAGACCAGTACAGTGGCTTAATTTTCAGAGTAAGTATGTTGTGTTCTTTTCGTGTATTATGTGTTATGTACAAATTAAAAATGTCACTTTGATTCAGGTTTATTGCTTATTATGATATGATTTTTAAAAATGAAATACAGAGCGGCAGCCTTTCAGACTGATTTATTCAATGTAGTCATTCTTTATACTCCTTAGAGCAAAGCTAGCACCATCCAAGTTGTTTTAGTTACCTCAGTATTTAAAATTCTCTTAGCCAAGATGAGTAAATGCGCTTTTTGTGTTGTTATCAGAATGAAAGTGTTACCTTCATTCAAAACCCACAAAAACACTTCTAACAAGGTGTGGCAATCCACATGTAAATATTCTTTTTTCTTTTTTTAAGCAATCCATTTATGGGGTGAGGCCGTAATCCAATTCCGATTTACTTAGGAGCAAGACTACTTTATTCAATGGGAATTATTCCTGAATAAATCTTTTAGTCAGCAGACTGCCCTAGTTTTTCAAACTTTTTTTTTTTTTTTTGGTTGTTGTTAAATAAGCTAAATAGCACAGACATAAAACTGAGACAGGCCTTGTCATCTGAGCTTTGCAGATTAGGGGTGACGGGCAAGAGAGAACAGCACTCACGGCAATGAATTATTCAGACTGCTTGACCAAGGTGACGTGAGGGGTGGAGAGAATCATGAGTCAGATTTCTTAGGCAGTTTGGCATCTAATTAAGACCTTTCCGTCTCTTCCCAAAGGTTGCCAATATGTCTGTGTACTCTGTTACAATACTAGGGTTTCTGTTCCTCAGTTTATCAGAGGGGAAGGAAAGTAGAGAAGAAATTAACATTCATCATCCATCTGAGAACTTTAATGTGAGCTCAGCATCCACAGATAGGAATTAAAGTGCATCACATGCAAGCACAGGAGTTAGGGCCTTTCTGCACTACATTGTTATAGTGCTATTATTCCACTTGCAACATCTTGTGGAATTCTGGGATTTGTAGTTTACTGAGGCCAAAGAGCTCTCTGGCTGAGAATTCTAAATGCCCCTCCCTAAACTGCAAACCCCAGGATTCCACAGGAGGTTGAATGTGGAATAATAGCACTATAACAGTGTAGGGTGCAAAGACCCTGAGAGTAGGATTGCTCTTCACCTCCCATACACCACAAACAACCATACATGTAACTGTTAATTTGTTGATAGAGTTCAGGGTTAGGGTGGTGTAATGTGCTCTGAGTGTTAGACTAAGCCCATTTCCGCACTAAACTCTTATAGCGTGATTATTCCACTTTCAACATCCTATGGAATCCTGGGGTTTGCAGTTTCGGGAGGGGCCAGGTGGCCCCTCCCGAAACTGCAAACCCCAGGATTCCATAGGATGTTGAAAGTGGAATAATCGCACTATAAGAATGTAGTGCAGAAATGGCCTAAGACTCCAGGAGAGCAAGGTTCAAATCCCTGCTCGACCATGGGAACTCTCTGGGTAACCTTGGGCAAGTCACATGATAGGCACATGATAGTTCCACCATAGTTTCCCATGATAGTTTCACTATAGGTTGGAAACAAGTTGAAGGCACACAAGAACAGCAGCATTCAGGATGTGGAAATGTGCAGCCCTCCAGGCAGGGCTTATGAGAGGGTGGGGAAACCGGGCCAAACTACTAGGGTCTGGTAGTCCAGAAGGAGGGCCAGGATGTGACTACGTTACATAATGTTTTTGGCAATATCATTATTTGTCTGTTACTTGGGTGGGGTGTCCTCAAACTGCTTGTTGACTTACGGCAACCCTATTGATTTCATAGGGTTTTCTTAGACAAGGACTAACCAGAGGTGGTTTTGCCAGTTTCTTCCTCTGAAATATGAGCTACTGCACCTGGTACTCACTGGTCTCCCATTCAAGTACTAATCAGGGCTGACCCCACTTAGCTTCCAAGGTCAGACAAGATCTGGTGCCTTTAGGGTATTTAGGCCCTACTCATTGTAAAATCAGTGAATTTCCAATAAAACAATGATATACAACACTTGAGATCTGATGTAAAGGTTTTTAGTCAGGCTCCCAGGGTCTCAAAACTGCCACCATGGGAGGTCAAGAAAGGATGCCAGGCTTCTCAGGAACTGTACCTCCAGCTGCCAAGCAAAGTGGCCTGACTCAGGGGAGCAAGGGGGGAAAGGTCCTCCAATTGAGTCAGGCTCTGGACTACACCAGGTGCCAGAGACCCTCCCTGTTTGCCCACCACCCACCCCACCAAATGGGCACATAGCTCCCACACACAGAGAGAAATATTTTGCCTGCTCAGTCACCTTCCTCTCCATTGGGAGTGTTGAAGGAACACCAACTAGGAGTCTCAAAACAACTCTCAGAATCCCCACACCCTCATGGTCACTGGTACCTAGTTCTATTTCTAGGTGACATCTGTTCGAAGCAAACAGGCATTGGCACATGTGTAATGGGGGT
This sequence comes from Cyclura pinguis, assembly GCA_030412105.1. Taxonomy (NCBI): domain Eukaryota; kingdom Metazoa; phylum Chordata; class Lepidosauria; order Squamata; family Iguanidae; genus Cyclura; species Cyclura pinguis. The sequence continues at coordinate 340,584,817 of CM059600.1, forward strand.
CTAGATAACAGCAAATCTTTGTTTCCCCTCTGTATATCTTTCTTTGGTCTAAGCACTCATGCCTTGCTTCCTTCTTACCGATTGAGGTCATTTCTCCTTTCTTCAAGTAGCTGCTCTCTGTTTCCTTTGTGCATGGGGCTCCGGCCCTAACAACAACCACTGACTGGCTACCACAGATGACAGCCAGCTTTTAGGAGCTCTTGTTACTGCCCTGGCTAGTCTGAGCTTTGGGGATATTAAAAGATATCCTTTTGATATCACAATTCGGCTTCACTTCTCTATTCCCCTCCACGTGCTTGCGAGGCCACCGGACAAGCACGCATACAAGCTCGGCCGCTAATCGCCGTAATATTCCTGAACAATACAGGCAGGCCAGAAAATAGCTGACTCGCTGCTTTAGGAGATCTCCAGGCAAGTACTCTAATTAGGTATGCACGCAACCTACAAAAGAGCCTCTGTCCTGCGCTGGCAGCTTGATGGGTAACCTATACAATACCCAAGTACTCTGCGTTTGCATACTGGCTACTCTATTGAGAACCTCTGCGATATCTCAATCATTCATGCTGTGGATGTAGCATATCTTGATTTCAGTAAGGCCTTTGACAAAGTTCCCCATGACATTCTTGCAAAGAAGCTAGTAAAATGTGGGCTGGACAGGGCTACTGTCAGGTGGATCTGTAACTGGTTGACTGACCGTTCCCAAAGGGTGCTCACCAATGGCTGCTTTTCATCCTGGAGAGAAGTGACTAGCGGGGTGCCACAGGGTTCTGTCCTGGGCCAAGTGCTGTTCAATATTTTCATCAGCGACTTGGATGAAGGAACAGAGGGCATGCTCATCAAATTTGCAGATGACACCAAATTGGGAGGGGTTGCTAATACGCCAGAGGACAGGATCAAAATTCAAAATGACCTGGACAGATTGGAGAGCTGGGCCAAGGCTAACAAAATGAAATTCAACAGAGAGAAGTGTAAGGTCCTACACTTAGGTAGAAAAAATGGAATGCAGAAATATAGAATGGGGGACACGTGGCTGGATGGCAGTACGTGTGAAAGGGATCTAGGAGCCTTAATAGACCACAAGCTGAACATGAGTCAGCAATGTGATGCGGCAGCCAAGAAAGCCAATGCAATTCTCGGCTGCATCAATAGGAGTACGGTGTCTAGATCGAGGGAGGTACTGGTACCACTCTACTCTGCTTTGGTTAGACCTCATCTTGAATACTATGTCCAGTTCTGGGCACCCCAATTCAAGAAGGACATGGTCAAGCTGGAGCAGGTCCAGAGGAGGGCGACCAAAATGGTGAAGGGCCTGGAAGCCAAGCCCTATGAGGATAGACTTAGAGAGCTGGGTATGTTCAGTCTGCAGGAGAGAAGGTTAAGAGGGGACATGATAGCTATGTTTAAATATTTGAAGGGATGCCATGTAGAGGAGGGAGAGGGCTTGTTTTCTGCCACTCGAGAGACCAGGACAAGGAGCAATAGATTCAAGCTGCAGGAAAGGAGATTCCACCTGAACCTCAGGAAGAACTTCCTGACAGTCAGGGCTGTCCAGCAGTGGAATAGGCTGCCTGGGAGTGTGGTGGAGTCTCCTTCTTTGGAGGTTTTTAAGCAGAGGCTGGGTGGCCATCTGTCGGGAGTGCTTTGAGGGTGTTCCTGCATGGCAGGGGGTTGGACTGGATGGCCCGTGTGGTCTCTTCCAACTCTACATTTCTATGATTCTATGATTCAGATTCTGACCTTTCGGAGGCTTTCTCTCCAACTCCAAATCTATTGTTTTCCCCCAAGTACGGCATAGCCTGCAGTCACAATTCTCCTTATAAAAACCCTTGATTCCGAGGCCTTCCTCGGATCGCTCCCGAGTTTCATCCCGCCTTGCTGCCGCATTGCTTGGCGAACCTCCCCTCAGCTCCACGTGCTGAGCTACATTGCACCCCAGCTTCACTCTCTATTTTTCTGGGCTTCAGGACAGGTGAAGTATCACCCAAACCAGCAATCCCTCTAAAAATCCCTCTATACCACTCAAACCTTTATTTTCCTTAATTATCTTGTGTGAGTGTGTCGCATACACTGTTTTGCTTGTGTTTTTAATAAAACATCATTTATTGCTTCAGCTTCTGTGTGCTCCTTGACTCGGCCTGACCCCGTAGACATAGGGTTCAAGATCTCGCTAGGTTACCCTGCCTCCCGTAACACTAAGCAGTGCTCTGAGCTGATTTTCCTCACCTTTAGTTGAGCACATTTTGGTGTCCCTCCCAGGACCCCCAGACAACAGGGTAACACTCTAGTCTAGGTCATCTTCTTTTTTAATCTCCTTTCCTATCCTAATATGGATTTCCTGTGAAAATAAACATCAGTTTTCTTTCTTTTTACCTTACAAGAACATTCTGAGTAATTACTCCTGCTTCTAACACAAACTCATATTGCACAGTCCTGCTACACTCTTCTTAATATAGATACTGAATACTATATTCTTACATCTCTCCCCCCGCTTCTCTCTCTCTCACACACACACACACTCACACACACACAAACATCAGTCAGTGCAGTACATAACCAACTTCTCTGCCAGCTTTAAAAACTGGGAATTGCTAGCATCTGAAGAAGAAATGAGAAATTCTGGAAGGAATGCGGTGAGAGCATTTTTCAAATCTTCCAGTTCACTGTTCCACAATGCTCCCTCTACCCATGCCATTTCCTCATGTTGCGTAACAAGCTGACTGGGACCAGGCAGGCTGACGCCCAACTGTATCTCCATCCCAAACTGCAATCTATTCACCAAACTACCGCCTTCCAAACCAGTGAACAATATTTGGCCTTCATAATCTTGCCAACAAGTTTTACATAACAACAACACCTGCCCCAGATAGCTCACAACTGGGAACTTTTAAGACTTCGTGTTAGGAAGACGAGCTTTTATATTGTATCAAAAGAGTCTCATTAGCCTTACCCCTTAGACTCTTAGGGCTGAAGTGAATGTTGCATTGAAGATCTACAACTAGATCACTTTTTTTAATGGAATTGTAACAACTGGGCTGTAAAGAGGAGAGGGATTTAAATCTTTTCCTTCTGCACTGGATTTCTAAAGCTTGGAAGGAACACATAAACAGTTAAGTGTTACCTTTGTCCACCCTCTGACTGTCCCAACTTGGCAGGAATGTTCCTGATTAATCCTCTGTTGTCTCACTTTTTCACCTGCTTTTAAAGTGGTCCAGTTTCTCATTCCTGCTGCCACTTTCCCTGATCATCTTCAGCTTACTTCAATTGCTGCAAAAGTAGTTTGCATACAATGGGGGGAAGGGGGGGTGAGTCTTGCACTTCCCAGTAGTCTCAGTCAAAAATGAAGAGCCACAGCCTCTCCTAGCTTATGTGTTTTTTCCTCATTAATAATTTCTGCCATCTAGACCACACTTGGTTTTTGCTCGGCCACACCTGGTTCAGTTTTCATCTGTGAAATGTTGGAGCGCATGCCTCTGACATGTAATGACTGGTAATAACCACAGGTGAAAACCAAGACACATGTAGCCAAGCAACATTGGAGAGTGATCCAGATGGCAAATGCTATTAAATGAAGAATCACACATCAGCCAGAAGAGGCTGCAGCAATTTGCTTTTAGAATCAATAAATCACAGAATCTTTGAACTGGAAGGGAACACAAGGGCCATGTAGTCAGTCCTTTGCCATGCAGAAACACAGAATTACTACACGCTTAGAAGATGCCCATCCAACTTCTTCATAAAGACTTCCAAAGAGGACTCCAAAGCAGTCTGTTCTGCAGCTCTTACAGTAAAAAAAAAAAAAAAGTTCTACCTAATGTTTAGGTGGAATCTCTTTTCCTGTAATTTACATCCATTGGTTTGTATTCTAGCCTCCGGAGCAGCAGAAAACAAGCTTGTTCCATCTTCCATATGACATCCCTTCAAATACCAGTACTTAATCATGCTACCTTTCAGTCTTCTCTTGTCCAAACTGAACATAATTGTCCCCTGCTGGCAGCCAGCCAAGGCTACCAGCTATCTAATTGGCCTGTTATCAGGAGTTAGTTGTGCAGTCTGAGTTCTCAGTAGGTTTAGAGAGACAGAATCCAAGGGTACTGTAACTCCTGAGAGAGTGTGTCCAATGGCAAAATCCATAGTTGAGGCAAAGGTCAGGAGTTCTAGGAGCATGGGCAAGGTACCCAGGAGTAAGCTGGGATGCATCCACCAATGGGATCAGTTGGCTACAGCAGCTTCCTCCCATTCTGGCCTCTTGTTATCTAGGCGTAGAGTCTTTCCCAGCTGTAGGCCTAATTAATGAGTCTTTCTTATATAAATACTGCCTTTTCCACCTGCACTGGTTGCCGTAAGTACTGTCCCTCTCATGTCTTTAGGATGTGGGTGTTAGGAAGGATCCTTTCTGGGTCCTGGGAAAGGGGCATGAGAATAATTAGTTCCCTGGATTATTCCTTGCAAGGCTTCATTTCCAGACCTTTGATCATCTTAGTTGCTCTTCTCTGGACATGTTCCAGCTTGTTGATATCATTCTCAAATTTCGATGCCAGAACTAGACACAGTATTCCAGATAATGTTTGACCAAAGCAGAATAGCATGGAAATACTGCTTCTCTTGACTGCGACGCCATACTCTTGTCAATGCCACCCAGAATGGCATAGGCTTTTTTGACTGCTGCATCACACTGTTGACCCATGTCTAGCTTGTGGTCCACTAAGCCCTTTAGATCCTAGTCACAGGTGCTGCTTTCAAGCCAGGTGTCACCCTTCCTCTATTTGTACCTTAAATTTTTACTGCTTAGTAGTAGTACCATACATGTATCAGGCTTTCCCCTGAGCCTAGAGGGAAGGGCAAGATTCTACCCCCTGTTCTCCTCTCCCCCTACTGAGTTGAGTGCAAACTACTTTTGCACTTTGAACTCAGTCTGCAGAAATTGAAGAAAGCTGTGGACAAAGAGAAAAAGTGAGGAGAGGAGAGAGAAACAGGGATGCTTCAAAAGCAGCTGAAAAAGTGAGAGAACAGAGAATTGGGACTGTCCCTGCCAAATTAGGACAGGTGGAGGGCTTGAATCTTTAGGAGCTCATGCAATTCTTTGTTGTTTACAAAATGACAACCACCACCCAATATTTAATTAGGCTTCTGAAAAAAAGGGGAGAATCCACTGACATCAGCAGAGTTCCTCTCACATAAGCCTTTCCCTTCCTTTTCTCCCATCTGAAAACTTTGCTGCCTCCCACCCCCCAAAATCTGCTGAATCTTTGAGTTCTATTTTTAAAAAAAGCAGATGGCACAACCCCGAGCTCTGCCAACCAGCTACAGAGGACGTAGTTATGTTTCAATATGGTACCACAGAAACAGAAAGCCTGAGCTTTAGATCGTTCAACCTACCCAGTCTCAGAGACAGCAAAGGGTTAGAGAAGTGGTTCTTAACCCGGGGTCCCTGGACTTCACAGGGGGTCCACACAGCCCTGCTGCTTTATACCAACATCAGCAGCAGCAGCAACAGGGATGCAGCAGTGATGGGGTGTGTGAGTGCCAAAACCGCTCCCCCATTTACAAACGTTGGAGCAATTTGGATGCAAGCACACGTCCCTTTTATCAGCGATGCAACAATAGGGGGTGTGGGTGTCAAGAGAATCCCCACTTGCCCATGGAAACCTATTGGGTGACCTCAGGCAAGTCACATTCTCTCAGCTTCAGAAAAGGAAAAGGCAACAAATCTTTCCAAGAAAGCCTCTATGATACATTTGCCTTAGGGTCACCATAAGTCAGTTTTCAAAGAGGAAAAACATGGTGACTAGAAAGAACCATCATCTGTCAGTAGCACTTGGTTGTTGTGTGCCTTCAAGGCACTTCTGACTTATGGCAGCTCCAAGGTGAACCTATCAGAGGGTTGTTTTTGGCAAGATTTGTTCAGAGGCAGTTTACCTTTGCCTTTCTCTGAAGCTGAGAGAATGTGACTTGCCTGAGATCACCCAGTGTCTGAGCGAGGATTTGAATCCCAGTCTCCAGAAGCCTTTTATAAATACATAAATACATAAATAAATAAATAAATATTTGAATATTTGAATATTTAAATGAATATTTGAATATTTAAATCTAAATTTAAATATTCCAATCTTGAGTTAAATCTTGGGGTCCCCAGCAACAAATTACATTTACAGGGCTCCGCAGTAAAGAAAAGGTTAAGAACTTCTGGGTTAGAGGAACTTGCAGTCTGAACTTCAGTAAAACCAGAAAGCCAGTATTAGTCATGATTCACTAGGGGCTTAGAATGGCATTTCCTCTACCCTTTGGCATCTCAGTGATGAAAACTTTCCGTACATTTTGCAGTAGAAATTAAAAGCGGACAAGTCATCTTAAAGGTAGGTAGGAATTGCCACTGTGTGTTGATGCTCACTCTTTCCCTTCTCTGTGAATACATTTCTTTTTTCCCCGCTGAAATGGCAAAGCTTCCCTATGGATGACCCAATGCCCCCTAGCCCTTTGTGCTGGTGTATAGCTAAACCTGCTCCTCAATCCAAAATGTTATCTTGGTGAAGGAGTAGGCTGGACTATGACTCATTTAGCTCCAAAAGGAACGAAAAGGATATAAACTCATAATTAGAGTTTAGTTTGAAATCTATGCTAAAACTGGTTTCAGACCCAACAGTCAGTAGTGCTGATATTTTTAAATGAATAAATAAATAAATATTGGATTCATACCCCATTTTTCCTCATTATTGGTCAGGGTGGCTAACAACCTTACGTAAGAATATATGGTTAAAATTATAAATACCTAAACTCACAGGCCTAAAAATCATGAAATTACACATGTCTAAATTACAGATCTTGAGGGGAAAATCCAAATATCCACAAATATGTCATAAAAGTGATACAAACAGCACTAGTGAAAAACAAATCATTTATATGTATTTTCCCCCAACCTTTCCCCAAAAGACATTGGTTGGAATTCTGTTAGGGGTGCATGCATGTGTAAGTCACGGTGCGCATGCGGAACCAAAGAGTCACCATTGTGCAGTGAACATATTCTGCTGATAGTGGCTGAAGCCGCAATCAACAAACAGCACATTCATCAGTGCCTGGTCTTTACAAGTTGCACAGTGTACATTGCAACTTATGACTGTGCATCCTATACTTTGCACTGCAGTTGTGCATCCTGAATTGTAGATTGCACAGTGGTCCTGTTCTGTCCAGATAGTCAGCCACAGTTCACAGTCCTCCAATAGAGTCTATCACGTAGTCACAGATGAGATTTATAAAAGCTTATCAGTCAGTTACTGCTTTCTTGTTTCAGCAGTCCAAATCAGTAATAAATTCAGAGTGTCAGTTCAAGGGAGTATCCAGCAGCATAGTCAGCGCACAAAGAGAGGGTCAAGGAACACGAGCCAAGGATCCAAATGAAGAACATGGTGCTTCCACCAGTAATATCAGTCGTCTGCAACAGATTTCTCCACACCTCATCCCTTGTATTTATTCGTCAACAGCCTCCCCCATCTGTTTGCCTAAGTCAGAGCTTTCCGAACTTTTCGTGTTGGTGACACACTTTTTTAGACAAGCATCATTTTGCGACACAGTAATTGTGAGAGATGATGGCTCTGAGGTTGAAGAACAACTGAGTGTGCCAGGAACAGAGCCAGTGACTGACCAAACCAACTTGCAAACATTCCCAGCAGTTGAAGGACAAGCGGAGGCAGAGTTGCCCCAACCAGCTGCAGAGGGAGAAGGAATCAGCAGTGATTTGAAAGAATTACAGTCACCCGAGCCCCTTAGCTCCCAGTCACAAAGGAGGCTGAAACAGGCAGCTCAGAGGGAAGCTGCATTGGCTAGATTAAGGAAGCAATGACAAGTTAACACCTGTTTCTGTGGCTATTTAGGCCTGTCAGCGTGGCTTACTCTTTGCTTGTAGCAAATTACTTGCAAGCCTTGTGACCCTTGTGTTCTGGCTCCCTTGACCCCTCTGGATGGACCTCTGCTTTCTGGACTGTTGGACTGGACTTCTACCTGGCTCTGTAGTTTCCTTAATAGTTGTTGTATTGGACATTCCTCGCTGCCGCCTCCTCCTCCTCCTCGCAGCAAGTATTCTGCCTCCTCCCCCTTGCTGGCAGTGAGGCACAGGCAGGGAGTTGGACTCTGACAGTAATTCACTTTTACTAGCAAACTGGAGGTTAAACTAACCACTTATACGGGATACAGCACACATAAATTGTACTAACAAAGTGTATGGGGACACAACACATCTCATGAAAACCTGTCATATATTTTTAAAAATATATGATTTATAAATAATAACATACATTTCCAAGATTGTAGGCGACACACCTACACACTAACATGTCACGACACACCATTTGGAAAGCCCTGGCCTAAGTAATGCATCTTCTGTATATAAATGCTCTGAGTCTCATGGACTCTCCCTTTCTCATCTATGCTGGACTGCAATAAGTATTGTCCTATTCATATCTGTGTGTTGTGGCTGCTGGGGAGGATCCTGGCTGTGTTTGCGCCTGAGTCCTGGGGCTGGGGAATGATGGGCCCCTAGTGATGGACATGTGTTGTACAATGTTCATATTCTGCATAGGGGGTTGTGTAGTACTCATGTAGCACTACCCTAAGGGGACATTGGATTGAGGCCATTAACTTCAACTGGCACCTGAAAGACAGATTTGTGTTGGACAACTGGATCTCTGATGGAAAGATCACAAAAGGGTGCCACCACTGAGGAAGCCCTGGCAAGTGTAGTAGCCCAACAGGGCAAATTATTCCGCACACTACCAGCATGTACAAAATAATTAACAGAGACAAGGGAGTCTCTGAACGCTTGAAGAAAGTATTTCTTTCTACACTGTGTACCCACTATAAAATCTTACCCATTGAGAATTAGAAAACAGAAGTGTCAAGATCTGAAAATGTAGCAAGCATGATTACCTCCTGATTAGGAAATGAAAGTTTTCCAGAAATACCCTGAACCACACCTCCAGAAAATATTGGGCTCATTGGCCCAAAAAAGCATCTTTCCATAAAACATTATTCTCTTGACCCCACTTCTATATATGGCGTGCCTTTTAAGGAATAATAGTGCCCAATCTCCTTAAGGAATTAAAATTGTAAAAGAAAAAAAAGACATAAGTCATAATCCTAAAATAGCAGACGGTGGAACACAACGTCTTCTGAGTGACTTTTAGCAGTTCACATGACGCACTGGAAATCAGAGTTTGTACCAGGGAGCCAGCTTTAGCAGCAGCCCAGAACAATCACCTACAGCAATAACAAGATTAGGTGGATTAACCTTCTGGGATTCTTTTTTAAAGGAACATCGCTAAAATGGATAACCTGTTTGTGCTGCATTTTTGATGCTGCAGGAGGAGCAAGGGATATGTAATGACTCTGTTACAAAAACTCTTTGTAACCAGAGAGATTGTCTAAATAATCTTACATGCACAAAGTAGATGGTCAACTGTAACCTCCAAATAACGTAAGAGACCAGAGAGTACCGGTGACAAGTCTTAGGTTTTAATCAGCTTGCTTAGCATCCATTCTGCCAAAGGCTGATTTCAGTTCTCTTTCCGGAACAGAATCCACTTAGCTTAAATGCTAGGATTCCCAGTTGGGATCTCTTTCCATTTCTTTCTCAGCAGCCAAGTGGTGCCACATTTCATTATGGGATGGAGTTAAAATATTAGACTACAGATGGAAAGATGTGAGTTCAGATGTGCATAAAAATGAAAAAAACTTGAACCTAAAGCTACGAAAATATGTAGTGAATTGTATGAACAAAATTAACAAGTACACATATACAATAAAACTAATAAATGTATGTTAATACACAACAATAATTAGTGAATACAAATACATTAGTACTATAAATATAATATAAGCAGTATAATTGGAGATCCACAGAAAACAACAAAAGTATATATAAAGGCTCTGCAAGACTTGTGATAGCACTGGTGTTCAATGTGTAGTCAGGTCCTGATGAACTATATTCTCTAAACTTGATTAAAACAAAATCCTAATGGTTGGTAAATGCTCCTGTACTTCTCATACAGAGAACACTCCTCAGGTGTAACTTTCAAATAGTGGACTAGAACAATCTTCAGTTAGTGTGAATAGTCCAACCATCAACATGTGGAAAACTTTCAGTTGGAGCAATGAATCAAAATATATACTACAAGTAAATTGCAGTCAAATTCTTATCCAAGTATAGAGAAGTTTCAGTAGTGAAGTAAATGTAGAAAGGGCTCTTGTACTTTTCTTACAGACAACAAACAGATGATAAGACCTGCAGAATCTCCGCCATTTCACACAAGCTTCATCAGGCTTATCTCTCTCTGGCAATTAAGGATACAAGTCCTTTCAACAAAGACATGGTTCAGAGGGTTCAGATATGCAGGCGTGATGCCCACCAAGTGATCTGCCGATGTCATTCTCCATGAGTGTTCCCAGAACTAGAAAAAATGAACTTTTGGGAACTAAAACTCCCCAAATTCTTCACAGGCTGAGGGATATGAGGACCTGTAGCCCAAAACAGAACCAGCTAACATCCTCAGGTGTAAAAATAGATAGGTGAACATCAAAGTTAGAATCATCCATACCACAGTATTTCTGGTTTCTATGTGTAGATGTGAAAGCTGGACTGTAAAGAAAGGTGACAAGAAAAAAAAATCCATTTGGAATATGGTGCTGGAGAACGGGTTTTATGGACAGAAGGGAAAATAAATGTGTCATAGAGCAAATCAAGAGAACCAGTGTGGTATACTGGTTTGAGTGTTGGAAAAGAACTCTGAAGATCGGGGTTCAAACCCCTGCTTGGCCATGAAAACCCACTGGGTGGCCTCAGGCAACTCACACTCTCTCAGCCTTAGAGGAAAGCACTGGCAAATCACCTCTGACAAAATTTTGCCAAGAAAGCCCTATGACAGGTTCGCTTTAGGGTCATCCTAATCAGAAAATGACTTCAAGGCACACAAAAACAAGAGCAAATCAAGCCTGAACTCCCCCTAGAAGCAAAAATGGCTGAAGCTATTGTATTTTGGACAGATCATGCAAAACCATGATTCACTGGAAATTACAATAATGCTGGAAAAAGTTGAAGACAGCAGGAAAAGAGGAAAACCATATTACAAATGGAGTAACTTAATAAAAATGGAGAGCTGTACAAGTTCTCCCAGAAGAGCAATCCTCTGATTTGTCATGTGTGAAATAATGTGACCAGGTATGGCTGTTAGTCATGTAGCTTCCCAGAAACAGATCGCTGCACTGGAGAGCCAGCTCCAAACGCACAAAGCCTTAATTTCGGCTCTGTGCCCGGAGCTGCTCCCAACTTTCACGGAGGACTTTTCTGGGGAGACGCTGCCGGAGGATGCTCAGGCAACTATTCCCCACAATCCTGACTGGAGTGACCCTAAGGTCCCAGTCAACCCAGTAGAGACACGGTCCATGACGAGGCGGACCACCCCCCTTGGAGAAGGCAGTTCAGATAGGCAAGAGACGCAGGAGACGCAGGTCACCGAGACTAGGGTCCCCCGGCGCGCTACTGAGGCCAAAGCCATAGCAGACCAGTTAGGTCCATTGAACAGAACCACTGGGATCATGTGGTTGAACGCAGTGATACATTCTCACCCGACAGCCAAAGGTCAGGACCTAACCCAGTTGGCCCAGCTTTGTATGTCCCCCTCCGAACTCCCGGCTCTTGAATCAGCCGTGGCGGCTCGAGGCTTGGTTAGGCTCGAGGCACATGACTGGATGAGGGAGGTAGCTCGGATTCTGTGGCCCGGACAGAGTGCGAGTGTGCTCTATGTCATGGAGCAACAGGGTCCTCGTGAGAACCCCGAGGCTTACGTGGCATGGAAGCAGCTCCTTGCCATTCTGGCCGAGAAGGTCCCCTTGACACCCCGTGGATATGACTTTAACGGCCTCAAGTTTAAGACGCTCTTGTATGGAAGTCTTAATCACGAGACCAAGATGGCTCTCGGTTTGGTGGATCCCGCCACCACCAACTGGGAGGAATTTGGGAATAATCTCCGATGGGTCGCTGACCTGCTCCACGAGGCAGGATCCCTAAGACCTTCCCCCAAGACGCATAGGAAGGACCCCAGGAATTGGGAACCTATAGCCGAGGTTACCTACTCGAACTATGGGCCCCATTCCCAGCACAGGAAAACGGCTCCGAATTCCATTCCGCGAGGAAACTGGAACTCGCGACCGCCACCCAGACAGGACAACAGGCAGTGGCAGGGACGAGATTTCCGCAGCCAGCCCGGCAAGGCAGAAAGTCCCCCACAGCAGCCCACTGCCCCCAAACAGCCCTCTGACTCGGGCTCTCCCAGGGAGACGTCTGGTGGGTATGATCCCACGGCCCAGACATACTCCTCGGACAGAGTGAGAATCTGGGGCATGCTCAGGAAGTTCGGGCTGGACATGAGCCAGTTCGATGGGAGACCCACAATCGAGCTCCTTGATGCGCTGGACCGGCATCTACGGCTGGGAAATAGCCAGCCTGTGAATGCGGTGACCAACAGTCCCCCTCCAGCTGGATATTACCCTGACTTAGGGCTCTCAGGATAGGGGTGCCCTCAGTCCTGGGATCTCCCCCAGATAACTGTGGCTCAACTGAAGCCCAACAGATGGGGTAGATCTAGGGTGAAGGCAGGCACTAGGACCGATAGGGAAAAACCCCTGCCACCCCTTCTGCAGACTCCAGAGCAGCGCCACAAGTGCTGCTCCCTAACCTGAGAAGACAGAGTAAGCCCACACCTGACACTATCCGCTTGACCGGATATGACCCAATCTAAGTCCTTTGAAGGACATAAGCACTCAGGGCACAATAAAACAAGGCAGATTGCACCTCCTCGTGACTCAGCCCCGAGTGCGAATCCTACCACCTCCGAGACCATAGTGCTTTCAGAGCACCTAGAAGGATCGCATCAGGCTAAGGTTCAGGAGGAAGCCCCCACAGAATCTGACAAGGCACAAGACATTGCCCGCATGTGTGAGAGCCAGGAAAGGGAGGACACACAGCAAGGAGAAGCCAGCCTCAAGCTTCCAAAGCTCTCCATTGTCCCTGCTCTGGGCCCCCGGCTGGGAACCAGCGGTCTCCCCCGAGATTTCCTTGAGGCCGTGGCCAGGAGAGTCCTCCCTCTCTATGCCATCTTCCAGGGGAATTTCACATGGGATTGGGGATTGAAACAGCAAGAGGCTTCCGCCCAGCCAGAGCACAGGCTAGCACAGGCACTCACCCTGGCACACACTGAATTGACGATACGTACTCCCCTTTGCTGCAGTCCATCAGGGGAGATTTCGATAACGGAGAGTTCTAAATGCCACACGGAGGCAGACATGGCTACTGCCTTCCCCTCCGCATGGCTGCTTTGGTGCCAGCGTGTCTTCACGCTTCGAGGCACCCAATTCATTGTGACACTGGTGATCATAAATGGGGCCAAGCTAGTTTACGGCTCCATCTCGGTTACCACCTTACCTAGAGAGGCAGTTTTCCAGGAGGCATGTGGGTCCAAGACCAGCCTCCTCCTTGACTTGGAGAAAGGGGTCCCTAACCAGGAGCTGGCTCCAACACTCCTACCGGTAATTCCGGAGACCCTCCGAAAGGAATGGAAAGGTCAGCCGGTTGATCCTGCAGTGGTGGTCATCCCCAAGCCAGAAGATCCCGATGCCCAAAGACCCAATGTGAGCTCCCTGATTTGCCAGGTTTCCTTGAGTCGCAAGGAGGTGCTAGCCATTAATTTGTCTGAGGCGTTTGCCTCCATTTACGAGGCGTTTGACAGTGGGTAAACGGCCCATGTCTGAAGGGAATAGAGGCAGAGTGGCGACCCCTCTGGATCCCCTGACACTGTAAATAGTTCCGCTATGTAAGTAGTTGTAATAGTGGTGTTGTTGTTGTTGTGAACTGTTTAAAAGTAAATGTCCCCTTGGTTTAAAAAGCCTATCCGAAGGTGACCATCTTTCAGGCCTGCCTCGGAATCCAGCTTTCCTGAGGTAAGGAAGTTGTGCACTCGGAATCTACATCTAGCCACCGGCACCGTTCCTGCAGACCCCGAAGCCCTCGGTTTACATCATCAGGCTTGGAGTCAGGCTCTGGGCTTGAGCAATGGGGGGACCTCGGCGAGCTGCCAAGTCATGGATGACTTTGGCTATTTGTCTGCCAACTGGAATCCCACCTTGTTCTGGAATGGCTTTGGATATCTCAATCCGGCCTCATTCCGGGACGACGCTGGGTGACCCAGTCTCAGGACCAGCACATGAATGGGAACTTCTTCCAACTTCCTCTCATGGTGCTGGGATGTTAGACCTTGCCACGGGGCCGACCGTTTGATGCGGGTTCTAAATCCACAGCCTCTCTCCCTTCTCAGCCTTCCTATGGCCACAACTGATGTAGACTTGGGAGCTATTTAAGTCCTTGCTCCCACCAATCCTTCCAGATCATTGTGAGAAAAATCTCCAGTTTCAGCTCAAAATCCCAGTAGGCTTTGAGCCGGCCATTTGCATTTATTGTATACATTGGCTACTAATCATGTCAGTTCTTCTGTTAAAAATCTAATAGGTTAATTGATCCAGAAGGCTGGGAAGATCCCGAGGTCGTACCATCGCCCCCGACTACCGTGGGGGGGGGGTGACAAAGAAAGTTGCCGCTTCATCTGATGGCCGATGCTTGGAGATTCCTGGTTCCTCGACGACACCTGAGACCGTGAGGGAAGGTGACCATGCAGCCTTCCAATTGCAAAAACGGACTTTTTGCCATTCCTGTAACCGTTTGCTGACCCGAGAAGCCCAATGGACTGTTCCAGGCTCCCAACTCTGCAAAGCCTCACTGTTCCTGAAAGTGCAGCAAGCCAGCTAAGCTGTACCGACTTGGACATTTTGTTGTTGTTCCTGCTCCGCTGCCTGGATGGACATGGTTTGCTCGCTTGTTCCAGCTACAAGACTTTTCTGTTGCAAAGGGGGGGGGGTGCCAAGACTTTTGCTTGCACCTCACCTCCCCCGAACTACGAACTTTCATTCCACATTGAACTGTTTGCTCATTGGATTTCATTCCCAGACCGTGCATTGGACTTACATTATTCCATTGATTCTTGCATTTGCTATTTTGCTACCATTACTCATTCTTCAATCGTTCCCTGTTGACGGGACATTGGACATTGTTTATTGTTTAATTGTTAATTATTGCATTGTTGACATTGGTGTGTGTGTGTTTAGGTTTAGGTTGTAGTTAGGGCTGTCTTTATAAGATAGAAATCCTTTGTTCCTCCCCAAATTCCCTTTCCTGTGGAGTGATATGGCTACCTAACCTGCAAGCCCCTATTCGGCTCTAAATTGATTTTTGATTTTTTTTAATTGGAAAATGTCCAATATTGTCCCCAACATCGCCCATTTTCGGGGGGGGATTGTTACTGCCCTGGCTAGCCTGAGCTTTGGAGATATAAAAGATATCATTTGATATCATAATTCAGCTTCACATATCCCTTCCATGTGCTTGCGAGGCCCCCGGACAAGCACGCATACAGGCTCGGCCGATAATCGCCTTAATATTCCTAGACAATACAGGCAGGCCAGAAAACAGCCGACTTGCCGCTTTAGGAGACCTCAAGGCAAGTACCTCCATTAGGTATGCAAGCAACCTACAAAAGAGCCTCTGCTCAGCGCTGGCAGCTTGATGATCTGACTATACAATGCTCAAGTACTCCGTGTTTGGATACCGGCTACTCTATTGATAAATTCGGCTCTAATGCAATCATTCAAATTCTGACCTTTCGGAGGCTCTGTCTCCAACTCCAAATCTATTGTTTCCCCTAAGTCCGACCTACCCTGCGGTCACTATTCTCCTTATAAAAACCCCTGACTTTGAGCACTTCCTCGGATTGCTCCCGAGTTTCATCCCACCTTGCTGCTGCTTTGCTTGGCGAGCTTCCCCTCAGCTCCACGTGCTGAGCTACATCGCACCCCAGCCTCGCTCTCTATTTTTCCGGGCTTCAGGTCAGGTGAAGTATCACCCAAACCAGCAACCCCTCTAAAAATCCCTCTATACCACTCAAACCTTTATTTCCTTAGTTATCTTGTGTGAGTGTGTCGCATACACTGTTTTGCTTGTGTTTTTAATAAAACATCATTTATTGCTTCAACTTCTGTGTGCTCCTTGACTCGGCCTGACCCCGCAGACATAGGGTTCAAGATCTCGCTAAGTTACCCTGCCTCTCGTAACGCTAAGCAGTGCTCTGAGCTGATTTTCCCCACCTTTAGTTGAGTGCATTTTGGTGTCCCTCCCGGGACCCCCAGACAACAGGGTAACAGGGTTCCTGTATGGTTGTACAGAAAGGGAATTTCAGCAAGTGTTGCTTGTCATACCACTAGGCAACAAGCAACACTTGATGAAATTCTCTTTTCCACATGACTACTAAAGGTACAAGAACTTTCTCCATTTTTCATTCTAGAAAATCTGAAAGCAAGCCAAAGCCCTGAACTTGCAAGACTTGAGCAGGGCTGTTACTGATTAGGAACCTTGAAGGCTTCTCTTTCATAGGAGTGCCATAAGTCAAAGTTGGCTTAACCAGCACATAACAAGCTCAAAGGTTCAAGCTCTAGTACCCCAGCAGAACAAAGGAGATGTCATTGAGAGAGAGGGCTTCTCAGGAGTGGGAGTTTGCATTTCATTTTGTAGGATGTTCACCCAGAGAAATCTCAGCTGGCACAAATATTGGAGGGCATCCCACAAACTGAAATGCTACCCTTCTCAAAAGCCTCCTCTTTCATGCAACCAGGCAACAAGCAGCACCAGATGAAATTCTCTCTTCCAGAATATTAGAGATTGTTGTTGTAGTGGCTGGCATTTGTATGTGCTTCTTCCTCTTTTCTTTTTGGTACTGTATAATTTCATGGGAAAATAAATAACATTTTCATTTATTATATGCCAACATGGAGTCAGTTTTGAAAGTGGTATGCAACTGTCATGCCCTGAATGAATCGCAATCCACAAACTCCACTCTAAGATAGATGGTAGCATTTATTTGTGACAAAACAAGCAACACAGCACTTCTTCCAAGACTGAAGTATACATGACACTCATAGATTTTATACCATCACATACAAATTTAGGTGTGCAAGGTTGTGATTGCAAAGGATCGTAAATTTAACATTACCCCATATCTTTAGGCATTTCCCAGACTCTCTGTTGTTTACCTGTCTTTCATCCTTGAGGCCAGAACATGTTTCTACCCCTTATCTCTGGACACTTCAAGTTCTCACAGCAATTAGCTATTTGATACTTTCAAATACAGACACAAACTTCAAGCAGATACATTTTTGCAATCAACAATTAGCATTCGATACTTTGTAGCACTTTGTAGCACTCTAACTAATCTAACATTTTCTACACCGACTACTTTGCATATTTTAATACACATCCAACAGATACCTTATGATAGGAGCTATGCATCCTGACAGTATCCTACCTTCCAGCTGCTGCAATTTGGCAGGGACAGTCCTGATTAATTCTGCATTGCCCCACTTTTCAGATGCTTTTAAAATGTCCCTGTTTCCCCTTCCTCCTTCCACTTTCCCCCCTTGTCGTCACTTATTTCGATTGCTGCAAACTGAGCTCAACGTGCAAAAGTAGTCTGCATTCATTTAATTCAACAAGGAGGAAAAGAGAGAAAAGGGTGGAATCTTGCCCTTCCCCATAAGCTCAGGCAGAAGCAAACCGCTGCAGTGTCTCCTAGGGAATTTTAGTACTACTCTGTTATAACGTTATTATTCCACTTTCCACATCCTATGGCATCCTGGGGTTTGCAGTTTAAGGAAGGGCCTTTAGGATTCTCAGCCAGAGAGCTCTCTGGCCTCAGTAAAGTACAAACTTCAGAATTCCACAGGAGGTTGAAAGTAGAATAATAGCACCATAACAGTGTAGGGTGGAAACAGCCCATGTTATGTCATTTTTGTGCTATATTTAGCATTTTTAATATTAATATTTTTAACATGTAATAGTTTTAAATTTATAAATTGTTTAATTCTTTTTTAAAATTGTATACTTTCCCAGATGTTTTAAATTTGCTTTGTTTGAATCTTGTCAGCCACCTTGAGTCCCACCATCAGGAGAAAGGTGGAGTATAAAGAAATAAAATAATACTAATAATAATAATAGTAAACGGATAAACATTTTCAGGATAAAATTTTACTTAGCTTTTCTGAAAATAAATAAATAAATCCCATGAACTCGTTGGGCACTTGACTGCTTTCTTAACAGTCTACACAGTCTTAGCAGTGTATTTATCACATCAGGTAAAAGCATTGACAACTACCCTTTCTAAGTTGTTAGTGCCAATATATGAAGCTTTTAGTACTGAAAAAAGCCCTTTATGCCAAAAAAAAAATAAAATCCACAGGCAAGACCATGCCGTCTCACTGACTTCTTTTTTTGTTATGTTAATTCTTTAAGCACAATGGGAAATATGCTAAATGAGTGCCATTTTTGAGATCAATGAAAGGAAGTTGCACATATTACATTCGCCTCTTATTCATTTTACTTCATTTGAACTGTACAAGGCTAATTTGCTTTCAAGTGAGATTTCAGCTCTTTTCTTCCTCACCACTGCTTCCCTTTCTCATCATAAACCACTTTCTGTAAATTTCCTCAGAGCCAGAGAACTGAAGAAGAATCTTTTCAGCAGCATACCCATTATCATGGAACTCTGTCAATCTGCAAAGGGGGTATCAAGACGGACATAAGATTTTCGGAGCTGCAGGCCTGATCAGAAAGCACACCCAAGCTGCATTCTAAACTATTCGTTTAGCTATTTTAGTACATTTCTTTGGTTTTCATAGAAAAGGTGACAAAAACAATGTATGTTGCATCCAGTTCAGAAATATTTTACATATAATATATTTCATATACAAAAAAATAGATAAATTGAAATATATTACATATATGTGAAAATATATTTAAAAACTTGTAATATTGGTATGATTGTGACTGAAGCTGCCATTTCGTACCAAAACATCCCACATTTTTCATTTTGAGGTTTAAAAATGGAATGCCAAATATATGGATTTTTAAAATTTTATGCGTTTTATAAATAGGGAATATTTTTGTATTTTTATATAAAATCTTATGTATTTTTATATTAAATATTTTAAAGGGATACACAAATTCATGGTCATCACTTTTCTTTGGAGAATTGTATGTATATGTATCACATTGATTCCTTATGGACTTTTTGTTTTAGACCCAGTTTGGTTACAAATCCAGGAAAAGTCAGCTTTGCGGAGGACACATATTGGCTAGTGTCTGTGACATTTTCTCAGCCATCTCCCCTTTCCAACCTCCAGACGAGTTTTCTAACTGTTTTTAACAAGTTGGTACAAGAAAAATGACACAGAAAAGGTTGATCTTATGACAAATCAAAGGACAGTGGCACAGATATACACAACTGTTTTTAAAAATAATTTTTTAAGAAACAAATGGCTTGCGTGAAGTATGGGGGCGTACAGAAAGTAATGCCTGTGTTCCATTTTCTGTGAAACTATTAATCCAACTGTGATGCTGTTACACCACCAGACAAAGTAATTCTTACTGCATGACTGGTATAATTTCTGTATTTCTAGGCATTGTATAACCATAGATAAGAAGCACAAACAAAGAACAGTCATCAAGTTCTTGACCAAAGAAGGATGTACCGCTGCCAGTATCCACAGAAGTCTCAGAAATATGTATGGTGAGGTGACAATTGATGAGAATAATATGTGAAGATAGGTGAAAAAGTCTGAAGAAAGCAAAACCAGGGCTGAAGACAAACCAAGTAGTGGAAGACCATCAACAGCAGTCACTGATGGAAACCAAAACGGGATGGATGACAGACTGGCACATGACTGACTGAGAGATTGTCAAGGAACTTGGCTGTGGTCACAATGCTGTCAAGCACAATATCAGCAACCTTGGATAGAGGAAAATGTGTACCAAGTGGGTTCCTCATCAGTTAACAGCCAATTTGAAAGAGAAGAGACTGCACAGAACTGTTGGCAGCATTTGAAGCCCACGAGGACAACTTTTTTGGGAATGTTTGTACTGGTGATGAGATCTGTGTGGCCCAGAGACCAAGAATCAGTCCATGGAATTCAAAAGCCAGCGCTCAGCACAGAAGATTATGGTGGATGTCTTCTGGGATGACAAGGGGGTGATTTTGCTTGACTTCCTCAACCATGGGACAATAATGAACAGTGACCGCTACACTACATTCCTCTGGAAACTTTGAGAGACCATCCATAAGATCAGACCACAGAAACAGCTGAAAGCAATTGAATTATACCATGACAATGCATGACCCCACACTTCTTTGGCAAAATCACAGGTTCTTGCAAAAATGGGATGGTCAGTGGTGCCACATCTGTCTAACAGCTCCTATTTGGCACCCTCAGACTTTCACTTTTTCAGTCAGATGAAGAAAAGCCTTTGGGGACGGGGTATCAATGATGCAGGTGAAGTGGAAGACACCAGGAAGAGTTTTTCCAAAGTGGATTTGATGAGCGGGTTAAAAGGTGGCACAAATGCATCACCACTGATGGAGACTATTTTG
This sequence comes from Cyclura pinguis, assembly GCA_030412105.1. Lineage (NCBI taxonomy): Eukaryota > Metazoa > Chordata > Lepidosauria > Squamata > Iguanidae > Cyclura > Cyclura pinguis. The sequence goes on from CM059600.1 coordinate 340,605,381, forward strand.
AATAGTACCATGTTGTGGACAACAACTTACTTTACACACATGTGCAGTTGCATATGTCTCATGTTGATAATAAAAGAGTTATGACCTGAAAGGCATTACTTTCAGGATGACTTCATAAGAATAGAGGGACGAGACAGAGAACCAAACCCATAAATGTCTTGCTATTAGGTGGGCAAAGGTGTGATCACATTGTTGTTGTTGTTTGTCGTTATATTGATTTATATCCCAACTATACTTCTAGTCTGGGACTCAAGGCAGCTTACAACAGATTAAACCAAAATTGTGAAAAATTTACAAAATGAGAAAGTTGGAAAGTGATAAAATAATCAAAATCGTCAAAATAAACTACCAAAATAAATTAAAGCCAGTTAAAAACATAAGAAGTGATGGGCAAAGCAAAGGTTGTTTTTAAAGGATTTCATTCTTTACCCAAGGAAAACTAAAGGTGATTAAACTCAAGCCTGAAGAGGTCAATGATTTGGACTACAACTCCCAGAATCCCCCAAACCAGTAAGTTTTCCAAGCTCTGGATCAAACTTTTTTTTTTTTTTTGTAGATGTGATGGTGGGGTCTAAAACAGACTTTTCTACTGTCAGGATAAAGTTGAGGTGTTCAGTCATTTCGGAGCAATATATATTGATCATCAGCAATTATTATTTACAATCAATTATCCCATACCCTAGATCCTGAGCCTCCTTGTCAGTTTGATGTAGTGATAATATCATTGTAGAAGCACTGTGTCAAAGACTTACTGTGTCAATTAAAATCTCTCTTGAGAATAATAAAATGACAGATCCAATGGCTTGAGGATGAGAATTTGGCATCAAACCAAGATCCTTCGCTATACTCTACAGCCCCTGTGTTGCACGGGAATAGGTTCCTTTAACACTTTTTATTTTAACCAAGAACCAGGTTTTCTGGTTTTCTCATTTCCCTATATTGGGGAAAGTCTGTAGGGCTTTTATTAACTGTCACTATAAAGTTCTAATGCACATGTGTCAAACACAAGGCCTGCGAGCCAAATCCGGCCCGCCAGGCCATTTCATGTGGCCCTCACACCTCTCCTGCAGCTGCAGCTGGGTTGGGGGAGGCAGAAAAAGGCACAGAGAGGGGCCGGGGAGCAGAAAGTGGCACATTTTGGACATACTGACCAATTCTATGTCACTTTACAGAGGTATAGGGACCATAAACTGAATCAAATAGCCCCAAAAGGTTCAAGAAAAGAAAAGTTGATGCAGAGGGAAGGCAATTTAAAAACCAATAATAATCGAATGCAGAGGCAATTATTTCATATGATGAAAGAGTAGATACATTTATATAGTCTTACAGATACAACTGGTCCTTTGAGGGCAACCATAATGTCGATTGCAGCCCAAGATGGCCCCTGGGGTCTCTTCCAACTCTATGATTCTAAGATGAAATTGAGTTTTAACACCCCTGTTCTAATGCAAGGTAGTTGCCTCAGAACAAGCTCTCAGAGTCAGCCTTATTATTAGGAAGAATAAACCAATCTGATTGTGTAGCAGATTGCATAAAGGTAGCAAATTCTTCATTGATATAGTTTTGCCTTTCTTTCATTCTTTTACTGTCAGAGAGAAGAGGACATGCTTCTTGGAGTGAGGAGGCGAGTCCACAGGTTCCAAAATAACTTGGTTGACCTTGGGAACTATGTGCAATGACTTTTGGAGGGCAGGAGTACAGTTTGCTGCCTAACCCTGGGCTGGAAAATATATTGGGATGGACCTGTGTTCTCCCTTCCTGGTGCTAGGACACATTTTGGCCCTCAGCAGCGTGAAACCAGACGGAGTGAAACCACATATTTTTGATGGTCAAAGAGAAGATGATTTAGCTAAATTATTGGGAGTCTCTATTATTCCCTTGGTACCAGGCACCAGTTTGTAGAGTAACACATCCTCAGGGTGCAACAGAGAGAAAAACACCACAAAGATAATGGTATGGTGCTTAGAGCAGGGAAGCGTGATAACGGAAGCCCCTGTCAGAGCTGCTGATGACGAGCAGCAGCTGTTGGTCCCTGTGGCTCTGGCTGGAGATGAGTCCTGCAGCTCAAGAGCTCCCCCTGCTGCCGTGGACCAAGCAGGCGCGGATGTTCCTCTGCCTGCTCCTGGAGCAACAGGGATCCAATTCTGAAGTGGCTCTGGAGCCCGGTTCAATAAGCCCCCAATCAAGGTGGAGACTCAAGAGGGCTGTGCAAAGGGAGGCTTCCTTGGCTAAGTTTAAGAAGCGGTGACCGGACATACCTGTGCCTGGGGCTATATAACTGTCTGCCTGGAAGCTTCCCTTTGCTTGTGGCAAACTTCTTACAAGCTCTCCTCTTGCCTGTACCTTGCTCCCAGGACCTGATACCTTGAATTGATCTCTGGACTCTTGACCCTTGGCTTTGGAACTCTGACTACGGCTTCGCTTGGCGCTCTGGGTAATGAACTTCCTTGAGTAGGTGCTTGTTTGTCTCCTCCCGGCTGGACTTTGCCGGCTCTCCCACTCCCTTCGCCGCCCAGGTCTCTGACCTTGACAGGAAGGGCAACAGTGGAAGTCTGGGAGGTTGCAGCAGATCCAGACGCGTATCTAGGGTGGGGCAACTGGGCCTCGCGTCCTGGGCACCAAAGCCCACGGGGCACCCTCCTCCTCCTGCTGCTCCCTGCTGCCCCCCCACACCTGCCTGTCACCCCTCTACCCGCCGCCGCCAACCCACACCCGCCTGTCACCCACCGCTGCTGCTGCCGCCCCCACCGGCAGTGGCAAAGCAGCACCTAGGGGCGCAACTTCTGCACATGCCCTAGGCGCTGCTGAGCCTAGACACACCACTGAGCAGACCCTCCAGGAGCCCTTGAATGGCCCCACTGTACTTGCTCTCAGAGCCAAATGTCCTCTAGTGGACGCAAAGACACTCTCATCATGTCTGTGGCCCTTCCTGGGTCATTTTAGGCCCAGGAGAGGCCTTTTTTTTAACAACAGGAAGTGAGTAGAAGTCACTTCCTGTTTCAAAAATGGCAGCACATGGGACTGAAGGCAGCTCCTAAAAACGGCATCTTCAGGGCCAGGGTGCCAAAACATAGTCGAAATGCCCCAGACACTCCTACAGGAGGGGTGGGCAACTTTGAAAGGCTAGAGGCCACACTGGCACCCCAGTAAACTTTGGAGGGCTGCACGTCTAAACTGCACCTGCTCCCACAAAAATGTGGTTTATCCCGAAATGCCCTGTAGGGGGCATGGGAGCCTATTTCACCATCTTTGAGGGCCTTCTTGGTCTCAGCTAGGGTGAAAATGTGCCCTTCATCCTGAGTGGACATTTTGCGGCAATTCAAGACAAAAAAAAATTTGGAAAAAATATTTTTGATTTCTGTGGGTCTAGGGGGCCTCCAAACATGGTGAAAATACCCTCCACACACCCAGAGTACATTTGGAAGCATTTAGGGGCATGCTGGAGTAAAACATTTTGCTCCCGTGGGGGCTGCAAAAACAGCCCCGGAGGAGTGGCATGTGGCCCGTGAGCTGTACCCCACCCCTAACCTAGAGGGTAGTTGAGGGCCTTATGGAGCAAAATATGTTTTTTTTAAAAAAATATTGCCAATATTTTTAACCCTTGGAAAACCTGGGAGCCACAAAACTGACCCTGTGCATTTTGCTCACCTGTGGCTTAGAGGGATCATAGAATCATAGAGCTGGAGGAGATCACAAGGGCCACTGAGTCCAACCCCCTGCCATGTAGGAATATACCATCAAAACATTCCCAACAGATTGTCATCCAGCCCCTGTTTAAAAACTTCCAAAGAAGGAGACTCCACCACAGTCCAAGGCAGCAATGTATTGCACTGTCAAACTGCATTTACTGTCAGGAAGTTCTTCCTAATTTAGGAGTTGAATCTCTTTTCCTGAAGTTCAAAATCATTGTTCTGTATCCTAGCCTCTGGAGCAGCAGAAGACAGGCTTGCTCCATCCTCCATATGACATCCCTTCAAAGATTTATTTGATGAAAGGCTGTCTTTATCTAGGTTATACCATTGTTCTATCTAGGGCTGTCACAACTGAAGACGGTTACTGCAGGAAATTTCAGCAGATGCTGCTTGTTACAACAAGTAAAGGTACTAGAGGCCTCTCCGCTTTTTAATCTGGCAGCCCTCTAGCTAGCTTACTAACTTTCAGAATTTCCCCAGAGCCTGCACACCCATGTTTTTAAGTTGTGGCCTGCCACCCAACATTTCACCCAGCCTTCTTATCTGGTTACCTGGTGGTCCTACCACCTGATCATATTATCTCATGCATGACCAACCAGAGGATTGTTCCTCAGGGAGAACTTTTTATATATATTTGTTGGCAGGGTGAAATAAACGCTTATCTCGTAAGGAGCTGATTGGAAAGCTTTTGACCCCATCTAGAGCTGAAACAGCAAAAGGTCAGAAGTTGCTCTTTAGCTCTCCAAGAAGTTCAGCTATGGGCTAAGAGATAATAAGGGAGAAAAGGACTCAGATACTGTCTGGTTTTCATTGATTTCATATGTCAGTGCAACTTGGAATGCAAATTAATCTTCATCCATACAGAGGGATTTGTGGAAAGATGTACTCAGCTGATGACATGCAGAAACTGGTCTGTGACGATAAAGAAGGAAGGGATGACTCTAAGAACTGAGATTCACTGAATTAACTGAGCATATATTTAGCAATAACTTTGTAGAGGAGCCTCCAACTTCATACTGATATTACGTATGAGATATTTTAACTTGCTCTCTTTTAGTCTTTTTATTTATATCCTTTTCCTGTTTAGTCTGACTGGAGTATAGTTGTTTTTAACACTGATGAATCATATCAGTTTTAAAACAAAGTTTTTAAAAATATACCCATCGCCACAGAGAACCAAGCAAATGCCTACATACAAACCAGTACTATGCACCAGAGTTTTGGAAAAGTTACTTTTTTAAACAGCAACTTCTAAAATCCTCCAGGCAGAAGAGCCATTGGCATTTCCAAGTAGCTGTTATAGATGTTTTTCTTCATTATAAACTGATTAGATGCAATAGCGACAAGGAAATCAAAAGAATTTTTGCAATCCCTCTTGTGGCCTACTGTTTTCTGCTGCAGATTTTTTTCCACTGGAGCAGCCTTTTTTTTTTTAAATAATTTTATTCAAATTTCAACAAATAAAACGAACAATAATTTCTGCAATGTTTACACGTAATGTTTTTCCTTCTTCCTTTCCTTTCTGGATTACAATTATTGATATTCCCTCTATTTGTTATATCTCGTATCGCAATAAAATGTTAATAATCTATAACAGATAACTGGCTTGAAAAAGCAGGCAGATCTGGAGTGAAATTGTGTTTTTTAAGAATAACAAAGAAAAAATAGCAGCCAGCCCTAAATGAATGGAAGGAAGGAAGGAATGGAGAATGCAGCAAAAACAATGAACAAAAGCTCCAAGCCCATCAACCGTTTATGGCACCAATGTGGATTTATTGCTCCTGGCCTTGGACAGACATAGAAGAGCTCTTTCATTTTATGCTTTGGGAAAGATGTGCACAGCCTGCTCCGCTGCTAAAGAAATATAATTGCCCACTGTGAACAAAAGTGAGGCCTTGTTTTTGCACTGAGATTGCAGATCAAACATTGTATGTTACTTAGGAGCATATTTAGAAGAATAGTTACTGTTCTGTCATAATACTGTAGCCTTAAGCATGGTATTTTTTTCTCTCTCCCCTCCCCTGTCCTCATCCCCTGCCAGGGAATCTGTGAATAAGGTACTTAGACATCAAACAGCTTGAGATCCCAGCATGCAAGATCAATGGTACATCTAATAGACATGGAAACATATGCATTAGTTTTGCAAAACATCTTAAGGACATAAAAAGCCCTGCTGGATCAAACCAAAGGTTCATCTAGTCCAGCATCCTGTTTCCTGTGGCAGGCAAGCAGCTGCCTCCAAGAAGCCCACATCCAGGGCTCCTGCTGCATAGAATCAAAGAGCTGGAAGAGACCACAAGGGCCACTGAGTCCAACCCTATCTGACATCAGACATACCCTATCTGTTTGCTGATCCATAGCAAGGAGCTTTCAGTGATATGTAATATAGTGGGCTGGGTCTTAATGTCATGGCCAAATGATAACAATTCAGTGACAGGGAAAGAGTTAATGTGTATTTGTTTGATTACTTTTTGTATTAGCTTGGAAATTTGGGACTGGGAAAAGATATGAAAGTTGGGAACAGACTGGGGGAGTGAATTTTCCTGTGTTACTGAGTTGCTTGTACAGTTTGCATAGCTATTCTGGATGGAAAGGTGGGCCAATTTGATTTTCTTTATTTGCTTCTGTACTACATGACCTTTGGGAGTCCATCTTCCATCAGCTTTGCCCTGGGCGGGGGTGCACCCCAGCCAAGGTCATTTGGTCAGTGATGGAGAATTTTACTGGCAGCTGTGCAATAGCCTTGACAGAATTAGTTGTTTAGCGGCCGAGCTCTACCATTGGCTATGAGGGATGCTGGACCTCATCAGCAAAAGAGCTGGAATGCTTCTCTATTTGTACCAACTGCATCAGTAAAACTTATAGAATCACAGAGCTGGAAGAGACCACAAGGGCCATCAGCTCCAACCACCTGCCATGCAGGAATACATAACTAACACACTCCCGACAGATGGCCATTCAGCCTCTGTTTGGAAACCTCCAAAAGAAGAGACTCCACCACACTCCAGGGCAGCATCTTCCACTGTCAAACTGTTCTTACCATTAGAAAGTTCTTCCTAATGTTTAGATGGAATCTCTTTTCCTGTTGTTTGAATCTATTGCTCCGTGTCCTAGTCTCTGGAGCAGCATAAAACAAACTTGCCCCATCTTCAACATGACATCCTCTAAAACATGTAAACATGGTTAATATGTCACCTTTTAACCTTCTCTTCTCCAGGCTAAACATACCCAGCTCCCAAACCACTCCTCATAGGGCATGGCTTCCATCCCTTTTGACCATTTTGGTTGCCTTCCTTTGGTTTCAGCTTGTATCTTTCTTGAACTGTGGTGCCTAGAACAGGACACAGTATTCCAGGTGGAGTCTGACCAAAGCAGAATAGAGTGGGACCATAACTTCCTTTGACTGAGACACTATACTCCTATTATGCTATAACAGTAACATGTGTCACCTTTCCGCACTAAACTAATTTTTGGAGAAGGCCTGGAACTACAACACGTTCCAGTACAGAATATATAGGATCAGAAGCCTCCAGTTTCTAAAGAAAGGGGCATCTGGTGGCTTCCATGTCAGTAAGAAGGTAAATCCCTCTAGATCTTAGTCTGGATTGTTCATGGAGGGATCCAAGAAGTTGAATCCTATTCCCACATTAGGTTCAACCTAGGATAGCTCCTTTAAGGTTCATACTAAAATCCAGGGCAGGTTCACCACCCCACTGACATGCAAGTCTCCAGCCACCAATGCCTAGCTGAGGCGGGGAGAAGGTAAATCAGAATCTCCTAGTAGGTCTGCTAAGAGATCTATTGGTAAATCAGAACCTATTCATTGATATGCTTTGGAACAGCAATTGTTTATCAACTGCGCTGAAAAAAAACCATAATAGCAATAGTAGCAGCCCTTTCTGTTCTAAATTAACAATCAAGAAATCCTGGGAGAAATTAGAAATGCATATCTATGTAGAAGGGTGTACTTTGCAAGCTCCGGTTCTGATACTGGAAACAAATTCTCAGGCTGCTCAAGGAAACCCTTTTCACTAGGGATGGGAAACCTGCAGCCATCCCAATGCTGATGAACAACTACTCTCATCATTTTGATGGGAACTGAAGTTCAACAATATCTGGAGGACTACGAGTTCACAAGCCCTGGTGACCCCAGTTTTACATCCAATTTCCTCCATTCCTGTTTTGTAGCAACAGCCCCTTGACTCTTGATCTGCGAGAGGAATTTCTCATCTCCCATCCACATCTTTCTAACCTCTCGGACTAACTATTACAATGGACTTTACGTAGGCCTGCCCTCAGAGACAACTTGGAGGCTTCAGCTGGTACAGAAGGGTTCCATTGCCTGTCCTTTGCTAGGTGTGGGAAAGGTAGAAGCTTCTACAGCAGCAACTGTATAGGTTTCCAGTTGGCTTCCAAGTTCAGTTCAAGATGCTGGCTTTTAAAGCCCTTTGTGACCTATTGTTGTTGTGGGCCTTCAAGCTGATTGTGACGTACAGCAATCCTGAGGTGAACCTCTCCTGAGGTTTTCTTGGCAAGATTAGTTCAGATGAGGTTTACCATTGCCATCCTTTGAGGCTGAGAGAATGTGACTTGTCACCCAGGGGCTTCCCATGGCCAGGTGGGAGTTTGAACCTTGGTCTCGCATTGCCCTAGTTCCACACTCAAACCACTACACCATACTGGTTCAAAAGATCAGTTCTTGCTTTGGCTACAGTTGGTGAGGGGAACCCATGAGTTTGGTCTACCCCAGCAAATCATTTCATTCTTCACTTTCTGCCTAGTTAAACTGTGTTTTGTTCAAATTTCATCACTGCCCTGTTAAGGTATTTCTCTTCTGGCCAGCAACAGATCAAATTGTCCCTATATATCTCAGACAGATTAGAAGGAAGTGTACCATCTTCATATTATGGGAGGTCGGGAGGATGTTGGTTAGTTAGGAAAGATATGCTTGGAGGATGAAAGAAAGAACGTAATTATGGATCTAGTTTAGAAAAATCAAAGATCAAATAAGAAAAAATATGCAGACTCTACCTTAGGTCAATACTTGCCTTGATACTTAAGAAATAAATCAGAGTATTACAAATTCTGTGGATGCCATATTTGTGAGGGGAGAGCATGTAAGGCCATTTCCGCACTAGACTGTTATAGTGCTATTATTCCATTTGCAACATCCTATGGAATCCTGGGGTTTGCAGTTTAGGGAGGGGCCAGCTGGCGCTTCCCTAAGCTGCAAACCCCAGGATTCCATAGGATGTTGCAAGTGGAATAATAGCACTATAACAGTCTAGTGCGGAAATGGCCTAAGTCATGTAAAACAAAAAGGAGGCGAAACTGTGGCAGCAGCAGAAGACAAGTAGGAGCCTCAAGAGAGGCAGACTGAAATTATGCCTGTTCAGGAAAGAGGAGGAGGAGGAGATTAGACTAAAGATCAAGAAGATGGAACAAGCTTGTTTTATCCTTCTCCAGAAAGCAGGAGTTGAACCCGTGGGTTCAAACTAGAAGAAATGATATTTTGACTAAACCTGAGAATAAACCACTTGATGGTAAGAGCCATTTGCAATTAAACAGACCACCTAGAATGATGGCTGGCTCTTTTTCAACTGGAGATGGCCATCTCGTACTTTAGCCAGAGAGGTAGGGGGTTGAGCTAGACCAGTGGTGCTTGTCCTGGGGTCCATGGACCCCCAGGGGTCTACAGTGTCTTCACAGGGGGCCCATGAAGGCTTGAAGGAATGTTATGAGCTCTTACAGTTAAAATAGAAAGGAACGGAGGAAGGAAGAAGATGGATGATCCTACACTGATCTAAAAGACCAGGGGTAAATTTGCTGGTGACGGACATCATTGGTACAAGTTTCAGGCCAATATCTCAAGCCATTCAAAAGTTATGAAACTGTTTTATAGCAAAAAATGTACTCAGCACTTGCTACTTCTTTATGGAGTGAGAACATGTAGGTGAACGACACTGAGTGGCTGAATGAAAGCACATGGCATTTCTTGCTGCCCTAAGTCTTGGTGGTCTGTGGTAACAAAAGATATTTAAAAGGGGTCCACATTAAAGAAAAGGTTAGGGACTACTGAGATCATCCCTGGGATCACTCCCAGCTCTATAATTCCAGATCAGTGCTCAAGCTACCCAATGCAGGGGAACTGAATTTTTTTTTCCTAATATGCCAGGGACTGGTATCATATTTGTACCCACTGGTTACAACCGTTTCTTTCTTACCCAAAAACTTACCAGAGAGCAGCAACTGATGGCTCTCAGACTGGTTGAAGGACTACCACTTTGAGGAGCACTCTTCTAAATACTGTAGCAACTACAGTAGAATTTTAGGATTAGGACTAGCACCTTAAACACTCACCTGCATGTAACTCTCCTTCATGTAACTAAGGTCCTCAAAATTATTTTCCTTTGTTGTGTCATGCTTCTCATGCAGTGCACTACTTTGCTTGTTTTGTCCTCTAGGCAGAGCTCACCTGAAATATTGTGTCCAGTTTGGGGCAGCACAGTTCAAGAAGGATATTGACAAGCTGGAACATGTCCAGAGAAAGGCAACCAAGACGATCAAAGGTCTGAAAATCATGCCTTATGAGGAATGACTTAAGGAGCTGGATATGTGTAACCTGGAGAAGATAAGTCTGAGAGGTGACATGTTGCTGTTCTTTTTGTTGTGGTGGTTGTGGTTATTGTGTGCCTTCAAATCATTTCTGACTTACGGAGACTCTAAGATGAACCTATCACTCAGTTTTCTGGGGCTGAGTGTGTGCAACACACCAAAGGTTGCCCAGCACGTTTCCATGGCCAAGTGGGGAATCAAACTCTGGTCTCCAGAGTCATAGTCCAATGCTCAGATGTGATAGCTATCTTTAAGCATCCAAAGCGATGTCATGTAGAAGATAGAGCCAGCTTGTTTTCTGCTGCTCTGGAAACTAGAACATGAAACAATAAATTCAAATTACATGAAAAGAGGTTCCACCTAAACGTTAAGAAGAACATTTTTTATTGTAAGAGGTGCTGGACTCTCCATATTTGGTGGTCTCTAGACAGAGGTTGGATGGGCATCTTTCAAGGATGCTTTAGTTGTGTATTCCTCCATGGCAGGGGTGGAACAGATGGCCTTTGTGGTCCCTCCCAGCTCTAAGATTCTATGATTCTGCATCTAATGGAAAGTAAAGTAGCATTTTTTTTTACTGAGTTTTTGGTTTTAAGGTCTGAATGGTGAGTCCCAGTTATTGAGCTGTTGAATGGCGAGTGAACCTGTTGATCTTCTCTGTTTGGGACTAGCAATATAACTCAAGTTTAAATATTCAACATAAACAGCAAGCAGCATCCAACTGCGTCTGTCTACCAAAAGAATAGCATCCATCAGTTGGAGCAGATTCATTTTTTTTTCTTTTTCTGTTCTTTATTTTCCTTTCTTTTTTAATGCACAAAATTATTTTTAATATCCATTTCCCCCTTTGCGTTAGGATCAGCTGAAAATGTTATTACGTTAAAGATAATAAAAGAAAGAAAAAGAGAGACTGATAGGCCTAGGCATTGCTTCTTAAAGTTAGTCAGTAGGTTTATTTGGCCACTGCAGGTTCTTGTGAAAGGCACCTTTGCAATTTCTGATCTTATAATAGCATTCAAGTTCCAGCCCTGGTACTGTTGATCTCCAACCAATGAACTCTTGGCTTGTCTGAGGGACAGGTGGAGATGGATGGATCTTGATATATTTTTCCACTGATGTCACAGGTCAATTTGTAAGTGTTCTGGAAGCAGGATCTTAGACTTAGCAAATTGTTTCTTCTCATCTTTTAGCAGTTCTTCAATTGGTGTTAACAGAAACCCCCATCATGTTCCCCTTGATTCATTTTCTACCTGCAACCCACCATCTTCTAAGTCTGTTCCAGAGGGCTGGGGAACATCCATAGGACATTTCAGGCACACACAGACAGCAGAGGAGAGGAAAGTCCCATGCACTATCACAAGGTATCCAAGTATTCCAAGGATGTGGAAACTGTGGTCCTTCAGAAGTTATTGGACTCTAATGCCTATGATGTTTGATCACTGGTTGGGAATAGTGAAAGTTGGAACCTAGCAGCATCTGGACAGTCAAAAATTTCTCAACCCTCTTTATACAAATCCACAGAACCACATCTGTTCTCCTCATGGGAAGGTTCACACTTCTTCTTGTGCTGAGCAGTGTAATGTTTATATCTAAATACTGGCAGTGTAAAAACTTGCCTGTAAGAAGCATCCGCAATACCATCACCAATTAAGATCTACATCAGATGCTCGGGCTGTAACATCATTGTGGGTGAGGTCAAGATGATCTCAGGAAGGAGCAGTGCCAGGGTGGAATAAACAATTATTTATTGTAGAGTGCAGAATGATGCAGAATGAAAACAATTCAAAGAAAAGAACAGTAGAGAGATGTCTAGGGGTATTGTCTGTGGTTTTCAGCTTGGACACGCAGCCTCAGCCACCCATCTGCAGTGCAGGAAGAACAAGTGGGCCCTGAAACATGGAGCACTCCTGTTCAAGATACCAGTCAATGAGTCATACCTTATATTCCATTCCATTTGGAAAAGTCACTTTTTTCTTTTTTTTTTCTTTTTCTTTTCTTTTTCTTTTTTTTTTGCAAAGGGTCACACAGCAAAGATAAAATCTGCCAGCTCCAAGAAGCCTGTTTTTAAAATGCTTTACTTCCTTGAAGACCACAGCACCTAAAGCTTCTTTTCTTCTGCTGCACTGCCTATTACAGCATAGTTATGTCAGCTTTGTTCACCAGCTAGATACCAGCCTTTAACTCTTACACTGAACTACCACCCAGAATCCCTCAGCCAGCACAGGGAACTTTTCCAAGATTGTCCATTCCATTCTATACATCTTGTTTTCAATACGTACTCACACGAAGTATCTACTTCATTTATTTATTTATTTATCACAGCCTCAGTTTGCATTGCCTCAGTTTATATTTCAAATTTACAGTGCTTCTCCAGAAATAAATAAATGAATGAAGGGGAAGATCGCAACTATAGTCTTGGCAATAGTAGAAGGAAGGTGGTTCCTTCGCCTACTAAAATATATGTGTGAGAAGGAATGAAGAAGCTACAATTTTGGAGTTTTAGTGTTCCTGGAAGAGGTTTCCCTTGCTTGCATAGGTGTTCGGTGAGCAACTAGAGTCTTAATGTAAAGTCGAAGGCTTTCACAGCCGAAATCCATAGATTGTTGTGGGTTTTCCGGGCTTTGAGGCCATGCTCTATTGGTATTTTCTCCTGACATTTCGCTTGCATCTGTGGCTGGCATCCTCTGAAGATGCCAGCCACAGATGCAGGCAAAACATCAGGAGAAAATACTAGTAGAACATGGCCTCAAAGGCCGGAAAACTCACAACAACCAACCAGAGTCTTATTATCTGGGAAGGAGGGGGCTTCTTAAGTCTAGAAAAGGTAAGTTCTGGGTGCTTTATGCTTTAAACTTTTTAAAAATTTGTAGCAGATTGAGTAAAATCACTAACTTTGTGGCTATTTCAGCTCTGTGAGAATACATATCCCTTGTTTTCAATGATTACCTATAGAAGTGCCTCCCCCTATTTACACCTCAATATACATCGCAAGCCCAGGAACACAACTCTGATATAAATTGAGACTTGTCAGTATCTCACTTCTTTCTAAAATGGCACCAAAGTGGCTTACAACATGAATTAAAACAAGGTATATGAATTAAACCCTAATAATAAAAATGTTTAAAAATCATTACATACCACATTCAAACATCAGGAGTTTAAAACAAGATAAAATGATTTAAAAACATGGCAATAAACGTGCAGCGCACACACACGCTATTAAAAGACTTTCTGCAAAGCCAATTAATAGCCAAATGCCTGTTCAAACAAAAAGGTCTTTACTTGGAGGTGGAAGGAAAGCAGGGAGAGTCTCACAGCCTGGGAGAAACCACAAGAAGGCTCTCCCCTGCGTCCTCACCCAACATACTTTTGAAGGTGGCAGAACCATGAGAAACAGTGATGTAGGCTTGAGTCGACTGACTCAGACTCAGGTCGGACTTAAGTCACTTCAGTGACTCGACTTGGACTCAACTCGGTAATAAATGATGCACTGACTCGACTTGAGACTTGTATATTTTTAGTGACTGACTTGCTGCCCTTGGTTCACTCACGTAACACATTCATCCAGAAACTTACAGCTTTGAACAATGCTTCCATCTCTTTTTTGCCTACTGGTCATGTGACAATCTGTCCCAAGCCCAAAGTGTGGGTGCATTTCTCAGAGGGGAACAGCAATGGGCTTGAGGTCTGCTCAGCAGCCTGTCCCTGCTGCAAACTCGAGGACCCTTCTAAAACTTTTCCTAAGACTAAAAGACAAGACTCGCCCCTCAAAGTGCAGGGTGCATTTCTCAGAGGGGAACAGCAAATGGGTTAGGCAATAGGCTTGAGGAGGAAGGATCTCTCCTTCTTAAGCTTTTGAAGCTTCAGTAATGGGGAGTAAGAAGGATCCTATTCCTCACTTCTGAAGCTGCAGACACTTTTATGCCCATTGGCACAAAAGTCTCCAGCTTCAGGAAGGGGGAGTAAGAAGGATCTTATTCTCCCCTTCCAAAGCTGCTGATGGCAAAATTGCAAATGTGAAGGGCTGACTCTGCTTAAATCGTTAAAACTGACTGTATTTGACTCTGTCCAGAAATTTTGGAATACAGGTTGGGGTATAAAGTTGGCCTCCAGACATGAGACTTTACTTGAGATTTGATTTGAAAGTATCTTCAGGGACTTGAGACTTGACTTGAGACTTAAAGTACAAGACTTAAATACATCACTGACCAGAAAGCCCTCCAGCTAGGATCTTAAGACTCCAGCAGGCTCATACAGGGAGATATGGTGGCCCTTACCACATGATGTTGTCATCCCGCCACAGCAACACTTTGTTGCTGGTCCAGGACCCGTGCTATCACACGATGTCATCACTAACCAGCTGCTATTGCGTTCTCAAGTGTTGCAAATCAGCCTTATTACATTTCCAGAAAAATATCCAGTAATGGGCTCCTTTCCTGCCACAATCCTGTTAGCTAGGTGAGTCCGGTTTCTCAGTGCTGCTTGATAGTGCTTCCTGTCATTGCTGAGCCAAGAGTGAGTGGGTGTAAGGGTCTGGGTCCTTGACAGAGTTTTTAGAGGATTCTGCCCCTAAGGATCTTGGCCCTGTCTGAGTCTTTGCAGGATTCCCACAAGGATCTTGGCCTTGACTACATTCTCCGCAGAATCCTGCCCAGTACCTCAGGCACAGCTGGCTGCTCAGAGGCAGGGCAGCTGGAGCGGCCAGGAGCCAACTATATAAGGGCTGGGTTTTCTCTGCAGCCTTTGCCACAGCAATGTGGTCTTCTATACTGTCTGTAGCCTCTCCTGATGCTTCAGTGGTCCTGCCCTTGCTGATTTCTGACACTTGGACTCTGACTTTTGGCTTGTTTCCTGGACCCACCTCTTGCCCCTGGCTCCTTGGACTCTTGGTACCAGGTAGACCTTTGTTGCCTTGGACTCTTGCTGGACTCTGACTCTTGGCCTCCTGACCTAGTGCCTGTTCCCTGTCCCAGCCCTGGTGCTTGCATCTGCCTATGCCCCAGACTCTGATGGTGGGGTATGGGTGTACCCAGCTTGTCCCTCCTTCTGTGACTCCCATGGCATGGTAAGCTTGAAATCTATCACCTTGCTGTGTTTATTTTAAGTTTCTCCTTTGAGTTAACATTTTAAAAAATTTTAAATATTTTTTTG
Organism: Cyclura pinguis; assembly: GCA_030412105.1. Lineage (NCBI taxonomy): Eukaryota > Metazoa > Chordata > Lepidosauria > Squamata > Iguanidae > Cyclura > Cyclura pinguis. The sequence continues at coordinate 340,620,836 of CM059600.1, forward strand.
TTATAATGCACAAATGCAATTGTGTACCAGTGTGTCATGATGTTACAACATTGCTGCACTAGTACGGTTTACAAAAACAACAACAACTAATCACGAGCTGTGGGGCAGGGAAAAGGCGGGGAAAAAGACTGGCCAATGACACTGTAGTGTGGTGGGAACACTGGTGGCAATAAAGCTACTCATCCACTAAAGCAAAAAGGATGTGGTAGAGAGCATTCATAACCTGATACCATCACAGAAATGACAACACTGGGATTGTAACAGAACAACATGCTATGGTGGCATAGTGTGGAAAGAGCCAGTGTTTTAGATGGTCTGGGACAAAGCACTCAGAACACTCAGTCCTCACTGGCTATTTGGAAACCCACCAAACCCTTAGAGTTTTCTTCCAAAAAAAAAACCCCAGAAAATCTTCTGTACTACTGTACTGATAACCTTGGATTCCATTTCAAGCCTGCTGATCGACCGTGTAACTCCAACTGGACTGGAAGTCAGCCAGTGGGCACCACCTGCCCTACCTCCAGTCTCTGCCTTACCTTCCCACATTGTCAACCACAAGCAGCACTGCAACTTGGAGAACCCATTTTTAATTCTTGCTCCCTGGGCATTAAATCATGCACATGCAGCTTTGTGTGCCTTTTGGCTACAGCAGGATCCACAGCTGGAGAATGACTACACTGTTAGTATGTACTACACAGAATGATGATGCACAGCATGTCCACCTTTAGAAGCCACTGATGAAGGTGCTGATAGCTGATGCAAATGGTCTTGTTTCAGCGTCAGGGAGAAGGCTGTGCACTAACCCAGCTATCAAACAGTTCATTTCCGAAGTGCTTCTGGATAGGTAATTGGATATGCATTATGCATGGACGAGCACATTTCTCATCCCCAGTTTGCCAACAAACCTTGCTCTGCTCCATCACCCTAAATTGCTCTCTGAGCAAATGGAAAATGAATGCGCAAGCGACTTGGATGGTATGTCAACAGAGCCTTCTCTCCCAGCGACATCAAAGAACACCAGAAACCAGAGGAAAAACAAGGGGGATGGGTAAAAGGGTTCCAAACGCATCAGTGAAATTAGGTCTGGGGTGTTTAGATAAAGGCACTCCACACAAATGAAAGTGTTAAAAATGATTAAAGACAGAATTTCAACTTATTTGACTTGGGCATCCAGTAGTCAAGGCAGTATATTTCACCTTCAGTACTTTACCTGTACAATGGATGCAAGTATATTTTAACAGGATTGAAAGATGGCTTAGAACAGGCCTATTTCTTTTGCATATGAGCATGGCATGTTTTCCCCCTGCATCTCTTTGTGGTCATATGAAGTTGTCCTCACTTTTAACTGCATGTTTCCAATCAACAACTATTTATTTTAAAAGCCTGTATTAATTCCTCTCTTTTCCTGAGACAGGCTAGCAAATGAGTTCAAGGTAACTGATGACAGCATCTCCATACATACAAAATTAACAAGGCACTGCAAGATAAACCCAACGTCCTGGATACATCTATTAGGTCCTTGTTATCTTAAATGCTCACCTTTATCAACTTGTTTTGCTCTCGTATCAACTCATATCGACTCATTATCTTTTTGCTGCAACCAATAAACGTGCTTACTTTTTGGAAAATTCATGTTAAGGTGTGGGTGGGAAGGCATCTTTAGAAACAGAAAATGCCAGGCAGCATTCCAGCTGTCTGAGAAATTCACTTAATGAGAAGTGGAGGAAAAGTCAGCGTAGGTGCCAGGCTAAAAAAGATGAAAGAAAACCATGAGTACAAAAATCCCATACTTAACTGAGCAAAGGAGAGCAGGGAGAAATGCTTCCAATAATAATTAACCCAAATACGTTCAATGAGCTACCAGTAGACTTGAACCAGTTATTTCTAGCAGGATCTGCTTTTCCTTGCTCGTTTTCAATCTGTTTCTCAGATTTGTAAATTGTATAATTAAAGAAAGAATGCTTGCCTTAGGTTCAGCATGCATTCACACAAAGGAAAAAACAAGAGTTTATTATCACAACAACAGTTTACCCAACCATATTGATAAACTACAGAGCATCGGTCTCAAATACAGAAGGTATATCATTGCTTCGATATGATGGTTCCCAAACCTGAGGTTGATGAATCAACCAATGAAGTTGATGAGTTACAGCTTAAACAATTGCCAGTGACAATGAGTGAGATAAATGCAAGTTATTTCCCATTGTCATTAGGGGAGGAGACACGTGTGAAGGGCTCTGGCCAAGATACACAGATTATTATTTTTTTAATTGGACTCCAGTAATATCTGGACATTGTTACATTTCCCTTCTGCAAAGTGTTCGATCAGTGAGCTAAAGTCCCAGGTATTAGCACATAACTTCATTCAGTCTGATCAAAACAGCAGTTGTTGTTGTTGTGTGCCTTCAAGATGTTTCTGACTTACGGCGCCCTAAGGTGAACCTGTCACGTTTTCCCCGCTCTGGGGCTAAAAGTGAGTGACACACCCAAAGGCACCCAATGGGTTTCCATGGCCAAGTGGGGAATCAAACCCTGGTCACCAAAGTTGTAGTTCAATGCTCAAACCACTACACCACACTGGCTATCAATCAATCAAAATGGTACCTGTCCTGAAAATCCATACAGTATTGTTGCCATTTCATGCTTAAATCGTCCATCAAAAGCAGCCAGAAGAAAGTTATTAGCTATCAAGGACAGCCAGAGTTTGGTAACATCTTGTTGGGAAAACTCAGTGAATTCAGAAGTTGTTCCATGAACATAAGGCATATGAGATCACATTGCACAGACAAGGAAAAAATGGTATTTGAGGCTGTGAGTAAATTTCTGGTAGTGGAAAAACCTGAACATCTACATTTCTTTTAAAGTAATTCAGTGTTATCCACCAGCATTTGAACTAATGAAACCAAAAGTATTGAGCTCTGAAAAATAACTTTTTTTAGATTATCCTTATTAATTTCTACAATATAAAAAAAAAATCACTTGGACAAATAGATTAAACAAAGAACATGTCAAAGCCAGAAAAAGCAACAAAGACAAGAACAAGAAAAATGAAACAAATATTACCTGTCTACATAAACACAACCGTATATAGAACAATACAGTTAACATAAATTACAATAGGCTGCCCTAATTCTGAACATCCCAGAGATGGCAATGGACACTTTTATTTTGTAGCCCCCAAATGTCAACTTTTCCAAACTCTTCTAAAAAGTATGCATGACATAAACTAGGAATTACAAGCTAACTACTTATTGTTTCCCATAAATGTTTAACTCAGGATGAATGAAACAGGTGGCAGGGGGAAGGATAATTTTAAACACAATTCTAGATTGCCTGGGGCCCCCTGCCCAGACAGACAAACTAGTTTCACAGGTAAGCATGGCATGCAAGGGTGCCTGCCAGATGTTGTTGAACTGTATATGCCTGCAACTTTGCCTAGCAAAACCAATGATGAGAAGTGCTCAGAGGAGCAGCCCCACATAGAATCATCTAGTTAGAAAAGTCCACAAGGGCCACTGAGTCCAACCCCCTTCTGCCATGCAGGAATACACCATCAAAGCATTCCTGACAGATGGCCATCCAGCCTCTGTTTAAAAACCTCAAAGAGGAGATTCCTTTATATTCTGAGGCAGCATATTGCACTGCCAAACAGCTCTTACTCTCAGTAAGTTATTCCTAATGCTTAGATGGAATCTCTTTTCCTGAAGGTTAGGGTCATTGCTCCATGTCCTAGTCTCTGAAGCAGCAAAAAACAGGCTTGCTCCATCCTCCAGATGACATTCCTTCAAATATTTAAACTTAGGCCGTTTCCACACGTGGTTATTAAGGCAGGCCAACGCGTCTTGCCACAGAGGTCTTCTGCACGTTGGAGCGGACTAGGTTCAGTTTATTTACCTTCGTTCCGCACATAATTCCAACTAAATGCACCCCCATGCGGTGGTAAAGCGTGCTATTTCAAAACCGGAAGAAATCGGTTTTCCAATTTTCCAGATCGATCCACTTCATACTTTCACAGTGGTGCAGACATGTACGTTTGCACCAATGTGAATTGGTGGTCAGGGGAGGGCTCATGGGAGGGGCCAGGGGGTAGTATGGACTTTCGCACATACGCAATGACGTGCTAAACCATGCCAAAAAAAGGGGGGGGGATTACAGCCGACGGGAGGGGTGAGGGGAGTAGCAGGAGCATCCACGGCGGAGGCAGTGTGGATTCATGAACTTGCACTCCTCCGAATCAGAATGGAACACATGCAGTAGCTGTGCGGAAGGAAATGAGGGAAAGCCCGCCTTGTTTTGAGCCCAGAAAATCCAGTAAGAAATGGCATGAACCGATTCACCAGCCTCATGCGGAAAGGGCCATAGTTATCATGTCACCTCTCAACCTTCTCTTTTCCAGACTAAACATACCCAGCTCTCTAAGCTGCTCCTCACAGGGCTTGGTTTCCAGGCCTTCTGCCATTTTGGTTGCCCTCCTCTGGACATGTTCCAGCTCCTCAATATCCTTCCTGAACTGTAGTGTCCAGAACCGGACACATTATTCTAGGTGGAATCTGACCAAAGCAGGATATCTGGTCTGGAGGGCCTTACGATTCCCACTTTTGTTGCAGATAAGGGGTGAGGATACAGCCCTCAGAACTCCTGAGTGTGGCCCCTACAGCGCCAGAAGCCGCCCAACTTTAAAAAAAAAAATCCTGGCCAGTTTTCGAGTAATTTTTTGCCCCCAAACCACCCAAAATGCAGCTGAGCCATTGTGGTTTGTTTTCCTTGACCCTCCAAAGCACCCCCCCCGTCTCTCCAAAACACAAAGCAAATGTTAAAAAATCAGTAAAAATGGCGGCTGGACGTTAACATCGTGTCACTTCTGGTGCACTGAAACATGCAGGGCCATTTCCGCACTGGACTGTCATAGTGCTATTATTCCACTTTCAACATCCTATGGAATCCTGGGGTTTGCCGTTTCGGGAGGGGCCGGCCGGCCCCTCCCGAAACGGCAAACCCCAGGATTCCATAGGATGTTGAAAGTGGAATAATAGCACTATGACACAGTCCAGTGCGGAAACAGTCCAAGTGTGGACCACTGGGCAGATACAAGGTAGAAAAACGGTCCCACTCACTGGGCTGCTGCCTGCCCCAAGTCTCCATGACAGGACAAAAAATAATAAAAATATAAAACATTTATATTGCTGGATGAGATTTTGAGAGGTTTGCACATTTCTCAACCTTTTGCCTCATTTTGCGAGTTCAACTGCAAAATTTGCACAGGTTTTTTTTTTTCAATATTTGCTGCTGCTGCAGAAAAAAAAGTATTGGGCTTTTGACTCTCACACATGCAAAATGTCAGTGGGTAGTCTTTTTGATGGCCTATCTTAACTTATTTGCAAATACTTCTTTACATTCAACATCATCTAATGGCCACATGAGAGGGATCCCTTTCTGACTCCTTCTAAAGCCATGAGAAAAAGGATCAAGAAAAGAAAGTAGAGTATCTGAAGCCTTTAATAAATAAAAGTAACAACTTTTTGCGTGCCTTCTAACCATTTCTGACTTATGGCAACTCTATCATGATCATTTCTGACTTATGGCCAAACTATCACAATGTGTACTTGGCAAGTTTTATTCCAAGGAGGTTTGCCATTGCCTTCTTCTGAGGCTGAGACAGTGTAACTTGCCCAGTGCCACCCAGTAGATTTCCATGGCTGAACAGGGATTTAAACCCTCATCTCCACCCTACATTGTTACAGTGCTATTATTCCACTTTCAACATCCTATGGAATTCTGGGGTTTCTAGTTTCCCGAGGCCAAAGAGCTCTCTGGCTGAGAATTCTAAATGCCCCTCCATAAACTGCAAACCCCAGGATTCCATAGGATGTTGAAAGTGGGAAAATAGCACTATAACAGTGTAGTGCAGAAATGGCCAGAGTCACAGTCCAACACTCAAAACACTATGCCACACTACTAGTAAGTAAAAGAAAATCTAAGTTTGCTATTAGAAGGAAGGAATCCATATGGACTCTTTGCTTTCATTTAAAAAAATTCTAGAAACTATTTCAGTCATTTCTTGGAAAAACTCTTGAGTACTCATGGAATCACTTTATTTTGACAAGCATTCTCCTGTTCTTTGAGCTGAATTTTTTTTAAAGGTTAAAAAGAAAAGAAAAAATGTGTGTAAAGCTACAAAAATATGTTGAATTTATTTCTATATTGTCCATTGACTAATGCAACAAAAACTGAGAAGGACTGAGGAAAACACAGTAGCTGTGCTATCTGAAGCCCTTCCTACCCAAATCACATTGGAGTCATTCTCTGATAGAGGGGCAGTCTCTTCAAGTCTTGGCTGACTTGTAAAAAAGCTGAACTATCAAATAACACAACTGAAGAAATGCTTCAAGGACCACAATGCCTGGGGGGCCCACACTGCACCTTGAAGCAATACATAAAATACACATAAAAATGTCTTGTACTGTGGTGCTCCTGAAAAGGGAGGATGACTGTAGATGTCATCTTCCTTGTTGGGAGTTAGAATTTCCCAGGGCGTTAGCCCTCTAGGAGATAATCTATGAAAGCTAAAACTGTTAGGAATCAGCCTTCTTTTAGCAGGGTTGCAGAAAAAGCATGTCCTAATCTCTGTGTGGCTTCCCAGAACCATTACTGACTTAGAAAGCAAAACAAGGCAGGCAGTTTCAGGTATCAAACTTATAAAAGTTTACTAATACATTTTACAATCACATATGCATTGGAGAGCCTAGATCCTAATTAACAAAAAGATTAGGTAGGATAGTGGCTTCATTTTTAACTCAACATCCTCTTGGTGAAGAGGTGAAGCACAGTCAGAGAGCAAGGAAGTAGAAGCAAAAATGGCAAAGAGAGAGAGGAAGGTGTGGTGTTTTATGTAAAGCCAATGACTCCAGGGTCTATCCTGGGTCACATGGTCTGGATACCATAACCATTCATTTAAAAAACACAAAGAGCAAGACTGAGGTTTTAGATGGGAAGGCAAAAGGCTTTGACATACTAAGGAAAATGAACCCCTATGCTGGCCAAGCCATAGAACGAGAGAGGAGAGGGGAAAGAGAGAATACCAGAATTTTCCAACATTCCTGACCCTCCCCAAGGACTAGTACTATTTACCCCCCAGCCAGCCCCAACTTTCTACCTGCAGAGTAAGCAACCCCTGCCTCTCAGGGCCCTTTCACACTGCACAATTGCAGCACTATGGTTCCATTTTAACTGCCGTAGCTGCCAAAGCAGCCTTAAGGTTTTTGGAGTCCCTAGGCACTCTTGGATTCAACACCCAACCTCACCTAGACATATGAATAGGGATGAAAATATAAAGTAACTTCACTTTGAAATTTTGTTTTCCTTACCAATTCCTGTAAAATTGTTTGTTAATCCTGTTTTCATAGGCCCTAAGTTTAAAGTGCTTAATGGATAAGGCAGCCTTAGTGGCTGCATCCTATGGAATCCTATGATTTGTAGTTCTTAGAATCATAGAGTTGAAAGAGACCGTGAGGACCATCCAACTTATTTTTGTTTAAGCAGGTTTTTAATGTACAAGCAGGAGAGCATTTTATTGGGGTGTTTTATTTATCTTTTTAAAATTTTGCATGTTTTTAAAATGATTTTATATTGGTTTATGTGGTGATTTCAATTGTTGTTGTTTTTTCAGTTTTATCATGAATATTAAGTGTCTGTCTCTGCAAGCCACCTTGAGTCCCACTCTGGGAAAAAGGCAGCATACAAATGAAATAAATTGACAATTTAAAAAATAAATAAATTGTGTGAATTTATTTATTTTTCATTTATTTATTATATTTATATGCCACCTTTCTCCAGGAGTAGGATCCAAAGCAGCTTCCAAAAAATTTTAAAACGTTAATAAAACATTTAAAATAATTTAAAAACATTTACAAACATAGAAAATTATAAAAAGAAACTACAACAATTTTAAAACAACTTGATAAATTAAAAGCCCACCTGTTTACATATTGAAAGCCTGTTTAAGTAAGAATGTTTTTGCTTGCTGGCAAATGGAGAGCAAGGAGGGAACCAGCCAAACCACCTGAGGAAGGAAGTTCCAGAGGGTGGGAGCAGCCACCGAGAAGTATTTAGGCCATTTCCGCACTAGCCTGTTATAGCGCGATTATTCCGCTTTCAACATCCTATGGAATCCTGGGGTTTGCAGTTTCGGGAGGGGCCAAGTGGCCCCTCCCGAAACTGCAAACTCCAGGATTCCATAGGATGTTGAAAGCGAAATAATCATGCTATAACAATCTAGTGCGGAAATGGCCTTAGATTTCTCTCAAAGCTCTCTCAAAGCTCAAAGACCTCACAAAATGACAAATCCCAGGATTCCATAGTCAGTGTCGTATCTAGTGTAAACAGCACCTAGGGCAATCCTCTTCCTCCTCTTCCACCCCTAAATCTTCAAGCATGGCATTTTTGCGGCCACCCAGGCATTCGTGCCCAGGGCACACACCACGTAAGTTGCTTTGCCAGCCCCTAGACACTATTTTCCAGAAAGTCTGGGTCTGTGATGCAGCAATTAACTTCTGCCAATTCATTCTCAATGCCTGTCTCTTTTTTTCCCTGATTAAATTTTTATAATTCTTCTTTAACAACAGCCATTCTACAGGTAAAGATGCCATATTCAACTTCCTGTATAATTTAGATTTTTCAACTAGAGATTTCGTCACATCTAAACATTCTTGGTCAAACCAAGCTTTAGACATGAGAGAACGGATATGTTTTCCGGGAGGACTGTTGCATAACAAACAGTTTTGCAGGTGTACAATTAGGTCCTGATAACAAACATAAAATCTCTTCTGGTGATCTTACAGATGGAAGGGAGTCTCTTAATCGAAGACAGCCTTCAGAGTGAAGGAAGTTGGCTGAGGCTGGCTCTAGCTTAACATTCCATTTAACACGAGAGAATTTTAAGTCAGCCTCCAAACTCAACCCAGGTTCAGACTCAGCATAAAGATCTTGCGCCTCCAGAGTTAAAGTTGCACTTAAAGGGAGATGATCACTTTCAATACGTACATCCACCCTGAAACTTGAGACCAGGCTTAACAAACTGTAAGATACCATTAGGTAGTCAATCATTGAAACCCCAGTGCCAGATGTAAACGTAAATTCCCCAGATCTATCTCCTTCAACTCCATCATTCAACATCACTAAATCTATCATCTGCAAAAGACATAAACCAGAAAGATTACATACCTTGTCTTTAAATTGCCTGACAGGTATCAGGTGTCCTGCTTCTGTTTCAGGGGGATACTCACCAAAATAATTATAAATTATAATGTTTCATCATTTGGGCCCAATCTGGCATTGAAATCACCTGCCAAGATCATAAGTGCTTCTGGGTGCATGGCCACCATTTTATTAATAAATTCTTGTAACCTTATCCACCTGTCTTTAATTTGCTGTCTTTGAGATAATGGAGGAAAGTAAACTTTTTTTAAAATATATTTTTATTAAATTTTACAGTAAAAAATAAAAAGAAATAACCCCCCTTCCCCACTTCCTTCTTTTATCCAATTGTATCTGCTTGTTTATCTTGATACATACATATTTTTAACTGTTCAATAGTCTTACGTTGTTACTCTTACTTTGTTACATTACTGCTTAATACATATCTTATACATTGTTTGTTATTTCTTTATCCATTTCAAAACTTCTCCCCATTCCCTTTCAAAGTTCTGGATCGGCTTATTTCTCGATAAAAATGTTAACTTTTCTGTTTCTACCATATCCATAACCTTAAGTTTCCATTCTTTTACATCTACATATTCCCTTTTTTCCCAATATTGCGCATATGTCAATCTCGCAGCAGTTATCATATATAACAATATCTTCTGATGGCTTCTTATTTCTCTTTGTTGTCCTAACTTATTTAACAAATAAAATTCTGGCTTCATTTCAAAATTAAAACAATAAATTCCTTGAATTTCATCATGGATTTCTTTCCAAAATTTCCTTGCTATCTTACAGGTCCACCACATATGAAAAAAGAACCCCACCTTTTCATCACAGGAAAATAAACATTTATTAGCAACAATGAGAGTAAATTCAATTTAGTAACCAGAGCAATTGCGATATTAGGCAGGAGATCATTGGCAGTGGTTTTAACTCGAAGCTTGGGAGAGATCAATATGCCAAGGCCTCGCTTAGGGCGGCCTCCTCGTACGCTAGGGTCTGCTTTCAAGAAATGTGTTTCAAAACCATTTAAATCTAGGCTATCACACTCCCAGGTCTCTTGGAGAAAAAGTATATCATGACTTCCGATAAAATTACAAAAGGAGCGGTCTGCAGTCTTACTACGCTAGCCTGCAATATTCCAGGACAGAAATGACAGCTGACAAGTCTGGCAAGTCTGATGTGATAATTTAAGTCAATCAGAAGTATGAGGAGACCTTCCAACATGGGGTTTTAGAGGGCTTCTCTGCAAAACAAAACCTTCCCCTTGCCCTAGAGAACACAGGTCCAATTTATTGACTGTATAATTTGGGGCACTAGTACCCGGTCCTTCCTTGTCTGCTGTGTTCCTTAATGATACACTGCACGTTCCTTGACTGTGGTCATTTTGCTTGGGCCATTCTGTAATTTCAGCAGCTTCTGCAGCATAATCAATAGCATCCAAAGATGTATTTAATCTACTCATGTTGGAGACTGATGGTTTGATAGAATTACATAAAGATCATCCCATGTTGGCTGCTTTTTGTGGGGAACCTTGTTCCCATTCTTTTTATTATTATTATTATTCATTTTATTCAGTTTCACATATAAAATATACATTTATAACTGATAACTTAATTGAAATATTTCTGCTCTTCCACACTGATCTAGTTTCCATTATCAACATTTCTTATCATGCTTATATTATTGAACTACGTTTAACTGCTAATATTACTCATTGATTCTTGCCTTTCCATCTCCATATTCTTGCTTCATGATATATAACCTGTAGCCCCCTCCTAACTTATCTTAAATCATGAATTACAGATTTCCATCTGGTTACCCAGCAATTACCCACTACCGTTTACAATTTGCCATTCTCTTTGTACCTCATCGTCTGATTTCCCTTTTAATCTCTGAGAGACCATATCAGCATTTTTATTTTCAATCAATGTACCCCACCATTGTTCTATTGTAGGTATTTGCTGAATTTCCCAGAACTTAGCATATTCAATACGTGCTGTTGTTATCATATACAGCAATATTCTCCAATGTTTCTTTATACCAGCATCTTCTAATGTATCAGTCATATTTAGTAAATACAATTCTGGTGTCTTAACAAACTGAACTTTCATTAATGCACATATTTTGTTGTGTATTTCACTCCAATATTTCTTAGCTTTTGGACATGTCCACCACATATGATATATCGTACCAACCTCATTCTGACATTTCCAGCAATGTCCATTACCTGTTCAATTTATCTGGTGTCATGTACCATCTATGAAATAGCTTATAATAGTTCTCCTTCAAATTCTGAGCTACTGTAAATTTCTGTGTTTTTTTCCAGCTCTGCTCCCAAGATCATTCTTTGAGCTCTCTCGTTGTGAGCCAGGCAGCTGTTGTAGCCATATTTGCCTCTGCAGAGGGCAGCATGGGGGCAGAATCCTCAGGAATGCTTTTCCTTTCATGCTCATAAGAAAGTGGATTCATTTCCAGGGCACGTATCCTACCTGCCCCACCTTACATACGCCTCTGTCCATAGTCACAGTGGCGGAGCTTGGAGTGTGTGGAAGGGGGGCGGGGGCGGGGCTACGGCGGGAGGAGTGTTGCCTCTGTGCGTGGGGGCATGGCTAGGGTGTGCAGGAGCAAGGCCAGGGCGGGCGGGGACGTGGCTACAGGCCAGGACGCCCCAGAAACATTGCTGCCTGGGACAAATCCCCCCCCGCCCCCACTTCGCTATGCGATTGCAGAGTCAGTGCCGTATATAGCATAAACAATGCGTAGGGCAATCCTCCTCCTCCTCCGGAGCTGCTTCCTTCTCCTAATCCTCCTGTTCCACCCCTCATCTTCTGGCATGGCATTTTTGTGCCTCCCCCCCAGGCACTGGTGCCCACGGCACATACCCTACTTGCCCCACCTTACACACGCCTTTGTCCGTAGTATGTTGCCATGGGCGTTAAAGCCGCAGCAAAGTGTTTAATTGTGCAGCAGAGACCTGAGACTCTAGCCTGAGTCCCACCAGCTGAGACAGAGAAGAGCTGCTGCCCTCAGCCACCCCTTCCCTTGGTCCTGGAAAGAGGCTGGCTCTTTCCTCCTGGCCTTGCAGCTCTGCCGATCATATTCTGCTGCATCCCAAAGCTAGGCACCGCAATAGCAAGAGCTTGCACACCTGCACAAAGTGGCAGGACAGCGGGGAGGAGGCTATCTTTGGAATTTTTTGAGAGGTTCAGCCACATTAATCCAAGCGAGGAGAGGACGACCCCACAGCTGCTTCAGGATTCTTCCCCTAGAACTTTAGGTACCTTTCTTTCAACACCCCTTTTTGCTCTCATGGTGCTGCTGCACAGCTTGAGAATCACACTGGCAGGTCAGATTTAGATGCTTTTTCCTAGGTAGCCTCAGACAAGGTCGTTCACCCTCCAAAATATCTGTAAAACAAGGTTTGGAACACTGACAGCTGTCACAGGGGCCTTGTTGAGATCAATGTTCGTGCGTGGCTCCGAAAGCACGGAGCGCTGGTGAGCATTAATGTGTAAGCACCCTCCTTCGTGAGAGTGGTGATGTAATCAGCTTTCTTATAAACTGGGCTACATGTCCTAAGAGACACCAACAAAGATTTATTTAAGAGGATTTGATCACTAGCTTTGTTTGTATCTCAAAAAGATCAAGCAAGTGAAGCTGAAGCTGAACTGCTCAGCTTAACGTTAGCAAAGCAAAACAAAGTTAGCTAGTTAGACCAGTCGGCTAGAACTCTGGCTAATGCAAGGCTCATCTGCTATTATTTTTGCCCATTCACCCTGTCTGGAAGGAGAACCCTTTGGACACTTGCAGAATTAGGGTGCTTCCGGATAAGAAGAAAAGAGAGTCAATTTTTTATATATACATTTATTTTTTTTATATTTATTTATTTATTTGGTCAGTCACATAGCTCAACCTGACTCTAGAAAAGATAAAAGTAATAAATTGTCATCTGACCAATCTTGGGGGAAGGAATAGTAGTGGCTTACAACTCTTAAAGGAGATATCCAAGGGTCAGTAATCTGTCTCCTAAATAGGTTCAGCACCTTAAACAGCTCCTTAAAACTTTAGTACTGTGGATGGGGTTCTGCATCATGTCTTCTTTAAAGTTCACACTAAAATACACAGTGGATTTGCCTTCCCATTGCCATGGAGGCTGCCACCTGTGGTGTAACTGTCATGACGTTCTCTGTTTCTCCCCTGAAGGGAATGGTTCAAAAACAGGAATGTTGAGATGGGCATACAGGTACCAGTACAAACCCAATAGTATAATTTTAAAAAAGAGACAGGTGAAAGTGACAAGGTTTTCTTTCCCTTGTCAGTTTCACAGGAAAGGAGAGTGGAGGCAGGTGAGTGGACTGGTGAACTGAGGAAGTAGGCAGACAAAGAGGAGATGCAGGTTTCCTTCCCCACACCATCACCCAAACCAGATGAGACAACCACGTTAATTCATATACAGGAATTTTGCATGTGTATCAACAGCATTTTCCTCTAGAGTGTGTCCAGTCCTGGGTACACAATTCAAAAAGGGTATTAACCAGCTAAAACACATCCAGAGGAGGGTGACCAAAATGGTAAAAAGCCTGGAAACCATGTCTTATGAGAAGCAGCTTAGGGATTTGGGTAGGTATAAGCTGGAGAAGAGAAGGTTAAGAGGTGCCATAATAGCCATGTTTAAATATTTGAAGCGATCTTATACGGAAGATGGGACAAGCTTGTTTTCTGCTGCTCCAGAGACTAGCACGTGGAGCAATGGCTTCAAATTTTGGAGATAAAAGATACCACCTAAATGTTAGGAAGAATTTCCTGGAGTTTCCTTCTTTGGAGGTTTTTAAACAGAGGCTGGATAGCCATCTGTCAGGACTGCTTTGATTGTATATTTCGGCATGGCAGGGGGTTGAACTGGATGGGCCCTTGTAATCTCTTCCAACACACGATTCTGTAACCACTTTTAGTGGCCAATATGCATGGCATTCTTCATCCAGGTTTTTTCTTCACGATAACCCCGCCATAACCTTTACTGTTAATATATCAATGTCACAGCAACTGTTTGCCAAGGGAAGCTGTTCCCAAGTATGGAAGAGCTTTACTTCATGATCCACATCAGGTACCTCTTAAAGACATGGAGTGGGTCCATCCAGAATCATAGAGTTGGAAGAAGGTGATCCTAAATTAGTTGCATATAGACAAGTACACATGAGCTGTAAAGGAAATTAGGAATTCAGTTGCTATCTTTCCAACTAATTCTGCTCCAGTGTTTTTAATCATAGACTCATAGAGCTGGAAAAGACCACAAGGGCCATCAAGTCCAAACCCCTGCCATGCAGGAATACACAATTAAAGCATCCATAGAATCACAGAGTTGGAAGAGATCACAAGTGCCATCCAATCCAATCAAATTTTGGCATGTAGAAATTAAACAGATATTTTACATTATCCCTTTTATCACAGCTTCACCCTGCTTTAACTTCTTCTTACCAGGCCTTGCATAAGCACAAGGCCAGTTTAAGAGGTGGCAACATAACTCATAGGTGATTTACATAGTTACAATAACTTGGAACAGATTTCTTCTCACAAACTCCTAATAGAGTGGTCAGACGCAGAAGAGGTCATTGTTTGTTCATCTTTCATAACTGAAGAGCAGAGGTGATTTCAGCAAGTGTAGCTTCTTGTACCCGATACACCAATTGAAATCTCCTCTTCAGCATGACTGGTAAAGGCACAGAAGCCCTATCTGCTTTTGCATCTATCCACCCTAACATTATCTGACTTATTTTTAAATAACTAACTTGGATCCTAACTTGGCTCCAACACTACTAGTATTTATTTTTAATATATTTGTATCCAGGGTTTGGAGAAGTGACTTGTACCATCACCTAGCCAGTAGAACTCTGGGAATTGTAGCCCACAGCTCTGGACCATTGTCACCTCTCTCCTCCAATAAATTCAAGACAGCATACGCATAATTCTATCCATCCACCCTCACAATAGCTCTGTAATGGAAATTAGTCTGGGCGAAAATGGCTGGCCAAACATCACTCACTGGGACTCATAGTCAACAGAGGATTTGAACCCTGATCTCTCCAGTTTCACATCTTTTGCACTATACCTGTGCTATCCATGGTCGTGATCCCTGGACCAGTGCCAGCCCACCTATCACTGGCTGCTGGTTTGTGGAGTGTTTCCAGGAAAGAAACAAACACTACACACTGTCTCTCATACATAAATCTTTGAGGGCACCGGAAGATCATCGATTAGTTTTGCTGCAAAAGAGTAGTGCAGCTTCCATTCTAGATTTCATTAAAAATTTGAGTACAACAAGTGGCATTCACTCAGTCAAATCCTTTTATGATTAGGATGCCAGTCATTATCTTGCTCCATTATTAATTTAAGCAGCAAATCTTCATGCAGTTGCATGCCAGTCAGCAGCAACAACAATATAAATCATATTTTAAAAAGCTGTAGCCAACTGGCAAGTCCTATAGTCCAGGCCACCTGCAAAGAGCTAATGCTCTAACATGTATGATATCCCTTGTGTTCTCAGTCTAACAGCTCATCTTCCACGACTCAAAAACCTCTCTGTTACACATTGTATAGCAAAGTATTCACACACCAATCAGAGTGGTGAAGCGGTTACAACATAACTGCAAGTCAGCTCTTTGCAACAGACAAATGCAGAAGCAGTCAAATCTCTGAAGGGTCCAAATAGACATCACATCTGATCTTATCTAAACACTGCCTATAAAGGAATAATAGGGCCAGAGATTCGAAACTGAAACCAAAGAAATACTTTCACAGCATGATCAGTATAATTAGGTAATATACTTAACGGCCAAAACTTTGGAGAAGTTAACTTTTGGATTACAGTTCCCACAATCCTCACTTTGTCTGGCTGATCACTATGGGCTCCTGGACACCATAGTCTAAAATGTAGCTTTTTCCATGCTCTGATTGGTATACGTGGATGCTACCCTACCATAGGATCAGGTTACCAAGTTAGCTCCCCAGTTTGAATGGGGATTCAAATCCATATCTCTCCAGTCCAAGACAAACCCTCTAATCAATATATCACACTGGTTCTTAATGTAAGATGTTAGCTTAGAGGCCTACAGCTAAAGAACAGGCTGATGACTTGGAATCAGTATGTGGGGGTTGGTTCAAGAAACACTCATCGCTTATGTGTTCCTGATTGTCAGTTTAGGGTTGCCTCAGGACACAATGGGGAAGAGCAGGGGCATATCCAGCATAAACAGTGCCCAAGTATGGAAGTTGCACCCCTACCTGTGTGGCCACCACCTCCTCTGCCACTAAATCTTCCGACATGGCTCTTTTGTGCCCCTGGCATTGGCAGCCAGGGCATGTACCCTACTTGCCCCGCTCTACATATGCCTCTGGGGAAGAGACAAGAGAATTCACCTATTAGGATTGAGGGGAAGGCTGTAATTCCAGGGCTCTGTGGTTTGCTGTATTCTCCCAGCCAAAAAAGAACAATTTCGTCTACTCTCACAATGAAGTCTTGGAAAAGCTGGCTGTCCTCAGGAGAACTGGTCCTCCATTGTTCAAGAAGGATTTTGACAAGCTGGACTGTGTCCTGAGAAAGGCAACCATGATGATCAAAGTTCTGGAAACCAGGCCTTATGAGGAATGACTTAGGGAGCTGGAGAAGACTGAGAGGTGACATGATAGCTATCTTAAAATATATGGAGAGATGTCATGTAAAGGATGGAGTAAGCTTATTCTATGCTGCTGTAGAGACTAAACACAAACCAATGGATACAAACTACAAGAAAGGAGACCAAACATTAGGAAGAACTTCTTGACTATAAGAATTGTTCAATAGTGGAATGGACTGCTTTGGACTGCATCATCGGA
This sequence comes from Cyclura pinguis, assembly GCA_030412105.1. Taxonomy (NCBI): domain Eukaryota; kingdom Metazoa; phylum Chordata; class Lepidosauria; order Squamata; family Iguanidae; genus Cyclura; species Cyclura pinguis. Next base: position 340,637,906 of record CM059600.1, read on the forward strand.
GGTCTTTAAATAGAGGTTGGATGGGCATCTTTCAGGAGCGTTTCAGTTGTGGCAGGGGGTTGGGCTAGATGGGCCTTCAGGTTCCTTCCAGCTCTATGATTCTATGGCTATTTCCACACTACACTGTTATAGCACTATTATTCCACTTTCAACATCCTGTGGAATTCTGGGGTTTGTAGTTTACTGAGGCCAAATGGCTCTCTGGCTGAGAATTCCAAATGCCCCTCCCTAAACTGCAAACCCCAGGATTTCCCATTGCTTCATACTTTCTGCTCTGAGATCACTGCATAATATGTCTCACTGTATCTATCCATTTTACACCCTGATCATTCCTTAGGGTCATTTCTCTCTTTTTCTTCTCTTCTACATAGCCGACAATCCCTCCTCATTGTAAGCACTGGGAAGTTTCTTGAGAGCCTGCCAATGAGCCCTTATTGCCATAATTAGGTTCCACTTCTGCCCTTTGCTACTAACTTTATTCTCCACTTTCAAGCAAATTCTTTTTTTCTCCACCAGCATATACTCAAGCCTGAGCTCTCACTAGAAGCCAAAACTGAGGCTATTGTACTTGGGACATATCATGAGATGGCATGTCTCCGTGGAGAAAGAAGACAGTGCTTAGCAAAGTGGAAGGCAATAGGAAGAGGGGATGACCACATTAGAGCCGGATAGACTCAATCAAGGAAGTACAGAGTTTGTAAGGCCTGAACTGTTAATAACATGGTCGTTTGGATAGCTCCCATTCATGAGGTTTCCATAACTCAAAGGTCACTTGATAGTACAGTCAGCCCTCCACATTTGTGGATTTCACTTTTGCAGATTCGATTATTCACGGATTATTTGCTGTCACCTCTGCTGTCTCCCAATGCCATTTTTAATAGAGACTGCAAGCCTCGTGAGACTGAAAAACTGTGAACGAGGCTTGTAAGCCCCTATTAAAAATGGTGTGGTGGAGGTGGCAGTGAGCCCCATTAGCCACCCAGTTCTGCCTTGTGAAGGAACCCTAATGCCTCAAAGGAATCCACAGTGGGTTGAATATAGTGATCCTACGTGTGTGTGTGTGTGTTAAATACGGTTTGGGAAACCTAAAGTTATTCACATTTTTTTCACTTTCATGGGGGTTCTGTGCTCCTAACCTTAGTGAATGTGGAGGGATTACTGTACATAAATCTGCACTACCTCCTTTCCCTGAGTCTTCTCATATCCCAGCATTTCACCAATGAGCTCCTTGTGGTTCTCCTGTTCCACACTTAATCTTCACCACCCTCCTGTGAGGTAGGTCAGGCTGAGAGAAAGTCATTGGCCCAAGGCCACCTAGTGAGTTCCATGCCTCAGTGCAGATTTAAACCTGGATCTCCCTAACCTAAATCCAGTACTCCAACCACTATATCATTTCAACTCTCTTTGTCTTGGGAGGTCTCTGTTATTTAATGTTGTTAAGCCTTAGGACCTCTGTCAAGCCCTTACCTGTGTTTGTATGAGGTTTTGATCCTGGTCAGATTTACATTTCTCACTCCAATCTCTGGTATTTAGTCATTTTACATCCCAGTATGGAGCCCTCTGTTAGAGGTTTGATCCCAACTAGATTGCTTGTTCCACACAAAAATAGGACTGCAAATATCTGTGACCCCATATCAATTTCAGCTAAGGATCAGAGATTTCACTCTATGTAACCTGGTATAGATAATTGAAAACAATATAGATAACTAGAGTACCCATTTTCTCCAAAAAGTTTGTATAATAGACTTCAAGGTTTGACAACAGTTTTATTTGCCTACTTTTCTTTCTTTATTTTTAATTGGAATATCGCTGAGGTCTATTATATATTCTGCTTAAGAATAGAGGTGGTTTTTTTTCCTGGATCAGATAAAGTAGAAGGAAAGACACTTATGGGGACATTTCTAAACACCTGTAAACTTTCATGAAATATAAGTGGTACAGTCACATCTGTGCACAGCTTGAAAAAGTTACTTTCTGGGGCTGAAACTTGTGAAATCCTCCAGTCATCGTGGCTAAAAGATTCTGGGAGTTGTGGTCCAAAAAGTAACTTCTCTAAGCTCTGGGTTTGTGATATCTCCGTGCAAAGCTCAGAAAAGCATAACCACCATACTGGATGATTTAAAACTACTTTTGAAAGCTTGAAGAGTATTTACATTATAATGATTACAACCATATTATTATTATATTAGATTACATAATTATATAATTACATGAATGATCATTATGGTTAAGTTATAATGATAATAGTATTCATTATTTAAAGTCCATGTATTCTAGCATCCTGTTCTCCCCAAAAGACAACTAGACACCTCTGGGATGCCCACCAAAAAAAGAAGGAAGGAAGGAAGGAAGGAAGGAAGGAAAAGTCTCCTCCTTTCTTGTGTTTTCTTGCTTACACAGCAACTGGTACTTAAACCCACTGAACCCCACAGCCTGCCTACAGTTTCAGAGACTAGCAGCCAGTGACAGATTGTCGTCTGATGGAAATTGTCTGGGTCTCCAAGAAGCGTTGGACTGCAAGTCCCAGCAGCCCTAGTCACCTTAGCTACACTACACTACCAGTAAACCTACTATATAAAAGTCAAATGTGTCTGTTTGTCTGCATCAGGCAGGCGAAGACCTCATACTATTGGCTGCGTGAGGCCAGAAGACCTCATATGATTGGCTGGCTGTGAAGATTCTATGGAATCCTGGGGTTGGCAGTGTAGGGAGGGGCAGAGAGCTCTTGGGCCTCAGGCCGGTTGCTATGGAGATGAGGCCTAGAGCAAGGAAGAGGGCAGTGTATTGCCTCAGAAACCAAACCTCTGTTATGTTGACAACTCTGAATACAGATTGGATTGAGAAATATGGGGAAAAGTTACAGGCACCGGAATAGGCCAGTTGCTAGGAGACAAGCCCTAGCAGCAAGGAGGAAGACAGCGTATTCCCTCAGGAACCCAACCTCTGTATGTTAACATTGGTGAATACAGACTGCATTGGGAAATATGGGAAAAAGTTATGGGTACTGGAGAAGACAGTTTGGTGAGTTCTTAAGAGGAAAATAAAATCCGGGGCGACGTGGCTAAATACACCAGTTTCATAATAAAATTATGTACCAAGTGAAATAGTATTTTTTTGTGTGTTCCTCGATCAGCCAGTTTTATTTGTGAGTTTCAATTCTGGCTGTAAGAGCAACGTTTATCACTCATCCTCTTTGTTCAAACGCACGTGAATTTATAAGCCTGGATCATATCCCACCATAATCACTTTTTCTCTAAACCAAAAAAGCTGCCAATGCTTCATTTTTTCCCTCGTATGGCAAGTTTCCCAGCTTCTAATTATTTTTCGGTTCCCTTTTTCCTAAGGTTCATTGCTAGCACTTTGTTTGCATTCGGCACAGCGCTTTGCTTGAGAGCTCAGAGAAGCGTTTCCTATTCATCATCTCTGCAATCCTCTCAACTACCTGCAAAGCAACTTTCCAGGTATGTGGACTGCAACTCCCAATGGCCATGCTGACTGGAGATTGTGGGATTTGTAGTTCAACATATTTGACAAGTGCCCATCCAAGTCTGACGAAAAGTAACCCGCTAATGTTCCCGTATCTCAGCTCAGAAAGGCTACTCTTCGGACTTCTCGTAGACCTTCCAGAACCTATGCTGGGAATAACAGCCTCTGAAATCAACAGGACTTCTGATTAGACACCCATAGGACTGCCATTCTTGTCTGCCATCAAGTCAACTTTGACTTATGGCAATCGTATGAGTGAGAAACTTGGTTCCAAGAGTCCTCAGCTGCCCTGCTCAGGACGTGCAAACTCAGGGCAATGGCTTCCTTAATTAAATCAATCCACCTGTCAAGCAGTCTCTCTCTTTTCTTACTGTCTTCCCCTTTACTCAGCATTATTGTCTTTGCCCACCGAGTCGTGTCATCTTGTCCAAAGTCTGACAGCCTCAGCTTAATCCCCTCAAGCTAAACTTTTTGGATTACAGCTCCCAAAATCCCCCAACAATTACAGCTTCCCAAATCCCCCAACTAACCTCCTCCCAAACCTCCTCCTAAAATCCCCCAACTAGCCTGGTTCCCGGCCAGGCTAGTTGGGGGATTCTGGGAGCTGTAGTCCAAGCAACCTAACTTTTCCAAACCCTGCCCCATATTGCAGGTAAGGGGGTGACTTTAGACAAGGTTTTGCTTGTTTTTAGAGAAGCCACTAAAAAACATTGGATTGGAACAAAGAGTTCCTCAGCTCAAGTAAGAAATGACACTCTCCAGAGGGAATAACACTTTTATTCTTTCTGGCCCCTTACATCCAGTTTTAGTCTTAGTTCCTTAACTCACCTTTCCTTAAGAAATCACACCCTCCAGTCAGACTAAGACTTTTATTCATGCTGATCCTTTACATCTTATCTTAGTCTTTGAAAATAATCTGTACCTCCGAAGGACCGTCTCGCTTGCCTTGCATAGCCTTGCACTCCTAGGGGAAGACCTTAACAGGTTAGCAGTGCCAGATTTTTTTTTATTATTCCTGTTTAAACGGAGAGAGGAATGAGGGGCAGAGCATGGGAGGAGAGCGCATGAAAGGATATTGCTCCTATCCCCCAGTATTCCTGCTGTGCATCAGGCACACTCCTCGCTTCTCCGGCTCCTGCCCGCCAGCCAGCCCAGGGCCAGGCTCAGCCAAGTGGCCATCTGTACCTGAGATGAACCCTGCCGACTGTCCCTGGAGGATCCCCTCTGGCTACCCACACGGCTGAGCACATCTCCCGGGCCGCCACAAAATCCAAGAAGGAGGAGAGGAGACTTTTGTCTTCCAAGTCCCTTTTCCACCCGCTACCAGGTGGAAAGAAAGTGATGGGAAAACCTGGGCATTTAGTGCCTGCTTTGCCAGGGAGTGAAGTCCTCACTTCCTCCGGAGTAAACAACCAGGAGCCGCTTTGCAAAGCCCTGCAAGCTGCCTTCCCAGCCCGAACTCCTTTCCTCCGTCATTCTTTTTAAGGCTCCCTTCCCTCCATTCTCCCCCTCCCGCCTCCCTGTCCTGAATGAACCCTCAACAGCGCCGCCGACACTATCTCAGTTTCCATCCTTTCCCCCTGAAACAATCCGTCTGGGACTTTAAACGCCTGGGCACCGGTTTTGTTCTTCGTCGAGGGCTCAGAGAAAGAAGGAGCTGCCCAGGAGAAGGAAAAACTGAACCTCTTTCTTCTTCTTCTTCTTCTTTTTTTTTTCCCCTCCCATCCCTGCCGGCTGGTGGAAAAATCCTGCTACCATCCTTATCATCCTTTCTTCGTGACTCAGGCAGAGACCGAGAGAGAGAAGCTGCTCGGGACTAATTGAGCAAAAACAGCCCCTGATGGGGAAATTACAGATGGAAATGGTACTCACCCATGCAAAAGCTGTGCCAGCTGAGGAGCCCAGAAAGAATGGGGTTCTCTCTCTCTCTGTAGTAGCCGCCTGCTTATTGCCCTTCTTGCAATAAATCCTCCCCTAAGATGCATTTCATTTCATTCAAGCCACCCCATGCATGCATGCACGCACGCCTCCTTCCCCGCACGCCTCCGGGGCGCATCAATAAGGACCGGTGCTCTCTCCCTCCTGTCAAGCCCAGCCGCTGCCTCGGTCTATAGTCGTGCAAAAAAGGGGGGAAGAAAGGACGCCTCCCGACGCCCTGCCCACCTGCATGACGTCATGGAAGAGCTGTCAATCACCCGGCGGCCACCTGCTGTTCGCTCTGGCTGGTTGCAACCGCAGCTGCACCTCGGGGTGGGAAGGGGGCCCGCTGGTTCAGAGGGGCATTTGCTGGGGAAGGGGTCCGCGATAATAAGGGGGAGGGGAGGCTGGAGGGCAGCTTTTCTTCCAGCAAACGGAATGCAGGAGCATCAGCAGCAGAGGGCGGATGGAATCTCCCTTCTCCGTCTCTTCCTCGCGCTTTAAGGGAAGAGCAGAGGCAGGTTAGGAAGCCCAAGCCTCTGGTATGTCCCCTTTGTGAGCATCCAGATGCCCTCTCCTCTCTGAAATTGCAGCCGCGAGGAACTGCTGGTTTGGTTGCATCAGGTGTGGGGCTCCCACTTTATCTCAGACTGATTGGATTGAAGTTTCTCTCTCCCTGTTTCGCCCCCTCCACCCCCGCCCCGGTGGTAAGCCTGTGTCTGAGAGCTGGCTTTGATGGCAAATACAGAAACAGCACAGCAGTAAGCTCTTATAAATGGTACACACGCTGCAAACACGACTCACTGCTAGGTTTTTTTCCTAGCATGTGCACAGTATGCTGCTTACACTAGAAGCTAACAAAGAATGGGGAATGTGGGGAAATTACAGCTTGGAAAAGTTAACTTTGGGAACTACAACTCCCAAATTCATCCTGTGATCTAAAAACTCCAGATTCTGGAGAATATCCTCAGAACTGGAACTTGACGATAGTTATGTGGGTGTTTCACACGAATTTGCTCCAATAAGATCTGGATTAGCCCTGGTTAGTACTTGGATGGGAGATTGTCAAGGAATACTATGTGTTGTTGGCTAAATTTCAGAGAATAGTAATGGCAAGCAATCTCTGAGTATTCCTTGCCAATGAAAGCCCCATGAAATTCATAAGATGGGTTTCCATAGCTGAGCAGGAACCTTGGCTTCCAGAGCTGTAGTTCAACACTCACATGATTATACCACTTTTAGTCTGCAGAAGAGAAGGTTAAGAGGGGACATGATAGCTATGTTTAAATATTTGAAGGGATGAAGAGGGCTTGTTTTCTGCTGCTCCAGAGACCAGGACAAGGAGCAATGGGTTCAAGCTGCAGGAAAGGAGATTCCACCTGAACCTCAGGAAGAACTTCCTGACAGTCAGGGCTGTCCGGCAGTGGAATATGCTGGCTCCGAGTGTAGTGGAGTCTCCTTCTTTGGAGGTTTTTAAGCAGAGGCTGGATGGCCATCTGTTGGGAGTGCTTTGAGGGTGTTCCTGCATGGCAGGGGGTTGGACTGGATGGCCCGTGTGGTCTCTTCCAGCTCTACATTTCTATCATTCTATGAAGTCGCCTGAAGGCACATAGATGTAAGACTATCATGGATTTTTTTTTTTTTTTTTTGGCATAAGGTTGCCAGATTAAAAACTGAAGAGGGCTCTTGTGTCTTTTAAAGGTTGTGTAGAAGAGGGAATTTCAGCAGTTGTTACTTGTTACACAACCAGGTTAACCCCTGTTGAAATTCTTTCTTCTACACAACCATTAAAAGTATAAGAAAAGTTCAGTTTTCACTCTGGCAACCCAAATCGCCACCCTTACCAAAAAGGTAACAGGAGCTTGTTCCAAATTAGAATTATTTCCTCCATTATTGAAGCACTGGTGGACACATGGTGCCAGTCTGCCCCAAGACATTATGCTGCCTGAGGCAGGTAACAAGATGGTGCCTCATTTCCATGCAGAAACTAACTGGATTCCTAGATTAATCTTGCTTCTATACATCTACCATATCTGAGGGCAGAGACAGGAGCTAACTATTTAAGCAAGAAATTTTCTAACCAAAAGGAAGAACTTGAATTTATTTTTTTAACTATCATGATTAATTTAAGTCAGAATATCAGTGTCAATTGATTTCCAGAAAGAAGTTACCAATTAAATTATTGAGATGGTAGTGACAATTTAGTTAATTGCTATTGTTCTTGTGTGCTGACTTACGGCAACCCAAAGGCAAACTTATCACAGGGTTTTCTTGGCAAGATTTGTTGGGGGGCGGTGCCTTTGTCTCCCTTTCAGTGTGAGAGAGTGTGACTTGCTGAAGATGGATTTCCATAGCTGAGCAGGAACCTTGGCTTCCAGAGCTGTAGTTCAACACTCAAATGATTATACCACGCTGGCTCTTAGTTTAGTTAGTGCCAAAGTTAAAACATTTTAAACCAACAAATGTGAAGAGCAGCTTGGAGGTTCTTCTCTTCATCTAGGTGGACCATCTGTGGGCATATGTGCCTTCAGGTCATCTGTTGACTAATGGTGACCTCATGAATTTCATAGGGTTTTCTAAGGCAAGGAATACTCAGAGGTGGTTTTGCCAGTTGCTTCCTCTGAAATATATCCTACATCACCTGGTATTCATTGGCCAGGTACAGTGGCGTATCTAGTGTAAACAGCACCTAGGACAAGCATGGAAGTTGCACTCCTACCTTCTTACCCCTACCCCTATTTTGCACCCCTGCAAGCACAGCCTTTTTGTGCCCCCCTGGCATTGACTCCTGAGGCACATAGCCTACTTGTTCCACCCTAGATACGCCTCTGGCCAGGTATTCATTCACCTGGTATTCCCATCCAAGTGCTAACCAGGACTGACCCTGCTTAGCCTCCAAGATCAGACAGGATCTAGTGCCTTTAGGGTATTCAGGCTCTTAGATAGACGGTCTCCACCAGACATAAAGGCTTGTTATCTCTCCCAGGAAACTAAATGGTGAAGCTTTTAAACCTGGAACTCTTGCTGGAGTGCACATGGGAATCAAGAAATAATCATCAGTGGCATTTTTCAGCTTCATTCTGGCAAGTCTTAATGCAGGCATTTAACTAATTGAAATGGCAATTTAACATACACACAACAGCGAAATCCCCCTTCCAATGTAAATGCAAGTGAATTATTATGTTTAGCTTATTAACAATGAAGGAAAACACATTGACCCTTTTCCTATCTCTGCAACAGGCAAATTCAAGGGATCAAAAAGGCTCTAACTCCAACAGAGAGGAATGGCCAGGGGGATCAGTAGGACCATCTAGGGGCCCATTCACAGCACAATAGTGATTCCCAACCTGGGGTACAAATGAGGACATTTAGGGGTGTGCAAAAAAAAAAAAGATTAATGGTGGGAAAGGTATAAAATACAGTCCTCCCTCCATTTTCACAAGGGTTTGGGGCACAGAACCCTCGCAAAAGTGGAGAAACTGCGAATAATTCCCCCTGCTCCACCTCCCATTCCTGTCTGGGGCTCTCCATTCCCATTCCCATGGAAAACAGAAGAGGAGGGCAAGTGGCATAAGGCTCACACAAGCCTTCCTTCCCCCCTCCAGAGCTGCCCCTCCCATGCCTATGCATTTTGCCCCGGCACAGAGCACCTTCGGGAGGCTCGCCCCACCCACCCACCCACCCAGCCACCCATTCCTTTCCATTTTGCTTTGGTGAGAGTTCTCTGTTTTGCATGGGAATGGGAAGGACAGAACTCTAGGAGAAAAAGGCTCACACAAGCTTCCCCCACCCCAGTTGCTTTCTCTTTCGCCTTGGTGCAAGTTCTCTGTACAGGGGCAAAATGCATGGGTATCGGAAGAGGAAAATGGAAGGAAGGCACATGCACTTGCGACTAATCAAATTCATGAAGGTCAAACCCATGGATGTGGAGGGAGAACTGTATAAGCCATTCCCGGAGGACATCACAACTCAGTGCAGTTCTTGATTGCCCACAGTGTTGGCTTTCCTGTCCCAGAAACTTAAGAGATGGGTGGCAGGGGAGGAATCATAGAGATAAAGAGAATAGTGACACACAAGCTGAACTTCCAGCTGCCGTTGGCCCACAAACCTTTGGAAAAGTCTTTCTCACATGTATACATTCACACAGCCTTCTGTTCGAGTGGCTGCAACCCTAGCTCTGCCCACACTAGATAGCTTCTGGAGCCTTGTCTGCACACACCCTTCTCTCCCTCATGTCCCTCTCCAGGAGGAGAGAGTGCCTCTGCACTACACTGTTATAGTGCTATTATTCCACTTTGAACATCCTGTGGAATTCTGGGGATTGTAGTTTACTGAGGCCAAAGAGCTCTCTGGCTGAGAATTCTAAATGCCCCTCCCTAATCTGCACACATCAGGATTCCATAGGATGTTGAAAGTGGAATAATAACAGTGTAGTACAGAAATGACCACCCAGTTCTACCCCAAAGCCATTTGGGGCAAGGATGTACAATACTAGTCACTCCTCCCTCTGCCTTTGGCCAGGAGCAAACCAGAACCTGAGATCGTGGAGAGCATCTGAATTCAGAGAATTCTGAATCCAAAACCAGGAAGAATCACAGTGAAGGGTTGTGTACTTTGATGAGACTGAGAGGACAGATGTGAACCATGCAGACGAGGACTGTACAACGGAGGAAGCCCACAATACAGAACAGCTAATGGCCTACTGGCCTAAATGCAGAGATTAAGTCTGCCTGCCTGAAACACCAATCAGAAATGAAGAAATGGAGGTAAATACACAAGAAGAAGAGGATGCAGAGCAAGAAGGAAGTTTGAGGCCAGAAATCACCATAGAAGCAGATGGGGCTCCGGGACCAGAACTCAGGTGCTCCTCCTGAGCAAACAAAGGAGAACGCCACCCACCTCAACACTTGTCCTACCTTGCAAGAACAGTGACACCATATGAACCATCCACTTGGGAAGCACTGAAGTATAAGCCGCTTTGCCTTAGGTTTCTGTCACCCCATCTGGAGATGTCTGCTTCATCCTGGACTGGCCTTTCCATATTCAAGGCAATCAAAATTCCTTCCTCTTCCATCTGGGCCTCAATTCTGTACAGCCATGGATGGAAGTTCTCTGGTTGCGGTTTGCAAGTTAAAGCATACCAACTTGTGCTAGCTTGAGCCATCTCTGCTCACTTAAAAATCCCATTTTTCAAAAGTTCAGGGGGGTGGAAATGCACTAGCACAGTATCTGAGGCTGATAACCCGTAGGAATATCTGGTATCTACATCAAGCAGAGTGCAAAGTAGCTGGTGCGATATGAGCTTGTGGTAGAAACCAGGCGAAAAATACTCATGATGCTCATGTAAGGTAAAAAGAGAAAATTTACATTTATTGTTTCAGGAAATCAATCTGGGGTAATAAGAGAGACAGACAAAAAAAGATTAACTAATTTTCAGTAGAAGAGTCTCTAAAGCTGGCTCTCATGTGTGGATGTGAGCCATGCTGAGGCAGGAGCCTCATGGATGCTCCCGTCCTAGACATAAGGGGGACTAAACTGAGGTTTGGAAGAAGGGGAAGTGACCTCTGCTGGCAGAAAGGAAGCAAAAAGGCTTAAGTACATGGATCAAAAAAGAAAAGAAAGGGATGAAACAAAGGGCAGGCATGCTGTCTAGAATTCCCTCTCACTAATCACTTTATAACAAGGTCTGATACCTATTCATTGCTTCCAGCAGAAACAATATGAAGTTAGACAGTACAAGGGTAGAGATATATTTTGAAGGGATGTCATATTGAGGAGGGAGCAGGCTTGTTCTCTACCGCTCCAGAGACTAGGACAAGGAGCAATGGATTCAAGCTTCAGGAAAGGAGATTCCACCTGAACCTCAGGAAGATCTGCCTGACAGTCAGGGCTGTCTGGGAGTGGAATAGGCTGCCTCGGAGTGTGGTTGAGTCTCCTTCTTTGGAGGTTTTTAAGCAGAGGCTGGATGGCCATCTGTCGGGAGTGCTTTGAGGGTGTTCCTGCATAGCAGGGGTTTGGACTCAGTGGCCCCTGGGGTCTCTTCCAACTCTATGATTCTATGATCTAGTGGGTAACAAGGCATGATGGGATGGAAAGGCCTGGGTAGGGCAGCTGGCCTGACATCCTGCCTTTCTTTTTTGTGGGTGCGAGGACATTTCCTCAGAGCTCACAGAAGCTTTCTGACGGGGCTTTTCCCCCTCGAAGAAAAGATAGCAGAGTAGGGTACAATTTATGGAAATAGACTGCAAGGGTTAAGCAAGTGAAAAAATGTTGGGAAGCACTGTGACGTTATGGTTCCATCCTATGGAATCCTAGGATGTGCAGTTTAGGGAGGGGTATTTAGAGCCAGAGAGCTCCAGTGCCTGAACAAACTACAAACCCCAGAATTCCACAGGATGGAACTGTGAGAGTAAAAAGTGGGGTAACAGAGCTATAATTCTGTAGTGTGAATGGGCCCCAGGAGGCCACTGCTGCTTCTGCCGCCTTCCAGCACCTGCCATCTAAGGCAGATCTGCCTAAAAGTGTCTCTGGAGCTATTTATTTATTTATTTAACTTACATGCTGCCTTTCTCCCAAAATGGGACCAAGGCAGCTTCAGAAAAGTTTAAAAACATTAAAAAGGATTTAAAACAATTAAAAACATCAAAAGACATATAAAATTATAAAAACCTACCCCAAAAAATTAAAATCTTGATAAATTAAAAGCCCACGGGCTTTCATATTAAAAGCCTGCTTAAATGAGAAGGTTTTGCCTGCCAGTGAAAGGAGAGCAAGAAGGGGGCCAGCCTAGCCTTCCGAGGAAGGGAGTTCCAGAGGTTGGGATCAGCCACGGAGAAGGCTCTTTCCTTGTCCTCACCAGCCTGGGACGGTAGCAGGACTGACAGAACACCTTCCCCTGTGGATTTTAAAGCTCTGGCACGTTTGTATAGGGAGATCCGGTCTGTCAAATAGTCCAGACCTAAGCCGTCCTAACTTCTGTAAATAAAATTTTTGTTTTTATGTACTTTTGGCTTCCAGAGTCACTGTCATTCTGGGAGATTGGTTTCAGACGAGGTGTCCGTGATGGCAGCACTGAAGGTGGAAGGGCAAAGTCCTTTGGGGGGATAAAAGCAGTACAAATCCTATTAGAAGCTTTAGGGGCATTTATTTATTTATTTTTGTATAATTTTTATTGAAAGTTTGTCCCAAAAATACCCCCACACACACACTTCCATGCTTAAATCTTCCAGTTGAAATTGCTTATTTCCATTCCATTACAAACATAATTTCCATCTTACAGAGAGAACAGTTACATTATTTCTTCTTTGATTTCTTAAACATTTATATCCTTACCCAATCCAATACTCTTTTCCATTCTTTCTCAAAGTTCTGGATAGATTTATTCTTCAAAGAAAATGCTAACTTTTCCATCTCTATCATGTCCAGAACTTTTAACTTCCATTCTTCTATATCAATATGCTTCTTTTCTTTCCAGTGCTGTGCATATGTCAACCTTGCCGCAGTTATTAAATATAATAATATCTTCTGATGACTTCTTATTTCCCTAGAAGCTTTAGGGGCATTTAGACTGACCTCAAAGTTGGAGTCACATAAGGGGGACAGAAGGAAGTCACACATGGTGGAGGTGGGGGACAGGAAAAGCCCTCACACTGATTGTTTGCAGAGAATGTTGGGAAGGCTTCATGTTGGGTGGGTTAAAGGCAAAAACCCACACATTCCTGGCTATAGAATGCAAGGAAAAATCTCCCCATTTGGTGTGGACGCAGTGGGGTGAAGGCTGAACACTCCACAGCATCCTTGAATGATAACTTCAGCTACGAGACATGCAAACTCAGAGCAAATGTCAATGAGATCTGAGATCAAGGACTCTGTTTATGTGCACATGAGAGTAATCTTACAGGAATACAATAAAACCTGCAGAATACAGTCCAGGTTGCTGCCACCAGCTCTTCAATTAACCCTCCTTCTGTTTTCATCATTTGTTTTCAGGTGGCAGCTTTCTAGCCTCATGGATACAAAATATTTGCTTAAATATTCTGATAGCGTTATCTAATGCCAAAAACCATGGAGCTGCTGAACAGTTTTTGCAGCAGGAAGTGGTTCACTGCCCTACCACGCTGATCAGGAACAAAATTAATTACTGGAATTTATTTTACATTTTCATTTATTTGTTTTCTTTATTTTAAATTATTAGAGGAAAAAGAAATTTCATATCAGCAAACAGTTGGCTTCTTTACTCTGTGCACTTGGAAGGCAGAAGATATTAGTTTGTAGTTTTAATAAATACAAATGAATTGAAGGAAAAAATGCAGATTTTAGAACTTATATTTTCTTATCCCCTTGCAGATTTTTTTTAACACCTTCCCCAATTCACTTATTAAGATCAAGGGCATTTATTTCATAATAACAGAATAGTCTTGTACACCTTTACTTTGGAGTTTGGACCCAAATGAACTCCATGGGACTTGTTATTTTCCATCAACTCAATTTCAGTTTATGGTGATTTGATGAATGTGAGACCTCTAAGAATTCTGTTATCAGCTGCCCTGCTCAGGTCTTGCAGACGCAGGCTTCCTTGATTGAATCAATCCACCTGTACTGTACGATCTTCATATTTTCCTACTGCCTTCCACTTTAGCAAGTATTACAGTCGCCCCCTCCACTTTTGCAAGGGTTCAGGGTGTAAAAATCCTTATAAAAGTGGAAAAACCCTGTGATAGCCCTCCCATACCCTTCTCTTTTGCGCCCCCGGGCCAGATGGAAGGGGATGGCTAGGGGAGCTCCGGAGGGGAGAAGGAAGGCTAGTGTGAGCCTTCCCCCGCCCCAATTCCAACAATTTCTCAGTACCAGGTCTAGACGCAAGGGTATTCCCTTGGAAGAGAGAAGGAAAGCTTGCAAGAGCCTCGCCCTTTTTCCAGGCACCTGCCTTCCTTCTCCGCACCCGGCAAAATGCAGAGCAATGGCAGGAGGAGAATGGAAGAGGGGAGGCACACACGCAACTCTCAAATACTCAAATTTGCAAAGGTCAAACCCACAAATGTGAATGGAAGACAGTACATCTTTTCTGATGAGTCACACGGTCTCATGATCTGTCCGAAGTATGATAGCCTCATCAATGGCGGAGCTCGAAGTGTGTGGAGGGGGGATGGGAAGGGGCAGGGCTACGGCACGAGGGGTGTGGCCATTGTGCGCGGGGGCTTGGCTGTGGTGCGGGGGGGCACGGCCAGGGCACATGGGGGCTTGGCTGTGGGCTGGGACGCCCCAAAACCATTGCCGCCCAGGGTGAATCGCCCCCCCCGCCCTCACGTTCCTACGCGACTGGCCTCAGTTTAGCTACCTTGGCTTCTTGTGAGAGTTCAGGTCTAATTTTCTCTAAGACCCCTTTGTTTGTCTTTTTAATGCTCTACGATAGCCACAGGACATTCCTCCAGCACCACATTTCAGATCAGCTAATTTTCAGCCTGCCAGATTTCACAACCATGCATAGAAACTATGGGTAAATATTCATAGGACAGGGCTTCAAGCCATGCGTAAAAGAAAACGTGCTCTATTTCAGTCAGAGGAATGTTCTTCTAAGTAAACATGCATAGACTCAGACTGAAGGTTATCTTTTTATCTGTTGATTTATCTGTCTCTTCCTCCCTGCTGTTTGGTTCAAACTACATTCCCAGCTAATCCTCAGGAACAACTAACTGGCTGGGAAACACGAGGTATAATATGAATTCACTTGGATAACTGACTACTTGAGGTTCCCTCTCTTCCCTCAATTCGAACATAAGTAATTTCGGAATGAGAACTTAGCAAGACAGTGTTGATGTCCAACATTGTCAACATCTTTGCATCAACATCTTCAACAGTTTTCTCTTTATTTAACTGACCTAACTGGTCAGTCAATCAATTACAAGTCCACCTAACAGTAGCATTGTCTAGCCCAGATTTTACTAACTTGTTTGCAAGAACCTTGTCAGAGGCATTACTGAAATTAAGATATGCTACAGGGACAGCATTCCCTTCATCTACCAAACTTGTAAATCTATTTTGAAAAGAGAGAGAAGATTAGACTGGCATGACTTCTTTTGGAGAAACTCACGCTGCAAGTCACACTCTCTCTGCCTCAGAGAAAACTGAAAGCAAACCCCTTCTGGACAAATCTTGCCTAGAAAAACCTTGTGATAGGTTTGTCTTAGGGTTGCCACAAGTCAGACATGAAGGCAAGCAACAACAACAAAGTTTTTCCATTAACAGTAAACAATTGTGTTCAATTATACCTCTACAGTTTTCCAGCAGTAATGATATTATTATTTGTTTGTGTTTACTGTAATTTTTTTGCTCCTAAAACACATAGTTAATACTCATTAATAAGAGATGCAAGCCAGCACTGTGTAGTGATCTGAGTGTTGGGCTGTGACTCTGGACGCCAGGGCTCAGATCTTCACTCAGTCATGAGCAAGTCACTGGACAAGTCATACTGTCTCAGCCTCAAAGGAAGGCAAGGGCAAGCAAACTGCTTCTGAACAAATCTTGCCAAGAAAATCCTAGGACAGGTTCTCCTTTGGGTCACCATAAGTTGGGCACATAATAAAGATAAAAAGAGAAGTGCGTGCAAATGTATAAATGTCCTTCACATAAAAAGTAGGTTTATTCTTCCTATAATGATATGATCCAGGTTCTTTGTTAGAATGATTGGTGGGGCTTATGATAGGAAAGGTTGAAACCATTGTTCTAGGAAAACTTGCATCAAAGTTCAGAAAGAAAGCATGAAAAATGGGTACAACATGAGAGACTGCCAATGAATAGTGCTTAAGGCTGTATTTCAGAGGAAGGAACTGGCAAGGAACTGTGTGCCCCTGGCCTAAGAAAACCCTATGACGTCCATGGGGTCACCGTAAGTTGACAGGTGACCTGGAGGCACATACATGCACACATTATTGCTGTGTGCCTTCAAGTTGTTTCTGAGTTATGGCGATGCTAAGGCAAACTTATCATGGGGTTTTATTGGCAAGATTTGTTCACCGGGGGTTAGCCATTGCCTTTCTTTGAGGCTGAGAGAGTGTGACTTACCTAAAATCACCTAGGAGGTTTCCATGGCTGAGCAAGGATTCAAACCCTCCTCTCCCAGGGTCCTAATTCAGCACTTAAATCATTTTATCACACTTGCTCTCGTATGTTTATTTCTTTGCTGATTTCTCCAATTAAGGTGCTTTTTAAAGCACAAAAGTAGGCTGGGAAAATTTTGGACAGTTGGCAGCCCAGCGAGGCAGGAATGAAATAGTATATCAGTGGTGAGACATTTCCTCTCTCTTTTACACAGATTATTTTTCTTCACTTGTTTCCCTTATCTGCTCTAGAATGAATATAATTTCCCTAAGGTTCCAATTAAGCAGGATGGTTTTGCAGAAGCTTTAATGAATATTTGAGAGACTGGTGGGTGAAAAAGAAGAGAAGGTGAGGCTAATCATGAGACGATGCATTTGTATGTCTGACTTTCCATTGTGTCACTGTGATGAAGAGAACACCAGGATTTGCAAAATACTCAAGAGCTTTTGGGGGAGAGAGAATGACCCACGAAATTGCAAAGAGAACTTCTAATCAGATGGGTCTATCCAAGTAATAGATGGGTTATTTTATCCCAGGTGTCAGCCCATTGCGGAAATAAATGTCAGGCATTAAATACAAAGCCAGAACCATCTAGGTCATAGTATTTTCAGATTCTATGTATGGGTGTGAAAACTGGACAGTGAAGAAACTTGGCAGGAAGAAAATCATAGAATCATAGAGTTGGAAGAGACTATAAGGGCCATCAAGTCCAACCCCCTGCCATGCAGAAATACACTACCAAAATATTCCTCACAGATGGCCATCCAACTCCTGTTTAAAAACCTCCAAAGAAGGAGACTCCACCACACTCTGAGGTAGTGTATTCCACTGTCGAGCTGCTCTTACCATCAGGAAGTTCTTCCTAATGTTTAGATGGAATTTGTTTTCCTGAAGTTTGAAGCCATTGCTCTGTGTCCTAGTTTCTGGACTAGCAGAAAACAGACTTGCTCAATCTTCCATAGGACATCCCTTCAAATATTTAAACACAACATAGCCTCTAGGCTAAACACACTCAGTTCCCTAGCAGGTCCTCATAGGACATAGTTGCCAGGCCTTCTACCATTTTGGTTGCCCTTCTCTGGACCCCTGTTCCAACTCATCACTATCCTTCTTGAACTGTGGTGCCCAGAGCTGGACACAGTGTTCCAGGTGGGGTCTGACCAAAGCAGAATAGAGTGATAGTGTCAATTCCCTTGACTTAGGCATTATACTCCTAATGATGCAGCCCAAAATTGCATTGGCTTTTTTAGCTGCTGCATCACACTGCTGACTCATGTTCAGCTTGTAGTCTACTAAGACTTCTAGATCCTTTTCACATCAATTCACTTGAAATGTGCTGTTAGAGGAGAGTTCTACAGATACCATGAACTGCCAAGATAAATGAATGGGTCTCAGACCAAATCAAGGCTGAACTCTCTTTGGAAGCCAAAATAACCAAACTGAGGCTGTTTGGTCATAAGACAACATGACTCACTGTAAAAAAGACAATAATGCTTGGTAAAGTGAAAGGCAGTAGGAAAAGAAGACTGTACCACAGGCGGATTGATTCAATCAAGGAAGCCACAGCCCTGAGTTTGCAAGATCTGAGCAAGCTGACCAGTTGACCTGAGCCCTCATTCATAGGGTCACCATACGTGGAAGTCATCTAGATAGCAAACAGCAACAGTTCTCACTGGTGAAGCAATTATGCACATGTGCGTGCACACACAGACACATTCAAATGCCTGTGTAATCCTACTTTGCATCCTGGAATATTATACCTAGCATTAAGTCCTATTCTGTTCAAAGGTCAGAGTACACAGGAACAGAACTGCCCAGAAAACCCTTGCAGTATTAGCTGGGGGCTCCCGTGCCAGTGGGTCGGTAAATCCATTTGGTCTTTAATTAAAACCCTAAAGGAGCTGTCCAAGGTGCTGAATCTATATTACAGAGAGGTGTGGCACCTGTAATGTTTGGATGAAAACCTGGAGTCCTATGTCAGCAGCCAGCCAAGGTTCACAGCTCTCCAATTAGAGTCTTTATCATCAGCCACAGACAAAGAAGCAGTTTTTCTATTAATTTAGAAAGTTAGTCCATTTGCACTCTAAGTATGGATGGCTGGCCTATGTTAGGTGAGAGCAAGCAACAGAAAAGCTGGTTAGGGTAGTTAGAGTGCACTAGGCAAATATTCTGGTCTCACTTCATAATCTCCACAGCAGGCTCCAGCCATCTGATTTCAGAGTCTTCTTTGACCCTCTGCAAAGAACTGTGTGGGTGAATTTCTTCTCTCTTGGTAATACGAGCCGGAGTAGAGACTATTTTCGTGCTAATGGAAAATGCTGAACAGAGAAGCCTGGTGCAATCTTCAGAAAGGTCATTTGCATTTCTCCAGAAGGGTGTCTTTCTGTCCCTGTTCTCCATAAGGAAATGCTGGATCTTTGAAGAAGGGCAGAACCAGAGTAGGAGTTTCAATTGGCTTGCGTACCTGAAACTAATGTACTTGGCTAGCCCTACCATTGGACAAAATGAAGCAATTGCCTCAGGTAGTGCACAGTGAGAGGGGGACCTCTATATGCCTCTGTTCAACCAGAACACTGTTCCTCCCTGTTGAAGGGCAAAGTTGTACGTTCCACATGTGTCTCAGTCCCCCCAAACTAGCTGGCAGTCCTCACATGTGGTGGAGAATGCAATTGAACCCAGGGAATGTACTTGCTGGTTGAATTCAGAAGGAGAGGGAGAGCTGAAGCTGGAGAGGAACCACAATGGCCAGGGCTAAGGAGGACAGTGGGCCTGCTATATCCATCCACGAATTCAATCCGCCATGGATAGAAAATACTAATAAAAAAATCAAATATTTAAAAATAAAAATAAAAATATGGCATTCAAATTTAAAAAAAAATCAGTGTGGGATGCCTCACTGCTGTTCAGGGGCACCTCGCTGAGGTCAACGAAGCTGCTGAGGCAGGATAGGGGAGAGAGCCAGAGTGAGGAAGAATCTTAGAATCACAAAGCTGGAGGAGACCATAAGGGCCATCAGGTCCAGCCCCCTGCCGTGCAGGAATACACCATCAAAACATTCCCAGCAGATGGCCGTCCGACCTCTCTTTAAAAAGCTCCAAAGAAGGAGACTCCACCGCACTCCGAGGCAGTGGCATATTCCACTGTCAAACTGCTCTTACCGTCAGGAAGAGAGGGAACTGGTGGGGAGGCTGGGGCTCATGTCCGTCTGCAGCAGTTGCCTTCAGGGCGCATGCAGGAGAGAGAGCAAGAGGGAGGAAGAGAAGGAACTGGTTGTCCAGGTGGGACAGGATGGAAAAGGGAAGTTGGGATTCACACGAGCATGGCAGTTGCTTTTGGAGTGAATGTGTGGAGTGTTGGAGTGGAAGGGATTGCTGAATTCATGTGGACGGAGTCCCTTTGTACAAAGTCCCTTTTTATTAGGGACTTGAGCATCTGTGTTTTTTGGTGTCCATGTAGGGTCGTATAACCAACCCCCCGTGGATACAGAGGGCCAACTATAAGCCCTTTACGCCTTGAATATTCACTTACTTACTTACTTGTTACATAAGTATTTCTATATCACCTCCTAGCCCAAAAGGGCTTCTGAAGGAATGAGCAAATAAAAACCAATTAAAACAACACAGAGATAAAATAAAAATACATTAAAATACAATCTAAAACCAGTCCTAACATCCAGTTTTGAAACAGTTTAAACAGCAGTTTCAAACACGTGTGTGGAATAGTTTTGGCTGCCTGGTGGAAGCTTAAAAGAGATGGTGGGGTCAGGCTAACTTCCTTGGATAGGGAGTTCCATAGTTGAGGCGCTGCTGCAGAGAACGCCTTGTTAGATCTACCCACCTATCTAACTTCATGAGGTGCTGGGGCACACAACAGGGCCTCCTCTGAAGATCTCAAATTTCTGGCAGGCTCTTATGGGAGGAGGCACTCTTTCAGATATCTTGGCTCCAAGTCATTTAAGGCTGTGTAGGTCAGAATCAGCACCTTGAATTGGGCTTGGAAGGGAACTGAGAGTCAGGGCAGTTCTTGCAAGACCAGCATTATATGGTCTCTGAAATGCATACCCAACAGCAGTCTGGTTGCTGCATTTTGTACTAGCTGTAGCTTCTGAACACTTTTTTAGGGCAGCCCCACATAGAGCGCATTACAGAAGTCTAACTGACAGGTAACTAAGGCTTGGACTACTGTGGCCAGATCTACCTTCCCCAAGACAGGATGCAGCTGGCACACCAGCCGTGGCTGGGCAAAGGCACTCCTGCCCACTGCAGCAGCCTGGTTTTCCAGAAGGAAATAAAGTGATAATTTCAGTTGGGTGTGACCTTGGGTGTGTCACACACTCTTAGCCCCAGAAAATCCAGTGATAGTTTTACCTTAGGGTTGCCGTAAGTTGGAAACTACTTGAAGGCACACAACAAGAACAAATTAAGAAAGAACAAAAGGGTAAATTCTTTGTAGTTTAATTTCAATATTGCATTTGCCTCTATTTTTTTTTTAATTCAGGGCTTTAAGATTTCATCCTAATGTTGCAATACTACTGAGCATCACAGGCAGAAGAGTCCTCCATTCCAGTTCTGCACTAGCACCACACTGGATGCATGGAACTTTTGGGATAGTGTATATGTGTCAAATTTAATATACTGTATAATCTGTTGCATTGTTCTTAACACTATAGACTAGGACTTAAATTGTGATTGCACAGGCAATATTCAGTTACATTTGGCCTCAGAGAACCCAGAAAGAGATACATGGTCCCACTACCAATGTGGAAATATGATTCAACTGCCAGGCCAGTTAACTTCTGTAAGCAGAAACAGTGATGGGGCATCATCTTGTCTTTTGTCTCAGGCAGCAGTTATGTCTGGGATCATGGTTCAGCCACATGCTGAACATTTGTATTTGCAAAATGTGAGTGAGAAGAGGGGTGCATTGCTGAATGTTTGTAGAATTGCCCACTGATAAAACCCTGAGCCCTTGCCCCTGTTTTCCTTGTTTTCATGCCCTTAACAAATGTTTATTTGATAACAGCTGAAAGAATATAGTTTGCACAAACCTGGAAACAGACTGAAGAGCCGGTGACAGAATGCTGGATTGTTAAGATTGCTGAACTATCCCAAATGGCTAAATTAACATAAGTTTTAAAAGAGAAACTAGCTGCAGATTTCTTGAAAGATTAGTAAGCATTCATCCATGATGTAGACTCAAGTCAATAGACTCAGACTCAAGTTGCTTCAGTGACTCGACTTGGACTCGACTCGGCCACTGACTCGACTTGAGACTTGTATATTTTTAATGACTGACTTGATGCCCTTGGTTCAGTTGGCATAATGCAGTCATCCAGAAACTTTATGACTTTGAACAATGCCTCCATCTCTTTTTTGCCTACTAGTCACATGGCAATCTCTCTCAAGCCCAAGGTGTGGGCGCATTTCTCAGAGGGAAAATGGGCAATGGGCTTGAGGCAGCCTTGAGGTCTGCTCAGCAGCGTGTCCCTGCTGCATATTGGAGAAGCCTTCTAAAATGTTTCCTAAGAGCAGAAGACAAGACCAGAGTGCAGGGTGCATTTCTCAGAGAAGAACGGCCAATGTGTTAGGCAACAGGCTTGAGGAGGAAGGATCCTTCTTTCTAAATCTTTTGAATCTTCAGTAATGTGGAGTAAGATAGGATCCTAGTCCCCATTTCCAAAGCTGCAGATGGCAAAAATTGCAAATGTGGAGAGCTGACTGCTTAAATTTTAAAACTGAATTTGTTTCACTCTATCCAATAATTCTGGGATTTTGGTTGGGATATAAAGTTGGCTTCCAGACTTGAGATTTGACTTGAAAGTATCTTCAAGGACTTGAGACTTGACTTGAGACTTGAAGGTAGAGACTTGAGACTTGGAGTAAAAGACTTAAATACATCACTGGCATTTATAGACTTTTTGAACAATAAAAATCAAAACAAAGCAACTATTTGTGGGTACGGTTATCAGTAGTTTGTTTAGCTGGATCTGTAATGGTAGAACAATATTATCTTGTCTTCTTTTTATGTCTTTATTGTAGTTTGATGTGGGGTCAGAGCCCTTTTGTGTTAGTATCTTCATGTTTAGATATTTAGTTTAGTCGACAAGTCAACGTTATATTGAGTTAGTATTTAATGTTTTTTTCTTTAGTTTGTGGCTTTAGCATTTTCTTTTATTTAGTGTGTTAGCTTTATGTCTATATTAGAAATATTTGTCAGAGTTTAAGCAATTTTATGTAAGAACTAATAAAGAAATGTATTGGTAAAAGCCAATGTTTATTACTTGTTTGTTTATTGAATTTATCCCCCTCCTTTCTCCCGGGATGGGAAAAATTGATATGCTAAAGCCAGCAGCTGAAGCCTTTCACAAGCCCCAATAAAACATTATCTACTACATCCAAAAGACACTGTTAAAAGACACAGCTGAAAACCTGGCACCTTTGTAAGTGGAAGAAAAGAGTGCATGGTGGGGCAGAGAAGAAGCAGGAAACAAAACAGTGTTGCCATTGGTTTCCCATGCGGTCTCCTTGCTCCTGTGACTTCAACAGCCATCTGACACTCTGACACAGAGAAATATACTCAATGACGCTTCTCTTGACCAGTTCTGCTAAATTTTTATGTGTCTGGAGACTCTTAAGACAGCAGGCGTCAGCACAATATTACACCTGGGGATCCTGCACTTTGATGGACTCCCACTAGTATCCAGAGTGAAAGAAGTAACTCTGCCACTCTGTTCTGCTTTGATTAGATCTCATCTGAAATACTTTGTCTTGTTCTAGGCACCACAGTTCAAGAAAGATATTGACAAGCTGGAATGTGTCCAGAGGAAGGTGACCAAGACGATCAAAGCTCTGGAAACCGAGCCTTATGAGGAATGACTGCGGAGGGCTGGGTTGTGTTTAGCTTGGAGAAGACCGATAGCTGTCTTTAAATATTTCAAGGGATGGCTCCTAGAAGATGGAACAAGCTGGTTTTCTGCTGCTCCAGAGATTTTGAATAGAAGTTGGATTGGCATCTTTCAGGAGTGGTTTAGTTGTATATTCCTGCACGGCAGATGTTTGGACTACATGACTTTTGTAAAATTGTATAATCCTGTAAGGCCATTTCCACACTACACTGTTACAGTGCTCTTATTCCACTTTCAACATCCTGTGGAATTCTGGGGTTTGGAGTTTAGAGAGGGGCCTTCAGAATTCTCAGCCACAGAGCTCTTGGGCCTCAGGAAACTACAAACACCAGAATTCCATAGGATGTTGAAAGTGGAATAATAGCACTATAACAGTGCAGTGCAGAAATGGCCTTAGATTCCATAATTCTAAATTCTTCTTTTCCCACTCTTGACAAAGACTTTGTCCCTTTAACACCTACCTTCTAGGCTAGTGTGAGTTCTCACAATATAGCTCCTTGATATCCTTGAGGGTATGCCACAATTCCTTTAGCAATTGTGAGGCAGGACAAAACTCAGTAGGTCCAGCATTTCCTACCACTCCATGTACCTGTGACTTTGTTTTAAAAAACAACCACCTTGTGATACAGCTGTTAAAAGGACACTGCCTCCCTCAAGAAAAATGGTAGCAGCTCAAGAACACATTGAGTATAAGGCATGCAAGTTTTTATTCTAAGTACCAGCATGTTTGTCCTGCTCCAAAATGACTTGTCACATCTTTCTGGTCATCACCTCACCACAACATGTTGTTTTTTATAAGCTTTGAAAACTTTAAACATTTAAAAGTGACAAATTACTATTAGCTTTACAGTCTAAGTTACAGAACTGCTGAATTTTGGTCTGTCACACAAGGCTCCCTCCGTCGGGGCAAATGTTTTGGAAGGCTGAAGTATTTGTTGCTGTAGTTCCCAGATGTATGGCGAGCCCAAGGCAACCCTATCGCAGGGTTTTCTTGGCAAGATTTGATCAGAGGGGGTTTACTGTGGCCTCCCTCTGAGGCTGAGAGAGTGTGACTTGCCAAAGGTCACCCAGTGGCCAAGTGATGACTCAAACCCTGGTCTCTAGAGTTGGAGTCCAGTGGCTTAGACCACTATACCACTCTGGCTCCATTACTACACAGAGTTAAGTACTCAGTTAATTAACGCTGGTATTCAGCCTGAACATCAGTCTTCTGTGCAAGGAGACTCTTTATTTACAAGCACAGACCTTGACAAGAAAACTCAAGCAGCTTGGAAATACTGTGGCAATTAAGTTCTGTCACCTATCACCAGAGAAAGATACATGATACCCCCTCCCACGCGTGGTCATAAATAAGGATTTTAAATGTTTTCATTCTGAGTCTTAGACCTGAGAAGCTGGTTTATCTTCATTTAGAGAAGAGGCCTACGGACAGCCAGAGCCAAGCACGTATTTTATTCTCCTCCCACCCTCTCTTGTTCTTTATCTTGTCAATAATACATGACATTCTCTCCACTGCAGATCCTTGGCTTCAATTTCACCAGTGACATTGCTCTCAGTGAAGGAGGAGAATAACTGTGGCTCACATATGTGCCCTTTGGGGGGGGGGGGGGGACAGACATGCGGAAACAAAGGGGTTGGGAGAGGATTCCACAATGAAATATGGCACTTTTTAAAAAAAGAAATTGTGAGGTGATAACACAAAGCAAAAAGGACAATCATTATTCATGATTAGATGTTGATGCTCTTGTCCCCAGAACAGCAGAGAGCTGTGAGACTGTCTCCTTTTTACCGATGAAATTGCATCTCTACCAACCTTGCACTTCAAAGTGCAAAAGCAGTTTTCACTGTTTACTCATGGAGGTGTTACCCTAAAAGGTAGAGGGCCTTGAGGTCCACCAGCAGTGCCAGCGTCTCCTTAGGATTCAGAGAATTATTAGCTCAAAGGAGGCCTATGAAAGGAAGATAATGGCAAGATCTTTTCACCTGTGTATACCAGTACTAACTGCAGAGAGGACAAGGGGGAATCTCGGAGTGAGAGCGCTGCTTTGAAAAGCATGTGTTTGTATTCTCCTTTGTCAGACTCATTTCCTTTAATTTGAATGACACGCTTCTAAAAACAGGGGTTGATGCTTCGTATAGCATGCTAAATGACATAGAGACTACCCCAAAATGTGGGTGACTCAGGGGCCCATCCGCAATGACAGTGCCTTCACGTGACAATGGGGAATTAATTGGCTAAATTAGAAGAACTGTGACAGGGAGTAACCTAACAAGATCTTCTATCAATGTTTATGGAAAGAACCAGCCAGAGAGTTCCAAATAAACTAAAATGTGTCTTATTGAAGAGAATTCAGTCACACGTGCACAAGATACAAGCACTCACACACTTGCACAAGGCTAACTGAAGGAAAAGGAAGGAAAGGTTGATAGCAGAGTTTCAAGATTTCAGGAAATAATTACCAGTCCAGAGAGCAGTGAAGAAAGCAACAATGTGGCTTACACTTGCACCTAAGGACAGTACTGGATCGGGAAACAGAGTGAATGTGGTACTCAGCAAGCGAGATACTGTATCTAACTGCTCAAAACCAGGGGGTTTTATACCCAAAATCTGCCTTAAGGGCAAGGATGTTGCTGACTATCTGGCTTGTTGTTGTTGTTGTTGTTGTCTTGATGCAGACTGGACAATGAGGTCTGAACTGTGTTAATGTTCTTAGTGTTAGGTGACAAAGCATTAATGGCTGCCCTGACAGCTCTGTAATAGTGGAAAGGTATGGGGATAATGAGGGGAAATGCCTAGGTCCATGGGGAGAAGGGTTGAAACAATCTGGTTTGGTGAGAACTTCCCGTCACTGTTGTCTGACAGCAGGATCATTACAGCTTAGTTTAAGCCTATTATCCCTGGTTTCACGTGGTGACTTCCTGACAATGACCTGGCTATGCCTCAAAAGGATCTCTAACCTACCTTTGCAGTGAACATGTTCAGCCAATGTTTTTCCTCTGCCCAGTTTGGTCTTGCAGTCACATCAGAGTCCATTTTATATCAATGCCGATTATCATATTTTGCCACTTGGATCATATTTTGCCAATTAAACCATATCAAATCTGGGTGTGTGTGTTCCGGTTGCCCAGGCTGCTCCTGGATCTTAGATTAAGACCCTGAGATCTCAGAGGCTGGAAACGACACCACCCTGGCAACCCTATTGGCAGAAAGGGTGAAAGTTGCCAAACCATCCTAAGCTATTCCTGGCCACTAGCAGCAGATGAGCTTTCCCAGTTAGACCTGAGTAGAGGAGAATTCCCAGAACATATACTTGGTCTTTCAGGATAGTGCAATCATTTCTAGGATGAGCTGCAAGCCTTCGTTCTGAACAGTCAGTTTCTCTATTCACGGTATCTCCAAATTGTCAGGATTAAGTTGCAGTCTTCCTATGACAGCTGGAGGAGAAAGAGGGCTGGTCTCCTATGCCTGTAATAGTTATATGGAAGCATAAATTTCAGCAGGTAGAAATGACATCATTCTGAAACCACAGTCTAACTTAGGGAATCATTGTTGTGTGCCTTCCGGTCATTTCTGACTTACATGGCAACTCTAAGGTAACCCTATCATGGGGTTTTCCTGGCTAGATTTTTTCAGGGAAGGTTTGCTGTTGCCTTCCTCTGAGGCTGAGAGAGTGTCCTGGTCCAACACACAACCCATTATACCATGCTGGTTCTCGGATTATTATTACTGACATGTTTAAAATAAAAAAAAGGGGTAACAAACAAACTATGCTTGTTGAAATTTCCTCTTCCATACAACTACATGCTATACATGCCTACGAGGAGCTGCTGAGGGAGCTGGGTAGGTTTAGTCTGCAGAAGAGAAGGTTAAGAGGGGACATGATAGCCATGTTTAAATATTTGAAGGGATGTCATGTTGAGGAGGGAGCAGGCTTGTTTTCTGCTGCTCCAAGACTAGGACAAGGAGCAATGGATTCAAACTTAAACCTCAGGGAGAACTTCCTGACCGTCAGAGCTGTTCAGGAGTGGAAAATGCTGCCTCAGAGTGTGGTGGAGTCTCCTTCTTTGGAGGATTTTAAGCAGAGGCTAGATGGTCCTTTGCTAGAGATACTTTGACAGTTTGTTCCTGCATGGCAGGAGGTTGGACTTGATGGCCATTGTGGTCTCTTCCAGCTCTATGATTCTAACTATTTCCAGTATATGAGCTCTGTCTTTTACTATCAGTAAGTCCTTCCAAATGTTTAGGTACAATCTCTTTTCCTGTAATTTGATTCCGTCAGTTTTTGTCCCAGTTTCTGGTGCAGCAAAAGAAAATTATTACATTTATATGCCATCTGCTCTCCAAGGGGCTCAGGGCGGCATATATCATCTTCCTGCAGCTGGGCCTCACAACTAACCTGTGACATTAAGCTGAGATGTAGTATCTGGCTCAAGGTCACCCCAGGAATGCCATAAGAGGAATGGTTGGGTGCCTGCCACTCTTCTCTCCAGAATCAGTCACCTGAGGCACATGCCTCCCTCTGCCTAATGATAGGACTGGCCCTGTGATTTTATTGGTCCTGCTTCTATGGCCCTTTTCGCACAGCATTTTCCATGTGAAAGAGGGCCTGGAGCATCTCATGATTGTGAGGAGCGATCTGCACGATGCACTCACAATCGGGCAATGCTCCAGGGGCCGGCAGGCGCTGATCACGCACCTTTCCGTTTTTGGCTAGAAACCAAAAATGGTGCACGATTGCGCATTACTCCCGGGCCCCGCGTGCACTTACCCAATGTGCGGAGCCTCCAGAACCACACCGGTCGCGCTTCCTGCCCCAGCGCAGCCTGGGAAAATCCCAGGCTGCACTGCAGAAGGAAGAGGCAGGGCTCTCGTGCAAGCAGGCAGCTCGTGTGGAGCCAAAGGTCCCCGGACACAAGAGCCTCTTGCCGGAGGCTGCTCGCATGATCCCCACACCCCAGCGCCGGAAGAAGGTAAGATGCAGAAAGGGCCTATGTCTTTGCAGGTAAAGCTCCATGCCATGAAAAGCAGGATCTATTAGGCTGGCTTCTGTTAAAATCACAAACTGATTTCAAAAAGAAAAGCTGGTGGCAAGGGATGTGCAAAATCCCCTTGAAAACTGTGGCTAGTCTTACCTAAACTCTGTCAGCTTCTGTCAAAATTCCTCACATATTTTCCTCAGATGTTTCATTGTAAGAGACACGTTCCCCTTGTCCCCTTACACTGAAAAGAAAAAGAAAAAAACACTTCAGGCAAAATTTTCTCCAAAGCTCACCCTTGTCACCATCTTTTCATTTCTTCCACTCTTGCTGGTACATTTATGTGCCAGATGGTTTGTTTTGTGACTGGCCTCAACCAAAGAGAATTGGTTTGAGCATGCAAGAGGCATTAGTTCTCCCTCATTCATTAATAGGCCAAACATTAACTTCTCATGAGACACAAGTCTGCTAATATGCTTGACAATAAAGACTGCAGCTCTTAGAGAAGGCATCCTGGCCAACTGAATTAGAAGAGGAGATACCACTACTGCCTTTGCCTCTATTCTAGATCAGTTGTTGCCTAGAGCAGTCCTGATGTGGGCAGCTACATCCACACTAGCCTGTTATAGGGCTATTATTCCACTTTCAACATTGTATGGAGTCCTGGGGTTTGCAGTTTAGGGAGGGGAATAATAGCACTATAACAGGCTGGTGTGGAAATGGCCTCAGTTCAGTCCCATGCATTAACTTTCTGTAGATAGATGCAGTGACATACTCTCCAACTGTCCAGATTTGCAGGGACAGTCCCAGTTAAGCCTCCATCATCCTACTTTTTTTTCAACTGCTCTTAAAAAGTGCCAGCTTCTCTCTCATCCTCCCACTTTTCCCCGTTGTCCTCAACTTATTCCAGTTGCTGCAAACTAAGAGGAGAGGAGAAGAGAGGGGGAATATGCCTTTCCCCGTAGGCTCAAGCAAAAGCAAACTGATACAGTCTCTCATTGCTTGTATGATCTTCCTCATTAATAGCTTTTGCCATCTTGACCATTGTTACCCTGTGTACTGGGGGTCCCGGGGGGGACACCAACGTGTGCTCAACTAAAGTGGGGGAAAATTAGCTCAGAGCACTGCTTAGCGTTACGAGAGGCAGGGTAACGTAGTGAGATCTTGAACCCTATGTCTACGGGGTCGGGTCGAGTCAAGGAGCACACAAAAGTTGAAATAATAAATGATGTTTTATTAAATACACAGCAAAACAGTGTATGCAACACACTCATACAAGATAACTAAAGAAAATAAAGGTTGGAGTGGTATAGAGGGATTTTTAGAGGGATTGCCGGTTTGGGTGATGTCCTGAAGCCCAGAAAAATCGAGAGCGAAGCTGGGGTGCGATGTAGCTCAGCACGTGGAGCTGAGGGGAGGCTCGCCAAGCAAAGCGGCAGCAAGGCGGGATGAAACTCGGGAGCATTCCGAGGAAGGTCTCGGAATCAAGGGTTTTTATAAGGAGAATTGTGACTGCGGGCTATGCCGTACTTGGGGGAAAACAATAGATTTGGAGTTGGAGACAAAGCCTCCGAAAGGTCAGAATCTGAATGACTGAGTTATCATAGCAGTTCTCAATAGAGTAGCCAGTATGCAGACACAGAGTACTTGGGTATCGTATAGGTTACCCATCAAGCTGCCATCGCGGGGCAGAGGCTCTTTTGTACGTAGCGTGCATACCGAATTAGAGTACTTGCCTGGAGGTCTCCTAAAGCAGTGAGTCAGCTATTTCTGGCCTGCCTGTATTGTCCAGGAATATTACGGCAATTAACGGCCGAGCTTGTTTATGTGCTTGTCCGGTGGCCTCGCAAGCATGCGGAGAGGAATAGAGAAGTGAAGCCGAATTATGACATCAAGAGGATATCTTTTAATATCCCCAAAAGCTCGGACTAGCCAGGGCAGTAACACCATACTCTGATGTTGCTTGAGATTTCATGTGTGAAGTGCTGGAGGGAATGGGACCAGCAATTTTATTTTTCTAATATGCCAAGGACCTGTATCATATTTGTACCCACTGACTAAAATGGTTTCTTTCCCACCTGGAAGTTTGGCACAGACTCCTGGACTGGCGCTGGTCCATTGCCTGCCACTTTGAATAGCAGTGGCTTAGACTATCAGGCAGAAGGAAAATGGCACTCTTCTCTATCAGTCCTAGATATAAAAAGAAGGCCTTTCTGGACCTAAAAGCTGAGACATGTTCTTATCCAAACCACTTCTTTATCCGTAAAGCATTTAAACAAAGATAAAGGGTATTTAACACATGTTCACTTCCTCATTTGAAACCTGGATTTTGGGATATTTGCTTTCAATAGTGGCAGCATAGTAGTAGCAGCAGTGGAAGAGGCTTCTGTAAGAAACAAGACCGTAACCTCTAATGATCCTGATTTGACAGAGACAATCCCAAATAATCCTCTGTCACCACACTTTTCCAGCTGCTTTTGAAATGTCCCAGTTTCTCTCTCTTTCTCCCATTTTTTTTCACTTTGTCCTCAGCTTACTTCAATTGCTATAGACAGAGTTCAAATTGCAAAAGTAGTTTACATTCAGTTAAGTCAGCAGGAGGGAGGAGAGGAGGGAGTTGGAGTCTTGCCCTTCCCAGTGGGCTCAGGCAAAAGCAAACTGCTGCAGCCACTGCTAGCTTGTGTGTCCTCCCTCACTAATAACTTTTGCCATCTTGACCACATTCTGATGTTGCTCAGCCACATACTACCTTGCAGTTTTCATCTGTGAAATGTTGAGAATATGCAAGTATGGAGAGTCTTTCCTAGCAGCCTGTTGGGCATTTTAATGAGTGAGGCTCACAGTAGGCCATCTGTGGAAAAGATATTTCCCATGTGTGCAAGTTTGCTAGCCAAGAAAATACTTGGTCAGCTGTTGCCCTGAGGACTGGCATGATAAAAGGAGCTTTGCTGATATTGTCTCTTCCTTGCCCTGATTCTCTACCTTTAACAGCAGCTTGATCCAACAAAACTAAGCAGCTGACACTTGTTTGGGCATGTAGACAATGATCCAGCTATGCCATGCTCTCAGCCCAGGTTGGATAGCTAGAGCAGGTGAGACTTGTTTAGGATAGGGTAAAACTGATAATTAACTACAAGACTGTAGTGGGCTGTGTATGTGTGCCTTCAGGTCACCTGGTCACTAATGGTGACCCAATGAATTTCATAGTATTTCCTTAGACAAGGAATACTCATAGGTGCTTTTGCCAGTTCCTTCCTCTCAAATATAGCCTACTATAACTGGTATTTGTTGGTGGTCTCCCATCCAAGCACTAACCAAGGCTAACCTTGCTTAGCTTTCAAGATCAGATGGGGTCTGGTGCCTTTAGTGTATTTAGGCTTCTTTTTGTGGGGGAGGAAGGTAAAACAAGAGTTTTGCTCCCCACAAAGAATCTGTCCTTCCGCCCCTAAGTTTCTGCCATTGCAATAATATAAAACTTAGTTTAGGCATCCAAAGAAAAGGGACAGGGGAAGTCGCCACGGGAAAGCTAACACAGGAAATAAAAAAAGTTCTCAGTGTTCATGATTTGCAGTGTCTCACTTTCTCCAAAGCTAGAAAATTAGAGAGTGAAAGAAAATTCATTCGAGGGGCAAAATTCTCATGGGGGGAGGGCAATGCTTTTATTCCCTACCCAGCTACATCCCTAATAGGATTGCCAGATTTAAAACTGGAGGTGGCTCCTGTACCTTCAACAGCTGTGTAGAAGAGGGAATTTCAGCAGGTGCTGCTTGTTAGCTGGTTGCATGACAAACCCCACCTGCTGAAATTCCCTCTTCTGCATAACCACTAAAGGGACAGGATCCCTCCTCAGTTTTCACTCTAGCAAACAGAGTTCCGTGGTTATCTGCTAATTCCTGCGGATTAAACTGCTTGTTAAGAGATGCAGTTTCAGGCCTAGTGGCAATCTGTGGCACTAAGCAGCCAAACAGATCCAGGAGCTTTTTCTCCATATGTCTTAGCTGCCAGAGCTAAGATAGACAGATGATAGACAGGTAGAGATAGCTGGATCCTCCAGATCCTTGGAGACTGCCTCTTCCCATGTCCTCCTTTGGGGATTCACCTGCCAGCTCCCTTCATTCAAGAGACATAAATAAGTTATGATTCACCATTTAAGAAGTTTCCTTTTGCAATAGGTACCCTCTCTGCTGTGCTGTGCCATTGTAGGTGTCTGTCAAGCCCCAGAAGCAGGGTGGTGTCAAGGTCAGAGACCTGGGTGGCAAGCCAGCCTGGAGAAGAGAGTGGGAGAGCCAGCAAAGCCCAGCCGGGAAGAGACAAGCAAGCACTTACTCAAGGAAGTTCATTTACCAGAGCACCAGCGAAGCCATAGTCAGAGTTCCAAAGCCAAGGGTCAAGAGTCCAGAGATCAATTCAAGATATCAGGTGCTGGGAGCAAGGTACAGGCAAGAGGAGAGCCTGTAAGAAGTTTGCCACAAACAAAGGGAAGCTTCCAGGCAGGCAGTTATATAGCCCCAGGCACAGGTGTGTCCGGTCACCGCTTCTTAAACTTAGCCAAGGAAGCCTCCCTTTGCACAGCCCTCTTGAGTCTCCGCCTTGATTGGGGGCTTATTGAACCAGGCTCCAGAGCCTCTTCAGAATCAGATCCCTGTTGCCCTAAAGGAGCAGGCAGAGGGACGTCCGTGCCTGCTTGGTCCACGGCAGCAGGGGGAGCTCTTGAGCTGCAGGACTCCTCTCCAGCCAGAGCCACAGGGACCAACAGCTGCTGCTCGTCATCAGCAGCTCTGACAGGAGCTTCCGTTATCACAGGCAGGAACACTGAACCAGCAAACCTAATTCCCCTCCAGGGCTAGGGATGCTCTGTCAGTAGGTGTCCAGACCTAAAGTGCCTTTATTCAAGGTTAACATTTGGTGGCATATGTTGTTTAAGGAAGAGCAGTGGCGTATCAAGCTTCAACGGCACCTAGGGCAAGTGTGAAGTTGCACTTGCAATTGCTGCTTCTCCCATTGCTGCTGCCGCCCCGGGCCGAGGAAGACCCCAGCAAGGGTGGCAGTGGCGGCAAGGGGGCCAAGCCTGGGTGGAGGGGCTGCCTCTCCCGCCACTGCCACCCTGGGCCGAGGAAGACCCCAGCGACAGTGGTGGGCCAGGCCCGGGTGGAGCGGCTCCCCTCCTGCTGCCACCACTACCATGGACCAAGAACGACCCCGGCGAGGGCGATGGTGACAACGGTAGGGAATGCTGCTGGGATGGCTGTCCTGAGCAATGGGTTTGGAAAACACGGCTTTTTTGCACCTCCCACAGCATTGGTGCCCAGGGCACATGTCCTACTTGCCCCCCCCAGATACGACTCTGATAAAGAGAGTTAACAATAGACTAAAATCTTATCCTTAATAAGTTTATTGTATTGTAGAGTCACAGCACTTAGCTGATTGTTTAGTTTAACTGCCTCAAAAACCTTTCATTAATTGTTTCTAACAATCCACCTTGCCCCGGTTAATTAGGCAACAGTATCTGTTTTTGAAAGAAAAAAAACTTCATATTATTTTTATTGCAGGTATAAAGAGAGCCAGAGTGGCATAGCAACTTGACAGCACATAACAAAGTGCACAAAACTTTATTCCATAAAACAAATTAGACTTTAAGGCAAAGGTAAAAATTATGCAGCCTTCCTCATGTTGTTGACCTACAAAACCCAGCAGCCTTAGTCTGTGTACTACTCAGTGGTAAGCAATGCTGGGAACTACAGTGCCCCCAAAATTAGGAAGCTGCAAAATTGCCATCCCTGTTTCAAAGCACCAAGGTCTTTTTGTTGTTTTATCTGCTACTGTTCTGGGAATTTCACTACAGTATCAGTTTTTCAGTGTGGTACTCAATTCTAGGATCAGAATTTAAAAAAAAAAAATTCCAAGTTTTGTGGTAGGCACAATTGTCAGTTCACACTGAACAACAATCACTACTATGGTCTCACATGAGAAAGGTCTGGCTTCACATCCTGAACTCACATCGATCATCCTTCATAAAAGTAAGGTCTTCTTAGCAAACTAGTCCTTATGAAAGCAAACTGTACCAGCAAAGGTGATGCAGTAGGAATAATTTTTATTGGAATAAATACTCTACTCTCGTGTGCTTTATGACTGAGGTAAATGGAGCCATAGTTGGGAAACTTCCTGCAACAAGCACTGTATGGAAGACCATACGCCAATGTCTCTGTTTTCATACCCTCCAATATTTCATAAGTGAAAACTGGGACACTTGTGGTGAAGAAACTTCAGAGCATGGCCAAGGTGGTAAAAGTTATTAATGATGAAGAACACACAAGCTAGGAGAGGCTACAGTGGCTTGCTTTTGCCTGAGCCTATGGGGAAGGGAAAGATTCCTGCCCCCTCCTGTCTTCCTCTCCAGCCACTGAGTTAATCAAATGAAAACCACTTTTGCATTTTGAACCAGTGATGTACTTAAGTCTTTTACTCCAAGTCTCAAGTCAAGTCTCAAGGCTCTACCTTCAAGTCTAAAGTCCTTGAAGATACTTTCAAGTCAAGTCTCAAGTCAAGTAGCAAGTCTGGGAGCCAACTTTATGCTCTATCTTATGTTCCGGAACTTCTGGACAGAACCAAATAAAGTCCGTTTTAATAATTTAAGCAGAGTTGGCCCTCTACATTTGCGATTTTGCCATCTGCAGCTTCAGAAGCGGGGAATAGGATCCTTTTTACTCCCTCTTTCCAAAGCTAGAGACTCTTGTGCCAATGGGCATAAAAGGGTCTGCAGTTTCAGAAGTGGGGAATAGGATCCTTCTTACTTTCCATTTCTGAAGCTGGAGGCTTTTTCTGAAGTAGGGAATGGGATCCTTTTACTCCCCATTACTGAAGCTTCAACATCTTTAGAAGGAAGGATCCTTCCTCCTCAAGCCTGTTGCCTAACACATTTGCTGTTCCCCTCTGAGAAATGTACTCTGCACTCTGGGAACGAGTCTTGTCTTCTGCTCTTAGGAAATGTTTTAGAAGGCTTCTCCAATATGCAGCAAAGTCAGGCTGCTGAACAGATCTCAAGCCCATTGCCCATTTGCTGTTCCGCTCTGAGAAATGTGCCCACATTTTGGGCTTCAGACAGATAGTCATGTGACCAGTAAGCAAAAAGAGATGGAAGCACTGTTCAAAGCCGTAAACTTTCTGGATGAATGTATTATGTTACTGAGCCAAGGGCTGCAAGTCAGTCACTAAAAATATATAAGTTTTGAGTTGAGTGGAGTCAGTGCATCATTTATTGAGTCCAAGTCAAGTCACTGAAGCAACTGAAATCTGACTGGGATCTGAGTCAATTGACTCGAGTTTACATCACTGCTTTGAACTCAGTTTGAAGCAATTGATGTAAGCTGAGAACAAAGGGGGAAAGCAAGAGGAGGAGAGAGAAACTGGGACATTTTAAAAGCCAATGAAAAAATGTGTCAACAGGTCAGAAATCAGGTCTATCCTTGCCAAATTAGGACAAAAAGAAGGGATAAGACCTAACTGACTGAAATAACTAAAGGTAAGCAGAAGGGGTTAGGATATGAATATAAAACGTGTGTAAAAGTATATAATAAATCACTAAAATAATGAATTATTCAAATTAACAGCATACAGCCCAAACTATAAATAGCAGCATGGGAGAAGGTCTGTAAGATATAAATCATTTGTCGAGGGGAAAAAAATGGTTTCCTCAGATTCTTCATTCAAACAGAAGCCAATGCATTTTGATTTGCAGTCTTCACCAGTGGTTAATATAAATCTTATGTTGTCCAATATTTCCTCCAGACAAAAGGCAGCACTATCGAATTATACAAAATAATGGCTCTTCTCCTTCACTCCTCCCACAAGATTTACATTTGCCACTGATAATGACGGCTGGTACAAATATGTCTGGCTTCTGTTTGAATGAAGAATCATGAAGGGTCAGATGAGACCTTGCGCCATCTTTTCTCCCTGGACAAATGATTTACATCTTATGGACCTTCTTCGACACTGCTATTGATAGTTTGAACTTTGTAGTGTTAATTTGAATAATTGATTAGTGATTTACTTCGTTTGTTATATGCTTTTACTTACACACGCATACACATTTTATATTCATATTCTAACTCTTTCTGTTTACCTGCCAAATTGTGTTTTATGAAAATGAAAAACTACCCTATACCCAGGCAAAGAGAAGTTTGGATTGCCTCCATCACACATTATAAGGCAAGCCGACCGCAAACAGCTGTCCGTGTGCTTTATTTATATACAAGTATGCCGTCCTCATCCTTCCACCATCAGTTCTGGCTGGCCCAGTTCGCTGCTGCTTATTCTTAAACCCAGAGAGTCTTTAAATTTTAACGAGAGTGTATATGTACATTCACACCCACAAAGCTGCTGTCTGCAGGGTTGCTA
Source organism: Cyclura pinguis (assembly GCA_030412105.1). Taxonomy (NCBI): domain Eukaryota; kingdom Metazoa; phylum Chordata; class Lepidosauria; order Squamata; family Iguanidae; genus Cyclura; species Cyclura pinguis. The sequence continues at coordinate 340,674,684 of CM059600.1, forward strand.
TGGTATTTCTGTAATAAGGAAGACTCCTTCTCCCATGAAATCATTCTACACTGGAGTTCAAGTGCTTCTTTAAATGTCAAAGAGTGCCAACACTAAAGGAGCGCATTATTCACCTTCAAGGTAACTGGTAGTTTAGTGCCTTTTATACTCCAGATCCATCACACACACAAAACTAGACGCAGGGGGTTCCCACCGCCTTCCTTCTATTCATCAGATATTAATGATTTGGTGGAAGTGCTATTCATGTCGGCGATCCATGTATATTGCATGGAAGCGGCACTGAAATATTAATTGGGGATTTTGTTGACTCCTGATGTTCGTGAACACTGATGTGAGAGATTAGTGACTTGACTAATTAAGTTCACCCAGGGGAAAGACTGAAGGAACAGGAACAGACTTGTGGAACCAATCTGGAAGAGCGTACATTGGGCTCTGTCCTTTCCTCAGAGGTAAAGGTCAGGGAGAGGGAAGATATTTATTATTTATGAAAATATTTATATCCCACCCTATATCCGAAAATCTCAGGGCGGCTTACAATACAATCAGTTTAAAACAATAAATGACAACAATAATTTAAAAGGTTACAAATATATCACATAGTTCATTAGTTAAAAACCAGACAATTAAAACCCAGACCCTTTCTGCACAAGGCTGATATGTCGCAGTAGCATCATATTGTCGCTTTTACACCTGCACGTTAAACTGGTTTGACGTGGTTCTGTCCTCCATGGTTCCGCACCAGTTGAGGTCCAGCGCAGTTAATATCTATGTTAAACCGATGTATTGTAAAAAGGGAAAAACCCTGATGTAAACCACCCAAACCATTTCTGCTGCGTTTTTTCCTACATGCAGAAGCGTTACATCGATTCACACCACTTGCGCTAAAATGTAGCGACGATTTCTATTTTTTTTTTAATTGACCAATCAGCAGCAGTGGGGTGGAGCGAGGGAGGGGAATAGAAGTTCCACGAGAATTGACAATAAAGAAGCTACAAATGATTTGCTCCGCTTTTCTTCAATAGAAACAAGAGGGCGTGCAGATAGGAATGGGGGTAAGTTTTGGAGTAAAAAACACCACTCGTGACACACAGTGAAACGCTACTTCACTCTAGGCCATTTCCGCACTGGACTGTTATAGCGCTATTGTTCCACTTGCAACATCCTATGGAACCCTGGGGTTTGCAATTTCGGGAGGAGCCTCCTGGCCCATCCCGAAACTGCAAACCCCAGGATTCCATAGGATGTTGGAAGTGGAATCATTGCGCTATAACAGGCTAGTGCGGAAATGGCCTTAGTGTGGAAATGGCCCCAGTTAAAATAATTTTAAATAGTGGGCCAAAAGACACATGCAGCCTAGATAAAGTCAGATAGGCCTGAGGCTTTAACAAGCAGCCAAGTTTGACTTGGTGCCAAGATGATCCCAGTGTTGGTGCCAGTCGGGCCTCCAGGGGGAGGGAATGCCACAGCTGGGGTGCCACCACAGAGAAGGGCCTTTTTGTGTCCTCCCACAATGTATTTCCCATACTGGGGGGACACAGAAGCAAGCACTTCCAATAGATCCCAATTCTTGTGCAGGCATATAGTCCTGGAAATCTTACCTTTTGAAGACAAAAGCTTTTGAAGACTCATCTGAGGCAAAGGGAGTGAATGGCAAAGTGACAACTGAGGTAGTATCAAAGTTCCTGGCCTGCCGTTTTGATTGTAAACCTCAGCTCATTCTGTGGCCAAGGGATGTGACATGTAAACGCACTTGTTCTGTTGTATATGAAATCAGCTGTGCTTCTTTCACAGGGATGAGTGAACCCATCTGAGCCACACTACCAGTTGTCTCCAGCTCAGTTGGTGTTAACATTACATTTACCACCATCCCCAGCCAATTTTGCACTACTACCTGGAAGTGATATAGTCTAGACCAGGCTTTGGAGGAAGCTGTATTTAGGACAATTCCTAGAAGCCCCAGACAGATGTGATGCAATAGCAATAGCAGTTACAGGGTTTCTGGGAGGTTTATATTAGAAAAGTAACATTTCCACCCTCCAACTTCAATACAACTAGAGTTCTCCACATTATGGATGGGAGGATGCTCTATGCTGTTCTAGCACTACATATGGGGAATAGTTGTCTCCTACAGCAATGTCTGAGACCTCCGCAGCATTAATGCCATTGCATTCTACCAAAAGCATTCAGAATAGTGCAACATCTAAGTCTTTTTGCAACATCCAAAAGTCTTGCTATTGCAGGCAGATGGATTAAATCTGAAATCCTATACATATTTTTCCAGAAGTGAAGACTAAAATTAATGGGACTCACTTCTGAGTAGATGCATACAGCATTGCAATGTCGATTTAGTCCCCAGAGCAGATTTTAGGAATGAGAGGACAGGACATACTGTGCCCAAGATAACCTTTCCAACTTGTAATAGAGTCAGCATAGTATTTAATTTACAAAACTCTTATTAAGATCACTACAGTCTCCCAAAGGGGAAAATATTTATATTGCTTAAGCTACTTAAGCTTACAGGAATCACTATAATCCAGCAAGTCAGTTTCTGCTCAAAACAACAAGAATGAAAGTGAATAAAAACAGCTTTAATTGCTTATGATACTCTGCATAACTTAGCCAGAATTTCCAAGCAAGGCCATCAGGTGCTGGGAGCATTTGGGCTTTTTCTGGATCAGTAGCAGTTGTGACTGTTCTTTGCATTGACCTTGGAGAGGGGGAAACAATCCAAAGCTAACCAAGGAGACTCTCAAGTAAATGGGAGATACAGGGTTCAAAATGGAAAGCAGAGTAGTAAAATGGAGGAGAAGGTGTGAAGCATGTGAAGAAAACAGCGAGATGAGCAATCCATAAGACAGTGTCATGCATGCTGATAGCTTTCCTTGCCAGCAAGTGTCCAGAATGAAGTATGGTGTAAAAGCTTATAGCTTTTTCTTCTTTTTAACATGTTTTATGAACTGTCTTGGGTCCCAGGCTGGGGGAAAGGTAGAATATAAATAAAGCAAATAAATAAATATTAGGAACTGGCATTAGTAGTAAAGAACTGTGAGAGCTAGTGTGCTGTATTGGTTTGAACTTTGGACCATGGCCTTGGTGACAGGGTTCAGTTCCTCACTCAGCACCGGAAACCCACTGACTGACCTTGGGCACGTCACACACTCTCAGCTGCAGAAAACCCCCTGATAGGTATACTTTAGGGTTGGAGGCACACAACAGCAACAACAAGAACAAATAAAGACCTAGCCTTCCTGGGTGCTTCCAGATGATATTTTGGTTAGGCAAGAGTCTTATCCCATTCACAGGGTTGTATAGGAGGCCCAGATGATGTTGTCTTCTGCTTGTAACTCTCTTCTGTTTCTTTGCCCACTTCCCCTTGTTTTTTATTGTGATCAAATCACATCCATTAAGATAGGGCTGGTCCTACCATTAGGCAGAGTGAGGCAGCCAGCTTAGGCAGAAGATACTGAGACTCTTCAGCAGGGTGCTAGAAGAAAGAACTGTGCCAAACGGTCTACTCTTTGATTCCTCATGTCATGTTTCAGACGTCATGTTTGTTTGGCTTTTTAACAACAGCAACAACTATATATGTGCATGTATGTAAGTGTGTGTGTGTGTGTGTGTGTGTGTGTTCCCCACACTGTACCCAAGAATTTCAGGGTGTTGTCCAATAAAATCCATCTAGAACCATTTAAAACAATTAGAATAATTTTAAAAGACTGTAAACACTTAAAAAACATAAAACTAATTAAAATAATGTAAACCATGGTGCAAATGCCCTAAAGGCACCAAATCCCAGCTGCTCTTGGAAGATAAGCAGGGTCAGCCCTGATTAGTACTTGGATGGGAGTTTGCCAACAAATACCTGATGCTGTACACTATGTTTCAGAGGAAGGAACTGACAAAACAACCTCTGAATATTCCTTGCCTAACACTATGTAATTTATGGGGTCGCCATAAGTCAGCAGGCAACTTGAAGGCTTGAGGGTGTTTCATAAGGGGGTCCCACAGCAGAGAAGGACCTCTCCTGTCTTCTACCGTAGCACATTGTTCCTACCGGTGGGACACAGAGAAGAGCCCTTTCAACAGACCTCAGTTCTTGGGCAGACATATATAGGGAAAGGCATTCCTTCAAGCGTCAGGGTCTCCAACTACTGAAGGCTTTGAATGATATCACCAGCACTTTACAATCAGATGTGCTCCATCAGTAGTTTTAAAGAAAGACTCAACTGTCAGCCTAAGTTGGATTTTGTACGTGGAATTGTGGGGGGGGGGGGTGAGGTGGAGATACTATCTTGTTCTTTTCCTCAGGCAGCAAAACATCTTGGGCTAGCCCACTGTTACAGAGGGCATGCTGGAATAACTGTGCAACATCTATTGACTGGTAGCACTGGTTGTTGTCTCTCTGGAAGCTGTTCCCCTGCCATCCTCTTCCACAGCGAAGCAGATGCATACAACCATCATAGCTGTATAAGCACATGCGATGTGGAGACACAAAATATGGAGGACCGATGGTAAAAAGAATATAATGTAAACTGGATCTTGATGGATCTGGACCTCCACGTCACATCAAATGTGGTCAGTCCTAGCAACGCAACCGTCTTATCTTGTTAACAGCAAAACAACAAAGAAATACTCAATGAATAGTTTTGTGGCATATCTTGAAATAGCATAGCCAGCTGGCTGTTTGCCATAATAAATGAAATGAATGAATGAAATAGCATACCTTCCAACATTTCACAGATGAAAACTGGGACACGTGTGGCTAAGCAACATCAGAATGGGGTTAAGATGCAAAACTTTATTAATGAGGAAGAACAGATAAGTTATGAGAGGCTACAGCAGTTTGCTTTTGCCTGAGGCTACTGAGAAGAACAAAATCTCCACTTGCTGCATTAAGTACAAATTACTTTTGCACTTTGAACTCAGTCTGCAACATTGAAGTAAACTAAGGACAAAGGAGGAAAATGGATAGAGAAACTGGGACATTTTAAAAAGCAGCTGAAAAAAAAAACGGAATGACAGATGATTAATCAGGACGCTCACTGCCAAATCAGGGCAGTTGGAAGGTATGAAATAGCCATCCCAAATCAAGCATCACTGAGAGATTTCTCATTGCTCAAAATCACTTCAAAATGCAACCACTGCTGTGCCTATGTTCACGCTGGGAGTTGTTCCTCCTCCAGCAGTTGTATGGGGTTAGGACGGTCTCGGCCTTGCTGTGATGTTCTTTCCGAGAGTCAGGGAGTACAACTTGGTCCTTCAACAGAGGAGGAAGATCAGAGCGGCTGTCTTTAAGCTCTGCAGTCCTGTGGGCAGTATCAATTGGAGCGGAGTAGAGTATTCTTTTCAATGGGGTGAAGTGAAGGAACATTCAATGGCATGAGGAATAGAAGCCTGAGAGACTCTTAGCCAGCAACCAAGACACTGAATAGGAATTTCCCAGCACCACCCTCTAGGCTCACTCTTGCAGCAAAACAGTGCCTCCAGGTCTCATACCAAAGGGACAATATGAAGGATAACATGGTCAATGATATTGAAAATTGCCAAACAGTCCAGCAGAATGAACAGGGATATATGCCAGTTTCCAGACCATTTACATCCTCTATGCAGGCCTGAAGCCAAATTGAAATCATTCTAGATAATCCATCTCATCCAGAAGCCCCCAGACCTAGGACACCACCAAAGGCTCCAGTACCTTGCCAACAAATGGCAAACAGGTATACCTCAATTAGCAAAGTAAATACAGTGGCCCCTCCATTTTCGTGAGAGCATAGAACCCTTGCAAAAGTGGAAAAACTATGAGTAATCCCCCCCTGCACTCCCTCCTACCATTCCGTTCCGGGGCTCCCCTCTCGTTCCTTTGCATTTTGCCCTGGCATACATTCTCCCTCTGGGGCCAAATGCATGGGAAAGGGAGGGAGTGCTCCAAAGGGGAGAAGGAAGGGGTACATGTGCCCCCCGCCCCCATTTTCTTGCCTTTCACTCAGGCACTTGCCTTCCTTCTCCATGCCCAGCAAAACGCAAGAGAATGGGAGGAAGCGAATGTGGAGAGGGGGAGAGATACGCACGTGCCTCATGAAAAATCAAATTTGTGAAGGTCTTTGCAAATGTGGAGGGAGGACTGTACGTTCCTGGCCATTACTTCTTTAACAGAAACTTTGGTACCAGGGGCAGAAATAACATGAAAAGAACAAGGATGAGTTCCTCCACCACACAAAAGAAGAGCATGTTACCCTAATTTTCTGGGGGCCTCAGAGGACACCTAGTCTGACCCCGATTTTAAGGGGATTTCCAAGCTGCACCAAGCATGCACCCAGCACATACAAGAGGTAGGGTAACCTTGTGAGACCTTGTACCCAACTTTGATGGGGTCAAGACCCAGACAAAATTAATTTATAATTGTTTTCTTTATTTAAAACCTAAGTCACTGCGCACTTACGCACCCACTCACGCAGACCTAAGAAAAGTAAAGAGAGGAAAATTGATAGGGGATTTGAAGAGGAGTATCGGGGGAATACTACACCTGATCCAGATGTCCGGGAAGCTGAAATGGAGGCAGAGAGTCGGGAGTGGTAGAGCTCAGCACGTGAAGGCTGAGGGGACGGCTCAGCAAACGGAGCGGCAGCACGGCGGGGAGGAAGCCGGGAGCGATCCGAGGAAGCATTTGAAAACCGGGGGTAGTTATAGGGGGAAATGTGCCTGGAGGGTAGACAGTTCCCAGGGAGAACAATGTGCGCTTAAGTGGAGATAAAGCCTCCGAAAAGTCAGTGCTTGACTTCATGGGTTTTAGTCAGGGTTGTCAATAGCCCTGACAGTATGCAAATAGGCTGCACTTGACAGTTTGTGTAGTCAGGAGCACTAATCCTGTCAAGCTGATGGTTCGGGGCTGAGAATCTTTTGTGTGCTTGGTGCGTCCTTAATTGTGTTTCGATGTGTACTTGCCTGGAGGTCTCCTGAAGCGGTGCGACAGAAAGTTACTGGCCTGACCAGGATTTTTCTTTGTATTTTTCAGCCATTCGGCCATGCCCATGTGCATGCTTATCCGCGGGCCTCTCAAGCACGTGGAGGGGTATATTTTTAATAGCCAATTTATATTAAATTGTAGATCCCGGGTTCAGGCTTATCCATCGCAGTAACAAGCAGCTTGAATGTGTTCCAGCACACTTTTTATTCAGAACTGAAGATATGCATGTGTGAAATGAAGCAACCAGGTCAGGTAAGCATTGCATGAGTAAACAAACACATATGGAATCTTCTAGAGACAGCTTCAAGAGTTCTTGCAAAATACATCCAAGATTTTTTTTCTTTTACCAGCCTCCACTCTTCCAACAATTTTGATTTTGAAGGCCAAACAGATAGATCTGATAGCAACAATGTGTAGGTTTTCCCTGGAGCGCAACAAAGCCAATAAGTTACACACCAGCAGGAGATTCAAAATCAAGAATTAATATTTTATTCAGCCCGGGCCAAAAGAAAGATTGATATCAAGAGATATTCCCACAAATCAAATGTGCCTGAACAAAGGAAGGCCTATACGTTTATATTTTCCCATAAGATAATGAAGTAGCAGACAAAGTTACATCACTTCTATGTAAAATCTGGTGGGCTTCAGGTATCAGGGCATGTGCACTTAGCAGGCTCCCAATGCATCAGCCACTCAGCACCTATCTGTTATTTATCCAAAGTGGGTCCTGCTTACATTATGTACTCTGGGACCCTGGCACTACTGTGTCCTTTGTTATCAGTAGTATACACACCATCCTCCATCCTTATATGTCTCCCAGGTTAAGCTGCTGCTTCTCAAGGCTGGTATCCTAATTCCCAGGCACCAACTATCACTGCTTAAGGGTGTGTTTTATAAATAGCTGTTAATAACAAAGCAGGCTAGTAACCCAAAGGGCATGGGAGGAAACTCTGCAGATGCCTGGATAATTGAGTCTTTTATACTGTTCTATGCAACTCTAAGTCCCATCATTCTCAAGCCTCCAGGCTTCTCTATTTTTTTTTAAACATACTGGGGGTGAGGCTTATCTGCTCTGCTTTTGTCCCTCTGTGTTGCTGTTCCTACATATTCAAAAGGCAGCTGCTGTTTACCTTACCTGTTATAAGAGGCACAAATGGCTACAGTTCACTAAACTGGAGCAGAATCCTGTTCTTTTCCTGCTCTGCTTTGTATTTCTTACTGCAGACATGCTTCTGCAAACCAACACTGACAGTCTTGGGTTCCTCTAGCCCTCCTTCACCTCCAATAACCATGCTGCTAAAAAAAAGTCTAGCTAGACAGATGGCTGAGAAGAAAAGGGGGGCTGCACAGGCATAGAAAGCTTCATAAAGAGGCTTTGTTAACTGCAGTGTGCCTGTACTGAGACTCTTGTACTGCTTCATATCCGGTACAATGTGATTCAGGAAAGACTTCATCAGATTTTCTTTGAGCACATTGGATCTCTGCCTTGCTGTCAAGAGGCAATGAGTATTATATTTACCCTCTCAGCTGTTCCCCCTGAGCCTTTTTAATGAGACAGAAAGGGCAAGGACCTAGCAGACATTTGAAGGCCCTCACATTTCCACAGTTCTTGTCCATATCTTCAGGCAGTATAAATGGAAAAGTATCTGCTATCACTGGACAAACAGCAGCCAAAAGTACATCTGTATCAACAACAAACATCCCAGTCACAGCAGGTCTGAGTGATTTTATCTGCAAAGTGCTGGGCAAATTGTTCACAGCGGGCTGTCACACGCCCCAACTCATCTTGGCATGGGCCAGATTGCAAGAGGATCGTAACCACTCAAAATTGCTCTGCTGGATGATTCTTCACAGTCAAGAATGTTGACAGAGGAAACAGGTATTTTTGCTGCTCACACAGCCAATGCTCAGATACTCTAGTTTGTCCAGCAAAGACAACAAGATCAAGTATGCCCAGCAGCATGAACAGGATGAGATACCACTTGGGATAGATTTATGGGTGGCATTGTGGATGTGAAGCCCTGACAGGGCTGCCTCAGTAGGGATACCGAAGCTCTTCCATTGCTGTAAGCTGACTCCTAATACCATCCCCAAGATTACTGTGGCAAGCTCAGGAAGGAAGACTATTGAGCAGCCGGGTGAGTGGTACACTAATGGCATCTTTAGTCCGTCCTGGATGCCCACCTTCATCAAACACACACACACGAACCAAACTGTGGGAGCCCAATGCAGTTCAACCCTTCTCCCTGTCCAGATCTTGCATGCTGCTACACTAAGAACTTGGGAGGGCAAAGCTGAAAGATTAACACGTACCCCAGCTTCAGGTCTCTGCAGTACAAGCCAGGTCAATATGCTTGTCCAGGATCAAGTCCTCAACAGATCTTGTTTGACCATTTACCAACCTGTCATTTACCACTTGGGACAGATTTGTCAGGTTCTTACTGTTCATTACTTTTGCAGGGGAGACAAGATTGGTAAAAGAATGGCAAACAACTTAAAAATTCTACTCACAACACCTCTAAAATACCCTCCAGATGTTTTTTCTTTTATGATCACTAAAAGTTAAGAAATGATTAAAGTTAAAGAACCAAGAGAGCCCTTGTTCAAAACTAATACTTGCTATGTAACTTTAGAAATGTAACTTCAATATGCCTACTATTCTATTGTTGTTGCAGGCCTTCTAGTTATTTCCAACATATGCCAACTCTAAGATGAACCTATCATGGAGTTTTCTGGGGCTGAGAGTGTGTGATGTGCCCAAGGTTTCATGGCTGAGCAGGGAACCAAACCCTTGTTTCCAGGTTCATAGTCCAATATTCAAACCACTATACCCCACTGGCTTTCTCCCTCTATACTCCCGCCTCCATTCACTCATTTTGGGTAACCACATGGTCACTCTGACTCACTACTTTTAAACTCTGATCCTACTTTTTAAAAAAGTTATTCCCAAACTGTTTATACTCATACCTGTGTGATTCCATTTCTTGCCACTCACAATCTTTCTCCCACTAACCAGGAAATAATTGAACAGCCAAATGCAGCACGGTGCAGGTCAACAGTTGCTCTTTTCTCCCAAAGTTTTATGGCTTAGAAAAATCTGTTAATTTCCAGAAAGGTTAATCTGGTCTTTTGGGCCTGAGCTAAGCTAAAACTATTAATGATTAGCACCATGGTCTATGTTTATGGAAATTGGTGCATGGTGAGCAACTTCCATGCTGACAAATCTTTTAAATTGGAACAGTATGTATCTATGAAGCTACAGCAGCGCATCTGACACCAACTTGCCCATATAAGAGGTGGGATGGGCAATTTCATTTATTTAGATTCCTTGGTTGTACATATATCCAATCTACCATATTAAGCCTGTAATTACAGTACAGTTGTTCCAAAATTACATGGGAGAAGCAGCAGCACTGACGATCGGTCAAACTGCAAACAGACACACAAAGAGCAAGATGTCAGCCTTCCTTGTGGTGTGTTAAAAGTAACTTTAAAAAAAAAAACATGCAAAGCTGTCTTATACTCAGTCAGACTGTTGGAACAACCTAACACTCTAGCGCCTGTATCAGTTTTCCAAATGTGTTTAAGATTCAGATCTTGGAAAAGCTGCTTTTGAGGATTACAACTTCCAAACTCGCAGTGGCCATGCTAACTAACTGAGGGTGAATTCTAAGAGTTCCTGAAAGCAACTTCTTGGAAAGCTTGTCTCTTATAGGGCTAACAAGTATCCTTTATTTATAAGGGTTGTCCCCTATTGAAGAGTTGGAAAGGTTTTCCTTTTATGTAGACTAAACCAGATGTCCCCTCAAAAACCAACAACCCCCAAAATGCTGCCTCAGAGTGTGGTGGAGTCTCCTTCTTTGGAGGTTTTTAAGCAGAGGCTGGATGGCCATCTGTCGGGAAAGCTTTGATGGGTGTTCCTGCATGGCAAGGGGTTGCACTCGATGGCCCCTGGGGTCTCTTCCAACTCTATGATTCTATGAAAATCCCATTTTTTAGGTTGTGGACCCTTCACAAGGACAGAAATGTGTGCATCGTGTAATTTATGAGTGTGGACAATACAGAAAAACCCCTCACCTTTTGACACCCCATTTTCTGATTTGTTGCTTAACAGAATGATTCCAAATTGAAGAGAAGCTCCACTAATTCAGTGGGTTCCACTCTTTCATCTGTTCTTCTTGCCTACGGAGGCTTGCTTGGAACTACTTGTATGTGTGCGCTGCTTGCAAAGCAAGCTGTGCAGGGAGATAAGGTGCTAAGCCAACAGAGACTGCAAGCAGCATATGATTGGCCCCAAGTGAGCCTCCATAAGTCCTTCATGCTCCTTACAGTACAGTCCGTGGGTTCTGCTTTTCAACCAATTCCCTTTTCTGACATTGCTCTGGTCCCTAACCTGTCAGATAAGTGGAAGAAGCTTGTATTTAGTTTTACAGGGGAACACATGGCTAAATTACCTGAAACCAATCCTTTCATTTGATATTTAGGCAGAACACAAAACTTGTTAACAGCTACTTCCTGCCCCGCATGCCATGAATTCCAACTGTCCCTAATTACTATTTTGAAAACCTGGCAACATTTCTCTGGTTATACTGCAATTTCCACAATCCTTTGCCAGTACGGTCAATGAGTGTGCTGGCTGGGGATGATGGTGGTTGTAGTATAGCACCTCCAGAGGATGTTGGGTTGGGGAACTTTAGCTTACAATGACTAGAACTACAAAACCACAACTACCTCTGACTGAACATGAACTACAACATAAAAAACAGGCATACAAATAAGTTTGTGCAACCAAAAATTAACTGCGTATATAATGGTTTACAAGATACTCATAAAAATACAGTCAACAGTATAGAGACATAGTTCCATTGGGGAGGTCTGGGCAGTTCTGGGGAGGCCTGGAGGGCAGAAGGAAGGTGCATGTGTGTCTCCCCACCTATTCCTTACCTTTTGTCCAGACACTTCTATTCCTTCTCCGCACCTGGCAAAATGCAAGGGCATGGGAGGAGGAGAAGGGAAGGGAAGTCACGCCCATACCTCGTAAATAATCAAATTCACGAAAATCAAACCCGTTAACGTGGAGGGAGGACTACAGGTCACAAATTAAAGAGCCATGATAATATAATCAAGGGGTATATATGCTACTCTGAAAGTCCATTTAAAAGAAATACAGCAGTGTAACTTGAATCACAATGAGAAAATTTAAATGCAATTACTGCCAAACCATGTAGAAATAAACTCTTCCAGATAAATATACTCAGTCAAAATGTTTTCAATGGAATAACCAAACAAGCAACAATACGGAAGATGCTGGGTGTTAAGCTTCCTGCTTCGCCAAATTAGGCTCCTTCCATTGAATAAATAAAATTCCACTGTATGATTATACTGCATGGGCTTGCCGCTGTGTAGTTCAAGTAGTAGATGGAATTCCACTATTTTGTAAGGCTCACCGCTGTGCTTTTTCAAGCAGTAGATGGCTAAACAATAAACATGTCTTGTAAACCATTATACACACAAGTTAATTTTTGGTTGCACAAACTTATTTGGATACCTGTTTTTGTTGTAGCTTACAATAACTGCCATTTTAGAGTGGCGTCTTTTCCATTGCATCTAGAGGGGATTTTGGGGGAGAGGTTGAACCTCAAACCTTTTGCATACAAGGCATGTGCTCTACCACGGAGCTACTGCCCTTCCCTGAGCTCTGGAACACAGCTGAATTCCATTATATAATGCTCTCCAAACCTCTGATAGCAGAGGTGTTTTTAACATCTGCATTAAAACTGAAGGGAGGCTTTATTCTTATACCACAAGAGTTATTGGGAATTTATCACCACAACAGTAATAATGCCTAAACCAGCAATGCTATGGAAGTTGTCTGGAATGGAGACAGGCATCACAACATGGTTAAAACATGATTCTGATCCACCTGAATAATACCATTTATACAGTTTAAGCCAAGTTAGTGTACTCAAAGCTCACCAATACCCCATTAAATATATCATCTATATTCCCTAATCTTTTAAGAAGGGATTAGAGAGGGGGAAAAATAATGAAAATCACCAACGGGCCAAATCCTGACCAACCAAGTTTACTTTGTCTAAAACAAAACGCTAGGAAAGTAATACTGTTAATCCATCTGGCATGCCAATGGGCTAAAGAAAAAAAATCTTGGGCAGAGACGTAAGGAGGATAAGCTGGAATTTAAATAGCTAAAGATAACATGTTCTTGGGCATGTGGCTAAAAAAAATAATTCCCTGCCATTGAATGCTTTGGAACTGGGCACTATCCAGAGAACACTAAGTATATTAAAACGCTACTAAAATCACTATACTTTACAGCCTGGAGCAGAACTTGACCAGTTTTACTAAACTTTGGACAGCCATCTTCTGATCTACACATAAGTAAAAAATACTCAAGGTGTAACAAGAGCATTGGGTCCTACAATGGGTCAACCCCATTATCCTCATCTTGGCATCTGTGGTGGCAGCATTGGTATTCAGCACTGTTTCATTGTTAAAGGTCACAAAAATGCATCAGCAGAGGAAAGTGAAGGAAGGCAGGGATGAAGAAATCTAATGCACGAAGCCGCTGCCTATCAAGGAGACCTGCTGCCTAATTTGTATTGTATTACTTATATAGATTAAGTAAAATTAAATCTTGACACAGCATTTTATGCAGAATGATAAAACACACCCCTGCCTCAAGGAGCTTACAATCTAGAAAAAGATACAAGGACAACAAGAGATGCAGGGAAAACATAGGTGAGAGAAACAGGGAGAAAAATGTAATTAATGCTTCGTATTTATTTAGCTGCGGTAGGGTGGGGAGACCAACACCATCCTCCACTTGAGGGCTGCATATCAACTGTATTTGCAGCCAAAAGTATCCCTTCTCCACTCTCTCCCTCCGTCCCCTAAGGCCTCTTGTGCCATGGGGAAGAAAAAGCAGCATAGGTCTATGTCAGGGAGTTCTTGTTACAGGTAGGGACTCCTTTATCTGGAAATACAAAATCCGAAACCCTCCAAAACCCAAAACTTTTGAAAAGTAGAACACAGTCTTCTTCCTGTAAGGAACAAGAGGGAATTACAGAAGTTCACTTGGGACCACGCACACACGGTCCCAAGCAGGCTTGAGGCGGGGAGGGGGGAGTGCCAAGCTGATTGAGGGATTTTGCAAGCTGTGCGCATGCACTGTTCCAAGCGAGCCTCCGCAGTTCACATGGGCACGGTCCCAAGCAAGCCTCTGTAACTCCCTCATGTTTCCTAATAGAAGAAGGAAAGAAGAGAAGAATGACAAAACAGCAGATCCCACATCGAAACAAAGGTCTATAATTTTACAACCATTATAAAAATGGTATATAATTTACAACAATTTAAATTTACAATTTAAGGTGTATAAGAAATACAAATGAATTTTGTGCTTAGATTTGGATCCCATCTCTAAGATATCTTGCTATGACTATGCAAATATTCCAAAATCTGGTGAAAAAAATCTGAAATATGGAATACCATATTTGCTGGCATATAAGATGCACCCATGTATAAGACACACCCCTTTTATACACTGTCAAATGCTATTTGCCAGCATACAAGACACGCTGGTGTATAAGACGCACCCCATTTTCAACAGTATTTTGCGGGGGGGGAGTGAGTTAATATGCCAGCAAATACAATACTTCTGGTCCCGAGCATTTTAGATAAGGGAGGCTCAACCTGGATTAGCTTCTGAAAGTAGGTATCATTTGGTCTCACAGGACTGTTAAGGCAGTCCCCCTCTGAACTACTGAACAGTTATTCAGGACCTATGTTCTTCCCATCCCACCTGAGGGAAGCCAGATGAAGTCCTGATGATAGAGCTGCTGTCAGCCTTTGCTGCAGAACGCAGGTGGGAATCTTGTAACAATCTAGATGTTGGACTGCAAGTCCCTGGAGTTGTAGCCAGCATAGCTTCAGTTCAATACCATGCAGCAGGCTTCATGATTTCTATCTCTCCTCTAGAGGTTTAAAAGGAGGGACAACAAATGTGGACAGGTGTGACTGTGTTACTTTATAAAAATTTAAACTGCCTTGGGTGTCTTAACAGAAAATGAAATTAGAACTGTAAGGAAGAAAGTTAAGCCTATTCATATTGCAAGTATTTTCCCTATAAAACCTTTGTTAGAGAGGTGGGAAATCATACAGCTTTCCAAAATGAAGGATGGACGGATGCATATAAACAGCTGACCCTTCAAGTTTCAAATGACCTTCTTGTGGTGAACTTTTAATGTGCAAGCTCATAGACGGAAATGTGCAAGAGCTCATTTACCTTTTTTGGGTGGTATTTTTCTCCCCTAACAAAATATAACTTTAGCAGAGATCTTCTCCAAACCTTCCACTAGTGAGTATTCTTCCGTCCTTCTTTGTCTGGACCAGTTCTTAAGCTACTGATGTGGTAGACCTGCAATTATTTTTTTTCCGAAGTGTGCCAGGGACTGTCAGCATATACAACTGTTTCTTTCCTAGAAAGTCTTTATAAGTGTCAGTTAATGGCCACCACTTTCGAGTAGCACTGCTCTGAATTGTTGGAGACACCTGGACAGGGAGGCTCCACATAGAATAAACTTCCCTCATCTCTCACGCTTAAATTAATGGAAACTTCCAGTGGGGGGGGGAATCAACACCTGAAAGTCATCAAGGAGCTTTTGAGACAGTGGGCACCTGACAAAAGCTTCCCTTGCCACACTGGAAAGGCTAGAGTCATAGAATTTGAATGGACCACAAGGGCCACCCAGTCCACCTGCTTAGGAGCTCTGTAGTCAGGAACAGAAAGACTCACAGCAAGCCAAAAAGGCCTGGGTAGCCCATTTTGTGGCAGTAATAGCACAACCAGGGCTACCCCAATACTAGAAATAGTAGACCCAGGCTTTGATGCACTGTCTTAACCTTTCCACTTCTTCAGAATTCATAGGTTTTTAGACTTCTGGGAGGTGTTGTGACCCATCTTTTTCAGACTGACCCAGTGTGAGTTAAACCTTTCTCCTCTGCAAGCCATTCAGGAAGTAACAGATCGAACCTTGTTTGTGCTTCTACAACAGATACCTATACCATACACACTCACATTGATTTTGTGTTCAGTGACACACACACACACACACACACACACACACAAGCAGTTCCTTTCCAATTTTTGGAATGCAACAATTGAGAGCTCACTAGTAGAAGTATCTAAAAGATAATGGAAGGTCACAGGAACTCTGACTTACACAATGCTCAGAGTAATTTATTGGCATGTCAGTAATTCCAATTCTAATTGGAATTGGATTAAAAATTACTTAAGATCAACAGATAGAAGTACAAAGCAGAGGAAAATACACACACACTCTAGTTAAAAAGTTGTACATCTTTGCTGAAATGGAAAATTACTACACTATTATAAATAAAGTGGTATAATAATACAAATGAAAGCTGCCTTCTGCATCAATAAACAATAAAGCTAGGAAGGAAGGGATGTAATGAATTGCAAAGCTTACATGCTTAGATTTTAGCTCAAATTTAGCAACATGATCACCTAGGAGATTCTGTTCTCTGCAGTTTTGGGGGATAACCTGACCCAAAGTCTTAGAACCTCCCGTGACATCTCAGCAGATGGCATAGCGAACAAGGCGTGAGCCACGGATCTCTCGCACCCTCTGGCAGTGTCGCAAGATGGTAAGAATACTGTGGAAGCGTTTGTCTGCCTTCAGTTGTGTGAACTCTTCAATGTCAGCCTCGACGATAAAGAATTCACCTGGAAACACACAATTTAAAAATGTTATTTATAACCCACGTTTCCTCCAAAGAGCTAATGGCTGAGTACAGTGTTGTAGGAACTTGGTTCATCCTTCTCTATCTTATCCTCACAATACTCTTATAAGGTAGGTGAAGCTAAGAAAGTATAACTGGTTGAAGATCACCAAGGGAGCTTCACAGCCAAATGGAGTTTTGAATCCAGACCTCCCTAGTCCTCGTTGAACATTCTTGCCACTACAAACGACCTTTCCACGGTGGTGGGATTGCATGATCCTGGAAGACAAGAAGCTACGCTGATGGTAGCACCACTGCTGGTCTCCCATGTCAGACAGTCTTTTGCTGAGAAACCAGACTAAATGTGAAAAACAACTACCGGGCAGCAGCAGTAGTGGTGGGAGGGAGGGAGCGATACTGGTGGGGGAATCACTGAGAGACAACAATAGTGGTACCACAGCTAAAACTTGTTAGTACCTCACAAAAGGACTGTGTCACAGCTGTCCCTGGAAAAAGGGAGTGGTGACGAATTGTGCTTCCATTTTACACTGACAGCAGATCTACACTGCAGTTTGTTAAACCAGGTCAAGTTTCTTCTCTAGGACTTGTACTTTGATGAGAAGGCTCACTGTAGCCCCACCCCACCTCCGGCAAAGGGATTGGGCTGGCTCTGGCTACAGATCCATTTCTTGTATTTAGACCCTTGACACCAAGGCAGAGGACACACAGCTGAAGAATCTGTGCGCCTCATCAGTCTGTCTATCTGTCCCTGGCTTCTCTATCCTGTCCTTCACTATCCAGCCCCCCCAGTCCTCCTCCCCATTCTTGCCTCTGTTATCCATCTCTTCCACCACTTCCTTCCTCCCATGTCTTCTCTCTCGCTCTCCTTCTTCCTCCCTTCCTCTTTCTGACCCTTCTGAATTCCCCGCCATTCCTACTGACTCCACTCCTTGCCACCATTTCTTCTGCCGTTCTGTCCTGCGGCGCAACCACTCCGGCAGCATCTGTGCTGTCGGCCTTCTGCGCGTTGCTTCTGGGGTTCCCTGAGGTAAACTGGGGGATGGAGGACTGCCGGAGGCAGGCACCCCGAGGCCCACGTTGGCACACCACACTCAATGAACTCCAGCAGAAACCCCAGCACCTGGGGAAAGCACAACTGCCAAAACCTGGGGCAAGGGAGCGGTCGCACTGCCTGAGGAATTCTGGCAACTGTATCCAAAAAAAAAAAAGTATACAGCTATATTCAAGTGACACAAACATGTGATGCAAGTTTAAGAGGGCCTGTAAAATCATCTGAGTGGCATCAGAAAGTATTTTGCACTGCAGCAATTTTTGGGGGGGAGGTACGCTTTAGTTACATCTTCTAGCACTCTCTCTTGGAAAGTGTCGTCACAGGGTTTTCATAGTAAAAGAAAAGACGTTTACTGGTGCCTTGTTCTGCACAATACTAATGTGCACTAATGTGCACAAGCATTAACAATAGCAGAGAACTTCTTCTTTAGCTGCCCCCAAATTTTGGAATGGCTTGCCAAAAGAGATTCAGCAGTTGGATATGCTGTCTGAGTTCAAACAGCATTACAAGACCACTCTCTTCTGACAGGTCTATCCAGATGATTTTTACATTATGATTTTTTAAATTATGAACTGATTGTTTTTAATACACATGATGTTTTGACTGATGCTATGCTCTTTTAACTGATTATGTATTTTTAATTGGTGTTGCGTGTTTTTAACTGATGTTTGCATTTTAATCTGCACGTTTTAACTGACATTGCATTTTAATCTTCTGTTCCCCACTTCAATCCACAGGGAGCAGTGGGTAAGATGATGATGATGATGATGATGCCACCACTGCTGTTGTATCTGAGAGATCCTCCACCAGAAAAGAGGAAGGGAAAGACCTGAAGCAGATTTAGGATGGCTTATGAACTATTTGCAAAGGTAGTGTGATATGCCTGTTCTAATATTCTGAAAAAATTACATTTTAGACAATAGAATTCTTCAGAAATTCCCAGCTGTCATCCCTAGTTCTGATATTCTGTTTCAAAGCAGTTAGATAGAGAATTGCTCTCGAACAAAAGGAAGTGCTCTTTAGAAAGCAATGATGGCCTGGGAGTTTTAGTGAATTAAGGAAAGCCAACCAGTATTGGAAACATCTTTGTACCAAGCCTGGCTGATTGGCAGTGTGATGGATCCACTATCTAGGCTGGCCCTGCAGTTCCACCTCTTGGCCTCCTATCACTCAGTTTGCCCTTTTACCCTTCAAATCCCTTACTCAGTATGCATCTTGGGCCACAAGGTTACACTTGAGAAATGGATATGTTAATCATTGGGTTTGGTGTAGTAATGCATGCCTAGATCTTCTTATTAATGCTTCAATTAAAATATCTTGAGAACAATGCAGAAAAGAAAAACTGTAAAGATTTACTGCATAACAAGTTAGTTATGGGGTGCTTTGAGCGTTTGTTCCTGCATGGCAGGGGGTTGGACTCAATGGCTATCGTGCTCTCTTCCAACTCTATGTTTCTATGATTCTAAATGTCTAACCCAAGGCTGGCTCTGTACACAGTATGCAATAACAGTGGTTTTCAACCTGTGGTCCACCAACCCCCAAGGGTCCACAGTGTCCTCACAGGGGTTCTGCAAAGGTTTGACAAAAACTTATGAACTTTCAGTTAAGAAAGAAAGAAAGAGGGAGGGAGGGAGGCAGATGGATATGGCATACAGTCATGCAGGAGCCTTTTGCAGATGATAGGCATCATTGTTTCATTACAATATCTCAAACCTTTCAAAAGTTACGAAATTAACTTATATCAAAAAATGTACTTAGTACTTGCTAGCACACGGTGAAAACATGCAAGTGAATGACGCTGAGTGGCTAAATATTTGACGCCCTTTAGAGTTTTAAATATTGAGTTAAGTCTTGATGGTTTGCAAAAGCAACAAGGGATATTTAAAGGGGGTCCATGGTAATCAAAAGATGAACAACGGTGCTCTAACATCCCAGTTAAAACAAAGTAACACTTCTACCTGAACTCTTTCCACGCTCTCAGCTCCAATCAAACCAAAGTTTTCTCTCTCACTTACTGCCTATATCAATTCCTAGCCCATTTCTCTATTCCTGACTAGCCCTATCCAACTTTTTATTGGACAAGCCCCTGTTTTTTATATAATCTTTCCCCTATAGGCCCCTCCCCTAACAGCATTCCAAAGACTGTGATTAGCTTGCTAAGCTCCTGTCTTCACGGGCAATGACTCTTCAGGGCAGAGCTTCCGAAAAGTTAGATTTTTAGATTCCCAAGTTCCAGAAAACTCCAAGCCAATATAGTTAGAATGTTTCCCAAGTTCTGCTCCAGAGTCCCAGCAAGGAATCTTTCCCATCACTTGCTACCAGATCCTTTTACAAAACCGAAGAAATTGATGATGAACCTTAGTTAGTCTACAGAATTAAGACCCTTCTTCCTGTAGGAAATTGAGTTTAATTTAATCCAGAAGGGGTTAAACGTTGTTTTTTAAATGGGCTGAAAGAAAAAGCACCAATGTATGCCTTCCTATCAAACAAGACAGCAGAGAGATGGCCAAACAAGACTAGTATACGATATTTCAGAGCCCAAGGCAGATAACATAAATGTATTAATTCATTTACTCCCCCACATAACTCACACTTGGTTGGGGAGATGCTCTGTGCTAGCAAAATTTTAAAAGGAATAATTTATGAGGGTAAGGAGTATTCAAACTTTCCTATGGGCTGTTCAATATATTCCACACTCTGTGAACTTTAAGAGCATCCAGTTTCTGGTTATATTACTTCATGTAGAGAATATAATTATCGACTTCTGGTTTCGATGGCGGCGCGATCGCCAGAGCAGCGAGAAAGCTCCCGCTGACTCTGACACTCCCCGTGGTTTAGCCGGTAGATTAACAGCCGGCAAATACCCCCCCGGTAAAGGGGGTTCGGAGTAGCTCGCTGGGGGTCCATTGCCGCCTTTTAGGTATAGGAGCGTCGGTATTGTGGCTCTTAAACCGAGTAAAGGCGAGGGGACCGAAGAGCAGAACAACCACGTGGAAAGTCGCTGCCTGTTTGAGCAGCATAGCGCCGCCTGAAACTTTATTTTAATAAATCTAAGTTAAAGGACAACAAGGAAAAATTGAAGAACTAAATCTAGAGGAAATCAACTTTTAAAGTCTCGAAGATTTAAAGATCGTGCTGGTCTGTTGGACGGGACAGTTCAAGGAGAAGAACTGGGACAATAAAATGGCAGACAGAAGAAGGAGGTAAGCGTTCGTCTGATAATACGGTTGTTGGGAGTTTACAGTTTACAGTTCTAATATTGAGAGACGAAAAACTAGGACATTAAGACATTTCTAGGAAAAGAAAAAAGAAGATGGAAGCATATATATATTACATTTAACTATTTGAAACAAGTACTGGTTATAGCGATTAGTGGATATAGTTTGAGAGGCTATATACTTTAAAAATAAAATCGCCTGTGTTCTGAAAGTATATGGTGAAGATTGGCAAGGGACAGAACGGGAGAGGAAAGTGTCGAGATTTTTTTACAGTAAGCTGGAGTTCGCGTTAAAAAACAAAAAGTAAAGGAGGAAAACGCTTGAACTCGCTTCTGAAAAGTTATAGAGGTTTGAGCTTGCTGAGAATTTGCCTGAGCTCACCCTGCATTGCACAAGACACGGACTTTGAAAAAGAAGGAAACAGAGGTTTGGATTGGAAAGATAAAGAACACGGGAGGGACATAACACAAAGAAGGCGGCAGTGGTTGGAGTTCGCAGAGAGACTGCTTGAGCTCACCCTGTACTGAACAAGACACGGACTTTGAAGTTAAAGATAAATTATAAGGGAGACGGGAGTGGCTGGAGTTCGCAGTGAAACTGCTTGAGCTCGCCCTGTACTGAACAAGACACGGACTTTGAAGTTAAAGATAAATTATAAGGGAGACGGGAGTGGCTGGAGTTCGCAGTGAAACTGCTTGAGCTCGCCCTGCACTGAACAAGACACGGATTTTGAAGTTAAGGAGAAAACATAAGGAAGGAGGTAGTGGCTGGAGCTCGCAAAGAAATTGCTTGAGCTCGCCCTGCACTAAACAAGACAAGGACTTTGAAAAGAAGGAAACAGAGGTGTAAACTGGAAAGATAAAGAACGTGGGAAAGTAATAGAAGACGGAATAGATTTGAAGTTTGAAGAGTTTGCAGTGACATTGCTAGAGCTCGACCTGCACTGAATAAGACACGAACTCTGGAGTTAAAGATAAAACAGAAGGAAGGTGGTAATGGCTGGAGTTCGCAGAGAAACTGTTTGAGCTCGCCCTGCATCGAATAAGACACGGACTTTGAAGTTAAGGGGGGGCACTTCTTTTTGAAAATAATGGTGGTGGTTGCAGTGGAGAAGTGAGGTGGTGAAGGCAGGGGAGGTTTACTAAGGAAAAAAAAAAAATCAAGTTATTAATTAATTCAATAGAATTTATAGAATTGTGAATCGAATTAAGTTATTAAGTAATTTAACAGAACTTAGGAATTTAAGAACTTAAGAATTTTTATATTTCTTGTTGTGACTTAATGGACTGTAGAATATTAATTTAATGAATTGAATTAGAAAAAAAAAAAGAAATTTATGGACTGATGGTATGGAATTTGATTGTTAAAGATTTACATGTATGTTACAATGAATTAACAGAATTGACATTATTAATACTGGGCTAGTGGAGAGACGTTTCATAACTAAATTATTAACGAAGATTTATAAATTTAAAGTAGCCCATTTTTATTTAATGACATAGAGAAGAGGGAGAAGAAAAGAAAAAAAATGGCGACGGGAACAAGGAAAGGAGTAAAGACACAGACACAATTACAACTACAACCAACAGAACTAGGTAGAAGACAATCTATGGATATGGGCCAGCAGTTAGCTGAAATTTTAAAAGAAGTAAAAGGACTTAAACAAGAAATGAGACAGGAATTGAAAGAGACAAGGTCTGAAATTAAGGCAGACTTAAAGAAAGAGATAGAAACAATTGGGAAAAGAATGGAATTGATGAGTAAAGATATTAAAACCATGAAAGGAGACATCCATGATCTTCAGGTTAAAACAAATTTACTAGAAACAGAAAAAGATACATTGATAAGAAAACAAAAGCAAGAAGAACTCGCGATATCTCAACAAGAGTTACGCTATCGTGATAGACGTGTGAAGCTAAGGGGGATAGAGGAGTCATCTGGAGAAAATTTATATGAAAAGGTAACACCAATTTTAGCAACATTTATTGATATGGACACAGAAAGAATGGAACAAGAAATTGACAGGATTTTCAGAGCAAATTCGAATCTTGCAAGAGAAAAAGGATGGCCTAGAGACATAGTGGTTTGCTTTGTTAGAACAAAGATAAGAGACCAAATAATTCAGAATAATTATGACAAACAATTAAAAATGGGAGATAAAATCATCAAAATATTTAAAGACATTCCTTATGATATTTTGAAAAGAAGACAGGACTATAAGCCCCTAACAACATTTCTGCAAAGACACAAAATTATGTACAAATGGGAGAGGATAGAAGGGATATCTTTTACATATAAACAAAGAAGATATAAAATAACCAATATAATACGTGCTAAAGAACTACTTGATAAATTTAAAAGAGAGCTAGAATCAAGGAATGGGAGAAATAGTGATCGAAGAGAATACGACGATGATGGAAAAAAACAAGAACAATATCAAGAACAAAGAAATCAAGATAATAACTATAAAGAGGACGTGGAAGAACAAGAAGCAGAATTTGGTAGTGAAGACTCAGACTCAAAATCAGAAGGAAAGGAACCAAAAGAATCAGAATTAGAATTAGAAGATCTTTACGCGGAAGAAGAGGAGGTATAAAAAAAAAGAAGAAGAAGAAGAAGAAGAAGCAAAGTTTTCTAATAAGGGAAAAATGACCATCAAAATCTTATCTTGGAATATAAAAGGAATTAATTCGAATTATAAAAGAAGACAAATTTTTCATTATGTGGAAAAGGCGAAAGCGGATGTAATCTGCTTACAGGAGACTAAAATTAGAGATAAGGACACTAAATTTTTACGAAACCCGAAACTTGGAACTTGCTATACATCTGCCTCGCAAAAGAAGAAAAAGGGAGTTGTACTCTATGTTAACCGTAACCTTCCATCAGAATTGAAATTTCAAGATACATTGGGACATTTCGTTGGAGTGGAGGTGTAACTTCAAGAGACCAAGGTTTTGATAGTAGGAGTATACTCCCCAACAGAAGACAAGAGTAACTTTTATCAAAAACTATTACAACAACTTTTAAACTACTCTGAAGAAACAAATCAAGCTAATTTTTTACTTTGTGGAGACTTTAATGGAGTATTAGACCCTAAAGAAGATAGAACAAGTGGTAAATTGGAACGTAAACAACAAGGGAAACTTCCTAAATCCTTTTTCAAATTGATGGAATTTATGGCATTACAAGATGTATGGAGATTGAAATATGGTCATTCTAAAGGATTTACCTTTTACTCTGAAACTTATAAGTCAATGTCAAGAATCGATATGTTTTTAATCTCAAAAGTTATACAAAAGCAAGTAGATAAAATGGAAATTTTTCCTAGAATATATTCGGATCATAATCCAATTCAACTAGAGCTTAAAACACAAAAAAGAATCAGAAGATGGAGATTAAATGATTATATTTTTCAAAACTCGAGCTACTTGGAAAGGATTAGAGAAACTTTGAGAAATTACTTTAAAGAAAATGTTTCTGGAGATATAAAATTGAAAACTACTTGGGACGCCAGTAAGGCAGTTATGCGGGGTTATTTCATTCAGTGGGGAACTGAGATGAAGAAAAAAAGACAAGCAAAACAACAAGAATTAATGGTTAAAATAAAACAACAGGAAGAACAGTTGAAGTTACACCCCACGGATATTAATACAAGAACAGAATTGAAGGTGCTTCAAGAACAGTTGAAATCAGAACACCAATGGGAAATTAATAAGAACTTAAAAAGAATGAAACAAAGATTCTTCGAACAGGCTAATAAGCCAGGCAAATGGCTGGCATATAAATTGAGGAAGGAAAGAGAAAAAAGATTGATTACAGAAATAAATGTAGGGGGAAAGACGACAACAGATCAAGATATTATTAAACGAACATTCCTTAGATATTATAGTGACTTATATAATGCAAAAGACAGAAAGATACAAAAGGAGATTTTGGACTTTTTGGAGAAACAAAGAATACCAGAACTAACAGAGGATCAGCAGAGAATACTTAATACTAAAATAACAACAACAGAGATAACGCAAGCAATCAAGAAACTTAACTCGGCAAAGGCACTGGGCCCGGATGGGTTTTCGGCAATGTACTACAAAACATTGCAGGAAGAACTGGTGCCGTATATGCTGGATTTATTCAATGAAATTTTGGTAGAAGGACGACCAAATTCCTGGGGTGAGGCCTGTATCACGCTAATACCGAAGGAAGGGAAAGATTTAAAAGAACCTGGTAATTACAGGCCAATTTCGTTGTTGAATATTGATTATAAGATCTTTATGAGCATTTTGGCGGAAAGAACAAAAAAAGTATTACAAGAAATTATAGAGGAAGAACAAAATGGATTTCTGCCAAATAGACAACTAAGAAATAACATAAGAACAATTTTAAATGTCATCGAGTATTACGAGAAGCATAATGAGAGAAAGCTTGCCTTGATTTTTATCGATGCCGAGAAGGCATTTGATAACTTGAAATGGGACTTCATGCTTTTGGTATTGACTAAAATGAATTTTGGAAATACTTATATAAAATGGATCAAAGAAATATATAAAGATCAAGTTGCTGCTTTGATTATAAACGGGGAAAAAACGGATAATTTTAAAATTAAGAAGGGTACAAGACAAGGATGTCCTCTATCACCTTTACTCTTTATATTAACATTTGAAATATTAATAAGGATGATAAAAGAAGACTCCGCGTTGAAAGGATGCAAAGTGAAGAACCATGAATATAAGTTAAAGGCATATGCCGATGACTTAGTGATCATATTAGAAGACCCGAACTCAGGAATAGATAATCTTCTGGTAAAGCTGAATCAATTTGGTGAATTGGCAGGATTTAGAGTCAATAAGGATAAAACAAAAATCCTGACTAAAAATTTGCGAGTGGAAGAAGAAAATATATTGGCTCAAAGAACAGGTTTTAAATTAGAAAAGAAAGTTAAATATTTGGGAATTTGGATTGCAAAAAGAAACAATGAACTATATGATAATAATTATAAAGATACATGGAAAGGAATTAAGGAATCATTAAATAATTGGAACAGACTTCAACTTTCGTTGCTTGGAAGGGTAGCAGCAATTAAAATGAATGTGCTACCAAAATTAAATTTTCTTTTTCAAAATTTACCTGTTATTACAAACGAAAAACCATTTAAAGAATGGCATAGAGAAATTTCTAAATACATCTGGGATAAGAAAAGGCCAAGAATAAAATGGAAGTATTTGATGGAGAAGAAGGAAAAAGGAGGTTTTGGGCTTCCAGATTTGAAATTGTATTATCAAGCAAACTCCTTGACTTGGATAAAAGAATGGTTAACATTACAAAATGAAAAAATACTAACTTTGGAGGGAAGTGGATTAAGAATGGGATGGCACGCATATGTATGGTATAATAAATACAAAATTGATAAAGAATTTCAGAATCATTATCTAAGGAAGGCTCTTTTAATAAACTGGCAAAAGTTTAAGAAAAAATATTACAGAAAAATACCATTATGGATCTCCCCACATGAGGCCTTTTACAGTAGATGGCGGGAACCACAGGGAAAATTGATAAAATATCAGGATATGATAATTATCGAAAATCAAGAAACAAGACTAAAAATTAGAGAAGAATTGGAATATGAAGGGTTCAAGTGCTCATGGTTTCTCTATAGACAACTTAAAGAAAGATATAACATGGATAAGAAATTAGAAGGTTTTCAAATAGACAAAAATAATAAACAGTTCGAAGATATATTATTTAAATCACAGAATCAAGTGACTTCTAAATTGTACAAATTCCAGATTGCGAGAGAATTAGAGGCAGAACAAATAAAACCCTCGATGATTCTATGGGCACAGAACATGGGCCATGAGATTCAATTAGAGTACTGGGAGAAGTCATGGCTAGAAACACAAAAATTTACAGCAGCCCAAAGTTTGAAGGAGAATTATTTAAAGATGCTGTATAGATGGCACCTCGATCCAGTGAAAATTAATAAGATATATAAAACAAGGGAGAATAAGTGCTGGAAATGCGGTCGAGAAAATGGGACTTACTATCATGTATGGTGGACCTGTGATAAAGCTAAAATATATTGGAAAAGAATACAAGAAATAATTTCAGATATATTACAGTTTAATATTCCTTTGATACCTGAACTATTTCTATTAAATATGACTGAGAAAATACAAAAAGAGTACAGGAAGAAATTCTGGAGAATAATTCTCTATATGATTACAGCCGCAAGAATAGAATATGCGCGAAAGTGGAAAAAAGATCAGGTTCCACAAATAGAAGATTGGAAAATAAAGGTTTTGGAATACAGGGAAATGGATAAATTAACCTGGATGATACAAGGGAAAAATCAAGAACTAAATGATATGGAATGGAGACAAGTAGAGAAGTTTTTCTTCTCAACATAAGAAATATGTAAGAAAACAATGTTTTAAGGTTCAGACATTAAAGGGTAAACATAGATTTGGAATGACAGAATTGTGAGAAGGCACGTAAAGTTGGGATTGGGGTATTGAAAGAGTAACAATTACAGGACTATTAAGAATTAACTCCAGGGAAGTTAGGAAGTGGAATGTAAAGTATACATAATATGAAATAAGGTAAAAAAAAAATAGACAGATATGAGAAGATTTTTCTTTAAAAGTACAATGTTTATATGGACATAAATATTACAAAAAAAATATTGTATATATAAATACTATTATATAGTACTTTGTATCTTATTTGTATAATGTTTATTGTTGTATATATAGAGATATTTCTGTTTACTTATGCATCTTTATTATTAATAAAAAAAAACAAAAAAAACAAATAGGAGAATATAATTATCAACCACTTTCACATACAAAACAGGCCAACATCATCAAGAACAACAGCACCCTTTCCGTATTATAGGCTGAAGTCTTCCTGACAGTCAGAGCTGTCCGGCAGTCGAATAAGCTGCCTCAGAGTGCGGTTGAGTCTTCTTCTTTGGAGGTTTTTAAGCAGAGGCTGGATGGCCATCTGTTGGGAATGCTTTGATGGGTGTTCCTGCATAACAGGGGGTTGCACTCGATGGCCCCTGGGGTCTCTTCCAACTCTATGATTCTTCTAGCCCAGTACACTCTTTGGTAGACTAATTTTCTACATAGAGGAACTCTTTTACACATTGAAGAGGATTTAAATACACCCACAATCTGAAGTGGTTACCCTCCATGATATATTAATGGGCTATGTAGTATGTAGTAGATGTAGCTCAGAACCCTTAGATAAACGGTGCCTGGCACTGGAATGGAATGCACTGATATCAGCAGCCAGATTCCCAGGGACTGCAGATGAGGGAGGGGTCTCAAGGGGACCTTAAGCCCAATCACTTTCGCTTTCCTTCAGTCTTCGCACTACAGTCATTACATGTACTTCGCTCCAAACAATTAGTACTTTATGCTTCGTACTATTCGTGTGTGGATTAAGTCCTGACAGGTACAGTTCATACTACCACCTCAGGACTACATCACCTCATTCTACTGCGTGTGTAGAACCACACAGAGACTTTTGTAGCTGAGGAAGGAAAGGAACAGACAAAAAGAGGAGAAAAGAGCAGAGAAAGTAGAGGAGAAAAGCTAGAAGGAAGAAATGGATGGGCAAAGCACCAAGCAAGAAGTCAGGCACTGCAAATGAAAATCAAATGTGTATGCCTAATCTTACCACTGACGGACATCCCACAGGATAGAGTCACTCTTGTTTCAGTTCACACATAAAGGCAACCAGAAATACTTTCAGAACAGCTGCTTATAAATCTCTGATACCATTTCACACACTGAACTGCTGCTACCAACTGGAGAACATAAAAAGGTAAGACTGTCAGTCTGCCTTGTACGGGACTCCACAGTTGTTTTTCGGTACAGAAGGAATAAAGCAATTTCACTGAATTTTGGAAGTCTCCATGCTGTGCCTTTCATGACAGTTCTTTCAGAATAGAACTAGATTTTGTATTGAATTTTTTCTCAAGAAGATCCAGCCCACTGAGAATCTTTCAGCTGAAAAGCCAAGAGAAGATGCTGATAAAAATACACACAAGACAAAGTTACCTTTTGTATCTTTAGTTTCTTCTTCCTGGAATCTGAAGTAAAGGTTCCTGACAGCACTGGACATTGTTTTGGTAGGCTGGTACATAATCTTATACTTGCTCACCACTGCCTTGTTAATTTCTTGAATGACTGCATTCACTTGGTTATAGGTGAGACGACCACGCATGTACCTGTAAGAAGAGAGCAAGCTGACTAAGGTTACCTGGGAAGTCATGCACTTGCACAATGATACCAAAATTTAGAGCACCACTATTTTCCACAGCAAACCTGTAGGAAAACAACCTTGTTTATTTGTCCATGATATCCATATCAAGTATTTGTTGCAATAAAAAAAACCATGCATCATTCATGGCAATAACGTGAGAAGCTACAAGGCTCTACATCTGCACCTATTTAAACAAGATTTTGGAACTCTGTTGCTCAAACAATCTGATTTCTACGTGTGGATGTGAAAGCTGGACAGTGAAAAAGGCTGACAACAGGAAAATCAACTCAGCTGAAATGTGGCACTGGAGTTCTACAGACACCATGGATTGCTAAGAAGATAAATGAATGGGTCTTAGAGCAAATCAACCCTGAGGTCTCACTAGAAGAAAAGACGACTAAACTGAGGCTGTCATACTTTGGACATCCCTGTCCTTCTCAGTTGGTTGTCCAGGGAAGAAATGCAGTTAGATTGCAATTGCAACATATTACTAATGCATTGGAGAGCTAGGCCAAAGCTAACAAAACAAATTTCAATAGAAAGAAATGTCAGGTCCTGCACTTAGGCAGAAAAAATAGAATGCACAAATATAAGATGGAGGACATGTGGCTGGATAACAGTACATGTGAAAGGGATCTAGTAGTCTTGGTAGATCACAAGCTGAACATGAGTCAGCAGTGTAATGCGGCAGCCAAGTACCACACTGGACCCTCTGGATTTAACAACTATTAAATCTATTTTTGGCCAAGGGCTGTTGCCTTCCAACTCCAGGCAGTCTTGGACGATACAAGTTTTCCAGACCCCATTTCAAACTGTCTTCAGAGCAAGATACACAGTTGAGACCACTAGGGTCACCTTAGTGGATGATTTTCACCTGAGCATTGACAGGAGGAGTATGTCCCTGTTGGTGCTTTTGGACCTTTCAGTGTCATTGACCATGATATCCTACTGGAACACCTGAGAGGTTTGGGAATCAGGGACATTGTGCTTCAGTGTTCTGATCCTATCTCCCAGGTAGATTCCAGATGGTGGTGCTTGGGGATAGCTGCTCCTTAAAAAAAGAAGTTGTTATATAGCGTACCATAAGGCGCCATTCTATCCCCACTGCTGTTTAACAAACAGTCACACATTCACATTTGCATATGTGAGTGAATTCCCCTCAATAAAACACATTTTTGTTTACTTTTGGATCTCTGGCTGATTCTTTCCTGCATGACCCTGTAAACATTAGTGGAGAGATCTCATTAAGTCAGCCCCCTCTCATAGGCCTCCTAATTTTGAGCTAATTAACCCCCCTCCCATCACGTGGAGGTACTGGCATCGTGGGTGGACCCCTGAATCAGCCACGTTTTGAGGTAACATTGTGGCCCTTTCCTACTGTAAGATTCTATCAAATCTGCTGTCACGCAAGGTGAGATTCACTGACAGATGTCTTGAGAAATATTGCCTACCAAACTCAGAAGAAAGGAAAAACCACCATGTTTCAAGTATTGGTAAGGTATATGGATAGTGACTGACTGCCTAGGATCCAAGACTGCTCAGTTTTAATAGATGTGAACACCTCTATCCACCCACACAGAGGAAAGAGCAGAAGATGGATATATGAAAACAAGAAAGAGCAAGACATGCCTGTGGCCAAAGGTAGGCATTAAAAAAAAAGCTACTGCAACTAAAAGCTAAAGGAAGTAAGAGAGAAAAATGAAGAAGTAGGAATAAAGTTGGGAGAGAAAAAAATCTGTATATTGGTTGTATTCAGCTGGTGGTGCTAGCTGCAAAACAGGGAGATATATGCATACTAAAGAAAATAAAAACTGTGTGTATTGAATCATTAAATCAAGAGTTTTACAGAGTTCTGTTCATACAATGTTGCTCTCAAGGGCACAGTATCCAGGATGAGAAAGCATGAGATAGGACCCTGTACGTTGCTTTTTCCTCCTCTCTTTTCCAGACAGAAAATTAAGCAATTATGTTGCTAAAATCAATTTTCTCTGTCTGGGTCATGGAAATATCACATTACAAATATCAAAACTCAACAAAATTGGTGGTTGGGGAACAGACATATGTGTTTTCCCCACAATCTCATCCAAGCTCTTTTAGCTGAAGGAACAGATAATGTTCTTTTATAGTCTCACATCTCTGTCCTATATAGAAAAAACACAGACATGTAGAATACTCTAGTTCAGTGGTTCAAATAAAAATGAATTTTGCCCTGTGGCTGCCTCACACACATTGGATGAGGCTGCCAGATTTTCAGGGCTCCAACTTCCTTAACTCCAGGGAAAGGTCAAGTGATGAGATATAGAGGCAAACATCATATGGAAAGCACACAGGTTTTCCCCTGTGGCCAAGAAGAGTAGAGGAATGAGCGTTTTGAAAGTTACCCTAACTCAAGGGTGGGTAACTTGTGCCCTTTCAGATTAAAGTACCCATCGTCCTGTACCACTGGTTGTGCAAGAGTCCAACAGCATGTGGACAGTAACCAGTGGCCCACTCCTTGCCTACATACTTGACAGTGGCATTTCTCTGTTGAAATGCTGATTTTGTGGTAGAAAGACTGCCAGAATCAGCTCTCATGGCAGAACACTGTGCACATTAACTGTGGCAGAGCCCTGCAAACAAAGGAGATGGTTATCCACATCACATGCAAATCTCTAGTAATGCTTTAAAGGCCTCTAGAAGAAGAGGTGGTCCATTTTTAAAGCCAAGAGTGGTTACCATAACTTCTTTTTTTAAAAAGGCTTATCTAAGTTGGCTAATTGTTAGAGACGTAAGTGCTATTAATGCTGCTTTAACCTGTCTGTTTTGGAAATACCCCATGGTTACCTCATTCTAGAAAGAAGTAATTACACAAATGAATTCCATAGTAGAAAATTCTGATATCTAGTGCTGCACATATTCTTTTAAATTATTTATCCATGCTTATTCATTATTTATCCAGTGTGATGCTGCAGCAAAGAAGGCAAATGCTTTCTTAGCATGCATCAACAGAAGCATAGTTTCAAAGTTGAGGGCAGTAACAGTCTCACAATGTTCTGCACTGATCAGGCCTCATCTGGAGTACTGCATACAGTGCTGGGTGCCACATTTTAAGACAGATATGGACAATCTGGACCAAGTTTAGAAAGGGTAACAAGGACGATAAGAGGCATTGGGAACAAAACAGATGAAGAAAGGTTGAAGGAGCTGGGTATGTTCAGCTTGGTGATGAGAAGACTGAGGGATGACATGATTGCACTCTTTAAATACCTCAAGGGCTGGCACAAAGAGGAGGGTGCAGGCTTGATATCCGTTGGGTTGGAGGGTAAGACTGGATCTAATGGTTTTAAGTTACAAAATGGTAGATTTTAATTGATCATGAGAAGCAACTTCTTCACAGTGAGAATGGTTCAGCCATGGAATCAGTTGCCTAGAGAAGTGGTGGAGTCTCATTCTTGGGATGTCTTCAAAAAGGGGCTGGACAGCTTCCTGCTGGGGATGCTCTACATGGAGATCTTGCACTGAGCTAGAGCAGCTGAACTGGACAGCCCATGAGGCCCCTTCCAGCACTATGAGGCTATGATTCTGTCTTGGAACTTAATAAATGGTTAGTGCAAATGGATCATTCATGCCGTCTTGATTGCTGAAAGGCTGATACTCCAGTATTGGAATGATAACACATCCCCACCTGTGATCCAATGGACAGAACATTAACAAGACTTGCAACATTAGAAAGAGTGGTATAGCAACACACTGTACAAATGCCCTTATATTCAGATATTTGGTGTGCTTTTACTGAAATTGCTGAGTAACAATTTCCTTTTCTATCTCCTTATTCCTTATCGCTGTACTGTTAGAACATCATATGTATCGGAGAGCCTTACAATGTAATTTTACTTGGCATAATTAAAAAATAGCCAAGAGTGCTCAAAGTGCAATCTGCCTGATGTTACTTGACTTCAGTATCCATCAGCTCTAGCCAGCATAGCTACTGATGAGGAATGCTGGGAGTTGCAGTCTAACATC
Organism: Cyclura pinguis; assembly: GCA_030412105.1. NCBI lineage: Eukaryota > Metazoa > Chordata > Lepidosauria > Squamata > Iguanidae > Cyclura > Cyclura pinguis. Next base: position 340,707,967 of record CM059600.1, read on the forward strand.
TGCTAAGCAGTGGAATATGCTGCCTCGTAGTGTGGTGGAGTCTCCTTCTTTGGAGGTTTTTAAGCAGAGGCTGGACAGCCATCTGTTAGAGTGCTTTGATGTGGGTTCTTGCATGGTAGGGGATTGGACTGGATGGCCCCTGGGGTCTCTTCCAACTCCATGATTCTATGATAAGCTGTATTTTGCTCACCCCCATTCTGAGCCAAGAGAGTACCGGAATTACAAGAAAAATGCAATTCTGGTGGAAGAAATGAACAATACATCAGGCAATTCTAGTCTACAAAAGTAACATGTGCAGGCTATGGCCTTGAGCATTATATCTGCTCCATGACGAGAATCAAAGATCAGCCTGGCTAAAAGAAGGGGAAGGAGGGGGAAAAGAGTCTTCTTAAATCAGACCCATGATTAATTCTGTCTCATTAATTGTTTCAGACCTGCAAGTCAGATGTTGCTCTTCAATTTGCTCATTACACAGAGGCCCCCAGATCTTGACTATATTAACTTTTCATTCAGCTTGGTATTAAGGTGACAATGGTGCAGAATAAATTATGAAGCAGTCTGTGAGAACTGCCCATTTGGATTAGAGAATGAAGAACTTTCACCCTTATTAGGATGGAAAGCTACTGGACAGAAAGCCAACACCAAAGTGGTAGGGGTATGTGTGCGTCCATGTGTATGTATGAATGTGTGCTTGTTAAAAAATACAGACAATGTAGTCCTGTGCTGCACATTCTTGTAGGGCAACCTTCCATACTCCAGGGCTGGACTACAACTCCTATAATCCCCAAGCAGCATATTGTGCTGCGCAAGGGGATTGGAATAGTAGTCTAACTATCTAGGCTGGGATAGGCTATTGTAGGGCCCGTTGGCATATGTGAGGCAAAAGTGAAAGTAATATACACATTTCAGACTTTTCCATGTTTTAAAAAGTACAACTGACATGTACAAGTTGCTGGGGGGAAAATTCAGATACACACATCATTTCTCAGTTCAAGAAGACAAATGGTAACATAACTTTCTAAATATACTGACATATAGCAGGAGTGGGCAGTGTGGACCACAGGCTGCATGCAGCCCTTGGTACCCCAAATGCTGTGCCCAAAGCCCTCAAAACACCCAAAGCTCCCAGACCCTTCTCTGAATTAATTTTTGTTTCCAGACCTATTTTTGGGTTCCCCTCAGAACTATTGAAAAAATGGCTGAAAACTGGCCAAAATGGCAGCTGGAAGTGATGTTGTGTTGCTGAAATGCACTACTGTGGCCTGCTAGGTAGGCACAGGGAGGAAAAAATGGCCTATCCCCTTTGCACTTGTCCACTCCAGCATATAGCAATGGTTCCCAACATCCATGGCCATCAAAGTGGCTGGAGAACAGATGGGATGCTCCAGAAGAAGAGTCAATGAAGACAGGAGTAGGCAACTCTGGTAGGTCCAGAGGCCAATTCCTTGCCCCAAACTTCCCTGGGGTTGCCAGTTTGCCTCAGATTCCAAAGAAAAAAGTCACAGAGGTGATGGGAAGTCTATTTCACATTTTGAAAAAACTGCCTTTAAAAATTTTTAAGCAATGTAGGTGTGTGTGCATTCCTTTTTATAGCAGAAGACAAAAGAGAAGCCTATGGGGACTGGTGGGCTTAAAGGCTAAAAAACAGCCTGGGCTGGGACGAGACACAGTCCCAGGGCCACAATTTGCCAACCACAGAATTGAGGTGTCCAGTGATTCCAACAAAGATGCTACCCATTGTTCAACAAGTCAGTTAAGAAAATGTTCAGAGATCTCTTTCGTGGAGAAATTAGAATGGCATGTGTCTTTAATTTTAATCCAGAATTTTGGGACCTGCAATCCAAAAAAGTAATGTTTCCTAGCTCTGATCTGGACACCAACTTTCTGTTATTGAAGTCTAACATTGCATTAGCACTTTTATCAGCTGCAACGCACTGCTGGCTCATGTCTGGTTTGTCACCAACTTGGTCACTAAGATTCTTTTTGTATCTAATGCTGCTAAGCCAGCACTGTACCTATGCCATTTAACTGGGTTACTTAGCTGCAAGACTTACTATTTTTCTCTGTTGAATTCAGCCCAGTGTCTCTGCCTGTCAAGTGCATCCAGTATCATGTCTTCTGTAGCACTGGCTGTCTCTTAGCTTTGTGTTATCTGCAGATTTGAAAAGTATTCCTCTACACCATTGGGCAGCTGTCCAAATGTTGGTGAACTGCAACTCCCAGCATTCTTCACCACTGACTATGGCTGGCAAGGGTTATTGGAAGCTGCAACATTTTGGGAGGGGGGGGCATTCTGGCTGGAAACTGTAGTCCAAAAATGTAACTTTCCCAGCTTCCAGCCAAGACCTCACTCCAAGATGATGTACAGCCATTAACAACCACTCACTGGGTATGGTTGTTCAACTAGTTGTGGATCAACCTCAAGAGAAAAACTGTCGAGCTTATATTTAAGTCTAGAGGCCCCTTCACATTACACAATTATAGTGCTATATTCCACTTTAACTGCCATGGCAACATCCCATTGAATCCTGGAGTCTGTAGTTTAGGGAGGGGCATTTAGAATTCTTAGCCAAAGTGCTCTAGTGCCTCACCAAACTACAAATCCCAGGATTCCATTTGACACAGCCGTGACAATTAAAGTGGAATATACCACTATAATTGTATAGTGTGAATGGGCCCTGGGACACCTTAATCTGTGGACACAACTGTAGGACATTATAATGAGGAACAAGACATCTACATTATGTTAGGGTTAGGTGGAAATCAAATAGAACATTTGATACAGAATTCATAACCCCTTAATTGTTTCATCAATGAACAAATTTACACTGAGCTGTAAATAGATGTACTGAATGCATACATTTTTTAAACAACTAATTTCACCTCGGTTCAGAATGAACAGAACTGTGATAAAGAAAGAAAGCTGGCTTCTTTCTGTAATGACTGTGTATTAACAGACACCACCCCCAAAGGCATTCTTGAGTACTATTTTTCTAAGAAAAAGAGGACCCTAAAACAGAAGGATGTCTAGGAGAGAGGACAGCCTATTGGTTGGAGAGGCAGAAATGCAAGAAGTTCACTCACAAAATGGAAGTAACTAGTCAACTCTTTGGCTGAAGCAAATCTCGATTAAAAGGAGTGAAGAATCTCATCAATGTCTTCTTTTCCTTCCAGTGCCTTACTTATTGCCGATCATTAATAAAAGAACAGGTTGCTTACCTGTAACTGTGGATCTTCGAGTGGTCTTCTGTGAACTCACACAATTGGGTTTTGCACCTGCGCAGAACAGCATTCGGAACCTTCTAGAAATTCAAAAGTAGGCATTTTGACTGTTGAACCTCTCCCCCATCCTCCAGAGTATAAGAGCCCCCACCTGCTCCAACGGTCAGTTCCGTTTCGCTGCTATAGCAGCATTAATGGAACCAATACATTAGCAGGACATATAGAGGGGAGGATGGGAGGGTTTGTGTGCGTTCACAGAAGACCACTCGAAGAACCACAGTTACAGGTAAGCAACTTCTTCTTCTTCTTCTTTGTGGTCTCTGTGACTCACACAATTGGGAGACTAGCAAGCTATTATTACAAGGATGGTGGGATGTCATGCTAAAACCAACTCCACCTGAAGTCAAAGAGCAACCCCTCAAAAAATCATCCTCATACTAGATGACTACAACAAAGAGAACATGTTTATTTCGTTACCATTAGATACTTGTGAGGAAGAGATACTAGTTAATAGCAGACAATAAAATTGCTCTCCCCAAGTTAGCATCTCTTTTTTCTCTATTATCAATTCTATAATGAGATATAAAGGTTATAGGTTGTGACCCAAGTAGCCGCTTTGCATATATCATCCAAAGGAACCCCCTGAAGGAAAGCAGTGGAAGCAGCCAATGCTCTAATCGAATGGCTTCTAACCCCTTCAGGTAGCTTTTTCCTTACAAGGTTATAAGCCAATTTAATAGTAGCAACAGCTCATTTTGCTAACCTTTGGGATGAAACAGGCATCCCTTTCTTAGGTACAGAATAACAGACAAACCACTTATTAGTTTTTCTAACACCAGCCATGCGCTGTACATAAAAAGCTAGCACTCTCCTGACATGTAAACAATGTAACCTTCGTTCCATATCAGATTCTGGATTCTGAAAATATGCAGGTAAAATGATTTCCTGATTTAAGTGAAAGGATGATACAACTTTGGGCAAAAATGTGATATCTGGTTTAAGAACTACCTTATTCTTATGAAAACGTAAATAAGGTGAGTCAACCCTCAACGTACATAACTCACTAGCCCTTCTGGCTGATGTTATCGCCAATAAGAAAGCTGTTTTCCATGTTAAGAGATGTAAATCACAGGTTGCCATAGGTTCAAAGGTTTACCAGTCAACCCCATTAACATGGTACTCAAATCCCAAAACGGTACCGGAGGTTTAACTGGAGGGTGTAAATGTTTATATGCTTGCAAGAACCTCTTAACCATAGGCTCCCGGAATAGAGATGGCTTACCATTCTGTTGACGGCATCAAGAAAGAGCCGCCAAGTAACATTTGATTGACGACAGTGTCAGTTCCTCTGTCGCCAACCTTGACAAAAAGTCAAGTACATTAACCACAGTATAACTTTGAACATCGACATTTACATCATTCAAGTACTTAACAAACTTCTTCCGTTTATAAATATATGACTGAGATGTGGGTGGCTTAAGTGTTGCCATCAAAACCCTCTTCACGGCATCTGGTAAGTCATTCACTTTAACAGGTTCTACACCGTCAATCTCAAGGATTGAACATCTGGATGGAACACTGTCCTGTTGTGGATGGAAATCAAGTCCGGTTTGCATGGCAACAGTCGATACCGTCAGTTGGCTAGATGCATTAGATTTGCGAACCAAGGCTGTCTCGGCCACCAAGGTGTTATCAGGATCACGATTGCCTGGTCTTGATGAATTTTGGATACCACCTTTGTGATCAGAGGGAAAGGTGGGAACACATAAAGGATCCGACTCAACCAGTTGAAGAGGAAAGCGTCTCCCAGGGACTCGACATCCCTCTTCAGCTATGAGCAATACAGCTCGCATTGTCTGTTCTTGCTGGAAGCAAACAGGTCTATCTGAGGGTAAGCCCAGTCCCGAAAGATCTCGAGCAGAATCCCTGTGTTCATCTTCCACTTGTGGCATGACAGAGGAGTCCTGCTGAGCATGTCTGCCAACACATTTTCCTCTCCCGCCAGATGCACCGCTGAGGGAGTGATAGTCTTCTACAGACACCAATCCCATAAATGCAGGGGTAGATCTAACAGTACCTGAGATCTTGTTCCGCCCTGCCTGTTTATGTAATACATCACAGTCGTGTTGTCGGTAACGACCTGAACAGAATTTCCCTGAAGGTAATACTGGAAAGCTTTGAACGCCTTTATCACAGCCTTCAATTCCAAAGCATTGATGTGTAACTTTTTCTCTGACTGATACCACCTCCCTCTCACAGTCAGATTCTGCAGATGCGCTCTCCATCCTTCCAATGACGCATCCGTTGTCACTACCACACAAGGATGAGGAGGTACAAACGGCATTCTTATCAACAAGTTGCTTGGATCTATCCACCACAGCAATGACTGTAAGATCGGTCTCGGGACCATCAGAAACATGCTTTGCTGGTCCCATAGTAGATCGAAGATCTTTATAAACCATCTCTGCAGGGGCCTCATCATCAGTTTCACTAATGGCATCACCATAGTTGTCGAAGCCATCAGCCCCGATGCCACTTGAATTGTCTTTGCTCTGACTCTTCTGTGTTGCCGCATCAGATTGAACACCTTCAGCATTTTTGCCCATCTGTCTTCTGGTAAAAATGCTTTTTGCTGCAAAGAGTCCAGTATGGCCCCTATGAATCTGATCTTCTTCAACGGTATCAACGCCGATTTTGAGTAGTTCACCATCAGCCCTAAGTCTTGTAGACAACACACCACCCTGTTCAGATCTGCCAACAGCCAATGTTTCATTGGCGCCACTATTAACCAGTCTTCTATATACAGAAACACTGCAATATCTTTCTTTCTCAAATGAGCAGCCACGACAGACATACACTTCGTAAACAGCCTTGGAGCTGTACAGATACCAAAGGGTAGGACTCGAAAACAGTAGCCTTGACCACCTATAGCAAAAGCAAGGTACTTCTTGTGCTCTGGCCTGATAGCGATACAGATGTAGGCATCTTTGAGGTCTAGCGTAGCAAACCAGTCGTTTAGATGTAGCAATGGTATTATGGTAGAAAGAGTCACCATCCAAAATCTTTTTGGGGTTATAAAATAATTCACCCCTCTCAGATCCAAAATGGGGCGAAGACCACCGTCCTTTTTCGACACCAGAAAGTACCTTGATGTAAAACTTCTCTTGAGTTGCAGACTGGAGACTTTTTCTATGGCCCCCTTCAACAAGAGGATATCGATCTCTGCCTGCAGTTGTGGGGATGGTTTGGTACGCCAAACTTTCCCTATGGTAGGCAGGGTTCGAAATTCTATAGAATAACCTCAATCTATTATGTCCAGAACCCACCGATCCGTTGTTATAGATCGGCACGCCTGGTAATGCCTCTTCAATCTGTCCCCAAAGGGACGTGTTACACCCATACTTAGATATGTATCTTCGGTACCGTGATGACCTCTTTGACAAATTAGACCTTGAACAATCTGCAGAGTAGTATCCTTCAACATGGTGCTCACATCTGGAAAGACATCAGTATCACACCCTTGATTGTCAAACCCTACGCTTGGTTTCGCTTTTAATTAATTTTATTGTGATTACATCGTATAAAACAACATTTCTCATTGTACATTTTACCGAACTATTACAGCTATCTTCCACTCCTCTCTGGATTTCAATAGTGTTATTTCATTGACATATCAACATTATGCATCGCATTTGTTAACATGCAAGATAGATCCTGCTCTTCGACCCAACTTTACATGTTCCCTGATATTCCACTGATTTTTACTTCTAACTACTCATGCTACCATGAATTAAGAATTATTACCTGTCAACACCCTACCAATTTCCAGAACAATTTGCCATTCTTTGTTAATGTCATCAACTGATTTTCATTTTAATCTCTGAGAGACTATATCTACATTCCGATTTTCAATAAAAGTTGCCCACCATTGCTCTATTGTAGGTATCTGCTCAGTTTTCCATAGCCTTGCATATTTAATACGGGCTGTTGTAATCATATACAGCATTATTCGCCAATATTTTTTTGCAACAGTTCCATCTAACACATGTGTCATATTTAATAAGTACAGTTCAGGTTTCTTATCAATTTGAACCCTCAATATTTTACATATCATATTATGTATATCATTCCAATATGTTTTAGCCTTAGGACATGACCACCACGTATGAAATAGTGTTCCAACATTCTCCCGACACTTCCAACACTGACCTGTTCCCGTATTATATATCTTCTTTAATTTTTCTGGTGTCATGTACTATCTATGAAAAAGCTTATAATAGTTCTCTTTTAGGTTCTGAGCTGCGGTAAATTTTTGTGTCCGTTGCCAGCTCTGTTCCCAGTGCTCTAATTGAATTGGATGTCCGAGATTTTGAGCCCACAATATCATTGCTGATTTGACCGTCTCATCTTCTCTTTCTTGATTTAAAATCTCCTGGTATACATGTGATAGTAAATGAGGCGGGTTTTCCCGCAGTAACTTCAACGTTCTTCCTTGCTGTTTTTGTTCTATTCCATAAGTTTTCACAACCATCTGGAATCTCTCAGTTAACTGTCTGTAAGGGAACCAGTTTAACTTTATTCCTTCTGATTCCAATTTTTCTCTTGATTTCATCTTAAAAAGATTCAGATTTGTCATTTCTAATATGTCATCATAACACAGCCCCGTATCTGAATCAGACCATCTTCCAGAGAAAGCTTCTTGAGGGGAGACCCATGTAGGTAGTTGCCTAATGTTGTTATTCTTGTAGTCAGTCCATATTTTAAGTAGTGATTTTCTTACAAAATGATGAACAAAGTCTTTGTCAACCGCAGCTTTCCCATAGAACATATAGGCATGCCAACCCATCCTTAAATCAGCTCCCTCTAATGTCAGCATTCTCGTATTTTGAATACTCATCCAGTCTTTTATTCATGTAAATGCTGCTGCCTTGAAATATATCTGTAAATCCGGTAGACCCAACCCTCCTCTTCTTATTGAGTCTGTCATGATATTCCATTTTATTCTTGGTTTTTTCCCTTGCCATATAAATTTAGTTAAATCTCTCTTCCATTGTATAAAAGGCTTAGTATTTATAATAATAGGAAGATTTTGGACAAGGTAATTCATCTTTGGAAGTATGTTCATTTTTATGACTGCCATTCAAACCCTACGCTTGGTTTGATCAGGCTGATGTTTCTTGTATTGCGGCTGTTTGAACCTTGTTGAAGGAAACTTCCTCGAAGTTCGATCTTGTGGTGTAGCCTGTCTTTGATGCTGTGTTTGAGTTGGACTCGTTGGTCTCCTTGAAAATGGCTGATACCTTCTATACCGGTACCTGGATGGATAATATGAAGCTGGAAATCCATATTTTCTTGCAGTGCTCCTCATCTTTTGAGCATGCTCTAGCTTGTCATCTGTGCCAGTACTGAATAATCCAACAGCATCAAAAGGCAAGTCAGTTATATGTTTAGCTGTTGTAAGTTGTTGAGCGGAAAGCCGATAAGCCTCACCACACAGCGCTGATGCAGTTTTCCTCTCATCATCAGATAACATGTCAATGAAAGTCTTAAGTCTGGACCACAAGAATTGTTGATATGCTCCCATACATGCTGCTTAACTGGAAATTCAAAACAAGAATGCAGTATTAGAGTACGCTTCCCTTCCCCAGTTATCCAACTTCTTCCCCTCTCTATCGGCAGAAGTAACATGTAGTCTCTGTGACTGCCTCAACTGTGCAGCATCAACCACAATAGAATTTGGTTTGGGGTGATGAGTCAACCAGTCTTGTTCATCTTCAATAACACGATAAAGAGATTCTAGTTTTTTTTTAAGTTGATGGTACTGAGGAAGGAGTTGTCCATGACTTCTTGACAGTCTGCAATAAATACAGCAAAGGAGCTATCACTGAAGTTGCAAGTGCTCTGTCTTGAAGCACCTGAAAAATAGGGTCTTTCAAGTCCTCTTTCTCCATATTAGTTGTGAGATTAAGAGAACAAGACATCCTCAAAACAAGATCTGAAAAAGATCGAACATCATCCATTGGAGAAATCCTCTCAGCATTCGACACCAGCGTAGGACAGTGTTCATCAGCATCTACGGAACAATTAGATGCTGACGAACTCGATACCGACACTGATCTCTCCAAATGAGAAGGCACAGATCTGTCCTTCAATCTTTCTTGAGGTTCAACAACAACCTCCTTATGGGCAGTGTCGTGTCCAGTCCCTCAGTCTCATTGAGGGACTACCTTCTTCATCTCCTCTACTGAAACCCTTTGACGTCAAGGTGACAGAGAACGAGATCTTGACCTATAGTACTCAGAACGACAGTACCAAGTCTGAGAATCAGCCCAGCGCTGATAATGTCTACAATCACCATAGTCCTCAGGGTAAGGTGAAATGTCCCTTGAATCAACAGAAACCTCATCCAGATAACATTCACGGTATCTGGGAGGAATTGCACATCTGTAACAATGCCATCTCACAGGTGATCTACTTCTCGACCTCGACCTATGAGACAGACCTGGAGGTGAAGGAAGTGTTCTCCTACGATGTATAGGAATCACTACCTCCTGCTGTGAACTTCTCTGCACTGACACTGATCACCCTGTATCTCAAGGTCGATCTTGAACTTAAGGCCATGGTCCCACATTCATCAAAGAAGAAGAATCAACGATTTCTCCCTCTGACTCTACTCAGACTTCTTGTATCTCCAAAGGAGGATTCAGTGCCTGCTCTAGATGTCTAGCAGGAGACAATGACTCAATCTGCGCCTCCACATCGCGTTCAGATGTAACCAGCCTCGGAGACATCAAAGAAAATGGAACCACATGTCTATCTTCCTTTTTGCGTTTCTTCATGGAAGCTTGGTCTGAAGACTCTTGCAGCTTCCTCTTCTTATCCTTCTCCTTCTTTCTTAACACAGAAGGAGAGGCTAAACTTTCACCGACATCAGAGACTTTCTTCGCAGCCTTCTCCGATCTTGACTCCCGAGATCAAGATGTCAACATCGATCTCGGCATCGATCTTGGCACCAATGAAGAAGTCAACTGACAACACAACAGAGTTGAAGAAGTCTGGGCCATCCTGGATTTAGTGCCAGATGTCTTTGCACGACCCACAGGATCTGACGCAGACAACACTTGTTCGCAGAGCAAAGCTTTCAACCTGCTTGCTCTATTATCTCTAGTCTGTGGAGTGAATTTTTGGCAGTATGTACAAGAATTCACATTATGGCCACAAAAGGCACTTTGAATGCCTGTCTCGATCGGGTACCTTGCCTTTACACGCTGTACAGCGCTTAAACACTTTGGTTGCCATACACTGCAACAGTGCCAAATCCAAATTCAAAAACCTTAGTCAAATACAGTCCATCGTCAGTCCAGTAAATCCACAGTTCAACCAGTCCAAAATACCAAGAAAAAATCGTCGTCAATCATACCAAAGTCAAAGAAAATCATTTAGTCAAGACAAACACTAACAAAAGGCTCCTTAGATGCTGCTAATGTGGCGGAAAGAAAGATACTAACCTTTGGAGCAGGTGGGGGCTCTTATACCCCAGAGGATGGGGGAGGGGTTCAACAGTCAAAATGCCTACTTTTGGATTTCTAGAAGGTTCCAAATGCTGTTCTGCGCAGGTGCAAAACCCAATTGCGGGAGCCACAGAGACCACGCAGAAGAAGCAGGGGTTTCTCTGTCTGGAGGCTGATGAAAGAGTGCTGCTTTTCATACAGGGAATACAGGGAAACTCTGTTGCTAGGTCTGACCAATAATGAGAGGTAAAGATTTAAGGACATTTCAATTTCCTGCTCTTTTAAAGCTGTTACACTGCCAGTAAATGCACAGAACTAACCTATGTTTTACATGTCTGAAAGCTTCCCACCCTGCTCTAGCAGTACTGAAAAGTGACGAACCATTCCTCATAGGAAACACTGGTTACTTACGCAGGAATACTTTCAAACTCTTCTGCCGTTATGAAAGCTGCTTCCTTGATGCACTTGGTCTTCTTTGCTGGCTTCTTTGCTTGGACAACCTCAGCATTTTTATGTTGCTCCTCATTCTTCACACCGATGCCCACTTCACTGCAATGCAAGCAGAGAGCATAGACCCAGAAAGCTTATCACACAGGTAGGCACAAACAAGTCAAGCTTACTCTCTTTGCCACCCTAGGTAAATTATAGCCAATCTATTCCAAGGCAAATACAACTACAGCAAAAGCACATTTGTTGTTTTCTACAGTATATTGCAAGGAAGAATATGAGACAAAATGCCATTGGCTCAGGAAAGCATTAACAAAGTTACATAGAGTCATGAAACTGAATCACAGTTAGCTCTAACCCAGTTAAGATATTGAAGGATGAAATTCAATGTCATGGGAACAGTCTTCAACACAGAATGGGACTTCTCCTCATGTTTGAACTGTACCTCCTCCTCCCCAGATCTGTTCCAGAGACTCACCTAAACCTCTCAGAAAGACGGAAATTTCTTTTTTAAAAAAAAAAAAAATATTGAATTTCAACATAAAATTTACACAACCATAATAATTTCACCATCAAATAGTAAAACGAACATAGAAAAGAAAATACTGTGAAAAGGAAGAGAATTATGGGGAAAGAAAGAATAAAAGAAAAAAAGGGGAGAATTATAAAGAAAGAAAATTATATCTATCCTTCAATTGTGAGAATATAAACTTGAGAAAAGAAAGAGAAAGAAGAGAAAGAAAAGAAAGAGAGGGGAAAGGTGTGGGAAAGGGAAAAGGAAAAAAAGGAAAAGAAAAGAAAGGAAAAGAAAAGAAATGGGGGGAAAAGCCAAAAAATAAATAAAAAAAAAGATTAAAGAAAAGGAAAAAAAGATAAAGTTAAAAAGTGGAGCGAGAAGGTGATATGAAAGCTTACCTCTTATCCCCCCTCCCCTCAACTTCCCACTTTCTGACATCAGTTACTTAGACAAAATCAGAATAAATCCCCTCATTTTGGGAAAAAAAGGAAAATCCAATATATACATACACACATGCGCGCGCACACACATATATGAAACTCAGAGTGAAACATCTTCAAACCATCAAAACCTAATTGAGTCTTAGTGCCAAATCTGTCCCTTACACAAAGCATATAACGTCCCCCAGCTTTTAAGTATGATTGCATAGAGTTTCCTTTTAGCCAACATGAACATTTATCTATATTATTCATTTAATTGAAATGAATCTATTCATTCATTTCATTAGCAATATCCATTCTGCTGATTACTAGACACAGCTTATATTAAAAAAAATACAATGAACAAAACACACACACACACACACACACACAAACCATGACTGTAGTACTTTGGCAGCTTTCAATCAGTCTCCACCTCTAATCGAGGTAGTCATTTGGCAAGAGCTAATTTCCTGCCTCCAGCGATCCCCAACAGGCCACAACCCTGCAAACCATGCTCATGGTTCCTCCTCATTTCATCCACCCTCATTTCATTGTTGGAGTTCTTTCCAAAATGGTGACGAGAAGTGAAACCGTATTACTTCCTGTCTCCATTTTGAGAAGGTGTCCAACAAAAGCAGAGGTATTTAGGTGTGCTGGAATGATCTGGAGGGCTTGTTGTATGGAACTGGGATGGTTTTGCACATTTTGAGGACTTTCTGGTTTTCAGGTGAAAAACACCCAAAAATGGTGCAGAACTTTTTTTTAAGGAATTGGGGGGTTTTGGGGAACTGGTGGAATGGGTTTCAGGGGCCAAAAAAGTGGGGTTCATTTGGGCTGCATTTTGTCCACCCCTGCTCTACCACATTAGCATGAGAAAGAAAGCAAACAAGGCAAAAATGACCAATTCTGTAAGTACTTAATTACTTAGTTTGGATAATTCCTTATTAGATGTGTATCTGGGACGCAAATCCTGTAGTCCAAAATGAGGCCTGTCAAATGAACTTGACAACCCCGGCATGGGGGAAAAAAAACAATAGAAGAGACTCCAGTGTGAGGACTTGATACATAAAGTTGATGAGAAGATTAGGCAATTTCAGCAGAAGTTGAAAAATGGTAATTCCTCTCTCCACTTAAGGGAAACAGACTAGCAAATCAGGGCATAAAACTAGGGACCTAAAAACAGAAGTTGATTGAGAACCTTAATTCATTGCACAAGATTTCCAAGCCTTCATCAGAAAGCTCAAAAACAAATGCATAAAGATGAAGCTTAGAATAATAGGGGCAAAGGAATCAAATGCTCAAAGTAACTTCTTGGTCCTTCTTCTGGACATCTTCTCAGATGGCTTCTGAATCTTCATGCATCAAAAAGAGACACATTCTTAATCTGCAGGGCTGCCCCATCAAACCTCAAGAAGAGAGTAAACTCAGAGATGCACCTGAACTTGCACAGGAAGAATGTAAATCTACCATTCTGACAGTGTCCTGTAATAAAAAACTGCTTTTCTTCTGTGGATCCGATATACTGCTGTATCAAGGAGACAAAAAACATTCCAAATCTTCAAAGAGTTTCTTTCTTTTCTTTTTTTTTTTAAAAGAAACACGGCATTTCCATCAGGACAACTGTTTGAAGTGCTCCTCCGCTCAAAAGGGAATGTGATGATACTGAACAACCTAGCTGAACCAAGAGATTATGTGATATTGCTTGGTACTACACACAACCAACTCCTCTGCAAAGACATGGCCAACTGAGTAAATTTACTTCTGAATTCAAGAGGTGATTAGGTAGAGCCACAGCAGAAACAGAATAAATTTGGATCAAATCAGAACTGAAATGACTAAAAAGTAAGAGCAGGATATCTACTCATTCTGTCTGCAATGCTTTCCACTTAGCAACAAAAGGAGGCCTAGCATGAGATATTTACAGCATGCTCATATCTGCCGTGCACAGTAATTCCACAGGCCCAAAAATGGCCTGGGAAAGGCATTTGGAAGTAACTGAATACAAAATCTGAGACTAACAATGGAACAAGGTCCCACTGAAATCTGTAACTGCTAAAGTTAGAGAACATAGTATAAAACTCATATAATGATAATGTCATACCCCTATTAATAGGAGTGATGTAAGCAAAGGAATTTCTAATATATGTTGGGAGATATGCATAGACGTAGACACTTGCCTAGATTGTGGTAGTTCTGTCTTCCTGTACATTAATTTTGGTTAGGAATCTCTGCTGAAACATATGCTAATACCTGCTAAATTGTTAAGACATCTCCTATAGAGATGTAAAATTTCCAGAAACTCTGAAGCCATAAAAGAAAAATCTACTTTCTTTGGAAAAAATTGACATTTTTGGAAACATTGAAAAATGTAGTATTATCACCCTTTGCAAGACTGAATGTCACTTTAGGAACATAAAACGCATTCTATATTACTTGGTTTGACATAAAATTATCATATTTGATTGTACACGTTACAAGTACATATAATTACAATTTGAGCTTACTTTTTATTAGACAGTCGTTTTCTATCTTTTTTTTTTTTAATAAATGGAGCTACAAGGTCCTCAGCTGTAAGGAACACTTGAACTATAAGGCATCTCTTTGGTTTTGCTAGTTTCAGGCACAGGAAAAAAACAAATCAACAGATGAAACCATCAACATTAAGTAAAACATAGAAAATTATTTTGTCTCCACTAGTTCTCCAAAGTGTGAAGCAGACATTAACGCACTGATTTTCATAAAAAGAACTGAGAAAAAGGAAATGAGGATTAGAAAAGGTAATGATGTGATATTGCACATAGCCTTACATAAAAATCTTCTGTTTGCATAGCTTTAGAAATGATTTTGGGGAGTAAATATATAAAACATTATCTTAATTTTTTTATTCATCATTTTATTGACTATTTCATAATCTATTTTTTGCCAGCAAAAAGGCTTCAAGAGAAAATGGAATTAAAACACCTATTTTTTTCTCATTCCACTCCCCCACCACCAGCCTTCACACTCCTTTATTGCTCTTTGTTAGCAATAACAAGATTCCTGCAGAAAAACCTGATTAGGTTTCTCTGTGCAGCTGCTAGATAGGAGATTGCTGTAAATTGAAATGATTATCAGGAATTATCTATTCTACCCTGAAAGAACAGATTATGGTCCCTAGTGCTCATAGAGAAGTACATATTAGAATGCTAAGGCGTAATCAAAACCACAGTGACAGCTTCTTTGTAACATGAGCTCGAATTCTGTAAGTACACTGTGTTAGCGCTTGCACTTCCTCCAGGGATGTACAGCAGTGGTAAAGGAAAGCAGAAAAAATAAGCCAGCTCCAAGAAGTGAGGATTTTTACCAAAGAGCTATAAGTGCTACAGTATTTCGTACTGTATTGTGTAAATTTTAAAATCTTTTCAGAGTGTTTTTAATATGGTTAATAGTTTAATTCAGTTTTAATGTTGGCCTTCTGAATGTTTTTAATTGTAATTTTTTAAACGTGTAAAGTTGCCTTGAGTCCCAGTCATGGGGAAAAGCTGAGATATAAATAAAGTTGAGCATAATGTAATAATAACAACAACAGTGATGATCATAGAATCATAGAGTTGGAAGGAACCCTAGAGGCCATCCAGTCCAACCCCTAGGCAGGAACACCCATCAAAGCATTCTCAACAGATGGCCATCCAGCCTCTGCTTAAAAACCTCCAAAGAAGGAGACTCCACCACACTCCAAGGCAGCATATTTCACTGCCGGACAGCTCTGACTTTCAGGAAGTTCTTCCTGAGGTTCAAGTGGAATCTCCTTTCCTGCAGCTTGAATCCATTGCTCCTTGTCCTAGTCTCTGACGCAACAGAAAACAAGCCCGCTCCCTCCTCGACATGATATCCCTTCAAATATTTAAACATGGCGATCATGTCCCCCTCTTAACCTTCTCTTCTGCAGACTAAACATACCCAGCTCCCTAAGCCGTTCCTCATAGGGCATGACTTCCAGACCCTTCACCGTTTTGGTCGCCCTCCTCTGGACACACTCCAGCTTGACGATATCCTTCTTGAATTGAGGTGCCCAGAACTGGACATAGTATTCCAAATGAGGCCTAACCAATGCAGAATAGAGTGGTATCATTACCTCCCTTGATCTAGACACCATACTCCTATTGATGCAACCAAGAATCACGTTGGCTTTCTTGGCTGTTGCATCACACTGCTGACTCATGTTCAGCTTGGGATCTACCAAGACTCCTAGATTCCTTTCACATGTACTGCTATCCAGCCATGCATCCCTCATCCTATATTTGTGCATTCCATTTTTTCTGCCTAAATGTAGGACTTTCCATTTCTCTCTGCTGAAATTCATTTTGTTAGCTTTGGCCCAGCTCCCCAATCTGTCAAGGTCATTTTGAATTATGATCCTGTCCTCTGGCATATTAACAACCCTTCCCAATTTGGTGTCATCTGCAAATTTGTTCAGCATGCCCTCCACTCCTTCATCCAAATTACTGATGAAGATATTGAATAGCACTGGGCCCAGGACAGAACCCTGAGGCACCCCACTAACCACTTCTCTCCAGGATGAAAAGCAGCCATTGGTGAGCACCCTTTGGGTTCGGTCGGTCAACAGATTACAAATCCACCTAAAAGCAGCCCTGTCCAGCCCGCATTTTACTAGCTTCTTTGCCAGGATGTCATGGGGAACTTTGTCAAAGGCCTTAATGAAGTCAAGATATGCTACATCTACAGCATTCCCTTCATCTATCAAGCTTGTAACCCTAGCATAAAAAGAGATAAGATTAGTCTGGCATGACTTATTTCTGAGAAATCCATGTTGACTTTTAGTGATTATGGCATTGCTTTCTAAGGAATTACAAACTGACTGTTTAATGATCTGCTCTAGGATCTTTCCTGGTATTGATGTCAGGCTGACCAGGCAATAATTATTTGGGTCCTCTTTTTTCCCGTTCTTGAAGATGGGGACGACATTTGCCCTCCACCAGTCTGCTGGGACTTCTCCTGTTCTCCAAGAGTTCTCAAACATTATTGCAAGTGGTTCAGAAATGACTTCTGCCAGTTCTTTTAATATCCTTGGATGTAATTCATCTGGCTCTGGAGACTTGAATTCCTCTAGTTTAGCCAAATATTCCTGTACTACTTCTCTACTTATTCTATGCTGCATTCCCCCCACCCCACTTCTTCACCTGCTACCCATCCCCCAGGTTGACTACTTCTATGATGACTCTATTGATTCTTTGGTAGCACACGGTAATCTATGGCAGTGATTCCCAGTCTGGGGTATGTGTACTCCCAGGAGTACAAAGGAGGACATTTAGGATATGTGGGGAAAAAATTGAATAATAGCAGAAAAAGTATAGTGAGTGTGTATGTGTATTCTCAGAGGACATCACAACTCAGTCTGGTTCTTGATTGCCTACAGCATTAGCATTCCTGTTCTGGAACCTTAAGAGATGGTGTGGGAGAATCACAGAGATAAAGAGAATAGTGACACACAAGCTGAAATTCCAGATGCCATTGGCCCACAAACATAAGTCTTCTCTCATATGTATATGGACACACAGTCTTCTATTCGAGTTGCTGTGACCCTAGCCCCACACATACCAGGTGGCTTCTTGAGCCTTGTGCACATGCACTCTTCTCTCTCTATGTTGTGTCCCTCTCCATGGGGGGGGAGGGGGGGAGAGAGAGAGAGAGAGAGAGCGCACGCCTGGTAGAGACATCCAGTTCCACTGCAAATCCATCTAGGCGAGGGACATGCAGCACCCAGTCACTCTTTTCCATGCCTTCAGATAAGAGCAAACTGAATCCTGAAATGGGTAGAGAATGTCTAGGTGGGTAACAGGACATGATGGGACTCAGAGGCCGGGGTAGGACAGCTAGCTTGACACTCTTCCTTTCCTTCAATGGGTGTGGGAATGTCTCCTCAGAGCTCAGAAAAGCTTTCCGATGGGGCTTTTTTCCCTCTCAAAGAAAGAATATGGTGATAGGGGTTACAATTTATGGAAATAGGCTGCCAAGGAGTACGCAAGTGAAAAAAGGTTGAGAAGCACTGATTTATGGCATCATCTGTGAGTGTGACAATGAATGATTTCTCCATGTAGTACATAGTTTACTGCCTTTTCACACTTCAGCTGACTATACTGTACTTCTTTTGATCTCATAAGTACTCCATTGGTTTGTGGAACTATATCCCTTACC
Organism: Cyclura pinguis; assembly: GCA_030412105.1. Taxonomy (NCBI): domain Eukaryota; kingdom Metazoa; phylum Chordata; class Lepidosauria; order Squamata; family Iguanidae; genus Cyclura; species Cyclura pinguis. The sequence continues at coordinate 340,726,281 of CM059600.1, forward strand.
CAGAAATCCAAAATCCAAAATACTCCAAAATCTGAAATTGCCCACATAAGTGACAGAGATAGCAATACCTTTCTTTTCTGACAGTTCAGCATACACAAATTTTTTTCATGCAAAAAATTAAAAATATTGCATAAAATTACATTCAAGCTATACATATAAGCTCTATATGAAATATAAATTTCATGTTTAGACTTGGGTCCCATCTCTAAGATATCTCGTTATATGCGAATACAGGTATTCTAAAACCTAAAAAAAATTTCCAAAATTAAAAAAAAAATGGTCCAAAGCACTCAACTTGTATTGAAATCTCAACTCACTTAATGAATTATTGTTCCATTTGATATTGTTTTAAAATTAAAAGTATTAATCTTTTTTTAAAAAGCAACCAAACTTATAGCTTAGCTTCAGCTGAACTAAGTCTGTGGCTGGGTATAGCAGACAACAGTGACACCTGCCTGTCATATGGCAAATAGAAGAAAGGAGAAACTTCCTTAACCATGAAAAAACAGACTTCTTTATCAGGCATAGATATTTAAAGTCATTTTAGGGGAAGAAATGTGACAATGGAAGGTCACAGAGCTACATCTTTCTTGAGATACTAAAGCTGAGTTTGTGTCATGTCCTGGATAACTTGCATTCTACAAACTTTACTCAGAGATGAACAGAAGTGCTTGTTTGTAGCCAAGCAAACTTCTCTTGAAGTTGCTGAGACTACAGCATATCAGGCAGTTACAGATTTTATATGTTGTCATACAAATTTATGGTGAAAGTAAAAAATCTCACATCTTCCCACCAGGTTAGACCTCTTCCCAGACCTTCCATTGTTTACATATCTTTCATACTTGAAGCAGGATACAGTTCCTGCCTTCTTATCTTGAGTATTGCCAGTTCTCATAATACCCTGCCAATAGTTTTGATTTCCTCGCCCGATCTTCTCTCCCTTGCCCAGATACATTGTAACAGCAAACAATAAAGCAACCATTTGGCACCCTGGAGTACCTTAGCAAGCTTCAACTGGATACATAGCTGCAATCAACAATTGGCAACCAATACATTGTAATACTCCAGCAGACTAGCAATGCCTAAGCTAGCCAATCTATTCTAATACATATTCCAACACACATCTAGAAAATACTCATGACGGGACCCATGCATCCTGCCAGTTTAAGATGGTGGTGGAGGGAGGTCTGATGCAGGTAAAGGCCAAACCTCTTGTTGGCCATGAGGCATTTGGGACACAAAAGCAAAGCAAAGCAGCGAACTTTTTCTTCTATCATTAGAAACAAAGGCGGCACCTTTGAGATCTAGCCTGCATCTGTCCTGTGTGAGGCTATAAGCTTCTTTGGAGGTAGATTCCAGTGAATCCTTTGAGAAGCCCCTGTACTGACACAACTGGAAACAAATTTAGGTGCTGTAAAAGGCAAAACATGTCAATGATTGCCAATCTCAAACTGTTTTTACCTTAGCTGGAGGTGAAAACCTCAGACAGTAAGTCCCAGTACACATATTCCCTCTAGTTCTGAATTGCCTCAAATTAACTGCAGTTAGGTTGGTTCAGACACCATTGATTTGCCACGGTCCTTAACAAAGGTTTAAGTATTTAGAGATAATGGTTAAAAGTAAACTGCATTTAAGCACTAAAGGCTATGAAAGGCCAAAGACTAGCTAATGTGTCACAGCAAGAACGCTAGTGTACCAGAGACCACTATTAGATGTTCTTCTATATTGTTATGCATCTCCTAAGAGAAAAGAAACCAGAAGGTAGCAACTATTCCTTACTCTTTTTTGGCTCATGTTATACAAGGGAGATAAACATGCAATCAGCTTTCATGAAACTTATCTTGATGCAAGTCCTTTTTGAATCATGTTCTGTGACTTTGAATGTTGCAATTTGCAAAACAACAGTGGAATTACATTTCATTTTTATGATGGCTTTTTGTAAAGGAAAGAACAGCATCATGTTGAATCCCAAAGCCTTGATGCCTTCTACTCAAAACAGAGGAAGGCAATACAGTCCTCCCACCACATTCGCGGGTTTGACGTCCAGGAATTTGATTATTTGTGAGGTGCCCGCTTGCCTCCCCCCCATTCTCCTACTCCCATTTCCGGGTCTTTTGCCCAGGCACACTATCTTGGCAAAAGGCAAGTGAATGGGGGGAAGAAAGGTTTGTGGGCACACAACTTTTCCCCTTAACTCTCCAGCTTCTCGATGCACAGGTGCACAGAAAAAAGGCAGTACACGCGGCAAAATTCAGAATCATAGAAATGTAAAGTTGGAAGAGACCACACGGGCCATCCAGTCCAACCCCCTGCCATGCAGGAACACCCTCAAAGCACTCCCGACAGATGGCCATCCAGCCTCTGCTTAAAAACCTCCAAAGAAGGAGACTCCACCACACTCCGAGGCAGCATATTCCACTGCCGGACAGCTCTGACCATCAGGAAGTTCTTCCTGAGGTTCAGGTAAAATCTCCTTTCCTGCAGCTTGAATCCATTGCTCCTTGTCCTGGTCTCTGGAGCAGCAGAAAACAAGCCCACTCCCTCCTCTACATGGCATCCCTTCAAAAGAGTGCAGTGGGAAAGATCCTCCCGCCCTCCCGCCCTCCAGCCTTGTGCTTATTGCCCATGCGGATGCGCAGAAAGAAGGCAGGCCACGCTGGCAGTGGCGGACAGGAGAGTGCGGGGGGGGGACATTCCGTCTCCTCCACTCTCCTGTCCCTCGCCTGTGTGGGTGCACAGGAAGAAAAAAGGATGTGCTGGCAGGCAGGAGACCACAGAGAGAAAAATTCGCCCCCTCCAGTCTCCTGCCTGTTGCCAGCACGTCCTTCCTGCTTTCTGCATGCGGGCAAGGGACAGGAAAGTGGAGGGGAGGGAAGGTCTTTACCCTGTACTATCCTGGCTGTCACCACCAATGCCACCTTTCCACCGGGCCAGCCGCAGAAGGAAGGCAGGAGGAGGGAGGGGGAGCGCTCACTGGGGGGAGTTACTCGTAATCTTTTTTAACTTTCGCAAGGGTTCTGTGCCCCAAACCCTCGTGAAAGTCGAGGGGCCACTGTATAAAGCCTTCCGGTACTATTCTCATTAGACCCAAGCAGAGCCACCAATGGTCAGGCATTAATGAAGTCAGAGTTCAACATGACACCAAGTTGCCTGGGCGTGGGTTGAAACATTATGATATCTGCCCTGATAGCTAGAAGCGTACCTCTTTGGGACTGCATTAGGCAGGTGAATCGGCATGTTATCTCTGAGATGCTGAGCTTCATTATAGTCCCTCTCCACAGATGCCTGTAATTCCTGCAATTAAAAATAATATTGTCTTGGGTGTGTGGGTTGAGAGCTTATTAAACATTGTAAGTGTTGAGTGAACCAATTTTTTACTTCTGTTTAACAGTAACCCTGCCCTTCATTAATACTACTCAGCTACCCCATGTGACCCTAGAACAGAGAGCCTACTTCCTGAAACATAGAAATGTCTTCCTAGACCTGTGGTTCTTAATCTGTGGTCCACGGACACATGGGGTCCACAATGTCCTCACAGGAGTTCTGCAATGGATTGACGAAATATTATGGGCTTTTATTATTAACATGGAAACAAAGATAGATAGGATTAGAAATCCATTTTTAGATAATGTGTATGAACTAGAGGGGCTCACAGCAGCACAGTAAGACAAGCTCAATGAAATACCCATGGAGCGTAGTCTGAAACGGCATTCAAGGAACGGTCCCTTCCAAATTTCTGGGCTCACTTACAAGCAGATTTTCCATAACTAAAGAAGAAGGCTGTGAAAGTATTGATGCCTTCCATAGCAACATACTTGTATGAAAAATCATTCTCTGCTCTTGTTTATCTTAAAAATAAGCACAGGAACTGTTTGAAAAATGTAGAAATACATGTTTCAGCTATTAAGTCTGATATAACAGGCTTGTAAGTGAAATGCAGCACCAGCCTTCTCATTAATTAATTAATTAATATATAACAAACAATATTACATCATGGTTCAGTGTTCAAGCATGATGATGATGACTACTACTAAACTGGTATGGAATCATTCGAAAAAAAATACTGTAACAGGAGCGCGTGGATTTACTTATTTCTCCCTTCTCTCCAAATTTCAAGACCCTTCATGAATAATTTTAAATTTGATGCATTATAGGGTTTTAAATCTTTAGTTAAGACTTGGTGGTCCACAGCAACAAGAGATATTTAAAGGGTAGTAAGACAAACCAATTTTTAGAGCCTTTCGTTCTACTGTACAGTCCTCGTTCCACATTTGCAGGTTTGACCTTCACATATTTGATTATTCACGAGGTACACACACACCTTCCTCCCATATTCCCTTATGTTTTGTTAGGCATGGAGAAGGGAGGCAAGTACCCAGACAAAAGGCAAGGAAATGGGGGACAGGCACATGCATGCCTTCCTTCTCCTCTCTGGATCTCCCCCTCCCATTCCCTTGCCTCTGACCGTGGCACCGAGAACTCACGCCAAGGCAACAGGCAGGGGAAATGGGAGGGAAACCTTGTGCCAGCCTTCCTTTCCCCCTCTGGAGCTCCCCATGAAGTGCAAAAGGCAACAGAAAGGGAGGGGGAGCCCTGGAAGAGAATGGGAGGTGGATCGTGGAGGGGAGGGGGTAGTTATTTGTGTTTTTTCCACTTTCACAAGGGTTCTGCACCCCAAACCCTCGTGAAATTGGAGAGCCAACTGTAGAAACTTTTTTCATTACCCACTTATAGACCTAGTGTTCATTAAGAAACTAGGGAGTCTGTCACCAAGGCTACACACTCTCTTGGAATTTAGGGACAATTTGGGAGCAATCAACAAAATAAGCTTGCTGTTATCAGCAACCACATCGCATAAGAACTCAAGATCTCTGTCAATATTTTGATAACAGCAGAGGTCATCACAGGAATGCAAAAATGAAAGATTTCACATCTAATATATAAAAGTTTGTTTGTTTATGTCAGGTGAAGATCTCATATGATTGGCTGCCTAAGAAGATTCCATGGAATCCTGGGATTTGCAGTTTAGGGAGGGGCCTTTGGAATTCTCAGCCAGAGAGCGCTTGGGCCTCAGTCAACTGTGTCTGTCTTGAATAGGCCGGTTGCTATGGAGGCAAGGCCTAGCAGCAAGGAGGAGGGAAGTGTATTCCCTCACGAACCCAACCTCTGCATGTTAATAACTCTGAATACAGATTGGATTGGGGAATATTATGAAAGTTACAGGTACTGGACAAGACAGTTTGGGGAATTAGAGACACAGGAACTCAAATCTTTCTAACAAGTATCACCTACGAGAATGTAAAATCCCAGGCAACTCCAGGTATATGCTAGTAGATAAATAAATTCCAAGTGCAGTTTGTTCTAGTAAATACAGAATGTACAGGACATACTAGATCATACCTCTGAAGTGTTAGCATCATTCGTAGGACAATGACTGTGGTCCTGATCTCTTCAAGAGGTCATGTCAAAACAATGAATATACTTTTCTCTGAAGAGTGAAACATTTTCTTGGCTGAGTTTTCACTGCATATAGAATAACCTTATTTATCATACTTATCAAAATCAACCCGTAAATAATTCTGTAAGGAGCTCATTCTATGTAACAAGCAATAGATAATATATTCTCTCGGTCACAGAATTTCTGGCTGCAGGTATGTATACATAGATGTGTATATTTGCCTTTAAGTCACAAGTGGACTTATGGTGACCTGATGAATCTCATAGGGTTTTCTTAGGCAAGGAACATTCAGAGCCGGTTTGCCATTGTATTCCTCTGAATAGCTTACAGTGCCTGGAATTTCTACCATCCAAATATTAACTGGGCCTGACTTTTCTCAGATTCCAAGGTCAGGCAGGATCTGGTGTTTTCAAGGCATTTAGGCCCATGACTACATGCGTATCATAATTTACTTGCAACACCAGAGAAAGGTTGTTATAAAAATTAAAAATGCACATTTACACTCTGTCTTCCAGCCTTGATGCTGATTATTTAGTGACCTCTCCACTTCCTGACACAAAGAGAGATTTAATCAGCAGACATGGAAGTCCATTGCTTTATTCCATCTAGAAAAGGCATTTGGGTCCTGTCCCAAATTTGATTTTAAGTGTAATACTGTGACAGAGAAAGGGAAAAATTTGGCTGACATCTTTATTAGATTAGAAAGTTTCTTGTATTTTTAAGAGCCTCATGGGTGGAAAAAAAAGAGGATGTTATGGAACAAAAGGGCTCTAAAAACAGGTTTTTCTATGAAGAGATTTGTGTGTTTCAGGAGGTGAGCCCTCTGTTTTCAAGAAAGGCCTGTGGTCTTCTGCTTAGCCCTGCACTTCCTCACAATATCACCTTAGTTTGTCTCATCTCAAAATTCAGTTAGCCATCCCACCTTGTTTACAAAAGTAACTTCCACAAGCTTGGAAACAGATTAAATGAACACCATCTAGAAACATCTCAGAGACCTCCCCTTAAAAGCAACAACACATTTGTCAATATGGGCTACCTTGAGTCGATTCTGTTGCCTCTCCTGATTGTGGCATTCCAGTTCTATTTGATTGAGGAGGCTGTTTAAGAGAAACATTTCATGGACTATCTTACCAAGCACTATCTTCAAAGATGGTTCCTGGTCTACGAAATAGAGGAAGTAAGTCATAGATGTGAAGGCAAGAAAGGCAGTTCTCACCAGAACTAGCATATATTAAATACATACTATTTATTCTGCCCATTATTGTAAAAAAATGTTCTGCATTCCTGCTTTTCAAAGTCTTACATCCTCATAATCTGAAATCGCACATTACATAAACAATCATGCAGTCAAGAGGTAGCCCAACCGCATGTTGTTCTTTAGCCCAATATTCCCATAAATTCCTTTTGGATGCCAATGATATAGCCTGTCTGCTTTAACTATTTATTAAATCAGTACCCTGTCTTATGGTCTTAAAATGCCTCCTGGAGCAACATACAAATAATATTACCTATATTATGTATATCGTCTAATAAACGCTGCTCTGCCACCCATTTGTATTATGGGGGTGACTCTGAGTTGTGAAAAGCAGTGCCAATAGAGCATAAGCCCTGACACATCCTTAACAGACAGGTAAGACTTTGAATATGTATAGTTAAATACTCTAAGGCACCAAATTCTGCCTGATCTTGGAAACTAAACAGGGTCAGCACTGGTTATTACTTGGATGGGAGACTGCCAATGAATACCAGGGGCTGTAGGCCATATTTCAGAGGAAAGAACTGGCAAAACCACTTCTGATTATTCCTTGCCTAAGAAAATCCTAGGAAGTTCAATGGGTCGCCAAAAGGCGACAGGCAACTTGAAAGCCACATGCACTCAGATACAGTGGACCCTTTTTATATGTGGGAGTTTGATTCCGGAACCCCCTGTGAATAGCAAAAAATGCAAATGACCATGTCCCATATTATGAAATGGTGGCAACGTCCACGTTCATGTCACTGCTATTTAACATACAGGACGCTATGCTCTGCATTCACTTGAAATCACAGATCCAGAGGACACATATACAGAGGGTCCACTGTACATAGCGTTGAGTATTGGCTTTGGGGTAGATTGCATGTTGTCAAAAGACCAGCCTAGCTAAGTACAGAGAAACTTGTCACCAGTAGGATGGCTACTGGATGATGAATTAGGCATAACAACTACATACAAAATAGGTACAGTCCGCATCAGTAGAAGAACCCATGTCAATTAAATCACAGATCTTGACGGTATATAATCTATATGTTACCTGAAATTAACGCACATGCCCTATAACTTTAAGTATCTTACCTATCTTTCTCAGCTGCAGTGATTTCTTGATATTTGAAATCTTGGTGTTTAGGTAAGTGCATAAACCATCTAAATCTGAAGAGGCCACATTGTATTTCCCTGCTTTGAAAAAAGCATACATTAGAATCTGTGAACCTACAAAAATGAGCACTTTTGATTTAAGAGGAAAAGGAACAATTTCAATATTTTTCAGGCATACAATATTTCTTCTAGCAAATCAGTGACAAAGCTACAAATATCTAGCAACTAGATAAGGGGGAAGTAGGTGTGGCAAATCAGGAGGCATGAAAATAGAAACACAGTAAATGCATTGTTTTGATTTATAAAGGATAGTGATTTGACAATACAGTTGGCCCTCCACATTGACTAGGGTTAAGAAAGCAGAACCCTCACAAAAATGGAAAAATCACAAATATCAAAATGTGCGTCTGTGTGGGAAGGGGACTGCGGCATGCCAGGGAGAATGGGCACCCAGGTTCCAAACCAGGTCAGGGAAAAGAGAGGGAAAGGTCAGCGTGGTGGCCTTTATACTTCCTCTCTCACCCATTTTCTACCTTGGGTATTGGGGCATTCTCAGGAGAGGGTTTGTGGTGCTGAAAAATCAGGCCATGAGCCATCCTTAGCTGGCCAGGTAGCAGCTGGTAGAAGAGGACTAGGGGTGTGTTTTTAAAGGGCTGCATAGCCTGATTGGAGCCACCAAAAAGGAAGCTTCCCCCAGAAAAGAAGCACCAGAAGTGGGGGTGAGGGGTTGAAGAAACTTCTAAATAACCAAACCCATGAAAGTCAAACCCATGAATGTGGAAGGCCAACTGTACTACACTTTTTAAAAAAAGGTTTGACAGGTATTCTGATAGAATTGAGAGAACGTTAAAATGGGCTTCCTTCCTACCCCATTCTGGGAACTGGAGGAAAGCATCAAAACCCCATTTTCTCCAACGCGCACAAGTAAGTCAATGGACTCTAAAAACACATTGGAAAGTAATCATAGGCACACAGAGGAAAAAAACCCTACTTATTATGCCTAGGCAGCCTTTCCACACACAACCACAATTGTGGTGGTAAACACTGCTGCATTGTTTGCTGTTTATTCAAGGAGGGTGACCATGAGTTTTTCACTTAGGACAACTACAGTACCTGGACTTCATTAGTGGAGGAAAAACAACAACAAACGGCCTTGTGGCAACTTAAAAACACACAAATTGTCTTAAGTACCAGCTTTATTTATTTATTCCCTGCCTGTCTCCCAAATGGGATGCAAGACAGTTTACAATGCTCCAAAAAGATACTACAGTCAGCCCTCCACATTTGCATGTTTCATTTTTGCAGATTTGATTATTCACGGGTTATTTCCTGTCACCTCTGCTGCTTTCCTAGGCCATTTTTAATAGGGACTGCAAGCCTCATGAGACTGAGAAACTGCAAACAAAGCTTGTAAGTCCCTGTTAAAAATAGTGTGGGGCAGCAGTGGAGGTGGCAGTGAGCCCCACCAGCCAGCCACTTCAGCCTTGTGAAGGAACCCTGATGCCCCAAAGGAATCCATGGTGGGTTGAATATGGTGATCATACTCTTTTGTGTGTTAAATACGGCTTTGAAGGGCCTAGAGTTATTCACTTTTTTTTTTTCACTTTCACAGGGGTCCTGTGCCCCTAACCCTAGCGAACGTGGAGGGAAGACTGTATTCGTTATTTAAAGTCCATGTATTCTAGCATCCTCTTCCCTACGTTAGCCAACTAAACACCTCTGGGATGCCCACCAAAAGAAGGAAGGAAGGAAGGAAGGAAGGAAGGAAGGAAGGAAGGAAGGAAGGAAGGAAGGAAGGAAGGAAGAGTCCTCTCTATTCTTGTGTTTTCTTGCTTACACAGCAACTGGTACTTAAAGACTTATTCCCACTGAACCCCACGGGCTACCTACAGTTTCAGAGACTAAAAGCCAGTGGCAGATTGTCGTCTGATGGAAATTGTCTGGGTCTCCAAGAAGTGTTGGACTGCAAGGAATGGAGGGATGTGGACTGTATTAAATACTACACATTTATGCAGCTCTTGCGGACTCAAAGCTCAGCTGCCTCCGAGGGAATTGTCTGAAGCCCACCAGACCTTATGCCAAATAAATCTGGTGAGCTTCTATGATTGCCAAAGAGTCTTTGTTGTTTTTGGTTAGCCCCTTAAAAATTTATCACAAAGGTAGGAAAGAGGGGATTTCCACACACCATACCCAAGAGCCCCAAAGCCATGGAGATTTTGGGAGCGTGGTTCCAAAAAGGGCGGGGGGGGATCCAAACTCTCCATCTTGAACCATCCTTTGCCCCCTGCAACCCTTTGGCTCTCATTACACCCCAATCTACCCTCCCTCCCTTATAAATAATAAATATAATATATTAAAAAAAAAGGAGTGTTTTGAAAGAGAGGGAGAAGGGAAATGGCGAAATTGCCTTACCATCAGTAACCCTGTGCTGTGCACGCCCCCTCGTTTTCCTTTCCATCTCCCGATTTCTTGCACCGCACAGTAAAAAACCTCCTCTGTCGCTTCCCGCAGAGGGAATGTGAATTCAAACCAGCCGCCCAAAATGTCGGGTACGCCAGCTCTCGCGAGAACAAAAAGGTCTCGCCGCCCGCGTGAGAAAACAGCCGGCTGACGCTCTTTTTTTTCCATGGAGGTAGGAAAGAATAGAGTGACACTCGTACAGAGACTGGTTTCTGCAGTAGCCTGTTATAGCGCGATTATTCCACTTTCAACATCGTATGGAATCCTGGGGTTTGCAGTTTCGGGAGGGGCCGCATGGCCCCTCCCGAAACTGCAAACCCCAGGATTCCATACGATGTTGAAAGTGGAATAATCGCGCTATAACAGGCTAGTGCAGTAATGGATACACAAAGACAGAGTACTGACACTCCTGAGTAGGCCACAAGTCTCTCAGTCCTGGCTGCAATGATGTGGGAAGATCAAAAGGACTACACTGCAGGGCTGTCAGAAGCCACAGCACCGCAGCCATCCCACAAAACTGATTATGAGGAGATGTTTCAATTACTCGCAGCACTGTATAAGACATCTTTAGACTGCTTTCAGCCAAAATAAACCTGAATTGAAAAAGGAACGGAGGGACCAGAGACCTGCTGCTGAATTACACCCACAATAAGATTCTGCATTTCCCCTTTATTTATTTATAGCATTTCTGGATTGCCTCTTAGCGCACAAGGGCTCCTGAGGTGATGAACAAAAAACTCAATTAAAATAATATAGAGGTTTTTTTTAAAAAAAAATTAAACATATCACAAAGGGTAGAATACCCTTTAAAAACTCCTAAAAGCAATCTAAAAATAATCCAGTTTTGAAACAGTTAAAACCGCGCTTCCTCAAACACGGAATGCCATGTGGAACAGCGCTGTTTTGGCCGACCTCTAGGAACGTAAAAGAGATGGAGCCGCCCTGGATTGCTTGTATGGGAAGTTCTACAGTCAAGGCACCGCTACAGAAAAAGTCCTATTGTGTGTCCTCATCAACCTACCTTCCTGAGGTGTCGGGATGCACAATAGGGCCGCCTCTGAAGATCTCAAACTTCTGGAAGGCAGAAGGAGGAGATGGTCCTTCAGATATCTTGGCCCCAAGGCATTTAGGGCTTTGTACGTCAATACCAACACCCTGAATTGAGCTTGGAAGCAAACTAGAAGCCAGTGCAGTTCTTGCAAAACGAGTGTTATATGGTCTCTAAAATGTACGCCCAAAACCAGTCCAGCTGCTGTGTTTTGCTCTACCTGCAGGTTCTGGATGCTTTTCAAGGGCAGCCCCACGTAGAGTGCATTACGGTAGTCTAACTGAGAGGTAACTAAGGCGTGAATCGCTGTAGCCGGATTTGCCTTCTCTAAGAAAGCACAACTGAAGTTGGGCAAAGGCATCCCTGGCCACCACAGCAACCTGACTTTCCAGGAGCAGTACTGGGTCCAAGAGCATCCCCAAGCTAAGAACCTGATTTTTCAGAAGGAGAGCGATCGCATCCAGAGCATAAGTTGATTTTCCTACTGAACAGCAGCTCTTCTGTCTTGTCTGGATTAAGCTTCTGTTTATTCATCCGCATCTAGTCCTTTATTGTGTCCAGACAACAATTCAGTGCTACTATAGCCTCCTTGGCATCAGTTGTAAAAGAGAGATAGGACAGGGTATCCATCAACATTCTGATGACATCCAACCCAAAAGCTCTGGATGACCTTTTCCAGCAGCTTCATGCAGATTTTGAAAAGCACAGTGGGCTTTATTGATCCCTGTAGAACTCCACAAGCTAATGGCCAAAAGGCTAAAAAGCAGTCCCTCGGCACCACCCTCTGGGAACATTCTGCCAAGAAAACCTAGAATCATTGCAAAGCAATTGCTCCCAAGACCCATATCAGTCAGACAAGCCATATGCTACGCTGATTTCTGGGGGGCCCAGGAGGGACACCTAAATGTGCTCAAACAATGGGGAGGGAATTAGCACGGAGCACACGTTGGCAATGCGAGAGGCAGGGTAATGTAGCGAGATCTTTTACCCAATGTCTATGGGGTCAGGCCGAGTCAAGGATGAGGCAGATGTTGAAATAATAATAAGTATTTTATTGAAATACAATCACACAAGTGTATGCAACACACTCACTCAAGGAACTATAGAAATAAAAGGTAGGAGCGGATAGAGGGGTTTTGAGAGGAGGTTTGGTATGGGAAATACTATACCTGTCCTGAGGCCCAGTTAACACGGAGAAGCTGGGGAGCGTGGATCTCAGCACGTGGGGCTGAGGGGAAGGCTCGCTGGACAAAGCGACAGCAAGGCGGGATGGAAGCCAAGAGCGATCCCAGGAAGCGCTCAAAGTCAGGGGTTCTTATAGGGAAAATTGTGGCCGCAGGCTAGTCCGTACTTGGGGAAAGCAATGAGTTTGGAGCTGGAGACAAAGCCTCCGAAAGGTCGATGTTTTACATGATTGAAATTATAGCCAAATTGTCAACAGAGCAGCCAGTATGCAAACGCGGAGTGCTTGAGTGTTGTATAGTGTGCTCATCAAGCTGCCTGCGCGGGGCAGGGGATCTTTTGTAAGTTGCGTGCATACATAATGTGGTACTTGCCTTGAGGTCTCCTGAAGCGGCGAGTCGGCTATTTCTGGCCTGCCTGTATTTGCTTGGAATATTACAGCGATTATCGGCCGAGCCTGCGTGCGTGCTTGTCCGGGGGCCTCGCAAGCACGTGGAAGGGACAGACGGCCAAATTATTGATATCAAAATGAGATCTTAATATCCCACAAGCTCGGGCTAGCAATGGCGGTAACACATAAATGTACCATGGTCGATGGTATCAAATGCCACTCAAAGATCCAGGAGGACCACTCGCTCCCCTTGTCCAGCTATTGGTGTGGGCATCCACTAGGCTGACCAATGCTGTTTCTGTCCCATAACCAGGCCTGAACCCAGATTGGGATGGATCCAGGTAATCCGTTTCATCCAAGAAAGCCTGGAGTTGTGTGGCCACCACTTGCTTTAGGACTTTACTTAGAAAGGACATATTAGAGACTGGCTGATTATTACCTGGAGAGGTGGAATCCAAGGAAGGTTTTTCAACAAAAGTCTTAAAATTGCTTTTTAGAGAGGTTGGAACATAGTCGTCTTTCAAAGGAGCATTTACAATGGGTCTAACGGTCAAGTGACTGGGCCCACCTGTCCAAGCAACTTGTCCAAATCAGCACATGGAACAACCTGAAACTCATCCATCAAAACTGGAGAAGTACACACCTCAGTTACCTGCTCAGACTCTACCTTCAATGTGGAGTCCAAATAAGAAGAAATCTGACCTATTTTCTCAACAGAGTATTTAGCAAATTTGTCACAGCAGTCTTCTGAGAGCTCCTGTGATAATGGGGTTTCCCATTATCCAAGTAACAGTGCTTAAGGGAGATAGTTCTTCCTTCAGGCATATAAAGGGTTAATGAACCGCTAAGGTTAGCTTTTATTGGGGTTAGCATCATAGGTCCCGAGAGAGAGTTGCCCAAGCAGGGGAAGAAAGGTGAGAAGGAGTTAGCATCATAGGTCATGAGAGATAGTTGCCCAAGCAGGGGGAGAAAGGTGAGAATCTTTGAGATGCTTCAATTAAGAAGTTATAAAAATCCTCAAGAGCCCACGAGGCAGGAGTCAGAAAAAGGAACGACCCAAGACATCAACCAAGGGACAAATATGCCGGTGGCAGACAGGTCACAGGTCTGTCTCCTGCCTATCTCCGCGAGTAGCCTAGAATGTTACCTAGTTAACTGCATTAGGTTTTTCTGTTATTTTGAAAGTTTTGGCTGATCTGAAGAATCTATCTGTTCCTGTAACTACTAAGTGTACCTGGGAGGAGGAGCCTCTCATGAATAACATTTCTCTTGTTTACCTTGCATGTCTTAGAATAAATACTTTTCTGTAAAAAACCTCTCTGTTTCCTCTCCGTTCCACACATTCCTCAGCAACACACGTGGATAGGATTTCTCTCACCCAGGAGAGGGTGGTGGTGGTGGAAGGAAAGGGATCGCTAAGCATAGAGATTAGCAATTCGCAGGCAACATCCCACTGCATTGCTGAAGCTTTTGGGTAATTCGGTGGATGGTGGCAGCTTGTAATTCAGAGAATTTGGGGGAAGTTCCTGTCTCCTGTTCAAGGGCAGAAGTCAGCTTTGGGTGGGAGAGGAGCCTCCAGCTCCACAGCTCCTCCTCAGAAGTCTGAGGTCTAGGATGTAATAGCTGTTTAATTACTCCAAACAACTGTGCTGAAGTAGATTGAGCTGATTTATAGAAGCAACAAAGAACTCTTTCTTTGCTACTCTCACTGCTGCCAAGTAGATTCTAAAATGGGCCTTAACACGCGTGGTCAGGGTGAATCTTTCTCAAACTGTCGCTCTAGTTGTCCACCCAAGTACCCTGAGCTCCTCCGAAAACCAAGTAACCCATGCTGTGCACCCAGGTAAAGGATATATCGGAAAAACTGTGTCAGTTGCCCAGGTCATTTCCCTGTCCTACAAATCAACCAGAGCATCAACGGAATTACCAACTCTAGCAGCTGGAAAATTCCCCAGAGCATTCGGGGATCCTTTTGGATCCGTGAGTTTCTGGGGGCATATCATTTTCACAGGCCCACCACCCCTGCAGAGGTTAGGGGGTCCCAACAAATCTGTTTTTAATATGTATTTTGACATTGTTTTAATCATTATTGTTGTTTAATGTGTGTTTTAACCTTTGTATACCACAGTTTTAACTATGGCCATTTCCACACTAGACTGTTAATAGGGCTATGATTCCACTTTCAACACCCTATGGAATCCTGGGGTTTGCAGTTTCGGGAGGGGCCGAGCGGCCCCTCCCGAAACTGCAAACCCCAGGATTCCATAGGATGTTGAAAGTGGAATCATAGCGCTATTAACAGTCTAGTGTGGAAATGGCCTATGGTTTTTAAGTTTGTAAGCCACTTTGAGTCCCCTCGGGGAGAAAAGTGGGGTAGAAATAAAGAGGAGGAGGAGGAGAAATCTAAACCCTATCAGGTAGTAATCCGTCCATTATTTACAAAAGGGTTCTTTCAGATCCTCCACTGCCTGACTAGCAAAAAACAGATCAAAAGTGTGTCGTGCCACATTTGTAGGGCCAGATGTTATTTGACATAGACCCGTGGTTGCCATTGAAGCCATGAAATCCTGAGCTGCCCCTGATGAGGATGTCAAAATCCCCCAACACGGTAAGTTTGGGAGAGATTAACACCGCTTCTGAGACCACCTCCAACAGCTCTGGCAGGAAGCCAGTTGGGCAGTGGGGTGGGTGGTACACCAACAGGATCCCCCTCCTGTCAAATGCTGGCAATTTTTGGGCAGAGTACTTCAATAGGGGAATGGACTCATGACCGGCCACTGCTACTCCTTCTCCCCACCCATTAGATCTCGCCTGCTGCTGAACCTGCAAACCCGATGGGCCTATTTGGGTCAAGTTGACACCCCCTTCTTCAGTTAACCAGGTTTCAGTTATACATGAAACCTTGTTAGTCCTGGATCATGCAGCTTTTCCTGGTCACCAGCTTAGCTTGATGCTAATTATTAATATTAATTTCTAACTGATGCAAGATAATTGATATGAGATTGTGGATTAAGTTATTAATAAAGTCCTAAATTTCTCTGTTAATATGGGCAGCTTTCACTGTCATTTTGTATATCGGCAAAAGGTATCACAAGTGACCAAGAAATCGCACGCTGCTGCCCAATCACACCTCAAGTTGTGAATTTCCATACTGATTACTAATTGTCGTTCATTATTGACATTAATGGTAATATTGATTGATCAATGATTAATAAAGTTCTGGAATTTTGTATTAATGATTATGGACAACTTTCACTTATTATTGGATAAAATGTGCCACAGATGACCAAGAAGTCACATCTCCAACCTTTTTATATATTAGTAAGTCTATGGATTCTTTAGAGTTTAAAGTGACTTTGCTTTATTCCTTGTTAAAATCCCTGAAACATTCAACTGTAGAGATGTGAATACAAAAAGCCTCCTCATCTTGCATCACGCCCCTTCTCTATGGACTCAGGCCATTTCCCCACTACACTGTTCTAGTACTATTATTCCACTTTCAACATCCTGTGGAATTAGTTTTAGGTTACTACTTAGTTTTGATCTGGTTAGTTTTGATCTGGTTTTTGCTAGGCAGGCAATGGAGGATCTGAAAGAACCCTGTTGTAAATAATGGACAGATTACTACCCGATAGGGTTTAGAATTCTTCTTCTCCTCCTCCTCCTCATCTTTATTTCTACCCCGCTTTTCTCCCCAAGGGGACTCAAAGCAGCTTACAAACTTAGTTTTGAACTTGTTTAAAACTTAGTTTAGTTTACTAAAAACCAGGGCTCTTCGGCTCAGAATTCTAAAAGCCCCTCCCTAAACTGCAAACCCCAGGATCCCACAGGGTGTTGAAAGTGGAATAGCAGCACTATAACAGTGTAGTGTGGAAATGGCCTCAAATTCATCAACACTTCCGACTTCGTACTCACAGTTCCAAAGCACAATACGTGGAGGGGTTTATATCAAATAGATGTTAAAATCTAGAGTGGCAGTATTCTACTTCCGTTGATATTGGCAGCATTGGGCTATGCTGTCTGGCTCCATGACATCAGAAAGTTCTAGGGCAGCAGTTCTTTTGTTTGTACATCCAATTTCCAAGTTTTTTTGTGTGTTTTTTTTAACAGCTTGGCTGGTCTCACTGTAGAATCTTCACAGAAAGAGCTGCTCGTAGGGAGAAAATTGTAAATGTTATCCCTTTAATTATTTCATCGTGATGTGCTTTCAGGTTCAAGTCCTTTTATGTGGAGAAGACATAGAAAAGAGATTTTTAAAACTCACCTGCAAATTTTCACAACTGCATTATGGTGCCTCCAATTTGTTGTGAGACTCCGTGCAAGATGTATTTCTGGGGAGCAAGCCAGTGTAGTCTAATGGTCTTGAGTATTGGATTATGACTGCAAGACCTGGGCTTGAATCCTGACTCCCACGGGGTGACCTTGGGCAAGTCACACTCTCTCAGCCTCAGAGGAAGGCAAGGGCGAACTCTCTCTGCACAAATTCTGCCAAAATAACCTATGGTTGGTTTGCCTTTAGGTGGCCTAAATCAGAAATGACTTGAAGACGCATAATAGCAGCAACAACCAAGACATTTTGATTCGTAGAGTCGGACTAGGCTGAGAGAAGAAATAATTTATTACAATAATAAGCCCGCGGTATAGTTCAATGCTATTGCCACATTGCAGGTTAGGTTAGGCCTTGTTGGTATAAATCTGAAAGATAAAAAATGTATCATGTAATGGTTAGAACAGTGGATGATCCAGATTCAAGTTCTAGCCCGGGAAGGGCGATTCAGGTTCTCTATTGAACCATGAAACTCACTGGGTCGTATGATTCTCAGGTGCTGAACCCTCTTCTCCAGTCTTCAGAGGAAATGGGAGGAATCTCAGAGTGAGGGTGCTGCCTTGTAAAGAGCATATGTGTTTTCCTTATTTGTGAGACTTGGTATTTTTTATTCAAATGGTATACTCTATGCAGCTGTGATCAGTGTTTAATGCATCATGTTTAATGGCTTCATCCTTGTGACATCAGCAGAATCTGCCCTCTGTGACATCCACAAGGGTTCGTTCTTGGGTAGAATCGTAGAGTTGGAAGAGACCCCCCGAGGCCATCCAGTCCAACCCCCTGCCATGCGGGAACCCACATCAAAGCACTCCCAACAGATGGCCGTCCAGCCTCTGCTTAAAAACCTCCAAAGAAGGAGACTCCACCACACTCCGAGGCAGCATATGCCACTGCCGGACAGCTCTGACCGTCAGGAAGTTCTTCCTGAGGTTTATGTGGAATCTCATTTCCTGTAGTCTTGGCACAGAAATCTCAGAGCCGGCGAGAGTCCTAACATGACAACCCTTTCGCTGGTAATTCTCTCTAAGCCCAACCTAATCTCATCAAGTTGTTGTGAGGAGGAGTGGGGAGGAGAGTCACTTATGCCACTTAAAGTCCTTGAACAGCACAATACTAATAGTAACAGACCAATAAATAATTTTCTCTGCCTAAGAAAGAGGCCTGTGGCTTCACAAAAGACAAAGGCACTCTGGACACCAAGAGGAATTACTTTACTGCTGCTAATGGAGTTTAAATTTTGCTTTCCTTTGTCTCAGTCCCCCTATGGCCAACAGGACAGTGGCCTCTGCCTGGGTTGAGATCCAACTACAACAGAAATCACATCTGATACAACACGTAGGCCTGTGACTCTAACACCATCACTTTTCTTCTCCTATACGATTTTAAAAAACAAAAACGAAACACCTTTTGCCTGATGAAGCCACCATTGGAGCTTCAAAAGCTTGCATGGCATGTTTTATGCATTTTGGTTGGACAATAAAGGGATTCCATGGCTGAGTGGGAATTCAAACCCTGCTCTCCAGAGTCTTAGTTCAGCACCCAAACCACTAGACAACACTGTTTCTCTTCATAATCTTATTATTTATTAACACAAAATCCATTGTAGTGACCCTTGGCTTCAAAACGGATATATACCAATATGGTTGTGGGGAGGCGATACTTTGTAAATTCAAACAAGTACAAGTACAAGTTTATTATTATGGCAAAAAGCCAGCAATTAAATTCAAACAGAGAAGCCAAAATGTATTGCCGTTCTTCCGACTCATCTTATGGTCTTGGAAAAGCTTGCTTTTTGTATCTGTGTTCTTTCTACAATATCCAAAGCTGAATGTAGATGCCAGGATCAAAACAATGACCCTTTATTGTATATATGGAAAAATAAACGAAAGAGAGAGAAAGAGAGAGAGAGAGAGAGAGAGAGAGAGACTGGAAGAGAGAGTGTTACCATCTCTGCCTGGGAAGATTTGGAAGCTAGTGTGATATATTTTATATCTTTTGGTTGGCCGGGTAAAGCTATTACCATTGAATGGATTTTGAATCTCTCTCTCTCTCTCTCTTTCTTTTATGGGCCACATAGCAGACCCTATAACCTCAAGTGTCCCAGTTTGGCAGGCATGACCCAATCAGTCTTCTGCTTTCTCAGATGCTTTTAAGGTGTCCTGGTTTCTCTGTTCTCCTCCCACTTTCTCCTCTTCATCTTCAGCTTGTTTCGGTTGCTGCACACTGAGTTCAATGTGCAAAAGCAAAAACAATTAACTCAGCAGGGGTGAGAGGAAGCAGCAGAGCCTTGCCTTTCCCATTAAGTTCATTTTTTTTCCTATTTTCAAACTTTCCTGAACTCATTTTGTACATTCCAGCATTTCTCTCACTAAAATAGTAATTTTGTGTGTTCTTCCTCATTAAGAACTTTTGGCCTCATTTTTCCTGGCCACACTCTGAAGTTGCTTGGCACAGAAGTCTTGCTTTTGAGCTGTGAAATGTTGGAGGGGACGTCTCCCTACAACATTATAGAGGATGGCATTCCCTGTGCTGTTGTTATTGTCGTGTGCCTTTTAAGTCATTTCTGACTTATGATGACCCTAAGGCAAAACTATCACAGGGTTTCCTGGGGCTGAGAGTGTGTGACACAGCCAAGGTCACCCAGTGAGTTTCCATGTCCAAGCAGGGAATCAAACCCTGGTCTCGAGAGTCATAGTCCAATGCTCAAACAACCACACTGGCTCACTCTACTAGCTTGCAAAATGCTGCAGCCTGTATTCATTATTCAGTCAATTGGGCTCAACTGAAAGTGCTTCACCTTTGAAAGCTCCTCATTGCCTGAGGCCTCCTTACATCAAGAATCACTTCTCTCCCCCTCCATTCCCCTCCAACATCATGTTCCGTCCTTGGAGGAAACCTGCTTGGGTAACATCAGCAAGGAGCATATGTGCATACAGCTGTACATTTTGTCTCATGAGGCAACTGGCAGATAATAGTAGTAGGAAAGGAAAAAGTAATTTAAGCTGGAAAAAGCGGGATACATCCTTCCTCTTAAGCTAAAACAAAGGGCAGGTGTTCATGTGAGGGCAAAAATGACATTTTATGGCGAAACTTTTTTTCATGTTTAACACCCATACTTGCACATTTTGAAGGGAAAACAGACACTTAACTCCAGTGCTACAGTACCAAGCCAGATAACAGTACCAGGCCAGTTGTCTTCTTATCCTGTTTACAAAGCCAGTCCTTAATCAGAGTCTATAGTAGCAGCCCCAGTCAAGATTTACAGAAATTTCTCAGTCAATTACCATTCTTGTTTCAGAAGTTCAGGTCAGCAATCAGTTCAGAGTGTCAGTTCAAGGGAATATCCAGCCACATAGTTAGCACACAAAACAAGAGTCAAGGTTTTTCAAGAACACAAGCCAAGGATCAAAAGAGGGACATGTTGCTTCCACTAGAATTGGCAGTTGTTTGGAACAGACTTCTCCCTATCCTGCCTCTGGTATTTATTGACCAGTGGCCTCCCCCAGCTGTTAGATAGGGAAGTCTCATTAATCAGGCTAAGTGCTCTGAGTCTCATGGGCTCTCCCCTTCTTATTCGTGCTGGGATGCAGTAAGTATTGCCCTGTTTATGTCTGAGTGTTTTGGCTGTTGGGGAGAATCCTGTCTGTATTTGCGCCTGGGTCCTGGGATTGGGGCATGACACCACCTTCCATTCCCCCCACCCTGGTTATATGTCCCCAAAGTGCCTTTAAGGTGCAGATAGCAAAAGGATGGGAGTCTGCAGAACCTTGTTTCTATCTACAGTCCAGTTCAGAAATTGCAATATCAATTTGGAAGCCTGAAAGTGGATTTCCTTCAAAAATGAAACTGGCATACCTTTCAAAATGAAGGAATGAAGACAGAATGAATCTAGTCACACCATTCAGTCTAATTTATTTCAACAAGGTTTTGTGGATTTTAGTGAACTTCCTTGGAAGTACAGTATTCAAGCAATAGGCTTGTAAGCACAGTTACATAGCTGTGGAGGTGAAATCAACAGGGTGCATAGAGATGCAAACTGTGACATTGGCCATAAACCTTTAAATGGCTGTGTAATATGACAAAGACCTGTCAAGCAGCTGGCACTTTTAAAAAGAAGTATGTTTAACACAACTTTTAATTTGATGCTTGGAAAGGAGAGGGGAATCTATCCATTTTAGTATAAGATACAGTCAGAAAGTGATCTAAAGCACCTTCTGAGTACAGGATCTGTTTCTCTCACACATTCAACATCTGATACAGTGCATAGTTGCTTAAACATTATTTAAATGTAATTTAATTTAAATGTAAATTTAAGTAATTGTTACAAAAATGGCCTAAATATCCACTTCTTTTTCTCTGAAGGAAGCTACAAACTTAGCAGCACTGTTTCAGGATTTCTCCCTGATCATGGATAGAGAAGAGAAACAAGCAAGCATCAGTATATCTAAGACAGTCTTGTGGCATGGTCTCTTGTATAAGACAGCTTCACTTTCCTCCAACTATGTCATCCCAGTTTTGCCCTAAACAAAAGACTGCAGAATTAATTTTTTAAGAGGTTTTATTTAACATTGAGAAAAAAACTTGCTTCTTTTCAATAGCTATGTTTCTTTTCAATAGCCTTCCATAAGTTAAACCAAAATTGTTTGCAAGGCAATATTCCCACTGACTTATTTTTCTGCAAGCATGTATGTAATGTAAATGGTTCCTTTGCTCACAAAAGCATTTAATACCATTATATAAAATAAAGGTAACCAAACCAGAAACAAGCAAAACAGGGCACAGTATAAATAAAGCCTTCCTCCAATGAGACGCCTACATTGCATGCAGCCATTCAGACAGTCGTTTCTCAGTGCAGTCTAAGAACATGAGTATAGGCAAGAGTCAGTTGCTACAGAAATTAAAAACTCTGTCACATTCTTAATACGCTTTCAGACTGAGCCCAGCACAAGCATATTAAACTGAATTACTGTGAATAATAGATTGCCTTTTGCACTTAAAAAGTTGTTCTTATCTTCCATTTCCTCCACTACTTTCACTTTAGTATTTAAGCGGCTTTTTGCTTCTGTAAAGGGGAATGCATACCTTCCATGAGCTTTTCAGTGGGTCTGTGACATGCACCCCCTCGAAAGAAGTTAATAACAGTTGCAGAGAACCCAATCCAAAAAGGAGCTTTTATTTTCATTTATGTTTACACACTCTTGAGAGTTTGATATATGGCAAAGGATATTCTGAGTGTAAATTTAGACAAAGCAGTTGGTTCTACTTAGACCTCTGAGAAGAAGGAAATCTTAATTTAGAGATCCTTGATACTATTATGCTTTATAGCACTGGTCACTTGAAACTAACTGAAAGTATGTGGAATTAGATGTCCAAATGAACTAAGTAGATTGTGCCAGCTGTTTATAAGCCCACACACACAGTGCAAAAGTATAATTCTTCAAAGTCTCTGTAGAATGCATATGATCAAAGCTGGAAAAAGTTCCTTTTTTGGATTTTAACTCCAAGACCCCTTCAGCCAGGACAGCCATCATGTTGACTGGGGAAGCTATAGCCCTAAACCTTTTCCAAGTTCTGCATATGGTACTATGACTGTCAGACATCTGATGAATGTCAACATTCAGATTTGAATAAAGATGATCCCAGATGAAATTGGCAGAAGTCTACAAACTACAAGGGACATCAGAATATGTCAAGACTCACTGGCAAGCAACTGCCAACACCATTTTATATTCCAAAAATGATAATAAATTTATCTTAGATCGATATTTACAGGTGCTGATGACACCAATTTGACTTTAGGCATCCTCTGTGAATATTCAGTCCACCCAACAGAGCAGGGGAAACACATTAGTTATTTGAAACAAAATAACTGGATTTGAAAAAACAATTTAAGGACTTTTTAAAAAAATAAACACAGACATATGAAACATATGAATTTTATACAGAGGACTATCTTTCCTGATTTATGGCTTCTTATGTTATTGTTCCAAAGTAGTCTTTCCCAAACTGGTACCCTTCAGATATGTTGGACTGCTACTCCCCTTATCCCCATGCTGTGGTCCAGTCCAGTGCATCTAGAGGATGCCAACTTGGGAAAGACTGTTCTAAGGAAAGGTGTTCCCCTTAGTTTAATTACATCAGGCTGAATCAATATCTTAAAGCCAAGCTATTTCAGATTTAATACAACTTTCGAAACTACCATAATCTCTTTTGGCATTTTTAGAAAAGCAGGCCAACAGTTTCTTTTCAAGACATCTTCTCCGTGTCCATTTTATTCATGTAATAGCAAAAGGAAAGTCATTGTCCATTCTTCTGTCACGCAAATACTCCTGAATTTAAAGGCTGGTAACCATTACTTTCTCTCTTGCAGGCCAGCACGCAGACACTAAGCATTCCAAAGAACTGAAATTGGAAAACAATTAGCATTTTAAGCAAGTGTTAGCAATGTTCAAGGTACTTAGTGCACAATTCAGAAAAAGGTACAATTCAAAAATTTAAACTTTAATTTTTTAAAAACTATGCAAACTTTCAAAGATTTAAAACAGTTTACCTCTCTGCATCTAACTACTTTAAAGCATCTTTAGAATTAACTGAGAAGCCCTAAACTATCACTGAAGGACACTGTGCACTTATATCTTTGTCTCACATGGTGATATTGCTTTATAGCACATTCTCATTAACAGCGAAGCCAGAGGACTGCCTCTGTAGAAATGTAATGAAAGATTGGTCAACTTCCAAAGGGTATCCTCCTATTTAGAACAAGGAAGGGGACCTAAAAGACTGAAGTTTCTCCTGTGTTGCTTTTGATCAATACAGCACTACCACCACTGAAGTCAAGTTGCTCAGTATGCAGAAAAGCAGCAGAACTGTGCACTGCCTCCAAAATGCTAGATGTAACAGGCATGAAACTACAGAGGGCACAGAATGGATAAGATCTCAAAGCCCTGTAGGATAAATGGTGCTGGTGTAACTCCTGTCAATTATTGGTTTGGGTCAGTGGGTGGGAAAACCATGAAAGAAGGGCTATTCTTATTAACCGAATTCAGAAAGCGCAGGAGAGCTAGACAGGAGAGAAGTTGTAGTTGCTGTGGATAACAATTAGGCTCTTTTCACTTTGTATAAGGCAGCAGGATTTTCAATTGTGTATTTAGGAAGGGACAAAACAGTAAATTATTTACAGAAAATTTGTTATGTATTTGCACCTATGTTGTATCTTTTATTTCGGGGGTTTAAGATTTGTCTTCAAGGTTGTACTAATGAACAGCACATACAGAACATTTCCAAAAATCAAATTTTACATTGGCGCTGCACTGGATGCTCTGAACTTTTGGGACATTGGATATGTGTTCAATTTAATAAATAATCTGTTGTATTGTTGTGTGTGTGTATGTGTGTAGCACTTAAATTGTGATTATGTTTGCAATATTCAGTTATGATTAGCCACACAGAACTCAGATGAAGTAAACTGGTTCTAGGTTTTGTATTGTTGTATTATTGTTGTGTGGATATGTGAGCACGTGTATGTAGCACTGAAATTGTGATTATGTTTGTAATATTCAGTTGATTTGGCCACAGAGAACCCAGGAGAGGTAAACTGGTTCCAGGCAAAACAGCTTCAACAGGCCCTCTCCACATGGAGTCTATGTGGCTCCTCCATCTTCTCCTCCTTTTTCTTATAATTGCTACCACTTCTTTGCTTGGTAGTCAGAAAGCCAATGAGCAAGTAGACTTCTACTGCTTCTCCTGTTGCAGCAACAAACAGGAGAAGCAAGTCCAGGGAGCTCGTCTCAGTGGACTCCTGCTAGGAGACGGGTGGGAATCATGCAGCCCTCCAGAGGGGAAGCTGGTGGATCTTCTGCAGGGGTAGAGAATCCTCCTGCAACCAACCTGAGTTGTACGGCAGCATTCCCAGGGCCAATCTTCTGAAAGAGCAGAATCCAGCATCAAGAGAGCTCCTGTACAACTCAGAGCAGCTGTAAAATCAAAAATTGTACAGAGCAACAGATTCATCAGCTGCCCTGCCCTGAGAGGTTGTTGGAGTACAGCAGCTGTCCTAGACATCATATCCGATGTTGAGGAATCCTGGGAGCAACAATTCAACAACATCAGGAGACCAACATGATTCCCACTCCTCTGCTTGGGTGTAGGCTCAAGCAAGTGCCCAATCATACCCACCCTTGAATTTGGCCATACCAAACACATTTTTTCTGCCTAAAGCGAAGGACAAAATGGCACCCCATGCCACATGCAGAAGCCAACAAGAACAGCAGCTGAATTTTAGTTCAAACTGCCAATAGGATTTTGTCCTCCACTGCTCCCAAAACTTACCTTAGGGGATGACACTGCTCCTTGACCCCCAGGCATTTGTTCATTCTTTCTGATGGGAAGCCAGCCCCAATCAGAACCAAATGTCCATCTACTCCAGCATCATCTTTCCTTGAGCAGCCCACTGGATGCTTCCAGGAAACCCAGAAGCAGGAATTCTGGGTAGCATCCCTTTCCCACTATAGCTGCCTAGTAAATAACTTTTAGAGGCATATAGACTCTGAATTTGGAAGTTCCATGTAGCTATCATGGCACGCAGACATTATTACTCCATTAATTTGTCCAATTCGTTTTTTTAAAGACACCTGAAGGCACAGCTATCATCATATCTACTGGAAATGAAGTCTATTAATAAGCTTTGCATTGTGCATATTTATTTTCTTTACTCTTTCCTGAATCTGCATGTCAGCTCTATTGGATGATCCTGGAGTACATGAAAGAAAGAGAAGACTTCTTCTCCATGGACACCCTGCATCATTTCATAAGTCTCTCTTAATCCCATGGGTAACCACTTGAATGTTACACAGCTGTGTGGTTAAATCTGGCCCTGTGCTGTGTGTCAGCATCTTTTAAGTTTCCTTGCCATCCCAGCTGAATGTCTGGCCAATAACATTGTTTAAAGGTGTCTTTAAACTTTGGGAATACCTTCACAATGGCAAAGCTGAGGACGACGACCATAGCATAGCTGAGGACACTCTGTAGAACAGATTCCACTTTGTCTTCACAGCCCTGCAGGGACACAGAGGGGGGGAAACAAACAGCTCACAACACTTCATACCATTTCCTCCAGAATAAAACATGAAAGAACCTGAGGCAGGTTGTACAGTCATCAAGTACATGGTCCAGACCTGACTAACAAAACAGTTTAATTTCTCACTTCCCATTTAACTGATGCTCACAATCCTTAAAAGGGGCTTCTGTTGAGAAACTCATCATGTAGGGACAGGCAAAGAAATTCGCAGCTGGTGAGAAGGAATGATAGGACATATGTGAGAAGGTGAATGGGAAGTCGGAGCCCCATGGAAACAATGACAACTAAAACAAAGGACTAGACTGAAGAGGCAGGACTGTAACAGGGCCAGTGTGGCCCTCCAAATCTTGCTGGACTACAACTCCCATCATTTATTTTACTCAATTTATATCCTGTTTTTCTGCCACAAATTGAACTCAAGGCAGCTTACAAATGAGTAGCAGAAATACAAACGAAAAACAAAAGCATCCAAAAATCAAAACATAATTTAAAAACACCAATGAAAGAAAATATAGCACCAACTCTGTTTTTTAAAAAACCTTCTTAGATGCAAGGTCTATTGTCAAAACACACCTGAGTAACAGAGTCTGTGCGTGTCCGTGGATAGATAATATGAGTGGAGTCAGTCTAGTCTCCCTGCATAGGGAGTTCCAGAGCATGGGACTTAACCCTCAAGAAAGCCCTTCCAAGATCTTTAAAGTCTTAGGGTCTTTAGGCTCTCTCCTGAAGATCTCAAACCCCCAGTTTCTCCAATTCAGCCCTTAAATAACTGGGAACCAAGTTGTGCCATCCCTCACAATTGGCAATGTTCAGCAGAGCTCATGGGAGTTATGATGCAACAACATCCAATAGGCACATTTTCTTCAATTCTGTCATTGCTCCTGGTTTCTGACAATCTGGTAGGAGAGCTGGAAACTATGCCCTATGAAGAGAGGCTTAGGGAGCTACGGATGTTTAGCCTAGAGGAGAGATGGTTAAGAGGTAACGTGATAGCTATGTTTATTTGAAGGGATGTCATGATGGAGCAAGCCTGTTTTCCATTGCTCCAGAGACTAGGCCACAGAGCAATGGCTTCAAACTTCAGGAAAAGAGATTCCATCCAAACATTAGAAAGAACCTCCTGATGGTAAGAGCAGTTCAGCAGTGAAATACACTGCCTCATAGTGTGGTGGAGTCTCCGTCTTTGAAGGTTTTTAGACAGAGGCTAAATGGCCATCTGTCAGGAATGCTTTGATGGTATGTTTCTGCATGGCAGGGGGTTGGACTCAATGGCCCTTGTGATCTCTTCCTACTCTATGATTCTATGAACTCAACCTATAGGAACTCATAAGCAAAGAAGAAGAACTCCGCTGGATTAGACCACAGGTTATCTCTTCAGCAATCTGTTTCCCACAGGAGCCAATCAGATGTGTCTGTGAAGTGCACAAGCCAGGCATAACAAGATACATCATGTGCTATTGCTCTGCAGAAAATGGTGTTTGTGGCATGCTGCCTCCAAATATGAAGATTCCATGTAGCCCTTGTGGGGGTCATAGCCACTGACCCTCTGCAGATTTAGCTAATACCCTTCAAAAGGTATCTCTGGTCTCACGGATGTCACCGTATCTTCTTGCAAGGGGTTGCAAAAGTTAATTATACTGTGTGCCTGTGTGTATTTGCTTTTTTATTATCATTTTCTCAAGCAATCAGTGTAGTAAGTTGGGTCTCTGCTACTAGGCAGATGAGCTTTGAAGTATGTGACCAAACATTAACAGCCATCCAGTACAGAGAAAGCATCCACTTTGATACTTTTTGCATTCACTTGGCAGTCTGAGGCTGGGTAAAGATAGTAAGGCTGAGAACAGACTGGGAGAGTGAAATTTTCCCCTGTTGCTACCCTGCTTGTATAGTTCTTATAGCTATGAGAGGGGGGATGGATCCTGCTTGCACACTTGGGTTTTCTTTGTTTGCTTCTGCACTATACCTTTGGTAGTCCATCTTCCATTGTCCTTAGCCTAGGTAGGGCACTCCAATGCAGATGTCCCATATAGCCAGTGATGGGGAATTGATTGTCAGCTGGGGGACATTCTGAGTAGAATTAGTTTAAGGGATCAGTTGTACCATAGGATATGAGGGGATGCTGGACTCCACCAGCAAAAGGACTGGAATGCTTCTCTGCTGTGTACTTCCTGCTGCATCATTTGCCACAAGTAAAGGTTATGGTCATACACTGGATAACCCACACTCCAAAAAACTTCACTCTGAAGTAGAATTAATTTTATTTGTAGATAATGCAAGCAATACAGCATACTTCTCCCAAAGCTGCTGAGGCTAAAGCATCCATAGAGCTTACACCTTTTAGAGGTACAATTCCAACTTTTTGGTGTGCAAAGCTATAATTGGAGAGGATTGTAAATCCAGGCATCCCCTTGTCAGATGGTTCTCAGACCTGTGCTTGGATCCTATTTCCCATCTTCCTTGACCCAAGCACATATTCCCTGCCTCTTATCGTATAGATACCAGGTTCCCAAAACACAAGCCTCTTCTAATTTCAGTTTTGCCCAGCTCTGATCTTTTCCCACTCACCAGATAAATTGTACCAACAAGCAACAAAGCAATTAAGTATTGATGTTTTGTAACAAACCAGGCAGGCACACAGAACAGATACATTGTTGCAATTATCAATCAACACTGGATATTTTGTAACGATACAGCTAGGCTTAATGGTGTTCTACAACAGCTACTTCTACACTGGTTACAATATACTATCTCAGTACAAATCCTGCAGACCAATACATTTTCATGGCAGAGGCTAAGCATCTTGACTCTTGGGTAGGCCTGGAACTAAACCCAGTTCTGTTACAGAAGCATGTGGTACAGCAAATAGGTGTGCAACTGAAATAAAGAGGCTATTTTCTAAGAATAGAAAAGATATACTGCTCTTGTGAAGATGAGCAAAGAGGTACCTGGGAAGCAAAGCCTAATTAGGGACAAGTTCACACTTCTGTTTGTCTTCAGGTCCCTAAGAATACTGTTCCTCTCATACAAGTCCTGAATGTTGTCTGCTCTTACCTGAGTATTGAGAAATTTCGGCTCATTCAACCGTCCAGTGCAGTTCTTACCAACTTCTTGCTTGCAGCAACTCAAGGGTACACTATTGTTCCTGGAAGTGGAATTGTACCACTGGGTACTAATCCAATCTGTGTAATTGTGGATGCCACAGCACTGAAGCTGCAAGAACAACATGATGAGATGAAATCACACTTAAGACATGTTGTACTGGTTGGGGCAACAACATTTTATAGTTCCTCTTGATAAATACTGCAGGTCATCAGAAACTGAAAACACCACTATTATGTTTTTGAAACACACAATCAGACACTGTATACAAAAGTAGTGTAGTGATTTTTCAAAATCTTGATAAATACTTTCTTCCAAAGTGAACAAGGAACTAGTCCTTATGCTTACAAGTATCATGCTATAATACACATTACAGCACACAGAACATACTCATAGCACACACAGTCCAGGAATCAAAAGGAGTCCTATGCCAAAAGGAAGGTGGGGTACAAATTGAATGAATCGTTCCTCATCTGTTATAAACAGACACATTCTTCCATAATAATGGGATGAAAATTATAATGACCAATGAACAAATTCTAAAAAAAAAATTACTAAAACTTTCCTAAGAACTTTTTCTGTTTGGAAAAAAAAATCTACTAACCAATCCAATACTTGAATCAATTTAATTCAATAATCATATTTAACACCAGCAATATTATGAATCCAGTAAACTGAGTTCCACCAAGTGAGTCTATCTATCTAATTCATTATTTCTTTCTCCACTTTGAGTGGAAGCTGCTCTCCAGTTGTGGTGAGTGTAGCATTTGCGATGTAAATAGAATTTCCAGATTGAATAAGAGACAAGGCTTCTATAGCCTGGATCTGTAAACAGGAGCAAGAAGGTAAGAGTATATAGTTTTGCTAGACAGAACTATGCAACATCTCCTCCCTCAACCCTGGAACCCAACTTTTAGCTGCTGTATTTCCCGCTCTAACATGACCCTTTAGTGCTAGGTTCTTGCTCAGCTGGATGCTTCTCTGCTGCCCCACTCAACTCTCCACCGGTCATGTTGGCAGGGGGTTGCAGCAGCTAAAAGGTGGGTCTGGACAGTGAGGGAGTTCTGCCTTGAAGAACTTTATGCTACATCTTTCAGCTCCAGGTTCTGTTAACAGTTAAAGATATAGGAGCCCTACCCCATATTCATCCTGGCAGTCCTACATAGGAACCATAACAAAGCACTATTACATAGCTCCAAGTTGGCATGGAATGCTTTATTTTACATTCAATATTGTTAGATCTTACTATTCATCTTGGTAGAGGAATCCAGTAGATAAAAACCTGGCATCATCTACTTTCCTGAGAGAATATCAGAGCATACCTGCCCCTACCTTTTATACTGCCTGTGAGTAGTGTGGCAGAGTGATTTTACCACAGTTGTTTAGCTTTTTTATATTCAAAGCTTCTAAGAAGAAAAGAAGCTTGATGATGGAATCACACCTTTGGTATTGCCCTGTTTCGGAAAGGGTGGGGAGAAAGCATGGTACCAGCCTGGGGAAGACCCCGATGTTGCCTAAGGACCCAGCTTACCACTGGTTGCAAGGAATTCTGATTTTTGACAGCTATTCTTACCATAGAACACCATTAATCACCAAGAAATTTTATACCAACAGCTTGATTTCATTGTGATCACTCTTGAATCTGTTTTGGTGTGATGGCTCTCATATGGCCTGATCCATTAAATCAGTGTCTCAAGCAGAGTTCATTCCTATCATTTGCTTTCCTTTAAAAATGGAGATGGGATTAGATTTGGGACCTTCTGCATTCAAGACCTATGCTCTGCCAAGAGTACGATGCCCCTCCCCAATTTTTATATTGTTCTCCGGTTCCTACACACCTGCTTCTCCCAAAGTCTAGTACATAATACTCTTTGCCTATCATTAAAATAGAAGCCACTGCAACATGTATAGTCTATGTAAGATGAACCAACAAACCTATAAATTCAAAATTAACATAACACATTATTCTACCAGAGGAGAAAGCTTGCAACAGGAATGCTAAACAGAATGTACAGTTGTCTTACCTCCTTTTGTAAGTAATCTACGACATGGGACTCTTCTGTTTTCCCATCATAGGCCCTGAATGCTTGTAACATCGGATCATGCAAATCTGTTTTTATCTGCAGTAAGGAAAACAGTGCATATTTTGTACCAGAATATCAGCCACTCTGCAGTTTAAATAAGTATACTCCCATGGCAAAATTAAGGGAATTTTAAAAACACCTACAACAAGGCATGCCTCAACATATTTTGCTGCCTGAAGTGAAGCACACAAAGTATCTGACCTGTGTGCTACCTGAAAAGGTAGGCCTAGTATACAGAGAAATTCAGGTATGGGTGAACAGCCTCTGACGTACAAATAGGGATATGTGAAACTATTTACAGAGTCTAAGACAAAGTGGGCTTTTCCTTCCTGAATTCTGAAACAAAGCTGAAGCTCATCAACAAAGCACTTAGCAGCTCAACCGCCACTCACTTGGGAAACAGTGCCACTTGATGGGAAAATAGAGTTAAGCAATGCTCAGAGAACTGAATAAGGGGAAAAAAAGTTGTCTGTCTTCATTCCTGGGTGTATCATGCTGTCTAGACTATAAGACTATAGGAAGAGACTGTTTTGGTTATTACTGACTTTCTGTAAACAACCCAGACTGAAAAGAGGAATATAAAAATAATAAAGCTCATGTTCTAAGCCAAATTATTATCCTATGTGTTCACATCCCAAAAATTAATATAGGTGAGCAACATAGGCAGTATGAGGTTTCTGGACTGACAAAACAGAAGAGCAAGGGTTTTTTTATGCCTTTCTGGTTCTCACCATATCAAGATATTCTGCCTCTTGCTTGCTAGGCTCTTACTTGTGCATGCAGTGTACACACTTTCCTGGAAGTGCACATGTTCTCCGGGGTCCTTTCACACTGCACAAACACAGCACTATGATTCCCCTTTAACAGCCATGATTAAATCCTGGGATTTGCAGTTTAGGGAGGGATATTCAGAATTCTCAGTCAGAGAGCTCCTTTAATGCCTCGCCAAACTACAAAGTCCAGGATTCCACAGGATGCAACCACAGCAGTTAAATGTGGAGTCACAGCACTATAACCACGTAGATTGAAAAGGCCCCAGATATGATATATGTGACCCCAGCCTAGCGTGAACAAGAATTCAGTGCCGGACCCTCCACCCTACTGGATCATTGACCCAAAACGCTCACAAATATTTTCACCCACCTTTCCTCTGTAAATAAATCCAAGGACAAAGGCTGCCACTTCTGCAATGAAGATCATCAGGATAATGACCAGGAACTAAAATGAGAAGTGATTAAAAGAGAGAGAGGAGGAAATAAATGTAGAACACTGCTTCCTCTTTTGGATTGGTGTTGTACACATGTATGAAGAAAGAATGAAGCCGGAGGGGAGAGACATGTCTTTCTCCGCATCATTGCCAAGCATCACAGGAGACCCAGACCCAGCAAGCTCGTCTCCTCAAGGTACTGCCTTGCTGTGTCAAGTATCTAGCTGTCTTTGAGCCAGTCAGGTACTATCTCAAAGCTGCATTTGTACATATGGCTGTTTGTTCTCAGACTACATCATTGTAGGCAGCCTACATTTCTTGTGTACAGAACTGTTCCTCCAGCTGACCTACAGCAGAGATCAGTAAGAACCATTTGTACACATCCCAGCTGTTCTTGCTTGAGTCATCACTGCCGCTGCCAATGACACCTTGTTGGTGTGTTCCTTCAAGTTGTTTCCGACTTAGGTGACCCAAAAGCAAACCCATCACAGGATTTTCTTGGCAGGATTTGTTCAGAGGGGGTGCTTTTTGTCTTCCTCTGAAGCTAAGAGAGTGTGACTTGCCCAAGGTCACCCAGCAGGTTTCCATGGCTGAGCAGGGATTTCAACCCTGTTCTTCAGAGTCCTAGTCCAATGCTCAAATCACTACAGCACTTTGGCTCTGCTGACATTTTAGGAGGAAGAAAATCCACTTTAGCTTTACAAATCAGGCATACACTCCCTTTGCACCTCATTTTCATGAGCCATTTCTGCACTAGACTTTTATAGCGCTATGATTCCACCTGAAACATCCTATGGAATCCTGGGGTTTGCAGTTTCGGGAGGGGCCGGCCGGCCCCTCCCAAAACTGCAAACCCCAGGATTCCATAGGATGTTTCAAGTGGAATCATAGCGCTATAAAAGTCTAGTGCAGAAATGGCCATGGTCTTGTAAACCTCACAGAAGTGTAACTGTACTTGCAAACAACTGAGTGCTGGAAACCCAGGCCTTGATTTACAGAAAAAATTAGACAATTTGTCCCTGCCACAAATTTGGCTTTGGTATTTTGAAGGATGGCCCCCAGTGGGTTTGGGGATGTCAGTAAAGTTCTCTGAGATATGCAACCAGAATCGGTACCCTTACGGCATCCAATCGTGATCTGTTTGTGTCATCTCCAGAAGACGAAAAGACTCATTCCTGCTGCAGACATCCTATGATTGGAAGCTTTGTCATCTTCTTTTTCCAGAGAAGACCAAATGCAGAGACTATTGTACAAACAAGGGCAGGTAGGCCTGGTGGCCCTTAATCATTGGCTCCCTCTCTTCAGAAAGTGAGAGTAGGCTGGACTTAGAAAATCTGTAGAACAGCCTACACTAAAAGTTACATAAATTCACAACCACTAAAATAAAACCCATGTCTTTTTTTCTAGCTGTAGCAACAAGATGAACTCCAAAACTTGTCTTGAAGCTCCATCGTGGGGAAAACCTATGGTGGGCATTTGAGAATTTGTCAATGTTTCCTTACTGAACCATATGGTTATTTTTGCAATAGCCCCCTTGAGAGCAGTTTCAGTTTTACTTCCAATATTGCTTGCTAGTTAAACTCAGCTAGAAACATGGGGGTTTTTTTCAATGAAAATGACATTATCAGCCTGTTATTTGCATGCGGTACCAGAAAAAACTAGATTGGGGAGAGAAATAATAAAAAAGGCAAAGTACAATTTGGGTGTCGGAAAGTAAAGTCCCACATGTTAGAGTTAAATGGAAAAAACCCACTCTAACAAATGAGAATGTGTGTGTGTGTGTGTGTGTGTCTCCTATATAAAAGTCAAAGTTTGTGAGTTTGTCTGCGTCAGGCAGGCGAAGATCTCATACGATTGGCTGTGTCAGGAGAGAAGACTCCATACGATTGGCTGCCTGTGAAGATTCCATGGAATCCTGGGGTTGGCGGTTTAGGGAGGGGCCTTTAGAATTCTCAGCCAGAGAGCTCTTGGGCCTCAGGCCGGTTGCTATGGAGACAAAGCCTACCAGCAAGAAGAAGGGCAGTGTATTTCCTTAGAAACCAAACTTTTGTCGTTATGTTAACAACTCTGAATACAGACTGGATTAGAGAATATGGGGATAAATTACAGGTACTAGAATAGGCCGGTTGCTATGGAGATAAGGCCTAGCAGTGAAGAGGAAGACAGTGCATTCCCTCAGGAACCCAGCTTCTGTATGTTAACAACTCTGAATACAGACTGGACTGAGGAACATGGGGATAGGTTACAGGTACTGGAATAGGCCGGTTGCAACGGTAACGAGGCATAGCAGCAAGGAGGAGGACAGTATATTCCCTCAGGAACTGTGTATGTAAATAACTCTTAATACAGATTGGATTGGGGAATATGGTGAAAAGTCACAGGTACTGGAGAAGACAGTTTGCTGAGTTCCTAAGAGGAAAATAAAGTCGTGGGCAACGCCAGGTAAATACCCTAGTGTGTGTGTGTGTGTGTGTGCGCGCACACACACACTTTTCAAAGTAGTATTCTTACCCTGAGATTCCTTCCCCTCATCCTGAGGACTGGAGAAGAGGGGCCAGGCTCTCGGCCATTTACGCTACAGAATTTTGGCACCATCATTCCACTCTAACTGCCATGGTTCTCTCCTATGTAATCCTGGGATCTGCAGTTTTAAGGTTGAGCAATTAAGAGTTCTCAGCCAGTCAGCTCCAGTGCCTCACCAAACTCCAGGATTCCTTTGGGTAGAAGCGTGTCGGTTATATCGCCATTATTCCGCATTAATTGACATGCTTCTGCCCAAAGGAATTGTGTAGTATGAATGGGCTCAGGCTATTAGACCTAGGAACCCTGGTCCAGAAAGAAAGAAGAAAAATGGTTCATTTGTCATTCGTGTTTCATTCGAAACAATGCTGTCTGAAGTCCTATTGACTTTGAAGGACTCAACTTTTCAAGGCAGCATGGTTGCTTAAGAAATTTCAGTCTCTGTCTGAATTCCCTGTGATAATTTGTTTGCCTTTCCTCCGATCAACCACAAGTGTCTAGGAATGAGGGGTGCAGATGAGGGGGTACATTACTTGTCTGGGAACAAGGGAGGTTGCCCTTCCAGGACAATCCAATTATTACACAAGACCTTTCCCAATGACGGATACACGTACTTACCACTCCTAATCCAACCTTGGACTCACGGATGGTGGCACAGCAACCAACCAGCCCAATTATGAACATCACCACCGCAACACAAATAATGATGACCGCTGGTAGGACAGCATATTTGTCTTGAAGAAAGGGGTCGTACACCTTGTAGGTGTTCAGAACATATCCTCCAACGTAAGTGAGTCCAGCTGCAGCAGCCTTAAAAATAAATTACAGTTCATTTCAACAATGAGCTCAAATAAACCAGGTTAAAAGATTATTTTTTTTAATCACAGCACCCATCTGTTTCTATGTTTGGAAGACCCTATCATGGGGGTTTCTTGGTAAAAGTTGGTCAGAGGAGGTTTGTCATTGCTTTCCTCCAAGGTTGAGAGAGTGTGACTTATCCATGGTTTCCCAATGGGTTTCCATGGCCAAACAAGAATCTGAACCCTGTAGTCCAGCACTCAAATCACTACACCACACTGCCAGCCATTCATGTTGAAATGTAAAGTGTCTCTAGAGTAGGCCTGGATATGGCTTTTCCAGTAGGCCTGGATATGGCTCTAGATGGCTTTTCAGGTGTTGATGGGCTGCAGCTCTCAGTGTTCCTCATCAGTGATTATCCTGGCTAGTGCTGATGGGAGTTGCAGTCTGGAAGGGCCACACAACAGCTACCTCTGCTTTTGCGTGACCCCAAATGGACAATCAAAACCTGTTTGTTTACAAAAGGCCTGATAGAGCTGAAGAAAGCAAAATCTGGCTGATCAGTTTTTAGTTTCAACTGCGGTACAACTGCTGGGCATCCTTGATTGTAACGGATGTCCCTTATTTAAGGGCTGGAAAGCTCATCTCTTACAGGATTGGCAAGTGTCCCTTATTATAAGGGATGTCTTCTAAGGGTTAGAAAGCCCTTCCTTTTGTATAGAGTGAACAAGATGCCAACAAAAATTCAATATTTTGAATTTTGGACCCTTCAACCAGACATAAATGTGTGCATAAACATAACACATGAATGTGGATATGTTAATTTTATTTTACAGAGAAACACATAGCTAAGCTAACAGAAATCAATACATTGATTTGGTATTTAGGCAGAACACAAGCTGTTTCCCAGTTGTTAACCCTGCATGTCATGAATTTCAGCTGTCCCTTACTGCTATTTGGAAAGCGTGGCAATGCTCAATTACAACAGAGAAGCAATATTTTGGTCTGATGCTCAGAGTCCTGATACAAAGCTGTTCATTTTTGTACTGTTTTTAATTGCTTTTTCTCCTTTTCAGTGTAAGTGTTCTATTGTTTTATCATTTTATTTCTTATTGTTATTGTTTTAACACTGATCTTATTTTGTATGTATTCTTCCTCATTTATAACTCTTGCTATCTTGACCACTCTCTGATGTTGCTTGACCAACACGTGTCCAGGTCTTCAACTGCAAAACATTGGAGGGTATACTGGAGTGCCAAAGCAGAGGTGGTACTGTTTTGTTACACTTATATTTCTTCATAGAAATTAAGTCTGAACATAGGCACATGGCAGAAACCCACACTGTTATTGTTACTATTACTGTTATTATTGTTCTGTACCTTCAAAGCATTTCTGACTGAAGGTGAACCTATCATGGGATATTCTGGGACTGAGCATATATGACACACCCAAGGTCACCTAGTGGGTTTCCATGGCCAAGAGGGAAAGCAAACCCTGGTCTCCAGGGTCCGTAGTTCAACACTCAAACTGCTACACCATGCTGGCTCTCTATTACTGCTATTACCTCCATTTATACTCCACTTTTTCCCTAAAAACTAGGACTCAAAGTGGCTTACAAGTTCAAACATGAACAATATAGCTAAAACATATAAAATATCAACCTTAAAATAGAATTAAACCATTAACAATAAAAAAATTTAAATATACAATTAAAAAGAATAAAAAGCAGTTAAAAACTATTAAACAGTTTGAACAATACAACACCCTCTTAAAAGCTCTTTTTAAAAAATCTTCAGTTGGAAAACGCTTTCAGAATAAAAGTATTTGCCTGATGACAGCAAGGAGAGAGCCATTCTAGACTCCTTAGGAAGGGAGTTCCAGAGTCTTGGGGCAGACACTGATAAACTTCTATCTCACCTGCCTACCAGACATGCCTGTAAAGGGAATCTTTATCAAATTTGAGGATGACAGACAACTGGAAAGGGCAGCTAGCATTGGAAGACAGGAATTGAATTCAAAAGGACCTAGAGAAACTAGAAAACTGGGGTGACATTATCAAAATAAAATTCGACAGAGACAAATGCAAAATTCTACATTTGGGCCAAAAAAAAAATCCACAGGTATACAGCGGGGAATATTTTGCTCAGCTGTATTACATGGAAAAAGGACCTTGGGATTATTGTTGATCATAAGTTGAACATCAGCCAACAGTGTGATGCTGCAGCAAAGAAGACAAGTGCTGTTTTAGCCTGCATTAATATAAGCACAGTTTCCAAGCTGAGGGAAGTAATGATCCTATTATATTCTGCACTGGTCAGGCCTCATCTGGAGTACTGTATTCAGTACCGGGTGCCTCATTTTAAGAAGGATATGGACAGGTTAGAGCAGGTTCAGAGAAGGGCAGCAAAGATGATAAAAGACATGGAGAACAAAACATGTGAGGAGAGGTTGAAGGATCTGGGCCTGTTCAGCTTGGTGAAGAGAAAATTGAGGGGTGACATGATCGCACTCTTTAAATGCCTCTCAGGCTGCCACAAAGAGGAAGGTGCAGATTTATTTGTTCCTCACTGCCTCAAAGGGTACAATTAGATACAATGGTTTGAAGTTCCAGAAGGGTGGATTTTGACTGAACATTAGAAGGAACTTCTTGACAGTGAGAGTGATTCAGCAAGAGAACCAACTGTTTAGAGAGGTGGTAGGGTCTTACTTACTTACAAAGAGGCTGCACAGCTACCTGCTGGCGATGCACTAGCTGGAGCTCCTCCACTGAGCAGGGGGTTAGATCTGATGGCCCAAGGGGCCCCTTCTAGCTCTATGATTCTAAGGTCGTGGGATTGAGAGAAGAGTCTCTCTTGAGGATCTCAGGGCCTGGACAGGCTCATATGGCTCAGATCTGATCTCTAACAGGGCTGAGCCACACAGACCATGCAGCAACCATGTATTATAGCTTGTTCTGATGGCTCAACATTTTGCTTAACTAATGCAAACAACTAACACTAGCCAGGTAGAGGAATGTCATCCATCCGGTCAGGGAGAAAAGCTCTTGAGAAAGTTTCTCAGCTATCAGGTGACTTATTTTTTTGGCCATTAGTTTGTT
The DNA here is from genome assembly GCA_030412105.1 of Cyclura pinguis. NCBI lineage: Eukaryota > Metazoa > Chordata > Lepidosauria > Squamata > Iguanidae > Cyclura > Cyclura pinguis. Next base: position 340,765,381 of record CM059600.1, read on the forward strand.
TAAAAAGCAATTAGCTTTTAAACTTGTAAACTTTCAACTATACTTAAGTAAGAGGGTGGGATTTGAACCCACAAACTCTTGGATATAATTTTTTAAAGTCTATAATTCAGTCAATGCACCCAACCAAGCAAACATGTTCTGGCTAATTTTCCCTATAATAGGCAGGCCACCACCATGGAAGTACAAACACCAGGATACACAAATATAAACTAGCAAACCTGAAAAATGTTGCATGCAAATGTGCAAATATTTTAAGAAGGAATCCCTTTTACAAACGTCATGTGGGAAGTGAGGCAGACTCGTGTGATGTAGTTCATGACATCAATTTGTCATATTATGGCTTTAAGACTTCCTCTTCTGTCTAACCGTCTTGGAAACCCCAGCATTCATAAGAAATTCATAAGAAAGTTGCAATCCTATATTCTGGTAGCAAGTCCCACTGAACTCAGCAGGACTTACTGTATGTCTTAATTAGTATATACAGGATTATTGCCCTGTTAAAAGACCAATTATTCTTCTACCATTTCATAACAACAAACTTCCCAGAAGTCTTTTATTGCGCAACTTGTCTATAAATCTTGTAATAACTCTCCAGCATTTTGAACAAGATAAAATAAAACTGTGTTCAAACAAATTCTGTACTTTGGATATACATTAAATAGCATTTGCGGGGATTAGACAGGGAGGATGAAAAAGGAAGGAATGCTCATATTCCCTTTGCGTTGCTTGAAAATAATGAGAGGCCACAATGAACAGTCACTGTAGAAGAAATAAATAGTCCCACCCAAAAGGTTCACAAACAGCATGAATACATTTGCCAGAACACAACCCAGAGTGCTATAACTTTAAAATGTCTACGTTCAGGGACCAGAAAGTTCCACTATCATCATATTTCCTTCCCTTTTCCCCAGCAAAGATATTATGTTTATATCATGCAGAACTCTGACTGTGGAACACAGAAAAGGGAAGAGAGTGGGAGAGATCAGAGGGCCACAGGAAAAACTGGTGGTGGAAAAAGCTATGCTGACCCCATTGTCCACTTGATCTGGCATATTTTAAAGGGCGTGGGGCAACTTCCCAGTTTGTAGCCTGGCAATCTTGTTCACAAACTGCTGGGAGCACCAAGGCAGAATGGGACAGACTTGCTAGTGTTTGCTTTCCTGATGACGATGATGACGTATGTACTTGAACCTGAAGACTTCTACATCCACAAGAGCAACGCAAGAATACATAACCTCAATCCAGTTATAACAATTTGAGATCAATCTGAGAACAGTTTAAAAAGGAAGCCACTGTGGGCTAATAGTCAGAGTAGTCGTCTATTCAAGTTCTAGCACACAATGAACCATGACCCTCTTGGAGAACATTGGACCAATCACCTTCTCTGAGACTGACCTGCCTCACAGAGTTGTTGTGAGAAAAACATGGTTGGGGAGCCATGCATGCTGCCCTGAGCTCATTAGGAGAAAGGTACAATATAAACAAAACTGATAAAATAAATCACTAATCTAATAAATCAATAATGTTAACAAAAATGTCAGTTGCTCAGCCTGGAAACTCTAAAGGCAAGGTGGGCAGCCATGGTCCTCCAGACATTTCTGACCTACAGTTCTCATCAGCTCTAGTTAGCAAATTAAGATTGAGGGATTATGAGAGTTGCCATCCAAAATGTTATATTCGCCATGCCTGCTCTAGAGCCTGGCATGCGGGAGGCTGGTGGAAGTCACTGCTTAATGCACCAGGTCAGGGCCAGGCTCCTCCCAATTTTTATACCAAGCCAGGCCAATCAAAAGACTTGATACTGCCCAGAGTGGGCGAGGGACAATGTTGTGTACCGTGACAGAAGGGAGTTCTCAGGTCAGAGTGCACATGGGTTTTTTTTCTAATTATGGTTTAGCCAAGGGCTGGGAATTGTGTGGCACAGTCAACACTTAATATCTACACTTTCGGTGTAGATATTAAACCTCCATTGACCCAAAAAGGCTTCAGCAATTCCCAAATTTTTAGGTCAAAAAGATTATTTGGAGGTGAAAAAAAGTAATTTTTAGGGTGGAAAAAAAATCTAATAATGTTAAAACCCTCCTTGTGAGGCTTGCTGAAGCTGTTTCAATAGGCTCCACATCCTGAAATGGCAATCTGGCAGCAACCCAAAAAGCAGCCAGAAATTAGATGTTGTCAACGCGCATTACCCAAAATGGCAGCTGCTCAGACTTGATGTAGTCTTTTGCATCAAAAATTGGGCTCCTCCTCAAGGGTTTAGAGTATTTCCATATGAAACTAGATACATTTTTATGTTTCTGTCTGTATGGATTTCTTTTATTTTTAAATAGAAGCTCCAGGTGCAGTTAATTCCAATGGGTACTATCGGGGTGAAGGCAAGTTTTGTTGGAACCAAGCCAACATGGTTTCAACAAAGACTCTCCCAAATTGTTATTAGTCCTCAAAAAAGAACGTGCCATTTATTAACATAGCAACTCACCACTCTGAAGTGAACAGCAACTTTGCAGGTATGGAGGGGGGCAGGGAGCTTAACACACACACACACACACACACACACACACACACACTGCAGTTCTAATCTGGATTCCCTGTGATTACTAAAAACATGCGTACACCAGGCATAGGGTGAATCCGTGTACAATTGTCCCTCCATATTCGCAAGTTTGACCTTCACAAATTTGATCATTCGCAGATTATTTGCTGCTGCCTCTGCTTGCCTTGCACACGCACTCACTTTTTCAAAAAATAATTTTATCCTTCTATTAACTGTTACAACTTTTAAAATAGTATTACAGTAATATTAACATATCCACTGAGATATTTAACATATTCCATAGTGTAATTGATTAATTTAGCTATAAATCCTCAAATATTTCCTTTTTTTCAATATGGTATAGTTATTTATTATAATTCTTTACCTTTCATGTGGATTATCACTTTAATTGTCTTATTTACATCTTCATTTCCCTCTCTCTCTTTTACCTTCTCAACCAATATTCTCCCATTTCTAAACCAAGGCTCTTCCTTCAATTGCCCCATATAAATCTCTCTTTTTTTCCAAAAAAAAAATAATCACACATCATATATTTCCCCATGCACAGGCAGATGGGGAAGCAGGAGGAAAGAAAACACACACGTGTTCTCTCATTTGCTCACTTGCATGGGTGGGTGGGTGTATAGGGGACAAGAGGAAGGGAAAGGGAAGCAGGAGGAAGGAAGACATGTATGTGCACTCCCTCACACTTGGCCAAGTGGATAGAGGATGAGGGGATGGATGGAAGAACAGGAGGACAGAAGGTGCACATGTGTGTGCCCTCACATTCGAGTGGTGGGCAGAGTACAAGGGGATGGGACAGGGGGAATGGGAGGAGGGAAGGCACATGTGTGCGTTTCCCTGCTCACTTACTGGGAGGAGGGAGAGATTAATGTTTTTTTCCACTTTCACAAGGGTCTTGCCAGGGATGTATTTAAGTCTTTTACTCCAAGTCTCACGTCAAGTCTCAAGTCTCTACCTTCAAGTCTCAAGTCAGGTCTCAAGTCCTTAAAGATACTTTCAAGTAGTCTCAAATTCAAGTCTGGAAGCCAACTTTATACCCCAACCAAAATTCCAGAATTAGTGGATAGAGGGAAATAAATTTAGTTTTAACAATTTAAACAGAGTTGACTCTCCACATTTACAATTTTTCCATCTGCAGCTTTGGAAGTGGGGAACAGGATCCTTCTTACTTCCTATTTCTGAAACTGGAGGATTTTCCAGAAGTGGGGAATAGGATCCTTCTTACTTGCCATTACTGAAGCTTCAAAAGCTTTAAAATGAAGGATCTTTCCTTCTCAAGCCTGTTGCCTAACACATTTGCTGTTCTCCTCTGAGAAAAACGCTCTCCACTCTGAGGGTAAGGCTCGTCTTCTGCTCTTAGGAAAAGTTTTAGAAGGTTCCCCTGATATGCAGCAGGGACAGGCTGCTGAGCAGGCCTCAAGCCCATTGCCTAACCCGTTTGCTGTTCCCCTCTGAGAAATGCACCCAGACTTTGGGCTTGAGACAGACTGTCATGTGGCCAGTAGGCAAAGATGGAAGCCTTGTTCAAAGCTGTAAGATTTCTGGATGAATTCATTCTGTTACTGAACCAAGGGCAGCAAGTCTGTCACTAAAAATATACAAGCCTTGAGTCGAGTTGAGTCAGTGCATCATTTATTACCGAGTTGAATCCAAATCAAGTCACTGAAGCAACTTAAGTGCGACTTGAGTCCGAGTCAGTCAACTTGAGTCTACATCACTGGGTCTTGCACCCCTAACCATTGTGAAAGTGAAGGACTAACTATACAATATGTATTTCCTGTTGTCGTGAATACTCCGACAATTTTCTTTATATCTGTTTCAAGTTAAATCAGTATGGATAGTCACATTACTTCTCAGAAGAGTTCACTTTGTTCCCACAACATATGGTCTCTAATTTTTCACATAGTCTCAATTACTGCAGTTCTCTGAAAGTTCTCTAAAAAAGTAGCTGTGGTTAGCAGCATGAATAATCCTGTGTGACAACCATGTGGGTCTACCCCTTTCCATCCAACAGTTATCATTATGTCCATGATGTAAGCATACCTCAACTGCCCTGAATTGGCAGGGGCAGTCTTGATTAATCCTTCACTGTCCCACTTTTTCAGCTGCTTTTAAAATGTCCCATTTTTAAACTCCTCTTCCCACGTTCCCCCTTTGTCCCCCAACTTACTTCAGTTTCTGTGGTTCACAGTGCAAAAAATACCTTGCATTCAATTCAGCAAGAGGGAGAGGAGGAGGCAGAATCCTGCCCGTTCCTGCAGAGACAGGCAAAAACAAACTGCAGCCTCTCCTAGCTTGTGTGTTATTCCTCATTAATAACTTTTTGCCACCTGGACCACACTCTCATCTTGCTTAGCCACACATATTCCAGTTCTCATATGTGAAATGTTGGAGAGTGCATGCTGTATGATTCTTACTAGCCTGGTGTAATTCTTCTTATTTAGAATTTTTTAAAAAATCTTTTGCATACCTCTCTGTTAGACTTCACTGATGCTTTGACTACTTGACTGTACAGGGCACACCTTCATCCAGTAAGAAGGGATGGAAAGGCAAGTTTGCTTCAGCTTAGTCATCACCCTATTTCCCACAGGCAAAAGGGTGGGAGAAGGTACAAGGAGTGTGTTGGTAGGACCTAAGAGCTTCTTTCTTTCTCTAGATGTTCTTCCACCCTAAGAAACAAAAAGATGGACTTTTTCTCCTTGCAGCTCCAAATTTGCTGTTGCGAAACCCACTTCCCCCTTCCTTCCTCTAAAATAGCAACTCACACCCTGTCTTCTGCCAAAAAAGAAATGTGTGCCGGTTCACCCACACCCACACTTCCTGTTCTTTTTTCTATGAGACAACCAAAGTCCTCAGCCACCTCCTCAAAGGGATGATTATTGGGAAATGTGATATATTATAGTGGATCTCTCAGGCAGAGCTTGTAAATGCACTGGGCAGAAGTTGAACAATTCACTAGCCCACTCTACCCCACATGCAAAATCTAGCAGAGAAAGAAATCAAACTTAGTCTTTTTCATAAAGTATATAAAAGTAATTTTATTCACAGACACTTGGGCATAATCAACACAGATTCATCTTCTTGAAGAAAGTAAGAAAAAGGAAACTACTACATTGCGTTAGGAGAGCTGGAGCATCACACCTAGAGTAAATGCTCAAACACATGCTTTATGGAGGGTAGGTGGGGAAGACAGAGAGGTTTGAGCAGATGACACCCCCAAAAACCAAAGGGAATGCCTACATGATGCAGGAGAGAATGGGTATAAATAAACACACACACAAACAAACAGGAAACAACCGTAAACATGCTGTGCATAAACTCCTAGAGAGCAACAGGCAATCTAGCTACCAATGAACATAGGCATGCAAAGGTTGCAAGCTCAAACAATAATTTCCACAAAAGATTCCAAGGAGGGCAGGAGCAATATTTCTTCTACAGAGACAACAAATGATCAGCGAGAGAGCAAACTTTTTCACACTGTAGTAACCTTCTAACATGCATACCCTCCCCTCACACACACCCTCTTCCCTGGTTCCAGAGATTCTTGCTAAACTGAGAGTCTTACTAAAGACACTACACAAAGTTTTTTGGCACAAATGATACCATATTTGTTGTGTATTATGGACAATCTCAGGAAATAGTATACGGGAGATAATCTAGTGAAACCTCATTAGCTTTGGAACAATGTGACAGCATGAAGAGACGACAAACTGCAGACAAAACAACAGAATGTGAAATGAAATGGGCAGGAGCACAGGTAACTTTTAGTAGCCCAAAATGTCAGCTTAGGGCTTATCCAGAAAGGGGAAAAGTCTCTGTAAGTACTGAGATTTTCTATTTCTTTTTGTTTTGAATTTACTGGCATATTTATGGTTTTGCATTCAAGTTATTTTTGTAAATATCTTGGGTTTCCCTCACTCCCCACTCCCTTGTGTTCTTCCTCTTCCCCCTCCCACAGATCTCATGTCACATCTAGATTCTGGCAATGCTTCAGAAAGTGCCTTTCCCCAATTTCTGCTGAGCCCCTTTTAATTATTATTCAGGACTTATAGTCAAAGTGTTAAAGTGCTTCAACAATATTACACTATTTAAGCATTAGGATCATTTTCTTTTACTGCTAGCATTCCTATTCCACTCTCTTGATCTCTGTTGAATCTGAGTCCTGGAAACAATAGCTATGTTTCTTGGTGGTGGACATCTTAGCTAGTTCCGATAGCACCTGGACAGACAAGACAGCTATGAAGAGGTCCATTTCATTTCAGGAAATACTGGTTTAATTTAAACTGACCTGGAAAGTAGGAACAAAAAATCCTTGGTAATGCCTAGAGTTCCCTGGGAATACTTTGGGATGGCGAAAACATCATATAGATTTCCAAAATATAATTGGTTTGTACCAGAACAAAATCTGGGTATGACAGACCCCCAGGCCAGACTTGCTCTGCAATCCAGCCCTGGGTTCCTGTCACCTACCTTGCTCTCCCCACCTTAATCCTTTACCGGATTGGGTACTTGGGCCCCAAGGTGGCCCCCTATTGTGGACCAGTGTTTTGGTGGGTTCTCTGCAGTAAGCTTGACCAGGCCATCCACCAAACGTAATATGAACAGACAGAAACAGTGGTAAAAAACAAACAAAAGGAAGTTGACTAAGGCACAAATAAATAATACACAAACACTTGTAACTACTAAGTCATGTACCGCTCCCTCAATCCATAGTCAGTCCTTTCCTCTGTCTCATTCTCCTATCTCTATTCCATCTGTTCCTATCTCTCTGAAATCTGTTCCCTATCTGTGTCAGCTATTCCTTATCTGCCCTCTGACAGAGACAAGCCTCAGTTTTTTAACATTTCCACCCAGCAGGACCCTCTTCACAGCATTCCCTGAGCTGTGATTGGCTGCTTTCAGCCAGCCTTGCCCAGCTCCTCCCTTCACACCAGGACCTTCACAGATTTTTTTTCTTGTCTGGAAGAGCTTTTAGTAGCTGTGTTTTAGCAGAGTGATTCCATAAACATTTGTGATCTGGAAGAGAAGGCTCATCAGCTCCAGTACATGGGCTTGGATCAGGCTCTAGCCCTGAGAGACTGTCTCCCTCACCCTTGCTTATCCAAGCTGAGCCAGCAGCCTCCACAGCCCACTAATAGCCAACCCTGACACACAAGGCACCTTGGGCAGTGGTGGCCCTCCCCAGCAGCCTTTGACCTAACTTGGCAGCAGCCATTCAGCTACTCGGTGGATCCTGCCAGTCTTATCTAGCAGAGTAGCACAACTTCCACCTTCTCCCCCGGCTAAAACCGGAAGAAGTCAGCCAGAGAATGTGGCTGGGCAAATAAGGGCAGGCAGAACTTTGCTAAAGAGACCAGAGTGTCACTAGTATGGTAAGAGATCAAGAGCAGTATGAGCTCCCCCTAAAGTGAAACACACGCTTGTAAAAAAAGGCAACTGCGATCAGAACAGAATCAAATTGTCACTTTCATTGCACTAAGAAAAATGTGCTAAAAATGACCCAAGAGCGCAAAAATAGTTGCAAATTACTTCGGATGTGTATGCAGGAACATTTAACATTTATCAGGCACGGTTAGTGTTACATTCACCCAGAGATGTACAAAGTATTATTTTCCTCATACACAGCTTGATCCAGGGCCTTTTCGCAATACACTATTGTTATAGTGCTATTATTCCACTTTCAACATCCTGTGGAATTCTGGGATTTGCAATTTAGGAAGGGGTATTTAGAATTCTTAGCCAGACAGCTCTTTGGCCTCGGTAAACTACAGACTCCAGAATTCCACAGGATGTTGAAAGTGGAATAATAGCACTATAACAGTATAGTGCAGAATGTCCTCATTCTTCTGCTGGCTCTTAACTCAGACCATAAACTACAATACTGTCATTGTTCTTTTGCGGCTCTGCAGTCAAGCGCACTCCACAGTTCCAGTACCTAGAGAATGGCATCTTCACATCGAGACCTCCATTAAAAAACAAGCACCAAAGCCAGGCAGGCATGTGGCCCTAATCATCCAAGCATTCTTGAACCAGAGGCCCATTTAGCTCAGACTTGGGACAGAAATAAGAACTGTTCTGTTAGGCAACCCTCACAGTCATTTGTTCAACCATTCTGGCTAAAAGCCCAGAAACCACTTGCTTGACAGCAGGATGGCTCCAACAGAGTCCTTTCACAGTTAGGTTATTTGCAAATGTCCTTGTATGTTAAACCAAAAGGCATGACCATTCCACGCAGTTTCCCTCTGGTACCTGGTATCTTTAAGGTGTGTTGGACTACAATTCCTATCATATCTAGCCAACAAAAGCTGTGAGGAAGTTTGTGGGGAACCTGACGTACAGTTGGTCCTCCACAATCGCTAGCATTAGGGGCACAGGACAACAGCAAAGGTGGTTAAAAGCTGTGCTTTTAATGGTTCTTTTTTCCCTGATGTTTCCCAAAACAACCTGTTCTAATACATCTTCCACAATAAGCTGTTCTTATAATTTTGGTGGCCCTTTAGGGAAATACCATTTTAAGACATTCATTTCTGTACAAAAATAATGTAAATTTACTCTTGTTTATTTTCATGAGCAAGAAATCCGGGGGGTGGGGTTGCCACTCAAGCAGAGCCACTGCAGGTACTTTCCACTTTTCACTGAAGTCAAATACCACTAAACCCATGAGTATTAACTCAGCTTTATATCACATGTTATCAGTCAGTTGATGCAATCAGTAAAATTAAGCGTGTGCAGAGCAGAATGTGCCAAGCAGAATCATTGCTTTCTCTTCTTCTAGTCTAGGAGTGGTTTTACTGTGTGATTCTATGAAATGTATTAAATATTCTGCCTATAATGCCAACCACTCTTTTACCTTTACATAGGGCATTCATAAAATGAAATTTTCCTGAATTCCAACAATGGCTATAGTAATTAGGTACAAATCCAATCAGTTCTGACTCCAAGATCACTTCAAGATATTTTCTTGACTGGGGAAAAGAACTCGATAGTACCTTTCCATGCACAAAAGTCAAGATGACTGACAACTGAATCTTACTTCAAAGCTGATGATGCAACAGCATCATTTATCACACCTGAAGACAGCAGACTGGCTTGCTGGGTACCTGATAGGCCTCATAGCACATATAGCGCTGGCCCTGAAAAGCTTGCTACCATTCTCATCTATCACCTGCCACCTGAGACAGCCACTTTACTCAACCTAACCAGAAAAAATTTATCAGAAGTAAGAAATATTCAGAGAACATATCACAAAGACCTGGTATTAACTCTAAGCGAAACCTCATGATGTAGCTGCATCCATGCAGAAATATATTGGGATTAGTCTATGTGATATGGACAGTATTTTCCCAGCCTCAGGTAGAAACCCGTTCAAGTAGATATATTGGAAGTGCTTTGAGGTTTCTAATATAGTTCCCAGAACCACTCAAGTAACAGTACACCCTGGCATGAAGAAAGAGAATGAAAACTAGTTTGCTGTGATCTCCTATGGCAATACGTTTACCAGCAAGTAACTTAAAGTGAAAAACAAACAGAAGAATGTTAACTTCAAGTGTTAGGCAAATGTTAGGAAATCTTAACATGTTGCACTTCCTTGCCAAGACTTCAGGAGTGCCTGTTCCAAATCTTTCTCCCCTGCAGGATGTGTTAGGTATGCTCACCATATAGCCTGGGGACATATAAAACTTATTTTCTGGGGCACAGTCCACACCAGACCTTTGTCCTTGGGCTAGAATATTCTGAACAGGTTCTGTGCTGCAAAGGCACATGCACAACCTCCAACAATTTCTCAGATGAAAACCAGGACATGCATGGACAAGCACCATCAGTACGTGGTCAAGACGGCAAACGTTATTAATAATAAAGAACACATAGCTACAAAAGGCATCAGCTTGAGTCTAGATTCAGCTGGGAGCAAAATTCAGCTGAGTGAACTTAGTACAAACTACTTTTGCAATCTGAATGCAATTTGCAGCAACTGAAGTGAGCTGATGACAAAGGAGGAAAGAGAAAACGGGACCTTTTAAAAGCAGCAGAAAAAGTGGGATGACAGATGATTAATTGGGAGTTTCCCGACCAAATTGGGACCGTCCCTGCCAAATTGGGACAGTTGGAGGATATGTCAGGGCTAGGCAGCACCCCTATAATTTTTTGGAATTATGTTCCTATAAATGGCATCAAGCACCCTTAGAGGATAGGGGCAATTTTACCTTATTTTTTCAGCTCCCTGAGGAAAAAAACAGGAAATGCATCAGTAGTTGACTTCCATGAACTTACTGCTCCAGAAAGTAATGAATATCATGGGCCTCACCAAGGTTAGAGCAGGAGCTAAGCTGGTTTTTCTACCTTGTGTAGTTTTATTCTGGCTCAGGTGGGCAAGCTGAGATTTTGATTCCAAACATTCAATTGGCCAACATAGTCAAAGACTAAGATTCTGCTACTCAGTTTCTTATGATGCGCCTATATGAATTTTGATTGTGGCTATTTGAATTCCACTAACCCAGCCTGATGAATACAAAATTCAACTTGGAAGTAACAAGCAACAAGTAAATACTTTTATTGTAACAAGTATTGTTAACAAGGAGCAGAATTATAATCACATTTCAGAAATAACATAAAGAGTGGGATGTTTCTGGGAACAAAGTTATTTTGTTGGTGTAACAAGAAACATATTGTTTCCCTTTTGGCTGAAATCAAATATGTGTAATGTTCCTTTTCAAAATGAATTCTTAAGTATTTTTAGAGTCATTTTGGCAGATTTTTTTTCCATTTTATGTCATACTTTTATCAGTTCTAAGGGTTTTTTTAAAAAAAATCAGGAATGAAAATTAATGACAAATTTAAGCACAATTCAACAAGTAATATAACAAGTTACTTTGTAAACATCAAAGTAACTAGAAGAAATTATTTTTAAAAAAGTCAATTAGCACATTCTGATAAAAACAAGTTTCTTTCTCACATAAAATGTTAGATCTTGGAGTCATCTATGGAGAAGGGTTGGCAGCAGGCTGAGGCCATTTCTGCACTAGACGGTTATAGTGCTATTATTCCACTTTCAGCATCCTATGGAATCCTAGGGTTTGCAGGATTCCATAGGATGTTGAAAGTGGAATAATAGCGCTATAACCATGTACTGCGGAAATGGCCCAAGAAAAGACCAAAAGAAAAAAACAAGGAAGTAGTTCTTCATACAGTGCATGGAGTTGTCTGCTACAAGATGGCCATCAGCTTGGGCAAGTTTCAAAAGCTATTAGATGATGCAGACCTAGGTATACTGATGGCTAATAGCCACTGTAGTGCAATGCAGTTTGCCCCAACCACGATAATTTGTCATGCTGGCTAGGAATTATTATGATATTTATTTATATTCTACCCTTCTCGCAGGACCCAGTTTACAATTTTTTAAAAAAATTAAGGAATGATGGGCATTGCAGTCCAACACATCTGGAGGGTACCAGGTGAGGAAATCTGACTAAATAAAACCTCCATGTTCCAAGACAGTTCCTAATACTAGTTGCTAAAAAGAAGGCTATTGCTTTCCAAGTGGTCATTCAATTGTCAACTATGGGAAGACACAGACAAAAACATTCAGTTTGATTCAGGAGGGACCGCCTCATACTCTTTTGATGACACTTCCGGTAACATAATTGGCAATCAAAGCCACGGCTATGCAGATATGTAGCCACATCTGGCTGACTCTGCCTGCCTAGCTTCTGATAGGACATTGGCAGAGAAAAAGAAAGGAAAAGTCTTCCAGATCGCACCTGCAAACAGGTGTGGTACTCTCAGTTCAGCCATGCCTTCTTTCAGGGCACTCCATACCATCACCTCTGTGCCCTGTTTTTCCATCCTCCCGCCCCACTCACCACCCAGCATTCTGGGTAACTGAACACAATCAGTTGTCCCTTTAGCTGGGTTTTAGGAAGCGGGCTGCCCCCTCCTGTCCTCCCCTCAAAACATTCATTCTGCAAATCTGTCTTTGTTTCTTATTCTCCCAATTTTGATTACAATGCTGTTGGCAGTCAAAAAGTGAGTTCATCATTCAAGGGCGTGATGATAGTTCAGATTGCATAGGATCAAATGTTCCAATGTAACTTTGTGTTATGTGCCTTCAGGTTGCCTGTTGACTTATGGAGATCCTGTGATTTTCATAGGGTTTACCTGATTTCTTCATCTGAAATATAGCCTACGGCACCTGTTGCTACAATACCACAATTTCTGGAGATTGGAACCACGTTGTATCGTTTAGCTCCAGACTATCTGAAAGCCTTTATCTCCCATATGAGCCTATCCAAGTCTCATGGCCTTTGAGGGAGAGCTTTCTCTCTGTCCCTCACAGGCTTTCTGGTGAAGGACTCATCTCTGCTGTCTTTTCAAAAGCAGGCAAAGACCTACGTATTTAGACAGGACTTCAGTCTTTGGTTGGGACAAATTTCATGAAGTATGTGAATATGTGTGGAACATATTTCCAATTATTTTAAATCAGTGTTTTAATTGGATTGGTTGTTTAATGCTTTTTAAATTTCTGTACTACGTGGAAACCCACTATGTGACCTTTGGCAAGTCACACTCTCTCAGCTTCAGAGTCAAAAGCAACAACCTCCTTGCAAAGAGATCCTGCCAGAAAAAACCCTGATAGTTTTACTTAGGGTTGCCACAAATTGGAAACAACTTGAAGGCACACAACAACAACAACTATTACTACTACATATTGTTTTAGCTATTTTGTTTTAATTTATATGATAAGCCACTTTGGGTCCCATATTGGGAAAAAGGTGGGATATACATACATAAAAAGAGCCAGAGTGGTTTGAGCATTTTGACTACACTCTGGAGACCAGGTTTCAAATCCCTGCTCAGCCAGGGAAACCCACTGGTTGACCTTGGGCCAGTCATACTCTCTCAGCCTCAGAGGAAGGCAAAGGCCAACCCCCTCTAAACAAATCTTGCCAAGCGAACCCCATGATAGGTTCACCTTAGGGTCAGAAACCACTTGAAGACACACAATAAAAATACATTAATTAAATATTAGCCAGTCAGAAACCAGACTATCTACCAGTGGTATTTGATATGTTTCTGCAATATCCCTTTTTAGAAAAATGTATCCAGGCTGCCCACTGCACCTGTTTGACAATCTGCTACCATGTTTTTTGTGCCTAAACATCATATTACCGATTTTGATTGGGGGGAAAAAAATCTCTCATGCAAGATGTCTTTCAGCAAGACATAAACTATGGTGTTTTTGATTTTTAATATGCAGGACACTGCTTTTTTAAAGTGATTATTTTAGCATGCCTTTGAGCATGTTGTTTGCTGAGCATGGGATTAATGGCACACTCTTCTGATTCCTCCATACCTGCCCCATTTTTGTTGAACTGCAGCTCCCAGAATCCCCTAGCCAGGATAATCAAAGATGTTCTAAAGGGTATGAGGCCAAGGAAGCCTGGCCTATGAGAATCGCTGCTGCAGGCCTGTGTTAACAGGGGGTTTTTTGGGTGAGGGCAGGGACTGCATTTAACAGTCCTAAAAAACCAGTTAAATTATTAATATTATATATTTGGAGCTAGGGCTCACTTGATTACCTTAAACAGATAATACAGGGAGTGCCAGCAGCCTCTCTGGAGTTGGTTTGTATGTAAAAATGCACTGTGGGAGGTAGAATGGGGGGGAAATGCAACTCCCAAGAATGTTAACTTGTAAAACTTGCTTGACTTGAATGAGTCTGCAAACGATTTCAGCTGTCATCTGCATAAGAGGCGATGTGCAGCATCAGTACAAAAATCAGTTTGAAATGGAAGCATAAGCAATGAATCTTCCATGAAAAAAACCTCTCCATGCATATTGTTGTTGTGTGACTTCAAGCCATTTCTGACTTATGGCGCCCATAAGGTGAACCCATCATGGTGTTTTCTGGGAGTTAAGAGTTTGTGACATGCCCATGGTCACCAAGGGGGTTTCCATGGCTGCGAGGGGATTTGAGCGCTGGTGTCCAGGGTCACATTAAAGTGCTCAAACCACTACAACATGCTTTCCCACTATTTTCATCAGCCACCTAATTTGACTTCTGAAAAACTCAAGACACCTGCAGCTTTATGACGGATGGTGCTGGAAGCCATTACCCTGAATTTGCAAGATGCTGGCTCTCCTCCATATATAAGTATAGGAATCTGTGCCTGACTATGGGCAGTAAAAATTATTCATCTTCAGCCTTCTTCCCTACAGCTAAAACCAGTACTTCTGGCTTGCCTGGAAAATCGTAGGAGGAGGAGAGAAATAACTCATTCTGTATGAAAATAACAGGATAAAGTCTCAGATACTAGGTGTGAATGACCTGCTGATGAAGTTGAGGCTTTATGATATCTTTGGTTCTGGTTATGGATGCAGATTGTTTTTGTACACTGTACTCACCAAATGACCAGGCCCCGTTTGGAGTTGTTGTTTTTGCCTCCCCAGAGGAAAATTAGACAAGAAGGACACTGCTGTTCAAGCAAAGGGTATGACCCCAAAGCCTCTGGGTAACTGGAGAGAATTCCAGAGCACACTATCTCATTGGAAGCCTGTCATACAAGAATTTTTATAAAGCACCCAAATCTAAACAATTCCTGTAACTTTGTCTGGCCCACAAGGCCCAGGGCCTATAAGCAAGACTCATTTTACCCATTAGCATTATATATGCTTCCTTTTTTCCACACAAACACATGGAAGCCAATGAACAAATTATTTTCCAGCCCTAGCTGCATTTCCAGGACAAAGCTTGCCCTGGGAAAATGAGTACATTCAGTTCAGTCCTGCACATTCAGTAGACAGGTACAGTGACATACCCTCCAACTGTCCTAATTTGGGAGCAATAGTCCTGATCAATCCTCTGTTATCCCACTTTGTCAGCTGCTTTTAAAATGTCTCAGTTTCTCTCTCCTCTTCCCACCTTCCATTTTGTCCTCAGCTTACTTCTGCTGGTGCAAACTGACTTCAAATTGTAAAAGTAGTTTGCATTCCATTAATTCAGCAAAGGAGGAGGCAGACTCTTGCCCTTCTGTCTCAGGAACAAGGAAACTGCTGTAGCCTCACCCAGTTTGTGTGTTCTTCCTCATTAATAACATTTGTCATCTTGACCACACTGATGGGTTTTTTTTTGCCACAAATGTCCCAGTTTTCACCAGTGAAATGTTGGTGGCCCTGGTTAGTACTTGGATGGGAGACTGCCAATGAATACCTGCTGCTGTTGCCTACATTTCAGACGAAGGAAATGGCAAAACCACTTCTAAGTATTCCTTGCCTAAGAAAATCCTATTGAAATTCATGGGGTCACTGTAAGTAGACAGGCAACTTGAAGGTACGCACACACGCAAGCACGTACGCACGCATGCACACACACAGTTATTCAGTTTATATAACAAAGAGTAAGAAGCTTCTGTCTAGCTTCTGCAAACATGCAAACACACAGAAAAATAAAAGCCAAACAAGCAACCTTTCAATACACCTGGAAGCAAAGTTAACAGGATTTTCTTTCCTTAAGTGTTTTGAGAATTTCCCCCTTGTGCCAGAAGTTTGGGAAACTGTTTTTGAGACTGGATGATAACTACTGACATCATCTGGGAACTAAGCAAAAATAGGTCATTACAATAAGTAAGATGTTTGTAATGCAATGACTATCCAAAGCTGCTTTAATATGAATAATTACTTTCAGCATATTTCAACTGTTGTTGTACCTTTCAACTAATTGTTTAAATTAATAACTGAAACAAGGTAGAACAAACTGCCTTTGTACTTCTCAACAAATTAAGTAATAATTATTAAATAATAATTATTATTTACTAATAATTAAAAGGTCCAACAAACAACATTTAGTATCATCCAGTGATTTGTTCTGATGGTGGGTTTCATCTTGCCTAGGAGTCACAAAGCTTGCCTCAATAAATCCAAATGGGTTAGGCTGGCTACGTGTTATTAACAGATTGATAGGAATAAATGTGCTTTGACCCCAACCATTTCCTTCTGTTATCAAGTATCTTTCAGACACTGAACAAGTGGGTTCCATCATCCTCTTAACAGAGTTTAGAATAGTGAAGGGGAAATTCTGACTGGCCAACCACCAGAATCCACTTGCTCATGGTCCTCAGGACATCCATCCTTGGGAATTTGCACCTTCCTGTTTATTCACTTATGGTTCAGACGGAACACAGGCCATACTAGAATCTGCCTTTCCAATGGAAGAGACTGAGCAGGCCAGAGAAGAATCTCTCACAGACCCCATACCTTTCTGTTTGTTTGGAAAGATGGTATATGGGAGAACGAGAGAGAAGTTTGGGGAGAGAGCCCCACCTGATTTCATCATCTGGTCTATTTATCACATCCTGAAGAGTCAGGGATTGCTAACACAACATAGGCATCTCTTCACATCAGGCCTGTAAGTACCAACGTTGATGGCATCAACATGATATCAACATGATGGTCATAGTACAGTTGGCCCTACACATTCACTAGGGTTAGAGGTGCAGGACTCCCACAAAAGTTAAAAAAAAATACAAATGGCAAAATGTGTATGTGTGCCTGTGGGAAGGGTGCTGAGGCATGGTGGGGAGAGTGGCCACTCAGGGTCCAAACCAGCTCAGAGAAAGGTAGTGGCACTGGTGTGATGACCCTGTACTTTATCTCTCTTGCCTGTCTCCTTTCTTGGGTGTGGGGGGCATCGGTAGAGAGTCTGTGGTGCTGAAAAAGCAGGCTGTGAGCCATCCTTGGCTGGCCAGGCAGTGGCTGGTGGAGGAGGAAGAGGACCAGAGGAGGGTTTTTAAAGGGCTGCACGGCCTGATCTGGAGCCACCAAGAGCGAAGGCTCCTCTGGAAAAGACGTACCTGAGGTGGCAGGGGGAGCAGAGGTTGACGAAACTGGCAAATAATCAAACCCATGAGTCAAACCTGGAAATGTGGAGGGCCAATTGTACTTAGCTGGTCCATTGTTCAGTATCAGTCTCTTCCCTGAAAAGGGAGGATGAGAGACACTGGGGGACTTTCCAAAATCCACTCAGTGGAGACTGAGACTTGGGGCACTTTCACACTGCACAATTATAGCATTGTGGTTCCACCACTTCCATCCATCGTGGCAATATCCTATGGAATCCTGGGATTTGCAATTTAGAGAAGAGGATTTAGAATTCTCTGCCAGAGAGCTTGACTGCTTCCACAAACTACAAACTCCAGGATTCGAGAAGATGCAGCCCTGGAAGCCACCGTGGAACCATAGCGCTATAATTGTGTAGTGTGAGGGGCCTCCACATCAATTTTCTCCAAAACCCATAGTCTAGTAGTCCCCAGATCCTTTGAATGTGACACAACTCACAGGTGCCCTTTTGTTCCTGCCTCAGAAATTCTCTGTTCTCCACCTATAAAGGGTTTTGTGATCTTTGTTATTGACTAGAAACAAGTATGGGTTTTCTGAAGTTTTTTTTTTTAATGGTATTAAATGGCATTTTCAAAAGGGAGGATCATTTTTACTGCTTTTGTTTTATTATCTTACTGTTCTCATCAAGTAGGGGGAAAATGAGGAGGTAACCTGATGAATCTAATTTAATAAACCAGAGACTATATGACTACAAAGCAAAATGCACACTACATGGCTGTATGGTTGCCGTTCTTCCCTTTCCTTTTTAAAACACCTTAACATGGTGACAAAAACTATGGTTTCAAACTCATATACAGAGATTTTTCTGCCCCCCCCCCTTTTGTCTGCTTAACAAACACTCTCCCACAGTACAGATTTAATCATTACTAAAAATACTTAGAGGGGCTGAACAATTCTCCCAGAGAAAGACTGACATTAAGTCTCTTTTCAATTATAGAATTATAACACTGCTTCTACTGGCATGGCTCTATTGTACAGATTTCTGGGATCTGTAGTTTGGTGTGGCATTCACTGTAGAATTCTTTGCCAGAAAACTCTAGAGGCTCGCCAAACTACAAATCCCAGGATTCCATAGGATCCAGCCATGTCAATTAAAGTAGTATCAAAGCACTAGAATTACATACTGTGAAGGAGACCTTAGTGTGTGGGAAGGAGGGAATAAATAAGGGGTAGCATTATGGTTGAGCAGAGGTTAGGAACCTTTTTTGGCCCAGTGCCCCCTTCCCATCTGGGGAAGGCTTTTTAGTGTGCATGTGCCCACTCTAGCAGTGAGTAGGACCAAAGTGGAGCAGGGTATGGTCAAAGTGGTAATTCACATCAATTTGGAAATGTTCCCAACAAGCATAAGAACTGCATGACTAGCAAAAATCCAGAGATGAATTCTATTCAGAAGGATGCAGTATGCACTCCTCAGTTTGTCTATAGGGTTATTTGAAAGTTAAATAGCCTCTTGTCTCTGATCACCAATAAAAGAGAACTAACAGAGGAAACTAGAGTAGGTCAAAGATTGTAGAAACCACATATGGTATGGAGAAAGATACCAAGGTAGTATCTCCCATCCATTATAACATTAGAAACCAGAACCATTTTATTAAATGATACTCTTTCCTACTGCAGATAGGCTCCATAGCTACAAGATATGGTGATAGCTACCAACCTGGTCAATTCAAATGGATGAGAAAAATTTAGGGTGATAATCTTCAGTCTCACTTGCTAAATTTCAAGGGGGGGTAGGACAACGGCAAGAGAGGTATAATGGCCTTCTGTGTTGCTTGTGGGTTTCCCACAGGCATCACTGCAAAAACACAATGTTGGACTGGATAGGCTTTTGGATGTGATCCAGCAGGGCTCTAATTTTCTTTTTAACACAATGCATTCGCCCTTCTGAGAGGCTTAAGGGAACTCACCACTCCACATGACTGGAAAGTTCCAAAATGACTAATGCCAAGCACACTTCAAATATTTTCAGCAAAACAACCAGCAAAGTCTTTCTCCCTTAGGTTAGGTTCCCCTAAGGAAAACAAGCATCAGATAATTTTAGAGCTTCCATCTGCCTGTGTGTTGCTTTTTGGAGTACAACTCCCAAAATCCCTCAACCAGCATGGTGGCTGGTGAAATCCTGGGAATTCTACTCCAAAAAGATAACTCTGGACTTTGACTTTTTTGGGGGGGAAAGCGAATTATAACAGTAGATTTTTGGCTACTGACTTTTTGCAGGCCAACTCCCCCAGTCTCTCCAGTCATGCTGACTGGGAGATCCTGGAATCTGCTGTGGCAAAAAGGTACTTTTTCCAACTGTGCATAATGATTGTCACTCAAATGGTCCCTGGTGTTCTCCTGGACCTTTTAGCTCCATCTGCAAAAACTCTCTCCCTTCCCATTTTTTCCTACTCAGTTATTGATTGCTTCATATTTTTCTGCTCATAGTTAAAATCCTCTATAACACACATTGCAGCCTTCATCAATTTGATGTCCTCCATACGTTTTAGACTACAGCTCCCAGCATTTTTGAACATTGCCATTCTGGGGGGCACCAAAGCAAAGAAGGTTGATGTACAGCATAAACAGGTATGTGTCTATTTATGATGCATGACTCAGACAGGTTCTGCAACAAAATTTTGCAATGTTGAGAGCTCTCATTCAGAAAGCCATCCACCCAGCCAGTAAGATGGCCATACCCTCTTTCATGGCATTCCATTCCTCCTCTGATATTTTCCCACCCCCTCCCATAGACTTTTCAGCATTCCATGAGCAGTGAACATGGTCAGTCCTCATCAAGCTATTCCCCCCCCTACACACACACACACCTTTTCTGCTACTTTGTGGGAGGGGGAGGATCCTTTCTCATCTTTGGAGTTCCCCCACATCTGTGACTGAATGATGCTGTTTTAACTGTGTGAAGATCCACACTTGAAATAATTACTTTGATGTCAGCACACACATACATAGGGGAGCAGGAGGCATCATTTTCTCATTGCTCCTGCATAATTTTACTGTGTCTTGCCTTCTGACTTGCTCTTGCCAAATAAATGTTTGACCCAAGAAAACCCTATGAAATTCATGCAGTCATCATAAGTCAACAGGCAGCTTGAAGGCACATAGACACATACACGATTTATTCTGTGCATTTTAAAAGCCAACGCTAAGGGCTGAACCAAGAACAGAAAATTCAACCAGTATTCTGATGACATCACAGAAATGCTTGATGGCTTTGATAAGGAAAGTAAGTTCTACCAAGTACTTCAGGGTGCCAGAACACCAAGAAAACTAGTGCTGTCAGTTGCTTGAGGTGTAATGGGGTAGAAAACATCCAACACTCTTACATCTGGCTGGTGGTAGCTGGAGCGCCATATAGTGTCTTTGTCAGGCAACAGCTGCTCATCCCAACCTGGGAGCTTAGAAAAGTTGGTTCTGGACTACAGCTCCCAGAATCCTGTGTGCTGCCTATGGGATTCTGGGAGTTGTAGTCCAAAGGGTATATTTTCAAAGCTCTGCATTCCACAATGTAACAAACAAACAAACAAACCAAGAAGCATAGATTAGCTTCCTCCAAGAAAGGAATGAGAATCATATGGACCTTTAGATGTTTTTGGACTACAACTCCCAGCATTCCAACAACCCAGAGGGGACATGATTCCCATCCCTGGATGTACTTATATACTTGCCAACTAACAAGGCTAATTTTTACAACTGACCAAGTAAACTGTGCCATATAACTGCTTATGCAACTATGCAAGCACGACTAATTAAGATCTGACAGACCTCTTTGCTGTTGTTTTTGTTCCCAGACTGTTCTTAGATAATTAGATTCTAATCCCACCCTTCCTCCAAATAACTAAGTATACACAGCATCCATCAAAATTTATACTCACAACAACTCTGCAAAGCAGCTTATGATGTGTTAAAATTAGTGAGTTATAGGAAGATAACACAGACAGCAAGCCCCAGTGTGTTTCCAGTAATGTGTGGAGAAACATTTGGGGAAATTTATGTATGTTTTTGTGTGTTTGTGCACATGTAGATACAGATACATAAAATTTTCAATCCAGCATGCCTGGCAGAACAGCTAGATACCAGATTGGAGGTGTTGTTTGGGAGGGATGTGAAGGCAGGTGAACAGGAAAAGCACATCTGGCATGTAGCTTCCTCTACATGCAGTTCAAATGGGTTCCTAATTCTCTGAGAAGCTGCCAGCACACTGTCAGCACAGATGAGGTTCTCTGTACCCACAGTTCTTTACACTTGCTGTTGTTAAAAGAAAATGTGAAAAAGAGAAGTGGGTGCAGTGACTGTATAGTTTTGCTTCCTTTTTGGAGGTTTTGCTTAAGGTACATCTGTACAATCAAGGTCACCTCGCATATGCCTCATTTACAGTTCATTGCTTACCATCTCCCTCCCTCCCTCCCTCCCTCCCTCATACACACACACACACACACACACACACACATGTGCACAGAACTTCAGATTCATTCTGTTGGAACCATCTAGTTTGTAAAGCAGGGCGATACTTTCAGGGGTTGGCATGGCTGGGCCCTTCAGCTCCTCCCGCAAATGGTCATACTGGCTAGGGCTGCTTGGAATTGCAGTCAGATAACGTCTGGAAGGACGTAAAATTCCTATTCCTATCATGAATATTTGAACAAATGGAAATGAACAGATGCAAAGCCGGCTGATGCTCTTGTTCCTTAAATACAGAGGCAGGGGCCAACAGGTCTCCCAGGTATTCAACAAAAACTAACAGATAACTCCAACTCTCATTGGCTCCGGCTAAGGTTGCCACGTGAAATAAGGGACAGGGCTCCTTAACCTTTAAGGGTTGTACAGAAGCAGAAAACTCAGTAGGTTGTATGGCAAACTGAAACTGTCTCTTCTGTACAACTATTTAATGTACAGGCGCTCTGTCCCTTACTTCACCTGGTAAGTCAAGCCCCAGCCTGCACGGTCAAGAGAAAGGGATGATGGAAGGTATTAACTGGAGCAGTGGTACTTAAACTGGGCTGACGCCATTCTGCGAGCCCTTGGCTACTGGTCCATGTCAAGTTTCCAGGAAAGAAAGAAAGAAAGAACGAAAGAAAGAAAGAACGAAAGAAAGAAAGAACGAACAAACTGTATTCAATGGCACAAAATATGGTGACAGTCCCTGATATATTGGGGAAAAACCACCTTAAGACTCACATCAGGTGGCTTAAGAAGCTCTGATTTCAAAGATCATAGATTCCCCATAGGTGCTTAAATAACTCATCTATAGTTATTTTCAGAGTTTCAGCACTTGCCAAACCTTGAACTTCTGCATATAGTTATGTGCATCAAGCAGTATTAAAAGTTTATATGCTTCTGGTGCCTTTCAATATAGTCTCTAGCCTTTTTCCCAGGACTGTCAAGTAAAAAAAACACCATAGGGAACCTGTATCATTAATAATAGTGCAGAAGAGAGAATTTCAGCCAAGTGTTGCTTGGGATTGTCATGTTTTTCACTGACAAGTAGGCTTTATTATTATTATCTTTATTTGTATCCCACTTTTTTCCTTGGAAGGACTCAAAGCAGCTTACAATACTTATAAAAACAAGAACATGGTTAAAAAATTCATAGCATACAAAAGTTAAAATGCAGATTAATCAATCAAATAGTAATTAAAAGAGTTAAAATACATATTTAAAAACACAAACAAATTGCAAATACTACAAAAATTATGAATAGCCAGCCAAACAATGGTCCATATATCGAATGCCTGTTGAAATAAAAATGTCGTTGCTTGTCTATGGAAGGAAGGAAGGGAGGGTGCCAGTCTGACCTATTTGGGAAGGGAGGTTTACAAAAGAAAAAACTCCCTTGCACCTGAGTAGAAGTTCCTTTCCTTTCCCAAACCTAACTGGGAGGGTTTTTTCCAGGGATTCTAACTAATGAGACAAGAGTTAAGAGTTAAATTCCTTCTATCTGTTCCCTTATACTCCCCTAAATGAAACCTCCTGTCCACACACACAGCAGTGAGGCTGAAGAGCTGGTGTTGCCAGGTTTTTCCAACAGCTATAAAGGACAGTTAACATTTATGACATGCAGGGCTGACAATCAGGAAATAGTTATTAACAAGTTTGTATTCTACCTAAAAAAAAAAACAAATGAAAGGACTGATTTCAATTAACCTAGCCATGTATTTCTCTGTAAAATGAACATATTGTTCACATACATGAAGTATATGATGCATGTATTTGTGTCTTTATAAAGGGCCCACACCCCCAAATATGGGATTGGTTGGCATTTCATTCAGGCTATACAAAAGGAAAAACTTTCCAACCTCCAAATAGGATACATCCCTTGTAATAAGGGACATCTACCAGTCCTACAAGGGCCAAACTTTCTGTCCCTTAAATAAGGGATATCCTTTATGATAAGGGATACCATGCACCTCCAATGGGAGGGGATCTCAGCAGGGAGAAAAGGGGGAGACGGAAAGGTGGTGACCCATCAACAGTTCTAAGCTCCTCCAGAATTTGGCATGTTTTTCAACTTCACATCCCAGAATCCTACAACGAGCATGGCCAGTGGCTACTGAACAAAATGGAGCTCAGCCTCAAGCGAGTGTAGGAGTGTAGTTGAATTTCAGGACAGCAGAAGCAGGGGCTCATAGTAAATGGGGCAACCTGTCCAGAAAGGAAGTTCAATCTGGGAAAATCACAGCGGGTTTAAGAACAGGCAGTTTCCCAGCCAAACAAAACCAGGTTTTCACCGTCTCTAAGACTAGAGTCTTAAGCATGTTTACCCATGACTAGGCTCTCTTTAGCCCAGCGACGTTTCTTCTCAACTACACTTACACAGCGCTATAATATGTAAATCCAAATTTCTATCTCCCTGTTGTGCAATGTTGCAATGGCAATATTTGGGAACGATCGTTTTAGGGGCTACAGCGCCCAGAATCTCCTGACCAGCACGGCCACCATTAACTTGCTTGCTGGGGTTTCTGAGAGTTTTGGTTCGAAAAAGTAGCTTTTCCGAGTTCAAAGGATGACAAAGTCTTGCAAGAGGAAGAAAAGTTCCTTCTACTTACCCAAAAGATGAGGCTAATCAATAGCAACACGGTTTTGGAAGCAATCACTCCAAAATCCATACTGTCCTCTATACACCCCGGTATACAAATCAAAGGGCAAAGGGCAAGGAATTAAAAAGTTAATTGAGGATGCCCACCCAACAAAGCAAAGCAACCAGTGCAGAGGAGCCCTGCCTTCCCTCTCTTGGCTCTTCCAGGCCACTGGGACTCTTGGCTGAGCTTTCCCAGTTATGGTCACATGATCCACGCCTTGCCCTGCCCAGTCACATGCTCTTTTATGCACAGTGGGAAACAACACCTCACTGTAGCCTCTTATTGCTACCCATAACATCATTTATTGTGACTAATAGGGCTACCGTAATCCTTCTGAAAGAGCCGCATCTGCAAAAGGGAAGTACCATAGTATTCCTAATAGCAGCTCCATTTGGAGGAGACTTTTAAGGCAGGCTCTTACAGCATGCTGACTAGGGGATACTGGGAACTGTAGCCCAGAAAAGTGATGTTTCTGTGAATGGCGTTCTCCTCTGTCTTAAGTAGCAAGAAGCTGTGTGGTCCTCCTAGAGTTGTGTTTTGTTTGGGATGGCATTTCTGCAGCTGTTCTCTGAAGCTGTACTTTTATCAGATGTTGGTTATAATGATTGCCATGCTATTTTTAAAATGCTGGTTCCTGCTGATTAAGTTCTGTCACAGAAAAAAAAAAAAGAGAGGGTCAGCATTGTCCTTTTTGTGGGTTGCTGTTGACTAGCAACCTTATTCCTGAGCCCAAAGGCTCAGAACTCATGATGGGCTCCTATGGTGGAGGCAACAGTAAACTTGCACATATGAGTATTAGAGGTGATCTTATGCCTGCTTTCTCACAAGAAAAAACTACTATCAGTGGAGGCTGGTGGTTTCCATAGTAGTGGGGTGGGGAATCTCCTCTAGTTTATAGTCTGAACTTTAAAAGACCTGTTTATGGCGCTAAACTTATTCAGCTAGCTCCTGTAAAGTTCAGACTAAAACCTAGGGCAGATTAAAGGCCTCACTGATATGGCAATCACCAGCCATCAATGCCCACTGTGTGATCAGAAAGACTTACTCCCAGGTAAATGTACTTCAGAAGCATGGCTCCGGTTTTGCTCTAGAGCAGGGAGGGGTGTGTGGAAGGGTCCCCATCAAGTTGCAAGCATTGTTTGATGTCCAAAAATGTATACCTTAAGTCTGTTAAGATGTTGCATGGAACTGAGCCAGCTTGCTGGACCAGATATTTGTTACAATGAGATTTACCCTTGAGCAAACATGCAGAGAACTGAGTTGTGCTTTTTCTGCTTGGTGGGAAAATGTCCAGCCACTAAGATTTTCATCCTGTTCATTCTCTCTCCCGTCTTCCAGATAGCACATCTTGTCTTTGGATTATTTAACAAGTTGGAGGGCAGAGGTTGCATAGGTTGGCACCAGGTGAAGCAGTCTAGACGTTCTATGGATAAACACATTTCCAGGTCTGGGTTCAGCTATGTTTTTCCTGGTTAGTGATGGTCTGACACCTAGTGCTTGAAGTTGATACTGCAAGCCATAGTCAGGTTTGAATTAAACAAATTAATCAGTTGAAAAATAATCCTGAAATACACATTCTGAAAGTTCTCTTAAGATCCATGCTGAGTTTTGAGTGTTTAGCTTTTCTGGCCTTGGAAATATGGAACACATTCTCTTTTATTAAGAATAAATCTGAACAGGCTTGAGGAGGGCAGTGAAGATGTTTGGCATATTGAAACTAATATTTTCAGGAATGGTTGAAGGAGATGGATATGTTTAGACTGTGAAATAGAAGACTGAGGTGAGTGAGAGACCCCAAGAATATTCTTCATACTTGAAAATCCTTGTAGGGTTGTTACAGGTAAAAGACTTCTGCTGCTCAAGAGAGCAGTATTTGATCTAATGCACTTAATTTACAGAAGGATAGATTCTTCTTGATGGGGGAGTAACAGTTTAAGAATCAGGCCAATTACCTAAATTTGAGGAGGGTTCTCCTTCTCTCTTCAAACAAAGTTTATATAGCCTATTGCTATGGTTTGCTTTAGCCTTTGATTTCCTACATTAAATTTGGGTGGTAGTGAATGGAATGGAGTAAGATGTCGAACTCTATGGAAACTCAAACTTCCTCCACTCTTCCACTCTTGACTGCCAAGATTCTTGTTTTCTTATACAACATTGGTCATGCATTCATGTTACCCCTTGCCAAGTACATGCCTATGCATGTACACTCAGAAGAAAGTCTAATTTAATTAGATGGTTCACTCATGGATAAGTATGGGTAGAAAGGCTGGGGAATCTGTATTCCCTCAGTTGCTGGTGAACTATTACAACCATCATCTCTCACTAGTGACCAGGGGCTGATGGTAAAAGGAGTTCTGGAGTATCTGGAAGAGGAGAGATTCCCTTGCTGTGGTGTATAGGGCTGTAGCTGGGGAGCTGTGTGGTTCAAAAGCTTGCATATGACACTGGTTTGAGAGCTGGACTGAACTATTCCTTGTTGTTGTGTGCCTTCAAGTCATGGGCCTTCTGGCAACCCTGAGGCGACCCTGTCATGGAGTTTTATTGGCAAGATTTAGTCAGAGGATGTTTGCCATCAGTTTACCCAAGGTAGGTTTCTGTGGCCAAATAGGGATTTGAACCCTGGTCCCCCAGATTCCTAATCCAACATTCAACCCACTAAGCCATGCTCGGTTCCTAATTATTTCTTAAACTATGGCCATTTCTGCACTACACTGTTATAATGCTATTATTCCACTTTCAACATCCTATGGAATCCTGGGGTTTGCAGCTTAGGGAGGAACATTTAGAATTCTCAGCCAGAGAGCTCTTGGGCCTCAGGAAACTACAAACCCCCAGAATTCCACAGGATGTTGAAAGTGGAATAATAGCCCTATAACAGATATGTTTAGATATGTCTGCATCAAAAGGAAAAAAAAGGAGATAATAGGGTCCCTACGCGGGGAAGATGGCCAAATACTAACAGAGAGAAGAGAAAAGGCAGAACTACTCAACACCTTCTTTGCCTCAGTTTTCTCCCAAAAGGATAGAAGTACTCAAGCTGGGGGCTGGGGAGCAGGTGAGGAAGGGGGAGAAATGCAGCACAGAATAGGTAAAGAAGTAGTACAGGAATATCTGACTAAACTAGATGAATTCAAGTCTCCAGGGCCAGATGAATTACACCCAAGGATGTTAACCGAACTGGCAGAAGTCATTTCAGAACCATTCGCAATAACCTTTGAGAACTCTTGCAGAATAGGAGAAGTCTCACAAGACTGGAAGAGGACAAATGTTGTCCCCATGTTCAAAAAGGGGGAAAACAAGAGGATGTTGGGGGATGATAGAAGTTTCAGCCCCACAGAGATGCAGCGGAATAACCACAGGCAGCGAGCCAACAGCAGCAGCCTTGTTCCCCAGTAAGGATACTCACACACGGAGGTTTCTTCCAAACAGGAGGCACTTTATCTTGTAGCAACGTTCCGATATGTACACAACATGGAACAGACGGACAAAGGCTTGCGCCAGACACCGGTTTGGTCAACAGACAAATACATACTGGGGATTGCTTTCCTATATACATATTTACAACCAATCAGGCAGAGGTTTGCACACCTCCCTCTACCATCTGCACACGACCCCAGTTTCTGATGCAACCTTGCAATCACCCACAGCTGGAGCATGATGCAGCATCTTTGCAGTGGGCTGATCGTTTTCCCAGGGTTCCCAGCCTGGAATCCCTGACAGAGGACCCAAATAATTATCACCCAGTCAGCCTGACATCAATACCAGGAAAGACCCTAGAGCAGATTATTAAACAGTCAGTTTATAATTACTTAGAAACCAATGCCGTAATCACTAAAAGTCAACATGGATTTCTCAGAAATAAGTCATGCCAGATTAATCTTGTCTCTTTTTACGCTTGATAGATGAAGGAAATGCTGTGGACGTAGCATATCTTGATTTCAGTAAGGCCTTTTACAGAGTTCCCCATGACATGCTTGCAAAGAAGCTAGTAAAATGTGGGCTGGTCAGGGCTCCTGTTAGGTGGATTTGTAATTGGTTGATGGACCAAACCCAAAGACTGCTCACCAATGGCTGCTTTTCATCCTGGAGAGAAGTGACTAGTGGGGTGCCATAGGGTTCTGTCCTGGGCCTAGTGCTATTCAACATCTTCATCAATGACTTGGATGAAGGAGCAGAGGGCATGCTGATCAAATCTGCAGATGACACCAAATTGGGAGAGGTTGCTAATATGCCAGAGGACAGGATCAAAATTCAAAATGATCCTGATGGATTGGATTGCAGGGCCAAAGCTAACAAAATGAATTTCAACAGAGAGAAATGTAAGGTCCTACCTTTAGTCAGAAAAAATGGAATGTACAAATATAGGATGGGGGACACGTGACTGGATAACAGTACGCGTGAAAGGGATCTAGCAGTCTTGGTAGATCACAAGCTGAACATGAGTTAGCAGTGTGATGCGGCAATCAAGAAAGCCAATGTGATTCTTGGTTGCATCAACAGGAGTGTGGTGTCTAGATCGAGGGAGGTAATGGTACTATTTTATTCTGCATTGGTTAGACCTCATTTGGAATACTGTGTCCAGTTCTGGGCACCTCAATTCTGGAAGGATATTGACAAACTGGAGCGTGTCCAGAGAAGGGCGACCAAAATGGTGAAGGGTCTGGAAGCCATGCCCTATGAGGAGCAGCTTAGGGGGCTGGGTATGTTTAGTCTGCAGAAGAGAAGGTTAAGAGGGGACATGATAGCTATGTTTAAATATTTGAAGTGATGCCATGTAGAGGAGGGAGTGGGCTTGTTTTCTGCCGCTCCAGAGACCAGGACAAGGAGCAATGGATTCAAGCTGCAGGAAAGGAGATTCCACCTGAACCTCAGGAAGAACTTCCTGATGGTTACAGCTGTTCAAGCAGTGGAATCTGCTGCCTTGGAGTGTGGTGGAGTCTCCTTCTTTGGAGGTTTTTAAGCAGAGGCTGGATGGCCATCTGTTGGGAATGCTTTGATGTGTGTTCCTGCATAGCAGGGGGTTGGACTGGATGGCCCCTGGGGTCTCTTCCAACTCTATGATTCTATGAACAGTGTAGTGCAGAAATGGCCTAAGGTTAATAAGTAAGGGAGAAAAAGAAGTATTTCTGAGGGATGCTATAGAGATATGTTTTAAATTTTTAGGTATATTTCAAGGCATATTATCAACACCAGCTAAGAAATTTTTATAATCCTTGATTTGTGAGGAGAGGGAAAGAGTAATTTCATTCACACTTTTGTATACTGTCCAGAAATCCTTTCAAGAAAAAGCAGTAATAAAATATTTCAAAGAAAAAAGAAAAAGAAAAAAAAATAGCCCCTTGCAATGTAATATTCAAGCCACTAGATGGCAATAATGCTCTACAAAGAGGAATTAACACATGAGGCTTCTGTATATTTTTGAAGGACCAGAAAAAATAACATTTGAGAAATAATGTTTTCCCATCATTTTACAGCAACATACAGAAGAAACAGGCTGAAAATCAGAAAGTATATATATTATAAGTAGTTCACAGTAGAATGTTGTATTTAGATGCTGTCTTTAGGGAAATTAAGATTTCCAAAAGGTCAAGTCAGGAAGCCAAAATAAAATAATATGGGAATGTTTATTTATTATTACATTGATACTTTATTCTTCAAACAAATTTACTCCTAGGTGGCTTGCAAATTAAGACAAGATTAAATCCACAAAAAAATTAAATCAACATTAAAGAAGCAAGGTTTTTTAAAAAAATGTTGTTGTGTGCCTTCAAATTGTTTCTGACTTACAGTGACCCTAAGGTGAACTTATCACTGGATTTTCTGGGGCTGAGAGTGTGTGACATGCCCAAGGTCACTGAGTGGGTTTCCACAGTTGAGCAGGGAATTGAATCCTGGTCTCCAGGGTCGTACTGAAAAGTAAAACAATAAAATGGCTAAGGAACATTAAAGTTTATCTGGTGCCAAAAAAGGAAAAAAAGGACGACAAGATAGGTGCAAGGCAAACTTCTGTGGAAAAAGCCTTCCAGTCAGGGGCTGCGACAGTCCAAAAATTCCTCTGCGCATTTCCATTGGTCTGGTGTGTAAGGGCAGGAGGACCTCCAGAGATCTCATACAGCTTAGTTCTAAATGCATTTACTTAGAAATAAGTTCCACAGGACTTGAAGGCCGTTTCTGCATTACACTGCTCCAGTGCTATTACTCCACTTTCAAGATCCTGTGGAATTCTGGGGTTTGCAGTTTCCTGAGGCCAAAGAGCTCTCTGGCCGAGAGTTCTGCATGCCCCTCCCTAAACCCCAGGATTCCATGGGACGTTGAAAGTGGAATAATAGCACTAGAACAGCCTAGTGCGGAAATGGCCACTGTGTGATCATCTGGCTCAAAAGGTCCCGTTTCGCCCTCCGCCGGTGTCATCCCCACACGCACCGCTGCGGCCCCCCCGTAGCTGTTTGGCTCCTTCAGTCTGGCTCCTCGCAAACACTTGCCAGACAGGGGAGACCCTACCGGTAGGACCCCTGCCCTCGGCAAGCCCACCACCTCGGACAGGTAACGGCCATTGGTGGGTCCCACTGAACGACATGGAATTTACTTTTGATCAGCGATGTCTGTTCCCTGGCAGTACTTCGTACTGAATGAGAGCCAGGGTGGGGTAGCCCCGGTTTGAATACTGAACGACTACCCTAGAGACCGGGGTTCAATTTTCCCACTCGGCCACGGGAGCCCACGGAGTGACCTTCGGCGTGTCACACACTCTCAGCCCCAGAAAAATCCCGTGATAA
The DNA here is from genome assembly GCA_030412105.1 of Cyclura pinguis. Lineage (NCBI taxonomy): Eukaryota > Metazoa > Chordata > Lepidosauria > Squamata > Iguanidae > Cyclura > Cyclura pinguis. Next base: position 340,796,682 of record CM059600.1, read on the forward strand.
GATTCGCGTTCGGATCGCCCCAGCTCAAGCCGTTTCCGCACTGGGGTGCGATAGCGCTATGATTCCACTTTCCGCAGTGCGGAAATGGCCTCAGAAACAACTTGAAGGCATGCAATAACAGGTCCTATTGAACTCTTTGGATCTTAATTCCGAATAGGCATGTATAGTGTCGTAAGGAAAAGCACCTCGATTTCTTCCACGCTTTCTCACGTACTTATTTTGTTACTATTAATACAAATATCTCGGAAATTTAAGGAAATAATTTCCAGACAGTTAACACTGGTAGAGGCTCGTTAGAACGGGTTGGTTTCAAGATGATGATTTACACAGCCCTCCCGTCTACCAGCCTTCCCTAATCAATCCCACCGAAATACAGTCGTTCCACTCCGGTCCGTCTTTCATTCATTCACTTCTATTTATGTCCCCCGCGTTTCACTCCCCGCGCATGCGCTCTACATTCTTTCCCCCAGACTAGCACGAGTGGGGCGGGGAACGGAACGCCTTTCCCAGGAGAGAAGGGGCGGGGCTTCTCGCGCGCGAGGCGACGCTTCCCGGTTGTCCCACCCCCTTGGCGCGTGGTGGTTGCTGTGGCGACGGGGACGGCGTCCGGCCGCGGCTCCCGAGGCGTCTCCGAGGACAAAGAGAGGCCCTCGAGATGGCGAAGGAGTGGAGCCGGGTGGTGCGGGAAGTGAAGGGACCCAAGCCGTTTTCGTTCGCCATAGTGAGTTTCTGGGGGCTGAGGGGAAGGAGTGGGCGGCGGCCGGGTGACGTTTGGGAAACACAAGTGGGGTAGGAGTCATTCCCAGGGGCGACGCTGTGGGGAGGGGGGCCAAAAGGGAGGCATTGCTCCCCCCGGGGTAAGAATTCAATCCCCCGATGCAGTTTTTAAAAATATATCTGTATTATAGTTTCCACAATAAAAGGAGAATCGAGGTTGACAAAGTAAAAAAGAAACGGGACAGAGAGGAAGAAATAAGAAGAAACAAATATTACACTATACGTGGACACGATGCACGCTTGGACGCGTTGCAATTATACGTATACCAGGGGCACAACGCAGTTTTCCTCCAGTCCTCGATGCGTTTCGAGCATTGCAAAGAGTTGAAAATCATTCACACCTAGACACGATTTGCATTTTTCTGGATCCTGTTGCATTCCGCCCCACTCCCACGACTGTATAAATACGCGTAATAGGCTTTAGGATCATTCTGTATTGTATCTGAAGAGGCGGATATCCACATAAGCTCATGCTAAAATATAAATCCCTTCATCTAAAGGTTCTGTTAGATTTTTTGTCTTTTTTAAAATTTATTTATTTATTTGAATTATTTATTTATTTAATTGAATTATTCATTATACATACATTTATATATTACGTTTATATATTACATATATATTACATCTATATTTCATCCCTCTCCCCACCCAACCCTGGAACAGTATTTCATAATTAATTTCTTTTTCCTTTTAAGTGGTATATCATTTTAACTTTCTCATCCACATCCTCATAGCCCTCTCTCTCCTTTACAAACTCAATCAATTTCTACCATCTCCTGGACCAGATCTCTTCTCTCAGCTGATCTAGATATTTAGAGTTTACTGGATCCTATTGCATTCTATCCTACTCCCACAATTATATAAATGTGCTTAATAAGCTTTAATATTCTGTATTGTATCTGAGGAAGTGGATTGATATCCCCATAAGCTCATGCTAAAATATAAATCCTTTTATCTAAAGGTGCTGTTAGAGTCTTTTCCCCCTTCCTCCCTTTCTCTTTTTTATGCTTCAAGAGCCTAACACAGCTACTTCTCTAAAAACTATTATCTTTTCTATCTTGCATTCCCTTGGTAACACTGTCTGCCTCTTTTCTTTGGCTACCTAAACTGTATTTCTAAATTTCTCCATTGAAGTTTTAAGCTATAGAAATTTGGGAACTGAAAGAAAATTTCATGGAGGGGGCAGGAGTCTTACTGGGGAAGGGCAATTCTCTCCTCCTATTGTCTCCTCCAGTTACATCCCTGGTTGTTTCTCCATTTTGTTTTGGGTCACAATGTGTCCTCAAGAGCGTCCCATCAGCAGCCTTCTTTATTTTAAAGTTTCTTTACCCTAAAACAGAGCTTTCCAAACATTTCATGTTGGTGACACACTTTTTTAGACATGCATCATTTCGTGACACAGTAATTCAGTTTTACTAGCAAACCAGAGATTAAATTAATCCCTTATAAGAGACACCGACACATACATAAATTGTAATAACAAAATGTATAGGGACACAGCATATCTCATGAAAACCTTTCATATGTTTTTAACAATACATGATTTATAAATAATGACATACATTTTCAAGATTGTAGGTAACACACCTACACACTTCAGGCAACACACTAATGTGTCGTGGGACACTGTTTGGAAAGCCCTACCCTAAAAGATCCTTATTGCAGGGAAATATGTGTAGCACTGCAGCCTACAGGTTAGATCTAGACTCAATTATTCTAAGAACAGACTCTGCTGAAATCAGTGCGACCTCTTCAGCGCATCCAAGACAGTGAGTTGAAATTCACTAAACTCATGCTACAACTTTTCAGTTATTCTTAAAGGTGCCTGCATAAATACCCTAAAAGGCACCAGATCCTGTCCGATATTGGATGCTAAACAAGGTCAGTTCTGGTTACAACTTGGATGGGAGAATTTCACAGGGTTTTCTTAGGCAAGGAATACTCAGAGGTATTTTGCCAGTTTCTTCCTCTGAAGTATAGCCTATAGCACCTAGTATTCATTGGTGGTCTCCCATTCAAGTACTAGGCCTGACCCCGCTGTGACTAAATGCAAGGCACCTTTCTAAGTTTTATATTTGAAAACTTATATTTGATATAGCATATTTTAATATATTTTATATTTGAAAACTATTATAATTATTATCAATATAAAATTTAGAAAGGTGCCTTATAATGAGTCACAGCAGAAAGTTAAACGAGACCAAGAGTAATATTGTGTGTCCCTCTGGAACAGAAGCAGCATGCCACCCTCCTTATGTTGCTGAACGGCAGCTCCTAGTATTCCTGCCGTTGGCTATGCTGGCTGGAGCTGCTGGGAGTCACAGTCCAACAAGATCTAGTGGATTACTTGATTCCCACCTTTGGACTAGATGTCCACCATGGACTTCTCCAGTGCTTTGATTCTCTGGCACCTACATTTTATGGATGGTATCATAATGTGTCTATAGTTTTTTTACTCTCTTATGCACACTAAAAGCATGCAAGCAGCCTTCCATATAGATTGCAAAATATAGGTCTAAATCGTATTGTTGATTGTAAATAAACAAGACTAATTGAAACAGTGGAAGTCAAATAACTGCCAAGTTCCCATTGATTCAGTGGGTCTACTCTTGGTGGGACAAATTATTAGATTAAGGCCAGGGAATCATGCAGGCCTCTGGATGTTGTTAAACCACAACTAGGAGAATTCCACACCCCTGGTTGTATTAGTGCTACTGGGAATGGCAGTTCAAAAATTTCTTGATGGCTACACCATTGAATTTGCCTACAACCTGAATTTCCTGTTCAGCGGCCATAAGTTCCTGTTCTCCTTCCCCCTCCCCCTTTATGATTCTACATAAGCTCTCCTTCCCTAGAAAATGATGCGTGGTGCAGAACCTGAATCTGTTTCCTGTGACTGAAGGCATGTGTCCATCTGTTACAGCGGGCCAAATATCCCAAGCCCAGTGTCATTGGAAAGCAACTTCTTGTTTGGAGGGACCAAGAAAGAATGCGCCATGAAGCTGCAATGCTGGCAAAGGCCCATCTCAGAGGCCTTCAGATCAATGAAAGGGAGGAACTGGATGAACGCAAACAGCTCCACCGTCTTATCCAGAAGAGGGTTGATGAGGAAATGCAGGCTTACCTGACAGGAGAAGAGGAGAGGAGAGAGAGGTAAGCCAAGCCAGCTAATCATTCCACTTCAACTTCCTGCCCATGTTTAGAGGGGGACAGAATAGTTTTACATGACTTTTAGCCTAGGGCTGGATCTCCAGCTGTCCTTAGACTTCAGTGCCTATCACCCGCTTTGTCTTGGTCAGATATGCAAAGTGATGGGAATAGTAGTTCATCCACATTAGGAGAGCCACAGCAATATGCTTAAGTGCTACCAACTAATTTTCAAAAGGTGAAAAATGTGTATTATTATGTTTCTGGCAATATCATCAGAGTAGATACACTTTAAAAGACAGGTTGTTGCCTTGAGGCACTCATAGTTCTAAAATGGGACAGACTTCTGATTAGTGGGAAAACAAATGGTTTGCATGCAGAAGGCCTCTGTTTCAGTTCCTAACATCTGAAATTCAAAGGATGAAGGGGAACACCTGTATCTGAGACCCCAGAGAGTTGCTGCCACTCAGATCAGTAAGGAATCTTTGTAGGCTGAGGATCAAATTCCAATTAAGGAAAGGTCTTGGGAACTGCATTATAACAGTGGCTGGAGCTAAATGCACAAGTAGGGGTCATGAGTGACAAAAACTGCATTGGCAGGGCCAGTGTGTGTGTTTATACAGTGTGTATTTATATACATGCTGTATAAACATGCAATCATGCAAAGGACAGCTCAGTTCTATGTCTGCTCAGAGGGATACCCCACTTCCACAGCTTTCCTGCCTGATTTACTCCATGAGACAACTTTTTGAACTCCTTGATTCCATGTGATAGCTTTTCTGTCTGCAGACTGCAACTGTGCAGGGTATTTAAATACAGTGCGCCTGTTGTATCCGTAGGCTCACGATCCATGAAGTCAGCCCGCTGTGGATTCAAATGTACACAATACTGTGTGTTTGAACCCACAGAGAGGAGCATAGTAGCTGCTCACTTCTGCCTTCAAGATGGGGGGGTTCCTTCACAAGGCAGAAGCAGGGGGCTGGCACCATTTATAATAGGGCTTTAGGCTTATACAGTATTCTCCTCTTAAAATTGGCATAGGGCAGCAGTGGTGACAAGCCCCAGCCACGCCACATTCTCTGGGCTCTTCTGCTTCCAGGGAGCCCAGCTGTGTACTCCCCAGAGGCAGGGGACCCTGAAGAATGCAGTGCACCTGATGGCCAGAGCTTGATGCCACCTCCCCTGCTGCCCTACACCGCTTTTAATAGGGGCGTATAAGCCTCACCTTGTATTTGCAGCCTCTGTGCAAGCCTTGTGAGGCTGACTTGAGCATGTGTATTTTTTGATATCTGCATGGAATCCTGGAACCCACTTTCCACAGATATGGTGGGTCCACTTCTTATCTCTGGGCACATCCAAACTGTTGAACACATTGGATTTGGTAGACATTGTACTTGCTATTAGGGTGTGTGTGTGCGCGCGCGTGTCCATCTCTCTCCCTCTTTCTCTATCTATCTATATCTTAGAACAGCATACCTCCTGTTCTAGTTTATATCTTGCAAATTTCCAGCCACAACTTTTCAAATCAAGGGCAGGTAGCAGTTTTTTTTCCCTATCCCAGGAGTTACTGAGACGGACAGGGGTTAATCTCCTGCATTCATTTCTGTTTCTGTTTTCTCTGTACTTCTGAGCAGTCTGATAACTCCCACTAATGAACTTTTGAGGAGGGGGAGGTAGATGCCCTTACACGCACTCACTCACCCACGTATACACCACAGTTAACTGCACCTCATGCAGATGAAGGTTTCATGTAGATGAAACCTTGGTATATTTATGGCATGACTAGATGTGGGGCAAAAGCAACTGCTATGAGGCATGCAATCAAGAAACATTTACTGGCATTTATTGGCCATCTGGAGGAGCCTTCTGATTACTGGTCAAAGATAAGAGCAGAAGAAGCTTGTGCATGGAGTGGTGAACCTTCCCAAGTTTCATGAAACCCTTGAACTGAAGGCTTCTTTGTCCTGTTATACGTAATACTGAGACAGATGGACAAAACAGTCTGACTTTTCTTGTGTGTCTACATTTTGATAGGGCAGAGTGATGTATACTTTATACTGTGTTTCACCATTATTTTATGGTCCTCTTTTGTTGGGGTTCAGCAGAGACCACAAAGAGGGGAGGAATGGGGAAAGGAAGATGGATGAGAAAGACTGAGAGAGAGAAAGAGAGAGAATGAGTGGACTGTTAGGCTGATCTGAAAAGAGTCCGGTTAAAGTTCTGACTCACCCATGAGGTTTGCCACATGACCGTGGATAAGCTGCCCTCTCTCAGCTTCACCTGCCTCAAAGATTATTTATGAGGATAAAATGGATGTAAACCATACATACATAATTTAGGGGGGAAATGTAATTGAATAAATAGGGGTTCTGCCAAAGGAAAAGTGGGTTTTGAGGATTAGTTTGAATGCTCCTGGTTGTCCAGTAAATGAAATGCAGACTGCCCCTACAGAGTTTGGCCATTTATGGCTTAGAGGATTCCATTAATTAAGCAAGCCTCACTTTGTTTGGCATTCCAACTTCATTTCTGTGTTAAAAGTGAAGGCGTGTAATGCATGATTCACACAAAATGAGTCCAAAAGTGAGATGTGAACCCCAGAATTAAAACTTTAATTTTAAAATATTTTTAAACTTTTTTTTGGCTTAAACTCATCAATACAGTTATTTGGAGTATTCATATCTTGTCTATAACCAATATTCTTCAGGAAGCTTATACGGTACACAAAGTACATCAGAACTTTTGTGTGCGTATGTGCCTTGAAGCCACCTGCCAGGTTATAATGGCCTCTTGAATTACATAGGGTTTTCTTAGACAAAGAATATACAGAGGTGGCTTTGCCATAGATAAGAGCTATAAGGGAAGGATTCCCTGACTTCAGGTGTTCCAGCTGCCATTCTGCTTCTGAATTAGGATAGTCAGATGCCAAAAAAGACTGGAGTCCTGAACATTTACTAGTTGAGCAGAAGATTTCTGCTGAAATGGCTACTTCTGCATAGTTATGAAAAGTGCAGGAGCCCTGTCATCTGTTTCACCTGTCTGCTTATTCTGAAACTCTAGGACATAGCAGATTTCGAAGGAAATAACTTCAGTCTAGAAATGGTTGCCAGAGCAGCCAGAAGTTAATTCTTCACGGGGTAGGTTTTCAGCATCCAAGTTGGTGCTGCTGACTCTTGCAGTTTTGGATCCGAGGGACAGATGCCAGAGGCTCTGGGAAAGTAAAATAACACCACTTCTAGACAGCTTTTAGATGTTCAGTCACTGGCCAGTGAACATTACAGGTGTATTTTGCATTGTCAGGTTGTTTTTTCAAAGTAGACATTTCTTTCTTCTGATTTGTAGAGCATTTTTTCTTCTGTGCACACAAGCACAAGATTCTGTAGAATTCTCTAAAATGTCTTGGTTCAGTTTGAAAAGTGTCAAATGTCACTGGATTCTCAATTAACAATCTGTCCAGGCTCCGGAATCTACTTGAAGCGGAGGAAAAAAGTTATCTTGCTGAAATAGAATTACGAGAAGAGACCATGGAGGACCGACAAAAGAATATGAAAGTAAGAGCACAACAGCTAAGAGAGAAGAGGGAGGAAGCCAGGCGGAAACTTGTAGCAGAAAAAAGAGAGCAGCAGTTCAGGTATGTTGGTCATAATGTTACTGCCCTGGCTAGTCCAAGCTTTGGGGATATTAAAAGATATCCCTTGATATCACAATTTGGCTGCACTTCTCTATTCCTTTCCACGTGCTTGCGAGGCCACTGGACAAGCACGTAAACAAGCTCGGCCGTTAATAGCCGTAATATTCAAACTACAATACAGACAGGCCAGAAATAGCTGACTCACTGCTTTAGGAAACCTCCAGGCAAGTACTCTAATTAAGTATGCACGCCACTTACGAAGGAGCCTCTGCCCCGCGATGGCAGCTTGATGGGTAAACTACGCAATACCCAAGTACTCTGCGTCTGCATACTGGCTACTCTATTGAGAACCGCTACGATAACTCAATCATTCAGATTCTGACCTTTCGGAGGCTTTGTCTCCAACTCCAAATCTATTGTTTTCCCCCAAGTACGGTATAGCCTGCAGTCACAATTCTCCTCTCCCACAAGCACCCCAGAGCCTAAACTACCTCTAAATATCTCCATTTTCCTCTGCAGTCCCCCTCAAAATCACAACAGGAAGTGAGACTTTGAGATGGAGTGCAGAGGGAATGGAAATATCTGGGCTTCCTTGTGGGGGATTCAGCCCTGAGGGGATCTGGGTAGACTGGCCCCCACACACTTTCCCACCCTTGGTATAAATAAAGAAGAGGAAAAAGAATAAGGTAATGGTGGTGATGATGATGCCACATCACTTCTGGTCACCTAAAATGGCAGCTTGAGCCAGGTGTGGTATAGTGGTTGGATATTTGGACCACAGACTCGATTCCCCGCTCAGCCATGGAAACGCACTGGGTGACTTTGAGTGTGTCACACACTTTCAGCCTCAGAAAACCTTGTGATAGATTCACTTTAGGGTCTCCGTATGTTAAAAATGACTTGAAGGCACACAACAAACAAACTCATAGCTACAGTACTGTTGCTCACTGGAGCTCCAGAGGAGCCCAAGATGGGGTAGTGTGGCTTAATTAGAATGCATGGCCAGCAGGTACGGCAGCATGGGAGGGGCAATAGGCACAATCTTAATTGTCCTGCCTGGTCCCATACATTTACTGAACTGAAAGGAGGCTAGGTAAACTTCACAAAGATTGTTTGAGCAGCCTCCTCCACTGAAGACTAAGAAGATTAGAAAGTATTTTTAATTTTTAATTAAATTTTTTAATTCTCTGTTGTGTGTACTGTAGAGGAGGGGAACCTTTGATCCTCCAGATGTCAGAAATGTCATCTTCCATTAGCCCTGCCTGGCATAGGAAGTAGTAAGGGGTTTCAGGATTAGGATTGTCCCAGACATCTGGAAGACTAAAGGTTTCCCATCCCAGATGTTCTGCATAGTGCTTGTTTTTCTCTTTGGACCTATCAGATGTATTTTATTTAGAGATGGAAGTTCCAATTTCTGCTTCTCTGAACAAGATTTATTACCCCAGATGGGTGGCAGGAGAAATGGCTTGCTCTTCCTGGGCTACAGAAATGTTTATTTAAAAGGTCTCCATTCTACCATTTGGGAGCATTTCTTATTTTATATGCCTGTATTTAAAAAAATTAGAATTCCCCTAAAACAGGCATATCAGTATATCATTCTCTCTTTTTTAGTATAACAGTTGTCACTTCTAGCAGAAGAGATGAGAGTCCCAATGATTCTGCTGTGGTCCATAAAAATGGATAAATGTTGGTGAGGGGCACAAATTTGGCTTCTGACTTTTGGAAGCAGCATTAAAATTGTCACTTGCTCTGTAGCAAAGGCGCTTAGGACAGCAAAGTAAGAAAGTCCAACAACCATCTGGGGGGGCAGATTTTTATTGGTAGCTGTAAAAGCTGTTTTGGAGAACTTACATTGATGGAATCAAGAAGCGATTGCTGAGATGTTTTGTATTAGAAATTCACTGCTTTAGCCAGCTTTTAAATTTAACTCTTCCTTTGCCCTTTTAGCCATCTATTATATTTTTAATCCACAGGAATATAATACCTCTTGTTAGATAGACAGTACGCTTATTAGGACCAATCAAGATATCACAAGATAGTGAGCAAGGTTTTGAGTTCTCCAAGACCTTTTCACCAAAACTGCATGGCATCATTTGCACTGTGAGTCTGTGGAAGAGTTCTGAAAATTTTGAACACTTGCTCACTATTTTGTGACATTTAGGATGGTTCTGACGAAGATACTGCACAACTGTGGATTATACAGATTTTTTTGTGGACCAGCATAAGTTTATATGTTTCTATTGGTTTATATTATAGTCAAGTGGAACAGGATAATGGAACAGGATAACGAAGTTTTGTGCAATCCTCTGTGCATTTTCGTGGGAGTAAGCGCCATTGAACACAGTGGATCTTAATTCTGAGTAGCAGTGCATAAGATTCTAATGTTAGTCTGCTTTCTGTTAATGGGATTTAGAACTCTTTGTACTGGCCTGGAATACTATGATTTCTAATGCCTTCAAACTACAGAACTGCTGATTATATTGGACTAAAAGCAATGCAAGTAGGGGAAAAAATAAGATTTTCAGAATTCAGGTTGTACTAGACAAAACAAAAATTGCAGGTTATTAAAGAGGAAATCTTGTAGTAGAAATACCAGATGAATGCAGGAAACTGTCTTACACTCAGAGCCAAACTGCATGTGCTGTTATTCACATCTTTTTCTACTTGTTCAATAATGCCCTTGTATTACTGCCATTCATTTTAAGCAATATCCAGAGGAGAACCTAAATTTTATTGTATCCTCAGTTTGCAGTGTCCATTCCTTTTTGTACGGTATAAGAATCATTTTTGCCAAAACCGTCAGTTTTATGTCGCTTCCTTATGTCTTTGTTAAAAATTATATCCTACTGATGAGCAGTGAAGCGCTGGATTTTATTTGCAGAGTCAATTAAACTCCAGCACCTGCAAGTGGAATCTAAACTGAGAACAGATCCTTAACAGCATTCCCTTGCTCCAGTAGCCCCCGTGCCCCCTGTGATAGGCCCTTACTTCTCTCAGATTGGTGCGGCAGTTCCCTGTCTTTACTACACAGTTCTGCCAACCCCCCTTGTAACATCACCTTTGTGTAAAAAGTTGAGGGTTTTCAGTGTTTATTTAAAACCATTTAATCATTTTATGGTAGTGTGCTTTTTGTGTTACTTATCACTGTAGACAAGAAGTGCTTACAAAGACAAACTATAACATTTATTAAGATAGCAATAAGAATAAGATAGCATATCGGAGTCCATATATAGTTCAGTGTTGATACATATGTTCAGTACACTCTTCAGATAGTACTAACAGTTAGCTCACTGCTCAGAAACAGGTCAGTTATATCTTTAGACTTTCATGAAAGGCACAAACTCTTACCGAAAGCTTAACCTCCAATCTAAATCACAGTCTCTGACCAGATCCCACTAAGGCCATTTCCGCACCGGGCTAGTAAAACGGTGCAGAGCGACCTCTAACGGAGGTCTTCTGCACCGTAGAGTGGACTGGGGTGGACTACTTTCTGTAGTTCCATACCTCAGTCCACTCCGGAGCGACCGGAGCTGGTCACGCGGCGTGTTTTTAAAAAACCTCTTTTTCGAGGCTTTTAAAAATCACGGAGCGCGCAACCCCGTGCCGCTCCGTCACCCGGCTCCGGAGCAGATTTGCAGGCGCGCGCAAGTGCGTGCCTGCAGATCTGCCGGGGGCGGGCTTCCGGCTGGCGAGCTTCTCCGGTTGGTGGAGAGCCTCCACCAACCGGAAGCCGCCATTTGGGACGCGGAGGACTGCGGAGCAGCGAACTCGCGCTGCTCCTCGTGGCGACGGACTCGGCTGGCCGGAAAACAAAGCCGGTAAGCTCTGTTTTTGGCTGTCCCCCCCCCGCCACATGTGGAAAGGGCCTATGATTCAGTTGCTCTTCTGTCTCTCACTAGGCTTCCATTGAAAACCAACCCTCCCAAAATGGTCACAGTCTCTGGCTGACTGAGGGACTCTACTCCCTAGCTCTTTGCTAGGCTCTCACTGAAGGAATCAAAGTACTTGGCGTTATATAACTTTTTGTCTCAGCTGTGAGCCCCTTCCACACAGAACTGGGCTGTGTTTCTCTCCCGAAGAGGTGTTCTGGTTGTCTAGCAACGTGCTCTCAGGCTGCACTGGCACTTCAGGTAGCCATACCCCCAGAGCTTCGTCTCACCCACACCTCTCAAAAAAACAGTGCAAGGATTTGTAAAAGTGTTCTCCAGATTTGCTCCAGCTGAATTAGCTGATACATTTTTTGATTTTCCAGAATATTTAATAGAACCATAAAGGGGTTCAGAGCTTGCAAAGTTAGTTTTTGAGCTACAACTTCCAAAATCCTCTAGCCTGCATGTCCAAGCTTTAGAGGTAGTAGGTGCAAAAAAAAGTCAGTTAGGAAAACTTTCAGCTTTAAAGTTGAAAATGACTTGAAAGCACACAACAACAAGGGCCTCAGGAAGTATCCTGCAGTGCTTACCTGAAACTATTCTGTTTCTGGAACCTTTCTATCACCCCCACAAACATTGCTCTCCACCCCCCTACTCTGGGTAGCTTGCTGTTGATGAGCAAGCAAAGCATCTCGCTAGCTCAAGCAGGAGAGCCAAGTGTCAGTTAATTTTTAGAATTATTCCTTTAAACTCTTTCTGTTTATTCTCAAAAGGTCAGTGAATTATGTTAATGCTGCTGTTTTGGCTTCTCATATATTAGGGTAATGAAGATTCCAGTTCCTGTTGCTGGTTTATATGAAATTACTCATTAAAAAGATGGACATTGGCACCTGTGCTTTATGTTTCCCCTTTATTTGCTCAGATGGAGAGGGAGATCCGACATCTAAGTCCTGATGATTTACTTGGTTTTGAGACACAATCCAGCACATCCAAAGCAGAAGATACTTAATAGATCAGCCTGTCTGTTGATAGTAACTATCGAAAGCATAGAATCATAGAGTTGGAAGAGACCACAGGGGCCATCCAGTCCAACCCCCTGCTATGCATGAACACACATCAAAGCATTCCCAACAAATGGCCATACAGCCTCTACTTAAAAACCTCCAAAGGAGGAGACTCCACCACACTTCGAGGCAGCATATTCCACTGCCAGACAGCTCTGACCGTCAGGAAGTTCTTCCTGAGATTCAGGTGGAATCTCCTTTCCTGCAGCTTGAATCCGTTGCTCCTTGTCTTAGTCTCTGGAGCAGCAGAAAACAAGCTCGCTCCCTCCTCAACATGACATCCCTTCAAATATTTAAACATGGCTATCATGTCCCCTCTTAACCTTCTGTTTTGCAGAATAAACATACCCAGCTCCCTAAGTTGCTCCTCATAGGGCATGGCTTCCAGACCCTTCACTATTTTTGTTGCCCTCCTCTAGACAAGTTTCAGCTTGTTAATATCCTTCTTGAATTGAGGTGCCCAGAACTGGACACAGTATTCCAAATGAGGCCTAACCAATGCAGAATAGAGTGGTACCATTACCTCCCTCGATCTAGACACCATACTTCTATTGATGCAACCAAGAATCGCATTGGCTTTTTCAGCTGCCGCATCACGCTGCTAACTCATGTTCAGTTTGTGATCTACCAAGACTCCTAGATCCCTTTCACACGTACTGTTATCCAGTCATGTGTCCCCCGTCCTATATTTGTGCATTCCATTTTTTCTGCCTAAGTGTAGGACCTTACATTTCTCTCTGTTGAAATTCATTTTGTTAGCTTTGGCCCAGCTCCCCAATCTGTCAAGGCCATTTTGAAATTTGATCCTATCCTCTGGGGTATCAAATACCAGCAAGCCCAGAACAAGGAATACAGGCAGGATGCTGGCATCACTAGGCACCAACTATAGATGTGGCCTAAGAGGGAACCCCTTAAGCAACCCGCCCAGTCTTGCTTTGTTCACTGTCTCCCTTCAAATGAGTCAGCAGTAACCAGAGTGAGGAGAAGTAGGGGTGGGCTCCTGTCACCCTACCCCCCCCCCCCGTGTGGATTGGGCCCAGAGGATATGTCAAGGAGGAGGGCCAACTGAAAGCATCTTGCAGTTTGCCTCCCCAGAATCCTAAGTCTGCCTTGTTCAGAAGTGAGCAACGTATCACATGCAATGCCTTCTTGTTGTATTGAAATTTATTTATTTCATAAAAATGTATGAATAGTCTTTTCAGTGATATCACTCAAGGCAATATAAAGTGGACACAATGAAACAGTAATGAAGTAGAGATGAGGCAAGAATTATGAAACAGCAGAAGAGAAGCAAACACACAGTGATGTACTAGACAGAAACTGAATGGGGATTTGACAGATTCTAGAGAACAGGCCCAGAGACAAGGGAGAAGCTCGATTAGGGCAACTATACTGGGTCCAGGAGCCAATTTTCTTCCCTGGGATCCTCCGGGGCCCTCACCAGGAATCCCAAAATGTTAACAATACAAGCCCCAAACACAGAAGTCTTCTGATTTTGAAATCTGATAAGTCTTGGGTGTTGCTGATGACATTAAATGGGGGAGAGACTGCCTGCAATCTGTTTTAAAGGTAAATTGCCTCTCCTGAAGACTTTCAGGAGCTTCAGTTCACTCTTTCATTCAGTCAAGATTTCAAAAAAACAGCTTTTAAGGGCACTGTTTACCCACTTCAGGGAGAGATCTTAGATGGTAAGAGAACCGATAAGTTCAAATATCTCTGCTCTGTGAGTCCAAAAGGTAAAGGACCTGTCACATTGTCCCTTCCTTGCCAATCAGATGCCAGGGAAGACTTGTTGCTCATGGGCCTCTTGTCTGGGCAGTTTTCTCTTTTTCAACTAGTTTCAGGTACTGTCACTTAGGACTCCTTTATGTTATTGAGACATGGCAAACAAGATGAGTGAGTGCTTTGTGCTTCTTACTATGTTTCTGGGTCATGTCCAAAGGGGACTGCATTGTGCACACCCTTATTTTCACCCAAAGGCAAAAGAATGGACCAAAAACATCCACATATTTTAGACTGAAGCTCTTACTATGAGTAACTAAACCCTAGGAGAGGCATTCCAACCTTTCAGAATGGAGGAAAAACATCTACAAAACTTGGGAAAGCAACAAATGAGGATATCATGGGGAGGTGGGCACGACTATCTGGGGAACCCCAGGAAAGCTGGATTTCACCCCAGGATCTGAGGTTCCCTACCTAGGTTTAAGTTTTATTGAACAAAAATAAAAAATAACAGAACCCAAACAAACAACATTAGTACAATGAAAGAAAAACAGAAAGAAAAAAAGTGAGAGAAAAAAGTTACAATTACAATTATTAATTTTAAAGTCTGGGAAAATTGAGACATAGCACTCAGTGGTTTGACTATGATGATGTCATTTGGCCTGCATGCTTTTTTTTTTTTGGATGTACAACAACTAATCTATAGAACGGCTACTTTCTAGTTTATGTCTAGACATGCAGTTTCTAGTCCTTGTGTATGTATATCTTTTATGTATGCAATGCATTTAAAATAAACTAGATACTTATGTTACTAAAGCAATTTATTTTCCTTTCTCATTACCCATGGCTCAGAGATACTTGTGAAGAGTTGCGGGCACAGTGGAGCAAGAAAAACCTGTTGGAGGTGTGCGAAGACCGTCTGGCTCAGCTGGCCTTGAAAGAGGAACTGAAGAAGCAAAAAGAGCAAGAGGAGGCAACCTTTGCAGCCCTCTGGGAAGAGGACAGGCTGGCCAAGGAGAAACGGGAAATGGAGGAAGCCCAGAAAAGATCCAGTCGGAATAGAGACATGGCTAATGTGCTTGATACCCAGCGGGCTATAGCAGAGGCTCAGAGGCAGGAGGAGAGACGGCTGAAGGAAGAAGAAGCTAAGCTGATGGTAAAGTAGTTTTCTAGCTCCTCTTGTCAAAAGGGATTCTTTTGCATATACATGAGTAGACGTTACTTTATTTTCTTTACCTGCTGGAAAGCTTTTCTATCTTATATTGCTTTGGGAAACCACTATTAGTACAACGTGGGTCACTGCATCAGGGGATCATTGGAAGTGACCACAAAGCCATCCAGTTTGGGTCTGTGCCTGAAAGGAGACCCCACCACCCAACACAAAATGTAAGAAAGCCTAAAGCTTGTCCCCACATGGTTACAGCAGTGAACTAATCCATGCATGAAAATCCTTCCTGTACCGTCCCCTAAGGCTGAGAAAGCTAGTCTGAAAGGAATTCAAATTCCTTTCTGGCCTCAGCTGTAACAACCCAGATTGTATGAGCATGAGCAAACTCTGACCAGGGAGTTATTGTGCAGGAAGATGAATGGAATGTGGGACAGCATAACTCAATATCCTGTTCAAAGCTGTGATGGTTCCTAATGCACCAGAAGGAGAAATGGGAAGATAGATTTTCATGATGTTAGGTGGGAAAAACTGCTTTCCTGGTCACAAAGTGTCAAAGGGTAAACTTATTTATCATCCTAAGCTGAGGAAGCTTCACCCTGTGCAAGAATCTCAACTTTTTCACCTTACTGTTTCAGTAAACTAAGTCCATCCCACTGTTAAATATAAAGTATAAGGCAAAAGTTGTGAATTAATAACCCCTCTCATGATTGTCGTAGAAAGAGGAACGGCAGCTGTTGAAACTAGAGGATGAACGCGCAGAGATAGAGAGACGGAGGAAACTGAGAGAGCGTAGAGACATGTTGCTGGATTCCATGAAGGAGAAGATGAAGCGTCTCAATGAAGAAAAGGAAGGAGAGCTGGCTTTAGATATGAAGATCTTGGATCATGTCCTTCAAGAAGCCTTGGAGGACACTGAGAGTCAAAAACAAAGGAAAGTAAGGCCAACCAGTAGTTGAGATTGTGGGCTACCTGCAGAAGCTACCAAACCATGTGTGTCATAGTTTAACATCCTAGGAAAGTAAATAGCAAAATATCCCATTCTTACACATCCCTGTAGCTACAATTAGCAGAACAACTTTATTTGACATAACTACTGCAGCATCCTAAGCTAGACAACTGGAGGCACATCTGCCGTATAAGGCTCCCTGTCAGTCAGAAACCCATTGCAGACAGTCACAAGAGTATCAAAAGGATGTGCTATATAATCAACGCTTCAGTGGCACGATTGCCATTGTGGTAGCTCTAAAGGGCCCTGTCCTTCTCAAATGTCTTGAAAAATCAACAATGTGTTGAAAGTAGACATGGGCTGCATGCAGCCTGGGCATGTGGCTTTCAAATGGCCCCCACCCCCGAGCATTCCTACTTAACTTTGGTCTGCCTAACTGGAATCCCTCTGGGTCAGCTACAGAATCCCTTGCATTGCACAAGACTGGAGGTGCATATTAGGGGCCACTCTCAATTCCTGCTGTTTGGGTAAGTTGCTGCCCCACATGTGTCTGTGGGCAAGAGTGGACAGTTTGGCTTTTGGCTAGCCTCTGTGCCACTGCCAGCCTTTTTTTACTGAAAAGCCCTCAATAAGCTTCCAACAAGGCCTAGGCTCATAAGCAAAAGGCATTTGGGAAATTCTGTATATGTATTTGAACATTTTAAATGATCATGCTTTTTCACTGACTTGCATAAGTTCTCAAAGCAGAGAACAATATTTAAAATAAGCAAGAAATTTAAATTAAGCATCCAACTCAATAGCAAAATCTGAATCAGCAACAGCATCTTAGCAGCAGGGAGAATAAAGCAAGCCCAGATAGACTCCATCATGCTTGGAAATTCACAGCTTGCTTAAAAGGAAAAGCCTTAATTAACTGCTCATCTCAATGAGTACACTCCATGAATATGGAAAATGTCGTATAAAGGAAAGAGTTTTCCAAGATAGTCCATTTTTTTGTGCTGCCTCCATAGCACGCCTTCTACCCCTTCACATCCCAAGGAGTTTCTCAGGGGCTGTGATATCCTGCAGCTTGCCAGAGCCAGCTTGAGATACTTTGCTGCCTTAAGCAAAGGACAAACTGACTCCTCCTGTTTCAGGTGCCAAGGTTGGTGTTTATTGCCATTGCTTCCTACTTAGCAGTAAGATAATATTGACTATGACATCCTAGGACAGCAGGCTAGTTTTGGGGTTACAGGTCAGAACACGAGGCAGGCCAGTAGAGGTCCATCCTTCAAGAGAAGGAATGGTCAGGGGGTTTCAAAGGAATCACTAGGAAGATGTCCTTGTTGTCACCCAGCATTTGCTGCCTGAGGGGTTGCCTGACTCTGCCTAATTGTAGACACAGCATGTCTTATATTTCAGCTCATAGCAATAAGAGTTACATTGCTCATTTGCAATCCTGACAATATAGTTCCTTGTGCTTGTTTCTGAAAACAGAACTTCTAGCAGTCATATTGGCCAATTATTTTATCAGGGTCCTTAGCTGTCCCTTCACAAAAACCCAGACAGTATTTAATTCTTCCAGTCCAGAGACCAATGCATCTGGAAAACACACAGAAAGGTATTAGCCCTCATGTGCTTTGTCCCTCCAACCTCTCCTCTCCAAAAGGATACGGTCCTTATTCTTAGAAGATTCCTTTATGTACCAGGACTAGCAACAGTTGAAAACATAGGCTCCATTGACTTCTCTAATTCTGTCCTAAAGCCATTTAAGCTACTAGTCATCATGTCATGGCAGTGAATTCAGAAAAATGGTTGTGCATCATATCAAGAAGTGTTTCTCTCCTCTATCTACTGCTAATCAGTTTCACTAGTTGATCTGGAGTTTGTGAGTTTGGAGAGCAAGCAAAAGATTCCTCTCCCTGTTTCTATCACACTGTGCATGACTGTTTAAACTTGTGTCAAGGTCTTCCCGAAGTCATATTTTTCTAAATTGACCCCTCCCCAACATTACAGGATTTTTTTTTCTTATGGCAAAGAGATTTCCATACCTCAAATATTTTAATTGCCTTTTTCTGTCTTTTTTTTTCCTTTTTCTGTTGTATCCTTTCTGAGATGGAGCAACCAAACTTATACTTGGTATTGCCAGGATGGCTGCAGCATAGATTTGTATGAAACAAGGATGGGGAACACATGGCCCTCTCACTCACCTCATAGGCAGTGCTTACTGATGTTGGTAATTTTGTGTCCCTTCAAGTCATTTCTGACTTATGGTGATCCCAAGGCAAACCTATCACAAGCGGGGTGGGGAGGAGTTGGCAAGATTTGTTCAGAGGGGGTTAGCCTTTGCTTTCCTCTGAGGCTGAGTGAGTTGACTTGCTTAAGTTAGCCAGTGGGCTTCGGCAGCCAAGCTGGGATTTGAACCCTCTCCAGAGGCCCTTCTACTCCAGTGTTCAGACCACAACACCACACTGGCTCTGTTACATTGGAATAACATCTAGGGAGTCACCATCTTTCATTTTTGCCATTAGCTTACTGACTGACTGCTCTTTTGCCTGACATTCTCTATGTACTACCTCTGCACATGGAGCTGATGTTTTTCTGGCAGTTGTGTTTTCCACTTTGTCTCCAATAATTTTTTCTTCCGGCTAGTTGCAGGTCCCATCAGTGTATATTTTAAGTAAGAATTTCTGCTCCAAAGTGATCAAACGTTGATCCAGTCCAATCCTGGCAAGAGGGAGGGAGTCAGTAGATCAGTCTCTCTACTCTCCTTATGCCCTGATTAACTCAAACAATGTGGACTGTATTGCAGAAATAAAAATGAGTAGACAGCCAACGTACTTTGGCTGATAAAAAAGTTATGTCAGCCCCAAAGGAATGAGATGTTGATTTGCTAATTTCAATTTGGCAAAGGCTACGAAGATGACCGAAAACTCTGTGAAGTTTAGAATTCATCCACAGAGGTATTGTCAACAATTCATAACTTTGTGGGTACAATGCCTTTTCTTTTTTCCTTCCTTTTTGTCTGGCAATTTTTCTGTTGTTTGCATTTTGCAGAAAGAGCTCTTGAAAGAGCAGCAGATATATCAGGCATACCTGGCTCAACAGAGGGAGGAGGAGAAGCAACAAGAAAAAGAAATGGACAAGCTGCGGGCAGAAGAGACAGCCAAGATGTGGGCAAAGAGGGCTGCAAAGGAGAAGGCCATGAAAGACGCTAGAGATGCTTTACTGAGAGAGGTTTTAGATACAAGGCGGCTTCAAATTGAGGAGAAATGTAAGACCCTTGTGGGGACACATTATAACCTAGAGTAATCTTGTCTAACTCAGTGCTTTCTGATTGTGGTTGACTATGACCCTCATTGTCCCCCAGCCAGCTGTAAATCAACACAAAGGAGACGAGCTTGGAGAAGGGTTATGTATATGTCTCATTGCTCTCCATTTTAATCCATTCAGATCTGTTGGGTTGTGACAGTGGAAGCAGAACACTACACAAGGCCATGTGCAGGATTAAAATCCTCAGCCACATGCTCATTTGATGAACCTGTTCTACCTCGCAGGAGTGTTGTGAGGTTAAAACTGAAGAAAGTGTTTTATGTGCCGCTTTGAACCCTTTCAAGGAAGGGTAAGGAAAGAAATGTAATTGAATCAGTGTTATAATTAAACAGCAGAAATAGGCCTGAACGGGCTCTTTGGATGTGTATTTAATTCCCTTTCAGTATTAGCGAATGACTTGTCCCATTTATTTTAACCTCCCAGTGCAAAGAAATGCCCGTGAACAAGAGGAACTTACCCGGGACAGGGAATTGTTAAATGCAGCCATTCAAGAATACAACCGTCTAGAAGAGGAAGGATACATGAGGTAATTTCTCCAGAGTCTACTGTATGCTGCCTCTGAAAAATGTCTAAAAACTTCAGCTGGTTCAGAATCTGGTGGTGAGCATGTTGATTGGAGCTGGTTATAAGTAGAATTGCAAGTGAAATAATGGGCAGGGCTCTTGTCCCTTTAAAGGTTATATAGAAGAGGGAATTTCAGCAGTTGACAAGCAACACGTGCTGAAATTCCCTTTTGTAGATAGCCGTTACACAGAGAGGAACCCTGATTCTTACTTCACCTGGCAACCCTAGTTCTGGTGAATTTATGCCTCCTTGTTACAAGAGTTTCATTAACTACCAGTGTATTTCCAGATAAAACTGGCAGTGCTGATTAAGAGCTGTATAGCCCTTTACAGCTTGAGATCAGAATATCTGAAAGACCGTATTCTATTGTATGAGCCTCCGTGAGTTTCCAGATCTTAAGTGGAGGCATTTCTCTTGGTCCTGTGACCGTTAGAAGCTACTTTCACACTGTCAAACACCCTGCTAAGCTGATACCCTCTATGTTATCCTTAGGACTGCCAGACTGAGAACTAGACAGGGCTCCTGTAGCTCTGATGGTTGTATAGAAGGGGGAGCTTCAACAGGTGTTGCTTGCTTCCTGGTTGCACAACAAGCAGCACCTGCTGAAACACTGTCTTCCACACAGCCTGTAAAGCTACAGGAGCCCTCTCCCCCAGCTTAACTATGTGAAGAGTTTAGGGGTCTTCAAAAGGAAACATTACACAGAACTGCCTAGGGGCCCTCTAGGGAAATCAATATTGTAGCCCTGCCTCTAGAGAAGATAAGGAATTCTGCCACCTAGTGACTGAAGGTGATACTACAGACTATATACAAATTGTAATTAATTAAAATCAACTAATTGTATAACAACAACAACCCCAAGGTGCACATTCAAGATGCATACTCTAAGTCTCACAAGAGAAGGCTCTCTCATGAGAATACTATGCTGTCATGGCATCTCAAACCTCAGGGAAGTCCCAAACCCAGAAATCTTGTGATGGCTGACCAGCAAATACCATGAGATAAGGAATTTTACTACTGCAAATACACCAGTTGCACTCACAACAGATGGACTCTCCAGCACTTGGTATGCATGTGAGGCCATTTCTGCCTTCCAAATGCCAACACGTCCATCTGTTGTGAGTGCAGTTGTCACCTGCTCTTCCCAATCACACCACAGATCAAGTAGAATATTTGGTTTGGGGCATCCGGTATAACAGCCATATAGGACAGCTTTTTCAGCCCCTAAACATGGGATACCTTCTATGAAACAGGACACTTGGCAATCCTGCATCCACATATTAATTAACCAGTTCCAGACTGGATTAGCTTCAAGCAGAAATCCTGTATTGTGTGGCTTCAGACCATGCCCTAGACTATTTTAAGAATGCTTGAAGTACTAGGCATTTTGTTGTTGCTAAGATATATTACATTTTATTATGTTACTACAGACGTCTACAGCAGGCAAAGGAATATCGGGAAGAACTGCAAGCTCAGATTGATCACATCAAGCAGATCCATGATTCTGAAAAGGAAGAGGAGTGCCGAGAGTATGCAATGGCACTGGAAGCAGAAAGACTTTTCCAGCAAAAGATAGCAGATGTCCTGTCAAGACCTTACATGAAAATGAAAGATCTCCATCCTTTACGGAGACATCTTGTCTGTAATTCACAGTCTTAGTACCAGTTTAAATCTGTAATATGTATTTATGGCTCACTGCATTTAAAACTGTCAGATGGCTGATAAAACCTATTCTGATTGTGTTTGGTGACTGATGGGAAGGAAGAAGATTTCCTCAAAGGTCACCTGTGAGTTTTTTTTCCTACCTCATTTTTTCTGTGGTTAAGACTTTTAAAGTTTAAATAAAGAATCCTGATAATTAAGTAATTAACTCTTAAGGATTTTTTTAAGTAATATTAAAAAAAATACAAAACCTTAAAACAATACCAATTCCAGGTTTGTTACAGTTGGCATCTTGTTCAGTAATTACATTGTTGTAAGTTGAAGGTTGTAGGTTGAAGTTTGAAGGTTGAAGGCTGAAGAATGGTGATAGAAGAAAATCAACTCATTTGGGATGTGATATTGGAGAAGAGTTCTATGAAGACCCTGAACTGTTAAAAAAAAAAGAGAGAGAGAGAAAAGACAAATGAATAAGTCCTAGAGCAAATCAAGCCTGAACTCTCATTAGAAGTCAAGATGACTAAACTGAGGCTGTTATACTTTGACGGAATCATGAGAAGATATGGCTCAAGAGAAAGGATAACAATGCCTGGCAAGGT
This sequence comes from Cyclura pinguis, assembly GCA_030412105.1. Lineage (NCBI taxonomy): Eukaryota > Metazoa > Chordata > Lepidosauria > Squamata > Iguanidae > Cyclura > Cyclura pinguis. The sequence continues at coordinate 340,819,137 of CM059600.1, forward strand.
AGAAGACAGGAGGAAAAGAGGAAGACTGCATTACAGATGGATAGACTCAGTGAAAGAAGATATATCTCCCTGAATGCACAAGACCTGAGCAGGGCAGTTGAGGACAGGGCTACTTGGCGGTCTCTCATTTATAGGGTTGCCATAAGTTAAAGTCAACTTGACAGCAGCTGACAAGACCAACAACAACAAGGTCTTCCTTATGCCATCAGAATTCACTTTTACTGTTGTGCATACAACAACCAAAAATCCCCACAAAACACACCATTTTAGCAGTGCAGTCTCCCCTCAAACCAGCCATTTCCATGTTGCTGGAGAATGGGGTGGGAGTTAACAGAGATCCATCCAGCTCTCTTCTTGTAGGTGGACACTTCTGGAAACATTGAAATGGCCATATTGAGGGGGCGCTGTGCTGCTGAAAAGGTGGGTTTTCTGGGGTGGCATTGGGAGGTCTAACTACATCTCCTGAAGCAGAATTTCAAGCTACATTTTTTATAATGCCATTTTGCTTACTGAAAAAATACTGCAAGCTCATAATCTGTTAAAATGCTTCCTCTCTTCATCAACCACCTCTGTTTTCAGAACTGCTGGATTTGCTGTCACTGTGGGATCAACCTACAATCCTGGGTACATATTCCCAGCATGAGTTTTTTCCCCCAAGACAGGGAGTGTTAACGGTAGTAAGTAGATCTATGGAAATTTAAAGGGGTGGAGCTTAGAGACAGGTTTTGAATAAAATTTTGCTAAATTCATTTCTGAGTATCCAGCACAGGATTAGAAATGGTTAAGGGGGGGGGGGGTAGGCAATTTTAAATTCAAGTTGCCCTGAAATTCCAGCAGCCCCTGGGACAGAAGTGAGTTAGTGAAAGACTGGTAAAGAAATCTGTCCAGATGTGTTTGTCCCATCTGGGAAAAATTTACTTTGTAGGCAGTACAGTATGTGTGTGAAAGTGAGGCCATTTCCGCACTAGATTGTTATAGTGCTATTATTCCACTTTCAACATCCTATGGAATCCTGATGTTTGCAGTTTAGGGAGGGGCCTCAAAGACAAACCCTAGGATTCCATAGGATGTTGAAAGTGGAGTAATAGCACTATAACAGTCTAATGCAGAAATGGCCTAAGTCCTGCTGAGTTCACTGCTGCTTGCTTCCAAGCAAATTGTGTAGAGAATTGCATTCTTAAAATATGATAGAAGCAGCTGTGTATCTTTACCGCCATAATTACCCTGATAATGTATACTGTATATAATGTATATTTGGCCCTCCAGATAATTTTGGACTGAATCTCCTATCAGTGCCAGACAGTGATAGTGAAGATTGTTAGGAGCTGTGGTCCAATAATATCTGGAATGTGATAATTTGCCCATCCTAGTGTATGAGGGAGGGTTATTAAGGAGGGCTGTCTGGCTCTCCAGATGTTTAACCATGACTCCTGTGCATTCCTGCACATTGCCTATGCTGTCTGGAGCTAATGGGACTTGCAGTCTATCAACAACTGGATTGCCACACAATCTATAGCTTTGATGAAAGCAATCTACTTTTTTTTTACATCTTTTTTATCTACTTTTTTTTTTACTTTTTTACAAGAGGGCTATGCAGATGAGGAGAGATACCACATGAATCCCACCCCTACATCTGTTGGAGACTTCTCTCCCTGACTCACTTTGAATATTGGAACCAGGCTGAAAGAAACACTCCTACACTGAGAAATGTGGATTGGCCCAAGGCTTGAATGACACATTCCCCCCACTCTCTGTATCACAAAGAATCATAGAGCTGGAAGAAATCACAAAGGCCATCTGGTCCAATATCCTACCACACAGGAATAACAACAAAAACACTCCTGTGAGATGGCCATCTCTGTGGGTCACAATCTGGCACATGCATTGACACTCACACCAAAATAAATAAATAAATAAATATAAAAACAATAAAGTAAAATAATAATAAAAAAAAAAATAAAAAAATAAAAAAAAATAATTTTGCAAGGTACCCTGTGATCACAACATTGAGCAACTAACTGGGGAACTCAGTGTTCCATTTCAAAGCATTCCTGGATGACCTTTAAATTTGTACCCAGCTGAGCAGGTTGTTTTTGTGCATCATTTTCCTACCAACACTGAATATTTTCACCTCCTTAATCCTGTTATGCCCCTTCCCAGTCATATACTTTCATCTCATCCAATCCTACAGTAAGATGATTTACTTCCATTATAAGTTGCCTTGAGTGAGGGATTACTAAATCCTGAACACCAGTGATTAATCTGTTTTCCAGTAGCATAACATATTGGCATTAATCATTATACACGCACACGGACACACTCTTAAAGATATGTACTCAACATTGCAAAATCCCTTGGCAGATAATCTGCATCTTCACAATACATATGGAAATTTGACAAACAGGTGTAAAATGACTTAGAATCTAATAACTGAAACGACTTATAACGTAATGCTGTAACCAAAAATACAGCTGTTGAGTATTGGAAGCAAAGTCTCTCTCACTTGCCCCTTCTGTTTCAGTCCCCTTTATGATAATATACCAGATCCAAAATTGCTCTAGAAATAAAAAAGCATGTCCTGAACTCACAAACCCCATAATTGTCATAATTGATACTTGCTAATTAAGCAATGAAGGCTGTAAATCAGAGATGGGGAGAAGGTGATCTGGTTCTGCCAGCACGTCGCTGGGTGATCTGTGAGTAGAACAGCCAGAATTTCTCAGTCCCAGTGGTTTAACAGCAGCAGCAACCAAATGATTCATCTTCCAATTTAATCTGCTAAAAAGGAGAATATTTGGCCTAATGCACATATTTTTGTGTGGAAGGACTTGAATTCCATTCACTTTTGGTATTCAAAAGGAATTCCTGATCTCAGCATTCCTTGATTCTAAGTATGTATTTTTTATACCAGCCTCTAGTAAAGATCTTGGGATTCTAGTGGAGAATAAAATAAGTCCTGCAAGCCTCAAGCCTAGCCATCTTGCTATAAATTACCAGTGCTGGATTGGTGCAGGAAGACATCTGAAGTCACCTTATAACATCTAATCTTTGGTCCTTCAAGTTCCCTCTTGTCTGCTTGGTTGTCTATGCTTCTGTGTCCACAGTCAGAGATTCTTTGGAGTTGCTCTACTTTGATCATTTTCATTACACATTATAGGTACTGAATCCATGTACTTCTGCAGAAAAGTCATGTGTTTCATCACAATCTGATGGCTTCTTTTCCCACCTTCAGAACACACAGCAAGTGTTGTCGTTGTACGACTTCATACCATTTCCAAATTATACAGACCCTAAGGTGACCCTATCACAGGGTTGTCTTGGCAAATTTGTTCCGAGGGAGTTTGACTTTGTCTTCCTCTGAGAGAATGAGGGTTGCCCAAAGTCACCCAGTCAGTTTTTAAAGTCTCCATGGACAAGTGGGGATTCGAACCATGGTCTCCCTCATTCTGAGTCCAACATCCAAATCAGCATACCATGCTGACTCACTACGGAAAGCATACTTTCAGTTTAAAAACATGGCTAGACTCCCGTATCATCTTCTAACTAACTCAGGCCATTTTCGCACTGGAGTGTCATAGCACTATGATTCCACTTTGAACATCTTATGGAATCCTGGGGTTTGCAGTTTTGGGAGGGGCCAGTGGCCCCTCCCGAAACTGCAAACCCCAGGATTCCATAGGATGTTCAAAGTGGAATCATAGCGCTATAAAAGGCTAGTGCAGAAATGGTCTAAGTACTTAACTAAATAACTTCTGGTCCAACCCCTCCAAACCTAATGCTTTGTTGGCAGTATGGACCTCCTTCTCCCCATTCAGCTGATGCCTGGTAAAGAAGGTTGGGAAGGGAGTTGTGATCAAGGCAATAGTGTCAAAATCGTGACTAAAGAGTGGTTGTGAATATGAATCAGTAACCGGCTGCAGTATCTCATTCATAGAGTTTCCATATGTTGATGTCAACTTGACAGCAATTAACAATATGTTCATCCTTCATGTCTGTAAATTAACGCAACTATGACAAAACAGAGCCAACTCTGCTGTGGCATTCCACACTGGCATGGATATTGGATTCATTCCAGGGCCAAATTACAATTTGGCTGTTTATTAAAGCCTTTGGGGTCTAATTATTTCATCCAAATCTTTATATCTGTATGGTTTTAGACTTCTTTTTATATTAAGCAGTTGATTCCTGTGTAAGCATTCTGTGTAAGTTTCTAGCAGCATCTTTATCTGCCCAGCAGTGCCTCTGTGAGCAGAGATTATCTGTTCCATGTTGAAGATATGTTTTCTTTTAACCCTATTAAAGTTTATTAGTATTTTCAAGACTTGGTGTTTCATCTGGTCCATCACTATACACATGGAGTCAATTTCACAGTAGTTTGGCCGGATGTGGTAAACCTTGTTGTATCAATTAACTGTGTTGGGGGGTAGGGGAAGAGATTCAGAAGCTTAAAGTAATTCAGTATTATTACCTCCTGGTAAGGACACACCGAGTTGGTCAGGATGCCATCCTAGTTTCTTACTGAATGGAAAGCTGGGGAAATGCTGCCACTGTGGGGTTTGAAACTGACCTTTGCTTTGAGGATGTTGGCGAGATCTCTAAGCAGCACTCTTGTTCCTGGAAATCAATTGATAAAGTGCTTTGTCTCATTTTAGGACTTTAGAGAAGAATACCAATTAGTAAGCATAAGAAAGCAAGATCAATAGAGAACTAAACACATGTATAAATTATTGTACATTTTTTAAGTCTTGGAGGAAATGAACTCATCTGAAATGTGCTGAGACAGCTCTCAACTTCATGTGAAATAAAAACAGTAGATTTTTAGATCTGCTGTCCTTTACCTTGACTTTTGGCTACTTCCTAGAAGAATGGAATACAGGCATACCTCAGTTAACAAAGCCTCTGATAAAGAAGTTCCTTTTTGCAAAGTCTTTTAATGGGAGCACAGCACAGCCTGCTTTTTTCTTTAATTCTGTCTAGCTGGAAGTATTTTTGCAGGATTGGCATTTAGAGGAGAGTGAAGGAGGGCTGGAAAAAGTCAGACTTTCAGTCTTGGACTGCAGCAATATGCCTGCAGCAAACAAGGCAATACAGTTTGACCTGGGATAGAATGGGGTTCTATTCTAAGTGATCCTACCGTAGTTGCGTGTGCTTATATACAACAGGTAAGGTAAACAGATGCGTCCATAGTGACTTACTGTACAAGTGTGAAGAGCAAATCAGAAAGAAAAGGGAAAAGCAGATGAGCCTTCCTCACAAGCTACCTTGCATGTTGAAAAAGCATAGATTTATTAAGTTTTGCCATCAATATGGAAATCATTAAGAAAAGTAGAGGCTGCTGAAAGGGAAAAAAAATCATCCTGGGATATATTTTGGAAGAAGCTTTCAAGTGGTCTTTAGAAAACTAAAAATGTTCTTGTTCCCAGAATGCACACTGCCTGGGACCTTGCTTCTTATTTGCAGTTGCTTGTTCTCTCTCCCCAAAGACTCTTCCCCTATAGATCTACACCTCACTGGGCCCTTTCACATTGTATAATTTCAGCACAATGATTCCATTTTAACTGCTGACAGATATCTTGGTTGTATCTTGTTCAGATTACTCTAATACAAGCTATGTGGCTCTGCCTTAGGAAACTCTTTGGAACTTCAACAGATCCAAGATGCTGTGGCCAGGTTATGGGGAGAACAGAAACTCCTTGTTATGTCAGTTTCACTGGCAACCAGTCTATTTCCAGATAGAATTCAAAGTGCTGGTTCTGACCTATAAATCCTTATATGGGTTGAGTCCAAGCTATCTAACCTATATTATGGATCTATATTATGAGAATTCATGCTTCTATGTGGAAGAGCCCCTCTTTGGCTCTGATTGGACCCAGAATCTCATACAGAGACTATTTCCACACTGGACTGTTATAGTGCTATTATTCTACATCCTATGGAATCTTGGGGTTTGCAAAGGCCCCTCCCTAAACTGCAAACCCCAGGATTCCATAGGATGTTGAAAGTAGAATAATAGCACTATAACAATCTAGTGCGGAAATGGCCAAAGTCACTGCCTTGTTATCGGAGATCGGTATTTACCTACTTGCAATACATATGTTTCTGCCCTGAAGCTCTGTGCCATTTGTTATGCTTGAGATAACAGTTCTTTGCATCCAGTAACATTTGATCTTATTTGACAAAAGTCCTCTGCAAAAGCTGTCTCATTCTATGTATCATCCACATTGTCCTTCTGTCTTTGCTTCGATGACATGTTTAATAGCACCAGATTTGCGTCCTGCTCCTCTTCCTTCAGCAACCTCAGAGCAACAAAGTTTTCCCATTTTATCATCCCAACCCTATGAAGCAACTCAGGCTGCTGAGGACGAAGGCCAGTCAATGAGCTCTTGGGCTGAGTGTGGATATGTACTCAAATCTTCTTGGTTTATGTTCAACATCCAGACCTCTGTATGAAGTGCAGATGGGCAAAGATCAAGGAATGTTGTCAGGAAAGATTACAGAGAGAGCCGGCATGATGTAGTAGTTTGAGTGTTGGGCTAGGACACTGAGAGACCAGGGTTCAAATCCCCACTTGGCCATGGAAACCCACTGAGTCACACTCTCTCAGCCTCAGAGGAAGGCAAAAGCAAACTCACTCTGAACAAATTCTGCCAAGAAAAAAAACCATGATAGGTTAATCTTAGGGTCACCATAGGTCAGAAATGACTTGAAGGCACGCAAGAAAAAGAACAATAAGGATTACAGGGTTATCTGTGATCAAGGGACAGGATCACCAAAATAATAACTCTTGTTAACATAGAAGACAAAAACCTACATGTCAGCACCTCTGAGAAACTTCTAATATTTCAACATCTCTCCTTAGAGTTTGTAGAGATGCATAAGAAATTGCTTTTATAAGAGTGTATTTCCATTAATCCATATTTCATGTTAATACTGTGCTCTGGTATGAGGACCTCCATCCACGTTTTGGCATTAAATTCCTTTCCTTCCTCCATCTGTAGTTAACTTTTGTTTTCCAGCTGGGGATATTGATTTAATAAAGCCAATTCAACTGTCTATTTAAAACTGTGGCCGGATGGCCCTTGTGGTCTCTTCCAACTCTATGATAGTAGCTCGGAAATCCACAGAAAGCTTTTAATGGATACCAGAACGTGTGGTTTCATTTGTAATATATTAAACAGAGGGATCATCATTTTCACTTTTCAAAGAAGCAAACAGAGGACCTCTTTTTGTCTTCTGCCTTTAACCTCAAAGCTTAGGAAGTAATTTTTTAGACTAGTAGTTCTCAATCTCTGGTCTAGGTTTTTTTGGACTTCAGCTCCCAGAATCCTTCATCATCGGCCATGCTGGCAGAGGCTTCTAGGAACTGAAGTACAAAGCAGCTGGAGGTTAAGAAACTCTGCCTTAGAATATAGAGAGTTTTCTAAAGTATAGCTTCCCCCGCCAATATGGCCACTACCCATACTGCCTGCGGGATTTGTAGTTTAAAACCGTGACTTTCCCAAGCTTTGCTAGTACTAACATTTGGGATTACACAGTGAAATGAAACAAAGGGAAAAATAATACTTCTTTACATCACACACATTAAAATCCAAAACAAAACACAAGCCTTTTGTTATATATATCACCTATTCAGGATTTCACCTTGTATGATTTTGTTCCCTCTTCTCACCTCTGGTTTTCCATTTTCTTTTCCAGCAGCTGTCAAGCATCTCATGGCCACTGAGCACGCTCAGTTTGCTCCTCTTAATTCTCCCCAAGCTTAGACTATACAGTAATTCACAGAATTTCCCAGCTAGCACGGTCGTAGACAAAAAAGTAGCTTTCCTCAGCAATGCTCCCCTCTCCCCAATTTCTTGTTGTTCTTCAGAACCTTGGGGTGCCACCCAAACCTGTTTTTAATCACCTCTTATGGATGGGTAATATCATTTTGGTTACATAAGTAATAGCACTCAAAGCTACAGAGGGGCTACAATTTTGGAATCAGCTCTGTGCCATCATGCAGCGCCGGAAGTCAACCTGGAAAATCTCTTAAATATGTTTTTTAAAAAGACGGCTGTGTTATAGAATGACACAAAATGTGCTTTTGGCTACTACATTAGATTTTTTGGATGGGTGGGGGGCTAAAAACTAGCAAGGGAGGCATGTTGTTAAATGCTGAGAAGTTGACTTTGACATATGGTGACCCGACTGAATGTGACACTTCCAAGCATCCCTGTTATCGGCAACCCAGCTCAGGCTTTGCAAACTGAGGTCAGCCAGCGTGGAATGTACTCTTCCTCCTTTTCCATTGCCTTCTATCTTACCAAGGATTCTTGTCTTTTCTAATGAGTTATGTCTTTCCATCATAGGTCCAAAGTACAATAGAATCAGTTTAGTCATTTTAGTTTCTAGGAAGAATTCAAGCTTGATTTGCCCACTCACGTGTCTTTTTAGCAGTATGTGGTATCTGTAGAATTCTTCTCTAGCATCATATTTCAAATGAGTTGACTCTCTTTCTACCAGCTTTCTTTACTGCCAGCCTTTTACAATGAAACACAGAAACTGGAATACAGTGGCATGGAAAATCCTGATTTCAGTTATGTATCTTTTAACCTTGTCTAATTTCTTCATAGCTGCCCTTCCAAGTTCTAATCTTCAGACTTCTTGACCACAGTCCACATTATATGACTAAGCAAAGGCACAGAAAATCTTTTAACCATTTCAATATCTTCACCATATACTTTGAAGTTATATAAATCATCTGTGGTCATTATTTTTGTTTTCTTAACGGTCAGTGTAAATCTGTTTTCGTGCTTTCTTCTGTAACCATACTCAATAAACAGTAAACAGCCTTTACTGTTTTAATGCTAGTAGTATGTTGTCATCTGTGTGTCTTAATGTTCCTTCCACAAATTTTCATGGCTCCTTCCTCCAAGTCTAATCTAGCTTTCCTTATGATATTTTCAGCATATAAATTAAACAGATACGGTGATAATTCTATTAATGCCTATTAGAATGGAGACTTAATTTTCAAAGGCAGTATATCTCACAATAGCAGGTGTTGAGGGCAAACACTGGGTGTTACTGTGATAGTTAGCCCTCTCCCGGGGTCTACAGTTTAATATTGATTAATATCAAAATCATCTCCACGTGTCTGAAAGGGTCACCTGGAAGAGCATGCAAGCAGACACGGTCGAACAGCCACAATTAGGAAATACCAGGTCTGGCCAGCAATCATAGAATCATAGAAATGTAGAGTTGGAAGAGACCACACGGGCCATCCTGTCCAACCCCCTGCCATGCAGGAATACCCTCAAAGCACTCCCGACAGATGGCCATCCAGCCTCTGCTTAAAAACCTCCAAGGAAGGAGACTCCACTACACTCTGAGGCAGCCTATTCCACTGCCGGACAGCCCTGACTGTCAGGAAGTTCTTCCTGAGGTTCAGGTGGAATCTCCTTTCCTGCAGCTTGAATCCATTGCTCCTTGTCCTGGTCTCTGGAGCGGCAGAAAACAAGCCCTCTCCCTCCTCTACATGGCATCCCTTCAAATATTTAAACATGGCTATTATGTCCCCTCTTAACCTTCTCTTCTGTAGACTGAACATACCCAGCTCTCTCAGTCTATCCTCATAGGGCATGGCTTCTAGGCCTCTCACCGTTTTGGTTGCCCTCCTCTGGACCTGCTCCAGCTTGACCATGTCCTTCTTGAATTGGGGTGCCCAGAACTGGACACAGTATTCAAGATGAGGTCTAATCAAAGCAGAGTAGAGTGGTACCAGTACCTCCCTCGATCTAGACACCATACTCCTATTGATGCAGCTGAGAATTGCATTGGTTTTCCTGGCTGCCGCATCACACTGATGACTCATGTTCAGCTTGTGGTCTATTAGGACTCCTAGATCCCTTTCACACGTACTGCCATCCAGCCACGTGTCCCCCATCCTATATTTCTGCATTCCATTTTTTCTACCTAAGGGTAGGACCTTACACTTCTCTCTGTTGAATTTCATTTTGTTAGCCTTGGCCCAGCTCTCCAATCTGTCCAGGTCATTTTGAATTTTGATCCTGTCCTCTGGCGTATTAGCAACCCCTCCCAATTTGGTGTCATCTGCAAATTTGATGAGCATGCCCTCTATTCCTTCATCCAGAATCAATCTGTCACGTAGCCCCAGGAGCCCTCCAGACATGCACACATTAAATTAGACAAAGAGTACTCTGCCCCGAGAAGTTAGCTTGACAGGATTAGCAATCCTGACAAACAGCTTGTCAAAAGAGAGCAATTTAGGTACTGCTGTGGCTTTTGACGAGCCCCGGCAAATCTAATCAAAATAAGCACTCTGACATTTCGGAGCTTTATGCTCCAAATCATGCACATTTTGGAGCTTTGTCTTAGCTCCTCAAGCCATTGTTCTCCCCGGGAAAGGATTAGCCCCCAAGGTACATTTTCCCCTATAAAAACCCCTGTTTTCAAGCAGTTCCTCGGATTGCTCCGGTTTCCTCTTGGCTCCACGTTGCTCCATCCCGCAATCCCCTCAGCGCTCCACATGCTGAGTTTCCTCTCTCACTTCGCTGCTGTCCCCGTATTCTGTCTTCAGGACCAGGTGCAGTATACCCCAAAAATACCTCTCCGAAAGCTCCTATCAATTTTCCTCTCTTTTATTTCTTTTTAGCTCTTGAGTGAGTGTATAAGTGCGAACGTGCACAGTGACTTATTTTTAATAAAAATAAAATAAAAATAATTTCTTTAATAATTTGGTGTGGTTTTTGGTTTGGCTTGACCCTGTAAAAATTGGGCTTTAAGATCTCACTAGGTTACCCTGCCTCTCGCAGCGCTACAGCTTGTGCTCTGGCTAATTCCCATTCCTCCATTATATTGAGCACAGTGAAGGGTCCTTCACGGGACCCCCAGAAATCAGGGTAACAGTGGGAACACTGCTCTCTTTGTGATCCAAAGGCAGTCTTGTTGGAGACCTCTAGCTGAATACATTTGGAAACAGAATGCTGAAGATGAACAGTATTTAATCAATAAAATATATAAGCCTTTGTTAAAAATAAGATGGAAGAAGAAGTGGTAAAAGACTGAATGATAAACTGGGCTCAAAACATCCGACACAATTGGAGCCCTGGGAAAAAATGTGGCCAGAAGGGGTAAAATTTATCTTATGCTATGATCTTAAAGAGAATGTTTATAAGATGATGTATAGATGGTATTTGACGCCAGAAAAATTGGCCAAGATGCACAAGGGTATGTCAAATAAATGTCGGAAATATGAACAACAGGTGGGAACCTTTTACCATATGTGGAGGATGTGTAATTAAAAAAAAAGATGGAATCAAGGACTATTTATGGTGAAACAGATTTTAAAATGAAAATTTCAAAAGGAATCAGTTATATTTATTAGGTTTTGATGGAAGAATCAGAATTCTGTGATATACGAGGAATATGGCAAGATTTTTGTATACATAGATATGGAGAGCAACAAAATTCCAATCAAAGAAGATTGGTTGGTAAAGTTGATGGACTTTGTAGAAATGGACAAATCAACATTTTTACAATAGAAAAAACACTGGTGATGTTTGTGAAAGCCTGGGATCCTTTATTCCATTTTTTTTACAAAACAAAGAGAACAACGTATTAACTGTCGGTTTTGATTATTAGTATTTTTCAAGTTTAACAATGGAAACTGTTTTTAAAGAAGGGATTGGATTAACAGAAATTGAGTTGATATTTAGGATTTAAAATCTACATTGGAAGAGTTGGAAACTGATTTTACAGTAGCTGCTTTTGTTTTAATTATATTTTTGTAGTTTTCTTTTTGTTATTGTGAGGTGGGGTATAGCTGTGTGTGTATATTTTAGTAATTGTGTAGCTGTGTAGTTTTAGGTACCTAATGCAGTGTATTTGTATTATTATAAAGTTTAAATAAAAATGGAACTTTTTTTTAAGAAAAAAAATGCTGGGTTTGATCCAGTTTGGCTGTGCTCTGAGGCAGCCTTTCCCAACCTGACACTGTGTAGAAGTGTTGGACAACAACACCAACCATCTCCACTTGGTTTTGCCAATGGCCATACTGTGTGAGGGGTGGCTGGAGTTGGAGTCCAATATACTTGGTGGGTGCCAGGTTAGGGAAAGCTGCCCTTAGGCATCATGATGAACAGGGGCAAAATCTGATGCCTGGGAGTCAAGGGACAAGAAGTGTGGACTCCTTAGTGTAGTTGTGGTCCCTGCCATCTTATCTATCATACAGGGACTGGGGGTGGATCGGGGGGCAGCAGGAAACCTCCCATTGGTTGGAGACCCAGGAGCACTGGCTTTCCCCGTCCAATGGGTTATGCCTCTGATGATGGCCAGAGACGAAATTTTGAAGCTTCCTTATACCAAGTAAGGTCATTTGTCTATTTAGCCTAATACAGTCAGCCCTCCAGATCAGAGGGTTTGGATTTCATGGATTTATTTGTGAATTTCTCCAATCCCTGCCCCCCATCTCAGGGGCTTTTTTCCATGGGACTCTTCCTTCTCGGCAGCTCTAACCAGGCCACATAGCCCTTTGAAAACCCATCTCTTGTCTTCCTCCTCCTCCTCCACCAGCCACTGCCTTGCCAGCAAAGGACGACCCACAGTCCGAATTGTCAGCATCACAAACCCTCTCCCGGTGCCCCTCCCACACACAAGGAAGGAGATAGGCCCTATACTGCCTCCAGTAGTATACAACCACTGTGCCAGCTCACCCCCTTTGCTTCGCCTCCTCCTCACCTGGTCTGGACCCTGGGTGCCCGTTCTCCCCACCGCCCCCTTCCCACAGACGTATGCACACATTTTGATGTTTGCATTTTTCCCACTTTTGTGGGTGTCCTAAAACCTAGCGAATGCGGAGGGCTGGTTGTATTGCCTATATTATCAATGCCCCAAACAGAAGTCTTCCTTTGAATAAACTGAGATCCTTTCATCTGGAGGCATCAAGGTTCTTAGGGGTGTGGAGCAAAGAAGGGTGTGCCATTACATCTGTGCCAGCAGCTCCCTTATCATTGCCTCTGTAGCCTTAGACCTTTAGGCCCTTCATTTTGCAATCTTTTTGAGACAGGGAGCCAAGCGGTTATTAAGTGTGTCAAGAGCTGATTCATCTGAATTATCTGCCACGGAAGGAACACCTTCCCTAGGCTGGCACTCACTAGGTGTGTTGGATTATGGCTCCTACTACTCCAACCACCCATGCCGTAAGAGCAAACTAGGCCTTGTGGTGCATGTAGCTCTTTCCTTCAACCCACCTATGCCTGGCCGCCTGGTCCTGCCTCTCAGCACCTGGCCAGCTTGAAATTCCTCCAGATTTGCCTGGAATAGACAGGTCAGGCTTGCTATCTGTCACTCACATGATTAAAATTATTAGGATTGTTATGCAACAGGCAGGCAAAGGTGAAACTCAGTGACATGGAAGTTTTTTTCTCTGTCCTACCACTGTCACAGGTGTGTTTGATGAGGACAAGGGAGAGAGCCTTCTCAGTGGCTGCTCCCCTGTTGTGGAATTCCCTCCTATGGGAAGCTGAGTGGGCCCCCTCTCTGCTCTCTTTCCTCTGACACAGTCGTTGCCGTTGCGCATCTTCAGATTGTCTCCAACTTACGGCAACCCTAAGGTGACCCTATCATGGGGTTTTCTTGGAAAGATTTGTTCAGTGGGGGTTGCCTCTGCTTTTCTCTGAGGTTGAGAGCATGTGCCCAAGATTTCCCAGTGGGTTTCCATGGATAAGCAGGGATTTGAACCTTGGTCTCCAGAATTGTAGTTCAGCACTCAAACTGCTACAGGAAGCTCACATCTTCTGATGCCCCGGTATCTGACGACTCTTTTGACACTTCCAAATTAAGGACAAATTCCATTAATTCAACAGGAGTTCTATTCTTTCATCGGTTCTTCTTGCCTACAGAGGCTCACTTGCAGCCACTCACACATGTGCACTGCTTGCAAAGGGAGCTGAGAGTGGGCAAAAAGCACTAAGCCAGCTGACAGGCTATGCAAGGAGTGTGTACGTGGTCAGTGACAAATAAGCCTCCATCCGTCCTTCGTGCTCCCTGCAGTATACTCCATGGTTTCCAATTCTCAACCAGTTCTTTTTTCTGACAGTGCTCTGCTCCTGAACCTGTCAGATAAGTGGGGGAAGCCTGTATGCCCTGGTGGCTGTCTTCCTCTGGCAGGCAAACATCTTTTTATCTTAGGTAGGCCTTTGGCTCATCACTTCCTCATTAATGGGGTATATTTCTATGTTTTATTAAAGGGGTATGTTACCTTTCTATCTTTTTACTACTAATTTTATCTTTTTACATTTTTTACCTTTATATCTTTTTTTTTACTACTACTTAATGTGTTTTAAACTGTTGTAATTTAGTGTTTTTAGCAGAACTACTTATTTAATGGTTTTGAAAACACTTTTGCATCAGGTAGGTTTTAACTGTGGTGCTGGCAGTGGTATGCCTTCAAGTCATAGTCCACTTCCACACTAGGCTCCTCCCTAAACTGCAAATCGCAGGATTCCATAGGATGCTGAAAGTGGAATAACAGCACTATAACAGTGTAGTGCAGAAATGGCCATACTATCACAGCATCTTCTTGGCAAGATTTATTCAAAGAAGATTTGCCATCGCCTTCCTCTAAGAAGGCCTGCTACAGGGGCGGCTAACCTAACAAGATCTTTACACCAATGTTTACCAGAACTTCTGCAAGGAAGAGCCAGCTGAAGATCCAAAAGGTAAAGTTAATGTGTTTTGTTGGGGGAACTGCAATCACACACACAAGATCCAAGGAGTCAGTCAATCATACAAAGGTAACTGAAGAAAAAGAGAAGAAAGTTTTGGATAGCAAGATTTCAGGGCAAAGTGGGTGACACTTATCAATCGAGAAGAACAGTGAAGAAACAGCAACGTGGCTTAGACGCGAGTCTAAGGACGGTACACAATTGGGACTCAGAGTGGCGATCCGCAATTGGTGTACTGCAAGTTGGTAGGGCAAAACCTGGGGTTTAAACACCCTGTTTTTGCCTGGAGGGCGAAAGCGTTAATGGCTCTCCAGCAGGGTAAGTAAAAGAACTCAGAGTAGACAATGAGGTCCAGAATGGCCTACTGGTCTTAGCGCTAGATGACAAAGGGCTAATGGCTGTCCTGATAGCTCAATACTTGTTGGACAGGTATGAGGACATAAAGAGAAGTTTGCTTGGTCAGATGGTGTGGAGTTGAGACAACCAGCTATCTTGTGGGAACCTTTCAGATGCTATTGTCTCTAAGAGGTTGAGTCGTTAAGGCTAACTGCAAGCCTATTATTGCTGGAGTTTCCTGCTGATTTCCTATGACCTGGCTCTGCCTGGAGGTCTCTTCTGACCTAATTCACAGCGCACATGTTCGACCAGCCTTTTCCTCTTATCCAGCATGACTGTACATCCATAGCAGGGTATACTTCATATTTATGCCAATTAATATATTTTACCAATTAAATCATATTTTACCAATTAAACCATATCAAAGCATGGGGGTGTACAGCCTGGTAACAGGGGTTCCAAAGAACTCAGGACACAGGCAGCCTCTTACGGGAGAACACAGTCCTTCAGATAACCTGGACCTGAGCCATGTAAGGCTTTGTAGGCCATAATTGGCACTTTGAATTCCTCTTTACTTTTCTGCATACAAATGGTTTTAAAAACCAGTTTAATCAACCTCACTATAACATATTAACACATCACACGGGGTAAACATGTTAAGTCCTTGGAGACTTTTTTTGGGGGAAAGGGGCTTTCCATTTTTTCCTCTCCAGCCCTTTTCTCAGAGAAATGAGGAAAAGCACAGACTTCTCCCGAATGCCTCTCTGCTTTGTGAAAGCACAGGAAATAGCTGGAACTGCGAAAACGTTCAATGGGTTTTAGGCCATTTGAATTGTTTGAAAACAATTTTAAAACAATTTTAATTTTAAAACATTTTAAAATAATTTACCAATATTGAAAACAAATATCGGTAAATTGTTTTAAAACGATTTCAACTTTACACTGCAGAGAGCCCTTGTGATACGGGTTGGAATATAAATATTAAATAAACAAGAACACCATAATAGATAGTGAAAAAGCCACCATGGTGTAGTAATTTGAGCATTGGACTATACAATTCAGGAGACCAGGGTCTGAATCCCAGCTCACCATGGAAACCCACTGGGTGACCTTAGGCAAGTCATACTCTCTCAGCCTCAGAGGGAAGCCATGGCAAACCCCCTCTGAACAAATCTTTCCAAGAAACCCCCATGATAGGTTCACCTTAGGGTTACTGTGTGTCAGAAACCACTTGAGAGCACACAACAACCAACAACAACAGAAACTGTGCGGTGTATATCAGTGTCTATATTTTGAGGAAAGTTACTCTTTTGGACTACATTGCTCAGAATCTCCTAACCAGTATAACTAGCAGCCATGCTGGCTAGGAGACTAAGGAAGCTGAAGCCGACTGTAGAACAAAAAAGAAACACCTCACAAGTGCTGACAGTTATTAATGGACAGTATTGGGGTTTGCACACTGAACTGTTGTGCAATGCACATTTCCTGAAGTCAGGAAAATTGTCCAGTTGAGGAGACCAAGTTTGTTGAGGTATGCTGGGAACGGTAGTCCAAAAGAGAGCTAGTTTTGGATTAGGCCATTGGAACAGGGTTTTTGGCCATTGCTGCACTACACTGTTATAGGGCTATTTTTCCACTTTCAACAACCTGTGGAATTCTGGGGTTTGTAGTTTCCTGAGGCCAAAGAGCTCCCTGGCTGGGAATTGTAAATGTCCCTCCCTAAACGGCAAACCCCGGGATTCCATAGGATGTCGAAAGTGGAATAGTAGCACTCGAACAGTGTAGTGTGGAAATGGCCTTCACAGACCCATGCAAACTCCTGCCTCCCCTTGGCCAAGTCACATTCTCTCGGCCTATAAGGAAGGCAACAGTAAATCTCCTCGGAACAAATCTTACCAAGAAAATTCGAGGATAGGGTCCACTCAAGCGTCGACAACAAAATTCAAAAGAGTAACTGTCTCAAGTTCCGATAACCCGAGGAATCATTCATTCGTATCATATACTTCATATACATTCGCATCATATATTCGCAGCGTTAATTTTCTCAGGCGAGGCAACTTTTTCCCCGGGAGGCGGCCACGCCGGGTGGGGGATTCTGGGAGCTGTAGTCCAAAAGAGTCAGACCATCTCCACAGTGTACCGTCGTAGTGCTGTTATTCCACTTTCAACAGCCTGTGGCATTCCGCGGTGTGTAGTTTACTGAGGCCAAAGACGCCCCTCCCTGAACCGCAAACCCCAGGATTCCACAGGATGCTGAAAGCGGAATGACAGCGCTATAGCAGCCCAGTGCGGAGATGAGGCAGGGTTCCACAGGCTGGTGACAGTGGAATGACAGCGCTACAAGAGCGCGGCGCGGCGACGGCCTCGGCTCCCCGAGCTCCGGACTTCAGGCGGGTCTTCCCTCCCAGGAGGGCGCGGGCGGAGAGCCGAGGGCGGGACAGGGCTTTGGCCAGCAGAGGGCGAGCCCTGCCTACGTGCCGGTCGCCCGCGAGCCGGTGCGCCAAAGGAGTCCCCCGCGAGCGGGCGGGCGAGGGAGCCGCGGCACCTGCAAAGCCAGCCGGCGCCGGAGAGCGGAACCGAGCGGGAGGCAGCTCCCGACTGCGCCGCCCTGCCCGCCTCGCCGCCGCACTTCCCCTACCTGGAAAGGGAGCGGCCAGCCGGCCCCGCCCCGCTTCGCCGGCCAGCCGTTTATTTCTCCCACCTTCCGCCCCTCTCTCTCTCTCTCTCTCTCTCTCTCCCCCTTCGTAAGTAAGTTTCCCCAGCCGGCCGGGCCGGGCCAAAGGTCGCCCCCGCCGCCTCCTTTCCACCGCCGGGCCCCCAGCCTTCCTCTCGGCCTCGCTCGGGCCACGGGGCGGTCCCGCACCGCAGTCTAAGCGCCGGAGTTTCTTTCCTCCTTTCTGTTTCTTCCTTCCTTTCTTCCCGCACCGGCTCCTCGCACGCCGGACTTCGGATTGTATCGGGTTTTTCTTTTTTTGGATGCTTTGGGGACGCCCCTCCGGCTTCGCCCAGCCGCTGCGCCCTCCGGTGCGCCCCTCTTGGACCGCGCGTCGCCCGCGGGGAGGAGATGTCGGTGGCGGAGCTCTACAGCAAGGTAAGGCAGAGGCGGGGGGGGGTCAGCCTTCCGCCCTTCATCCCCCCCCCCCAGTGGCTCCCTGGGGCGGTGCCGGGCTCCGGAGACCTCCTTCGCCGCCCCCTCGTTGCCGCCGAGGAGACTTTTTTCTCTCGGCTCCTTTCCGCGCCTCGCTTCGTCCGCGGCGCTCCGCCTTGCGCTTCGCAGGTTATAGTCAACACGGGGGTAGGATTTCGGGACGGCGGGGTCGCGTCTCTGCTTGGTAGGCGGGTTTGAACGTTTCCAAACGGTCTCGGGTGTTTACGGCGGTTTGACGATCCTGACTGGTCGGGGGCTGTATTATTCCCATTTTCCGGTTGGGAAAACTGAGGCCATTTCCCCTCTAAAGTGTTATAGTGCTGTTATTTCGCTTTCAACCTCCTATGGAATCCCGGGGTTTGCAGTTTAGGGAGAAACCGGACGGATTCCATAGGAGGTTGAAAGTGGAATAATAGCACTGTAATAGGCTAGTGCGGAAATGGCCTGAGAGAGAGCTCGCCCGCGGGAGAGAATGCGTCTGGGCGCGATGCTGAAAGCCGGACGGATCTGTTCTGGTTAGACCCGCTTTGGTGTCCTGATGGGGATGTTTTGGACATCCTTATTAAGCCTGTGACACTCGAGGACCTTGCCTTCATCGCCATCTCTTGACTGAATCTACCTTGCAGGGTTGTTGTAAGGGTACCAGCGCATACTCCCTCAATCTCAGTACGGTGGAGAGATCAGACTTAGAGTTGTCAGATTCAAACAGAAAGGTCTTTACTGGGAAACTGCTTTCTGTTCCCAAAGGAGTGTTATTTCCTGTCTTTCAGTCTCCCATTTTCTTCATTGGGCTACTGGCTTGCTTGCTGCTTTTGCCTTTTTTTTTTTTTTTTTTTCAAAGGCAGTCAAAACTTTTGTTGCCAAGAGGCACCAGTGGCAGCGGTAACTGCATGTCTTGGCCAGGAATTGCTCTCCTCCTCCTTCACCTGTTCTGCTGGTAGCTGACTCCGGCCGTTTCTGCACTACACAGTTACAGTGCTATTATTCCACTTTCAACATCCTATCGAATTCTGGGCTTTGTAGTTTACTGAGGCCAAAGAGCTCTCTGGCTGAGAATTCTAAACGCCTCTCCCTAAACTGCAAACCCCAGGATTCCATAGGATGTTGAAAATGGAATAATAGGGTTATAAGGATGTAGTGTGGAAATGGCCTCAGTTCTGCTCCCACTTTCCAGAAAGCCCTGAGCTGGTGCTGGGCCATCCCCGCGGTACGTTGCCACTTTCCCAGTCCAGCAAAATATCTGCTATTTCTCTGTGAAGTATTTTGGGGACGCTGCCTGTATCTCTTAGCTGTCAGCGGGTTGACAACAGTGCCTTAATCTCGAAGGGAACACCCTGAAGTCTGTGCTGTTCAGAGCATTACGGAACACTCCTTCTTCATGATAAATTAACCGTTTTAGCTTTGATTGCTCCCTTGTGTCCCGTTGGGGTCAGTGAAGTGAAAATTTCCCTTTGCAGTGTGTGCGCGCTTCAACTTTTCTCTTTGGTGGAGGGGGTTGCCTCAAGTAAAATGTGATGTTGTGGGTTTCACCTCCATAAAATGTCCGTGAGGAAAAAAAAATCTGTCTGTGGATCTTGGTCCTGGGTCTGATAGCCATATTTGGAGGTAGGACAGCACACCTTTCCTCACCTTTCTATTACACTCATTCATGAACTCTCTTTGCTTGTGGGGTTCACCACTCTCTGCTTAGGGGTACTCAGCTGGCAACAACCCCCAGAATAACTGTTTCAAAGATGTCAGTAAAGCATGAGAGGCAGCATGGTATAGTGGTTTGAGTGTTAGATGAAGACTCTGAGAGACAAGAGTTCGAATCCCTGCTCAGCCGTGGAAACCCACTGGGTGACCTTGGGTAAGTCTCACTCTCTGAGCCTTAGAGGAAGGCAGTGGCAAAACTCTAAATAATAAGGACATTTCTGCCCTACACTGTTAGGGTGCTATTATTCCACTTTCAACATCCTATGGAATCCTGGAGTTTATAGTTTAAGGAGCGACATTTAGAATTCTCAACCAGAGAGCTCTTTGGCCTCAGTGAACTACAAGCCCCAGAATTCCACAGGATGTTGAAAGTGGAATAATAGCACAATATCAGTGTGTGTGGAAAGACCCTAAATCTTGACAAGACAGCCCTGTGATAGGGTTGCCGTGAAGGCACCTAATAATAACAATAGCAGGAGAGGAGGCATTCACAGCTTCTGCAACCTGCTTATTCTTCCCGAGATTCTTGAGACCAGTTGTGGCTCAGAGTGGTGGTCCATGGACACCGAGCCATCAGCAGCTGGTCCTTGGTGAGTTTCTAGGAAAGAAAGAAACAGTTGTAGCTAATGGGCACAAATATGGTACCAGTCCCTGGCACATTGCCGCTCTCCTACTCTACATAGCTTCAATAAGGACTGCTTCTAGTCTGTCTCCTTCTCCACAGGCCCAGTGGGATTTTGCAAGACAAATGGTGATTCTCTCGGGTTTCTTCCTAGCAAACCCTGAGTGTCTTCTTGGCTTGGTTGCGAAGAGGTACCTTCTCTGTAGGCAACTAGTCCCCTGTGTGAAGTCGGCTTCTGATCCATAATGCTAAGGGTAGAGAGTTGATATTTCTGTAGTTAGCAGCAGATATTCGTGGGAGGACTTGAAGGATTTATTGAAGTGGGGCAGTTCCAACCCACTGACTGACATCCTGTTGGTTGACCCCCAGCTAGAGTAGACTCGTTCAATCCGTTGTTGAAAGGTGAATCAATAGATAGATAAATCTTGTTGATCCAATGGATTAAGACTAACAGTAGGATTTAGGCCCTTGGATTTGTAGTTTTGTTCCGAACAGGGCTTAGCTTGGGAACTGTTTTTATTGACAGATTACAACCCTAGTGTCTGTGAAGTTGTACTAGGGAAATAGTCTCTGGGCATGTGCAAAGTGCATGCTTTCTCAGGTGCGGAAGGCTTTCTGATTTCAGAAGGGGATTTCCAAACGGAGTTGAGCCCGTCTCTGTAAGAAATAGAACAGTAACAAGTCTGGTCTGCAAAAGGGCCAGCCTGACTCTTTGGCAGACTGCAGTGGCTGTCTCAGGCAGCAGAATCTGGGTATCACAAAAAAGCAGCTCATGGTTAGTTATTTACTTTGTTGTTGTATTTTTACTGCCAGAAGAGGAGGAAAAATCCAGTATTTGTGGTATTTTCTGCATCTGATACAATTTTTTTGTCTGGCTTTCAGGGCTATACAACTTGCATAAGTGGGACAGCATCATTTCTTCCACAGTCCCCTGCTCTGTACAATGGCTGCAGCATTCCCTTTTTCTTTGAAGTGGTGAAACATCAGTTCTTGCTAATGGGCGGCCACTCAGCCATAGAAACCCACTGGGTCATCTTGGGCGACTTGCACGTTCTCAGCCCCAGAAAACCCTGTGACAGGTTTGCCTTAGAGTCACCGTAAAATGACTTGATGGATAGATGCCGGATCCTCCTCTGTGTGGTGTCTCATTGGTGGTGGTTACGGATTGCTGGGAGGCAATTTATAGTTCGTTCAAGTAAGGAAAGGTAGCCCTTCCAGTAGGGCTAATAGAATTCTGTGACTGGAGCTCTCAGTAGTAGTAATCAAAGAAATCTGTATCAGTATGCAAAGGGATCTTGTCGCATCTTTGAGAGAAAGAAGTTTGTAGCCTAAGCTTTCATAGACTAGGAATAAGTACTTCATTCCTTGCATGTGATGAAGTAGACCCCGTCTACAAAAGCTTAGGCTACAAACTTACTTCTTTCAGTTACTCTCAAAAGATACTACGAGATCCCTTTGGAACTTGGAGGGTAATTTTCTTTTTCAAAAAGCAGGCACCTTTCTCACTTCCCTTCCCAGGTGGGAGTGGTCATCTAGCAGCAGGAAAGCTCTGGACTCTACTTGGTGCTGTGGCCCTCGTGCAAATTCCTCCCCCAGCAGCTGGTTGTTTTTTTGTTTTTTTGATGCAGAATAAGAAATGATGCTGCCAGGAGGCACAAAATGGATAGAGCTAGATGTGCCGCTGGACCTGCTCTGAGTGTCCCATCTCCTACCCTACCTTGGCTGTAGTGGAGGATCTTATCTTGGCTCCAGTATTGAAATAATATTCAGCTTTCTGTCTGGTCAGTGTCTGAATATGGAACCAAGGAAGGAAGGAGACACTGGCTTGTCCTGTGCCTTTGACAGCAAATGTTAAGGGCAGGCCCTAAAGGTTTACTGTGGACTGCAGTAGACTACAAGCATCGCAGGTGATCCTCTGGTTGGCATATACAAATGATACAAGCTTCCACATAACATGGGTGCAGAGATTTATATTATGGGTGTATTTATCCATACACGTACATATACCTGCATCTGTATCTATATCACTACATTTATATAGTCTCCACTTTTTCATTTTTTCCTCCTTATAAGTATAGAAGTGAGATCCAGTATGGTGTAGTATTTTTGAGTGTTGGACTACTACCCTGGAAACCAGAGTTTGAATCCCTGCTTAGCATAGAAACCCACTGTGTAAACTGGGTGCATCTCCCCAGGCCCCATGATAGGGTCACCATAAGTCGGAAATGATTTGAAGGCACCAACAAAATGCAGAAGTAGCACAGCAGAGATAGAAAGACTGTGATACTGCCTGTTTCTGCTCTTTTTGATGACCAGACTGTTTCTTGTATAGATTTTGTTAGAAGTGCAACCATGCCTAGCACTGAAGAGTCAAAGAATGCCTCAGAGTGGGCAGTAGCATTAGGGACAGATAATTCGACTGACCTAAAATGTCCTCCCTTCTTGCTCTGCCTATCCTGATCTCTCTGTAATATAAACTGATACTCTTAGGGATGTTTTCTCCACTTTTTCTCTTCTCAGCTCTTTCCTAAGAATGCAGCTAGATTAGAATAGCACCCTGAGTAACTTTCCTAGCTTAGAATGGAATTCCTACGGTAAAGCCTTAGTTCATTTCTTTAAGCCACTGGTGTCTTTGCTCTATAAACAGCATCTCTGCTCTACTGTAGACACATACCCTCTATCAGGTTACAGGCCCAGCACGTTTCTGCAGATTTGAGTTCCAGAAATATCACTTGCATTTCATTACATTTTTGCTCCACAGCTTATTTTTTCCCTCTCTTCTCATGTGCACATATACACGTGACAGTAGAGCAAAACATTCTATGAATCTGCCAGACTTGATTCTCTAGCTCATGGTAGAGTCTGCTGCAATAAATTGGTGAATCTGGTACTGTGCATTCCTGTACATGTGTATTTTGAAGTTATATTACATTTAGTATGGCTTACTCACTAGCAAGTGTGAGGTTAGTTAGTTTCTAGCCTTACTTGGCTTTAGTGGGATAGATTTATGTGGCAACCCTCTGGTTGGATGAGCAGTTGGGTATTATAGGGCATCATGTGCCATGTGTGTTTTCTAAGGAATGTATGATTGATTGTAAAGTCAGAGCAGGACTTTGGGGTCAGAAATCCAGGGCAACACTCAGCAGAAGAAACAGGTGAGCCTTCAGATACAGCACATAATTATGCACATTATCAGGAATGTAATGCCATTAAGTCAAGAGTCTTAACATTGCCTATGTGCATAAGTTAATGTAAGGACACAAAATAGATTACAGGCTCTCTCTGGCACACTCAGGCAGGTCTTACAAATACCTGTTTCTTCCAAAAATGTTCCCGATATAAAAAGCCCACAGATGCATTGCCACCTTTCTTTTCTAACAGGGCTCCTGTGCTTTTGAATGGCCAGGGAAGAAATTCAACAGATTATGAGTTCTTCTTACCATTGAGATATACAGTGGTGAAAGAGAACTTCACATGTTTGGAATATTTTCTGATCACACAGCAATAAAAGGCTCAGGTGCCTTGCTTGAAAGAAAAGTAGCAACTGTAATGCAAACAATTGGTTTGGTATTTTTTTCCCCCAGGAAAAATATGGCATCTCTTGTTGTGTTCCCTCCTTCCATTGGCATTGTAGCAGTTAGGCCAGGGATCTGAGCAGCAGTTGGACATCATGGTTAAGGTGACACCAGGCAGGCATGGATGGAGAAAATATGAAAAAAATCATATTCAGAAAATCAGGTACCGCCTATGAAATCAGAGAGCTCTGACTCTGCCTGGCAGCCTCAGCCAACCTGGCAACCTCCAAATGTGTTGGACAACAACTCTGTCATCCCCGCCCAGTCTCGTACTGAGTCTGCTGAGTGGGGATGATAAGAGAGTGGTTTTTCGGTTCACCTGGATGCTGCTGTTTGGGGGAGGCTGGGTTCTAAAGCTGAGAAATTCTGTGTGAGGACTCATGTTCTCTGTATCTTAAAATATCGACTTGTTTTGGTGGTTCCTAAGTGAAATTAAGTCTTTTGCTTGTTCGTTGCTTAATGAAGCAAACAAGGCAGGGTTTTGTTCCACTTGGCAGCTGATCTGATTGTGTAGGGAAATGTTGACGGTCCCTTGTTTCCTGCTGTGAGCTGTTTTTTCTTTCTTTCAATGCAAGGTGGGGCCAGTGAGATCATGAACTTCCTGGGAAACCTGTACTTACTTACCTCATTGCTATTTATAAGGGAAGGACTGAGAGCAAATGAAACAAACTCTTGCAGAATAGTGATTTACATGTGATGAACAAGAGAAGAAATATAATTTACCAGCAGAAAGCAAGTTGGACTCCTTACTAATCCTCTTTAACTTTTTAAAACTGAGATATGACTTTTCCTATAATAGATACATACAGTACATAAATAAATACTGGTAAATGTATTTCATAAGTACTAAAATGAGAATTACCAAACAGAATAGTTGAGATGTTCATATTTTAATTAACTTGGGTAGACATATAGCTTAAGGAGTGTTGGTTTTTACAGTACTGTAACTAAGTGTGTATATATATATATGTGTCTGTCTGTCTGTCTGTCTGTCTGTCTATCTGATACAGATGCATGGTTTGCCATCTTATCCTGTTTCGTAAATTTTGTGCTTCTGGCCGTTACTAAAAACACAGTGCAGGGCAGGTTTTTTAAAAATGTCTACCACTGATAATTCAGTGTTCAAAACTGTATTGCACTGTATGAATTTCCTGGGTTTTGGTTTTTCTGAACACTGGAGCACCTACTTTTCTCCCTTGACCCTTTTTTAGAAACTGCCCGTTCTCCCAGGAGTGAGCTAGCTAATCCAAAAGCTTTGCTTCTTAGCTTGCCCCTAACCCAGCAATACTGAATGACATTGCTCTGTGTGTGTTTGGGGCTCTGTGTGTGTGAGATACAGGAAGCTCCTGCCTTTTGACATTCCATTATCTGACAACTCTTTCTTTCAGTGCTTCTAAGTTAAGGGCAAGTTCCATTAATTTGATGGAGGTTCCACTTTTTCACCAGTTCTTCTTGCCTGTGGAGGCTTGCTTGGGACCCCGTGCACACACTGCTGCTTGCAAAATGTGCTGAGAGGGGGAACAAAAGGCAGCAAGCTGGCTGAGAGACTTTGCAAGCAGTGTGCGCATAGTCAGTTCCAAGTGAACCTCTGTAAGTCCTTTATACTCCCTGCAGTACAGTACATGTTCTGCTTTCGAACCAATTCAATTTTCTGACAATGCTCCAGTTCCTGAGCTGTCAGATAAGTGGGGGGAGCCTGTACAGCAGTATCATGTCTGAAGAAGAGTTCTGTGTCACCTGCAAGTCTGTATAATATTGGACTGATGGAAAATTGATAGTGTGCATTTCTTCTTTTCTTAATTACCATTGAAACCTTTCTTTCCCATATGTTGTACGGTGAATAAATGAATACATTTGTTTATAGGGTTGAACACCCAGAAACACCCACCCAGTGGTGTTTTTGCAGTTAACTGAAGTAGCTCTGTGCTTTCACTAGTAGCTGTTGGCATTTGGGCGAAGTCTACTGGACTTCAGGGATTCCTCAAGGAGGATTGTTTGTAGGGGCGCTCATGAACCTTCCACTCCTAAATTTTAAAATCTTTAGTGGAAGGGTAGGTACCGGTGCTTGGAGGGGGGGCAGTTTTTGCCCTGCACTCTCATTTTTGGCTGATGATAAAAGTAAAGCCAAAACAAAAACTGGAAATCACTTCATTTTCAGTCATTTTTTTCCATTGGGGAAGAAGATTAGTGTGCTGGATCTTTTATTCTTTGCTTTAAATTAATGTTTTAAATTATATTGATATTTTAAGAATATAATCCCCTCACTGTAGTGTAAATATCTGTATGCGGAGATGTGCTATGCCAGTAATATGCAACCCTCCCAGATGGAATAGCAGTTTTGTGTAATATGTGCCAGTGACTGAGCGCTGCTGTGGAGTGCACAAGTGGAGTGCATAGCTGCAGTACACACTGCAGCCACACCACATAACATTGCTACCTGTGCAACTCTGCTTCTGCCAGGATGAATAATTCACCCCACATGCGTTGTGTGACTTTCACATTTGTATGTCAGTAACAGGATGCCAACCTAATATTCTTTTAATCTCAAATGTTTTCTATGTCTTTATCTATATGTCTTCTTTTACTGATAATGTCCTCTGTTTGAAAAGCCACTTTGAGTCTCAGTTTGGGGAAAAAGGCGGCCTATAAATAAAATGATGGATGTATAGGTAGGTGGCTTGGGGTAAACAAAGTTCAACTACTGCATCTTTGTGCTTTTTTTTCAGTAGGGGTTTGAGTGATTTTTATTTAGTTCTTTGTTTGAATTAAAAATAAAACTATGAGGGGGTGTTTCCAGGAGGGTTTTTTTTTTAAAGTATCCTGGAGCTGCAAAAATTAAGTTGGGGCTGCATGTATCCCAGGAGCAACATTTTCCTCAGTCTGTGCTCCAAGGTATCACTTTCTTTAATAGCAACCTTACTGGTGAGTACTAACAGGATTAGAGTGAAAACAGGTCATCTGAGAAACAGGAGGGGAGATATTGTCATGCTTGTGGGGACTCTGAAGATGTCCAGTATATTTAGATCAAAAGCATCGGTGAGTATAAAGAAAAAAAAGAAATTAGTCCGCTGAAGGCTGAGCATGGCTCAGTAACCATAGACTGCTGAGTGTCAATTGGAAAAGAAAAGCGGATGAGTTTCCTGAAGATCCAAAAGTGTTGTCATACAGAAGAGTCTGTGAATTGAATTTTTGATCCCAAACACAGTTATTGCAGGACTGTCATTTGAGGGGATTGGACAGGATGTCTTGATTGCACATTACTGGTTTTTATGATTTCGGAAGTTGAACTACCTTGCACAGAACCATGGTTTCCTGAAATGATTTTGCTCTTGAGATAAATATAATATTATTTTGTCTGTCTCTCAGTTCCCACTGCTTGATATCCACAGGCTTTCCTCTGGGCATCTATTCTGGAGGGAACTCAGGGGATGGCTGTCTGGTGGCTAATAGCATAAAATCAAGTGAAATCTATTTTCCTTCCGAAAAGGGCAGAAGATAAATGGCCTGAATTCTGCTACATTTGCCTAGGTATATGGAAAACAATTTATGCATACGTATAAGCTAGTTGCTCTAGAGATACAGCAAATCTAGTTCTCTATGTTGTGCCAACACATCCTATAGGCAGTCTGTTTATATACTGTTCAGAGAATGCCTGAGGAGGCATATTTCCAGTCAGGTTGACTTACAGAGACCTTATGAATGAGGCCCAACTGCCCTGCTCAGATCTTGCAAGCTCCAGGCCGTGGCTTCTTTGACTAAGTCTTTCCACTTGTAATGTACTCTTCCTCCCTTCCTGCTGCCTTCCACTTCCCCCAGTATTGTCGTCTTTTCAAATGAGTCATGTCGTCTCATACGTCCAAAGTACAACAGCCTCAATTTAGTCCTCTTGGTTCTAATAACAGTTCAGGTCTGATTTGCTCTAGGACAGACTTGGAAGGGCTGCTATGAAGGAACTAGGTGAGATGCTCAAGTGTAAACATACATCAGTAGATACCAAAGTCAGAATCGTCTGTGCCATAATATTTCCTGTTTCTTTCTGTGGGTGTCGAAGCTGAACTGTGAAGAAAGCTGTCAGGAAGAAGACCAACACACTTGAAATGTGGTGCCGGAGGAGAGTTCTGTGGATACTATGGATTGCTAAAAAAACCCAAATGCATTGGTCCTAGGCCCATTCCTACTTTCTACAAAATATTGTTTGTTAGGAGCGGTTCCTTTCTGTCCTTGTTCTCAGGAACTGCCACAAGGTATGCCCGGGAGAACCTTGAACTTTGAGATTTAGAACACAGCTGCAAACCTTCCAGAGAGCTGATCCGTGTGCTAGGCAAGACAAAGTCCTTCCATTTGAGGAAGTTTAGAAGCAGTGCTTAGAGAAGTTACCTTTTCTTCTGCAGTTCACTAAATCAACAGTGCAGGGCTGGAGGGTTCTGGGAGTTGTAGTCCAAAAGTAATGTTTTCAGTATCAGAAGAATACTTTTTTCATGTCGTCTTGCATAGTAAGCTTGCTTCTCCAGTAAACAAGCACATCAGAGTAAAAGGTGTAGTGCAGCCCGCTCCATAATGTTCATGCCTAATATGAGCCCTTTCAGAGGTCTGGGGTTACCAGACAGCTGTCCTCCTGCTTCTCATAAAGGATGTGACAGCAGAGGAAGGCCAGCCTGTGCCCACCCATCAGCCACAGAAGGAGCAGTTTCAGGGAGCTTGTTCCCACCTCCCCAATGTGTACTTGACTGTGTCAAGCAATAACGGAATTGCAGCTTTGCCCTGTCCATCACATAGAAGACTTTAAGGGCTGCTGGGTTTGTGTCTGTTATTTGCCACCACATTAAGGGAAAAGCATATTGCGGTATGGCTACCTAGATAGTTTTGCCTGTAGGGTAAACAGCAGCTCATAATAAGAAGACATGACTCATCAGAAAAGATTATAATGCTCGTTAAAGGGAAGGCAGTAGGAAAAAGGGAAGACCACACTACAAGTGGATAGACTCAGTCAAGGAAGCCGCAGTGCTGAGCTTGCAAGACCTTAGCAAGGCAGTTGATAACTGGAGCTCTTGAAGTTCTCTCATTAGCTGGGTCACCATGAGTCGAAGTTGAGTTGATGGCAGTTAACAACAAAAATAGAAGTTGCAGAAGGATGATGAGTTTAAAGGTGGGAGATACTCCAGAAGGGAAGGGTTAAGCTTCTCTTTTCCAGGGCCTGGGAAAATTATTTTGTTGGACTACATCTCCCATAATCCCCTAGGGAGCTAGCTGTGCTGGCTGAGGGGCTCAAGTTTTAGTCCAGCATGTTACCTCCAATATTACTTTTTTCCCAAATCGCAATCAGATCCCTCTCCCAAAGCTTAAAGAAACAGTGTTTGTTTCTGTTCATGTCTACTTTGGACCTTGTTTTATAGCAGTTCGGAAGTGTTTACATAGTGAACTGCTTTAATTAAGGTTTTGGTGGAAATGTGTTCAAAATTTTGGGAACCACTTGGAATTAAGAAAGGTCACATGAACTTTTAGAATGAACAATGCACAGCACAAATCTATCCCCATAAAACCTTCTGCAAAAAAGTTTGTGCAAAACATCACTCACCAAACCAGAATCCAGCTGGTGGTTCATTAAAGAGGCTTTTTTTTAAATGGTAAAAATGTGTGTCTTGTTTTCCACCAAACTTTAAATGTATTGGTCTATGGTTCCACATATCCTCATAATATTTACTTCACCTGTTTAATCTCACTTTGGCTGAGAGGAATTAAGTTTCTGCCTAGTTCCACCTTACCCTTTTTGAGTGCAAGTAAGATAACTTTATGAAAATCGCCATTTTAATAATTTCATCATGGCTCAATTCACTTGATAGGAACTGATGTCTTGTAGGTTACTTTAATTTAAAATTAAATTATAAGCACCTTGGAAAGAAGCGTTCTTTGACAGTAGGCTGGAATTATTGTGGTACCTTCTGGAATCTTGAGAATCTCCCCATAATTATAAGACTGAATTATCCTTTTTGTTCACTCCATATGTGTTTACAGATGGCCATCTAACTATGCATATGCACTTGTTTGGTAATCTCTGCTGGCATGCTAAAGCAGGCAAATGTAATAGAATAATGATCATGCTCGTTATGTCATTGTTTTGGTGTACTATTTGTTTTCTTATATTCTGACATTTTCAACCTGTGTATTCAAGTTTGTTTAGCATCTGGTATTCTAAGAAGCCATAATGGGGAGCTTATACAATAGTTGCCCGGTTCTTTTAGTGAAAGATTTGGTGATGATGCTGAACCATTTTGATTGCATGAATGAAAAGGTGATTCTTTAAATAGCATGTGCTAAGAACTATTTACAGAGGCCCTTCCACTTCTGTGAAGGTTTGGGGTGCAGAACCCTCACAAAAGTGGAAAAACCATGAATAATTTCCCCCTGCACTGCTCCTCCCATTTCATTGCCTTTTGCCATGGCGTGCATGCCTTCCCTCTCTGCCCCCGACAAAATGCAAGGGAATGGTGGTGGAGGCATGCATGAGCCTTCCTTCTCCATGTGCAGCACTTTCCCCTCGCATTCCCTTACCTTTTGCCTGGGTGTGAAGAAGGAAGGCGCACACACACAGACACAGACACACACACACACACACACACACACACGGTCAAAAGGCAAGGGAATGGAAGGAGGAGAATGGTGGGGAGGCATGCCCGTGCCTTGCAAATAATCAGATTCACAAAGGTGAAACCCACACATGTGAAGGGAGAACTGCAGTCACCGCTCGCTGGGTTTTTTAAAAATGTCTTTTAAACTAAGTCTGCCAAGCTTAGTTGTAGTAGATGGAATTGAATGGTATTCATTGTAACCTGAATTATTTCTTTTCTAATTTTGAAGTTTGCATGTTGAAAAATTCTTTGTACAAAACAAGGTTAGTTAAACATTCCACTAGACTGTAGGGTAAAGACATTACAAGTCAATAGCTGCAGGTTTCTATAGACATATAAAGTTTCTAATCAGCCTTAAGCTGTCCTGTCTTAGTCATGTAAATTGCTGGGCTTTTGTGCATTGGATGTAGTGCTAGAGAAATGTTCTGCTAGAAAAAATGTTGTTAAACAGGAAGGAGGATCTAATGGAGAGATATTGAGGGCCGTGACTGTTCTGAAGGAGTACCTAGAGCTTGAAAAAAGCTACTTATTTGGGCTACAACTCCTTACTTCCCTACTTAGAAGAGCCTGGGAACTGTAGTCAGAACATGATGTGTGCATGCTCTGAGAGCGTGGGCAATAACATGACTCACATCAGCTGGACTAGTTACTCTGAGCAGAAACAAGCAACAAAGCTTTTATTGGACTGCTTTGAAGAAGGTGATTGGGAGATAGAAGAATAGTCAATTATGTGAAGGAAATTAGTCCATCAAATAGAAGGCTATAATGTGATGTCCTAACTTTGCATGTTCAAAGATTTTTTTAAAAAAAAACTAGTGCAGAGGTGCTCAGACATACAAACACTGTCTCCTCTCCAGCTTTGCACACTTGTAGCAAGTGTGCAGCAGAAGGCTTATTATCGTGCAGCAGAAGGTTTATTATTGCTTGTTTCTCTGGGTTATATATAAGCTCAATGTTACTTAGTCTTTAAGCAGGTTACAGTGAGAATAATGGCTTTGAACCTGTCATCCAGCATTTAAAGGCAGCAGTATTCTCTGTCCTTCATAGCCCTGCTACTGAGATCCTTTGGAAACATAGTGAATTGATGCTTGGACCTTCTGTGTGCAAAGGATGAAGCATGATACAATCATTTCATTTCTGAAGAACTGCTAGCCTTTTCTGTAGGTGCAGAGATTTCTCCCTCTCTCCATCATAGAAGTTCCTTTTAGAGGTGTGGAACACCTGAGACAGCTGCAGTGTATGTGCTGAATCTCTTCCAGCTCTGATTCCATCTTTTCTTTCCTGCTGAGTTTTCTTTTTCCAAGTGCCTCTGAAGGGTGATCATTACTTCATCTGAGTGCCACAGGTGCTAAGTGCTTCCCAGGACGAGCAATGGCAGTAGAGTTTAAATCAGCAGTAAAGACCAGTTTCTTTCTGCAGACCTATCCAGGTAATAGTTAAAATATGGATTTTAAAGTTTTTTTTAATGTATTTCAATATATATATTGGTTTTATATGCTCTTTTAACTGATGTTATGTGTTGTGTTCTTTGTTGTTTCATGCCTCAATCCATAGGGAGAGGCAGGTAAGAAATGTTGTTGTCGTCAAGTCATTTCAAGTCATTTCTGATTTATGACAACCCTAAGGTAAACCTATCACAGAGTTTTCTTGGCAGAATTTATTCAGTGGGGTTTTTGATTCGCCTTCCTCTTACTTGCCCAGGGTCACCCAGTAGGTTTCCATGGCCAAGTGGATATTTGGACTCTGTTCTCCCAGTATCTTCCTCCAACTTTCAAACCACTGCACCATGCAGGCTTTCAGAAGAAATAAATATTATTATATTATTAATGAGCCCTTCTTGGGGATTTGACTGCCATGATGGAGAGGGGAGGATAGTGAAGGATTACTCTCCACCTGTTTGATGTAAGATCTTGGCCATAGGCTATTTAAAAAGTGTAAAATATGCCAGATGCAAGATGGAACCAGCTTATGCCTGGTTTAGGAATAACGTTGGGCAGGAAATAAAACCATTTTGTTTGCCAAAAGGTGGAGATGATTTTAAAAATTACCACACTCCCTCCCTGTCTTAAGTATGCTCCTTTTGCTCTTACATAGCAATCAAAAATGCCCCCGCCCAAAAAAGACTCAGGAGGATGCTTTTGTTTTGTAATATCTCCCGCCTCCCTACCTCAAAGATGTTTTAACATCTTTTTCTTTGCAGTTAGAGAGAGGATTCTCACTAGCCTTGTCTAGCTTGGATCTATCAAGTAATCCTCTTTCAGTCTCCTTTGCCAATCACTGGATTGATTTGGTATTCTGGCAACTCATTTGCCACCTCTGTTTTAGCAGTGGTTCTCTCAATTGCGCAAGTTGATATGACTGATGATACAATGTGATGTTGCCCAGGAATGGCATCAGTACATTGGCAGGGTCTGTCATTCACTTTTTCTGCTTTAGCATTACAAATCTTGCTAGGTGGTTGGCCCTAGTCAGTTTTAATTTCCCGTAATGCCCTGGGCCTAACATTCCTGTTGGGAATTGTGGGAGCGTAAAAGGATAGCTAGAAATATAGCTGCCCGGCACTGTGGCTGTCACAGTCCTGCAGGAGGCATGTGTTGCCTAGGACACTTGGCAGAGCTGGAGCCCTTTCACACCACACACTTACAACGCTTTAGATTTTACTTTACTTTACTTTAGACTGCGTCCTATGGAATCTTGGGGCCTGTGGTTTGGACAAGCGCTGGAATGCTCTGGCTGAGAATTCTAAATGTTGTTGTTGTTACTGTTGTTGTGTGTGCCTTCTAGTTGATTTCAGCTTATGGTGACCTTGAGGTGAACCTATCCCAGGGTTTTCTTGGCAAGATTTGTTCAGACGGGTTTTTCCTTGCCTTCCTCTGAGAGAGTGTGGTTTCTTCAAGGCCGCTCAGAAGGTTTCCATGGCTGAGCAGGAATTCAAACCTTGGTCTCCAGAGTCTCAGTCCAACACTCAAAACACTACACTATGCTGGCTCTGAGAATTCGAAATTATTATTGTGTGCCTTCAAGTTGTTTCTGACTTATGGCAACCCTATCATGGGGTTTTCTAGGGTTGAGAGTGTGTGACATGCCCAAGGTCACCCAGTGGGTTTCCGTGACTAAACGAGTGATCGAACTCTGGTCTCCAGGGTCATAGTCCAATGTTCAAACCACTACACCACCCTTTCCTAAACTGTATATCCCAGGATTCATTGCATGTTGCCATGACAGTTCAGGTGTAATTGTGGCGTTATAATCCTATAGTGTGGAAAGGCTCCTAGAATCAGGCTTACTGTTGCCCAAATTTTATTTTTTATTAACTTTATATCCTGCTTTTCTCCCAAGGTGGGATTCAAGGTGGCAAAGTTGCCTATTGATTTGGGCAGTGGGTTCCCATGGTCGTGCGGAGAATCGAACCTTGGTCTCCTAGGTCATAGACCAGCATTCAAACCACTACATGGTGCTGGCTCTCAAACCTATATTTACTCTAAATTAAGAGTTATTATTCACTCCTGTGGAGAGAATGAGATCATGAAGTGCTATGCTGAGAATCAAGCAAATCCTGACTCAGGGTGGTCCAGTCGCCACGATTGGGCAGTTTCTGAAAGGAGATGCAGGGTGTCTCCTGGCACGGGCCCTATGCGGATACTTTATACCCATGCAACAGGATCCTTAGGAATACAGGAAATTACCTTATATCAAATCAGGCCTTTGGTCCACCTAAACCTCATTATTGTCTACTAGTGGTGACTGGTGCCTCCCATGTTGATAGAGTGGTGAATTGAGTGTAGGTTTAATCTGAATTTAAGGAGTTATCCAAGGTGCTGAACCTATTGGGGGATAGAAGTCAGTACCAGAACAACATCTTTAAAATCTGGATTAAAGCTTTGAGAGGATTCGCTATTCAGGATGGAAGCTACCAACTCCTACAGTCATCTACAGCACAGTACAGAGCAGGGAATTGAACCCTGAATATTCAGAATTTTCAGGGAAACTGTTCTAGCACCTCACCAATTCCAGGATTCCATAGATGGTTGCGATGGTGGAATCACAGTGCTATAATTGTCTAGTATGAAAGGACCCCTTTGTTATCAAATGGGTGGAGGTAGTTTGATAAAGTCTGGCCTAAATACCCTAAATGCACCAGATCCCATCTGATCTTGGAAGCTAAGCGGGGTCAACTCTGGTTAGTACTGGGGATGGGAAACCACCAACAAATACCAGGTGCTGTAGGCTATATTTCATAGGAAGGAAATTGCAAACTACCTCTTGAGTATTCTTGCCTTAAAAAACCCCTGTGAAATTCCGTAAGTCAACTGGTGGCTTGATTTGTTAAACCGGAAAAATGCCATTTGGAAAGAAATAGCGAAGTCCAGTCCTTATTCTTATGAACTGTAATTAAGGAGGTGATGAAAATAGATTTCAAGAAGAAGAAATTAAAAGTTATCTGTTATTCTAAAAGGAAGAATGTAGCAGACTCCTGTGTTATTAGAAACTGCAGATTTGCTGATCTTTACATGGCATTGCATGCTTATTATTGGTTGTGTAGCATGTAATGTTGTAGGAATGATTATGCCATCTTGGTGTGTGTATTTTTATAATGTTTAATCCTTGGAAAAAAATCAACAGCAAGCTTGCAATGCATTAGGCAGCTTTCTGAAAATGCAGCCAATTGTTTTGTATATTTGGCTCTCATTATATATACTCTTCAGACAGCCAGGGTTGGCTATAGTTCGCTGCTGGATTCCAGAGAGATTTGCTCTCTGTGATGGATAGACTCTGAAAGCACCTGTATAATACACATGGTGCAATTTGTTTTCCTTCCATTTGTTAGTAAACACTGAACTACCACTGTAACACCCTACCACTAATCTTATCTTATTTTGAAAACTAAGCAGCATCAGGTGTGGTTGATATTTAGATGGGAGACCATTAGGAGGTATTGGGAATCTCCAGCTAGGGTTCAGAGAGCCTGGAGAGCAGCTGCCAGTTAGAGTTGACAATGCTGGCCTAGATGGATTGGTGCTCTGACTCAGCTTCTTACATTTCTAACTCTTCAAGGATGAATCCACTTTAACACTTCCAAGTAGTATAGGTTTAAGAAGTGGGAGAGACACGAGGTTGTTCTTTTGTTGAACTAATCTGGACTTGCCATTGTGCTGAGAGGAACAGGATTGCACAGTAAAGCATATAATGGCAACATGTCTTTCTCTTCCCCTTTAATTTTTTTTAATTAAATGTCTAGCCTGAGGGACTCCATTTGAACACTGCTTGCTATTTTTATGAGCTTTTAGATGGTTTTGTAGTATTTTATTGATTCCTTTTGGATTTCCCCCCACCATTGCCAGATGATTGCCTGATTATTAATTAATTAATTAATTAATTAAATTGTGTGTTTGCAGGGGGGAAATATGGGACTTAAAATTATTTAGCATTAAAGGGACATGTGCACAATTGAAAATGTGTGAAGTCAGTGATTTGGAATCTCCTGGAATGTTAAGAAATCCTTCTGAATTTCTTGTCTGCTAAGTTACTTTAGTCTGTCTAGCAAAAGGCATTGCAGAAAAGGGGGATACAGAAGTCCAGAAGGCATTGTAGAAGAGAGGGATAAAAAGGCCTGGAAAGAAATCTCTGTCTTGAGAACGAAGTCAGAAAATAATTTCTTACCAATAATATGCAAGTTGCATGTGTATTCATTTACAACGTAATTCTGTAGCATGACTACAGATTAGCTCAGCCTCCTCTTTTGGAGGTTTTTAAACAGAGGTTGGATGGCCATCTGTCAGGAATGCTTTGATGGTGCATGGCAGGGAGTTGGACTCGATGGCCCTTGTGGTCTCTTCCAACTCTGCGGTTCTATAACTTCTTGGCAGCAAGTCCCACTCTGACTTCAGTTGGACTTTCTGTTTGACAAAAGAGCTTTGAGGCACCTTTAACCCATTTAAAAAGTCATTCATGCAGACTTTATTAATCTGTAAAGTGTGACATATCTCTTTTTGCTGCAACAGACTATCACACCTGGGTAACTGTCACTCTCCGGTGTATGCTTAGAATTTCAGCTCAAAGTGAGAATATGCACAAACTCTGTTTTCCTTTAGGGGCCATTTAGCAACCTTTTCCATTTGTTCAAACAACACTCTCATCCCAAATATTGCTGTCAAATAACTTTAATCTGATCGTTGCAGAGTTAAGTGCTGAACTAGGGGAAATCAAACATTAATCACAGAAAGCTCCTACCTCCCGTTGACTTGGCATGATTGTTAAACTGCTGGGGATTGATCCAAACAAAGACTGGCTCAGCGGGTCATTCTGTGCTGGCTCTGAGCAATGAATCAACAAGAAAATGCCTCACATAATTCACCAAGAAGTTGCCTTGGAAATGGTCTGTCAAGTGGAGAGCTCTCTCTTCATAAACATTCACTAGGATGTTGACGATCACAGAACAGAAATGTGCATCGTTCTCAAAAGTTCAGCATTAGATGGCTGTACAACAGTTATGATTCACCTGAAGACCTGAATCAGGTGATGGCTTTAGTCTGGCTGATGTCAATGGCAAATGGTGACCCATCAGGAGCGGTGGGGCAAGGTGGCCATTAAAAGGTGAAGCCAAGGTCAACAGCCGTCTTATTCCAGAACTGGGTGTAGTTCTTTCAGTCCGGGCTCCGGTAGACATTACTGCTACAGCTTTATTCATGGTAGACGATACAGCAGATAGTACACAGCAGAGACACATCCCAGTGGAAGATGGAGAAAAATTCTATGCAGATGTATCCCCCCCCCCCAGCTACCAATCAAATGAAATCCCCATTGCTGGACATACAGGAAACCCATGGGCTGAGGTGCGCATTCCCCCCAAGGCAAGGCCAGTTGAAGGTGGGCTCCCAAGGGTTACATAGTGCAGAAGCAAACAAAGAAAAGCAGAGTGTGCAGTCATGACCTGTCTCCACCTAATAGCTATGAGAACTGTGCAGGCAGGTCAGCGACAGAGGACATTCATTCCCCGAGCCCCCCGCCTCCCTATGTCACTTCCTAGCTTTAGACTCCAGTGGGAATGCAGAAAGTATCCAACAGGGTCATTAAGACAAGTTAATTCTTTCACACTGTGGGAAAGCTGTTAACAGTTTGGGTATGATATTAAAAAGGACTCCAAAACCCATCTGACTGCTTCTAGCTTACTATAACACCTAATTCTGGCTTCCCTGCCTTTTTTTTTTTTTCTGTAATTACTCTGAAGTATTGAACTGAACTGAAGAATAGTCTGTTATTGTTGGTTCAGTAGCTTCCCACACTACCATGCTTGATTCTCTTTGTTGCGAGCAGGGTGTGCCATGGTGCCACTCCGTGGGCTGCTTATGAGGAAGAAGGCAGCCATGAGTGGCATAGGCCCCAGAATGTGGGATTGCTTAAGGCCCTCCCAACTAGGGCCAGTTCCGCACTAGCCCGTTATAGCGCTATGATTCCACTTTCAACATCCTATGGAATCCTGGGGTTTGCAGTTTCAGGAGGGGCCAGCTGGCCCCTCCTGAAACTGCAAACCCCAGGATTCCATAGGATGTTGAAAATGGAATCATAGCGCTATAACGGGCTAGTGCGGAACTGGCCCCGGCTAGGAAGGGCTGAGCCTGCTTGAAATACTGGACCACCAAGACTTCTATGTACTTGAACCTCCTCAGGAATTGTTAATCAGAGGTGTACTGAGTGATCCACGCACACAAAAATTATTTAAATAGCCACTGTAGTTGAGCGCTCCTGAGGCTGTATGCGGTCGATCCTGTTCACACTTACCTGCAACTAAGCTACGTTGAACACCTGCAAGGGACTTCTAAATGCATATTCTCAAGATAAATATGAAGTACCAAGTGTCTCCACATTTAAGGATGATGGAAGGATAATAGATGGGGGAAGTATTTTATCCTCCCCCTGACTGTACCCTACACCTGATTTTATACGCTTAGGCTTGGTAGATATACCTGGTTTTGCATTTTCTTTTGAGAGTGCTATGCATATGATCCTGTATCTTCCAAGACTGTCTCCATAGCTTTTGCATTTATAGTGGAAGGACTGATAGAATAACACACATTGTAGGCACTTGTGGTGTCCACTTAATAGGGTCTTAACCTTTTTTTTTGCTTTGTTTGATATATTAATTGTATTCTTAAAATCCACCCAGTTTTATAATGTTCCATTTATTATTTTAACATTGCTTTCATGATAAATTGAATTATCTACTGCTTTAGTTGGTAGTAGCTATTATTTTAATGCAAAGCTTTCTGCCTTTTTCTTGTTGTGTGTGTTCAAATCATTTCCAGACTAATATGCAATAAAGATATCAGTCTGTTTCATAAAGAAATGGAGCAGCAGCTCCAGAAATTTCTGTTGTAGATTGGATTGATGCCACGGAAGAAGGCCAATTAATTTACAAACAGGCCAAAATGTGTCACGCTTTTTAAAAAATAAATTTGGGTCCTCTATGAAACCTAGGGCGAAATTACAACTGAGTTTTCCAGAGTTGTGAGTGTATGACGTGCCCAGGGCTGGCCAGTGGGTTTCCATGGTTGAGCAGGGATTCGAACTGTTACCCTAGGGGTCCCTGGGGGACACCCGGATTTACTCCAAACTCCAAAAATGATGCAAAGATTGGGGAAATTACCGGAGCACTGCTTAGAGAAGCGGAGGGTAGGGCAATGTAGTGAGATCTTTAACCCTATGTCTACGGAGTCAGACCACACAAAAGCCAAGTCAAATGTCCAATTATCAGTAGTTTATTTAGCAGAATTAACAGTACATTCACACCCACACCCATGGAGCAGTCACTCAAACAAGTGCACAAGGATTAATGAGTTGGAAAGACATAAAGATCAGGAAAAGTGAAGGGAAAGAGAATGGTTTATACTGCACCTGGCCCTGTAGACTTGCGGCTTGGGGAGGAATAAGCAAAAGGTAGCTAAGCGAAGGAAAAAGAAAAAGTAGGGGAGCTCTTGACTAGCAGAATGCCAAAGGGGCGGCTAGTCAATCGTGGAAGTTCTTCTTCTTAGAGAGTCCCAAAAAGGGGACTTAATTATAGGACACCGTATGCCTTAGGGGCAGACCCTTTTCCGGAAGAGGTCAATAGCTATATCATGCAGATGGACGTGATCACTATCTTTATTGCTGTTGCAAGTGTTCTTCTCATCCAGAGGACACTCCATTTCCATCAAGGTATCAATGTTGTTACCGGTCCGTTTGTGTGCCTTTCTGAGGTTTTCCTCTCGGAGACATGACTGTAGGCATGTTGGCCTGACCTCGCTGGAAATGCTTCAGTTTATAGACCCAGATATCTGCGTTCCTGTCCAGTGAACCTCTGGCTTGATAACTTTTTAATATCAAATATTATGCTTCCCTGGGACTGGGTCTGCTAGCAGGGGTTACAGAATCCTGATCTCCAGAGTAATAGTCCAATGCTCGAACCCCTACTGTTTACTTTAAAAAAAAAGTACCTGCAAGTAGGCAAAATTAGTAACTAATAAGATCATTTCATAACTAATAAAATTAATAACTGCCTGCCAGCATTAAGCGCCTATCTCCTGAAAATGACATCTTTGGTCCTTGGTGGGTCTACTGGCTGTGGGTGGGCTAAGTGGGGAAGGGAGCTTGTCCTAAGGAATTGGCTTCCACTGATTGATAGTACTGTGAATACAGGTGAAATGATTAGATGGTAGTGGACCATTGTAGTGGAAGGGCCCGTAAACACTGGGAATTTGACATTTCCATTAACCAGTTCCGCAGCACAGCATCAGCTATCATTTCGTGCCTTGTATATTCCTTGAAAAAGAAACATAGGAGTCAGGAACTGATAGCTGTTGACCAGGTTAATGGAGATTGCCTCTTTCCCAGGATCCGCCTGGTTTAAATTCACAACATAAGAACCAGTTTGTTATCATTGTGAACAGAAGGGGAGAGAGAGAGCATATGAATTGGTTTGAAATTGGTACCAAGTGTTGCACAGTATTTTTTGCAAGGTCTACAGTTGGAAAATAGTAGGTGCTTTTGTAATGTTGTCTTGCATGTATTTTTTAAATGATGCTGAATTTAATACCTGGTTCCCAGTTGCTGTTTTGGCAAATTGTTGGATGAATAGTCTAGAACAGTCTTTCTCAGTCTTTTTATCCTGGAGGAATCCTTGAAATAATTTTCGGGTCTCAGTAAACCCCTGCTTAGAAATTATAAGCCTCAGGGAAATCCTGTATAGAAATTGTATCTGTAATTCAAAAATGTTTTTTTAAAAAAAACCATGATCTCTCACGGAACCCCCAGCTACTTTTTCAAGGAATCCTAGTGGTCCAGGGAACCCTAGGCAGTTTATATGACCTTGTACCAAGCTCTCACCTTTGAGATGTGTCACTGTTCTCTGGGATGAAAGGGGTAGTTTGGGCACGAAGCACATCAGTGTGCCATGATCACAGTCCTCAGTTATGAATTAGGGAAACTGCAACTGTGCTCCCTAAAATAAATATCAAGCCACTCTCAAATGACACTTTTCACATTACCAGGGGAACATCCCCTATGGCAAAAAACCTGTTTGGTTTCACATATTAACTGAAATGCTTTGTTTAGTTTTTTTCTGAAGCTATTTGATCTAACATGTTCATTTTCAGATTAGTCATCACCATGATTATCCATCTCTTCCTCAAATGCTCACCCTCAGCTGTCCTCAAGTCCAGTTCACTGGCATTTGGAGAAATTTGCATACATTAGTATACATGATCCTATTTTTTTGTGGATACAGATTTTGGTGTCTTGCACTTCTTTCTGCAGTTTCAGGCTGATAGATTGAGTATGGCTTGTGCTGCTGGCAGACCCTCCATTTGTTGTACAGCTAGTTGCTCAGCCCCATTTCTGAATTCCAGCTTTGAGCCCTAACAAAAGGATTTGATGTTCTCAGATCTTGCTTTAAATGCTTTCTCCATATTGCAGCTTGGTGGTTTGCAGGGTGTACGTTTTTCTTTAAACGGTTCCTGCATGGTAGCACGTGGTAGGTCTCTACCTCTCTTTAGAAGGAGAAGAAGAAAGAGAAGTACAAGCTCAGAATAGATGATACCTTAGGCTGTTGACATTCCCGCTAGAAAGTATGGAAGTATAAAAGATGTTGTGGCCAAAAGCTAGGAATTATGAGAACTGTAGTCCAAAATATCTGGTGACTACCAAAGTGCTTAGACTTATTGCAAAGATTGGAAAACTGTGAATGAGAGCTAGTGCAGTACTAGTTGTTGTTAAAGAGTGTTGACCGTCTTGGCTTTATGTGTCAGCTCTCCATACACTGCTACTGCAACCCTGAACACCTTTATTGGAAAATGATACCATCAGAGCCAGCATGTTGTAGTGGTCTGAGCTTTGGACTGTGACCCTTGAGACCAGAGTTTGATTCCCCGCTTGGCCACGGAAACCCACTGGGTGACCTTGGATGCGTGACAACTCACGGCCCCCAGAAAACCCTATGATGGGTTTATTTTAGGGTCGCCATAAGTTGGAAACAACCGAAGGCACACAACAACGTTGGGTTCAGTGGGAAGTAGCTTGCTTTTGAAATATCTTTTACACCCTCCTCTTCTGTAGGGCCTAGGGAATCATGGCAGCTAACAACTTCTGATTAAAATAACTG
Source organism: Cyclura pinguis (assembly GCA_030412105.1). Lineage (NCBI taxonomy): Eukaryota > Metazoa > Chordata > Lepidosauria > Squamata > Iguanidae > Cyclura > Cyclura pinguis. The sequence continues at coordinate 340,861,494 of CM059600.1, forward strand.
TAAAAACAACATTGGCGTTGCTGCTGTATGCCTTCAAATTATTTCTGACTAAGCTGAACCTGTCACAGGGTTTTCTTGGCAGAACTTGTTCAGAGGACTCTTGTCTTCCTCTGAGGCTGAGAGTATGTAACTTGGCCAAGGTCACCCAGTGGGTTTCGAAGGCCAAGCAGGAATTTGATTCCTGGCCTCCCAGTGTGCTCGTCCAACACTCACCGCACCACATAAGTTGAAGTAAGATAAGAGCAGTTAACACAAAATTACAGTGACACCAAAGACAAATTAGCTATCGCCAGAATACTTCTTAAAAAGCCAAGATTTCATTTGCCACTTGACAAAAAATGTACAGCGATGGACACGGTTCCCAAAGGGTGCTCACCAATGGCTGCTTTTCATCCTGGAGAGAAGGGACTAGCGGGGTGCCACAGGGTTCTGTCCTGGGCGGAGTGCTGTTCAATATCTTCATCAACATCTTGGATGAAGGAATAGAGGGCATGCTCATCAAATTTGCAGATGACACCAAATTGGGAGGGGTTGTTAATACACCAGAGGACAGGATCAAAATTCAAAATGACCTGGATAGATTGGAGAGCTGGACCAAGGCTAACAAAATGAAATTCAACAGAGAGAAGTGTAAGGTCCTACACTTAGGTAGAAAAAATGGAATGCAGAAATATAGGATGGGGGACATGCGGCTGGATGGCAGTACGTGTGAAAGGGATCTAGGAGTCCTAATAGACCACAAGCTGAACATGAGTCAGCAGTGTGATGCGGCAGCCAGGAAAGCCAACGCAATTCTCGACTGCATCAATAGGAGTATGGTGTCTAGATCGAGGGAGGTACTGGTACCACTCTACTCTGCTTTGGTTAGACCTCATCTTGAATCCTGTGTCCAGTTCTGGGCACCCCAATTCAAGAAGGACATGGTCAAGCTGGAGCAGGTCCAGAGGAGGGCGACCAAAATGGTGAAGGACCTGGAAGCCATGCCCTATGAGGATAGACTTAGAGAGCTGGGTATGTTCAGTCTGCAGAAGAGAAGGTTAAGAGGGGACATGATAGCCCTGTTTAAATATTTGAAGGGATGCCATGTAGAGGAGGGAGAGGGCTTGTTTTCTGCCGCTCCAGAAACCAGGACAAGGAGCAATGGATTCAAGCTGCAGGAAAGGAGATTCCACCTGAACCTCAGGAAGAACTTCCTGACAGTCAGGGCTGTCCGGCAGTGGACTATGCTGCCTCGGAGTGTAGTGGAGTCTCCTTCTTTGGAGGTTTTTAAGCAGAGGCTGGATGGCCATCTGTCGGGAGTGCTTTGAGGGTATTCCTGCATGGCAGGGGGTTGGACTGGATGGCCCATGTGGTCTCTTCCAACTCTACATTTCTATGATTCTATGATTCTATGATGCAGTCAAGAGTCTCCAAATGAGGTGTTTAAACCAGAGTGTAAAACTCTCATTGTGTGTCCTTGTGGGAGCTTCAAGTGAAGAGAGGAACTTCTTTTGAAAGGAGATGCTATTTAGAGTCCCCATACATGTTGCTCATTGATATGAATTTAATCACAGTTGTCCTGTGGATGTCATATTTAGGTAAAAGTTGTACTCTCTAGTCACCTTCTGTTGAGTGTTGGAAGATAGGATATTAGAAAGTAATGCTCCTTTTGTCAACAAAGGATTTGTCTGCCTACTTGCATCTCTTGTTTGTTTACACAGGATCAGGACTGTTTCAGATGCTAGCATCTCTAATTGCTTTGTTGGTTAAGCCCTCCGGGGGCAAAATATTCATTCCAAGACGGCTTTTAAAAAAGGCCTAAAAGGAACTTCTGCCTAAGATAGAGTGTGTTTCAGGAAAGCAGATTTATTAATGCCAACAAACAAAATAATAGAAGCATCTAAATATATTTGTGTGGTCTGCTTTGACTTTCTACAGAACTCCATTTAAATTGCAAGTTTTTGTGCTCCTTTGCCAGCGCTGGTCCTCTTGTGATATAACATATGGATATAGCAATAGATTTGGATGAGATGGACATATAATCAAGGCAAACCAGTGTGGTGTAGTGGGGTCTAGTCATACCACACCATGGTATCATTATATTTCACTTTAATTACCATGGCTACACCCTGTAGAATTCCTGGATTTGTAGTTTGGGGACACAGTAGAGCTCTCTAGCTGAGAAGTCTAAATGCCCCTCTTTCAACCACAAATTTCAGGATTCCTTGGGATGTTTCTGTGGCAGTTAAAATGGAATCTGGTGCTATAACTGTGTAGTGTGAATGGGTCCCTGGTTAAAGTGCTGAACTGGGACTTCGTAGATCCAGATTCAATTCCTCATGGAGCTATTAAACTAGGGGTGGGAAAGAGACAGCCCCCAAACCTTCCAGTTTCTTAATTTTGTGTGATTAGGGGGCAATTTTTGCACAAAACTCACAGCAAAGGCTCACAAACAATACCCTCCTACTCTTGTCTCGAGAAGCACCCACCCACAATGCTTTCTACCTGTTGGCATTTTTGCTGAGACATGGCCATCAGAGGAGGTAATCTTGTGGACCTTAGGGTGAGTGTGGCCCAGAGGGGGAATGGTCAGGACCGAAATTGGCCCCTAGCTTCTCTGTAGTTGCCCACACCTGCATTAAACGTACTGGGTGACTTTGGGTCTCTTAGCCTGACCCATGCATGCCTCAAGAATGTTCTGAGAACAACATGGGGTGTAGAAGTGCCATATCAGAATGGAGACTGTAGTGAAGAAATCTGAAGAAGACTAGCACTTGGAAAGGCAGCTGTGAAGGAACTAGACAGGACCCTTAAGTGTAAAGATACGTCTTTGAGTACCAAAGTCTAGATTGTCTAGGCCAATGTATTTCTGATTTCTGTGTGTGGTTGTGAAAGCTGGGGCAGAGAAGAAAGTTGGCAGGAAGAAGATCAACTCATTTGAAATATGGTGCTGAAGGAGTGTTCAGAGGACAATGATGGACTGCCAAAAAGACAAATACATGAGTTCAAGAGCCAAACAAACCTGAACTCTGCTTGAAGCCAAGATGACTAATATGAGACTGTCATAATTAGGACATATCAGAAGAAGTCATGACTCATTAGAAAAACCAACAATGCTTGATGAAGTAGAAGGCAGTAAGAAGAGTGGAAGACTGCATTGCATGTGGATAAACTCATTCAAGAGAGCCAGAGCAGGGTAGTGCTTTGAAAGTTAGACAACAGTTCTGGAGAGTAGGGTTTAAAACCCTGCTCAGCCATGGAGACCCACTGGATAGCCTTGGTCAAGTCATACTTTCAGCCTCAGAGGAAGGCAGAGACAAACCCACTCTGAACAAGTGTTGCCAAGTAAACCCTGTGATAGATTCGTCTTAGAGAAAACATCAACAACAAAAGATTCATCTAAGGAAGCCACAGCCCTGAGTTTCCAAAACCTGCATAGGGATGCTTAAGAGGTCTTTCATCCATGGGTCACCATAAGTTGAAGTTAACCTGATGGCAATAAATGATAACCAGAAATGCCATATATGCTGCCTTGAATTAATTAAAAGAGATATGGTGTGTATAAGTAACTAGTACATAGTACATAAATGAAATAGTTGTTTTTTTCCTGATTGCTTCCTTTGCTACAATGGCCACTGTTTGTATTCAGCCAGTATTTTGGCAATAAACCATAATCCGTAAGTTAGGGCCTCCAGTGTTATTGAACTGCCATTCCCGTCATTCCTCACTATTGGCTATACTGGCTAGTGATGCTGCGAGTTGTGGTACAACAATATAGGAGAGTTGTCCAGTTCTCTCTCTGCTCTAGTCTTACAGCAAGCCAAAACATGATTGTTATTTATCTCATTAGGATCAAAAGTGTATATTTCAGTAGAAATCTGTCCAGCATCTGGAGAGAAGTCTTTTTCTTGTGCCTGGAACTCTTTTATGGAACTCTTTCCAGAAAGAGCCCTACTTGGCACCTCTACTGTTACTTTTCAGGTGCAAGCCAGTCTTACTCTTGGTGATTCAGGCTTCTTGCTGTGTTAAATTTATGTAATTTGTTTTTATTGAGTTGCTTCATTTAACCTTGCCTTCTGTGGATGCTTTTGGAGTTTTTTTTTAAGCTGTTCCTCTCATTTTGTGTAGATGATGTGCTCTGACTTTTTATCTGTTTGTTTTTAGGGTGCCTGTGTTAGTTCTGTGAATCACTAGGGACGCTAATGCTGGCAGAAAGGTGACATATGTGTTTTAAAAATAAAACTGCATTTCCTTTTTGTTTAGGCCTTTAGCACTTAGACATGAAAGTTGCTCTCAACTGGCTCCATATTTTGAGTGTCAAAGAATGGTTGCTGTTACATGCTGTTTCAGTTAGGTGTGAGCCTTCAGTTTCCGTAATAGCAAGACAGTTGCCAGCAAGAGGGAAATCAAGTTCATTGCCTTTTCATGACAGGTCTTTATTGTTGGCAAATCTGCTCCTTCTTTCCGCGTGGTTTAGTGATTGTTCAGAGCTGTTCTCATTTACCAAATCTGTGTTATAGCAGACAGAGCTGGCGTAATGAAAGCAGACCCCATTTGTGTTTTGTTTGGTTGCTTGCTGTTTGCTTTGTACAAAGCAATCTTCATTTGAACATGGGAGAAATATTTCTAGCTTTGCTGAGCTAATGGAAAGTTGGGCAACAGACAGTACTGACAGGCTGCTTGTAAAGGGGAGGCCATGCAGTGGTTGTGAATCTGGGATGAGCAGTCTTAGTCAGTGTTTGGGGTAAGAACATCAGAAGAGCCATGCTGGATCAGGCTGAAGGCCTATCTGGTCTAGCTTTTTCTGGAAAGAATTTCTGTTCATGCAGCAGTCAACTAGGTGCCCATGAGTTGCACCCAAACAGGATACGAGTACAATTTTACCCTCCCTCTCATGTTTCCTGACAATTGATATACAGAGACTATATCTGAAAGAATGCATTTTGCAGTGTGAACCAAATTTTGGGATCTTTGGGAGAGGGATTTTTCTCTGTCCCATCAGGATCACAGGCCTGCCTGGCGGGGACATGGGAGAGAGCTTTCTCAGTGGCTTGCTCCCAGACTATGGAGTTCCCAACCGTGGGAAGCTAGGTTGGACCACTCTCTCCTTTTCTTCTGCAGACACCTGAAGACCTTTCTGTTTGTCCAGGTCCTTGAATGATAAGCATCTGATGCAGGGATGTGTTGGATTTATATGTTTGCATTCCATGATAATTGCTGAGGTTGCATCCTTTGGAATCCTGGGGTTTGGTAGTTTGGGGATGCACTAGCGGTCTCTGGTTGAAAATTCTAAATACTCTCCCTAAAATGAAAATGTCAGAATTCTAGAATGGGACCATGGAAACATAGTGCTATAATTGTCTAGTTTGAAAAGGGCTCAGGTAAATTGCTGGGGGAGGGGTAACAAACAGAAACAGTAAGACTGATCTAGGTTTTTATTGGCACTTGTTTCTCTCAGCTGCCTTTGCTAGTCCCTTCTACACCCAGCCTCCCAAGAAACTTGTGAAACTTTCAGGATTTGGAAGCATTGCGAATGACATGGTTCTTGGAAATGGCATAGGCCATGCCTCTCATAATATTATGTGCAGACTAACATGTGTTTACATATAAGGTTATGACAAAAAATATACAACCGTCAGAGTATTATTCGCTAAGGGTATTTATATCAATTGAGGCACCTCCGTCCTTTAAAAAACTCTTTGGAGTTAGTCTCCTAGGATTGATAACATCCCTGTAGATTATTCTGTAAGTTTTCTCTGCACATATGGAAAGACTGTCACAGAGTTTTCCTAAGACTTCTCTTCTTCCATGCTATTCGTATAGCTTCGGGACGCCTGTGTTGCAGAGGTTATTCTGCTTTCTACAAATTTCTCTGACATGTTCTCTCTCTTTTTCCAGCTCGCTGTAATAAGGAACTTCACTGCTGAAGTAATGTAGCCCACTTATAATAATTTTTGTCCTTTGGACCCCCGCTCTGCCTCCCTGTTTCTTATTGTGTCAGTTTTGGGCCTCTGGGCCTTTAGCCTTTAATACTTTCATGTTTGGCTCCCAGATAAAATTGTCACTTGTTTTCCCTTGGGGGAGATGCTTACACTCTTATCTAGGGCAAACAATCCTGAGCACTGCTATTTGTTTTGGTATACATGTTTAAAGGTTAAAATAAAACAAAAGGAACCCTGGAGACTCCCTGTAATTTTTGTAGTAATTTAAAAAAAAAAAGGAGGGGGAGTCTATTCTAGGGGGTTGAGTTTTCTGTTCCATAAAGAAATACTGTGCTGTGTGCTCCGAAATTATTCAGCCTAAATGTGCTAAAATACTTTCTTTTTTAAAAAATAAAGATGGACAGAGAACTTGCATACAAATCAGATGGGCAAAGTTCTGATATCCAGATATTGTTGTTGGACTGCAACTCCCATCAGCAGAGTAAGTAGTGAGGAATGTTGGGAGATGGAAGCCACTGACACCTGGAGGGCTGTACTTTGCCTACCCCACTCTAAATCTTCCTTGCAGAAACAGCCCCTGTTCTGGTTGGGTTTCACTTCTCTTGAAAGTCAGGTTTATCATTTGGTGGTGCTGTTTGACACAGCATCACGCCAAGAGCGCAGGGTTAGTTGCGGAGCCTTTGCTCAGCTGCAGCTGAAATGCCTAGGAAAGATGGATCTTGCCACTGTTCTCTTGCCTTAATTACCTCCCTATTAGACTACTGTAGTGTGCTGTATGCGGAGCTGCCCTGGAAAAGAACATGGAAGCTGCAGCTAGTGCAAAATGCAGTGGCCAAACTGTTATCCGTTTTAGAGATCATATATCACTGATCATAGAAGAACTGCATTGGCTTTGCATTTGCTTCCAAGTTTTAATTCAAGGTGCTGGTTGTGTCCTACAAATCCCTGGCCAGAATTTCTGTAATAGCACCTCCTCCCAGATAAGGCTTGTGAAGGGGCACATTTGCACATGCCACCACCCTGCAAGCCAAGGTGGGTACGTGTGATAGGACTTCCTCCGTAGCAGAATCCCTTCTGTGAACATTTTCCCAAGGGAAATCAGGTTGGCTCCATCCCTTTGGAGTTTCCAGCAGCCAACTGAGACAGTGTTGTTTCTCGTGGCCTTTGATCCTTAAAACCACACTTGGCTGCTCTGCTCTTCTCACTGTCTGTGGTTTTAAAAATATTTTAAAAATAATTTCAGTCTGTTATCAGTGTTCAATTTGTGTATATAATGTTTTAAATGTTTTTATCCATTACATATCATCTCAGTAGCCCTCAGCTGGAGTTGAGAGGTGATGGACAGGCGCTTTAATTAAATTTTTAAAATCCTAGAGTACATACACACATTTTAAAGCTCTGTTGAGCCACCTTCGTCCATTAAAATACACTTCAGAGTTAGCATTCTAGGATTTATATAGCCCTGCAGATATGGAAGGCTTGGCAAAACATTTTAATGCAAATTCTTTTCTTCCGTGTTGTTCATATGGCTTCAGGATGCATGTGGTAAGGAGGTTTCTCCACATCCTTATCTCTATGTATATTAAGATGTAGTGCATTACCCTGCCACATCCTAAGGAATGTGTGTGTTACTGGATCTCTGAAGTACCTGATTTATTTTCTTTCTGTATCAGTTCTTCCCAACCTGCTGACCTTCAGACATGTTGGAATACAAACTCATCAGCCCCAGCCAACATTGCCAGTGGCCATTACTGTCTGGGTATTGTGAGAGTTGTAGGATGACACACCTGGAGGGCACCCGGTTGGAGAAGACTGTGAAGATAATAAGAATTTCAGAGGTAGTATCTTTCTGTTCACTAATATGAAATAAGCCCATTTCCATCTGCTGTTGGGAGCCTCACACATGTCTGCCACAGTCAGTTGAAGTTGGACCTTGCTTGCTCTTTGCTAGATTTTGGTTGTTTATGATGGGGTAAGTTTCATATCCTCCATTTTTTTTCAATAAATGAGGCAGTAATGCCTGTGATAGTGACATTTCTGTTTACGTCTTTTGACACTTACTCAGCACACCTTTTACTTCTTGTTGCCCGTCTAGCTGAAATGTTTTTTAGTAGCATCACCATTGTGAGGATGGTGGAGGAGAGATGGAGAAACACAGAATTCTGGTGTCAGGTTGCAGCAGCGTGACTGCGGTAAACAATGCAATAAAGATTGAGCGTGGAAAGAGTTGGCTTCAGTTCTAGCTGATCCTACTGTAGCCATGTGAGCCTACCTACAGCAGGCAAGGCTATCAGCAGCTGCGCCCAGAGTCCCTTATTGAGCATGTGTGAATGGTAAAACAGAGAAAAAGAGATAACATTCCCTCGCCAACTAGCCTGCTCAGTCATGGAATCCAACTGAGTGACCATGGGCAAGTCACACTCTCTCAACCTCAGAGGAATGTCTCTTATACTACTAGTAGACAGTATTTTGGATTGTACACTAAAGGATGGAGGAATGCACATTTCCTTAGCTGAAGAAAGCTGCCCAGTTGAAGCAGCCATTTTCGTCCATTAAAATACACTTCAACACTTCACTTCCAACAGAGTGAGAGCCAGAGTTCTGTAGTGGCTTGATTGTTGGGCTAGACTCTGGGAAACCAGGCTTTGGGTCTCCTCTCATCCGTGCCAACCCACTAGGGTAAGTTGCACTCTCTCAGCCCCAAAGCAATGGCAAACCCTCTCTGAACAAATCTTGCCAAGAAAACACCGTGATAGGTTCACCTTAGGGTCATCATAAACTGTAAACAACTTGAAGGTGCACAACAAAAACTCCAACAACTACACAATATCAGGCTGTTAGTCTCTTTGAAGTTACGGGGCTGAGGATAACTTCACACATGAACATTTTTGCACTGTTGTTTGTTATACTTTGTGTTCTATTTATTTATTCTTTGTTCATTTGTGTATTTAAATTCTGTGCCACTGCTCTCAGGGCAGGCTGCACATGTGCATAAAAGAGTTCTCTTGCTAGGATTGGCACTATTATTTCTCCATCCATCTAATGTTGTAAAGAGTGTGATGGTTTTCTAGAATATATAAAGTTGCAACTTTTCACACTCTTTTGCAGAAATATTATGTAAAAGGTAAAATATTAAAGTCAGATAGCTGGAAAAAAAAAACCTAGACAAAACAACCGAGTGATAACCACCATGATGTTGTGATGTAGGCTTCAGAAAGTACCTGAGTTGGGAACTGAAAAAAAAAGCATTCCCTGTACATGCTTTGAATACATTTGTAGCTTGTGTGGCTTTAATGAAATATACTGTGACATGAGAGAAGCCTTGGAAGTATTATGGGGCTCTGGGGATTAGCTGCCTTGCTTCTGAGCCTTGAATTACGGCTAAGGATTTCCTTCTGTCAAGAAAGTGACAGCTGTAAATAAACAGATCCTGCCTACAGCCAGTCTTGAACAGAAGGGAGTGTAATGTGGGGAAGTCTTTTTGACTATGCTAGTTTGTTTTTCTCCCAACTAATTTACTCTAGGCTTCCCGCTGGGGCTGCTTTTGTGGTGTACCTGTATCTATGGGGTTTATATTTTCCCTTGTGGTAGAATGGTGTGGATTCATTTTCTCTGAATACATCTACCTTTAAAAAAGAAAAACCCCGAACCGAACCAAAGCAAGCAAACAAACAAACAAAAAATCTAAGGGGGCTTGCAACAAATTAAAACAACGTAGACCTTACATCTTTTTAATACTATTTTAAGGGTTCTATTAAAACACCGAGTTAGTTTGAAAAACATTTAAGACACAGTAGTAACCAAGATAAAAGCACAACACACCCCATTAAAAGACTCTTCTGCTACGTGAGTTAAGAGCCAAAAGCCTGTCTTAAATAAAAAGGTCTTTGCCTACCAGCAAAAAGAGAGCCGGCCAAACTTCCTGTGAGAAGGCGTTCCGTAGTCTGGCATCAGCCACTGAGAAAGATAATGTTGCCCTCAAGATATTGAAGTGCAACAGCCAGCATCCATAGCCGGCCTGAGCAATGGTGAGGGATGCGGGAGCTGCAGTCAGCTGCGTCCGGAGAGCCAGTTGCCTACCCCAGACAGTGTCAGGACTTTCAAAATATCCACCCGCCTTGTTGTTTTATCTCTTTCACACGGGGCAGGTTCTGTCATTAGGCAGAGTGAGACACTGAGACAGCTGATGTTGGGTGTCCTGACAGGACAGCAAAATTTATAGTCTTTCTTTAAAAATTGCACACCTTGCTCTGGAACAGTGGTTCCTAACCTGGGGTCTGGGGACCCCTGGGGGTCTATGGACCCTTCACAGGGGGTCTGCAAAGCCCTGCTGCTGGACACAAACAGAAGCAACAGGGATGCATCAGCAAGTGTGTGTGTGGGTGCCGAAACCGCTCCCTTGTTTGCAATCCCCACTTGGCCATGGAAACCCACCGGGTGACCTCAGGCAAATCACATTCTCTCAACTTCAAAGGAAGGCAAAGACAACAAATCTTGTCAAGAACACCCCCATGCTTGCTTTAGGGTCACCATAAGACAGCTTTAAAAGGGAAAAGAAATGGTGGCTAGAAAAAACCTGTCCCTGTCAGCAGCACTTTGTTGTTGTGTACCTTCAAGTTGCTTCTGACTTATGGCAACTCTAAAGTGAACTTATCACAGTTTTTTTTTTTTTTTGCAAGATTTGTTCAGAGGGGGTTTGCCTTTGCCTTCCTCTGAGGCTGAGAGAATGGGACTTGCCCAGGGTCACCCCATATCTGAGCACAGAGTTGAATCCTGGTCTTCAGAAGCCTTTAATAAATGAATAAATATTTGAAAATTTAAATAAATATTTGAATATCTAAATTTAAATATTTAAACTTTGAATTAAGTCTTTGTGGTCCCTAGCAACAAATTATATTTACAGAGGAGGTCCCCGATTAAGAAAAGGTTAAGAACCCCTGCTCTGAGAGATAGAGACTGATGGATTAATTGATGCTTGTAAGAATTTCTGCCTCGTGTGGCAAAATAATCTGGCCAGACTTAGGGACAACGCACCTTGACTTAGAAGAGGGTTCCACTGTTTTTGCTGCTTCAGGCAGAACAGCAAAAATATTACATAGTAGCTCTGCTTACTGGGTCTGTTTGTATCTTCTCCCCTTGTTTCAAAGTACTTACAGTTGTTTAAATAGTGAGCTAGCTACCTGGGGCATTTGAAAATAAAACAGACAGGCGCAGGATAAATATGTGAATGCATAAATAAATGAACTTATTCACTCTTTGCATTGAGATTTTCTCTGCCGGTTTGGCACTGCGTATTCATCACGTGGAGGAGATGGTACAGAGTTCAAAGGAGTTTTTACTTGAGCAAAGGTTACACGTTCCCAAGGAAGGAGAGCTGATTATAAACGGAGGCTTGGGCTTAGACGATTCTGCCAATTCAGCATGTCAGAAAGGGGCAGGAGAGAGGGCAATTGGGGTAAAGTCCTTTCAGGGAAGGATCTGAGGCACCATTTCTGTTCTGCTTGGCCTCATCCTGGGATATGACTATTTTTGGGCAGGCCTTCAGCCTTGGCTCAGAATCATTGATGGGAAATTTCCCAACGGTGGTGTCTGCTGATGTAGAGCTGCCCTCCAAGGCACTTTAGCTGAGCAGGATTGAACTTTAATCTCGGGAAATTCAGTCCTTTCTCAGAAACTCCTTCTCCGTTTCTGAAGTGGGACTGCAGGAGTCGAACTAACCTAAGGACGTGAAACATTTAATGAATTACTTTGTGTGCACCTTTGAGCGCCAAATGTTAAGCGGGCAGCCATCTGTGAGCGGGAAAGCTGGCTCTGATTTGTGTGTGTCCTGCGTTGTTAACATAATTTGCCTTATCAAAGCCGATACCAGGCAAATTGCCACATCCTGCCTCACCTGCTGCTGATTCTTGCTGACTAAGGCCATTTCTACACTGGACTGTTATAGTGCTATTATTCCGCTTTCAACATCCTATGGAATCCTGGGGTTTGGAGTTGAGGGAGGGGCCTCAAAGGATTCAGGATTCCATAGGATGTTGAAAGCGGAATAATAGCACTATAACAGTCCAGTGCAGAAATGGCCCGAGAAGTTTGAAAAATGTGATTCAGCCCTCTGGAATGATGTGATTTGTGATGTTAAGTACTTCCTTTTCTATAGAAAATGCAGGGGAGTACTGAAAGAAAATGGGGTTTGTTTTTTCAGTGAATGCTTCGTTCAGTGGTTTGTGAGGTTCGGTGGTATATGAAACTTTGTGGAGGAACAAGAAAAAGATAGGCCGTCTCTTGCAGAACCAGGAATCTGAAATTTAAGATAAGGGAGACAACACAAGTAGAGGGGATGAGGTTAAAGATAAACTGGAAGAGCAGTTCATACATAGCTTAATTTCTGGAGGGTATAACCATTTAAAGAGTTGTCCCAAAGTTTTCACAAAAGAGGTAGATTCTTAAAATATTTTTATTAACACAGTATTAATATAATATAAAACAACATCAATAGAAAAAAACTGTTCTCGACTTATACATGAGGTTGACATACATGAGATATATACAGTAGGTAAAATACTCATCTGATCGCTTTGGATAAAATAATTTTAGATAAATTATGATATGTGCATTTAGATAAAATATAAATAATTTATTTTGAGTGGAAATATATCCAAAACATGTATTGAAATATGCGTTGGTGGATCTTTTGGGGGCAGATTGCACATTAATGTAGAAATGAGGTGAAACAGACTTACAAATGGACATATGTAAAACTAATTACAGAGACATGCAAGTGTGTAAATGTAAACCTGTGGAAAATTGAATGGAAGAGGACCCATCGGTTTCTCCCAGGTGTTGTTAGATGCCTTCAAGTCATTTCTGACTTATGGTAATGCCAGGGTGAGCCTATCTTGTGATTTTCTTGGCAGTTTTGTTCACAAGAGGTTTGCTATTGCCTTCTGTTGAGGCTGAGAAAGTGTGACTTGCCTGAGTTCACCCAGTTTCCTTCCATGGCTGAGTAGGGGTTTGAACCCTGATCTCCTGAAAGCCTAGTCTAACACTCAAGCTGCTACGCTATAGTGGCTCCCAGCCCGGGTATGGGACAGCCAAGAAGAAGGTTTGGAATTGTTGGGAGAAACATGACCGGCGCCTAAGTAAACCCAAGGCTTTTGCCCATTGTTTGAGCTCTTGTTCATTCTCCTGATCTGTACTTCATTAATAGGAAATTCTTTGATCTTCATAGAAACTGTACAGTACAACCAGGAGAATGTTGTTGCCCCTTTGTTACAGCTCTAGTCCATTTGGCTTCTGCCTTCTTCAGTTGTTAAAAATAAAAGTTAGTTGGGTCCAGGGCAGGCAGCTTACAGTTGGATGGCTGTTAAGCATGATGTACTCAAGAGCAAAGACAGCTTGCATCCATACAGGTTGCAGGTTGTGTCAATAAATAAAAATAAACGACACTTCTGACGAGTTCTTTCTGGATCCCAGGAGGTTGCCATTAATCACTTAATAATATACATGTTTAGAGTGATTAACAAGCAGAATTTTATAAATGAATTAGCAATGCATTTTGGCTTCTGCCTTCCTGGGTAGGCATTGTAGCCAAAGTAATTAGTCAGAAATACTTACAGATAAGGTAGAATTGAAAACATTCCCTCCACCTACAGTATTATATAATCAAGACAGGTTATACATAAAGAAATTGTGTTGATTTTATATATCCTTCTACAGTTCTTTTTTTAAAAAAATGAAGAAACATTTTTCAAGAATAAGAATGAGATTAGTTGGCCAGGATCACATAAGGCTCCTTGCAGTGTTCAACAGGCCCCATTGCATGAAGATGTGAATGCTGCCAGGGACGCTTCTTTGTTCCTCCCCTGGGATCAAGATATTTAGAAATGTGCTGACCTTTGCAAATTAAGTAGAGTTGGTGACTGTGCAGAATGCTAGAGCAGCAGATGGCGTATTTCAGCACTGTGCAGCAGATTGCCTGATAATTTCCAGTTTGAGATGCTTGTTGCAACCTTTAAAGTCTTAATCTGCTTGCACCCATATGTTAGACTCTAGGTGATGAATTGAGTTGAAACTAAAGTGGCTGTCTTCAGTATGGAAGGAGATTTGTGATAGTGAAGTGATACAGTTGGTATGCATTTATAATGAGTTAAAATACATTTTAAAATTAATTGTAATGAGTTTTTAATTAATTTGAATTAATTATTTTTTAAATTTAAAGAAAAAACAAAGCACGTCCAAAACCCAGAATGTGGTCCTCAACTTCTCATGCAGTTGCCCACTTCTGCTTTAGGGAATACCTCTCTCTCTTAGGTAGCTTCTCCCTGTCAGGCAAAGAAACCATGTTTAGAGCCCTGCTTGCTTGAATTTTGATATTTTCAGGGGAATGTTTTTTCTTAGTCCTAAATGTTTTGGTCATTATAGGAGAGAGGGCCTTCTTGTTGGGTGCTCCCAGGCTGTAGCACTCGCTTCCATGAGAAGGCATGGGAATTTTTTCCCCTGATCTTCTACTGAGAAGCAAAGAACTTTTTATTTTGACAGACTTTTCCCCACTCACTGGCTGTTGTGGAAGGATCCTTTCAGTGGGGGATGTTGGATTCCTTTCCCCTTCCTTGTATGTATTTAAATCTTATAAACAGCTTTAATTTAGTACTTGGTTTTAATATGTCTTAGTTAATTGTTTAACTGTTCTCTAATGTTATGACATGTTAGAAGTGCAATAGCGCTTAGCACTGAAATATCAAGAATGCCTCAGAGAGGATGAAACTAAAATCCAGAATGCAAATCAATGATACCTTTATTAGGCCCATCAGAAGGCACAACCCACCCCTTGAGGAAAACAGAACAACAACACTAGCTTCAGAGGCTAGCTTCAGAAATCAGCATCAGGCAAAAATGGTGCAGAATTCATGCAGGAGAAGAAAAGTGACGTTACTGGAATTGCAGGTTCAGGTCTGCTTCTTGTTTGTTCTGTATTTCAGAGAGAATGTTTAAGCAGACAGAAAGTTCAGATCCTTACTCTCTGCCCCTAAAAAATTAAAAAAAAAAAAAAAGAGGGGGGCAGAGAAACGACAGAAGCAAAGGCAGTAAAAGGAGACCATAAAATTTCGGTTCTCCATTGCAATCATAAAACCTTTAGCTTTGAGATCTGTTTGGTTTGACAGACAGAAGTATGAATAGGGCTAGAATCAGGGGTGTTAAACTCAGTTTCATCTTCGGCTGCATCAGCATTATGGTTGCCCTCAAAGGGCCAGTTGTATCTATAAGACTATTTAAATGTATCTACTCTTTTATCATATTAAATAATTGCCTCTACATTTGATTATTACTGGTTTTTAAATTGCCTTCCTTATGCATCAGTTTTTCTTTTCTTGGACATTTTGGGGCTATTTTATTGTAGCTTATGGTCCCTATACCTCTGTAAAGTGACATAGAATTGGTCAGTACATCCAAAGTGTGCCGCTTTCTGTTCCCTAGACTCTCTCTGTGCCTCTTTCTGCCCCCCTCCTCCCCTGTGGCTCTTTCTGTCGCCCTGCCCCTCTCTATATCTGGTGAGCCCGATCCCCACATTCTGGGCCCCTGACTGCAAGTATCCTGAAGAGAGGCCCAGCAGCCAGCACTTGCGATCTACTTCTACTTCTGACTGCTCCTCTGTCCAACTCTCACAATCTGTGTGGAGCATTGCCCTGGTAACCCATGGCAACGCTCTGACAGCAAGACTTGGACAGAGGAGCAGTCAGAAGTAGAAGTAGATTGCAAGTGCTGGCAGCTAGGCTCCTCTTCAGAATACCGGCAGCTGGAGGCCCACAATGTGCGGATCAGGCTTGCCAGGCAAGGGGAGTGCCACAGCTGCGGGAGAGGTGCGAGGGCCGCATGATATGGCCTGGTGGGGTGGATTCAGTACATGGGCTTTGTGTTAGATATATGTGAGTTAAATAGTCTGAGAGACCCAAAGTGTCTTCCCTACCACCTGTGCAATGTAAACCAGCAGTTCTTAACCTTTTCTTTATCATGGACCCCCTTTAAATATCTTATGTTGCCATGGACCACAAGGGCTTAAGTCAAGATTTAAAACTGTAAAGTGCATCAAATTTTTAAGTTCTTCCTCAAGGGTCTTCAAATTTGGAGTAAAGGGATAAATAAGTAAATGAACACATATTTAAATGTGTCCATACAAAATAATAATGGTAATGCAATAATATCTGAACACCAAACCATGGCTTAATATTGCTTATTAATTTTAATTAATTAATTGAGAAGAAGGCTGGTGCAGCATTTCACTTACAAGCCTCATTATATCAGGCTTAATAACTGAAACTTGTATTTTGAAGTCTGACTGTGTTTTTCAAATAGTTCCTATGCTTATTTTTAAGATAAACAAGAGCAGAGAATGATTTTTCACACAAGGATGTTGTTATGAATGGCACCAATACTTTCATAGCCCTCTTGCATAGTTCAGGAAAATCTGCTTGTAAGTGAGCCCAGAAATGTGGAAGGGACTGTTCCTTGAATGTGGTTTCAGAGTACCTTCACTTATGAGCCTAGTTACATTGGGATTAATTGGGTTTCTCAACGCTGCTACGGAATTCAGGGAAGCAGTAGACATTGTGAGAAGTGGTGCCACAACACGGGCAATACTAGAGTTTGGGTGCAGCTGTGAAGGCAGCTTCTGGCTGAATGCACAGTAGCAAGAAGTGTCATTCACATGCATTCTCTCAGTCACTCAATGTCATTCACTCTCATGTTCTCACTGTGTGCTTAGTACTTTTTTTTTTGCCTTCAAAGAGTTACTTTCATAACTTTTGAGCAGTTTGAGAAATTGTAATCAAACTTCGTACAAATGATATCACTGGCAAAAGACTCATGCTCTTTGCAATCAATATATGACCATCTCTCTGTCTCTCCATATGTCTTTCTTCCTCTCTATTTTAACTGTTAAAGCTCATAACATTTCTTCAAGCCTTCACAGACCGCAAGTGGGGACATCATGGCCTCCTGGGAGTCAGGTGAAGAACCACTGATATAAACTGATATTCTTAGGGATGGTTTTCACCTGTTCTCTTTCTTCTGGATTCCTCTGTCAGCCCTCTCACTGAATGCAACTAGGTTACTTTAGAGCAGTCTAAGTAACTTCTCTATTTTAGAAGACCACGCCTATAATAAAGCCTTGAGTTTGTTTGTGTATGCTGTTGGTGTTCTGCTCCTTAATCAGGATCTCTTCGCTTCTGAACACCTCACTATTAATAAATGGTTGTTTTTAGCTGTATTTTAATTTATATTGTAAGCTGTTTTGAGTTCTGCACTAGTTAAAGATGGGGTGTAAATTAAACCGGCAAACAAATTGTAGACTTGTGAGAAGTGATAAAATCCCATTGGGATGTCAATTCCTGCACACACTCTGGAATGAAGATAGCCGTAATTATGTAGAATTAGTTGGCTAGGTGTGTGTTTTGCTGGTCCGACTGGTGTGGCTAAGTTTACTAATAACCACAGACCTTCATGTTCGAACCTTGGAATGTTGGATTCCACGCCAACGAATGGAAAAGGAACTCATTGTGAATTGACTCCACACTGTGACAACACAGCCTTTGGACTTCCTTCCTCCATTCTTCCTTCGCCCAGGGGAAGCCCTGCTGCAAGGCCTGTGATTAAACCCTTCCCAGAAGCTGCATGTACACCTACTAAGGAACTGCATAAACTTCTATTTAGTTACTGTCAACTGTTGTTCTTTCGTGCCTTCCAGTTGTTTGCAACTCATAGCGACTCTAACGTGATTTTGTCATGAGGTTTTTCTTGGCAAGACTGGCTCAGAGAAGGTGTGCTATTGCCTTCCTTTGAAACTAAGAGGGTGTGACTTGCCCAGAAGTGCAGTGTGTAGGGGAGAGTGGATGTTGTACATTTCCCCCTACTTTCATGTTCATCTGAAACCATTTTTTAAGAAGCTGTGTTTTTTCCAACTGGGGTCTGATTCCCTGTCAGTGATTGAATTTACTTTATGAGCCTCAAAGGGAGAGAGATGGCTAAAATAACGACGAAGACCAGGTTCGGCTCCCACCTCTGCGTATTCGTATTGAACTTGAATGTGCGTCCTCCATCTGATGTGGACCTGCGTGTGCACAGATTTATAGAAATGTGGGGGCAGATTAGATTGAGACTACTTTCAGCTGTGCCAGTGACAAAAAGTGGAAAGTGGTGAGGCTAAAAGTAATTAAAAAATGAAGGTGAGCAGTGAAATTAAGACGGGGAAGGTGACTGTGTGGAGGAGCTGAGGGGGTCACCAGGTAGGTCTTACAACAGTAGTGTTTTTGGGCTGTAGGTTGTACTTTCCTAACTCCTGAATTAAGAGATCAGCCAAGTTCCTTCCTTGCATGACCTTGGACCTTGCATGACCTTTACCCCCAATCTGGTATGTTCTATTTATACCAGATTATCACTCTCGTTATTGGATAGGGGCGTACTGTCTGGGGATGATGGGGCATGTCATCCAATACTCCTGAGGGGCATATGCTTGGGGAAGGATACGACAGATGCTATAAAACTTCATTGTGTAGGGAAGCTGTTGTTGTTGTTGGGTGCTTTCAAGTCCTTTCCAACTTAGGGTGACCCAAAGTCAAACCTGTCATGGAGTTTTCTGGGGCTGAGAGTGTGTGATGCACCCAAGGTCATCCAGTGGGTTTCCATGGCTGGGCAGGGAATCAAACTCTAGTCTTTAGGGTCATCGTCCAAAGCTCAAACCACTACATCACACTGGCTGTCTTGCAAGCGGTTGCCTGTGTTCAGAGGATGTAATCTTGTTTTCAACCCTCATGCACTAAGACTGGATGTATTAGTAGTGACCCAGAATGACATTTTGTTGCAAAATCCACGTGAGACAAGACCCACAGTGTAGATGATCTGTAACAGTTTTAAACAATTTTTCCAAATTTCAACCACTTGTTTGTTTTTCTTTTCTTTGTTTTGCTTTATTTTTTTTAACAAAGGAAAACAGCTGGGGAAAAAATGCCTCAGCAAATATATTCTGTTCTTTGACAAGCAGTCATGAAAGCTGAGTTGGCCCTCATTCAGACTAAACTGAAATTATTATTGCCATAGTTACTGCATTTGTCATTGGAGGCAGGAAGTAGCCCACATTTCATATAATACTTGGTTTTTTTAAAAAAATTCTTGAAGTATAAGATTAAAGTAAGTTTTACTGATATTTGTTCAGTATTTGCGATTCTATTATTTATATGTTGCTGTCAGGTTTTCTAAAAAAGAAAGTTAAAAAACCTCCCACTTTTTAAAATAAATGTTTTAATCAATGGTGAAGCATTTTTAATAAACGACAGGAAAAATTTGCATCCTGAAAAAGAGCTCTGCTCAGAGACAGAGTTCAGGGAATCCCTTGTGACCGAAAGGTGTGCTCCGTTGTCGGTTCTCTTCAAACAAAACAGCTCATGCAAAACCAGTTTAGCAGCTTACATCTTGCCACTCTGGTTCTTGGAGCGCCACCTGCCACTTTGCTTGGTGACATCTTTCAACGTGCACAATTAGGTCAGCTGGAGTGGGGAGCCTTAAGGTTTCCACTGGAATGTGGAATCAGAGGAGAACAATTTCCTCTTCCCTCTGTCCTTTAAAGACATGATTTGGAATGGAGTACGTGTAGCTGCAAGCATGCAGTTATTTGTAGCTGCAAATCCCACATACAGTTCATCCCACTAGCATCTCCAGCTACTCATGTGCCCTAGGAAGCTGACATATATTGAATATGGAGACCAGGGTTTGATTCTCCACTTGGCCATGAAAACCCATTGGATGACTTTGGGTGTGTCACGTAGTCTCAGCCCCAGAAAACTCCAGGATAGGTTTGCTTTAGAGTTGCAATAAGCAGCATAGTATTGTCCTTACTAGGGTGGGCAAAGTGCAGCCTAGAATAACATGTGGCCTTAAAAGATGTTTTTGTAGCCCTCTAAACCTCAAGATTCCCTAGACAATTTTTTTTGCTGACCAAAAAACAGGGTGCATCACTTTTCCTAGAAGTCTCCAGGGACAACAGTTCTTTACACTGCCAGGCTGCTGTGTGTTGCTTAATGTAAAGATATTATCCATATTTTGGATATTCTTCCTGCCACTTTAGGTTTCTTGTTTTACTTTTTGGTAATCCAGGGGGTTCTGGGTCATAAAATTGCCTCTGGACTTGCCACAGTTGCTCACCTCTGGTTTGCACGAAGGGTGGGAAATGCGTATCCTGACAGGCCATCTTTAAGGCCTCCATTACTAATGCTGCTGCTGTTATATTTATTTATATCCTGCCCTTTTCTTAGTTCGGGTTTCAAAAGTGGCTTACAAAAAGTTAAAGCAAACATAGTTAAAAATTCACAGCCTAGAAAACTTAAACGATAATTAAATTACCAATAATAAAATAAAATAAAATTGAAAATAGTTTAAACTGAAATAGTTGAAAAACAACAAATAACAATCCAGCACATTATACAGGCCCATTTCCTTAAAAAGAAATAATCAGTTCTCAGAGGTTTGCTAGAATGAAAAGGTCTTCATCTGGATGTGGAAAAAGATAGTTAAGAAAGTTGCCTGTCTAAAGGTTGTTGTGGGTTTTCTGGGTTTTGAGGCTGTGTTCTATTAGTATTTTCTCCTGATATTTCGCCTGCAACTGTGGCTGGCATCTTCAGAGGATATGGTGGCATGGAAGTGAGACAGAGTATATATACTTGTGTAGTCCCTCGGGGTGGGAGGGAGCCATTTGCATGTGTTACAGTTGGCCTATTGTTAAATGGGATATCCCCCAGGGTTGTATTTTTAGTCAGGGGATATGCATAACAGTACGTTAAGTACATTAGCAGCCCATTGCATTGTTCCCTGTGGAGGGACCTCCAGAGTCTGGGTGGTGTTCATTGGCATGTTTTCGAGTCTTGATTTTAGTGTTCTTCAGTACTGGTAGCCAAATCTTGTTTACTTTCCGAGTTTCTTCTTTCCTGTTGAAATTGTCCATGTGTTTATGGATTTCACTGGCCTCCCTGTGTAGTCTGACATAGTAGTTGTCAGAATGGTCCAGAATTTCTGTGCTTTCAAAAAGAATTCTGTGTCCAGGTTGGTTTATACACATGTTCTGCTACTGCTGATTTTTCTGGTTGGATCAGTCTGCAGTGTCTTTTGTGTTCTTTGATTCGTGTTTGGAGGTTGCGTTTTGTAGTCCCTATGTAGACCTGCCCACAGCTGCAGGGTGTGCGGTAAACTCCAGCAGAAGTTAGAGGATCCCTCTTGTCCTTTGCTGAACATAGCATTTGTTGAATTTTCTTGGTCGGTCTGTAGATTGTTTGGAGGTCATGTTTCTTCATCAATTTCCTTATATGGGTCAGTGACCCCTTTGATGTATGGTAAAAACACATTCCCTTTGGTTGGCTGCTTGTCTTCACTGCTGTGGGTTTTTCTGGGTCGTGAGGCTCTTCTGATGTCTGAACCAGAGTAACCATTGGCCTGTAGAGCCCAGTTTAGATGGTTCAGTTCATTTTTCAGGAGGTGGGGTTCACAGATTCTTTTCGCACGGTCTACCAGAGTTTTTAATGTGCTCCTTTTTTGTCCTGGGTGATGATTGGAGTTCTTGTGTAGATATCTGTTGGTGTGTGTAGGTTTTCTGTAAACTGTGTGGCCCAATTGTCAGTTAGGTTTGAGGATGACCAGTACAACCAGAAATGGTAGTCTTCCTTCATTTTCTTTTTCCATGGTAAATTGGATGTTCAGGTGGATGTTGTTCAGATGGTCCAGAAACACAGTCAGTTCCTTCTTCTCCGTGGCTCCAGATGGTGAAAGTGTTGTTCACATAACAGAACCATATAGTGGGCTTTTTTGGTGCGATTTCCAAGCCTTGCTTTTCAAAGTGTTCCATGTAAAATGTCATGGAGAAAATTCTAATAGAACACAGCCTCAAAACCTGGAAAACCCACAACAACCTATGGATTCCAGCTGTGAAAGCCTTCAACTTTACATTGCCTGTCTAACTTCTCTGGGAAGTAGGGTTGCCAGAGTGAAAACTGGACAGGTCTCCTATACTTTTAAAGCTTGTGTAGAAGAGGGAATTTCAGCAGGTGTTGCTTGTTACCTGGTTGTATCACCTGCTGAAATTCTCCCTTCTGCACAAACATTAAAGGTACAGGGACCTTCTCCAGTGTTCAGTCCGGCAACCCTATAAACCTGGGAGCAGCGATGGAGAAGGTCCTCTCCTGTGAGGGTGGTGGCGCAGAGAGAAAGGACTGTCCACGAGATCTCAAAAGAGGCAGGATCCAAGAACCCCCAAAATATTTTTGAATTTTTCTTACCCCCAAATGCTCCCTAAGAAGTTCACTTCTGGGTCACTTCCTGTATTATTTTAAAAAAGCTATTAGGCTTAAAATAGGCTGTCACCCCCCCCCCAATTAAAATTGTTGCTGGTGCTGTTGTTGTGTGCCTTCAAGTAGTCTCCCTGTGAAATAAACTGTCACAGGCTTTTCTAAGGCTGAGTGTGTGTGATGTGCCGAAGGTCACCCAGTGGGTTTCCTTGGCTAAGTGAGGAATTGAAGTGTGGTCTCTAGGGTCATAATCTAATGCTCAGACCACTACACTGTGCTGGCCTTTGCCCCCTTACAGTCAACTCAGGATTATCAGACATTTTGGGTCCAAAGGATTTTCCTCGTAAATTTTTCCTCTGTCATGGGTGAGAGGCCTGGAGCAATGTGGCTGGTTCTCCAAGGTTGCCTGAGGGCCCCAAACAGTTGCCCATCTCTGATAATACTCTGGTGGTCTGTGGCTTTTCTGATTTTCAGGCAAGGCTCTTTCTCAGCTGCTCCTTCTCC
Organism: Cyclura pinguis; assembly: GCA_030412105.1. Taxonomy (NCBI): domain Eukaryota; kingdom Metazoa; phylum Chordata; class Lepidosauria; order Squamata; family Iguanidae; genus Cyclura; species Cyclura pinguis. Next base: position 340,884,235 of record CM059600.1, read on the forward strand.
TTCTCCTCCTTCTCTTCCTCTTTATTTCTACCCCGCTTTTCTTTTCAAGAGAACTCCATGCGGCTTGCAAAGCTTGAAAGAGAACGGAGTTAAAACTATTGTACACAAAAGTGAAAACACATATTAAGCAAAAATGGTGATTAAAACAATATTAAAATAAATACATAAAAGAATGCTAAATAAAAACAAGAAGAAAGTAATTCCTTAGGGCCAGAAGGTACCCCACAACTCACACAATATAAACTGCAGAGTGTTTTGTGCCTTTCCCTGCAGCCCTTTGCACCTGCTATGAGGCTATTCTTGAGAATCAGTGATCTTCCAGAGCATTGCTTGATGACAGGAATCTACAGTTAGAAATGCAGATCTCCCATCATGTGTAAAAATGGGCTCTTTGCATACTGGCCATCTCTTTAAAAAGCTGTTTATGGACCTGTTGATTGCCTCTTCTAATTCCTATGCAAATGAGCTTATGACAAAACAGATTTGTGCTGCTTTCTGCGTGGTTCTTTTATGACCTTTATGTCACTTCAAAACAAGTTTTCAGAGAAAGCTGCTTGCAATGTCTAAAATGAGATCTAGGCGGGCTTTAGATTGTTTTTGGAATGGAATAGCAGAAGTTGGATTTTGTATGCACTTTCTGAAATACAGGTTAAATCACTGTTATCTCCACTCTGTTTCCCAGTAAAGAATGTTGTTTTGTTGAAATTGAAGGCAAAGATTTATAATGGGCTGTTATAGCATAGCAGGATGGAAATGGGACATTGTAGAATGAAAATTACGTCAGCATGGATTTTTCTTTTTCAAAGAAATATAGAATGATTTTTAAAAAGATCTGATAGTCTTATCGATAAAAAAAAGAGAAAAAAAACACAGCAAGAGTGCACTAATGGTGGGGAATAGGCAGTATTTTTGATGAGCAACTATTTAAAAAATAAGAACGCCTGATTTTTGAAGGGAAGATGTAGAAAATAATATTGACTCATTCGAAAAGCTGACATTTAAAAAGTGACAATTGGGTATTTTCATCCATTCTTTTTCTGCAGGGTGCACCAAAAGCTATTGGCATAGAATAGTTAACTTCTTTAAAAAATAAGAACATTGATACGTTTTAAAATGCTCACCAATTTTTTTGAAAAGACAAAAGTACGCATACTCGGGTTTCTCTTCAGATTGTATAAATCTGCCTTTTACCTTCATTCTTTATTACTTTTTGCCTCACTACTTTCCACTCATCATGAGTATTGCAGTGTTTATACATTCCATTTCTTGTTTTACTATGTCTAGCTTTCCCTGATTCATGCTTCTCCCATTCCATGTTCCTATAAAATGTGGTGTGCAGCTTTGAACTTTCCTTTCACCTCTGGGCAGGTCAGCAGCTGAACATCCTTTCGGTTTGAGTCCAGTTGCATTATTAGCCACAGGGCTACTTGTCCTTGTCCTCCGCTGTACCCCTGTAGCTTACTGAGCGCCTTCTGCCCTGGAAGTGTCATCTTCTGGCATTGTCTCTTGTTGTATTTTGGACTGTCTAATGGTAAAAGACATTCAAAAGGGGTTTACCATGCCTCCTTCTGCACAGTACTAACATAATGGCACTGCAGTTGTCTCTGAGACACCCTCCGCCAGTGTCATGTTCCCCTGCTGCTGCTGCCCAGTAGCTGTTTGGCACTTTGGTCTGGCTCTTCAGCAAAAGCCTGTCTGCCATGGGAGATTCTACCAGCAGCGCTGCTGCAGCTGGTGAAGTCTCTTGCCTCACAGGAACATGCAGTCCCACCACCATGGAAAGGTAGTGTCATGGCGAGCTTGGTAAACCCAAGGTATTGCACGACTTAAATGTTCTAAGAGGATGAGCCCCCTTAGATTACTACACAGTCTGTGGATTGTTGAAAAGCTGTGGAATTCTAATGGTTGTTGTTGTTGCTGCTGCTGCTGTATGCTTTCACATTGTTTCTGATTTATAGTGACCCTGATGTGAAACTGTCATGAGGTTTTCTAGGGCTAACAGTGTGTGACATGCCCAAGGTCACCCATAGAGTTTCCATGGCTGAGTGGGGAAATTCTAAGGGTGCTGCTCCCTAAATCCCAAGTTCTCTCTGCCCTTGCTAACTACCTGTTTTGAATTAAAGGCACATACTGCCTCGCACCCCTATTCCCTTCCAGCTGCTGCTGTTTAACTGGCAGCCTCTGGCCTGAGCTATATACCTCCCTATCCTTCCTCTTGTACTAGCAACACCGAATTGCTGATGCCCTTGCAAATGCAGTGTCATAGAGTCAGTGCCTGGTCTACTGCCCTCACTGAGCTTCAAAGCACCAATGTGGTTTCTCATTTGATCAGAACAAGATCTTGATGAGGAGAAATTGGGAGAGGGAACCTTTGTGTCCAGTGATGAGGCATGGGTTCAGTAAATGCCATGCCACAACAACAGGCATTGAGGCCGATTGTTCTGTCTTGGTCATTTTCTTCAGGGAAGTGTGCTTTTTTGTAGCACACAAGTCTTTCCTAAAGTAATTTGAGTTGCATTTTGCAAGCGTTTTGCAAGTCCTAGGCAGGAGCCCATAAAGTCAGTCATAAATTCGGTCAGTGACATAATGAATTGGTCCCTTATCAAATGAATCGTAAGCCCTGAGGAATTACGTATCCATATGATTACTTTATGCCTTTTCTTTCTGTTTACCTACCCTTTCATTTTGATTATGACTTTAACAACATTTCTGTTTGGATGAGATTTGATGTGCTAAACTGAATGCTGCAGAAAGATGTGTTGGGAACTGTTGCAGGAGTTTTCCATAGCCTACTTTAAGCCTTGTGAAACATAAAATCTTGTTATGTAAGATCCTTTAAACAAAAACCAGTTTGGATCCATTCATTGTCAGCATAGTTGCACTTGCAAGGATGGGTCCATGTAACTAAATTATTTTGCTTTGGGTATGACGTTGAGAGACCTAAATACTCTAGAAGCACTGGAAAAACCACTTTTGAGTGTTCCTTGCCTAAGAAAGCACTATGAAATTTATGGGTACATCATAAGTAGGCAGGCGATTTAAAGGTGTGCATGCATGCACACATACATGCACACACACTCACTGTGTTCAGATCAGGATGTCAGAAAGGGCACATCTCAAAGTCAGCGAGAAGCAGTGGGTGTTGGTATTTTGTTATCTGACTCAAAATCTGCCCCCACCCCACCCCCGTGTGTCTGTGTGCCTGTTCTGACTGTGTTACATGAAGGCAATCTGAAGATATTTTAGACTGGTTTTAGACCCAGTTTTCTTTACTGGGGACCCCCTGCAAATATAATTTTTTGTTGGGATCCCCAGGATGTAACTCAAGATTTAAATATTTAAATTTAGATTTAAATATTCAAATAGTCATTCATTTATTAAAGACTTCTGTACACTGGGATTTAAAATCCCCACTCAGACACTGGGTGACCTTGGACAACTCACATTCTTTCAGTCTCAGAGGAAGGCAAAGGCAAACCCCCACTGAATAAATCTTGCAAAAAAAAATCCTGTGATAAATTCATTTTAGGATTGTCATAAGTTAGAAGTGACTTGAAGGCACACAACAACAAAGTACTACTGACAGGGGGAGGCTCTTTCTAGCCATCATCTCTCTCACCCTTAAAACTGACTTACAGTGACCCTAAGGCGAACCTACTGTGATGGTTTTCTTGACAAGATTTACTGCCTTTGCCTTTCTCTGAAGCGGAGAATGTGACTTGCCTAAAGCAAGCCGGTGGGGTCCGTGGCTGAGTGGGGATTCAAACCTTGGTCTCCGGAGTCATAGTTTGGGCACATGCACATACGTGCTACTATGTCCCTTTCATCAGGGATGCAGCAGCATGTGTGTGTGTGTGTGTGTGCGCGCGTGCGTGCGCACATGTACACACCCAAATTACTCCCTCATTTGCAAATGAGGGAGCATTTCCAGCACCTGCAACCCCCCCCCCCCTGCTGGTATCCAGCAGCAGGGCTTTGCAGACTGCCTGTGAGGGCTCTGCAGACCTCCAGGGGGTCCCCAGACCTCAGGTTAAGAATCACTGTTTTAGATCATTTATGCCTCCATAGTCTGTATTTAATGGCCAGAATCTTGGTGACGTACTCAGCATATATATTTTAGTAGTCATTGTGTAGGAGGTATCTACTACCTCCTGTGTGGAACAATTCCTTATCTGTAACCCACTGGCTCTCACTGGTTCCCCACAAGCATTCAGTAGTTGGGGAAGGTGGGGAGGCAGCTATGGAGCATCTGGCCATGTTCCTCCAGCCAGATGCCCGGTGAAGAAGGTATCCCCTGGGACCTCTCTCACAGATCCCCTACTAACTCTATACTGCTCCTCTGATTTTTTTTTAACAGTTATTTTATTTCTGCAGTAGTGTGCACGTAGATGCGGTGGTTTGAACTGACAAGAACATAGTCCTATAGGAGGAGTAAGGAGCAATGTGATATCCAGGAAAGCCATTGGGATTTGACATCTGTAGCTCTTCAGCGTGCAAATCTTTTTGCATGACACAGATAGAAGATACTGCATGCAAAAAGGTACTTTGTAGAATGTGGTGTGAATAGCGTACATACTTCTTGTGCTGGTGCCAGCCATTGCTTCCGTGAAAACTTGTTGTGCTCCCCATCCTTGTAAGACATTTTTTTTCCGTTGTGGAAATGATCTGTCAAGGTGATATGGTCTCATTAGTGCTATATATAGCTAATCAGTCAAAATCCATTTCCTTCTGACTTAGAACTGCATTAAACTTTCTTCTGAATCCTGTTTACATCATAATTTTGAGGTTTAGAAGTTTCCAGCAGTGATCTTAGCTGGGAATCTTGGAAATTCTATACCACTTATCAGTGCTAAGCACTCCCTAAGCGGCTTACAATGTTGTAAGCTAATTGCCCCCAACAAGGTGGCTACTCATTTTACCAATCTATGCAAGGATGGAAGGCTGAGTCAACCTGGAGCCTTGCAGGATCAAACTCACAATGTTGTGGCTGCAGTACTAGCATTTAACCACTGCGCCACCAGGGCACACTCCTCAGAAACAAAACCAGTTTGGAGCCTATTTCTCTCCTCCCACCCCCATCAGTGCACACACTTTGTGCTTTAATGCAAAATTACCAAAGCACCAGTGCCTTTCACGCTCGCAGCCTCATTGTTCTGAAAACTGTGGAAAGACATGTGGAAAAATTCATTAGAGGCGAAAAATGTAGTGGGAGTTTTAGGAATGTGTACAGGGAGACCAGATTGCTGAGAGGGGTTTAAATGCAGGTTCTCTTAATTACAGTATTTTATTTCAGAACTAGACAACTGAGCCAAGGATGAATCTTCTCACTGATCTGCTAAGCAGTCCCGCATGAATAATTACTTGTTTATATTTTAGCAATCAACAGTGTTTAGTTGATGTGATGCAGCCAATGGTATCTTTGCCTGAAGCAACATGGATTATGTATGAAGCACTTGCTGGTGTTTTATCCCACTGACATGTTGCATTATAGGAATCTCTTGTGGGTGAGCTGTTCACTTTATTTTGTGTTTAATGTTTTATTGCTCCTGATTAAAATTGTAATTAAGACCTTTAAAATACAGAGGTGGAAGAGAAAAGAATAGTTGTGCTATACCAGACCAAGGGCCTGTCTGGTTCAGCATTTCTTTCTCACAGTGCTTGTGGGAAGTCCCAAAGATAACAAAAAGGCAATAGCACCCTCCTCGACAACTAGGATTAAGAGGTATACAGGATAAACGCCAGCATGCCTTGTATGCAAGAACTGACCAGGCTTTCTGTGGAGTGCCGTCATGAGTAATAGCTGTTGATGGTCTTTTCATTGTTCTTACGTGCTGTCAAGTTGGCTTATGGCAACCCTATGAATGAGACATCTCCAGGGGTCCCTCAAATTCAGGGCCGTGTCTTCCCTTATTGAGCGAATCCATCTGTAACATTGTCTTCCTCTTTTCTGGCTGCGTTCAGTTTTTCCCAGAATTTTTCTTTTCTAGTTTACCATGTTTTCACATAATACATACAAAATATGATACCCTCAGTTTAGTCATTGTGGCTTCTGGTGAGAGTTCAGACTTGAATTGTTTTTGGACTTATTTATCTGTCTTTTTTGAGAGCCAGTGTGGTGTTTGAGTGTTGGATAACAGCTCTGAAGACCAGGGTTCGAATCCCTGCTTGGCCATGGAAACCCACTGGGTGATCTTGTGCAAGTTACACTCTCTCAGCTTCAGAGGAAGGCAAAGGCAAAACCCCTCTGAATAGATCTTGGCAAGAAAACCCCACGATAGGTTCATCTTAGGGTCACCATAAGTGAGGAACAACTTGAAGGCACGCGACAACAGTTTCAGGTACATCTCTCTTTATGCATGCGTCTTTAAAATCAATAGTGTTCTTTCGGGTGTAGTCAGGGATGAATACACTGTCTCCTTACAGTTTAACAAATATTCCAGTAAACATAATTTCCACATAGAACTTTGAATGTCTTTGAATATGACATTGTCGACCAAACAGGCCAGACTATGTAACATTTAGAGCAGCTGTTTTTTCCAGAAAACCCCCATCACTGTCCCACCCATCCCTTTTTTCTTTTTAAGCCCAAATACTGTCGCATATTATTTTAGGTTAGTTGCTTTCTCTGACCATTTTGTTTGTCAGTTTTCTCTTTCTTTTCTAGTCCTGCTTTCTCATTCTTCACTGGTTCACCTTGGGTCAGTGACACTCCTAACTACTTCCAAGGTATCTTCTGAAGTTGCTGTTTGCATCGGGTTCATGTCAATATTAGGATTTCTGTCGCCTAACATTTTTTACTCTCTCTTACCATAATCTTTGCAATTGTGTGTGTGTGTGTGTGTGTGTGTGTGGAGTTCTAGGGGTTTGGGGGTTAGACTTGGGGGGGGTCTCACTTCAAAGTCCATCCAATTTCCAGCTGTTTTGAGGGGAGGGCTGTGCATGACACAGCAGCTACTGTTCTGGATGACTGGAAGGGACGTTGTGTCGTACCTAGTTACATTCTGGGATGACTTCTGTTTACTTGCTTGCTGCCTCAGGATGTTTATTTGGGGCAAAACAGTCTTTAGAAGCATCCTGGGACCAGAGTGGGATTCCAAGAGTAACACTGGACCCTGCTGATGGCCACGTGGAGCTTGAATATTGCACAGTGTCCACCTCTGGCTTAGAAGCTAAAGGAAGTTTAGAAAGGAGGGAAGGGTTCAAAGTGTAATTTGCACTGGATTGCATCTGAAACATGGTCAGAGTTCACAGGAACTTGAGTGTGGTTTTGAGGTAGAGAAATTTGAAAGTGGCTGTGCTACAGGCCTAAACATTATGATAGTCGTTTCCCTAGTTCTGGGAACTGTAGTTCTGCAGGACTGGATTTGGAGCTTGGAAAAATTACTTTTGAAAATCACCGTGTCCAGAATCTCCCAGCCATTATGGGACTGTAGTCCAAAAAGCAATTTTACCAATCTCCATGGGGAGAGCTTAGGGCTCCCTAAATTCCCAGTATCCTCTAGTTTTCAAAATTCTTTGGACAATATTGTAAATTTGTTTATTTAATTTGTAGCCCATCTTTGTCCTAATATTGGACCCAAGGTGGCTTACAATGTAACATTATGACAAGATGTATTTAAAGCCTAAGGTGAACCTATCATGGGGTTTTCTTGGCAAGATTTCTTCAGAGGGGGTTTGTCTTTGCCTTTGTCTGAGGCTGAGAGAGTGTGACTTGCCCAAGGTCACCCTGTAGGTTTCCATGGCTGAGCAGAGATTTGAACCCTGCTCTCCAGCACTCCAAACCAGTACACCACCCTGACTCTCATTTAAAGCAATACATGGTACAAAAGTTTTTAAAAAAACCATTGAATAGGCAATCCTATTATTATATTTAAAACATTTTTTTCCAAACCAACTTCAATTTTTTTGTTTCTAGTATTTAAAACTGCTCAAAATATTTCACTTTTATAAAATACATTTTTATAGAATTGAGTTACAAATTCTGACCCACCCTTTGAGTTAAATTTAGAAGAGTATTTTGTTTTTCTAGAGGGGATAATACAGTGTAAAATTTGGCCTAATGGTAGATGGATAAAGATCATCACCACGTGAAATGGATGAAGGTCATTACTACATGAAAGTACTGGATGATGTGCTAAGCAAACACATGGCCAATTCTCCCTGTAGTTTTAATTATCTGAGGTCACACTATCAATTAAGTCTTGCCCGCGCCCCCAAATTAAGGAAGTGGCATTCCATTAGCAGTGCTGTCAGATTGCACCCTACTTTATTGCTCATATAATAGATTTGCATGAATGAGCCGTGCCTATATGTATGGTAATGCTAGTGCCTTCTGAAATGGCAACCACTCCCGTGTGTGACCGTAATTATCCCTTATCATTTTTAGCTTTTGCTTCCTTGGTTGCATGTATTGAGAGTCCGAAATAATACTCCCTTTGTTAAACAAAAAACAAAAAAAACCCACCCTAAATGTATACTCCTAGTATGTTTATTAGGAGACACACATACTTTAGGAACCAGTATGGTGTTGTTGTCATCTGAGTGTTGGACTGTGACTCTGGAGACCAGGGTTCAAATCCCTGCTCAGCCATGGAAACCCACTAGGTGACCTAGGGCAAGTCACACTCTCTCAGCCTCAGGGGAAGGGAAAGGGAAGGCAAACCCCCTCTGAACAAATCTTGCCAAGAAAACCCTGTGATAGGCTTGTCATAGGGTCTCCATAAGTCAGAAAATAACTTGAAGGCACACAACGACGACGTGTATTGTATGCTCAGAGTTTTGGACATTACTTTTGAGATGTAATTCGTTCCTCTTTGCTTGTTAGTTTTTCAAAGTTCCTCATTGATTTGCTCATGATTTAAGAATTAACATGCTGCTGCTGTGTTCCCTTTTAGTCACTTTTTAATTCTTCATTTAAAAATAACACTTAAAAATACAAAACTGGTTCCAGATTCACAAAATGTCTTTGTAAAATAACATTTTAAGAGTAATGAGTAAATGTTGTTTCACTTTGGAAGAGATCACCTGTGATATAACCAACATTTTAATTGTTATGAAATCTGTACATTTGTAATTTGGTGAGGGATTGAGAGTTCTCTGCCAGAGAGCTGTAATGCTGTAATTTAGGGGACTGGAGTAGAGAATTCTAAGTTTCTCACCAAATTGGAAATCCAAGGTTTAGCTGGGATGGAGCCATGGCAGTTAAAATAGTATCAAACTGCTATAATTATGCAATGTGAATACCTCTCAGTTATTGTGTTCTTTCACAGAAGGAACATTATTATGCCTTACTTCAAAAAAGAACAAAATTACAGCTAATATTACTTGCAGTGTGTCAGCTATGAGTTTGTTTGTGACAGTGAGTTTGTATATCAGTGTGTAAGCTATTCTGATGGCCTGAAACATGTGCCTTAGGAGTGCACTGACTAGCCCTATTAGAGCACCATTGTTTAATGTGTTGTATGCTCAGAGTTGGAAACATTATTTTTTGACATGATAGCTTTAAGTATTTGAAGGGATGTCATACGGAGGATGGAGCAAGCTTGTTTCCTGCTGCTCCAGAGACCAGGATATGGAGCAGTGACTTCAAACTGCTGGAAAAGAGGTTCCATAAAACATTAGGAAGAATTTCCTGATAGTAAGAGAAGTTCAGCAGTGGGATATCCTGGCTTGGAGTGTGGTGGAGTCTCCTTTGGAGGTTTGCAAACAGAGGTTGCATGGCCATCTATTGAGAGTGCTTTGATAGGGTCTTCCTATGTGTCAAGGAGTTGGTCTAGATGGGCCTTGTGGTATCTTCTAGCTATGATCTATGCTTTGCATGCAGAGGGCCGTAGTTGCAGCTCTCAGCTGCCATTTGTGATGATGTAGCTTTGAGTAGCTGTGTGCATGGTTTACCTTTGGCAACACTGGTTCTTACAACTGATGTCTGCATGTGAATATTTCCCGGCTGGAGTTCAGATATATTTCTAAGGTGATCTTATAAGACTGTCCAGAGTGTGACCTGGCTTGGTGTATGCAGCCTGTGTTCAACTTATTGGTCAGGGCAGAAGGTAGTGATCATAAAATTCATCAGCTTATGAAGAAACAAAAGCATTCTTCCTCTAAAGATTCCATAGCTTGGGTATGAATAACTGGAAACATTAAGCTATTGGTCTGTCTAAAAGTAAAATAAATAAACAAAAAGGAAATAATAGTTGTGTGCAGAGAGTCATTACTGAAGCAGAAAGCAACAGTGAGATAACAACTATGGATTTAAAACACTTGCCGCCCTCATGCAAGCTGGTAATGAGGTATGTTAATTACTGTTTATGAATCACAGTGAAGCAGTATTAACAAACGTACAGTGTTTAAGGCTGCTTTATTTATTTATCTATTTATTTATTGGGCTGTTTTTCATTTGCTTCTGTAAGCAGGTAGTGTAGCTGGTGGCCTCCATGTGTTTTGTTAAATGATCAAATTGTGAACTTTTAATGCTTTTTACAAACAAGTGTGAACAGATTCAGAGAAGAAGAAAGGCCATGTTGAACTTCATGATGGTTAAGTCATATCAGGGTGATATTCAGGATTGCATGCTGCTGTTTTTGGTAGAGCATCCCCTCCAGTATGCTGGAAGCAAGAAAACCTGCAGGCGTTTTGGAGATCATTGCTAGTTCTGGTCCTCGTCATCCTAGACTTCAGTTTGCTGTGAACTTGTCCTCACTGTTCAAATAAACATTGAGTTGTTAACCTTGGCTAATTGTCCAGGAAGCTCACAGTTAAAGGATCTGAACACCTACTCACTGATACTGACGCCCACAGTGTTGTTTCACAGTAAGTCATTAGCACCCTTTTTTACTAGATCCTCAAATGGAGCTAGTAGTTTGCTAAATGTTGTGCATAGCCTAGTTATTAACTGGGTGATGCTTTTAACTCTGCATCTCTTTCAGGAGCTTCTTTATATGTTCTGTTCTTTAATGTCTCAGTGCTTTTTTTCCCCTTCATGCTGGTACGCAGTTCTCCAAGAAGATGACAGGTTTAACTCGGTGTGACTAATTGTTCCTTTTTGTGACACACATTCTCCCTGTCTTTATCGAAAGGAGTCTTGTCTTATTGACAGTGGTCCCAAACTGATCCTCCTTTGGCCAAGTCCCCAAGCAGTTGCTGTTCTGCCTCACTGATACTGTGCCTGTCCATCTTCTGTCCCTCTAAGTATTGATGGAGGTCGGAGTAGGAGTGGGTAGAAGGATGTCATCTGGCCTATGTCTCATTGTACCAGGAACTGATGCTGATCCTGCCATGAAGTTTGAAGTTGCTTTTTAGCCACTGCTACTGTGCAGTTTTGGGCTATGACAGGGAGCATGGTGGCACTTGTTCATGTTGGAGGAAGAGGAGTGTCAGGTTCATTGGAGCAGGGCGTGATAGCTAGTCCCTTATTAGAATGGTTGTTGTAGATTTTAAAGTATCATTGCTAATCTTGTCAGATGGTTCCATAATGATTCATGGATCACATGCAGCAACTAGAAAGCAGATAGCCTCTTTCATGTTCTTTTGTGACTTATGTTCTCCTGCCTTGAGAAATGTCACTGTGTTGGCTATTGATTGTGAAAAATGGTGAAAGAGGAACCCAATGAGGTACCCTGTGATTCTAAGTCTGTGAGTCTGTTACATCTGAACTATGAGTCTGTAACATCTGAATTCTGTTTAGAAGGGCCCAGCTGGGCTAAAGATTTGTGTATGGAATGTACCTGGGTACATGGTAGGAAATGGAGTTTGGAAATGTTACCTTTTTTGCACTACTGTCAGGATCCCATGCTTGACATTGCTGTGACCATGTTGTCTGGGGAATTCTGGGAGCTATAGTCCGAACAGTAACATCATCAAGCTCTGAGGAGGAATGGCAAACTTCTATTTCTAGATTTCCCCCTTCTCACCTGTATTCTGTTTTACACTAGTATTTTCTGAATCTGGTGGAAATGAAAGAACCTCTGTAGGATCAAAGGTGGTAACTCATGGATTTATCAAAAGCTCTGTCTGTCTAGCCTTTGTAGCCCATCTCGCTTTGAACTTGGGAATTTATGGTTTAGAGGATTAATAAAAAATATTCTTACTATGTCAACTTGTCCCCTTCTGAATCAAGTGGGAAGCGTTGGACGCAATGCCAGTGCTTGAGTTCTGGCTGTTCTTCTGCCATGTGGGGGGATGCCTTGGCAAAGAGCGATAATTAAATATTTAGAAGTCTGTTTAGCTGCAGATCAGCAAGAAATAGTAAAAAACGGGCCAAAGCAGGCAGATGGAAGGTACTCCATTTCCCATTACGGAGCTGGATGTGTAAAACGATTACCAATTAGCATTCTGTTACAAATGCAATATTTGTAGATGACAGCTTTTTAAGGCTCGTTTTGCATGGCACAAGGGAAATCTTTGAAAAATAACATTTGTTATAAATGTATTTGAGAAGATTTGCCAGGGCTATGCAATACTCTCTACCAGCTGCACTCTGTGTATATATTGTCCTTATGTACTCTTACTCTTATTTTGATTTCCTCCTGTGCTTTAATTCTGCCTTTGAGGTCATAAACATGATTCCAGCATTTCACTGTTTAGTTGTCCTCAGGTTTAAATATTCCTCCAATAAATCGAAAAGCCCCTGATGTTTAAATTACTGTTTTACCATGGGTTTGTTTGATTTTGTTAGCCAGCAAGGGGGAATGGTTTAAAAGTAGATTATGAATGATTACAATAAATGTGAAAGGTGGTTTGGTGAACTGGTTTTAAATGTAGGACTAGGAATTTGGGAGACGGGGGTTCAAATCCCCACTCAACCATGGGAAGCCACTAGGTGACCCTGGGCAAGTCACATTCTCTCAGCCTCAGAGCAAGGAAGTGGCAAGCCTCCTCTGAATAAATCTTGCTAAGGAAACCCTGTGATAGGTTTAGCTTAGGGGTGCTGTAAGCTGGAAACAACTTGGAGGCATGCCACAACGATAGCATCAACAATAATGCAATCACTAAAACACTGCTTTGTTTTATTGATTTATGCCAGCTGCTCTGTAAGCCCACTTGGGCCACAGGTTTTAGCAGTAGGACATGGTACAACACACACACACACAAAGAAAAGAATGGGGAAGGAAGAGAACAAAAACCAACTTGGGCATTAATTCAAATAAATAGAATGGGGCAGAATATATTATCGATGAATCCATCTGTCCAATGCCAATGGAAAGGCCATATCTGTGGACAAAATATGGATGTTTCAGTGGGTGTTAATGAGCACAGCTAGAGGGAAGATTTACTTGCACACTTAGGTGATATTATATTACAAATGTATAGTCTAAGAATTCAATACCAATGGCATTAAATCTAATTCACTGAAAGTATTTTGTTGTCTGAAAAATGAATGTTTTGTGAGAAATTTGGGTTGGCTAAATTTGTTACCCCGTAATTGTTCATGAAACTTTATAAAGTTATACTGGGTGTGTTCCATGCCAAGCTATCATCTGAGTCACTTGATTTCTGCAAAGGTATGTTGCTTATTATCTGACTGTATGTTACTCACAGGAAAACAATGTGCAGTGTATCTGGTCAGCTGTACTTCCTAGTCATGATGGAGCACTGCCTGAGGGAAAACATCATGTTAAAGCGTTTGAGATTATGCTTGTTAATTGGGTATCTAATACTCTGTTGAAGTACACAGAAATGTTAGTCTTTTTGGCTATTTTTTAATTTTATAAGCATTAAGATGTGAAGGGGTCCTACTTCCTGTTCAGACTATAGATTTGTCTAGCTGAAAGTGACTGTCAGTTCTAGACAGAAGTTTTTCTCGACCATGTATGGAGAAGGTAGAAATTTAATCTGTGGTCTCCTGCATACAAAGCAGGTGGTCTGCCACTGAGCTGTGCCCCGGACCCAAAGTAAAAGGCATTGTTTGTTTCACTTTTGCTTGAAGATTCTATCTGTAGATTATTATTTTGTTGTTTATTGGTTTATGGACAGTGTACACCAAACTGTAAATACAGGAATACTTCAGTTAACTAAGTCTCTGACAAAGAAACTCTTTTTTACAAAGTCCTTTTCATGCCTGTCTAGCTATCCTTATCCTCTGTCAAGCTGGAAGGTTTCTAAACCAGCTTTGGCATTGGAAGGGTGCTAAAGGAAGAACTGAAGAGACACAGACTTTGGCCATTTCCACACTAGCCTGTTGTAGTGCTGTTATTCCACTTTCAACATCCTGTGGAATTCTGGGGTTTGTAGTTTACTGAAGCCAAAGATGCCCCTCCCTAAACTACAAACCCCAGGATTCCATAGGATGTTAAAAGTGGAATACTAGCATTATAACAGTGTAATGCGGAAAGGCCCTTAGTTTCAGGTCACAGCAGCATGTCTGCAGTAAACAATTCAGTAGGAGCTTGAGCTGGGAAGGAACAGAGTTCTCTTGTCGATAATGCCACTGTAGCTGTGCGTGCCTGCCTTCAACAAGTAAGGTAAACAGCAGTTGTCTCCATAATCACTTGCTCAGCATGCATGAATAGCAAAATAGAAAGAAAAGGGAGAAACCAAATACAGTTGGCTGTCCACATTTGTGGCTTTAACTTTCATGGATTAGATTATTTATGAGTTTTTCCAGCCCCCCCCCCCCACCAATCAGCTACTCCTTTTCAGGGGGAACCTTCTCTCTTGGTGTCTTTGATAAAAATCCTTCTCCTCCACCAGCCACTGCCTGGCCAGCTAAGGATTGCTTGCAGCCCAATTTCTTAGCACCACAAACTCTCTCCTGATGCCCTCTCCACATATCCAAGGCAGGAGATGGGCGAGAGAGAGAGGAAGAATAGGGCCAATATGCCAACCTACCTCCTTTCCCTCCCCCTTCTTTGACATGGTTTGGATCCCAGGTGCCCACTGTCCCTGACCATGCTTTGTCCCCCCTTCTTGCAGGCACACACACATTTTGATTTTTGTGATGTATCCACTTTTGTGGGGGTTCTGTGCCCCTAATCCTAGCAAATGTGTAGAGCTCACTGTTAAGTCTGCCTCACCAGCTTCCCGTCTCAGCACTTTGAAGAAACATAGTCATGGGGGAAAAAAATTCCTGCATGCCTTTTATTAAGAAGCTTTCAAGTGGTCTCTAGGAGGTTCAAAATGTTTTTCTGATGGGTACCATTCTACTGGACTCCCACTCTGGCTTTTGTCTTGGCCAAACATCCCACCAGAAATATGAGAACGGAGGATTAGGAAGAAAAATGTAGCTGCCTGTTGTTAAACTTTTGAGCGCAAATGAATGATTAGGCAGAAACGATGTTTCTGCATCTTCCAGATATTGGGAAGTTACATTAGAACATTTTCTTTTTAACCCGGCATAGCTGACAGCACAAAAAAGGCATTTTGCCTAAGGCATGGGTGTAGAGTCCATCTGAGTAAGCTCATGAATTCATAAACAGCCTGGTGAGAACACAGAAATACATAATTCTCTTTGTTTTCTTGCTTTATACCTGGAAGGATCTGAAGCCAGAAGAACTTTTGAAACTTTCAGCCATAGATATATGTTGGGGTCCCTTAGAGAATCATTCTGCATAAGAATCAGAAGCAAAGACTTCAGCTTTCCTTTGCAGAAGCTTCCTCTCCTCTTCAACCCTCTCTCTCTCTTTTTTTTCCTGTCCCAGGAGGTACATATTTGTGCTAGAAATCCTTGTTGTAAAAAATTCCCTTTTCCTTGAGATTTTGCTATAAAATGATCAGGACAGAAGATTGTTTTGATAATATCACAGTGGTAAATAATACCTTGAAACAAGATAGTTGCTTTAAATATGTGCTCTTGTTCAGCACAGTATATCACTTCTGCAGCTGCTGTGGAGTGTGTCTGTATGTGTGTGTTTGCTTGTGATCACTTTCTCAAATGTTTGTCATTCACTGCTTTTACAATGGTACGTTTTCCATAAATCTTCTCCCACCATTTTTGTGTGTGTATATGCAATGCTTTGCTATCTCAATAAAAAGTAAAATGCTGGTAATGAGAGCAATTTCAGTATGGTTTTACACATGCAGGTGGTTTTTAACCACTGTGCCATAGCACTTTTATGTACCATGAAAGGTACAAAAGGTATGCCGCCTCAGTGAGCCACAAGTCAATGACAGAAAGTGCTGCGCAGGTCTAAGTGCGGCACATCGCTAAGCTAAGTGTTTGACTTTTAAAAAAGTGTTGCAGGATTTGCACAGTTTGAACATCTGTTTTAAATAATAGCTAAAAAGATGAAAATAAGAGTGAGAAGGGAAAGAAGGTCCTCCTCCTCTTTTTCCTCTCATTCCTTTCCATGGCTCTTCTGCTCACTGGTTAATGGAAGGGGGAAGTGTAAGAGTCTGAGCCTGGCATTTGTTTGAACTGAGGGGGCAGCGGTGAAAGAGTGCAGTTGCTGAGGAAGATGAGGGCCACATGCTTACTCTCCTCTTTGCTTTAAGATGGTGGTGGACACTCCCCTTTTACCTCTACCTTCAGTGGTTCTCTATGGTAGTGTCCTGTCTCAATCTGAGCAGCAAGCCAGAGCTGGCAGCTGCACAGCTGATAGCCAAGAGATCACTGGCAGAATAGCAAAATAGCCAAAAAAAAAAAAAGTTCAAAACCAGGCACTTACTTTTACTCAATTAACAAATACCAAAGGCATAAACAGAGTCCAACAGAATCCAAAGACAATGCAGCCAATTCCAGAGTTCACAATGCAAGAAATACAACCAGCTGGCAGGAAGATCAGATAAGCTCTAACCACTCCTGATGAAGAAGGGCTGTACCTATATAGGTCAGCAGTTTAACACAGCTGCTGCCTAACTAATTGCTGTCTCATGTAAATCCTTTGAGATTGGTGCACATTCTCCCTTTACTGTCTACACTTAGCAAATGTAGGTATAGGTAGGTTGTCTTCTGTATTAGAAAGGGAAAGACTCTCTGCTGAAGCTGGCATTGTACTCTGTTTTGTCTCTGGGATTTGTGGTTCTGTAACCTTCTCCTGTTAGCAGGTCCTGGCATGTTCCCCATCTCAGTCTCTGAATCAGAGTCCATTTCCATGTTCTGGAAGCAGGGCATTCCAGGTAGAGGAATGGAGTAAGCATTGTGTTGGAATGGAGATGGTCTCTTTGTGTGTGGAGGGAATACATAGTAAGAAAGAAACTGGTGAAGGGAAGCAAGTGGGGGTACAAGTGAGTAAAGCCAGCTGAGGGCCTGACAAGATAAATATTATTTGCAGGAGAGAAATGTGCTTCCTGTGGAAGTGTGGGGGAAGGAAAGGAAGAAGCTTGTCCTGATCCCTCTGTTGACTTTGAGAGCTGTTCTCACTCTCAGGAGTGAAAACAGGCAAGAAGGAGAGAGATTAAGTGAAGGCCCATGAGACGTGGGCAAGGTGGGTGGGAGGTTTGTCTCACCTTCTAACTCAGCTGCTGATGGGTCCCTGACTCCTCCTGACCAATAGCTGGCCCCCTCTTTACTCTTTCCCACCTTTTGGTGTTTTTAATAATGCCTCAGAAAAAATGTTGGTTATTGAATGTTAAGCACAAACTTAACACTTGCTTCTTAAAACAAGCCATTAAAAAGAACCTGATGGTGTGCCTAGATAATTTTAGCATCTTGTCAATGTGCCATGGGATTAAAAAAGTTGAGAACTACTGCTCTAGTGCACGGGTATAGATAAATGGGTTAATTACGAGCAGTGCTGCTAACTGAACACTTGCTGCTTGGTTGCTTCTTTACATTTCTGCTTTCTGGAGCCTATTACAGTGTAGTGATTGAATGGTCTAGCAGGGGAGTCATAGCTACAGTGTATGTTCTGAGTCTCTGGACACTATTCCCATTATATTTAAAGGTGTTCTCTAAATTTTCAGTGTGCATGTGTATGCGTATGTATGCACCTTGAAGTCACCTGTCAACTTAAGGCAGCACCATGAAGTTCATAGGATTTTCTTAGAGCATGAATAATCAGAGGTGGTTTTGCCAGTTCCTTCCTCTGAAATATAACTTACAGTACCTGGTATTCATTTATTACTCTCTGTTCTCATCCTGTTTTTAAAAAGTGCTTCTCATGGACCTAAGTCTTGTTGCTGTTTAGGGTGTTTTGGCTCTTAAAATATTTTGCCTTTTTCCTTCTTATTGTAGAAAAGAGAGGGATGAGAGATGCTATTGCTCTGTAAAAATGCTAATATAGCCTATTCTGAACACTTTTAAAATCAGGTGGGCATTTTGATTGTGTTCAAACATTGATTTTCAGCAGCCAGAAGGCTATTGCAGCTGGGAGTGCCTGATTGGAGCCACCAAGAGAGAGGGTTCCCCCAGAAAAGAAGCACTTGGGGAGGACAGGGGTTGGAGATACTTGCAAATAACCATATCCATGAAAGTGAAACCCACAAATGTGGAGGTCCAACTGTATATACAATGACCCTGTAAGTGGGTTATTTTTAAATGAGAGCTGCAGGGAAAGAGAATATTCCTAAGGTTTGCAAAGACGTCCATGTGGTACAGCCCTGCAGGTGTGTTTGAAGTGCAGTAGTTTCTGGTTTGCTGATCTTAAGAACTGGCACGGCAAGCCTGAATAGTCTCTCCTTTCTCCTGAGCAGAGTTAAAAGCAGACCAGGAAAGCCTAAGTGTCCAATACACTTTAAAAGAATATATTACTGTTTGAATATATCTTCAGCACTGTGTTGTCTGTGCAAAGCAATTAAAATTCTTCTGCAAGACCAAGTAAAAAGAAGCACGCAGGCACGCTCCGTGTTTGGCTATTTGGATATGCAGCTTTGAGTCATACTCATTCAGCTACTTCCTAATTCATTGATTTCAATATTAAATGAGACGTTAGTATGAATTATCAAAGTGATTATGGTTACTCTAAGCATTTATTGGCCATATCTTCAAAATATGTGCTGCATACATTCTGGAAGAAAGCCATTCACATGATTTGTTCCCTTCAGCTGAATTTCAGGAACATGGAAGATCTGGCACTTGAATTTTCAGAGAGGATAGATGAAGGTGAGAGCCAGCATGGTGATGTGAGCATTGTACTAGGACACTGGAGACCTGGGTTTGAATGCCCAATTGGCCATGGAAATCAGCTGGGTGACCTTGAGCAAATCACAGTCTCAACCTCAGAGGGAGGCAAGGGCAAACCCCATCTGAACAAATCCTACCAAGAAAACCCTGCGATAGGTTCGCCTTAAAGTCTCCATAGGTCAGAAATGACTTGAAGGCACATAAAACAATCATAGGGGAAGACAGTGCAATCTCACATTTGGGGGAGGCTAATGTATTTGGATTTATACAGAGTGGGATAATTTAGCTAAAATTGGGCTGCTAATTTGGGTAAAAGTAGCACTGAGCTTGTAGCCTGAATCTGTGGAACGTAGGACCAGCAAAAGAAATATTCAGGACGGAGAATGGCATATATCTATCCATGATCTGGGGCTTTGGATGTGCCATGAGCCAGCTGACAGATTTTCATGACAGTGTAAACATCAGTCTTATCTAGTCGCTAAGGCTGTTTCCGCACTACATTGCTATAGTGCTGTTATTCTACTTTCAACATCCTGTGGAAATCTGGGGTTTGTAGTTTACTGAGGTGAAAGATGCCCCTCCCTAAACTGCAAACCCCAGGCTTCCATAGGATGTTGAACATGAAATAATAGCACTATAACAGTGTAGTGCAGAAATAGCCTAAGACTCTTAAGTGGGGACCATCCTAGGTTTGTATCCAATTTCAGTTTTAAGCTTGTCATGTTATCAATTTATGTTTATCAGGTACTGTTTTTTCAAGTTTATCTTACACATCCCAGTCACGATGTAAGGATAATTATACTGTTCTCCTTTTACAATAGTCTTCATAAAGATTATGCAAATAACACCCTTTGGTATACAACATGTAATTTGCACATTGTATATCCAGTCAGGCTATGTTGTGAAAAATGTAAGAGATTATACTCTCGTGTACGATCTACCAATGCAAATTGTTATGCCTGTGATGTTCTACCAGTCCTGTGGCTCCTGTTTGTGCAAATTGTTGAGAAATAATATTAACTCTGAAATGATGGCACCTGGAAATACACAATTGGTGCTCTAATTTGAAGAGATTCCCAGTTTGGTTCTTCTCGTTGTCTTTGTAAATGGATTTATTTGAGTCCAGGGACCTGGTTGTGCATCTTGTATAGCTTTAAAGTGAACCTATAATTAAATGCTTCACTTCTGTTTTTCAGAGGGTCTACTGCTGCTAGACAAAATGCTGTGACTTTTTTTCTGTATTCATCTAAAGAGCTGTCTTTCTTTTCGTCTTTCATCACTGCAACACCTTAATGTCTTATGCCTGATTGCTCCCTGTGACACTTCTCCACTTGAAACCAAGTATTTGTTGACAAATGAAGCAATGATTTAAATTACATGAAAAGAGCATAAAGTTAAATAATAGGAAAGATAAGGGAGATATGGTCGGTAAGCCGTCAAAAAAAACTTTTTAGAGTGACTTTATTTATATTGAAAAGTTATGTCCCCACTTTTGAACTGAATGATTTTTGGTGGTTCACATGCAACAAGTTGCGTTAATACCAAAAAATTGACCACCTGCCTCAAATATACAGCTGGCAAAACTCACAAAAATGAACCTTTAGTCCTGTCTGACGAATGTGTGTTTTCCTTTGGTTGTGCAATCTCAGAACAAAAAAATACATGTGAATGGGAATCGTATGGCCTTCCCACTGTTGAACTGTGACTCCTAGCATTCTTCACAGTTTGCTATGCCGGCTAGGGTTCCTGGGACTTGCAATCCAACATCTAGAGGACCAAATGATTTTGAAACCACAACTAAACTAATGGCCATGGGAATAGCCAAGAGTCCATCCAGTCTTAACACATTGCCATACACTGCTTATATGTCCTTTGAAACATCATGGCCTGTTCATGTCTTTAGTCAATTGTGACTCTTCCAGTAACTTGTTGCAAATAAAAAAAATATCCTCCAGCCATATAGAAGCTTTGCATATTTTATGTTATGGCTCTTTGCTTTCAAAACAACAACAACAAAAATTAGAATGTAAGCTTGAAACAAGAACGAAGAAGAAATTCTGAGTTAAAAGCACAGCCTTGTTTACCCAGAAGTAAATACCACTTGCTTGAAGGTGAGCATATCTAGATTGACCAGACATCTACTATATAAAAGTCAAAGTTTGTATGTTTGTTTGTGTCAGGCAAAGACCTCATATGATTGGCTGCCTGAGAAGATTCTGTGGAATCCTGAGGTTTGCAGTTTAGGGAGGGGCCTTTAGAATTCTCAGCCAGAGAGCTCTTGGGCCTGGCTGGTTGCTGTAGAGATGAGGCCTAGCAGCAAGAAGGAGGGCAATGTGTTCCCTCAGGAACCCAATCTCTGTGTGTTAATAACTCTGAATACAGATTGGTTTGGGGAATATGGGGAAAAGTTACAGGCACTGGACAAGACAGTTTGGGGAATTAGTGACGCAGAATCTTTCTAACAAGTATTCCTTATGAGAAAATAAAATCCCGGGTAACGCCAGGTATATGTGCTAGTTTCTTATAAAACCTTTGCTGGTTATATATTTCTGCTGCAAAAATATACATTCCGGTTGACTCCTCTTTTGCCTTCTCACACAAAAGCTGTGTGTTATTCAAATGAATCAGTTGGTTAAGTTGGGATTACCCTTAACCAAAATGGTAACAATCGTGACAATAAAACTTCTTATGCACTTGTTTCACAGTGAGCTCTTCTTAGTGCTTAATTTGGTAGTGTTGTCAATTTCTTTTAGCTTTGACTCCTCATCTGCCAGCCACTTGGGTCTGTGTGAACACACTAGCCGAGTATGAAATAAAGCAGACATTGCAACAAAGTTTTTGGCTGTTAACTTTGTAGACGAAACTTTGTAGACTAATTTGCAAAGTTGATACAAGATGTTGTGCTGAAAAACTGGGGCTTGGGGCAAGATCATTTGTTGGCAACTTTCTAGCTGTCTATTGTCTGGCAAACAACAACCTATTTCAGCTTGTATACAAATCCGTGCATTTGTTTGGGACATACAGAGCACGTTAAACAAGATCGGCATCAGTCTTTTACTGATGATACAAATTCCAGATCCTGTGTCGTTGTTGTGTACCTTCAGGTTGTTTCTGACTTACAGTGGGTTTCCATGGCTGAACAGGGATTCAGGCCCTGGTCTCCAGAATCAGAGTCCACAGCTCAAACAACTGCACCACTGAGCCAATAAGCTCTTTCGGGAAATCTCTTTAACCCTCGCTTGTCCTGCTGGTTGCATTAAAATCCAAACAGAAGTCGCTTTGAATTTGCATACATAAGGGCAGTGAGTGTAGAGTCTGCCTTGGATCTGAAGCCCAGATTGGGCCAGAACCATTGATCAGCATGCCCAAAACACAGGCAATAGCAGTGGAGACATGGAGTCTTTCTGCATCGGTTTTGTATGAATGAATTAATTATAGTTCCATTGTCAGACAATGGATTTTGAAGATTCCGTATCAGTGTTGTTTTCTACTTTGGGTCCCGAGTTGTTGTTTCTTGTTGTTGTTAAAGCAGAAATCCTTAAATAAATAAATAAATAAATAACCCGGAATTCCTGACTGTAGGCTGTGTCTTCTGGGACCTGAAGCCTAATAACATCTGGAAACTCAAGGTTGGAAACTGCTAGTCTGTGTGAAGATGTTGGGAGTGGCCATCAGGAAGTTTGGAACATGGAGCTGTTGTTATGCTAACGATACTGAGCTGTTTCTCTGTTAACATCAGAATCAGGAGTGATTATGCAGGTACTAGGACAGTGTCCTGGTGCAGTGGGAGGCTAGATCAGGGCTAGATCAGTTAATTGAGACTGATCTAGGTAAGATGTAGGTAAGTAGAGAATCCCAACTCCTGGGATTAGATAACGTGCCTCTTCTTGCTGCGTTCCTTTTCGAAGGAGCAGGTATATAGTTGTCATTGTCACTAGAGGTCCAAGGTACTAAGACCACCCTTACTGGCTTTGTCTCGTGCCCCAGCTATGGCCATTCCTGGACAGGGATAGCTTAGCAACAGTGATCCTTGCATCAATAATCTTCTCTTGGCTGTTGTAACACATTCCGTATGGGATGCCACCCTTATGCATGAGCCGGCAAATACAGCTAGTGCACAGCACAGTCTAACCCCTGCCATGTAGCATCAATGGTAAAAGAACAGGATTGGATGCCAGTTTGCTATCAACCCACATTTAAGAGCGTGATGCTATTGTCTTCTCCCATGTAGATGAACCTAACTGTTGCAGTACTAATGAGAGCCCTGAGAGGCCTTCATGCTTGTATAGCACCTTTCACTGTCCCTGGTGACAACCAACAAGAGGAAAAGGATCTTTTTTGTGTTGGTAGTGCTCAGTTTTTCCAGTATCCTCCCCACAGAAATAAAATATGCCAATTTCCCTGTGGCAGCAGCTCCATTGGCTGCCATTCCCTTTCTGAGCACAGCTCAAATTGCTGGTCTATACCAGAGCTGGTCCAGATTATTTGAAGGATTGCATTTTTCCTTATGAACCTGCCTGTGTTTTGAGAATTGCTGGGGAGGCCCTTCTGTCTGTCCCACCACCTTCACAAGGGACATTTGGTAGGAACACAGGAGAGGGCCTTCTTAGTGTCTGCCCCCCGGCTCTGGAACTCCCTTCCCAAACATCTTTCAGTAGAAAGGGGAAGACTTTTCTGTTTTGACAGACCTTTGAAGACTGACTGTACAAGGCTTATCTTTGTTAAGAATGTGTTTGGTTCTCTATTATTATTATTGTTGCAGTGGTGTTTATTAAAAAATGGTTTCTTTTTTTCTCTGATTTTAAATATTTTTGATAACTTAATCGCTTTTTAACCTTTGTATTTTGTGAATTTTTAACTATTTTTAAATTATTAATTTAAAAAGCAGCTGCTTTGAATCCTGAACTGGAAAAACGGTGAGATATCATCATCATCTGTATGTATTACCATCACTGTACATGACATTTTATAAGTAAAAAGAACAACAAAACAGTTTCCTGCCCTCAGGCTTACGGTCTAATTAAGACAGGACACAAAAGGTAAAAGGGAGTGCAGTGTGGGAGGGGATTAAGTCCAGAAGAGACTGCTGATTCTTTTCTCCCTTCAACGCCAGGGCAATGGCAGTTGAGATGGAGGGAGGGTTTTTCACCTGCTTCTGGGCGTAGGCATGATGGAACTGTGCCCACCTCTTCTTCTCTCCCTCCAAGGCGAGGGCAGTGGCAGTTGAGATGGAGGGAGGGTCTTTCAACTGCTTCTGGGCGTAGGCATGATGGAGCTGTACCCGCCTCTTCTTCTCTCCCTCCAAAGCGAGGGCAGTGGCAGTTGAGATGGAGGGAGGGTCTTTCACCTGCTTCTGGGCGTAGGCATGATGGAGCTGTGCCCGCCTCTTCTTCTCGCCCTCCAAGGCGAGGGCAGTGGCAGTTGAGATGCAGGGAGGGTCTTTCAACTGCTTCTGGGCGTAGGCATGATGGAGCTGTGCCCACCTCTTCTTCTCTCCCTCCAAGGCGAGGGCAGTGGCAGTTGAGATGCAGGGAGGGTCTTTCAACTGCTTCTGAGCATAGGCATGATGGAGCTGTGCCCGCCTCTTCTTCTCTCCCTCCAAGGCGAGGGCAGTGGCAGTTGAGATGGAGGGAGGGTCTTTCAACTGCTTCTGGGCGTAGGCATGATGGAGCTGTGCCCACCTCTTCTTCTCTCCCTCCAAGGCGAGGGCAGTGGCAGTTGAGATGCAGGGAGGGTCTTTCAACTGCTTCTGGAAGTATGCATGATGGAACTGTACCCGCCTCTTCTTCTCTCCCTCCAAGGCGAAGGCAGTGGCAGTTGAGATGGAGGGAGGGTCTTTCAACTGCTTCTGGGCGTAGGCATGATGGAGCTGTGCCCGCCTCTTCTTCTCTCCCTCCAAGGCGAGGGCAGTGGCAGTTGAGATGGAGGGAGGGTCTTTCAACTGCTTCTGGGCGTAGGCATGATGGAGCTGTGCCCACCTCTTCTTCTCTCCCTCCAAGGCGAGGGCAGTGGCAGTTGAGATGCAGGGAGGGTCTTTTCAACTGCTTCTGGACGTAGGCATGATGGAGCTGTGCCCACCTCTTCTTCTCTCCCTCCAAGGCGAGGGCAGTGGCAGTTGAGATGGAGGGAGGGTCTTTCACCTGCTTCTGGGCGTAGGCATGATGGAGCTGTGCCCACCTCTTCTTCTTCTCCCTCCAAGACGAGGGCAGTGGCAGTTGAGATGCAGGGAGGGTCTTTCACCTGCTTCTGGGCGTAGGCATGATGGAGCTGAGCCCACCTCTTCTTCTCTCCCTCCAAGACGAGGGCAGTGGCAGTTGAGATGGAGGGAGGGTCTTTCACCTGCTTCTGGGCGTAGGCATGATGGAGCTGTGCCCACCGCTTCTTCTCTCCCTCCAAGGCGAGGGCAGTGGCAGTTGAGATGGAGGGAGGGTCTTTCAACTGCTTCTGGGCGTAGGCATGATGGAGCTGTGCCCACCTCTTCTTCTTCTCCCTCCAAGACGAGGGCAGTGGCAGTTGAGATGCAGGGAGGGTCTTTCAACTGCTTCTGGGCATAGGCATGATGGAGCTGTGCCCACCTCTTCTTCTTCTCCCTCCAAGACGAGGGCAGTGGCAGTTGAGATGCAGGGAGGGTCTTTCACCTGCTTCTGGGCGTAGGCATGATGGAGCTGAGCCCACCTCTTCTTCTCTCCCTCCAAGATGAGGGCAGTGGCAGTTGAGATGCAGGGAGGGTCTTTCAACTGCTTCTGGGCGTAGGCATGATGGAGCTGTACCCGCCTCTTCTTCTCTCCCTCCAAGGCGAGGGCAGTGGCAGTTGAGATGCAGGGAGGGTCTTTCACCTGCTTCTGGGCATAGGCATGATGGAGCTGTGCCCACCTCTTCTTCTCTCCCTCCAAGGCGAGGGCAGTGGCAGTTGAGATGCAGGGAGGGTCTTTCACCTGCTTCTGGGCGTAGGCATGATGGAGCTGAGCCCACCTCTTCTTCTCTCCCTCCAAGGCGAGGGCAGTGGCAGTTGAGATGGAGGGAGGGTCTTTCACCTGCTTCTGGGCGTAGGCATGATGGAGCTGTGCCCGCCTCTTCTTCTCTCCCTCCAAGGCGAGGGCAGTGGCAGTTGAGATGCAGGGAGGGTCTTTCACCTGCTTCTGGGCATAGGCATGATGGAGCTGAGCCCACCTCTTCTTCTCTCCCTCCAAGACGAGGGCAGTGGCAGTTGAGATGGAGGGAGGGTCTTTCACCTGCTTCTGGGCGTAGGCATGATGGAGCTGTGCCCACCGCTTCTTCTCTCCCTCCAAGGCGAGGGCAGTGGCAGTTGAGATGCAGGGAGGGTCTTTCACTTGCTTCTGGGCGTAGGCATGATGGAGCTGTGCCCGCCTCTTCTTCTCGCCCTCCAAGGCGAGGGCAGTGGCAGTTGAGATGCAGGGAGGGTCTTTCACCTGCTTCTGGGTGTAGACATGATGGAGCTGTGCCCGCCTCTTCTTCTCTCCCTCCAAGGCGAGGGCAGTGGCAGTTCAGGTGGAGGGAGGGTCTTTCACCTGCTTCTGGGTGTAGACATGATGGAGCTGTACCCGCCTCTTCTTCTCTCCCTCCAAGGCGAGGGCAGTGGCAGTTGAGATGCAGGGAGGGTCTTTCACCTGCTTCTGGGCGTAGGCATGATGGAGCTGTGCCTACCTCTTTTCTCCCTCTGAGGTCAGGACAGTGAAAATCGCCTTCTTCATAGTAATTAGTAATAGCAATAGTACGAATAATAGCAGCAGCAACAGCAACAATATACCAAGAACTCTGATCTGGTTTAGGCAAACATTGACAGCTTTTTTAAAAATCCACTCAGCATTTGATTAATGATGCCTGTCATTTTGATTTGCAGCTTATGGCTTTATTGCTTTTGCTTCAGTTGTTTAATATTGTATATTTATATTGTATGTTCGTGTATTTGTTATAGTTTAATTCCTTCACACTGTCTGAATATTCTATGCGTGTCAGTTAGTGTAGAAATATTTCGAAATAAATAATGTATTCTCTGTGTCTCATCCTAGTGAAAAGATAGACCACAGAGTTCTGTGCCTGTTGTAGATTCGAAGTGTTTGAGGATTAACTGTTCTTGTTTGAACTTGATTTAAATAAGTATCTTCATACGTTTTCATATTCCTCACCTCCAACCTTAGCACTGTCCCAGAGGGAAGCCTAGGCTTTAATCCGGTCTGCCTTGCCAATAGATATTTCATTTAGATTTATCTCAGAAGACCGTAAGATTATTTCTAAATTTCAGAACGTTTTTTCTTGTGGATGTCTCCATGTTTGCTTTTAGTGCTTTGCCCTCAAGCAGTGAAAGCAGAGCTCAAATTCTCCGCCAGAGCTAATGGTTTCTCAGCGTGAGTAACCACTGGAAAGCGTTTTCTTGCTGAGTACTTTGTGAAATGGTTAACCAGACTTCCAAGAAGTCGAAAAATTATCCATCTTTTAACTTTAGTGTGCCAGAAACAAATTCTGGCAGGCATTTAATGCTTTTTTCATTAATCTTTATCACTGGCTTTCATTTTCCTTATATTTTAATGTTTCATTATAGAACTGGCTGCTGTATTTGTTTTGGTTGTGGTTGTATTGATTGATGTGTATGTTGGCAAACCGTCGGAAGGGCATTTCCAAATTGAGGCTTCTATATAGTTAGTAAATCAATAAGAAGAGACATTTCTTTCAGGATTGAGAAAAAAAGAATGCTTTTGAAGGTTTTGAATATGCACGAGTATATGCAGCATGCAGCCCCCTCAACTTTTGGGGGATGGGTGGGGAGGAATTAAATATTGAGAATATTTAACCAGGAAGCACTGTTTTCCTTTAAACCAAGGTGCAAAGCCTTTGGTAGAAGATAATCTCAGATAAAGAAAGTTCAAAATGTGGTGGATTTTTTTTTTTTAAAACAACAGTAGATTTTTGTGGGAGATAGAGTTGCCAAAGTGAATACTGGAGAGGGCTCCTGTACCTTTAATGGATGTGTAGAATAGGGAATTTCAGTGGGAATTCCTTGTTACCTCATTGCAGGACAAGCCAACACCTGCTGAAATTCCCTTGTCTATACAACCGTTAAAGCCACAAGAGCCTTCTCTAGTTTTCCATCTGGCAACCCTAGCGTTTGGGGATAGCGCAGCCTGCAGTGGGTCTCTGCATGTGTCTGTTTGTATGTATATGTATATATGAAATTGCCCCCTTGATCATCTCCAGTTGTCCTCTGCTGACATACATGAAAAGAGGAGCTGGTGGTACATTAATGTTTCTGAGATTTGGCTCCATGTGTACAGTATATTCTTTGAGTATCTTTACAAGGGATGGCTTGGAAGTGCAGGCTGAGATGTTAAGCATTTTAGATACTTTTAAAAGTATGTTCTAAATTTGTTTGCATACACTCAGGCTGCATAATTTTTTTATGTCTATAGTCAGAAATGACTTCTTTTGATTTCACCCTTGAAGCAGGGTTTGGCTCTGTGCCAGTGTCAGTGGCCAGTTCCTGTAATTCAGAGGTGGAACTTCAGGTATTGTTGGCTTGTGACTCCCAGCATCCTTCGTCATTGGCTAGGCAGGCTAGGGCTGCTGGGAGTTGTAGTCCAATAGCATCTGATGGGCTAGAATTCCTGCCCCTCCCCTATAAGGAGAGAAATAAGCCTTTTGAGGCACTAATTTTTCTGCACTCTGCAAACAATGAGAATTATATGAAGGGAAAGTAGGACATCGGTATTTTTCTGCCCCCTTTCCTGCTTGGCTCCATCATCTTCCAATCTTCTGTGTGTGGATAGGTGAGTGGACAGCATCATTGTTTATATAGATTCCCTGAGTGATTTGGGTTGAAAAATCATGTAGGGAGTCCCAGCTAGAGCTTGGAAAAAATTACTTTTTTGGATTACAGCTCTCTGAATTCCCCTGCCATCATGTTTGACATAGTTGGCTGAGGGATTCTTGGAGCTGTACTGTCCCCAAAAGTAACTTCTCCTAGCTCTGATCCCCACTGGAAAAGTTAACACCCCATTGCCAAAATTGCTTGAACAAATGTATACTAACTCACAATTTGTTTCTACTGTAAATCAGCCAAGGCTTGAATTGATTGATCTAGTATTCATACTGTTGAAAGCCTACAACCTTAAGTGAAGACTATTTGGCATGGTTTTGGGAAGTAAGAGTTCAACTAACAGAAGGAGCAGGATTTGTTCTGTGTCTTGCTGGTGCAATTTACATTTATAATCTCATACTTCTTAATTTGGTTGTTTCCAGACTTTTGTTTGGTACTGGTTTACCAATGAATTTATTTGCACACATACATGTGTGTATGTATAGACAAGAGGATGAAGTTTAATGTGCCATATTTTGGTTTATGGGAAGGATAGAAATTACCAGGCCATTTGTGATAATTAATATTAAGCTGTGTACACAGCAGTTAATCCTGATAGATTGCAACTGAAGGATACTCACCATACTCCATTCATAAACAAGAGATATGAGTCAATGCTGATTTAATTGAATTGAACTATTTGAAGGGTTGGCTTTGATCACAGGTTTCAAACTACATTGAGGCTTTTTTTTTTGCATTCGAACAAATGCCAAACATATTTCTTTTCTGGCCAGTGGAAATGACACACCTCCTTCAAAGGAGTTCTTCTAAACTTCTGAACTAATTATACATTTACTAGTCTGGCTGGGAATGAAGTATCCAAGTATTGTTTCTCTCTCTGAAGGAGACAGTATACAGAATCTGTATGAGCTCTGAGTAAATATAAAAATATAAAGAAATAAAATCTTTGGGAAAATGAAAAAAATAATAAGTTTTTGCCTGCCCATGTCCTGGTCAGAAATAAGTTTCTTACTCTTCAGTCTTTATCCAACTATGTTTTTCACTCTAAGTTCCAGTTCCTGGTTGGTTCATTTAGGGAAACAGGGGCTCATCTTTACGAACTCTTAAAGTAGGAAATCCCAGGCTGAGTCACATAATGGAAATTGTTTCAGGTTATTGTAACTGAGCTTTTTATAGACAGAGATGATTATTTTGTGACAATGGAATTTAATAGTGGAGTGTAATTTATTTAGCTTCAAATAAATGATTAATGTAGCACATGTTCTCCTTATCACCCTAAACAATCCTGGCAAGTACAGATGAGTTGGGGTACTTTGTGTCATAACAAGGAGAGCTATGGGTACATATTTTCCAGAGCTTAGAAAGGGTATAGCCAGTAGCTGTTACGGCTGCATGGTTTTCAGAGCTGTAGTCCAGAAAACTAGCATTTCCAATCTGTGATGCTTCCTAATACAATCTTAGCCTGGAACATAAAGTTGGCAATGCAGCAGCTTGCCTTGTACCTGGCAGTACTACTCTGTCCATGTATCTCAGGATTGTCTACTCTGACAGTTAGTGGCTCTGCAGCATTGTGAGCAGACGTGTTTCTTATGACTTGCTATCTGATCCCTCTAAATCAGGGTGGGCAACTTTGGGACCTTAGGGGGCCACATTAGCCCCTACGAGACCTTAAGGGGCCACACATACCCATTCCCCAAAAAGTTGTTTGTCCAGAAATGCTCCTCAATGCCCTCTGGAGGCTGTGCAGGGTACTTTTGCAATGTTTTAATCTTTCCCAGGGCATCTTAGGTCCAGGAGATGCATTTTTTTTTCAAAACAGGAAGTGATTCACAGTCATTTTTTGTTTACTTCCTTTTATAAGAAAGTCCTTTTCTGGCCCTAAAATGGCCCAAAGAGTCTACAAAATATGACAGAATGCTTCCCTACAGCCCCTGAGCCCCACAAAAGTGGTTTTAGGTACTGCCTATGGCCTGTGGGACGCACACCTATTCAACGTGGAGATGCCAGGGATTGCATCTATGGCCTTTTCCTTGCAAAGTGTATCACCCACCATGAGCAATGTCCCTTTCCCATTTTTTTCTTTCATTGAATAGTGAGAAATGTTTAGTCCCTTACAGCCTAGGGCAGGGGTAAGAAAATTTGAAACCATGGGCCACATGCAGGCAAATGCCTGTTTTGGGACTTCCTAGCCATTCTTGATTGCTCAAAACCCATACTCACCAGAAAGTTTTCAGGTGAAAAATGGCATGAAAAACATTAAAAATAGTTGTCGATTCTAAAGGCCTCCAGGAGCAGTGGACTTACGGTGAACCTTCTCCACAAACGCACAGTTTCCCCAAAGGCTGACAACTGGACTGACGAATTTGTAAATCCCAACTGGGAGTGACTTCCAGTTGTGATTTCTGGCTAATCTATGACCAAATTGGGTGTTGTGGCCTGCGGTGCGTAATACAGGGAAAAATGATCCCCCCGTCCTGCTACAGTTTCTCACCTCAGATCTACATACACCATTTCCGCACTCGTCTGTTATAGTACTATTTTTCCATTCTCAACATCCTATGGAATCCTGGGGTTTGCAGTTTAGGGAGAGGCCTCAAAGGCTCCTCGCTAAACTACAAACCTCAGGATTCCATAGGATGTTGAAAGTGGAATAATAGCACTCTAACAGACTAGCGCGGAAATGGCCATAGGAAGCATCAAAAAAGTCTGAGGATACCTTTGCAATACCCTCGATTCACCCCTTAAAAACTCTGCACTACCCTAAAATAAATCTGTTTTCCTCTGCAGTCCCTTTCAAAATGGTGGCAGGACATGACCTGTCACCATACTCTTAGTCCAAGACTCAAAGCAATACACTACACAGGCTCTGTGGTGACTCTGCCACTTCCTGTCAACATTTTGAGAGGGACTGCAAAGGAAAAGAGGGGTATTTAGTCTGGCTGTGTGTGTGGGGGGGCTTCTCATGAGGGGTTTGGGGAAGAATTAGTCCCTGTTAACCATGTGGTTGCCTACATTTGGACTAATGTTAGTGGTCGTGACAACCAATCAGCGTTTTATTGTTCAAAAAGGAAAGGTGGCTGCACCTTAGCAGAGCCTAGTAAGGTTACGTTTTTGTGCTACACTGGCAATGCTGCCCGTGGGATTCTGTTAATTTCTCTTCCCCCATATAGGATCATTATTGAGGTCGGCCTATGCTGTAGTATTGCTGGAATGGCTTGAAGGCCACTCTGCATTCCTTGGAAAGTGGAGAGCCGTGAGTGATCACATGAGTTTATACAGGAGGTCCCTATCCAGGCCTTCATGTCAGAAATTATTCATTCTACCTCTTGGTAAAGGCACCAAATCCTATCTGATTTAGGAAGCTAAACAGGGTCAGCCCTGGTTAGTACCTAGATGGGAGACCACCAAGGAATACCAGGTGCTGTAGGCTGTTTTTTAGAGGCAGGAACTGGCAAAACGACTTCTGAGTATTCCTTGCCTGAAAAAAACCATGTGAAAAATTCATGGGGTCGCCATAAGTCATGCAGCTTGAAGGCACATATACCCTCCCTGATTAGCTCGCTTTTTCTTTTTCTAAAAGCATTTGGTATGATTTTATGGAAAAGGCCTTTTTCTTGGAGTAATCTTGCCAGATGCTTTTAAAGCAGTCACGCTTTAAGTATTATTGGGCACTTCTAGGAATGAATTACAGCAGCCTAGCTATATTAGCAACGGTTTTTCAAGAATCTCTTCTGCTCAGCAGTCTGCTGGGAAGAGAGGTATTTGGAAGGACGGCTGCTGCTAGTTGTCTGAAATCTCTGTAATTTGAACACAACTTCTCTGCCAGGATGCCTTGTCGCTTGACCTGTGTCCCTTGTAGTCTGCCGTGCTAACTTCTGGATCAGGTTTTGCTGTCATTGATAGAAGTGTCCCAGTGATCTGATTCAGAAGAAAGTGAGAAGCTATTGTTTTGAGCTGATGCAAGGTCACATGCTGAAATTGTAGAGCATGCTCTGCCTGTGCAGAAGGCCCAGGCTTGGTCTCTGGCATTCCTCCTGAGATCTGATCCAGGTATTTTCTGAGCTGAGGAATTGCTTTTCGATACCACAACTGAATTGGCATACCCTCCAACGTTTCACGTTTGAAAACTGGCACATAAATGGCTGAACAAGATCAGAGCATGGTCACAATGGGAAATGTCATTAATGAAGCAGAAGAAACAGCCTAGGAAAGACTGGATCAGTTTGCGTTTGCCTGGTCAAGGGAAGGATAGGATTTAATGCATTTTGCGCCTTTTGGTTGCCCTAACAAATGTAGCAAAACAGTGCGTACTTTGGATTTTGTTCTGTGGTCAACATGAGTACATTTGCATGGGGGGGGGTTTGAAAGTTTCTGTTTTAAACACATTTAAACACCTTCATTTTAACAGCCTAGAAAAAGCACTGTGCTGTCACTGTGATGTAGTGGGCTGGGGCCCATTCATATTACCCAGTTGTAGTGCTATATTTCTCTTTAGAGAGCTAACATGGTGTAGTCATTTGAGAATTGGTCTACGACCCTAGAGGCCAGGATTCGATTCCCTGCTCAGCCATGGAAATGCACAGGGTGATCTTGGACACGTTACACACTCTCAGCCCCCAGAAAGCCCTGTGATAGGATTGCCTTAGGGTCACCATAAGTCAGAAATGACTTGAAGGCACCCGACAACACAATTCCTCTTTAACTGCCATGACAACATCCAGTGGAATCCTGGGCTTTCATCTATTTAGAATTCTCACCCAGAGAGCTCTAGGACCTCACCGAACTACAAACCCCAGGATTCCATAGGATGTTAATGTGGAAATTAAAGTGGAATAATAGCACCACAGTTGTGAAATGTGAATGGGCCCTAGGAATCTGGGAGGTCCAAGGACTGAATCCACACTCAACCATGGAAATGCACTGGCTGACCTTGGGCCCGTAACACTCTCTCAGCCTAAACAGGAAGGCATTGGCAAACCTCCTCGTAGGGTTTGCCAAGAAAACTCTAAGATGGGGTTGCCGTAGAGCCAGCATGATGTAGTGGTTTGGGTGATTTATTAAGACTCAAACCCACTGAGTCAGCTTGGAGAAGTCATACTTTCTCAGCCTCAGAGGGAAGCAAGGACGAACCTCCTCTGAACAAACCTTGCCTTGTGGTAGGTTTACCTTTAAACTGGAAGTTACTCAAAGGCGCACATCAACAACAGGAGCAGCAGCGGTAACAACAGTAATAGATTACCGTGAGTCAGAGTCAACTTGAATGCACCTAACAGCAGTGATGACAATTTAGATGGAAAAAGCCATGTTTGTTCCTATGGTTGAGCCTTTGGGAGTCACAGTATTTGCAAATTTCTACCAGTTAATTCCAATTTACTTTATGCCCCTCCCTATCATAGGAGCAGAAGTAAGGGCAATCTCCTCGGAGATTCCCTTTGTAATTGCATTGACACAAGGGGGTCAGGGGCTTCTTCAGTAGATTTGTCCAGAGCACAGTCCGTATAAGGGCTCGCTTTGAGATTCACAAATGGAAATGAGGAATTTTAGAGAGATGGGTGTGACGAACCTGGTGGGAGGCCGGTCTTGACGGCAGAGCCTCCTTGGCAACTGTTTAAGCTGATTGGCTGGTGAAATGGAGCCTTGGATGGCCCAGGGGAGGGGCTGGTGGAAAGAGGAAAATAGCGGATTTTAACTGTCTGGGGTGCGTTTGAAGAGAGTGTGATTTGTGGTGTGTTTGGAGAGGTTGGAGATTTGAAGAGCTCTGTGGGAGAGAGAACTGAGAAATTGGGTGTACGAAAGATAGTGAATGAGTGGAAAGAGAGAGAGAGAGAGAGAGAGAAGAATGGTGTGCTGTTTATAAACATTTAGATACAAAACACATTTAAAGCAACAGTGTTACAATAAATGTTTGAAGTTCTGTCACAGAGTCTTATTTTGAATCCTGGAATATACGCGCTACCAATAATATCATCTTGACCTTAGTGCCAACAGTGCCGCCGTCTTGGAAAATATAAATCACTGCTGATCCTTGCGTCTGGGAGAAGGGCAGATTTAGGGAAGGCAGTAAAGGGGGGGAGTCCTGAAAGGAAGAAGCAAGGGGGGACGAGAGTGAGGAAGGGACTGCGTTCTCAGAGAGGACTGAGGCAGACCCGTTTGTCCTGGCCCTGGCTTGATTCAGAGATCTCCCTGGCTGTTCAGGTCTGATCACAAAGAGGTGTCAGGCTGGGCAGGCCTTGAGTACGAGGCTTGGGTGCGCCTTTCGCACTCGGCACTGACGGGCAGTGGGTTTTTTTTCCCGTGCGTTTTACAAGGGCTTTGGGTTTCTGCTTGTTGTGGTGATGGCGGTGTACTTTCCAAGTCATTTCTGATTTGCGGTGATTGTAAGGTGAACCGAAATGGAGTTTTCTTAGCGAGATTTATTGGGGGGGGGGTTGCCTTTGCCTTCCTCTGAGGCTGAGAGAGTTTGACGTGACCAAGGTCCCCCAGTGGGCTTCCATGGCCGAACAGAGATTCAAACCCTAGTCTCCAGAGTCAAAGCCCAATGCTGAAATCATTGCATCAAGCTGGGTCTGTAGGTTTCTGCTACTGGTGTGGAAAAAAAGGTAGTGGTTGTATCTGAGAAGGTAGTTACAGGATAAATTCATGCACTACTTGGTGGCAGATATAAATACAGCTATGTTCCATTACAGTCACCAAACTGTACATCACGGTTGCATTATACTGTGAAAGCCTAGATACGCAGCTTTAGTATATCACCTGAAGAATAGTAGCATTTAATAGCCTCTCAGGGGTGTTGTAAGCCTTAATTGAAGCTTGTTTAAAAAAACCTGCGAGAAACTCGGATTGAAAGCATGCCGTGACTACTAAGTATTTGAAGTACACAGTTACACATTTAAGAAGTCTACACGTTTACATAGATATCCCTGATCTTTCGTTACACTGAGAATGGAAATAGGATGAAATAGCTTCTAAGATGCTTTAAAAATAAAAACTGAACAGGTCTCTTTCAGCTCCTCCTCTCTCCCTATGCCTCTAGCCCAATTTTCTGGAGTTCTCAGTGGTTTTTTAAAGCTATGTTAGACATGAAAACTCTGTATTCTTTCAGAAATTTGTGCTCTTGTGTGTGGTCTTATGTATACCATGTTATGGAAATACATTGCACTGAAACAAAACATAGTTTTCTTTGAGATTTTGCCGCCATCAAATTCTTGCAAAATATTATTATGAGAACATGATGGGAACTGTAGCTTATAGATAGCTCTGAAGGCGTTGAATCTTCAGAATGAGGATTGTGATGTCTAATTTGGAGTTTGATTTTCAATGAAATTGGGAGTAACAGGTGGATGCTGTGATGAAAAACCTACCATTGCTGGAACAGCCTCAACATTTTGCACTGATAAGCAGTATGGAAATGTAACTGCTAACTGCTAACATTTCAATGTAATATTTTTTTTAATTTATTTTTATTAAAAAAGAATAAAAATAAAAAAGTGAGTTGTATAAATTTACAAGTATGTTTACATGTTCCATATTTTTCATATATGTACACACACACACACACACACACACACACACACACATTTGGTTTCTTATGTTAGAAGTTAAAAAATGAATTTAATCCTTTTGACTTCCCTTGCCAAATACCTAGAATAGTATCACCGCGCTACCTTTCAACATATGAAATTCCCTTATTTTCACCCTTTATAGCTGTTGAGTGCACCTTTTCTTGCAATTTCTTTACTTCCTAAAAAACACATACTTAATTACAAATACCGTTTGCGATAAAGAAAAACGATACTTAGTTAAAACATACATTTATCACGATTTTCCATAATTCATTAATTTACATATGTCTCTGTCCTCTAGAAAGCTCAAACTTATTCTAAATCCCTTTATTTCTTTAGACTTTCTAATTGTATATACCGTTATTAAGTGTCTATTTACCATATCCTTTTACATAGTCAATAACTGGTTGCCATATTTTTTCCATATTCTCAGTTCGTTTCCCTTTTAAATGGTGTGAGAATATCAATGTAATATTTTAGACTGGCAAACTCCTTATTTGCACTGGACTTGTGTTGGGTATCACATAGAGATCATAGAAGATGGCTGGAATCCCTTATCACAGTATACTTTACTTAACTTTACATATACTTAACTATACATCAGAAGCTGTAAGAACTGCAAAGATGCATAACAGAATACCAGCAAGTGTGTCTTAATACCCATTGGCACTCCCTAGTTGGTATCTCAGTGCACAGCAGGACCAACATACATTGGCCCCATCATGCATTGGCTACTTTGCTGGCTCCTCTATGTAGTAAACTAACAGCACCCCTTTACTGGATATGGATGTTGCAGAACTGCCCAATTCTAATTCCCACAGTTGTAAGTCCACTTACAAAGTTGCACGTCCCCAGCAGGATTCCAGCTGCTTTCCAAAGCAGCTTAGAAATCATAGAAATGTAGAGTTGGAAGAGACCACACGGGCCATCCAGTCCAACCCCCTACCATGCAGGAATACCCTCAAAGCACTCCCGACAGATGGCCATCCAGCCTCTGCTTAAAAACCTCCAAGGAAGGAGACTCCACTACGCTCCAAGGCAGCATATTTCACTGCCGGACAGCCCTGACTGTCAGGAAGTTCTTCCTGAGGTTCAGGTGGAATCTCCTTTCCTGCAGCTTGAATCCATTGCTCCTTGTCCTGGTCTCTGGAGCGGCAGAAAACAAGCCCTCTCCCTCCTCTACATGGCATCCCTTCAAATATTTAAACATAGCTATCATGTCACCTCTTAACCTTCTCTTCTGCAGACTGAACGTACCCAGCTCTCTAAGTCTATCCTCATAGGGCATGGCTTCCAGGCCCCTCACCATTTTGGTCGCCCTCCTCTGGACCCGCCCCAGCTTGACCATGTCCTTCTTGAATTGGGGTGCCCAGAACTGGACACAGTATTCCAGATGAGGTCTAACCAAAGCAGAGCAGAGTGGTACCAGTACCTCCCTCGATCTAGACGCCATACTCCTATTGATGCAGCCGAGAATTGCATTGGCTTTCTTGGCTGCCGCATCACACTGCTGACTCATGTTCAGCTTGTGGTCTATTAAGACTCCTAGATCCCTTTCACACGTACTGCCATCCAGCCACGTGTCCCCCATCCTATATTTCTGCATTTCATTTTTTCTAGCTAAGTGTAGGACCTTACACTTCTCTCTGTAGAATTTCATTTTGTTAGCCTTGGCCCAGCTCTCCAATTTGACCAGGTCATTTTGAATTTTGATCCTGTCCTCTGGCGTATTAGCAACCCCTCCCAATTTGGTGTCATCTGCAAATTTGATGAGCATGCCCTCTATTCCTTCATCCAAGTCATTGATGAAAATATTGAACAGCACTGGGCCCAGGACAGAACCCTGTGGCACCTCGCTAGTCCCTTCTCTCCAGGATGAAAAGCAGCCATTGGAGAGCATCCTTTGGGAACGGTCAGTCAACCAGTTACAGATCCACCTGACAGTAGCTCTGTCCAGCCCACATTTTACTAGCTTCTTTGCAAGAATGTCATGGGGAACTTTGTCAAAGGCCTTACTGAAATCGAGATATGCTACATCCACAGCATTCCCTTCATCTATCAAGCTAGTAACTCTATCATAAAAAGAGATAAGATTAGTCTGGCATGACTTATTTTTGAGAAATCCATGTTGACTTCTTGTGATTACCGCGTTGCTTTCTAAGTGATTAGAAACCGACTGCTTAATGATCTGCTCCAGAATCTTTCCGGGTACTGACGTCAGGCTGACTGGGCGATAATTATTTGGGTCCTCTTTTTTTCCCTTCTTGAAGATGGGGACAACATTTGCCCTCCTGCAGTCTGCTGGAACTTCTCCTGTCCTCCAAGATTTCTCCAAGATTATAGCAAGCGGTTCTGAAATGACCTCTGCCAGTTCTTTTAATATCCTAGGATGCAATTCATCTGGCCCTGGAGACTTGAATTCATCCAGTGTGGCCAGGTATTCCTGTACCACCTCTCTATCTGTTATGTGCGGCATTTCCCCCGCTTCCTCCCCTGCTCCCCAACCGCCAGGTTGAGTGCTTGTATCCTTCTGGGAAAAAACTGAGGCAAAGAAGGTGTTAAGTAGTTCTGCCTTTTCTCTTCCCCCGGTTAGTAATTCGCCATCTTCTCTGCGCAGCGACCCTATCGTCTCCTTCTTTTTCCTTTTGCTACGGACATATTTAAAAAAGCCCTTTTTATTTGTTTTGATGTCTCTGGCCAGCCTAAGTTCGTTCTGTGCTTTAGCCTTTCTGACCTTCTCCCTACATCTCCTGGCTATATGCTTAAATTCTTCTTTGGTGGTTTCCCCCTTCTTCCATTTCCTGTACATGTTTCTCTTAACACTTAGCTCAACTGAGAGTTCTTTAGTCAACCATTCTGGTTTCTTCAGATGCCTTCCATTTTTCCTCCCTATTGGCACAGTTTTAGACTGTGCCTTCAGTATCTCCCTTTTAAGGAACTCCCATGCCTCCTGAACTCCTTTCCCTTTCACTATTCTTGGCCACGGAATTCCAGCCAGCAGCTCCCTAAGTTTACAGAAGTCCGCTTTTTTAAAATCTAAGACGAGTGTCTGGCTACACTTATCTTCTCCTTCCCACTGAATGCCAAATTCCAATAGGGCATGGTCACTCCCCCCTAAAGATCCAACCACTTCTACCTCATTAACAAGGTCATCCGTATTGGTCAGGATCAGATCTAGAATATTTGATCCCCTTGTGGCCTCTTCCACCTTCTGGACCATGAAATTGTCTGCAAGACAAGCAAGAAACTTGCTGGACCTTGCTGTCTTGGCAGAGTTTGACTGCCAACATATATCCGGTAATTGAAATCTCCTATTATTACTGTATCTCTCCTTTTTGAATGTGCAGTCATTTGGTTGAGGAAGGCATCATCAAAGTCCTCAGTGTGGGTTGGAGGTCTGTAGTAAACCCCCACCAGAATATCCCTATTGTTTCTCGCTCCCTTAATTCTTACCCAGATGCTCTCGACCTGGCTTTCTGGATTTAAGTCATGGATCTCTTCACAGGTGAAAACATCCTTGACATACAAGGCTACTCCTCCTCCTTTCTTGTTTGGTCTATTTCTACAAAATAGGCTGTACCCCTCTATTCCTACATTCCAATCCTGAGACTCATCCCACCAGGTCTCAGTGATGCCTATCAAATCGTATTTATTTTGTTGTACTAGGAGTTCAAGTTCATCTTGCTTGTTTCCCATACTCTGCGCGTTAGTGTAGAGACACTTAAATCCCCGGGCCCTTCCTGCAAGTCCTGTACTATAGTTTCTACTCCTCCCACCAATTAAACTTTGAGGTTAATTCACTTTATGCTGCTTTGGGCAGACCCCACCTGGAATACCGTGTCTCGTTCTGGGCACCACAGTTCAGGAAGGATATTGACAAGCTGGAATGTGTCCAGAGGAGGGTGACCACAATGGTAGAAGGCCTGGAAACCATGCCCTATGAGGAGAGGCTTAGGGAGTTGGGTATGTTTAGCCTTGAGAAGAGAAGGTTAAGGGATGACATGACAACTGTGTTTAAATATTTGAAGGGATATTGTATGAAGGATGGAGCAAGCCTGTTTATTACTGCTCCAGAAACTAGGATATGGAGCTATGACTTCAAACTTCAAGAAAAGAGATTCCAACTAAACATTAGAAAGAATTTCCTGATGGTAAAAGCAGTTCAACAGTGGAGTACATTCCCTGGGAGAGTGGTAGAGTCTTGGAGGTTTTTAAACGGAAGTTGGATGGCCATCTGTCTTGAGTGCTTTGATTGTGTATTCCTGCATGGCAGGGGATTGGACTGGAAGGCCCTTGTGGTCTCTTTCAACTCTGATTCTATGATTCTATGCTTATAATCCACCCCAGATCTTCAGACTGTTAGGATAGTGAGCTCTGGTTAGAGGTCAAAGGGATAACTTTCAAACATTGAGCATTATGTAGATGGTCTCATTTAGTGTCTAGATGAATGTTTGAAATGGTGGTATCAGGTTTTAGCCCCTAGCTCCATGCTTGTAAAATCTAATTTGGAGAGGGACCTGTAGATGGAGAATATGAGCAGAGTGGTGCTACTACATTCATATGCTGGGTATAATGACATTTCTTATGCAAAATAATGTTTTGATAGGTAATGTCCTTACTTTCTCTCTGTGTAGCAAGTAATATTTACTTGCTTTTTCCTGAAATGTCATGGAAGGGAATTTTTTTGGCTGTTATTGCATTTTTAAATTTATTTACTTTTTTTATATCCTGCCATTTCTTCCCCAAAGCAGCTTGCAACGTGGATTGAAACAGCTAGAAACAGAAATAGCTAGAAATAGCTTTTCTAGAAATAGCTTTTCTAGAAATAGCTTTTCTAGAAATAGCAAGAAAAGTAGAATGTTAAGAATGGGCTAGAAGGAAACCGCTCTTTAAAAATAACTTGTAATGCTTTTTAAACAAAAAATAACTACTTAAATTCAAGCAGTAATTAAGTTTGGTTGAGAAAGTATAGACAGATATGTTTAATTATACTAGTGTTTCCTAGATGGAGATATACATGTTGATATTGTATTACAACTCCCAGAAAACTTAGCCACGGTTTCTGGGGGCTGCGGTCAGATTATATCAGGGAAATTATGTTTGGGGACTATTGGGTTACAAACACATGTGTGTGGACACACAGGGCATAATTTCCTATTTTTTTATACTTGTATGTCTCCTTTCATCATATTGTAGGCTTTATGGTATTGTGGAGGTGGATTATTTTATTTACCACTTTTCTCCCTGTAGGACTTGAAGACACAGATTTTTTTAAAAATACAGCTAAGAAATAAAAAGTATAATTAAAAAAGCTGAAAACAAATAAGCTATCGTACTAAAAGCAGCAGAAATTTATGACAGTTTCAACACATTTAAAACATAGACGTGAGAATAAAAGTAAAACACCTGTCATTAGAAGACTTTCTGCAACAACCAGTTAATAGCCAAAAACATTTCTAAATGAAATGG
Organism: Cyclura pinguis; assembly: GCA_030412105.1. Lineage (NCBI taxonomy): Eukaryota > Metazoa > Chordata > Lepidosauria > Squamata > Iguanidae > Cyclura > Cyclura pinguis. Next base: position 340,926,095 of record CM059600.1, read on the forward strand.
TCTGAGTAGACCGGGACCAACCTGTCTTCCTGTGAGAGGGGGCTCCATAGCCTAGGTACAGCCACTGAGAGGGCCCTCTCCCGCGTGGTCTCCAAATATGGCTGTGGTAGTGATGTGACCAAGAGAAAACTGTCCTCTGGAGATCATAAAACATGGACAGGATAATAGAGGAAATACAGTCTTTCACATAGTCTGGATCCAAGCTGGATAGGGTTTTATAGGTCATAACCAGCATTTGTGTTAAGAAACAGATTGATAGTGAAGCTGTTTTAACAAGGCAGTTTTTCCTATCAGCGGCCCTAGTCAGTGGTTTGACTGCAGTATTTTGGCCTCAGTGAAGTTTTCAAAAAATTTCCAAACTCTGTGTGTGTGTGTGTGTGTGCGTGTGTGAGAGAGAGAGAGAGAGAGAGAGAGAGAGAGATCCAAATGGGATGTAATCAAGGAATATGTAATCATAGCAAGATCTGATATCTCCAGGAATGGGTATATTTGGTGCACTAGTTTTAAATGTGCAAATGCTCCTGTTCATTACTGGAACTGGCACATCTGGGCTTGGGGCTAAATCGAAGACAGAAAACTTCAGAAGGAGTGTACCTTTCTCCAGCACAGGCTCAGTCCCTGTTTCCTGTTCTACCTGTCATTTGAGTAGGAGCGCCTCTACCTTGTCTGGATCAAGCTTTAGTTTGTTCACCTTCATCCAGTCCGTTACTAATTACAGACACAGCTTCCTTAGAACTGGATGTAAAGGAAAAAAGACTGTTATTGGTATACTGCTGACGTCAAACCACAGAACTTTGGACTACTTCTTCCAGTGTCTTCACGTATATATTAAAACAGTATGGTAGAAAAAACTGAGCTGTGAGGGACCCTGCAGGCTAACGGACAGCGTCTTAAACAGGAATCCTCAAGCACCACTACCTGAGCTTGTCCCTCCAAGAAGGACGGGAGCCGACAATCTCTCCAAGTTCCGTTTCAAAGATTTGACCCACAAGGATACCATGATCAGTGTTACTGAAAGCCACTGTGAGGTCTGGTAGAACTCACAAGGACACACTCTGTCATCCAGCTCCTAGTGTAGATCATCCGCCAAAGCAACCAAAGCAGTCTCTGCCCCCAAACCAGGGGCCCTTTCATGCTGTATGGTTATGTCACTTTGATTCCACTGTAACTCCCATGGCTGTATGCTGTGGAATCCTGAGATTTGTAGTTTGGTGAGGCATTAGAGCTTGATGGAAGAGAATTCTGAATACCTTGGAAAACTAAAAATCCCAGGATTCTGTGGTATGCAGCCATGATAGTAAGGAAGTGGAATCATACTGCTATAATTGTACAATGTGAAAGGGATCCAGACCTGAAACCAAACTAAAATGGATCTAGATAATCTGTCTCATCTAGGAAAACTCAAGAGCTGAGAGGCCACCATGTGCTACAGAATCTTGCCCAAAAATGGATACGGGAGACTTCTCCATCCCCAGTTTGGGAAACTTCATAGTTATCACCTGATATTTAAGCCTGGTTTATTGTAGTCTTTGAACTACAATATGTAGCCTGGTTTATGTTCAGAGTAATACCTTGCCATTAGAATAACGAGTTGCCATTTTTTCCCCTTCATTGATTCACCTTTCCATGGGAAGAACAACAAGATTGATGTGTCAGATTTCTTTAAAAGTGCTATGTAATTATTATATTGCAGCCTCATCATAGACCAGTAATAGTCTGAAAGATTTTACAGATTTCAGGAAGGGTTTCAGGAAAGATTCGAGAAGTCAAATGCTGGATAGTACTGATAAATTCTTAACTGTGCCGACTTATTGTCTCTCCATCTAGAGATTTAGAAGTCTTTAAACATACATCACTCAGTTGGTTTGACTTTTGCATTTGTCTGCTAGTGGAGGTAAAAGGTGCTGATGCAGTGTCCATATTTTCTCAGCTGCTGTTACAGGGAGAGCTTTACCTTGTTAGCACTCTCATTTTTAATAGTTTCACTGGATGACTGTTATGTATGTGTCACCACCAGGAGTTTTTATATCTATCTTTTTCCCAGATCAGGATAGGGCAAACCCAGAGCTTTGAATGCTCATTTCAACAGCTAAGGTGTTGGCATTGGTGCTACTTTTTTTTAAAAAATGTTTTAATCATTGTTACACAAAAGATGGACAGCTGTGGAATACTAAGGGGCTGCAATAGCACCCCCCCCAGAAGACCTTGGAAAGCTGCAAAACCCCCTGCATGCCCCCCCAAATAATTGTATCACTCCCAGACATCCTTTAGGGGGCATGGAGGGCATTTTCCCCATGTATTCAGGCATTGCTGGGTCATTTAAGGCCCATGAGGAGCCTTTTTTAAACAACAGAAAGTGAGGAGAATCACTTCCTGTTCACATCCTGATTTAATGAAGGATTTCTCCTAGGCCTAAATTGACCCAGAGTATGTACATGTATCTTCAAGTTACCTGTTGACTTATGGCAGCCCCATTAATTTCATAGGGTTTTCTTAGGCAAGGAATACTCAGATGTGGTTTTGCCAGTACCTTCCTCTGAAATATAACCTACACTTGGTATTCATTGGAAGTCTCCCATTCAAGTACTAATTGGGGCTGACTCTGCTTGACTTCCGAGATCAGTTAGGATCTGATGCCTTTAGGATATTTAGACCCCTAAGGGCCTCAAAATGTGTGCTCCTTGCACTGCCTGGAGGACATTTGGAAGGATTTTGGAACAAAAAAATATTTTTGCATTTTTTTTTACCCCAGAGGGGCCATGGGGTGCCTTGTGTAGCTCACAGGCCATACTTTACCCACCTCTGCTTGACCATAACACATACTAGTCATGACTTCTTATGTATTTTTTTTTATTTTTTTTTGAACAAAACAAAATAAAAATGCTTCCCTAAGGTTTTGGAGTAATGATTGATGGAGCAACAGACTATAAACATAACTTAGGACGAACTGTTAACATTGCTTATGAGAAACCATTAACATTATAGATTAATACATTATGTCTCAGAATAATGTCATGCCTGCATTACTTCACAATGCAGTGTATTATAAGCAATGTTACTTTTAACATGCTATGCATACTTAGCCTTGCAGGATCCATTTTGGTTTTTTTACTGGAACCTTGAAGTCCACTAACTGGAGTCAAGTACAACAGATGCATAATTATTCTTTTTTAAAAAAAAAAATTAGTCTAGGCATTTTATTTGGAATTTTGGAAATTAACTGAGTTTGCAGTCTTTCAACATAAAATTCCATTCCACTCTGTGTCATCCCCTTGTTCATTTCAGCAGTTAGTTGTTGTGTCTGTGTGTCATTTTATTATAGTTAAATAATTGGGAGCCAGAAATCCTTTCAGATCAACCAAATGTCTACCAGTAAGTAGATCTCCATCTACCTTCAGCACTGCCCTAGAAGACAGAAGCATTTATCTTTGGCCAGCTGTTTTATAATTTTACAATGTACACTGAAGGCATTTATAAATGTTGGTATAGCCTATATAATATGTGTAACACAATGCAATATTCCTGTTTTGCTTCTCCTGGGTTTGGAAATTGTACTTTTTGGGAATAAAACTCTCAAAACCCTTAGCCAATTATCAGGCTCTCTGGGGAGGAGGTTCTGGGACTTGTAGTCCAAATCAGTAACCTTTCCAAGATGTGCTTCTATTTTAATGTATGGAATGGTGCAATGAAAAAAAAATACTTGAAAAAATTATATTCAAGGACGGCAGACTGAATTCCAACAAATCCTTTTTTTTTAATGTCTGATTACTCATCTTTGTGAAATATTGAGCTTACAGCATTATTTGGATAAAAGCGTATATTTTGTCTATATGCGCATCTCACCTCCATTTTTCCAAGGGGTGAAGGCTCTGGCTGCACTGGGGAACCTGCGAAAGAGCAGAAGTTTGGTCTTTCTTAATTAATTGCTTCCTGTTCTTATCCTCCTGTCCTGCCTGCTACTAATCATAATATTATCCTGTAATACTTGACATAATTAATGAATCCCCTTTCGATACTTTAACATAATTTACAAGTTGGGAGTCAATCATTTAAGAGGTGACCTGCAAAAATGATGAAACCTGGTAGACAGTGGATAGTTGATTCAGTTTTGCCCAACCTGGTTCTTCCACAATACATTAGACTAAAGTGCCCACAATCTTGAACTAGGTGGGGCAAGATGAAGATGAAGTCGAGCACATCTTGAAGGCACAGTGAAGACCAAAAACATCAGCAGTCATGCAATACCTTTTATTTGGTTCAGCCAAAAGTAGAAGAGTTGGGCTCAACTTTTGAGTTTCAAGGAACTCTTCTTCTGGCAGCTTGTTAAACAGAAAAGTGTGGCTAAGATGTGTAGAAGGAAATGAGAAAACCAAGTCCAAAGTCATGGTGGAAACTTCTCTGAAAAACAACAATTTAAAGAATGTGATTTGGCTGGCTGTTTGCAGGCTAATTAAATTAGAATTTATATAAACAGTGATCGTACTTGAAATGCCTGTCCTCATGTAGTTTTTTTAAAAATATCATGGCTCTTCCTTCAATTGCCAGTGGAAAACATTACTGAGAAAGGGCTTGACAGCTGCTATGCAAGAGTGTGCCATTTCTTAATAAGACTGCAGTATTGATTATTTGACTTCCTGAGAGAAAAAGAAATCCCATTACAAACAATGAAAGTAGAGCAGCAATTCACCCGAGAACCCCAAAATGTGTCTTATGACTTCTTTTGTGTAGCCATTCCCTGTGAATTTAGCATAGTTCAAAAATGAAGAACTTTTACGTAAAGCATGTGGGTAACTCCCCACCCCTGGTCCATTTGAAATAAGTAAGCTGCAAACACCAGTAGAGTTGCTGCAGATAGTACACTGATGGTCAATCAGTTTTATTTATATTATAATTTGCTGCGGGATTTGGTGATAGATGCGAAGAAGCTCTTGGCAGGGAGTGCCTGAACTGCTTGTGTGCCATAAGGAAATGGTGCAAATTGAAAGTCTTTGTCTACCATTGGCTGAGCTATTTTGATGCTAGAGAAGGAAACTAAAGGCGAAAGGTTGCATAGTTGGAAGGATAAAAGTTGCCTAGGAAAGTATTAGGCCAAGATAGATAGATGGAAAGAGCCAGTGTGTTGTAGTGCAGAGGTGGGCAACTTTGGAAGGCTAAGGAGCCACATGGGTCCCTAGGAGACCTTGGAGGGCCACACCCTACACAACTGCACTTGCTTCCACAAAAATATCAAAAGGATGCACCCCCCCTCCAGTGCTCTCTAGGCAGCATAATGGCGTTGTCATCTTTTCTGGCCTTCTTGATTCATTTTAAGCCCAGAAAAGGCTTTAAGCCCAGAAAAGGCTTTAAGCCCAGAAAAGGCTTTAAACAACAGGAATTGAGATGTAGTCACTTCCTGTTTATTTCCTGTTTCCAAAAAGGCTTCTCCATGGCTTAAATTGGAAACGGGCTCAAAAGATATTGGAAATGTCCTCCGTACCAACAGAGGACAATTTGAAGCATTTTTTCTTAGATCCTTGAGGGCCCCAGGAGGCCACGAAAATGGCCAGGGGGGCCCCAAGTGGCCTGTGGGCCGCAGCTTGCCCACCCCTGATGTAGTAGTTTGAGTATTTGATTAGGATTTTTAGAGACTAGGGTTTGAATCTCTACTCGGCCATTGAGCCCGCCGCCCCCGGGAAACCTGAGGCAAGTCACTCTTGGTCTAAAAGGAAGGCAATGACAAACCTCTACTTAAGAAGTCTTGCCAAAAAGATCCAAGGATAAGGTTGCAATAAGTCTTAAGGGCACATAAGAACAGCAAAAACCAGCAGACTGTAGTGGTTTGAGTGTTGGACTAGGGCTCTGGAAGACCAGAGTTCAGCTCTCCCTTCAACTGTGGAAGCCCACCACGTGGCTTTGAGCAGGTCACACGCTCTCTCCCTTAGAGACGGCAAACCTGCTCTGAACAAATCTGACCAAGAAAATTCCATGATAGGTTTGCTGACAGAGTTGACTCAAAGGAAATAATAACAGGAACAACACAGAGAGAGAGCTCCCTTCTTATAGGTAGGTCTCAGAGTATCTGGAAAAAAGATACGGTGATGAGAAAGAGTGCTTGGAAGAGTTGCATTTGTTTTAGACCGCACCTCCCAGATCCACTAGCCATTAAGGCCACAGTAGCAGCAGGATATAAAGAGCCACGGTCCAAGAACAGAGCTTTTCTAGGTTCTGATGAGGAAGAACAGTGAGGAGAAAAGAGGACGGAAGCAAAAGATGATGACATTCACATTGATTTGAAATAACCAGCCAACCACAAACCTCTGGCTTTTCTTTAAATACGTATTTAATAGATTATGAGCAATACTTAATGTGAGAATTAGTGTGTGTAGTGGTGTGAGCACTGGACTGTGACTGTGGAGACGTCTCTTGCACACGTCCCTTGCATAAATCTTGCCAACAAAACCCCGTAATAGATTTATTATAATATTATTAGGGTGGTTATAAGTCAGAAATGACTTGAAGGCATACACCAGGAACAACAATAATTAATATGACCAACATATATGCCGTGATAAATTTAAACTTCAACATGCTACAGGACTTTTTTTACCTATTTGATAAAGTGCATCTGAATGGTTTGTCATTTGCTGTTTGATTACAAATCAAACAACTGCTTTCTCTTTCCAGTTTGCAGCCATTCTGGAGATGATGAGTGCCCTCATGCTTTTTTATTCCCTTGTTTTTTATTTCTGAAGTTTGGATTTGCTTCCTTTTCTACCATTTTTCTGTCTTGCAGCCTTGGAGGCTATTGGATCTCCCACTTCTTATATAGACTAAACTCCTTGGGAAGCCGAAAACCGTGCGTTGGAGTGAGTATGGGGTTTTGGGTTGAGTGCTGCACTTTTATGCTAGGGGACTGAGGTTCAAATCCTTGCTCAGCCATGAGAACCCACTGGGTGACCTTAGGCAAATGACACTCTCTCAGCCTCATAGGAGGACAAAGGCAAACCTCCCTCTGAACAGATCTTGCCAAGAAAATTTTAGGATGGGGTTGGCATGGGTTAGAGTTGACTTGCAGGCACACAACAGCTGCAGCGGCAGCAACAATGAAAGATAATATTAACATAAACCAGTAGCATATTGATGAAATACACATACACTGAAAAATGGACTATGAATTTTTTTTTCAAAATGCATCTCCCAGAGCCACCATTTGTGAAGGTCACTGCCCATACCATGTGAGAGATTGTAGAAGGTATAGTCCAAAAAGTTGTTTTTCTAGACTCTTCTGAAAAAAGAGCACACAGTACTTAAGTGAATGCTGCTAAGTGCTAATACACACAGGTTAGCTTTCACCTGCTTACACAGCTGTCAGTGTGTCAGCAGGTTTTAGTAACTGCAAGTTAAACACTTGTCTCACTGTCTTTCTCTCTGGAGAAAGCAAATGAGGAAGAATAGAAGAATCAGCTGGGCAGGCACAAAAGCTGAAGTCTAGACTTCAGTCATGTTGCAACTGCCAGAAACCATTCTAAGATGGGGGAAGAAACACTCAAAGAGCTGAAATTAAGTTATTGATTTCATTTTCAGGAACCCAGGAAGGGCACTGAAAGTGCTTCCTAAATCACATCTGAGCACTTTTAAAAGGCAAGGCTTCATGAATGTCAGTCTTGGCAGCTGTCCTGAAGCCACTGAGTCTTGCATCCTCACCCCAATCATTCCTTGGTCTCTTTTTGTGGCCATTTGACCCCAATCATACTGTGTATAAAACATAACTTGATTTCTATTTTGTTCTGCATTTTTTGGTCTTGTTTATCCATGCTGCTGTCCAGCCCTGCTGGATATGAAATAAGGCTGAGAATGACTTTGATAGCTGAGATGAGAGCCAGTCTTCCAGGGTTGCTGTCAGGTTCCACTCACAGATTCTGATGGCTTAACTGTAGTCCCTTTGGACCTTAAGGCACTAAAGGTGCATGTGAGGTCAGCTGTCAAAAGATGATGACCTTCTGTGACCTACTTCTGGAAGAATGTGCTCACCTGCTGTGTATAACTGAAACCCATGAATGAAAAAGAAGGGGTTATTTTAAGCAGAGGCTGGATGGCCATCTGTCGGGAATGCTTTGATGGGTGTTCCTGCATAGCAGGGGGTTGGACTCGATGGCCCCTCTGGTCTCTTCCAACTCTATGATTCTATGATTGTAGCTCAGAATGTGGTCACCTAGTTTTCAGGCTTGGCTTCAGGTAGAGAAGGACTAGAATGACCTTTTCCTATACAAGAGTGAGCAACTTTCTGAGATTTGAAGATCATACTGACTTCTTTCTCAGAATGCGCTGGAGGGGGGGTGCAACCTCCCACTCCTGCCAAGTGGACCACTGTCATTTCTCTCACTGCCAAAACCCACCGATTCTGCTAGGAAAGATGGTGAGATGCATGGCCTTTTGTTTCTCAAATTGCTTCAAGTCTTCCTAGGGAAATACATGTTCTCTGTTTTCTGAGATTGCTGTATTCTGGAGATCCATTGTGTATGTGGAAGTGGCTGGCAATTGTGAGGGACCAAGGTCCCATTTCCAAGATCACTTTTTTCGCCTCTGGTACTGGCAGTGGAGAAACAAGTATTGTGGTTATGACTATTAGGTGATGAGTGAAGCTTTCATGTCCATCCTCCCAGCAATCCCTATATATTTAAGCTGTGTGCCCATGTTGAGGAGGAGCGGCTGTTTGGTGTGCATGCATGTGCAGTGATTCTTCCTCTAGCTGACATTGGATATGGTCTGCAGGACCAAAATGCTTATGTATCTATGTGCCTTCAAGTTGTTTGTTGACTTACGGCAACCCCATAAATTTCGTAGGGTTTTGTTAGGCAAGGAATACCCCAAGGTGCTTTTGCCAGTTACTTCCTCTGAAATATAGCCTACAGCACCTGGCTTTAGTTGACAGTTTCCTATCTGAGTACTAATCAGAGCTGACCCTGCTTAGCTTCCATGATTAGACAAAATTTGATGCCTTTAGGCTATCTATGAATCCCTGCAATTAGATGTTACTGGGTAAATGTGTGGAAAACATTCATGCAGAGCAGCAGCACCTTCAAGCATAAATATGGCTGACATCCTGTTAATGACGGACATAAAACCAACTTATACCTCTTTGGGGAGATGGTTGTGGAAGTCAGAATTCTCTTCTTTTCTCATATGATGACCTAAACCCCCTGACAACCTCCTGTCCCCCGCCCCCCCACCCCGGTGTAGTGGCCACTAGAGAACGGAGGGCAGTTGAGAAGCATCTGGAGAATGATGAAGGCGTCTTCCAGATCCTCCAGGTCTCCCTAAGAGGTCCTTGAGAATGACAGTGGAAAGTTCTTCCCTGCTTTAACCACTGCATGGCCATGGGGGGGGGGGCGCACAGGAGGAAAATAAGACCTATGAGAGGGTAGGAGAAAACTTTTTCCAGTTTTCCCGTGACAGAACTTTACAATACATCTCCCAATGCAGGTTTTAAACCTACATATCAAAGTGCCCGAAGATTTGCAAGATGTGTACAAATTTAATATCTCTTAGCAGCTTCCATATGCAGTTTTGAAATGCAAACAGCAATATTATGTTGGAAGTGCAAAAAAATCCATTAGATATTCCAGTGTAACCAGCTTTGAGATGGATTTACATGAGGTAATTAATACAAAGAGGGATCTGATTTCTTCTTGTGGTGGGGGAAGATTTTCTGAGACGGACTGGAAGTGGTCAAGATCTGCTCTGTTGAATTCTGTTGTGGATCTCTTTCAGTGAACTGAGCTAAGTGGAAGATGCTCGGTTTGCTTAACAAATAGTCCTTGTGCTAGACTTCTTCTGCCAGAGGTAGCCTTGTGGGACACATTCATGTGCCTCAGAAAATGCAAGCATATTGATTTCAAAAATAATCCCTGAAGAATTGTTCTCTGTAATTATTCAGCCAGTTGCTTGTGGAAACACACTTTGAGAGAATTTAATACAGTACCAGTCTTTTACTGAGAGGGACATGCCAACAGAGTTTTGATTGTTTCACTTAAGAAATCATCTGGATGTTTCTGGATAGAGAGTTCCTGCTACAAAAAAGGGCATTGGAGAGGTAATTCTTTTTTTCCTGTTAAGAAAAAAGATACAAGAGCTGGTAGGAGAATATGGAGGGTTATCAACTCGACTTCACTGTCTGAACCTATCAAAGTTCTAAAAACAAGGAAGTGTGATTGCACAATAAAATCCCGTTTGTCTCTTTTTGCCCCACACTTCAAAGGGGTGCCTCCCAGAACCCCTTAGGATGTTAAAGATTGCTAACAGCATTGTCTGTCACTAAGAAGAACCTCTGGGAATTACTGGGGAAAATTAGTCTTCTGGTGTGGTCAAAATCAGTCAAGGCATATCCTATGAATTCTAGATTTTTGTTGAGGGGTAATATATACGACATACAATAATATACAACAAAAAATTAGAATTCATATGATATGTATTGGATGTATGGAAATCAGGGTTTGATTCTCCAGTCTGCTGAGGAAACTCATTGGGTGTGTCATATACTTTCAGCCCCAGAAAAAAATGTGATAGGTTTGTCTTAGGGTCACCATAAATCAGAAGTGACTTGAAGGCACACAACAACAACAACAACAACAACAACAAAGCAAATCTAATTAGACAGAATAGTGCAGTGTTTTCAGTACTGGACTATGACCCTGGAGAACAGGGTTCAGTTCCCCACTTGGCCATGGAAACCTTGGGCAAGTCACACACTCTCAGCCTCAGAGGAAGCCAGTGGCCAATTTCCTCTGAGCAAATCTTGCCAATAATATAGGGTGATTTATGCAGTGTTTCCAAACTGTTTTTTTAAAAAAGCAATTGATTTTAAGGTCCAAAAACTTCGGAGAGTTCAAAACCTGTTCTCTCCAAACCTTTTCTAGCAAAACTTGCTCCAATGAGAACATTAATTATCCTGAGGTCCCAATAATATCCCAATTAGAAACCATGACCTTCCATATCGACACACTGAGATGTTTGTCATCAGGGATGGAGGTTCATCTGTGCTTCTGCATCTCAAGTAAAAATGATGAAGGCACAAAGGTAGTGGCATTAGCAGCTATGGTTGGCAGCTCAGTTTCACCACAGGTGCAGCAAAAAGTCAAACAGTTTGTAGAGTTGTGGTATTATTGGCCATACAGATTATCTGCCTAAAATAGAAATTACTTTGAAGGAATTTTTGCAAGTCTGTGCATTCACTGATATATACTACAAATTAAGTATCCACATACAAGTAAAAATGATCAAGGGAACTAGAAATGGGTTCTTGAAAGTGGAAACTGCACTGCTGGTGTAATAAACTAAGTGGAGGACCTTTTTGCGAGCTGAAACAAGGTTATCTTTAAAATAACCATGCCACAGCTGGAAAATGTTGCTGCAAAAGAGGGCCTCCATAACCAGTTGGTCTGTGCATTAAAACCGAAAACTGATCTTCTGTTCCATAACTCAGGCTGTGGGGTGTGTGTGTGTATGTGTGTGTGTGTGTGTGTGTGTGTATGTGTATAAATATTAATCTAAGAGGACTGACTGCAAATATATGGTGGCATTAACAGGGGTTAAAACTTTGATCTTTCTTCTGTTTGGTATTGTATGGAGCTTGTGTTTTTCTTGATAATATATATAGCTTTTCTTCGTGTTGGACCAGTTAAATGATCTTTCTCCTTGTAATATAAGCCAGGACAAAGGTACATTATTTTCTTTCCTATTACACAGTTCTTTAAGTTTAAACTGGGGTGGGTAACTTGATGTTCTCAGTTTTCTTTTTTACTTCACAATCTTTAACTATTGGCTGTGATGTCAATGGAGAGTGCTGGGGCATTCATGTCTTTCTGTGAAGTTGCCCTAGGCATCTAGCTGGCCACTGGACAGTCAAAATGCTGGAATAGATAGACATTGGTTTTGATCCAGCGTGGTTGTTTATATGTTGGTAGAGTTGCTGTCCAAAGAAGCTGGAGGGCCCTAAATTGCCTAATTTTACGCCGTACAACTCCTTCCCTTCCTTTCTTTTGAGAAAAGGAAACAAAAGGGTGGAGGAAGGAGTTTCTTTTTGTTCTTCCACACTGAAATGATACTGATCTGAGTTCACCAATTTACAGTCACTTGTTTCAGTATAAGAATGTAATGACCGAAAGTACTGCATGGATCAGTATGATAAAGGAATAGTGGTTAAATTTGGATTTGCTGCCTAGTGAGGTGATGGGATCTCCTTCACTGGATGTCTTCAAAAAGAAGTTGGACAGCTACCTGCTTTAGCTGGAGATCCTGCGTTGAGCAGGGGATTGGACTTGATGGCCCATGAAGCCCTTTGCAACTCTATGAATTTATAATTCTATGATTATCTGTGAAGTAGTTTCTGTGATGTTGAGGGCTAGTGTCTGTACTTGCTGACCTGGTTTCTGCATCTTTGTTGCTATTTTACTGTCAGGTCAACTTCAACCCATAGTGACTTATGAATGAGACCTGCAAGGACCTGAGTTGTCAACTGTCCTGCTCAGGTCTTGCAGACTAAGGGCTGTTATTTCCTTGATTGAATCAGTTCACTGAAAGCACTATGTTACTCTTTTTTAACTTCATTCCATTTCACTGAGAACTTCAGTATCATGCCATCTCATCGTATGTCCAAAGTATGATAGCCTCCATTTAGTAATCTTGGTTTCCAGGAGGTTTTCAGGCCTGATTTGCTCTAGGACCCATTTATTTGCCTTTTTGGCAATCCATGGTATCTGTGGATCTCTCCTCTGACACCTTATTTCATGAGCTGTCTGCTTTCCTGTCTGCTTTCTTCAACTGTCCAGATATTTAAAATATTGCATGGATGATTCTAGCTTTGGTATTTAATGAAATATCATTACACATCAGAATCTTACCTAGCTGCTTCATATTTGCGCTCCCAGGTTTTAGTTTCCTGCCTCATATCAAGCCAAAAAGTCTTGGTTTAATAAATCAGGATATGAACGAGTGACATGAACCTGCATTTCCTACTTTTTCCCTTTCTGCATGTGAACTAACAGGCTGATTTTTCACAAAACATCTTGTGGCTATTCTGCATACTGTGTTAAGTTCTTGCAAACAAGCAAGAATGTGCAAACCTTCTCTAAACCAAGGTTTAATTTCAGCTTGTTTGGAAACACATAATGTTACTCCTACTCTTGTTAATCACAGGAAGCTTGGCTTAAGTGCTTTGTCCTGACTTCCTTACCAGCATATTAAAACAGTCAAGTGAAACAGTTTGGAGGAGGCTGAATGCAAGTGCACAAAAAATATTTGTTTACATTCTGGTTTACTGTGACATATGAACACAGCTATTCTGTTAACACCCTGAGTGCTGCTTGAAACACCAAGCTGTGTTAGGTCATTGTACATCATAAATAATCCAGTCCTGTCTGATCAGTAATGCACACAAAGCTGGATTTTACATGCACTTGTACAGCCGCAGATGCTTCTAAGTAAGTGGTGATTAACACATTCTAAATTGGTCATGTATATGTTTCCTGTGACTGTGCATATGTGTATGGGAACTGCTTTCATATATACATGGTACTGGAAATTAGAAATATTTGAAGACTTTTCATTAGAGAAATATAAGAGAGGCTAAGATTAGGAATTACAGTAATAAAACAAAAGGAGATTGTTTTCAAAAATGAATCCTGTATAGCCAGAGGAATGATTTTCTTTGCTGCCTATTAAATTGTAATCCTTAGTAAAGAGATAAAACAGTGGTTATTACAGAGCGTCTGTAAGCGTCTTGAGATTTATAGAACCATAAGCCATGTGGATGATAACTGTATGAAGATTAGCCTGATTTAACTGCTTTATGTTATGGATCACATAACTGTTGTTATAAAAGTCTGATGGTGTTGTAGTTTTAGCTTTGATAAATACATGCACCATCAGCTGCTGGAATTTACATAAAAGGTACAAAGAAAGACAATGCAAGCCCTCATTCCTTTTAAGAATTACTGTTTTTTTCTTGGTTAGCTTGCCTGATCCCAAAGGCCAAGGCAGCTGCCAGCATATTAAAAGATCTGCTGTATAAAACAGCTAATTAAAAGCAGTATAATAGAATAGTACAAATATTGACATAACACACTTAATACCCTGTGAAAACCTTTCATTAACAGGCAGCTAGGTAAATCTTAAAATGCTTTTGAGAAAATGCTCTGGTAAATTCCTAAGAAACAGTGCTGTGCTAAGCATGCAGTCTACCAAGTTGTATTTGGATGCAACTTTCCATTGAAATGTATGAGAAATTCAAAGGAATGAGTATGCACTTAAGTTGCACCCAAACCCAGGGTTGGGCAGTGCATGTCTCTGCCCTCCCCAGCATGCAGGAAAGTGGAGCGGACTCTTTCAGGTGACAGGATTTAGGTGACAGCTCAGGACAGGGATTGATTGCTGAAGGGTGCAGCAAGATTCATGCCCCAGCCTGTGGAAGAGAGCTATTTAATGCTCCCTTTTAACAAAATGTCATGGGCCTCTGCTATCCGAAATTAATTTCAAAGTACTAAGTGTTTTGAGGGGCTTCTCCTAGTGGTGATTTAAGATTTTCAGCGATGTATCTGTCCTGAGTTCGGTAGTGTAGGAAGTAAGTACTATCAGTACCGTCATCTTCAATTTAAGTCTAGCAGTGCTGGCGTAGGTTTATAGGATGATTGTAAGATAATGCTGCTTTTGCTGTGTACCTTCAAGTTGTTTCTGACTTATGGCAACCCCAAGGCCATGGAGTTTTCTGGGGCTGAGAGTGTGTGATGTGACCTAGGTCAGCCAATGGGTTTCCATGGCTGAACAGAGAATTCAGCCCTAGTATCGAAGATCATAGTCTAGTGCTCAAGCCACTACACTATACTAGAGTCACAGAGGAGATGGAAGAAGCTATGCTTGCTAGTGTTTTATCTGGCTTGAGCTGGAGCTGGCTTTTTCCAACACCCACCCATACACACACAAACACCCACTTAGATAGATGAATAGGTAAAAGCTATTAGCAAGGATGGCTTCTGCCAAGCTATACCTTTGCTCAGGCACAGAATTGAATATTTTCGTTTTTCTCAATTTTCTTTTTGTTTAATTTTTCCTAACAATAAGGGCCAAAATGCTCTTAGTGCATTACATACGTCAAGTTCACCTACGGAAACATTTGGAGATTTTTGTTCAATGCACAGTGGTCATATTTGGATCAAGGTTGTGGAAGTACAGTTGTGCATGTGGCACCATTACACATGGTTCCATATTGCCCGTGGATGTGCATCTGCGTTGGGTTACACTTCTGGTGTCTTGGTTCAGTTGTGCAACATTGCCGTGGTACCCAAGGGTTGCGTAGTGTAATTAAGCAAAGCTTCCTATATAACCCAGATGTAGAATCTCAGCCAATATGTGGAAGTCTTTCCTTGACCCTACCCCCCGATCATAATGCTGGGGATCACTGTTGAATCCTTTGAGCAAAATGCCTTCTATACAGTAGAAATAGAGCTTTTGCAAGATTATTCTTTGGGCAGGTTATTGGGCAGGTTATTCCTGAAGTTGTACTGGGCAGAGATTCTCTTAAAATTTTACTTGTCTGGGTTCTGTATGTCCACAATGAGCAACAGCTGGGCAACGTGTTCAGTAACTAGATATAGGTGTGCTTGACTTTTCTCTTTAATTGTGTCCTAAGAGAGGCTGTATTTATTCCCTGTTTTGACATTCCTCAAAGCGTCACTGGTTTTCCCAGATTATGTTTTACTTGCAACAATGGTTCTTTTGCTCCCCATCATCTGTCTGTCACATCTGAGAGATAAATGCTGACAGTATTTAGGTCAATTCCCTCGATGGTGGCAGCACATCCTTTCTTTGGAGACCCCATGACACCAGCTGTCTCATTTCTGGCTAAATGATCTTTCCATTTGCTTTCAAGTATTTCTACATGCCAGTAACTGATTGTATAGTCTTTTGCAACTCCGTACATTATTAATAATACGGCAAAACTGTAAGAAACTTAACCCCAAGACACAATGATCTCTTGTATTCATTCATTCTCTCCCGTTGCCACCCCCCCGCCCTGTGGTGGTGGAGTGTTAACAGTGTTGATGATGGGAGAAATAAGACAGCTTAAACAAAATTGACTTAGATTTTAATCCAGCATTGCCGTTAAATGGATTCTTTTTTCTTACCAAATTTCACCCAACAAGTAGATTTCACTGGTGAAGCATCCCCTAGACATGAAAATTTGCATTTCTTGGACATGAAAAAAAAAATTTCAAGGAAAATTTGGAGACTGTTCTTGGCAGTGTTTGTGTGAAGAAGTGTTTTGGCATGATGGTCATCATAGACTTCAGCTGAAGGTGTTAGAGTGACAACTGTGTTGGCTTTCACGGTGACCTGATTTACGGCTGCTTTGGTGGACAGGTTGAAGTGGAAAAATCAAAAGTCAGTCACTTCTACAAACTGCTCACTTTCATTTTTTGAGATACATGAATTTCTGAAGGCAAACATAATGTTTCAAGTAAACCAGTATGATGTAGTGGTTTGAATTATGGTCTATGACTCCTCACAACAAGGGTTCAGATCTCCATTCAGCTGTGGAAACCCACTGGGTAACCTTGGACAAGTCACAGTCTCTCAGCCTCAGAGGAAGGCAAAGGCAAACCCCCTTTGAACAAATCTTGCCAAGAAAACCCTCTGATAGGTTTGCCTTAGAATCATCGTAAGCCAGAAAGTATTTGGAGGCACACAATAACAGCAACTCTCACCACCACATTAATTTCACCTTTCCTGTTTATTCATGCCAGTAACAGTTGTTTGGAATTGACTGAGGGTAAATGGCTGTCATGCCAAGAGGGGCGTGTATGAACTTGGTTATATAAATTGAATGAAAATACTTTTTTTTTTAAAAAAAATTGTTTATATCTTACCTTCCTGCATGTGGCCCCATGGCAGCTAATGGGAATGAAATAGTAATGAAAATACAATAGAGTGTAATAAAATGTGAGATCAATAAATATAAATAAGTATATTAAAACATGATTAAAGCAGTTAGAAATAAATTATAAAACCTCTATGTTAATGTTTGGTTATTGCCTCCTAGCAGTTTTCACTCCTGGGAGAGCCTGGAGGGATTAAGAGAAGAAAAAGAAAAGTAAAACCGTTTTCATTCCAAGTGGTAATCTTCCTCTGCTGGCCACAACAAATCACAGGCAGCTGGATAAAATAAGGCCACGACTTCATATAGCTTTACATGAGATTGGCATTGTAGTAGATGGCCTGTTGGTTGATGAGCCAAAGCCTGCTGGGCAACACAAAAGGATGACAGCTATGTGATTCCATGTGGGTGGATGACTGTGCATGGTTCCCTTGTTATTTGGGGTGTGTGGTGAATACCACACCCACACCACCTCTAAAGTTGACATGATTTCTTCTGCTCACACACTCAAAATCTCATGAGGACTCCTTCCAATGTATGTTGGTTCTACCAATTCCTCAAATGCCTCTAACTGGATCCTGATCCCGTGCTGAACTGCCCCTAAAGTTGTGACAACTTTATACTCCCAATTCATAGGGAAGATGGGTGAGATGAAACTCTAAAAAGGACAGGGGTCATAGTGCTGGGGAGTAGCCTTATATACCCAGGAGCCTGACCTGAATGAAAACTGGAGAACAGCTTCACCAAGGTCTTGTCCGCCAGCTATAGCTTCACATCTGTTGGCTGACAGTTCCCACTGTTTCTAGAGTCCATGAAGGCACATAAGCTTCTGGGAAGGAGAAGGTTGACTGCTCCTGCCCCCAGACTGTAGACGCCTCCTGATATGTCAGGACGTGCACCTCTCCATTTTCCTTTAGACCAGAGCTTTCCAAACTTTTCATATTGGTGACACACTTTTTAGACACACATCATTTTGTGGCACAGTGATTCAGTTTTACTAGCAAACCGGAGATTAAACTAACCCCTTATAAGAGATATGGTTACATACATGAATTGTAATAATGAAATGTATGGAGACATAATATATCTCATGAAAACCTTTCATTTATATATTTAAAAATATATGATTCATAAATAATAACATACATTACCAAGGCTCAATTGGGGGGGGCTCGTTCTCAGTCCAGGGAGGTGACACACCTACACACTCCAGGTGACACACTAACGTGTCATGACACACCATTTGGAAAGCTCTGCTTTAGACTCATGCTAGCATGATATATATATATATATAGCCCCTTCACAAGGAGGTGCTTGTGAGAAGAAAGGTAACAAATTTAGGACTTTCTTTGGCATGTCCTGATAGCCATACCTTAGCAGAGACTTACTGCCAACCCACAGAAACCTCCTCTTGCTATTCTTCCATTTTTTGCAAGTGCTAACAAATTTGCCCTCGGAGGTAGCAGTGACAGGAGACGAGGAAAAGGACAAACAGCTTCTCTTCATCTTAAGAAAGGGGCAGTTAGCTTCTCACAGGACAGGGAGAGCCTAGATCTCAAGGGAACTTACTTTTCTTTTATTGGTGAAGTTGAAATTTTATTGCCTGTAGTTTACTGCCCTTTATGCCCAGTCCCCACATACCTGAGAAGGAGAGTGGCCTCTGCCTGCATTGAGATCCCCCCAAGACCATCTTAACTGACAATTTAGGTAATATCTGAGAAGGGAGAAACGTAGGCCTATGATTCTAACTTCGTCACTTTTCTTCTCTTGGATTATTTTTAGCATCTTTGCATGATGAAGAAACCAGTGAAGCTTTGAAAACTTGTATGATTTCTTTTTTGCACATTTTGGCTGGCCAATAAAAGTCTTTTGGATTTTGTTGTAGTTTGCGGCATGGCCAACATGGTTACCCAAATATGTTTTCTAAACAGAGAGTGTTGTACTTTGGACATATCATGATAAGACATGAGTTACTGGAAAAGTCAGTAATATTTGCTAAGGTAGGAGGCAGTATGAAAAGAGGAGGATTGCATGGTAGGTGAATAAACTCTATTAGGGAAGCCACAGTCCTGAGTTTGGAAGACCTGAACAGGGCGCTTGATGACAGTGGGGGAGGAGCTCATGGAAATCTCTCATTCATAGGGTTGCCGTAAGTCAAAGTTGACTTGGTGGCAAATAACAACAGTTACAATTATAGTTCCAAGGACTCCAGAAGTAACAAAGATGGTGACTTGGATTGTGTGAAGAAAGCATTTAGGCTATATGCTGCTACCACACATTCCTGACCACAGGCCTGTTGCCAGTAGATTAGAGTTGGTCCTGTATAACTCACAGTTCCAATATGAACCTCATCTTGCCTGTTGGTACAAACAAATAGGAAACTTGGTGTTTTTGCTAGATACTTGTTCACTTCGTGTGATCGGAGACGGTATCTACACTGCATGGTTATAGAAGTTTGATTTCATTTCATTTGTTCTGGATCCATCCTACAGAGCCCTGGGATTTGTACTTTGGCTGCGATTGTTAGATTTCACCACTTAAAGAGATTGATAGAATTCACCACTTAAATTATACTGGAGCTCTCAAGAGGCAGAGAATTCTAAGTGCCGCACCAAACTATGTATCTCAGGAACGAATACAACTTTCATGGTCCCAAGGGCTCAAACACAAATTTGTCGTAACTTTAAAATATGGGTATGTGTCTGTGTGCTAAGAAACCTCTACCTCTTTCTGCAGGAGACAAATGCAACCTTCAGTGCAATGTTGTTATGCGAAATATTCCTCCTGTTCATGACCTTTCAGGGTACTCAGTTCTATTCTTTGATCTCTATTTGTCAGCCAGCATTCTCTGCCTACTGACCATACTTGTTCCTCGGTGACGTGTTTTCCAGACCCTCCACCAATTTTACCATTAAATCCCCCACTTTGAGTACTTTTGGACAGCTCATAGTTCCCTCTTGTGTGTAAATGGTGCTGCTTTGATCTATATCCAAACAGTAAGTTCATTGGTCATGTATCATATTGACTTTATGGGCCATGTATTTCCAACCAATGTACAAATCATTTTTATATTTCTGGTTTTATGTTATGTTGACTAACGTTTTCCCCAGGAATGTGAAACCTGTTCTAGCTTGTTTTGATTGCTTTCCATGTTCCTTGACCTTGTCTGATGGTCTGCCATGTGGTGACATTTTGTATGCCCAAGGCCTTTTAGGCTTAGCATCAGAGAATAGGATTGCTCCTGTTATTACTGGGCCTTGGCGACAGCCAACAGACCTCTGCGTGTAGGATTAAGCGTGTGACTTTTCCAGATAATGAGCAGAACAAACAGGGGGAGGATGAAAATAGTGTTTCATTAGCTGATGTCATCTGTGGCATGTAAAATGAACTGGTGACCCAAATAACTTGTTCCAACTTTTCCTGCCAAGGAAAAGCACTTGCCTGAACCGAAGCCTAATCCCACTTTAGCTCAGGCTCATAGAAGTAAAAATCATTAATATTTTCAATAAAGGCACAGGATAATGGTAACTAAGAAGGAGCTGGGTTGTAGAGTCTATTCTGACTATTTAAGTTATCAAATGCATTTATTTTATTTATTAAAATGTTTCTAACCATGCCTGTCTCAGGGTGGGATATAATCAATACAACAGTCCAGAATCATCAGATGAAGAATAGGGAATATTTTTATTAAGACCAACCAGCATGGCAGGAAGTTTGAAAATTTCTGAGTACTCTTTAGGCTTGACAGTACAAAAATGAATGAATGAATAATAATAATAAAAACATTAAGGGAACTTGCATATTTTCATGGTGTTTGGTTCCTAATAAATGAGTTGTTCTACTCTTGATTTTTTTTAAAAAACACCCTGCCAACCAGTATGGGCATCATTTTTTTATTAATGAAATTATTTTTATGTAAAATGAGTACTGAAACCCAAGAAAACAAGTATATAAACCCAAGCAAATACATCAAAACTACAGTCAATAAGACCCAAAGGCATGCAGTGAATTGTGAAATTTTAATGTGTCACCAGAATAATGCCAGTGTCAAGCGTTAGCTGGGCTTCTGGGAGCCCAGAACTGAACTGGAGCTCCACAGAATGTGTCAAGAAAAGGTTGGACCAAACCTATAGAAAATACTTTGTGATGTGGGTCGTTAAGTGCACCTGTGGAGAGCCATATGACTTTAGCTGAGTCATGCTGAGTCATGCTGATGAGCAACCAGGGGAGAAGGTTGCATCAGGTGTGGGGAGAATGCAAAGGTTGGCAGGATTGCATCAGCCAGTGTGAGTATAAATGTAGCTGGGTTTTAGCCAACAAGTTGCACATGGTGCCTGATGTGTCTGCTGGAGGCTCTGTCAGAAAGAACAAGTGGAGGGATGCTGGAATGCCTTCTGGAGATTCTTGTAAATATGTACACATTGTAACTGAAGAATAAATTGCCTTCTTGATGGAAGAGAACAATTGGTGTGGGTGAGTTTTTCCTGACTACAGTGCATTGCTGCTAAGGTATTCTCTGCTGCTGGGCATGCTTCCAAAGCTGTGGGAGCAATCTCTGCTGTATTTTGAGTGTGACATAATGTATATTTCCCAATGGTAGGATTCAAAGGAAAGTTGCCTAAACAGAGCTTGAGGCGTGAGTGGATGCATGCACAGAGAGAGGCTGCTATGTAGCATTTGATTGGAAACTGGCATTGTTCTGCCCTCTGTGGTATATTCCTTAATGCTTAAAGCAATATTTTCTTCCTTTGACTTGCAAAATAGATACAGAAAGTTGACACTTGCCAGAATGGACATTTGCATTACAGATGCCTCTCTTGTCTGTTTAAGCAGTTGGACTTTTTACATATATAGAAACAGTATGGAAGAAATATATCCATGCTTTGTCTGTGAAATATGCTTGGGAGGAGGCTTGGATGTGGTTTCCAACCTGGCTAGCCATGAGGTCTGGACATGATAGAAGTTGTAATCCAACGGATCTGGAGGATAACAAACTGGGGAAAACTGTTCCTCTCTTCCTGACAGTATCACAGTATCCCTTCTTCATTCTCCTCCACTAATGCTGCTAGTGTGTGGTGCTGGATTGAACTAATCAGGTATCTCTTCTGGTGCTGCAGTTACGTGGCAGCCTTCTGGCTAATCAAACTTGAGTCCTGCGTTTGCCAGTTCAGTCTTTTGAGCTATGCATTTTGGTCTACCCATCTCATTTTGTTCTGGATGAATTTATAAAAGGAATAGCCCAAAGGCACCTGATCCAATCTCATCTTGGAAGCTAAGCTTATCTAGTACTGGTTAGTACCTGGATGGAGGACCACCAGCAAATACTAGATACTGGAGACTACATTTTAGAGGAAGGAACTGGCAAAACCACCTCTGAATATTCTTTGCTTAAGAAAACTGTGAAATTCATGGGGTCACTGTAGGTTCATAGGCGACTTGAAGGCACATGCAGATTGTTCTGGGTTGTGGCATGCTGGTTTTCCAGAAGTAGTAACCTCACACCATTTCTTCATAAGATTCATTTAACTGTTGAAATCTAAACCTCTGTTATCTCTTTGTTTAAAATATTCATGTGTCATCTTTCTGCAAAATGACTCCCGCATGAGCGAAGCAATTTCTAGGGACCAGGGTACCACATCAGCCCTTTGCATTTTGGAAGGCCGCCCCCAACATTTTTTCCATCTGCCTCCCCTCAATAACCTTCAATTTGTGATCTAAAATTAGCTAATTGCACCTCCAGCAAACCGCCAAGGAGTGCACAGTTGTCTATTTGAGGCCATTTTTATCTACCCCAAGCCTGCTCTGAGCCCAGGGAGTTTTGCTGAAAAAGGCCATCCCTCAATCCTAAAGCTGAGGTCTCAGGCCCCTAAAAATGGCAAAAAATGATGTTGTATTTCCTAAAAGCCTTTGGCCATGACTGCCCAATTTATTCCCTCCTATTCAAATACAAATTTCAAACTGAATTTCAAACATTTTTGTAATATATTACTCAGGCACTTTGGAAATGGCTATCGTTGTCAGGAAACATTCTTATTCTTCTTTCAACATGGTAGTTTCTGTTCCATGTACAGAAGCTGAATGGGCTGACAGTTGTTAGTCCAACACTGGTAGATTGTGCAGTCTCCTCCACTGTACCTGAGGGTTAGCTTATGAGGCTAGCTTATGAGTGATTTAAGATGCATGCTAGAGTTTGGAAAACTTACTTTTTTTGGACTACAGCTCCCAGAATTCCTTATCATGATTGTAGTCTGAAAAAGTAACTTTACAAAGCTCTATACGTTGCATAGAACTTTACAAAGCTCTATACATTGTTCTCCAGCTGCTCTCCAGCATCTGCAGCCTGAGTAGCTACTTCTCTCTTCCTAAAGGTAGGACCAAACCTCTTTAGAACCAAAAAGCTTTACTTTCAGAGACTGCAACCACAACTGCCTTAGGAGCCCAAATTACTCCATGACTCTGCTTGACTTAACTTCTTCTGACTAGAAGAGGTCACACGTGGGACAAGGAGCAGAGCTGCTGATGGGGAAGACTATCTGAGTTCCTTGGAAGTCTGCGGCCAGTAGAATAGGGTTAAGTGACCTAGTTGCCTAGCAGGAGTTTTAGATTATAATTTATCTCTAATCTCTAACCATTGGTGGTGCTAGCTAAGGCTTGTCACTCATAGCCTAAGAACAGTATTACTCAGATTGATGGTACATGGACTAGTGCCAGTGCATGAGGCATCAGCTGCTGGTATCTGGAGAATTTCCAGAAAGAGAGAAGCATACAGCGGGCACAAATATGGTACTCTCCTTGGCACACTGGAGTTAAAATGGCTGGTCTTTCCAGTCAAATAGTTTAAGAAGCATTGGTCTAAAACCTCTAGAGGGCCCTAGGTTACCTACCTTTTAAATAGACAATACTGGAACAGTTAGTCTGGTGTAAAGCAGCTTCCTACGTGCCTGATGACCAGATCCTGGAAAAATCACTGGCTGACGGATTTTGTGCATTCTGGTCCTAAAAAATAAATTGATCTATACAAGGTAATGTAATGACCCATACAGAAGTGGAGGTGCTGAGGAAAGGAAGGCGGATTGCTTCCAAAGTAGATAATTCTGCTGTATTTCTGTTTTACTTGGAGATTCAGCTGCACTCCCAGAATTGTCCATCTCTATTAAGGCTGGGGACAATGCAAGGTCAGATCAGTACATCATACAGAGGGAAAGTAAGAAGCCTCCTGTTTCGGTGGGCTATTTGTGTTCACAGATAGACACTTCACACAAATGGCTTAACATATTTCTTTCGGAACACTGCTGTGTTCCAGCACATACTTTGCGAATTAACTATTGTCGACAAGAGAATTGAGATGGCAGGCCGCAGTGTGGTACAACAAACCCTGCTATCCACTTGAACAGCTCCTGAACTTTATTTGTTAGCTCTTAAAGAGTAACTTAAATCCCCTTTCGAGACGGATTTAGTGTCAGGAAGTTGTCTCTGGGTACGGCATGCTCTTTTAGATTCCTCTTGAGAAATTGAGATCACACAACTGCACTTCTTTCAAGAAAAGGTCTTCATGCATTAA
This sequence comes from Cyclura pinguis, assembly GCA_030412105.1. Lineage (NCBI taxonomy): Eukaryota > Metazoa > Chordata > Lepidosauria > Squamata > Iguanidae > Cyclura > Cyclura pinguis. The sequence continues at coordinate 340,950,562 of CM059600.1, forward strand.
CTGCTTCTCACTCATCCTGTTTAAAATGGTTAACATCAGAGGCATAGATTATGTGCTCATCCTGAAGTGTTTTGTTTTTGTATCAAAGTCCTGGTACTTCAGTCTGTTATCCAGAAGCCAGTGGGAACATTTATTAATGTGGGTGTACTTCAAAATACTTATTAGGTCATCTTTTTCGAAGAGTGATTCATAATAAATTGCTCTGACAACACTCTGTTCAGGCAATTTGTTCTCCTGTTGATACAAATAATAGAAGCTGAAATTCATGCAAAATGACAAGGATGTGGTATGGGTTTTTTTAAAGGGAGATAGGGCAGCTAAAGAAATATGACACTGCCAAGTCTGGGCTAAACCAACCCCTTGTTGATACTGTTAGCATCACACACACACACACACACACACACACACACACAAAGCATATATATATATATATATATGTTGTTGGTTTCTTTTACAAATTCTGGGTCTTTCCGCACTACACTGTTATAATGCTATTATTCCACTTTCATCCTGTGGAATTATGGGATTTGCAGTTTGCTGAGGCCAAAAAGCTCTCTGGCTGAGAATTCAAATGCTCCTCCCTAAACTGCAAACCCCAAGATTCCATAGGATGTTGAAAGTGGAATAACAGGACTACAGTAGTGCAGAAAGCAGTGTGGAAAGGCCCAAAGTCACAAAAAATGATCTAATGGTGATTCTTAACTACAATAGCAGAAAATGTTAAATGACAAGAATTAAGCTAAAACGGAAGATTGAACCATGCTATTTATGTCTTGATAACATTGATTGATGGGGCAAGTTTTAGAATAGTTTAGAAGGAGAAGACCAAACTAGATTTGATCTTAATTTATGTGAGTGTTGTTATTGTTTCTGAAAAATGTACACAGAAGTGACAGGGATGGGTGGATATGAGAGGAACTAATACTGATGTAGCAGAAAGGGAGAGTTTAACCCTTATTCTTTGACTGTGCTGTCATCTCAACAAAAAGGCCATATTGAGAGTTTACCTTTCTGTGCAAATAATAGTTTCAACAGGGCAGTATTTGTCAAGGTCATGGTCCCTTCCTGCTTACCATTAACACTGCTCAGTTCCTCCCCCACTATTTATATTTTTTAAAAAGCACAGAAATTGTATTCCTGCACCTAGCACCAATTTAAAGGCACGAGAATTTGACTCAGTATCTGGACCCAGTGCCCCCAGTCACCAAGTGGGGATGAAAGGAATCTGAGCCCCAGAACCAACCCAAAACATTTGGCTCGAGAGGCTAAGGACAAGATGACATCCTTCTCTCTAGCCCGTGTTCAGAAGTTTACTACATTGGCAGATTCCATCAGCAGTAGAGATGGGAGACTGTCTTCCACCACACAAGACAACCGGCCAGTTTAGGGAGCATGGAACACATTGTCCTGGCCTTGAACAGAGGAACATCTGGGAAATTCTTGAGGAAAAGCCTAATGGGGAGCCAGCACCCATGTGCTGCCCGAGGCAGTTGCCTCACTCCTCCTAATGCTAGGGCAGGTCCTGATGTATCCTCTCCTCTCCTCCAAGTCTGTATTTGGGTGCAGGGAGATATTTCCTTCGTGAATCTATGGCATGGTTGCAATCATGTATATATTGCTTTTATTTATTTTAAAAATCAGGTATGTAACTGCTAAAACAGTTTAAAGTCAGATAGTTGAATTGCAAAAAGAGGGGAACATGAGTAGGAACAAAGGGAAAATGAAGAGGGGAAAAAAGGAGTTTTGGTGAAATAGCCATAGGTGGAGACTGTTTTTTTGTTTTGTTTTTGTCTGTCTGTCTGTCTGTTTTGGAAAGAAAATCCATGTAGCAACTAATCCTAGCCAAGGTGATTGGAGTCAGTCAGACAAAATCTTTTTTTGAACTGCAGCTCTTTGAATCTCGTAGACAACATCAAAGCTGATCGTGACAGTGAGGGGTTTGTAGTCCAAAAAAACAACTTTTTGAAGGTCTGAGGGACATTTCCGTTTTGGAAGGACAGGGCCTTAATGATACTAGAGCACAAAGCAAACACTGTTTTTCTCTTTCTTTCCTTTGCCAGTCTCTAAAAAATGCATAAATTATGAAAAGCGAGAAAATATAGGAATGAGTTTAGTTTGCCCAATTATTCGTGAAAGTTGTAGGGCTCAGTTTCTCTTGATTTTGATTGCCCTTTCCCTTCTTTGCTCAACGTATAAAGAGTTTTACATATCCCTGCTTGTAGGAGTACTCTAGTTTTTCAAGGATCCTCTCTTATTTATGTGGAATTTGTGGGTAAAATGAAAACTCTTGCCCTTATGACCTGTCTTTTAAAAGTGTGATATGTTTTATAAGCCTTTCCAAAATCCCTCTCTTATCTTAGGTTTGTCACTCTCGGCCAGAGCTGCCTTCCCCTACGCACTGATTTCAGTACATTGCTCCTTCTGCAGTTTTCATGTTTGTAATATATGACACATTTTGTGCTGTTTTATGAAATTGCGGTTTATCAAAGAACATAAAACATTTGCTAAAAAAAAAATTAGGGAGGGGGCTTGATGGGAAAGGCAAAGAAAAGGAGGCACACGCATCCATTAGCAACAAGCTGTCCTGTGTGCGGCTATTTTGAGAAGAATAAGGGGAGAAAGGAGTGTTAAGAGGCAAACATACTTTAACACCCCTCTCAAAAAATTCCCTGCTGTCCAAATTCCACTGCCACAGTGTGTGGAATGCTATATATTGTTTGAGAGTAATGCATTCCTGTCACCCATTATAGTGCTGGAAAGTAATTCATTGTTACGCCTTACAGTGTTTAAAAAAGGAGCTCATTGCAGTGATTGATGCGTTGCACATTACATTTTCATTACTTTATGTTGCTTTTTAAAGAAAAGCCCTTAGGCTTATATGAAAATGGCATAAAACCTTATGTCAAAAATCCCTCTCAACAAACCCTTTGTAAGTAATTTCTAAAAGGGATGATGAAGCATAATCTGTTACTCCTAGTAAAGTGGCTTCATCCTCACTCATTATGTTACCTTTGAAATGTAACGTTTTCCCCCCATGACTAAAATAAGTAACTTGTTACAGGCAACAGCGTTATTTCCACAGTGTCTGACAACTGGAGTCATTTCATACTACACGATTATGCCACTACGATTCCACTTGAATTGCTATGGTTCCGTGCAGTGGAGTCGTGGGACTGGCAGTTTAGAGAAAACTATTGAGAATTCTCCGCTAGAGAACTCTGAGAGCTAGTTTGGGGTGGTGTTGTGAGTATTGAACTAGGACTGTGGGAGACCAGAGTTCGAATCCCTGCCTAACCGTAGAAACACACTGGCTGACCATGGGAAAGTCTTAGCCTCTGAGAAAGGCGATGACAATCTTCCTCTGAATAGATCTTGCCAAGCAAAATGTGTGATAGGTTCGCCTTGTTGTTGTTGCATGCCTTCAAGTCGTTTCTGACTTATGGTAGCCCTAAGGCGAACTTATCACGGCGTTTTCTTGGCAAGATTTGCTGATATGTTTGCCATTTCCTTCCTCTGATGCTGCAGGACTGTGACCTGCTCAAGGAGACCCAGTGGGTTTCTGTGACTGAGTGGGGATTTGAACCCCGGTCTCTAGTGCTCATAGTCCAGTGCTCAAGCTGCTCCCCCATGGTGGCTCTTTAGGTTAGCCCCATAAATCAGAATCAACTTGAGGCCTCGCAACAGCAAACCAGAGAACTCTAATGCATCAGCAGACTACAAAGCCAAGATTTCACAGGGTGTTGGCATGACTGGTTAAGTAGAATCGTAACGCTATAATTGTATAATGTGAAAGAGCCCCTGGTGAGAAGAGGCAGTTTCTGTCTCATGAATTGTACCTGCTAACAGTGAGACTATAGTATTTCTTTCCAACCAATATCATCTCATACTTCCCTTTGTCACAAATTTATTCTCTTCTCTTCTCCCCCAACTGATAGATGATACATTTTAAGAATAATTCCTTGAAGCATTTGAAAGAGACATGATAAAATACAGTGGTGTGTAGCTGAACATCTGGCATGAGAGTCTGAAGCATGTGCTCTTAATCTAAGCAGTAATTCATTATTCAGGGCTGGGGCATTGTGAAATGGGAAGGGTCATTGGGAAGAAGGGTAAATAAATCATTGCTAGAGGGCAGGAGGTCAGGCTAGTCTGCTTATCTTCTTTAAAACAAAATCCTAGTGCACGTTATGTGCACGCATGTGCATATTCTCTTGTTTGCAGCTGGTTAGCGGCCTCCATCATAGGAGACAGCAGTTCTTTTGAAATTCTTTTTAAAAAAGAAATCACTGTGGGCCAGCAGCAATGTAACGTCTCCTGAAAATTGTTCCTCAAATTTGGCAGCTGTTTCAGTTGTCATAATGGTATCATGGGATCAAAATGGTCCTCTTGTACTATTCGGGCCTACTTCAGTGATTCTGTACACCTAAATGATGACAGGAGATGCAAGCAACTTGCTAGTTTTTCACTGTGGTCTCTGACTCACAGATACGATTCCATTCTGACCTGCTCAGAGATGTTCAGAAGCTTCTAGAGCTGCATTTTGGTGGTGATTCCATCCCTTCTCCCTCATGCATATAAGCCTTACATTCTTGCTGAAACTCAGCTCCTTTTTGTATGCCACCACAGTAGGATCATTGGAAAGTCTCGACATTTAGACATTTTGCCAGTTCATCACTTTGTCATCTCTCTCGGGCGGCTTATGGCCCTGAAGAAGTGTCAAGATGTGTCTAGGCTGTTGGTGAAAGATCCCGTTTTTGGGTGATCACACATATTGTTCCCTCTGCCTGGGTGAGGAACACATGGGTGACCCGGTCCATTTTGCCTGGTCTTTACAGGACAAGGAAAGTGTAATAGAGCTTACAGAGCTTCCTGTCTTAAAGCTATTCAGTGGGAAGGGAATCTCGAGACTGCAGTCTTTGGAGCCTCAAACTGCTTAATACAGCTTCAGTGGCTATCTGCTCATTTCCTTTTTCATCCACAACCCACCTCCTCACCTCTTCATGCTGTTCCGTTCTCCACATCTTCCGACGGTGAACTAAAGAACTTGAGTTTCAGTGGGAAGACATGGCTTATATGCTTGTAAGTGAAGGGGCAGGGTTACTAGCAAAACATAGTTCTGGAAGCTTTCAAACATCTCCATCCAAGCATAGAATGACCTTGTATGTATGAGCTCACAGATTACCACTCAAACAACCACAGTTACAGGTAGGCTACCTGTTTTTCTTTACTCATGCTTCCTGGTAAAGTATGTGAAAAGGAAAAATTCATATATGACTCCCTTTTTATTTTTATGACCTCCACGTGAGAAAACCAGTGGACTTCATTGGTTATTTGCTTGACTGATGTTTGACTCTTTTGAAAATTTTCTTGCTGCTTCTCCATTGTGCCAGACCAATGATGGAGGATTTATGTTTGAACAGAGGGTTCCTCCAGATGGCCAGTAATCCCAGAAAATATCAGGCCGTTTATGATCCTAAGTTGCATGCCCATATCCAGTTATGCCATAAACAGACTGGGATTTCATGTGCTGTTGGAGGTAAACACTAATGTAGGCAGGGCTTCCTTCCCACCCTGTCCTGCCCCGTGCAACACACCGTTAGTAGGGACTCCCAGAAGCATAGGAGAAATGAAGACAAGAAAGTAAACTATGAGAGGCGGTATGTCATTTGGATTAAAACAACAACAACATTAACAACAAACAAACCTTGCTCCATACAGGTACAAGTCCTGAAGCTTTTTATTGGTCTGGATGAGCCCATAACTTTTCCTGTTTTCTCTGAATTGTGGGGAAGAGCTCAGCAAACTTCATGACTAAACTTGATCTAATTTCCTTTAGAATTCCCCTCCTTCTCTCCTGTCCCATTTTGTAAAGCAACGTTGCCTTTGATTCATTATATGTGGATAAGATGTTGTTGGTTGTTCTACCTTTTTCACAGTCTGGGAGTAAAACCAGCTTAGAAAGTTAACAACTTTCAAGCTCGTATCTTACAAAAATTAAAAATTAAACTAATAACAGAATTAAAAGCAGTTAAATGCATGGCCATCAAAAAAAAAAGGACACAGGAAATAAACAGTAGAATATATTCTGAAAAGCCTGGAAATGTCAGCCATCAAAGGCCTTGTGAAACAGAATAGTGTTCACCTGCTTATGAAAGGTTAGCAGAGAGAACAATAGTCTAGCTGCTTTAGGAAGGAAGTTCAGGTATAGATATAGACAGTGATGTATTTAAGCCCTTTGCTCCAAGTCTCAAGTCCTGGAAGGTACTTTCAAGTCAAGTCTCAAGTCAAGTCTCAAGTCTGGAAGCCAATTTTACACCCCAACCAAAATTCCAGAATTTCTGGACAGAAACAAATAAAGTCAGTTTTAACAACTGAAGCAGAGTCAGCCCTCCGCATTTGCAGTTTTGCCATCTGCAGCTTTGGTAGTGGGGAATACGATCCTATCTTATTCCTCATTACTGAAGATTCAAAAGATTTAAAAGGAAGGATCCTTCTTCCTCAAGCACGTTGCCTAACACATTCACTGTTCCCCTCTGAGAAATGCACCCTGCACTCTGGGGGTGAGTCTTGTCTTTTGCTCTTAGGAAACGTTTTAGAAGGCTCCTCCGATATGCAGCAGGGACAGGCGGCTGAGCAGACCTCAAGCCTGCCTCAAGCCCATTGCCTAACCGATTTGCTGTTCCCCTCTGAGAAAAGCTCCCACGCTTTGGGCCAGAGACAGATCTTCATGTGACCAGTAGGCAAAAAGAGGTGGAAGCATTGCTCAAAGTCATAAGCTTTCTGGACAGTTGTGTCATGTTACTGAACCAGGGGCAGCAAGTCAGTCACTAAAGATGTACAAGTCTCGAGTCAAGTTGAATCAGTGCATCATTTATGGCCAAGTCGAGTCTGAGTCGAGTTACTGAAGTGATTTAAGTCCAACTTGAGTCCAAGTCTATTGACTAAAGTCTACATCACTGGATATAGATACAGATCTACCGCTGACCTTACCCCTACCCAAAATCCCTTGAGTTGTCTGAGAAGGTTTCTAAAACATTCCTTAATACAGATTTTCTAGTTGTTTCTGATTTTCAGGCACTAATCCTGGAGAATGTTTAAGCTTCTCTGGATTCACTACCTTACCTACATACTGCCAAACTCTCCTCAACCACTGGGGACTAGAAACTTGTGGGGTTTTTTCTGTTGTTTTGTAATTGAATCAGGATTTTTTCCCCCCAGAAATGGCTGGCAGGCATCCGACTCTGGCTCAGGACTCACAGAAGGAAAACAGCTGAGCGCTGTGATTAAATGAACCCACTGTGAACAATAAATGTCAACGTTCTTAGAGGCAGTTTTTTCGATGGCAATTAAGAGTAGGAGCCCTGACAGCGTCTGCAGAGCTTGGAGGTGTTGAGAGGTACAAAATGAGGTTCAGCACTGTGGAGTTGCATGTACCTCCTTCTTCCACTCCTTTTTCTCTCCCTCCCCTTCTCTCTGCCTTTACAGTGGGAAAACTGCTGCTCTGGCAATACATTTGGATGGCTTCATTAACGGAACGTCAAAGGGTTCCTGCTGCTCTAGCTATTGTGCAACCGTAAAAATAATTACACATCATACTTGTAAAGAATCCATCGCTATTGAGCTGCAAAGTAATTTTTTTTAAAAAAAAATCCATCATTGCTATTTCATTAACGCTTGATGGGCATTTCAGTATCCACGGCATGCTGTCAACGTTCTGCCTTTCAAGTGGGTTAGTGCCTAGTTTAAATGTTCAAAGCAGCTGCCTCTGCATCCAGAACTTAGTGTGGTGTTTAGCTTTGGGGGCGGGGGCATGGGCACAGTTTAAATTTCTGGGGTTGCTCAATAGCTTACTTAACAAAAGCCGGCACTGAACTTTTCAGGCTCCAGATCCTTATAGAAACTGGCTTATTGTTTCCTGGATCTCCCCATACTCTCCAACTGCTCCGATTTGGCAGAGCAGTCCCAGTTAATCCTCTGTCTTCCTACTTTTTCAGCTGTTTTTGAAATGCCCTAGTTTTTCTTTCCCACTCCCACTTTCTCCCTTTGTCTTCACTTGCTGCAAACTGAGTTCAACATGGAAAAGTAGTTTGTACTCTGTCAACATGTCCCAGTTTTCATCTGTGAAATATTGAAAAGTATGTCGGCCTTAGATCCTTCTTCCAACATTGTGATGATGTTGGGCACTCTTCAGTCTGCTGGTACAGAAGCTGATCTTGGGGACATGTTATATGTTTTACTTAGAAGATGAGCAGTTTCACTTTTGAGTTCTTTAAGAACGCTCAAAGGTACCTCTTCTAAACTATTGATTTCTTTATTAATATGCTAATAAGCTCTTGAAGTTTCTTCTTTGTCACTACTATTTGCCCCTGTTCCTGACTCTTCCCTCCTGAATACTTCAGCTCAGGCATGACTTTTCCCCTATATATCTTCAGCACTGAAGACTTATGAAAAGAATTCATTCAGTTTTTCTACTATTTCCTTATCCTTGTTCAGGAACCCTTTAGTCATTGTTCTTGCTTCTAATGTGGAATTCTTTGTTGTCAGTGTGATGCTATTTGTGGTATGTTCATCAGATTTTTTTTTTTGATTTTTTTTTGTGGCAGCCATAATTTTCTGTTTGCATTTCTTCTGCACAAATGAGTGAGGGTTTTTTGGGGGGAAGACTTTCAGTTTCTGAAAGATCCCTTTTTATTTCTAATAACTTTTGTTAACCCTAATTTCGAGGGATCCCTTGGGGGACACCTCACCTTGCTCCGCGTGATGGAGAAAGGAAACTACCCAGAGCACAAGCAATAGCAATGCGAGAGGCAGGGTAACCTAGTGGGCTCTTTTTACCCAGTTTTTACAGGGTCAGGCCAAGCCAAAAACCAAACAAGAATGTCCAATAAATGATTTTATTGAATGCAAGTTTCACGCACCAATGCAGTCATGCACGCACACACCCAAAAGCTATTAAGAAACAAAAGAGAAGAAATTGGACAGGGGAGTATTGAAGGAGTGTAGTTGGGATGATACTGCACCTTGTTCTGAAGTCCGTGGTCTGGGGAGACAGCGGAGAGAGGAGACTCAGCACGAGGAGGGCTGAGGGGATTACTCAACGGACAGAGCAACGGTCTGCTGGGAAGACAGGGAGCGATCCGAAGGAACGCTCAAAAGCTGGGACTATTTGTAGGGAAAAAAGTACCTGGAGGACTAATCCTTTCCCCGGGTAGAACAATGGGTGTTGAGGCGATAACGAAGCTCCATCATGGTAATTTCCTTTGCGTGATGGGATTGCAAGGTGTTGCCAAAGTCTCAGGATCTTCGGCTGTGTTTGTTTGTGGTGTGGCTTTCTGTAAATGGTCCTCGCTTGATAGGATATTTGCTCAACTTGGGGCAGACCCTCTAATTGCCTCAAGTCGGCGCCTCGGCGCTGAAGACCCTTTGTTTATTGGGGGTTTACATACCTTGAGGTCTCCTGGGGCTACGTGACTAGGGATTTTACTGGCCTGATCTGGTTTTCGGTCGTTCGACCGTGCCTGCCTACGTGCTCATTCGGGTGACCTCTCAGGCACACGGAATCATGTTTTAACATCAAAATTGTAGACCCTGGGCTAGGGTTTTTCCAGTGGAGTAACACTTTCTTCACTCTGCTTCTCAGCCATGCTGATGACCTCTTAGACTTTGTATTTCCCTTTCTGACCTTTGATATGCCAGCATGGTGTAGTGGTCTGCTGGACAATGGTCGTGGAGACCAGCGTTCGGTACCCTGCTTGGCCATGGAAACCCACTGAGTGACCTTGGGTGCATCACACACACACACAGCCCCAGAAAACCCCTAGGTCACCACAGTCAGAAATGACTTGAAGGCACACAGCAACAGCAATAACAACAATGCTTTTTTAGTGGAGTCTCTGTCAAAGTGGTTTTGAGTAGACCCTCAGCATCATGGAGAACTTTGTCCCTTTTGGCTTTTCCTTTCCAATTCCCTTTTTCCATTTCTCTCATTTTAGAGAGTTTACCACCTTTGAAGTTAAATAGGACTGTGTTAGAATTTTGTGGAACTTTTGCATTCTTACACACATTAAATTCAATAGCATTGTGTTTACTGCTTCCAAGTGCTTCGACCACATGAATGTTCAACTGTTGTGAACGCGTGTCTCTTCCTTACCTGATTTTTTTTTGTAACTCTCCTGTGCTGTGATATCTGAATTTGCAGAGTGTGGCCATCCCCAAGAGGCTGAAAATCTCTTCACACTCTTGATTTTGGTCACCAGTTTAGATCTAGACTAGGGTTGTTTTGTTTATTTATAATTTATTAAAGTATTTATAGCTTGCTGTATATCCTGAGATCTCATAGCAGTATACAGGTAAAATCAATTCAAGCAATTTAAAATAATAAGAATACTTTAAATAGAAAAGAGATTCTACTTAAATAAGAAGAAGAACATCTTTACTATAAGGACTGTTGAACAGGGAAACAGAGTGCCTTGAGAGGTGGATTCTTTAAACAGAGGGTGGATGATTATCTTTTAGGAGTGCTTTAGCTGAGTGTTCCTACATGTCAAGGTTTTAGATTTGCAGCCTCTTCCAACTCTAAGTTTCTATGATACTGCAATTCAATTTAAGAAGTGAAAACAGATTTTAAAAGGGAGCCCCCGTCTTGCTGGGAGCAAGAAAGCAAAAAATGTGGATTCCATTTGAAACCACAGTTAATATCATGGGCTTTTTCCAAAATAAAAACAGCCGTCCACTGAGCACTGGATTCCCCCCCCTTCCCCCCCCCCGTGTGGATTCCATTGGACACTCTTCCGTTTTTATCTCTTTTGATTCTCCATTTTAAAATACAGTTAATGACATGGCAGGATGAACATGCAAAAGCTCTGTTTAATTTATCGTTAAGTTGTACTCATGGCTCTTTCTGACAGGGGCCTTTTGGGTGGGAGATGCCGCATAAGAACTGGTGCTTTGGTTTGGAAAAATCTTATTATCTCTCTCATCATAAATAAGAGCCTAAGAGGCCATATATCTTCCTGACAATACTGCATAGAACACAGATGTAACGCTAATTGAATAAAAGCCCATTAGTAAGGTATGAATGTTGTTGATTTGGAAGTATGTTTTGCAGTTTTCTTACTGCTGTGTGAGAATGTTGCTGAGTAACCCTTGTTCTTATGAACCCCACTCCTTTGCATGCAGTTCTTGTGTGGATTTGTTGTGTCCGTGTATCTCTGTTTCTCTGAGGCCTGAACCCAAAGAGGTTTGGGTTGGGATAACAACGCTGTAGTTGCCATGACAGTACTTTCAACATTTAGTTTCCTTCTGACCTTACTGCCTTGTGTATTGGATGTGGCTGCAATGCATCACATGAAGTGGCCTATAGTCCATGAAAGCTCATGCTGTAATAAATGTGTTAGCCTTTAAGGTTTCACAGGACTCTGATGCTTGGATTGGAAGGAGTTCATGGTATAAGCTCTGGAACTTCCTTCTTAGAACCCTCCATGCTATTCTTCCTCAAAGAAAAACATATTCTTCTAGCAGGGCTTTGAGAACTGATTGCTCAGCGGGAAGGAACCTTTCATGTTGCCATATATTATTTTTAATGGTCATATTTTAACTGCTTTTAATTTTACTGATAGCTTAATTATATTTGTAATTTTTGTAGGATGTGAAATTTTTAGCTGCATGCATTTTCACTTTTGCAAGTGGCCTTGAGTCTTTGACAGGGAAAAAGAATGCAATATTAATATTAATAATCACATTCTATAGAGTTATCCATCAATAGTTGGAGTTCCTCAAGGAGAGACTGTGATATGATTGCCAGGTACAAAACAAGATAAGAGTTGTGCAGAAGAGGGAATTGCATCCAGTATAGCTGATCATACATACTAGGTACACTTTTGGATGTTCCCTCTGCAGAGGTATAAAGAGTTCAAGATCCTACCCTTTTATTTGTCTACCTGAGGCCATATCTGCATGACAGAGTGTGTGCAAAGAGGATTCAGGACAATCTGTGCCATCTTTAGACTAGTCTAGGAAAGATGCCTTCCTGAAATTCTGGAGAGTCGCTATTAATTATTGTTGCCCTGGATTAGGAATTGAGTGTGCCTCCTGATGTTGTACAACCAGTGTAAATATTCTAAAGATACCAGAGCCTGTCCAATCTTGGAAGCTAAGGAGGGTCAGCTCTGGTTAGTACTTAGATGAGAGACCACCAGTGGATACCAGGTTCTGTAGGCTATATTTCAGAGAAAGAAACTGACACATTCACCTTCTGAGTATTCCTTGCCTAAGAAAATCCTATGAAATTAATGAAGTCTCCATAAGCTGACAGACGGCTTAAAGGCACATACATATATGCATATGTACACAAGAGATGTTGAACAGTATCTAAATAGCAGAGCCATGGTGAAATCCAGTAGCCTCCACAGGATCACAAAGTTTCCATCCTGCTGTAGACCAGTGGTCTTCAATCTTTGGTTCTCGGGTTTTGAACTTCAGCTCCTCAAATTCCTGATGATTGATCAAAATGGCTAGAGCGTCAGAAGGACCTGAGTTAGAGAACTGTTGTTGTAGATAATACTCTATTAAACTGGCCAGTTTTGTAAGGAGAGTACTTTTGAATGACAGGTGCAAAGTGAAATATTGATGTGGTGGTGGGAATAATATTTATTTATTTATTTATTTAATATACTGCCTTTCTCCTAGCATGGGATCCAATTGCTGCCTTTATGTCTTGCCCATGAACCTCCTATAGGGAAGTTGTAGAACTCAATTTGCAGAGGTTGTTGTGGGTTTTCCGGGCTTTGAGGCCGTGTTTTATTAGTATTTGCTCCTGACATTTCACCTGCATCTGTGGCTGGCATCTTCAGAGGGTATGGTGGCATGGAAGTGAGACAGAGTATATATACTTGTGTAGTCCCCGGGTGGGAGGAAGCAATTTGCAAATGTTACAGTTGGCCTGTGTAATGGCCTATTGTTAAATGGGATATCCTCCAGGGTTGTATTGTTAGTCAGGGGATATGCATAACAGTACGTTAAGTATATTAGCAACCCATTGTATTGTTCCCTGTGGAGGGACCTCCAGAGTCTGGGTGGTGTTCACTGACATATTTTTGAGTCTTGATTTTAGTGTTGTTCAGTACTGGTAGCCAAATCTTGTTTACTTTCCGAGTTTTTTCTTTCCTGTTGAAATTGTCCATGTGTTTATGGATTTCAGTGGCCTTTCTGTGTAGTCTGACATAGTAGTTGTCAGAATGGTCCAGAATTTCTGTGCTTTCAAAAAGAATTCTGTGTCCAGGTTGATTTATAACATGTTCTGCTACTGCTGATTTTTCTGGCTGGATCAGTCTGCAATGTCTTTTGTGTTCTTTGATTCGTGTTTGGAGGCTGCGTTTTGTAGTCCTTATGTAGACCTACCCACAGCTGCAAGGTATGCGGTAAACTCCAGCAGCAGTTAGAGGATCCCTTTTGTCCTTTGCTGAACATAGCATTTGTTGAATTTTCTTGGTCGGTCTGTAGATTGTGTGGCGGTTATGTTAAACCTATGGATTCCGGCTGTGAAAGCCTTCAACTTTACATCAGTTTGCAGAATTCCAAAGAATTTATATTACAGAATTCAGCCTTGGCTGGCTCATAAACTTGGAAACAAGGAGCTGGACAAGGATCAGAGTGAAGGCACATTTTACCATCTGGTTATTTTTGAAGTTACCATTGGCTGTAAGGGTGGTAGGGGCAGGGAGTTATAGGAGGTATAAGCTGCCAGCTTTTGGAAAGCCGGAGCTTCCCCACCCACGACTTGATGATCTTTTGGTCTGATTGAACTGGCCTGTTTTTATGTCACTGATTTTAACAGTTGCCTTTCTTTACCCCCTTCCTCTCTTTTGCAGTATACAAGAGTATGGATTCCTGACCCAGAGGAAGTCTGGAAGTCAGCAGAAATCATCAAAGATTACAAAGAAGGGGATAAAACTCTACACCTGAAACTTGAAGATGAAACGGTATACCCTCTTGTTGTTTTTTCTTCTTCTCTTTCCTCAAGTTCTCTGTTTTTCGTCTATCTTGTGCTTTGTTATATGAAGGAATGCTGGAAAAGCATTTTGAAGTAAGTTTTTAGATGTTTCCCTTTATGCTGGGAGAGATTCCTGGAAGGGATGTTTAACAAGTTATGCCGTCTCTGTCCAGACAGATCCTCTGAGTGGGAACCAGAGCTTGGAAATGTTATCCTTGTTGTTGGATGACAACTTTCAGAATTTCCTAGTCAGCTTGGCCAGTCCAATAGCTGTGTTGATTAGGGGATTCTGGGAACTGCAGTCCAAAAAGTAATTTTTTCAAGCTCTGGGGAAAGCCCACTATGTGATGCAATCATGAACTTGCAACGTTATATAGGAGTGGGAGGAGAGGACTTGTTTACGTGACTTTTGAAATCTGCCCAGCTTTATAATTTAGAGCTGATAAGTTCATGTTTGCTGAATATATATAGGTTATTTGGGTTAGAAGATTCACTGAAGTACTACCCCATCACCAGAAGGAAATGTTTAGCACTTGTGAAGAGTTATAGCACTGTGATTACACTTTAATTGCCAAGATTCCATCTTATGGAATTCTGGGATCTACAGTTTAGTTGCTGTGCTGACTTATGTCAACCCTAAAGTGAATGTATCACAGGGTTTTCTTGGCAAGATTTGTTCAGATGGGGTTTTCCCTTGCCTTCTTCTGAGGCTGAGAGAGTGTGACCTACCCCCAGTCAGCCATTGGTTTTCCGTGGCTGAGTGGGGATTTGAACCCTGGTCTCTAGAGTTATAGTCCAGTGTTCAAATTATTGCGCCATGCTGAATCTTTACACTTTAGAAAGGTGTGTTCTCAGTCAGAGAGCTCTACAAACCCCAGAATTCGTTAAGATGCAGCCATGGCAGTTAAACTGGAATCATAGTGTTATAACTGTGTAGTGTGAAAGGGCCCCTGGTATGGTATCATAGGGTTCAAATCATCATGCAGAACTATTACCCTACCACTGCACACACCTTTGCTGCAGATACAGAAATCAGGTGTCTTTTGGAAATAGCATGCATTTAATGCTGTAATTCTGCATGTCCAAGTTTGCATACATATAAACTATTTGCATAACGTGCTTAGGATCCTTGGAGATGCAATATGGCAAGCAGAGATATTTCAGAAGATGTTCAAAAATATTCCTCCCTGAATGTTTGGAATTGGAAAAGACTTAATATAACTTTTTTTTATCATTAAGAACATAAAGAAACAATTAATTACAATAGCAAGTAGAGTTTTATCTTGAGTTGCCTTGGGCTAATGAAGATACAATGTGTTTAACCCACTTGGCCAATATAAAGGGCAAGAGAAAACATATTTTTTAAATGTTTTTTTTTAATTATTCAGTAGTAAACCTTCTGCATTATTAAACCAGTTAGCAAATGCAGCTTTTACAGTCTGAAGATCCTACAAGGACAGTGTGAATCATTCACAAGGCCTGTCCTCTCCCCAAATGACCACTGCTTGTGTAAGTGGCAAATTAGCAGTTACTAAAGGGGAGGTTGAGCTTCAGGAATGAGAGTGAAATCTGGTACATAGAGTGCTAATGTTGGATGTGAGAGTCCAGGAGTAATCAAGATGCTGGTTGGACAGAGTTTCTTTTGTGATTCTGGGAAGAGTTTGGGGGGGAAAAGGCAGGTACCCAGCTGCATAAATTTCCCCACACTTAAGAAAAAATGAAGAGGAGGTTTGTAAGAAACAGAAGAGTCGGTTGAATGAACACGGATCCTGCTTTATGCCCTCCTTACACCTGTGACGGTTTCTCCAGAGGAATCTGTGGCTCTTATCTGTTATATACAACAGTCCCTTTAGTAGATTGCTGGCTTTTTGCCGTAATAATAAACTTGTACTTGTACTTTAGTAGTATACCATGCTTCACTAGCCAACAGGACAGTCCAACGGCTTGTTGTTGTGGTGGTTGTTTTTGTGGTTGTGGTTGTTGTGTGCCTTCAAGTGGTTTCTGACTTACGGCGACCCTAAGGCGAATCTGTCGTGGAGTTTGCTTAGCAAGGTTTGTTCAGAGTGGGGTTGCCTTTGCTTTCCTCTGAGTTTGAGAGAATGGGACTTGCCCAAGGTCATCCAGTGGATTTTCGTGGCTGAGTGCGGAATTGAACCCTGATCTCCAGAGTCAGACACTCAGACCACTACAACATGCTGGCTTTCTGTTACGCACCGGTGTAAATCTCAACTCAGTGATACAGCAGTACAAGAGTCGTTCCTGCTGCCTCATCCAATTTCGTACTGACAAAATTGGTACACCCAACCCCCGAAACTGAGTTTCTCCTGTTTTCACCAAGATACCCTGAAAAGTGATGTTACTTAAGTAGTTAGTAGACACTTAATGTGTCTAATTTCCCTCTCATTTTTCCAACCTACATGTTTTCCCCAATTGCAAATTTTATATCCAACTTCACACACACACAAAAAAAAAAGAAAGTAGAAAAGAGTTTGGGCATTTAAAAGGACATTTAAGGGCTTCTTGAGGGTTTTTTGTTTGTTTGTTTGTTTGACCCAGTAGGCTCTGCTTCCTGATTCAAGATGTCTGCCCCAAGAGTTGTTACAGTGTCATTTCCCAGGACTTGGAAATATCTGGTTTACAGATAACTAGTTATATTGCAATTAATTTTTTCCCCACTAAGAATGACATGGCTAAGTTACAATACAGTGGTACCTTGTTGAGGGATGACTTCACTCCTTTGGTAAATCTAACTTTAAAGTCACTTTCAGAGTTTTGGAGCAGGGGATGGTAGAGAAGTAATATGACCTGGTTCAAATGCTGCCTCACACTCTGTTGTGGATGTTGAAGCAATGACGGAGTGGATGGAAGGAGGATGTGACTGTACCACAGATGAGTGTCTTGTTATTTCAGATTAAAAAAAAAAAACTAAAGTAAATGTTTCAGTAATTTTTGAGAGATGGGAAAATAAAGAGATATTAAAGTTGTTAACTGCTGTGGGTAGGTTTGAAACTATATCTGTAAATCATTTCTTTTTAAAAGGAACTTTACAACCTTCTGCAGGCTGTAAGTTTTAATCCCCTTCTCAGAATCTCCAGGGCAAAGACTCGTGTTCAACTTGAAGAAGGCATAAAGCCACCATGACTAGTAGCCACTGAACCTTTATTCTCCACAAACTTGTCTAGAGGCATCCAGGTTGGTGTGGCCACTACAGCTTCTTATGTCATGGGGTTCTTCAGGTTAGCTACATGTCCTTTTGTCCATTCATAGTTTAACCCAAGATGTCATTCCATTTTTGTAATTCTGACTGAGGGGTGGACAGCAATAGTGGCACAATAAACATATTTTGGAAAAAAAACAAAGAAAGAGGAGTGTAAAGATAGGCTACAAGGAGCAGCTTGATCTCTCTCACATTCTTTCCGCTCATGTGGTGAAGTCAGTCAAGGTATTCCTGTTTGCTCCACTGCCTGAGTATCAGGAGACCTGCGGTAACAGTATTTATGACTGTTGCAGAGCCGAGTTCACGAACATTTGTTTTGGTGATATCTCTGTAGATGTCACTGAGCTCAAATGAACTGTGTCCAATTCTGAGAACCACAGTTCAAAAAGGACATCAACAAGCTGCAGTGTATCCAGAGAAGGGTGAATAAGATGATCAAAGGTCTGGAAACCAAGCCTTATGAGGAACAACTTAGGAAACTGGGTATGTTTAGCTTGGGGAATAGAAGACTAAGAAGTGACATGAAGGCCATCTTTAACTATCTGAGGGGATGTCATGTGAAAGATGGAGCCAGCTTGTTTGCTGCTGCTCTAGAGGCTAAAACACAGCGAGGAAAAAAGACTCCACCTAAACATTAAAAAGAACTTCCGCGACAGAGCCTTGGGGTGTGGCCAGCCTGAGGGACAGAGCAGTCCTGGCAACGGGTTGCCACGTAGCCCAAGAGGCTCTGGGTAAGAGAAAAAGCCAGCCCGCTGGTTCATGGGAGGGGCTGAGCCGTCTGAGGAGGAGCTCTATATAAGACAATGACTTGCATGTTTTGGAGCTTCCTTTAGAGAGATTTCCACAGAGAGTTTTGAGTGAGAGTTTTTCAATCAGCTAAGGGAGGTTGGTTGAATAAGTGGGGTTATTTTCTCAGGGGTCTGGTGTGAAACAGGAAACCAGTCTATTTTGAGTTGGGTCAGAAGGAGTGACCTAAACTTGGGAATTTAGCCTTTGAGCAGAAAGGGAAGCCAGAGGCCTGGGTGTGGAGGAAAGCTCTGAACCTGAATACTGGGTTAAGCTGAAGAAACTGGTTAAATACCTTTGGAAGTTCTGTTTTGCCTGAGTATACTTGTAGCACCCAATACCTTTTCCCTGTTTGTTATTTTAATAAAGATGACATTCTATTTTTATAATTTCTGACTTAGCAGAGTACTTTTTTCATCAGTTTTAATTTCATAGAAACACACGGCCATAGATTATTAAATCTTTCTGAATAAGGCCAGAGAGGCTTTACCCCTTTCTCATTAAAGTGGTGGATTTAAAAGGGCAAAACAAGGGTTGTATAAGGAGGGTGGCAGGCTGAGAAGGAAGCTGCCATCTCCAGTCTGAGAGAAGGAAAAGCAGGCCTGACCCCCTCCACAACTTCTTTACCGTAAGAACTGTTTGACGGTGGAATGGACTCTCTTTCTCTGAAGGTCTCGAAACAGAGGTTCAGTGGGCACCTATTGGGAGCGCTTTAGTTATTTATTTCCGCATGGCAGGAGATTGAACTAGGTGGCCCTTGTGGTCTGTTTCTGCTGCAAGATTCTATGATTCTGTGACAACAAGCCCACGGCACTTGCGGTGCTTATGTAATTGGATTCAGTGTGTTATTGATACAGGGACAGTTGTGACCTCCCATAAAAGGCTGTGTTGAGGCCAGTTCTCTCCTTTGCTGCTGTGGATAGATTAGATTAGCCCCTTGTCAGTGAACTCTAGAAGCTTATAGCTGGAGGAAGCCTTTTTCAGTTCTAAACATCTACTGATAGTCTACTGATTGGACTCAGAGCTTTGGAAACTTACCTGGAGTTATTTACTCCTTGCTGCAACTCCTGTGGGTTTGTTTGGGCTGTTGTATGAAAGCATAAGCTGCTTGAATGGTGGGAATAACCGCAGGAAGTTGCTTTCCACAGTCATGTCCTGCTTGTGAGTTTGGGCTGGCACCTTTGTAGCTCCTGTCTCACTAGGAAGATTAGTTTGCCCTTTGTTTTTGCAAGCAGTAGAGGAGCTATCCAAGGTGCTAAAATTCTTGGGGGAATAGGATTCAGTAGCTTGGAATGTTCAGCACTTTTATAGTTCAGAGTAAAAACCAATGTGTAGGAGTGGTCAAAGCAGGACCTTCCAGATGCTGTTGGATTGCAGCTCCTATCATTGTTAAATCACCATTGCCAATTGTGAGGAATGCTAGCAGCTGCAGTTCAACAGTTTCTGAAGGACAGTTCCCACCTGTGCTGGACCAGACTCAGTGACTCATTGATATGGAAGCCATCAGCTACCACTATGGTAGTGGGTTTTTGGAGAATCAGTATTGGTTTGAGTTACCATAGCTCCACAAAGCATTTCTTGCCACCTTGTTGCCAAAGCTGTCTATCTTCTGCTAGCAAACAGCATGAGTAGGAAAGTGCTTCCTTTTTCATGTAATGACCTCAGATGTGTTATTTTGCTTTGCAAATGAGCCATACCAAAGTTTCCCAGCCGATCAAAGAGCCCAAGGTTCATGTTGTCTGATCTTTTCTGAAACAAGCTGGTGCTTGAGGCGTGCTGGGTGGATCTCAGGTGATGCTAATTGAGTCCCTTGTGGCTGGCTCATATCAATGGCTGCAGGGAGGATGCTGGGGTTGTGACTTCTGCTATTCCCAATGGGTTTTCGGTGGAGGTGGAAGAGTGGAAAGAGAGAGCACAGCTGCTGACACAGCTCCAGAAGCAGAGAAAGCAAACACAAGCTGGCTACAACTGTGGCTTAATTCTTGGGTATTGACTTTTTTTAAAAAAATTGAGTGCAAAAATTCATGAAAGTAAGAGAAGGAACACCGGTACACAGATTGGTTCTGACATCCTTTTTGTTGTGTTTTGCCAGTTTTGATAACAAATCAGCCCTGTTATTTCTTTAAAACAAAGCAAACCCTTTGTCTGAGATGTGCTTAAGTGTTCCTGCAGTGTTGCAGAACAAGTGCAGAATATCTCACCTGAATCAAACACTGTGTAATATTTCAATTTCCATTGATTTAAAAATTAACTCATAAAAATGCATATTTTAAATTTAAGGTGTAGAACTACTCATCCTGTTCATTTAAATTTTAAATAACAGCGTGACGTTGAAAAGACCACAGCATATTTTTTTTTAAGTTGAATTTTCAGCAGCACAAATCCTAGATACTTTCTTAAGTTTTGCCACTAAGTAGAGAAGCATCTAGGATTTTACTGCTGAAAATTCAACTTCAGAAAAATGTGCTGCGGTCTTTTCATTGCTATACCGTGATTTTAAGTCTAAACGATCATGATCAGCTCTACTGCTTTCCAAGACAAGCGAAAAGGGCAGTATTGGCTTTGTGTGCAGTGTGTGGTGGAATTCTGTGTAGCAACATCCTTTTAGAGCAGGGGCTGGGAAGATCATTTCCTTCTATAGCAGGAGTAGGATACCTTTTCTGTGTTGAAGCCTGTAATCCAACTGTGGCAGATTATCACCCACTTTTTCATTCTTGGACTCCATCCTCACTTCTAGGGCTTGTGTGTTTGGGTGGAGGGGAGAATTGCTGTTTCCAGAGATCTGAATTGTTAGTTTGCAGAGAGCTTTTAACATCAGACCACAGACCACAAATTGCTTACCTTTGCTTATGGAAGCTGGTTGCGTAATGTGATAGGAGTTTTCTCAACTACTTCGCATTAACAGACTGTTTCACGGCTCAGTTTATGAGAGTGAAAATGGACATTGAACCTAGGGCAGCAAAGCAGTTTATAGAGGGGACATTTGTGGAGGAGTGGATGGCTTTTTTTGTCATCCCTCACCTGTGCCTCTGGAGTAATGTTATGCTTCCATTACTTAAATCAGCTTTTAAAATGAAAATCTCACTGGCAGCAGTAATCATGCATTACCACTGTACGCAATCAGACATTTCAGGTATGAAATTTATTATCAGTGGCTAAGATGGCAGTTCTGAGAAGATGGAGGGATCCCAAGACCACCCTCTGTCAGAATGACTGAGAATTTAGAAAGTGGAAGATGCCAGCTTTCTCTAGCCTGGAGCTTTTTAGAGGGGTTGAACAACAAATCCTATAATGCATTTATTAAGATTAAGTTTCCTTTTTTACTGGAGTTTCTGAGTAAATTTATAAATACGTAATGTATAATCACAATCTCCCACACTGTCAGTCTACTTAAGTTTTTCACATATATTGTTTAAATGGGTTCCCTCACTTCTTTGTGCTCTAAATCCAGAGCCAAAAATTCTCCACTCAGGTTCAGATTAAAGAGGATTAAAGAATATTGATAGGCTTTTCCTTTGTGAGTTCGTTAGAAATAAATTGGTGTAGGTGTAACCAAGCCAGTAGCCTGAAATGCTGTAGCATGGGGAGTTTGCTTAAGGAATTATTGCAAAGCCTAAAGCCAGGAAGCATAATACATTTAAACTAAATTATATCAAATATTTTAAATTAAAAAAAAAGCATTGTAAAGAAATGAGAGCCTAATTCTTGTCATTAAACCCTGAGGGTTGGTGCTGGTTTGACCGTAACACTAGAAGGTGAGATCAGATTTACTTCTTAGTAAGTGGCTGGATAAAATAACATCCCTTTTGCCCACCTCTGTCTCTATAAATAAATGTCTAGAGAAGAAACTGTTTCAAAAAAGTGAACATTTGGGGATTCCTAAGTAAATCACTGAGAAGACGTAGCAAACAGAGATTCACTTTCCTCCTGTCTATTACACTAGCCAACCACTGAGCATAGAGAAATACTACAGTCAGGATTCAAATTAAACATTGTAAGATAAAGTCAGGGTGTAAAAGATTCTGGGAACTGTCAAGTATTCTGTTCAGTTACTGTGCAGGATAGAGAAAGATTAATGACTTGTGGAGCCCTGTCAAAAGTAAGCCCTACATGCATATAAAATAAAATGAAACGAAAGTCTGTCTGCTGTCCTCTGATGCTGTATAGAGTACCTCTAGGTTACCAGGAGAGCAAAGTATGATGGTGTTATACATTAACTCTATCATATGTTTCCTCTGGCATGATTTCTTCAGAAGGGGGTTGCCATTGCCTTCCTCTACAGTGTGACAATCATAGAATCATAGAAATGTAGAGTTGGAAGAGACCACAGGGGCCACCCAGTCCAACCCCCTGCCATGCAGGAACACCCTCAAAGCACTCCCGACAGATGGCCATCCAGCCTCTGCTTAAAAACCTCCAAAGAAGGAGACTCCACTACACTCCGAGGCAGCATATTCCACTGCCAGACAGCCCTGACTGTCAGGAAGTTCTTCCTGAGGTTCAGGTGGAGTCTCCTTTCCTGCAGCTTGAATCCATTGCTGCTTGTCCTGGTCTCTGGAGCAGAAGAAAACAAGCCCTCTCCCTCCTCTACATGGCATCCCTTCAAATATTTAAACATAGTTATCATGTCCCCTCTTAACCTTCTCTTCTGCAGACTAAACATACCCAGCTCTCTAAGTCTATCCTCATAGGGCATGGCTTCCAGACCCTTCACCATTTTGGTCACCCTCCTCTGGACCTGCTCCAGCTTGACCATGTCCTTCTGGAATTGGGGTGCCCAGAACTGGACACAGTATTCAAGATGAGGTCTAACCAAAGCAGAGTAGAGTGGTACCAGTACCTCCCTCGATCTAGACACCATACTCCTATTGATGCAGCCAAGAATTGCATTGGCTGCCGCATCACATTGCTGACTCATGTTCAGCTTGTAGTCTATTAAAACTCCTAGATCCCTTTCACACATACTGCTATCCAGCCACGTGTCCGCCACCCTATATTTCTGTATTCCATTTTTTCTACCTAAGTGTAGGACCAAGCCCAAGATCATCCAGTATGTTTCCATGGCTGATGGGGTTTTGGACCCTGGTCTCCCTAAATCCTAGTCTAGCACTCTAACCTATCAGGCTTGCTGTCATGACATATATTATTCTTTCTAAATAATTTTTAAAAAAACTATTAGAGGATCATAGAAATATTAAAAGTGAAACTTAGCAGGAGAAACAGAGAGTCTCAATCTATTTTGGTTTTCTGGCATGCTCATGAATGTATCTGTGAGCAATGCCCCTTTATTATATAAAATCATTGATTTCTTCTGCGTTTTGAATCGTGGAATTCATCTTCTCCTTCACAACTGTCAAATCTGCTGAGTCTTCCTCCCTTGATAGGGCATATTAATTTCTCTCTTCCTTTAGAGAAGACAGGCTAAAATCTAGAATTTTCACATTTGTTTTGATAGCTTTGATTCTTGCTACATTGTGCTAGCAAGATGCCACATCTGTACCTGTGACCTGCATGTCATGTTACATCCGTGTCCATGCTGAGACAGGGCATAGTTGGTGCTAAACCATAGTCCCTAACTATGGTTTTGAAATGCCATTGGAACTGTGACTTATAGCTAAACAGAGTGAATAGAGATACTGTTAAAAATGTAATGACATATAGTTCTAAAAGGGGAAGGTAGCAGTAATGTGAAAATGAGAAAGTAATGTAGGAGGAGGCAAGAGACTATGGCTTTTGCCTGATCTACTAATGGTGGTCAAGAAATGAGGAAGATCTTGCTTCTAATGTGCAAGGGTTCTGGCTGGAGGTCTGACTACCCACTTTGATCAGTAATGGTCTGTGGTAGATGGAAGAACCATTTTTAACCTTGACAACAGGAGTCATCCATTTTCAAACTACAGTCCTCCCTCCACATTTGTGGGTTTGACTCTTCCATTTAATTTATACAGTCCAAAATTACCCATGCTACTATCCCATTTGCTGATAACTTAAAACAACACTTTTCTCAGGCTCACCATCTCCTCCCATGTTTTCTCACAACCTGCCAACAGCATGACCTTCCAGTTGTGTCTCTCCCTTCTCATCACAGATCGTTAACCAAGCATTCCTAGGTTCCCAGCTTCCCATCCATCACCTTTTCCCCTCCTTCCTCCCTACACAGGAAATCATCCAAGCACTACTATATGACTGTAAACATAGCAGGGAGAGCTCAGCCAACCTGACGATAGTGCTACATTTTACTTTAACTTCCACGGCAATATTCCGTGGAGTCCTGGGATTGGCAGTTTAGTGAGAGGGATTTAGAATTATCTGCCAGAGGGCTCCTTTAACTCACCAAACTAAAAACTCTAGGATTCTACAGGATGGAACCATGCCAGTTAGTGGAATAATAATATTGTAATTGTGTACTGTGAATTAAAAGTCACAGTTGTTGATGCCACACAACCTGTCCTTGTCTAGCTCAGTTAGCCTTCTGTCTCAGGAGTGGTGGAGAATGCTATTTCATCTCCAATACTGCAGTGAGATTCAGTGGCTGGTATAAATGGCTTCTATAGATGAAATGAAGAGAGAGCACCATCTTACCTTTTTCCTCCAGAGGTGGGACCTGGTGACTCACATATGAGTGGGGCAATGAATTTCCAGGTTTTAGTCTAAACATAAAGTGAGGGATCTCTGGTGCCAAACCTATTTGTGGGACTAATTGTTTAGCATCTTGGATTGCTCTCTTAAATTTGGTGCTCAAAAGCTGAGTGAATTCACGGCTCCATTAATGTGAAAGTCACCAGCTGTTTTGACCTCAGACAGAAGAAGGTCTGGGGCTGCCACAAGAAGAATTAGATGCGTTGCAAATGGATATTAAGCCCTTTTTTCATTAAATAGTATTCTAAGTTATTTCTTTATACATACTCACATCTTGTCTACTTTACTGAGCACACTGTGCCTCACCCTTCTCCCTAAAGAACTGGGAAAGTTCTCTTTAAATCACACGAAGCAAACTCACTGGGGAAGTCTTATGAATTACAGTTGTGGCATTTCCAACATATGGGTGGCCATATGGTAAAGCCTTTTTGGTTCTGTCTTAACTGAACAGCGATGCCTCCAAATTAGACTAAAACTGTGTGATATTTCCTCCTTTTCTCTGTAAACACCTTTGTTACTTCCCTGAGGGCCTTATTTTTGGTTTTAAGATATGTTGAGAGGGAAGGAGGGAGCCCTCATATCACTTTCACAGCCTGCTTATGCTTCAGATTAATTTTGCAAAAGCCCTATGTGAAAATGAAGTACACGGTACAGATTTATCCACACCTTCCCCGGTGCCCCATCTCTCCCCTCTCTGTTTTTCTTTATTAATCTAATAGGAAACATTTTCCATTTATTTCATAAAAGTTGCTGTTACAGAACATTTTCAGCATTTTTAGATGCATTTTGTCAGAAGTTTTTAAAGGTTTATTTGATTACATTTTATTAAAATACCCCATGACAAGAAGATCTTAGGCTGGCATGCAGTAGAATCAGTTTAAACAATTAAGAAGAATCTGTAGGCTGAGTAACAATCTACTGGCCAAGTCAACAGTGTGATTTGGCAGCTAAAAAAGCCAGTGTGTTTCTAGATTGCATGAATAGTAGCATCTAGGTCAAGGGAAATAATAGTACCACTCTTTTATGCTTTGAGCAGACGCCACCTAGAATCTTGTGTCCAGTTCTGGGCACTACAGTTCAAGAAGAATATTGACAAGCTGGAGTGGGTCCAGAAGAAGGTTACCAAAATAGTGAAAGCACTGGAAACCGTGCCCTGTGAGGACTGGCTTAGGATGCTGGGTATGTTTAGCCTAGAGAAGAGAAGGTTAAAAGGTGACGCGATAGCCATGTTTAAATATTTGAAGGGATGTCATGTGTAAGATGAAGTAAGCTTGTTATCTGCTGCTCCAGAGGCTAGGATACAGAGCAGTGGTTTCAAACTATGCAAAAAGAGATTTCTACCTAAACATTAGGAAGCGCTTCTTGATCATGCGAGCTGTTCAGCAGTGGAATATGCTGTCTCGGAGTGTGGTGGAGTACTTTTCTTTGGAAGTTTTTAAACAGAGGCCATCTGTTGGGAATGCTTGGATTGCATATTACTCCGTGGCTGTGGGTTGGACTATATAGCCCTTGTGGTCTCTTTCAGCTCTATGATTCTATTATTCTAAAGCTAGATGGAGCTTGTGTATAATCTTTGAATGTGTCCTTGATGGATTGTTGCACAAACAAATATAGTCCTCCCTCCATGTTAGAAGATTTGACCTTCACAAATTTGATTATTTGCAAGGTGTTCACATGCCTTCCCTCCTTCTCCTCCTCCCATTCCTCTCCATGCATTTTGCCAGGCGTGGAAAAGGAAGGCAAGCGCCCAGACAAAAGGCAAGGAAATGGGGGAAGGCACACACGTCTTCCTTCTCCCCTTTGGAGATCCCACTCCCATTTCCTTGCCTTTGGCCCTGATGCTGAGAACCCACACTGAGGCAAAGGCAAGGGAATGAGGGGCGGAGGCTCACCAATCTTCCTTCTTCTCCCTGGAGCTCCCCACTCCCGTTCCTTTGCCTCTGGTCCTGGTGGGCAAAAGGCAGAGGAATGGGAGCGGGAGTCCCAGAAGGGAATAGGAAGGGGATTACAGGAGGGGGTTATTCACGGTTTTTCCACTTTCGCAAGGGTTCTGCACCCTGAACCCACACAAAAGTGGAGGGGCCACTGTACGACAGCTGAGTGTGCAATTGAATGAACCATCGGGATCGCATATTGTGTGTGTGTGTATCCCAAATAGTTTCTAGTACATGTGCTTCTCCGTGCACAGTGGCACTGTGTGCACCACTCCACTTCCACAGGTGCTGATTTTCTAAGACCAGTTTATAGAATATCAAGATTGTGATGTATTGAATTTATAGGCTATTCAGAATGGTTTGCATTCCACTGCTTTTCAATAGATGAAGGGGAGGGAAATTGAAAGTTTTTGCTTTCACATAAAAAACATTGGTCTACAACAAAGAGAAAATATCCTCAAATATGATCAAAATTGTCTACTGGAAAATGAGATTTCTTTTTTTCCCCCCCTTTTCATTCTCTTTTTTCTTTCTTTTTTTTTCCTTTTGCCATGAAAATATGGAATTTACTTGGTTTAAGTTGGCCAGCTTAAAATTAAGACAGTTTCCATAGAACTGCATGTTGCATTTTTTTAAAAAAATTCATCTAGAAGAGGGGACTAAAGGTCCATTCAGTCAACACAATTATGGCACTATGATTCCACTCTAAGTGCCATGTTTCCATCCTGTGGAATCCTGGGATTTACAGTTTAGGGAAGAGATACCTAGAATTCTCAGTTAGAGAGCAATAGTGCTTCACCAAGCTACAAATCCTAGGATTCCATAGGATGGAACCATGATAGTTACAGTGTGTGGAATGACTGTAAGAGCAGCTTAATTCCACATTGGTGATGATGTTCTCACTAGGAAAAAAAAATGGTCTTTTGGGAGGGGAACAGTGAATGAGTATGCTGGTAAACTTCCCTAAAGTAACTTCTCCAAAGATTCTTTCTTCATTTTAAATTCCTGTGCAGAATGGAAGGGAATGGGCTGGGGGTGGGGGAAGACTCACACAGGCTTTCTGGGCTGGGGCAAAATTCATAGGAGTGTGAGCGGAAGCTCCAGAGGGGAAGGAATGGCTTGAGTTAGAAGTCAGAAGTTGAGTTAGAAGTTAGAAGTACTTTTGCTCCTTTTTAGTTTAGTTGCAATCTAGTTTTAGTTTCTTTGTCTGTTTACTTACTGTCATAGAATCATAGAATCGTAGAAATGTAGAGCTGGAAGAGACCACAGGGGCCATCCAGTCCAACCTCCTGCCATGCAGGAACCCACATCAAAGCACTCCTGAAACCATCCAGCCTCTGCTTAAAAACCTCCAAAGAAGGAGACTCCACTATACTCCGAGGTAGCATATTCCACTGCCAGACAGCTCTGACTGTCAGGAAGTTCTTCCTGAGGTTCAGGTGGAATCTCCTTTCCTACAGCTTGAATCCACTGCTGCTTGTCCTGGTCTCTGGAGCAGCAGAAAACAAGCCCACTCCCTCCTCTACATGACATCCCTTCAAATATTTAAACATAGCTATCATGTCCCCTCTTAACCTTCTCTTCTGCAGACTAAACATACCCAGCTCTCTAAGTCTATCCTCATAGGGCATGGCTTCCAGGCCCTTCACCAATTTGGTTGCCCTCCTCTGGACTTGCTCCTGCTTGACCATGTCCTTCTTGACTTGGGGTGCCCAGAACTGGACACAGGATTCAAGATGAGGTCTAACCAAAGCAGAGTAGAGTGGTACCAGTACCTCCCTCAATCTAGACACCATACTCCTGTTGATGCAACCAAGAATTGCATTGGCTTTCATGGCTGCCACATCACACTGCTGACTCATGTTCAGCTTGTGATCTATTAAGACTCCTAGATCCCTTTCACACGTACTGCTATCCAGCCACATTTCCCCTATCCTATATTTCTGTATTCCATTTTTTTCTACCTAAGTGTAGGACCTTACATTTTTCTATGTTGAATTTCATTTTGTTAGCCTTGGCCCAGCTCTCCAATCTGTCCAGGTCATTTTGAATTTTGATCCTGTCCTCTGGCGTATTAGCAACCCTTCCCAATTTGGTGTCATCTGCAGATTTGATGAGCATGCCCTCTATTCCTTCATCCAAGTCATTGATGAAAATATTGAACAGCACTGGGCCCAGGACAGAACCCTGTGGCACCCCGCTAGTCACTTCTCTCCAGGATGAAAAGCAGCCATTGGTGAGCACCCTTTGGGAACGGTCAGTCAACCAGTTACAGATCCACCTGACAGTAGCCCTGTCCAGCCCACATTTTACTAGCTTCTTTGTAAGAATGTCATGTGGAACTTTGTCAAAGGCCTTACTGAAATCGAGATATGCTACATCCACAGCATTCCCTTCATCTATCAAGCTAGTAACTCTGTCATAAAAAGAGATAAGATTAGTCTGGCATGACTTATTTTTGAGAAATCCATGTTGACTTCTCGTGATTACCGCATTGCTTTCTAAGTGATTAGAAACCGACTGCTTAATGATCTGCTCCAGACTCTTTCCGGGTACTGATGTCAGGCTGACTGGGCAATAATTATTTGGGTCCTCTATTTTTCCCTTCTTGAAGTTGGGGACAACATTTGCCCTCCTGCAGTCTGCTGGAACTTCTCCTGTCCAAGATTTCTCAAAGATTATAGCAAGCGGTTCCGAAATGACCTCTGCCAGTTCTTTTAATATTCTAGGATGCAATTCATCTGGCCCCGGAGACTTGAATTCATCCAGTGTGGCCAGGTATTCCTGTATCGCCTCTCTACCTGTTATGTGCCGCATTCCCCCTGCTTCCTCACCTGCTCCCCAGCTGCCAGGTTGAGTCCTTGTATCCTTCTGGGAAAAAACTGAGGCAAAGAAGGTGTTATGTAGTTCTGCCTTTTCTCTTCCCCTTGTTAGTAATTCACTATCTTCTTTGCGCAGCGACCCAATCTTTTTAATCCCCTTTATGTTGTTTTATATATTAAATACATGTTAATAAAAATGTTTTTAAAATGTGCTAAACTTAAGGGAATGTTCATATGATCAGACTCCCTTTTCGAGGGGTGGGGGACAATCCTGTGACTAGCATCTTGATGAAGATTAAATCTTTTGCAGACAATTCATGCAAGGATTTTGTTTAAAATTCCCAGTTTATGAATGAGCTCACCTACTCATTTGCTTCATTAACCATTTCATGTACATAACTGTGGGTCCTTTCACATGACACAGTTATGGCTCTATATTCCACGTCAGTTGCCATAGCTGCATCCTGTGGAATCCTGGGATTTATAGTTTGGTGAGGTACTATAGTTCTCTGGCTGTGAATTCTAGATTGTGTTGTATTGCCTTCAAGTTGTTTCTGACTCATGGCAACCCTGAGGTGAACCTATCACAGGTTTGTTTGTTTTTGCAAGATTTGTTTAGAGGGAGAGTTTTGCTTTTTCCTTCCTCAGAGGCTGAGAGAGTGTGACTTGCCCACCCAGCAGTTTTCCATGGTTGAGTGGGGATTTGAACCCTGTTCTCCAGAGTTGTTGCCCAGTTCTCCATCCACTACCTCACTTTGGCTCTCTAAATTCTAATCACCTCATCCTAAAACTGCAGATCCCAGGATCTCATAGGATGTTGCCATGGCAATTAAAGTGGAATATAGCACTTTTAACTGTGTAGTGTGACTGGATCCTTTGTTGAGTTGCAGAAGCAGACAGTTAATGCCAGCTGTATGTGCAGGAGTTTTGTAACCTTGCATTTTTCTTTGTCATTTCAGATCCAAGAATATCCTATTGATCCTAAAGCCAACAAGCTTCCCTTCTTGCGTAACCCAGATATTTTGGTTGGAGAAAATGACCTGACAGCTTTAAGTTACCTCCACGAACCTGCAGTCTTGCACAACTTGAAAGTCCGATTCCTGGAATCAAACCACATCTACACATACTGTGGTGAGTGCTGCAGTTTACTTTCTGTTGCAGTATGTGAGTTGAGGTGACAGAGGCCAGCGATAGAACTAAATGCAGGAGTGGCCATATTTGCTCCTAAGCCAGGAATCCTAGGTCTTGAACCACAGTTTTCACAAACAGCATGCTGAATTAGCAGCAGCCCATTCACTTCCATATTACTCTTCCCGCATGTGTGAGAAGATAAATAAAACAGGTGTGGATAGTTTTACCTTATATCTGAACGTTTGAACAGTTGCATTTCTCTGTTGTGTGGGTCCTTAAATTTTGGTATGGGAACTGGCAGTGGTCCTTGTTATGCTCCTGGGACCACACTGAAAGGAAGAAACTAAAACCTTATAAAGAAAGGTTTCCATCATATGCTGAAGAGACAACCTATTCCTGCTTACATTTAAATTGAGAACAACTTGCTTCTTCAGCAGTTTGAGCAGATACAGTCAGCCCTCCACATTTGTGGGTTTCACTTTTGTGGATTTGATTATTCACGGATTATTTGCTGTCACCTCTCCTGCCACCTTATGCCATTTTTAATAGAGACTCAAGCCTCATGAAACTGAGAAACTGCAAAGGAGGTGTGCAAGTCCCTCTTAAAAACGGTGTGGGGCAGCAGTGGAGGTGGCAGTAAGCTCCACCAGTCACCCACTTCTGCCTTGTGGAGGAACCCTGATGCCTCAAAGGAATCCATAGTGTGTTGGATATGGAGATCATACTTTTTTGTGTGTTAAATATAGTTTGGGAGGGCCTAGAGTTATTCATGGTTTTTCCACTTTCACGAGGGTTCTGTGCCCCTAACCCTAGCGAATGTGGAGGGATAACTGTGCAGTAAAAGCTTCAAAGAACTTTCTGGTTAAGTATGCATTTCTCCTTCACATGTGTGGCTTTCCTGAATTGTAGTTGTAGAAGGTTTATGTTGTAACAGTTGAGTTTTAAAGTAGACACATGGTAGAAAACAAAGAAGAACCCAAGGAAAGAGCAGCTATCAATGTGACAAGAGTTATTTTGAGGTGATGGAGATAGAGAAGTATGTCAGTTTTAATACCCAAATGTCAGAAGTACCATACAGTAGTTCAGTGTTTTTAAGTACATATCAGATTTTGATTCTTGTGTTTTTAAAGGTATTGTCCTGGTTGCCATTAATCCCTATGAACAGTTGCCAATCTATGGACAAGATGTCATCTATGCTTACAGTGGCCAGAACATGGGAGACATGGATCCGCATATCTTTGCAGTTGCAGAGGAAGCATACAAGCAAATGGCCAGGTAAGCAGAAGACTTTTTTCAGCTCTACAGATAGATTTGGGCACTAAAATTAAAGCTGATGCTATCACAAGCTGTTGGAAAATGTGAAATGTGAAAATGCACTTACGTTGTCCTGCGGGCAGTTGTACTTATTCTTGAAAGCTGGTAATGAGAGTAGTATGACAGAGACCAATGGTCTGATGATGGTTACTTAAAAGAAGGCTTTATCTCAGTGGGAGGGCAGATGTTTTACATGTTGAAGGCCCAAGGTTCAAATCCTCTGTGTCTCCAGTAGGGCTGGGAAAGATCCTTGTCTGAAACCCTGAAGATCTGTGTCCAGTCAGAGTCATTTGGTTTTAGGGTGTGTAGTTGCAAAACTTAGTCTGAACTTACTCTCACCTCCAGTATTCAGAAAAAGACATTTTTCTCCTTTTAAGCATTCTCAATTAGAGGCATGTGATGATGGTGCCTCAGCAGATTCCAGGAACCTGTGCTCAAGCTCTTAAATAGGCACTTTATTTTTCTTGCCTTCTGGAAGCAAAAGCATTTACTGTACCTCCCTCTTTGTTCTTATTGCTTTTTACCACTGTTACTTCTGGTATACCTTTATCATTATGACAACAGTGCTTGAGCCAAGTTCAGAACTGCTGTGAACAGGTTTTGCTCTCAGGGTTTAATTGGGAGCTTAATCCACCCACTCCCGTTCAGAAATTGTCCCAGAATACAGTCAGAAGTTGCTGAGAAGTTGATGTGAGCAGAGACTCTGAGAAATGAGGATTCTCTGCAGCAGTTTTTTAATCTTTCAAGCAAATTTAAAAATAGGACCAGGCCTGCACAGTTAGGCTTTTTTTCAACTCTGTGGTTGGAGCCATTAATCCAGAAAAAGCTGTGTCTTATGTCAATACACGGTTGTATGATATGAATGCTACCTCTAGGTGATACCTCAGCAAAGAGCTGAAACCGTTACTTTTCTGTTGGTATACTAGACCTTTGTTGCTGTGTACCTTCACGTCTCCAGTTTATAAAAACCCTGTCATGGAGTTTTCTGGAATTGAGAGTGTGTGACATGCCCAAGGTCACTCAAGGGGGTTTCAGTGGCTAAGGAATCAGACCCTGGTTTTCAGGTTTGTAGTCCAATGATCACACCACTACACCATGCTCGCTGTCATACTGGAGCTAGAGATAAGTGATAGCTTTGGGGAGGATTTATAAAAAACTGTACAACTTAAAGTACATGCATTTTTATTTTATTTTTTTCCTTTAGTGATCAACTGTTACAGATTTGTGTATTGTTGCCAACCCCTCTTTAACCAAAGTAGTGAGGGAAACATACCGATATGTGCCATTGGAGGTGATGGTTCATTACGACTGCCACCTATGACAGAAATATCTGTAATCAGTCTGAGATGTTGTTGTTATGTGCCTTCAAGTCCGTTCTGAATTCTGGTGAACCTATCCTGTGATTTTCTTGGTCATATTAATTATTCAGAAGAGATTTGCCATTGCTTTCTTCTTAGGCTGAGAGAGTGTGGCTTGCCCAAGATCACCTAATGGGTTTTGAGTAGGAATTGAAATCTTGATCTCTTAGAGTCCTAGTTCGACACTCAAACCACTATACTATGTTGAGGTTTTTTTTTGCGTGAGATGAATATTACTTAAATGAAACCAAATGTAGGAGAACTCTGTAACCATTGCCTTTGCCCCCCACCCCAAAGTGCAAGGAATTTGAAGCAGAGAAGTGTCTGCATTTCAGCTTAGTCCTCTCTGATTCCCTTTCCCAGCAATGACCAGCATAAATGTCCCCAGACAGACTCTGGGTAAGGAAATCGTCTCTATAACAAACCTCAGAGCAACAAGAGTTCATAAAAGTTAATTTTCGGGGAGTACATTTTCCATGTCAGGAGATGAAGTCCAAAAAGATAACATTACTATGCTGTGAAAGAATCCACTCTGCCAGAGACATCTGTGGGAGAAAAACCCTGACGCTGTTTCATTGTACAGAACCTGAAGGGATTGTTCTGCCCCTTCCTCAAACTCCACCTCTCATCCATTGGCACAGCAGAAGCCCCCCACCACCAAAGCAATGATGGCAGTTTTCTTGAAAAAATAAAACTGGAAAATTTTCTGGAAAAAAAATTCCAGTGCTCTAAATAGTGTTATCTGATTTAGCAAGTTTAAATATTTTATTCAAGCACCTTAAAATGTTTAGGAGGAAATTATTTTATTGGAATATTTTTAATAAGGTGAAGCAAAAAGCATATGTTTTCCTTATGTCTAACCAAAAAATGACCACACTGTACCTGAAATATATCAACAGTTTAACTTTCTTTTGCTGAGTTGTAATTGTAGCACCTTTAGCTTCCCTCCCTCCCTCTCTGCATTATCTACCAGTTCCGTTTCAAGTTGATTCAATTCAACTGGTAAAACATATTATTTCACGAAAGGATGAATGTGAGTCTGTGGGCCTTGGCGACCTCTCACATTTTTTTCTTGACTACTTCTACTTGTGACTGATTGAGAAGCAAGAGATTGTGTGAGGCAGAAAGATGCTTAGCAGTGGGTCAGTTTGTTAGTCTGTTCCTCCTGAGCGCAAAGGTTGACGTGTGCTCTTCTTGGAGTAACCAGAACTTCATATCTTATACTTTGGCCACTTAACATGATTGCTTGCTTTACAACAGCTGAGACAACTATGGAACCACACGCGCAGGTACCATCCCTACCCCTCGGCGCTACTGGAACCAACGGCAAAGGTTCAAGCATAGCTCTTTCCAGCACTAATAGCTGCTTTCTATGAAGATGCTGATCTAAACACCCTGGCATCTTAATCTCTCCTTCTTGGTTACCCATATTCTGCCTGGATTTCTCCCAGATCCGCTTGGAGCTGTCCATGGTTCTCCTTTCCAGCTCTGCTTTCATTCTTCGCTTTGCAGGATTCCGCCTGGAACGTTCCCCTCCCCTCCAATAAATGTAGAATTCAAAACATAAGTTGGCATTCATAGTCTCATGTTTGGATTGTTGCGACAGATAAAGCTGGTTGCAGGAGGATATTGAATGTAAAAGCTGCATGTAAGAAAAGAGTTAGGCACACCCTGCCCAGTTGCTTTGTCACTTGGAATTGCTTCCCTTTTGTTTTTAAAAAGAGAAAGCCTGGCCACTGAGGCTCACTTACATGAGTAGGATGTGTTGTTTGCCCCTTAGGCATATTCTGAGTACTGTCAGATGTTGCTGAGGACAGCAGTGTTGTGTCGTGTGATGTTGTATTTATACTGTCTTGCCCTGCAGTGTTGGGCATTTTCAACTGATATTTGTTAGTCGAGGGATGCTTTGAGCACATATTCAGGAAAAAAAGCAAAATATACGTTACATAGACCAATAAATATTGGTCCCATGATTGGCAGGCAGGAGGAAGCCCTTCTGATTGGGCCAAGATAGTAAGTGAAAAAATAAAGGAAGCCGAGAAGAAAACTATGCCTGTGTGTAATAATAATGAATCTTCTTAGGGTGCCATAAGAATTTCTGAGGTAGCATGAGAGCTATCATATTCTGCCATTACTTAAATTGTGTGGCAACATAGTTTTATTAATTTTTCCAAGCCCTATTTGAAAAAATATATATACATCCTATCCCGAGCTACTAAGGCAGGGGTGAGAAGGGGCTGGAGTGTTCTGGCACTTGTCAATCCCAGCCAGAGCAATCCCAGACCAATGCTGAGGGCTAATAGGGAGATGTAGTTCAACGACAGTGGGAGTCCACCAATTCTCCCAGCTTGATGCCTTAAGGGTTTGGATATAAGCACTCTGGACATTTCCTAAGTGCCTTTTCAAATGTTCAGGATATGTCAGACTGTGATTTTTTTTCCTGCCAGTTTATGCAGCTTTGAGGCACTATCTAAGGGTTTTGAATCTTGGAACAAAAGTTGTGTGAAAGGAGAAACTTGGGAGAAGTTCCTGTGAGACACAAATATTGGATTAGTCTCTCCTTCTCTTTCAGCCTGACCCACCTGAAAGGGTTGTTGTGACGATAAAATAAGGAGAGTCATGCATGCCACCATATGCTCAGTAGAGGAAAGATAGAGTGTAAAATATATTTTCAAAAACCATTTAAAATAATAGTCTGCATGCATAATAATTTGATATATTTGCAGAACCTGCGTAGGTTTTCGACCTAAGTGTTTAATGTGTGGCCAATCCAATACAAGAGAAGCTATAGGGATAAAGTGGATGTTGCCAAGGTTTACCGCGATGTGCTTTTCACTTCTGTTCAGCATGATTCCAAGATAAAGTCCACACACTGGACAGTAAAAGACACTGGACAGAAACAGGTGGTTGTGAAAGCTGAGTAGTAATGTAAGCTGACAGGGAAGAAAATCAACACATTTGAAATGTGCTCGAGGAGTTCTGCGTATACCATGTACTGCTACGATGACAGATGAAGGAGTCCTGGAGCAAATCAGGCCAGAACTCTCACTCAGAGTCAAGATGACAGAACTGAGGCTGATGAACTTTGGATATATCATGTGCTGGTAAGAGTCATCGGAAAAGATGACAACGTTCGATAAAGTTGAAAGCAGGAGAAGAGAGGAAGACTGCTGTCCAAATGGACTAATTCATTCAAGGCACTCATGGTCCTGACTTTATAAGACCTAAGGAGGGCTGTTGGTGACTGGAGGTCTTGGATGTATCTCATTCAAAGGGTCACCATAAGTTGAAGCCCGTTTGCTGGCAAACAACAATTTCGAATTCTCAGCCAGAGAGCTGTAGTACCTCACTGAACGACAAGCCTCAGAGTTCCATAAGACGCAGATACGGCAGTTAAAGTAGAATCATTGCATCCTAATTGTGCGGTGTGAAAGGGTCTGTTGGTAATGTCTCTCCAAGGTCTCAGCATAAAGAGATCTTTCCTGTCTTCTGAGACATGATCACTTTTAACTGTAGAGGTTGGAGACTGAAACTGGAACTTTCTTCATGAAAAACAGATGATACTCTGCCGTTAAACTATGGCCTATCTCCATACACAGCCACAATTGTTCATCCATAAATGACAGTGCCATTGTACAGACTCACAGCTCCTCATGGAGTATGCCTTATGTACAGCCTGATCACTTTGTATATGTGTGTGTGTGTGTGTGTGTGTGTGTAAACAACATTGCTTTATGGAAGCATTCCGTAGCTCAGAAGTTCTGAGAACACGGAGTGCAGTACATCCAAAAACTTTTTATATTAGCATGTGATTTGTACATTTTAGAACAGGCCACCTGCTAGGTGCGTTTAAATCCAGCTGCCAGCTAAGCTCTTGAAATCCACTTTTAAATTATACAGCTGCTCTCAGTACTGTTCTTTTGGTGCTAAGCTTACAATTAGTGTAATATTAGCCCAGAGTAAAAGAACGCGCGTATGTCCATGTCTGCACAGAGGCACACACACACCCCTCAAAAAATAGAACCAGAGCTTGAAAGTAAATGTCTGTCTGTTTCTATCTTGCCTTTATCCCAGTATGAGAACCCAAGTGGCTTTCAAAAAAAAATGTTAAAACAAGAAGCAACTTTTTTAAAAAAGGGATACAGTTAAACAAGTTTTGTATTAAAATGCAATTCAATTTTGAAAACTGTAAATTCATTTAAAAACTTAATGACAAGGTAAAAAATACAGATACTCTGTAAAAAAAAAAATGTCTCCCTGTAACCAATTAATCACTAAACGCTTGTGCAAATGGAAGGGTCTTAGCCTGGCCCCAAGCTTACAGTTAGTGTAATACTAGCCCAGGGTAAAAGAGAGCAGAGGGGAGCCAACAAAACCTCATGTGGGAGGGAGTTCCACAGCCTGGGAGGAGTCGCTGAGGACTTCCCCTCTCATCACTTAACCCAGTGGGCTTATGATGGTGGTGGAACTGAGAGAAAACCCTCCTTGGAGAATTTTAAGACCCTGGCAAGTTTATGTAGGGAGAGAAATCTTTCCGATATTGCCGGTAACTAGTGAGAAGCACAAAAAGCAAAAACAGAGTTGAAAATAAATAATTAGCAATAACTGTAATTAATTCTTCCCTTTTTTTGTTGATACCCAAGCAAGCAGGCAAGTTATATTATTAAGTAGGTTATGTTATAACTGAAACTTGATGAAGGTTAACTTAATTCCTTTTGCAGTGTAACTGCGACATATGTAATCATTTATGTAACTTATGTGTATATACCTGAGGTATGAGTATTGTACTCCATCAGTGCAGCTGAGCTAATCAATTATAATCCACAAAAGCTCAGCTAGGATAAATGACTTAGTTTTGAAGATGTCACAAGACTTCTTTTTACATTGTAAATATTTGAACTACTCTTTTAGTTGCAGAGGGTGTACTTAGGTATGTTTTGTCGTATAAACCAAAGGCAGCCCAGCAACAAATCATATTTACAGCGGGTCCCCAGTAAAGAAAAGGTTAAGAACCCACTGGTTTATGGGAGGGAGGAGTTAAGCCAGTTTCACCAACTACCTCCCGCATGTTAAAAAAGCTTAGATTTGAACATCAAAATGGAAATCACAGGAAAACCAGAGGATGGTGAAAGAAGAAGTCTTCCCTGGATGCATTTTATATGAAGTTTCCAGTGGTTTCCAGAAGGTTAAATTTTTTTTTAACCTTTTTGCAAGACTTAACTGACCAGTCTGTTTCATTTCACCTGGATATTTTGTTAGTTCTCAATAAAAAGTTTGCTGCAACATGTTGAACTGCTCTTTTTTTGTTGTTGCGTAGGAACTTATTCCTATTTCTCCTATGTTATTTCTACCTCTGGTATTATTTTTTCCTGTTAAATAAGTAATGTCCTGGAACACATCTACTTCGTCAGCTGAGCTATACCTGTACTTTCTGATTGTCAGTCCTAGATCTCATGAATTTCTACTGTCCCTTATTGCTGTTTTGCCAACCTGGCAATACTAGTCCCTCCTCATCTATAATTCAGCCTAACATCAGTGGTAAAACTATTGAGTTTGAATGAATTGAGTATGAATGGATTTTTGAGCAACATCATTTTTTGTTTGATTTTTTAAACCTCAAATTCTTTCTCTCCTGAATATGAAGAAATGTGCAAATTGTGGCAAGTCCTACAAAAAGGCAATGGACTGAAATTGACCTCTCCCACTCACCATTTGTTCTGGCCAAATTGAGTTGGAACAGCTGCCAGCATGGGGAGGAACACGTATCTGCCTACTATGTCGGTGTTAAAGATGAAAAGTCTCTCATTTAAAACAATATGGCAAGCCCAACTCAGCATTAACATGGCTGAATACAGAGGGATTCACATCCAAACTCAAAGCCTGGGAGGGTGGTTCTTCTAAATTCAGTTTCTAGAAATTCCAAGGTTTTTTTACCCTAAATATGAACAAATAAAAATAAAAACATAGAATTTGGAAAATTCATACCAGATGATATACTTACCCATTCCTAGGTGGGACTGATGATTTGGAGAGTTTAGGATGCTAACAAAATCTTAGTTGTTCCCAACTCACTTTCATCATTGCGCATATTTAGTCCTTGTGCCAGTGATAAGGGCAGCTGTTGAACCTGACGTAACACTATAGGATTACATTTTAAGTCCGTCATTGGATAATGTAGTTGAAGTCACAGAATCAGTTTCATGAAAATATCCACAGGGAGAGGAATATGAAACTTCTGTAGTTGAAAAAAATGAGCAGTGAATGTTCTCTGTGCATTGCCCTCACATTGTGTTCACTACTTTACAATTCACAGAAAAAGTCTAGTATTTGGCATACTAAAGGAATTTTTCCTAGATCTCCAACCCAGTTAGAATATATATCATGGTAGTCTTTGCTGTGTAAAAATTGGACATGGGGTGGACTTTTTTTATCCCTTAGTTGTATCATCTGGCTTCTTCTCCTCTTTGGAAGAAGATTTAGATGAACCAGTAGTCTAATATGGTGTGACACATCCTTTGTGTGCTGTTTCAGAATCACTGGGCGGATCAAAATTGCTCTGTTCAGACTGCTGGCCCACATGAGACCTGATTATGTTGTGATTTTCATGGCAGTGTTCAGAAAGGGAAGGAAACAGGGAAATGTATAGAGGGAAAAAGTCCCATGACTTGCTTTGTAGTTTAATTTCTTTCTGTTTTGCACAAAATGAATGAATCTGTCTCATAAGAGTGGGGAGAATAATGCTGTCTAAAACATTTAGGTGGGAGGAAATATCTCTAAATATCTTTAGATTTTTCAGTCATTTTCAGAAAATATGAACAGGCTAGATCAAAGTCAAATTAAGTTCCCCTTTAACAAATGATTAATCTTAAGCTTTTTAGCAGCAAAGAGGTTAAAGCATTGTTGCTAAGGCCAGATGAAAATCAGAACTGATACGCAAAACTTTGGGTTTCTCACCCAAACTCCGAATTCAGCTTCTCTTAGAAAGGAATCAAGTCTCTAGCCTTCATGGTCACACGAGAATTATGCATGTATGTGACTTCTGTTTGATAGCTGGAACTTTGGCATCCTGTCTGGTTCCTTTTGAAGCTCTTGTTTTTTATTTTCTAAATAAGGGATGATAGCAAAGGAGTGTGTAAAAGGATAAAAGAGAGAAAACAGATAATTGGGTTTGGCACATTTGTTGAAGCATCTGCATCAGATAGTCATTAATGCACAGTCTCAGTTAACAGCCTGTATTTTGGATTAATTACAGATTCTGAAGTGCCCTTGGAGGTACTACTACATGTATGACTTATAGTAGTCAAATCCAAAAGCAACCAAATTCCTTGAAATTTATTCCAGAATGACAGTGAAAGTCTGATCATACATGTGCCTAGATGATACAAGGAATAGACAGGGGCTGTGTCAACAGGAGTATAGTGTCATGATTGAGGGAAGTATTAGTGCCACTTATTCTGCTTTGGACAGCCCTCACTGAGAATTCGGTGTCCAGTTCTGAGCACTGCAGTTCAAGAAGGACATTTACAAGCTGGAACATGTCCAGAAAAGGGTAACCAAGATGATGAAAGATCTGGAAACTAAGGCTTATGAAGAATGGCTTAATGAACTGAATGGCACAGAGAAGATTGAGAGGTCCCGTGATAGTCATCTTTAAATGTTTGATGTCGTGTAGAAGATGGAGCAAGCTTGTTGTCCACTTGCTGTCCAGAAACTGGAGCATGAACCAGTGGATTCAAATTCCATGAAAAGAGATTCTACCCAATCATCAGGAAGACCTTTACTGTAAGAGCAATTTGACAGATTGCTTCAGAGGATGGTGGAATCTCCATCTTTGGAGATCTTTAAACAGAAGTTGGATGGCCATCTTCCAGGAGTGCTTTAGTTGTGTTGTTGGACTAGATGTCCCTTGTGGTCTCTTCCAACTCTAAGATTTTATTCTATAATTCTAGGTGTTTGATATCTGTTGCTTTCAAGGATGGAAGGGACAGTGGTGATCCAAAACCTGCTGCTGGTAAATGTATTTGTGGATTTTGAGCTAAGCCAAAGGAAGGCAGTAAATACACAAAGAGCCCAGGTAACATCTTGACTAGAAAGCACAGCTGTAGATGCAATAGAAGCAGCATAGCAGCTCTTATCTGGGATTGCTAACTGTTGTTGGAGTATAATGTTCATTATTCCCAGTGATCAGAGATGATAGAAACGATAGCCTAATACCATCCAGAGCCCTTAAGTTGGTAAAAGCTAGACTGCATCATCAAAATAAGGGAGATGTTTTGAACCTTAAATTGAAGCTGAAGAGGGGGCAGGGTTAGAAGTATGCACAATCTATGCAAGGAAGTCCGTAGGTAAAGGTGAGTCAGCAGTTGCATTTGTATGTGAAATGCATTGTGCATTTCGGATTTGTAATGTTTCTCCAGAAATAAATGAATAAAATCTGACCCACAACGTACAGCTCTCCCAGCACACTTGTGCAGTTGAAAGAGGCAGGAGAACAAGGAGGGTCAAGTAAGGGAGCGAGGCTGTTTGGAGGGGTGGTGTAGAGTTTTGAGTGTTAAGGAAAGATGACTGGTTTTGCTTTTCCTGCCTAGCCTGAGGGAGGAGTGGGAGGGGGAGAAAGCAAATGCAATCTTAGCGTTGGTGGAAGGAAGAAAGCAGTGGGGGTCAGGGGGATGAGGAAACTGGAATCTTGGAGTTCTGGTGTGGATAGAAGAGGTTTTCTTTGCTCTCTTATGTGAGGGGTGAGCAACTGATTGGAAGGGAGGATTTTTCTAGGAAGAGGTAAGCTTTGATGTCTTGTGCTTTAAACCTCTTTCAAATTTGGGGATAGATTGAGTAAAACAGCAAACTTTGTGGCTACTTCAGCTCCCCTGGAACTCATCCCCCTGGTCTCCAGTGATTCTGTGTGGAACTGGCTCCCCCCGTTAATGCCAGTCTCTATTTAAATCATGGGTCCAGAAACACAAAATCAACGTAAATCAAGACACCAAAAATTGTGTACCACAATTTTTAATTTTATTTATTTATTTATTTATTTATTGTGGGAAATGAGCTACCTCAGACCATATTTGCTGCGTTGACACACCACCAGCAAGTGGGAGGACCTGATCCATATAAGTTTCTGTGCACATCTATCATGGAGTCACCTTCTGAGAAGCATGGAATCTCCTGAAAGCTGAGAAGGTGGAGCCACTGCTTTCTTCACAACCCTATCCAGGAAGTCATTGCATCAGTTTCATGTTTCAACAAAGGTTTCTTATGGTATCAGACAGTACTCGCCATGTTGGGGGATAGAGGTCTTTTTTTCAAATGTCCTAACAGTGTCATGGTAAATTCTGAAACATGGAGGGTACGTGGAGATCTCTAGGGGAGAAGAGCGAATAGTGATTTTTATAAAGGAATCAGGTGCATAATTCTAGTTCTTATTTTAATCCTCATGCACTATGATGGCTTTGAATCAATTGTGGAGTATTTCTGATCCCAGTGAGAATTCCAGTCTGTTGTGCATTAGGATTGTGTTTAGCACTAGAATGTAATGCATGCTTCTTGTATTTCTTCTTCCCAATTATGATGCTTCCCCACCATAGAAGAATTTCAGTTTCCTCTGAATAAGTCAGCTTACTAACAAATTGTGTCACTTCTCATATCATAGTTTGTTCAAAATTGTGGTGAAGGATTTTGTGTGTGTGCATGCGTGTGTGTGTGTGTGTGTGTGTGTGTGTGGAAACATTACCCTGGCTTAGACCAAAAAAATAATACCAAGAGCAAAAAGCAATAGATTTGTTGGTACACTTTTTGTCCTGGCAGTTTTTTGTTTGTATCAAACAACAGCAATCCATACATTAGAAATGACAGAAATTTGAAGCCATTGTTTACAATGATGCAAAAGCAATGTCTTAGAATGCCTACATTGTCAGTCTAGCTCTTTGTAAATTTTACATCAGACTGTGAATATCAGGACCCATAATATACACTCAGGATAGTTAAAGCAAAACTTAGGAGTGTATTGGTTTTCCAGTAATGTAAGATCCTCATTAGAGGGAGAATGGATGGGACAAAGAGTTAGAGATATGTTCTGTGAATTAAAGTTTCTGCAAGAAAATCAAGAAGCCTGTAAAAAAGGTCTATTATCCTGCAACATGGAGGGGGGAACCAAATTTCTTTTATTGAACTAATTGGACGGTTGAAGTCTAACCGAGATATTTGCATCCTGGACTGAGTGAAACCTAAAATAAGTTTCTTGTGGCAACAGAGGTTGGCCTTAGTTCATCTGAGGGTGATAGGTTTTGGAATGAAATGCACTCAGCTTCAGCTATACACAGAAGAAGGGAAAAGTCACATACAAGACCAGATGCAAATATAATTGGTTTCTATAATAGGACATGCTGCTTGGCTCTGTATTGGAAGTGGAATTATTGAAATGATTATGAGAAGAGAATCTTATTTGACTGTTCTCTGGGCTTTCTTTTAGTCCTAGATGTGCCATTGAGTCATGGGATTTAAAATAGTTAAGTAACATTAACACATGGAATGCCAGTATCTGCTTCTTCAACAAGTATTAGCTCAGGAATGGAGGAAAGCAGCACTAGCTTGAATGGAAGGGCGTATGTGGACAGCTAAAACTTGGAAAAGTGAACTACCAATGTCCCCTTCCATTTTTGTGTGCAAACCACAGGTTGGGGTGGACCCTGGAGTACGAATATTTCTGTAGTGCAAATTCCATCAGCCTTAACCAGCATAGTCAAGTGGGGAGTAATGATGGGACTTGCTGGAAAATAGCATCTGGAGCACCATAAATTGCCCTGTAGATCAGGAAAGTAATGTCAGATCTTCTTCAAGATTAAGTTTGACACCAGAAAGTAAAAGGGAAGGAAAAAAAGCAATAGTCTTGTAGGCTTGAACTAAAGTCTTGTGGCACCTTAAAGGCAAATTTATTAAGCCATGGGTGAGCCTGCCCCAGCCTGGTGTGCTATAAGTATGCTAGACTTGCACTATCATCAGCCAGCGGGCCAGTGGTTGTAGTGGGTGAAGATTTTAGGGATTATAGAGCAACATATGGGGAGGCGTTCAAGGTTGAGAAAAGTTAAACTTTTACAGATCAGATGCATGGAGTGCTATCTTGAATTGACAAATAGTGCATGTACATGAGAAAAATAGGAAAAAAAGGTAGGAGTGAGACCCAAAGGGAAGGGTAGAGAAGAATTACGGATGATGATGCATAAGTTAAAGTAGTGATAGTGGGAGTTCACTAAGGATTACTGGCAAATTTCCTGGCATTAGTGAATTAGTTACATGAGTGATAGAAACCCATGTTCTCAATTGAGGCCATGCATAGGGGAAATGAACTTCTTGGTAAATGTTGATTTTTCTGTTTTGTGTTGGATTCTTCATTTACATTTCCTTTGTTTAATATGGAGGTCTGCATGTGAAGCCATGCCCCCATGCTGACTTAATTGTGGCTAGATCTAGTGAAATGAATCAGTGAGCTTTGGCTTGTCAAACTCCTATCCTGGTTTGTGGCCAGAGAGTTCTAGGAAACAATATGTGCCAGACATTGATTATATGCTCTCAACACTGCCAGTTCCATCTAGCACATGAAGTTGATAACATAGTGCATGATGTTGGCAAAGGTTCACAGATGTTAAGACCCATTGATTTCTGGCGGAAGAGAGTTAATGCATCCCATTGAAGTCTGAGAA
The DNA here is from genome assembly GCA_030412105.1 of Cyclura pinguis. NCBI lineage: Eukaryota > Metazoa > Chordata > Lepidosauria > Squamata > Iguanidae > Cyclura > Cyclura pinguis. The sequence goes on from CM059600.1 coordinate 340,995,449, forward strand.
ATTTAAGTGGTTGCCTTTTGGCTGGATTTATTCTACACTACATAGTAAAAATAGATCATGTTGAACTCCTAGATCATAATATCCGTGTCCTGATACTGTGAAAAATCTGCTTAGCAGGTGGACAATGTACAGACTTGTGCAGGTGAGGAATCTGTGGTTCCCCAGCTAACAGGGCCAGTAGAGGTGTAGTGGTTTGAGCACTGGAATAAGACACTGCGAGACCTGGGTTTGAGATTTGGCCATGGAAACCCACTGGGAAGCCTTGGACCAATCAGACTCTCTCAGCCTTACAGAAGGGCAAAGGCAAAACCCTCTCAGAACAAATCTTGCCAAGAAAACCCTCTGATAGGTTTACCTTAGGGTTGCCATAAGCCGAAAATGACTTGTAGGCACACAACAACAACAGCAACAAGTAGTCCATCAATATCTGACTGGCTAAAAGTTGCCTATCACAAATATGATAAGGTTTCCTCCCATCTCCCTCCATTGTTTCTACACTATTTTATATTTTTATTTCCTTTGCAGCAGAAAACTGTCTACATTGCCAGCATAATTTGCAGGATACAATATATATTGATGATGTAGAATTGATTACTTTAGTGGTATATAGGTACTTAAAGTTGGGACTTAGATTAGTTGCTAAACAGGAAAAAAATAAATGCATGCATTTTTATGTTTTCCTGAATTGCCAGTAAATTAGCCATACTTTTCAATAGGCATGTACAGGATTGCACTGTTAGAAAATAAGGGCCTTGCTAATCCAGCATTCCCCTCATGGCCACCCAGTTGCCTACAGGAAACTCACAAGCAAGATGTTAGTACTGTAGCACACTTCCACTCATGTTCCCTAGGAACTGATAGTGAAAGTCGTACTGCTTCTGATCTTGCATATGCAATCATCATGACTTGTAATCACCGATAGCTTTATCTTTCCTAATCTTTTAAAGCTATCCATGTTGGCAGCCAATCGCTGCACCGTACAGAAAATGCCATAATTTATGCACTTGGTGAGGAAGAACTTAGTTTTGTCTGTCCTGACTTTCTATCTTCCTCCTTCAGCTTTACTTTACCACCCTGGGTTCTCTTATTACAGATTAGGAGACATATTTCCCCATAGTATATTTTATAAATCTCTGTCATGTCTCCCTTTACCCACCTTTTTGTCTAAGCTAAGCAGTTGTAAACCTTAATCTCACCAAATCACAGAATCACAGACTTGGAAGAGACCACGGAGCCGTCCAGTCCAACCCCCTGCCATGCAGGAACACCCATTAAAACACTCCCAACAGATGGCCATCCAGCCTCTGCTTAAAAACCTCCAAAGAAGGAGACTCCACCACACTCCGAGGCAGCATATTCCACTGCCAGACAGCTCTGACCATCAGGAAGTTCTTCCTGAGGTTCAGGTGGAATCTCCTTTCCTGCGGCTTGAATCCATTGCTCCTTGTTCTAGTCTGTGGAGCAGCGGAAAACAAGCCCACTCCCTCTTCAACATGACATCCCTTCAAATATTTAAACATAGCTATCATATCCCCTCTTAACCTTCTCTTCCGCAGACTAAACATACCCAGCCCCCTAAGCTGCTCCTCATAGGGCATGGCTTCCAGACCCTTCACCATTTTGGTCGCCCTTCTCTGGACACGCTCCAGTTTGTCAATATCCTTCCAGAATTGAGGTGCCCAGAACTGGACACAGTATTCCAAATGAGGTCTAACTGAAGCAGAGTAGAGTGGTACCATTACCTCCCTTGATCTAGACACCATACTCCTATTGATGCAACCAAGAACGGAGTTGGCTTTCTTGGCTGCCGCGTCACACTGCTCAGTCATGTTCAGTTTGTGATCTACCAAGACTCCTAGATCCCTTTTGCACATTCTGCTATCCAGCCACATGTTCCCCATCCTATATTTGTGCATTCCGTTTTTTCTGCCTAGGTGTAGGACCTTACATTTCTTGTTACATCTCATTCACACTGCACAATTATAGTGCCTCAATATTTTACTGCCATGACTGGATCCTGTGTCATCCTGGGATTTGTAATTTGGTGAGGCACTAGAGCTCTCTTGCCGAAAGTTCTAAACATCTGATAAAAGAGTGAATCCCTGGATTCCATAAGAGGCTGACATGGCAGTTAAAGTGGAATCATAGCAGTGTGTGTTTCACACATAGTGGTGTGAAAGGACTCTAAGTTCAATATTCAAACTGTTGTGGTAAATACTGTTCAATACCATACTAATGCCTTTGTAGAATTCATTCTCTAGTGTGATGCTTTGTTGAGACCCCTTGATGTGTTGGGATTTAAAATAGCGGACATAGTTACTCCCAAGTGAGAGTGTTCTCTTTTTTTTCCTGTGCCTCCTCTTCCAACAAGCAGAGGGAATGAAAAATGGTTTGATGAGTGTCAATCTTTTTACAGGGCTCAAACTATTTTGCAAATACCCAAGGAGTTTGTTGCCCTTGGACTCTCCTCAAAGGATGTTCTTTTTCCAGCAGATCACTGTGTTGATCTTAAGAACAGGTGTTTAAAAGTATAAGGATGGGCCTTTGTTGCTGAGACAGGAGTAACAACCCGAGACTGATCTGGCATTTTACCAAAGCTCTTGTAATCTTGGATGTTGAAATGTTATCAACTGAGAGCTGTTGACATTTCAGACTCTGTGGTAAAGACTGAAGGCATTTGCACATTCCTAATTTGTAGAAAAAATGTGTCAGGCGCTTATCTAGCTCTATATGAGGCTTCACTATGAAAAAGGGTGTTAAACGGGATACTTGAACTACAGTCAGAGAGAGCCATGTTGGGAGCATATCATAATCTGGAATAATCTGGTCATATATCCACTACATGATTGTAAAAGGCATCGTGTCTTTGAGGAAAACCTTGTTGGCAGACGAATTGGAGTCTGCATGGAGTAGAATGTTGGGTTCAGTTGCTGTGCTTCTGTTACTTTGTGGATTGGTGTTTGGTTTATTTGATTGGTGTAGACTCACACCCTTCTTCCCATGGAGAAAAAGCAGGAAACATTTTTTTTCTACTCAGAAAACAACAAAATCATGCACACCAAAAATCTAGCACTCTAAAAATCTTGTGCAGAAACCAGGAATCTTGTACAAAAAACCAAATAAATAAGTAAGTAAGTAAGTAAGTAAGTGGCTATTTTTGTGTGTGAGATTGCTGTGTTTTGCTGTAGTTGAGGGGTATGATAAAGCTGTACAGCAAAGATTTCTAAGACTGTCTGAAAAGAATGTGTGAATTCTATTATGCCCATTTTCGGTATCAGGTATCACAATATCTGATAGCATAATCAGATAGAGACTGTGCTTCTTGATAATACCACAGCAGAAAGTAGTATCAGCTGGACATTGTAGCAGAAGTAAGAGAACTCTTGTTCTGTTTTTAAAAGCTGATTTTAGATATTTTCCAGCCTCAAAAGCAGGGAGTTAATGTCATGGCCTTCTTGATCCACAGTAAAATTCAGAGGGTGGTAAAACAGACTCTTTATTGTGCCTTATTATTAAGACTGTCATCGGGTCTAATAAAGACAGTTCAGTATCTATGTGAGGCTTTAAAACTCAGCTGTTCTTTGCTAATTTTTAAGGAGCCAAAGTAGAAAGTGTGGCCTTGAGTCCTAAAGGCAATTAGTGAAGTGGTTAAAAAATCTGCTGACAGGAAAACCATAAATATTGAGAGACAGAGAGAAATGAAATCAAGTACCAGAGGAAGACTATTTTTTTATTGCTGAGTAAGAAAACGTGGGGAAAGTCCATGTAGATAATATGAGATTTACAGTGAAAAGATACTGTATAAAAGAATCATGTAGCATCTTTGAGACTAACTGAGAGAAGTTTCTAACATAAGCTTTCTGCATACCAACCCACTTCATCAGATGCATTGAAGTGGACACAAGTGATAGCACTATGCCAGCAATAAACCATAGACAAGATCCCGCTTTGTGTTTGCCTTGCTTGAATCTACATTCATATAATTAACTAGTGGTTGTGCTATACCACCCTTTCACTGAATACTGACTTTGTTCAAACAATAGCGTATCTGCCAATGTGCTTGCTGTTATACTGCCAATGCGCTTGGAGGTTTACAAGGTGAGGCTGTTTGGCTGATAAAACTTAAGAAGTTTATTGTGTTATTACGCACTTACCTCATGCTTCCTGATGTGTTATGTTGTGCTTCTTTTCAGAGCCTTCATCATCTATGTTGTATGCCTTCAAGTCATTTACAACTTATGACGACTCTAAGGCAATCCTATCACAGGGTTTTCTGTGGCTGAGAGTGTGTGACATGCCCAGTGTCACCCAGTGGGTTTCCATGGCCAAGTGGGGAATTGAATCCCGATCTCCAGGGCCGTAGTCCAGTGCCTGCTGCGTCTCATGTTCTATACTTTATAGATACTGCATGATGTAGATATAGATTAACCATCTTTTAAATCAGCATGCTTCTCACTTGTCATTCCCCTCCATCCCTTCAGCTTATAAGTTGTGGATGTGAGAGTGTCAGGATGGGCTCTGTGCTGAGGCACAATGAAGTGAAGGATGGATTTTCATCCGGTTGGTGTTTCACATACATGCAAGTTCCCTTACGTGTGTGATTGTATTTTTTTTGTCCATGGTGTAACATCCATACTCAGTTCGCTGTAGAATAGGTGAGGCTCTATAAATGCAGCTGTTGCACCTTCCTGGATGGTGCATAACTCCTCTTCAGTGACTTCAGTGTACCCCTTGATTTACTGGGATTGTGGAAACAGCAAGCAGTTGTACAATGTTGGTTATTTAGCGGAAAGGTGGTGTAGTGCAACCGCGGCTTAATTAAGTGAACATAAATTTACATTAAGGAAGCATGATGTAGGATCTCCTCTATGTTTATTGCTGGCATACTGTTGTCACTGTTGCATATCCAGCAGTACTACATGACTGTTGTTTTAGAGGTAGTTCTTGTCAGTCTGTGGCTTATGTATAACTGTTTGCAAACCGCAGTGCTTCAAGTGGGTCCGTTGTCCAGTCAGCAATAGAAGGACACCAATGTCTTCATCCCATTATTGCATTCCCAAGTATCATTCCTTTATAACCATAGCTCACTGCTCATGTTTGCATGTGAAGGGACTTTATTCAGTCTGTGGCACACTCAGGTGAAAAAAAATATCAGGTAACAAGGCTTGGAGACTCTTCTCTGTTTCAGACCCTTGAGAGCAGCTGTCAGCTGCAGTGTGCAACGCTGAGTAAATGTACAAATTGCCTGTCTTGGTTTATAGCATCGTCTAGTAAACTGCAGACTTTATACACCATCCTGTTGTCCTTTGGCCTTGCTCCAAGCATTTTGTGGGGCACAGTAGTTTGCCTGAACTTTGAATTCAATCCCAAGAATGAGAGACTTACCGAAAAGCAAGCAAGATGTGATCCTTGTCCCTTTGCAATAGATTTTGCTTGCAGAGAGCATCCTTGTTCCAGACACAGCCAAGAGCATGCATAATTAGCATTGTAATGCCTTCTAGGCTATCTAACTAATCATGTTTCTAACTGCCCAAAGTGTTTGGTGTGAGAAGATTGCTAGTAAGCTAGCAAAGGTTTCTTTAAAACTAAAAAATAACTAGGAAAGGTGCTACCTGTTCTATCTCTGCATTAGCTTCCTTGCTGGCTTTGCTATATTCCACTCAACTTCTATGGTGAAGGATTAGGGAATTCTCTTATATTTCTGTATTTGTAGGCTTTAGATTGTTCAGTTGATCCCAGTGCTGAGGGATAGCAGTATGTGTTGCCAAAGGATCTTCCCTGTTGCTTCTCTGCCTGAATTGCTGCTCTTAACTGGTCTCATTCCAGTCAAAGGACTTTACCAGATCAGTAATTCATGCAGGAATAGAGAAGGTATGCTACTTCAAGGATGGCTGACTTTCCTACCCTTCCACACAGTAAAAACATTATATGCACTTCCTAATTTTTTTTTTTTTAAATAAAAGATGTGTATCAAGTTTGGGGTGACACTGAACTACCCAAATGTTCTGAGCTAGAGTGGATACAGGCTTGATTTGCTGCAGTGAAGGGCAACTAAGAGGCAAAGGAGAGTTTGAAAACTGTTCTGTATCTGAAAGATGAGCACAGTGGAGTTGCTGCTTGGGTTTTTATGACTGCCAGTGATCTGTGTCTTCTATCTCAATAGTACAAATATACGGAGTGACATAAATCCGGCATGAGAAGGTAACTGTACCTTTACTGTACCTTAAGGGATTGCTACATTGAATGCAGGGAGAAGCACTAGTTTGCATGAACCTCGTGTGTTTGAATAATAAACTTTTAAAGATTCCCCATTGCTTATTAAAAGTGAGGCATTTCCGACCTGTGTGTGAAGGAAGTTAGGAGAAAGCTCAGTCTGGAAAGATTGCCAGTGATCTAGGGGATGAGTACCTTGGCTTGATAACCTTTTCTCCCAAGACTGCTTTCACCCCTTTAAAATTTTATTCCCCTCAATCAGAGTTTTTTTAGACTCGTGTTCAGAAGATCTCTTCCATGTTGTCTTCTCTATCAAGGAACCAGTGCTCAGAATATTTGGCTTATTTCTTTAAAAATAATTAAATATTGTTATAGTTCTACGCCTCCGCCCGAAAGCTGATTACAGTTTCAGTTTTTTAAAATGAACTGTATGCTTTCTCATTAAAAAAACAAATAAATAAAATAGTTACGTTTTGGTTATTAAGAAGTAATGCTACAAGTTCCTGGCCTGTGATCAAGCCACTGGTTTCTAAGATCCATTCACACAACACAGTTATAGTGTTGTATTCCACTTTAACTGCTATGGTTCTGCCCTGTAGAATCCTGGGATTTGCAGTTTAGCGACTGTTTTTTAGGATTCTCAGCCAGAGGTCTCTAGTGCTTCCTCCAACTACAAACCCCAGAATTCCATTTGATGGAAAAATGGGAATTAAAATGGAATGATAGTTCTAAATTTCTGTAGTGTGACTGGGCTCCAGGTCTCTTCCCATCCACCTCACTATATCAACACCCACAAAAACAAGATGTGGCAGCAGCCTGAACTATTGTTTGAACCATGTGATACTGGTCTTCAGTGAGCCCACACTTTGTAACTTGAAAGGTAATGAAAGCTGTAGTTGCAGCTCAAAAGGAGTGACATTATTCCTCATTAAGTTGCTATTATAGTTGTACAGTACTTTTGTTAATTGGAAGTAAGGAACTAAATACAAGCAACCAGTTATTTGTAACTAGTTAACTTCAAGCCAAACTTTGTAAGGAACCCAGTGCTGCCGAGGATTCAGGATTACTCTTCAGAGCACTCGTGTGTTCACCAACATGGAGCACAGGTGCCCCCGATAAATTGAGAGTTTGGCTCCTAGGAGTCCAACCTCCATGCCCAAGGTTTGAGGCTAATTGGCTAGGACTTCTCTTTCTTTTCCTTCTTCTTCTTCTTTAGGAAACTTACTTGTTAACTTTGCCAGGTGTGTTACACAGTACCAGTTGAACCTTTGGCAGTCACCGTCTTCGTATTTTATTTATTCATTAATTTAATTTATACTGTGCCTTTCTCCCAGTGTGGGATTCAAAGAGGCTTTACAGCCATCTAAAACCGTAGCGCAACTGAAAAACTGTGTTGCTACTGGTACGATATCATGACATTTTGCCATTTTGATGCAAGAGGTTAACATGGCAAAGTCTGCTGGTACCTCTGACAATGTGTGGAACAATAGGACTCGCCAGAGATGCTCCCTGGCCTCAGGAGGGGGTGAGACCCAGCTGCTGGCCCCAGTTCAAGCCTCAGTACGGGGCGAAACCAATAAAGCCAATAAAAGACCACTGATGGGCTCTGAAGGGGAAGGGGGGAAGGCAGAAGTTGCAGAACAACCGAACAGCTGCAGGCTTTCCCTTTTGACGTAAGATGCAAGGAAACAAGGGGCTCTCAACATAAGATCTGTTTAACAGCTTGTTTGAAGCCTTTCCTCGCTGCCAGAGTTGGGCGGATGTACCCAAGAGAGCTGTAAGGAGGGAGAGGCTTAGCACAGGCATAGGCAACTGTGCGGGAGGCAGGGGCCGTTTTCTGTCTCTGAGCCCATCTGGCAGGGCCCACAAACATGTTCTGCATGCCCAGGAATGATGCAGTGTTACTTCCAGCCACCATTTGGCCTGGGTTTTGGCCATTTTGGTGGGGGGGGGGAGGTTGGGAAAAGTCAGAGAAGCAAACCACTGTGGTTAGGCAGATTTTAGCTGGTTTTGAGGCAAAATTATTTGCCCAGTTGATGGGGCTGGGGGCTTCTAGGCAGCCTCAGGGGTCATACTTAGGAGTCACAAGGGCTTTGTGTGGCCATACTTTGCCCACCCCTTGGGCTAGAAGGAGTCAGGAGATGAGCCCCTCTACAAAAAGTGAAATCCAGGCTAGTTGGCAAAGGAGTGAGGCACCTGGCATGGCTGATGTGAAGCCCCTTTTCTCATCTTCTCAGGCACCTTCTCTTTATTGGTTTATTTGTTTGTGCTTTTGGCGGCTTCTTGGGACTCTAAATCTCCCAGGGCCTTTCCTCACTATATGTTATAGTGCTATTATTCCACTTTCAATGTCCTGTGGAATTCTGGGGTTTGTAGTTTACTGAGGCCATAGAGCTCTCTGGCTGAGTATTCTAAAAGCCTCTCCCTAAACTGCAAACCCCAGGAATCCACAGAATGTTGAAAGTGGGATAATGGCACTATAACAGGGCAGTGCGGAAAGGCCCCCAGTCTATCCCTGCTGGGGCTCTTCATCTTTCAACTACCCTACCAAAGTCTTTATCTTTATAGATTGAGAACACTTACCTGTGTGCCACAAAAGCTCATCCTGCATCTGATTTCACAATTACCTATCTGAGGACAGTTGAAACTTTAAAGTAAAACTCTTTTCCTTACCCGAGTGATATTAGGCTTGATTGAAAGAGCATGCAAACTGCGAGATTCGGCGCGCCCCTCCCCATAGAGGCAGCAGCCTCTGCAACATAGTGTGTGAATAAAGATATCAACAGATAGCAGAAGCGGCAAATGGAAAGGGTCAAATGATAAGTGGGATTTTGTTGGGGGGTTTTGGCAGCATGCTGCATCAATATCAGACTTTCAGAACAGTTTACTGTCTCTGTACCTTAAAAACCACTGTCAATGTTGTTGAAGAAAATTTTTAAGAGGCAAAAGATTTCTTCGAATCGATTTCCTTCCTCTTTTTGTAGCCCCAGGAATAAACCCCAATAAAAGTGTCTTTGAATGTTTTTTTCCCCCCTTTTAAATTCTTCTTTTACTTGACTGAGAGATAAGCCTTTTACTAGCTTGAATGGCTTGGGAAAAGATGCCTCTCAGCTGAACGACTACTAATCACAGGATATCATAAATTGAGGGCCATCCCAAAGCATGGCAGAGGGAAGCATCCATGGGAAATATTCCTAAAATATTTGCTGCACGTGGAAAGTTCCATTCTGTGCACTTGGCTGAAGAGCAGCAAAGGACAAAGTGCTGGCAGAGCACATTCTCCAGTAACTTTTCGTTGGCTGCACTGAAACACCTTTCCAAGAGGTGCTTCTGTTGCTGTCAAGTTACATTAACCTTCATATACCCAGTGCAGTGCCAATAGTATGTGTTACGAAAGCTGACTGTAGAGAGCAGCTCGGTTGTATGAGTAGATGGACCTATGCGTGCAAAACACTAATTTATTCACATTATGATTTTCAGACTGGAAGGTAGCCCAACTCTATTTTTGTCTCTTGGACATTTAGATTGAGAAGAACTACGTAGAACAGCCTTCCTTATCCTTTTGGACTATAACTCCTTTCATCCCCAGCTAGCATAACCATGCTGTCCTGGGATGATGAGGGTTGAAGTACAATACATCTAGAGGACACCCAGGTATGGGAAATCTGACACAGAATATGGAACTAGTCCACTTAACTCAGTAGTGTTAACACCAGTAGTGTCAGAGCAGAGATCTTTCTCCACCTTCCATGGAGATGCTGTGACCTTCTGTATGCAGAGCAAGTGCTGTGCTATTAAGTTGCAAACTCATTCCTATCTTGATCTGTTTGCCCAAATGACAGCCTCCTGTTGCTGGTCTGTTGTGGCTATAAACCCATTGGCTTCCATCATCATGCTAAAATATTTTGGGGTAGTGGTGACTCAGAATGGTTCATTAAAAATTGCAGATTCGTATAAAACATTGAATTGTCTCACCTTTTTATTAGTCTTCCTAGTGAAGCTTGATGAGTGTGGAGTTAACCAGACTTTATTGCTAGTACTGTAATTCCATAAGACCTGAATTGAAACTTGCTATGCCCTAGACAATCTATTACACATTTATTTTATATGAAGATCAGAGCTTAGAATATTACTAATTCTGGCAGTTAGACATTGAGAAATATATTTATTGCTGTTAATGTTGGGTAGTGATGTTGGAATTTAATCTGCTTGTGTTATTATTAATTAAATAATTTTTTAAGAAAAGAAATTACAGTGTTCCCTCCATATGTGCAGGTGTTCTGTTCCAGGAACCTTCACATAAAGCAAAAAATGTGACTATTCCATCCCATTATCATCAGTGGACGTAATGTGCGTGCATCTGAGCAGACACGCACCCGGCACATCCATTGACGATAGTTGGACTCAAGATTTTATGGGATCTCACATTGTTGTGTGCTTGAGGTCGCATCAGCAGAGGGTGCATTGTATGGGATTTATAGAAAATGGTGTTTTTGGTTGTCACTTTTGCTCCCTAATGGCACAGTTTGTTACTGGCTTCTTCCAAAATGCTCTTTTGTAGATTCCAGTTGCCTTCTTCAGGCTGTCGCTTTTCAGATACATTACGCTGAAGTGCAGTGCATCTAGAAACTTTCAGCTTGGGACAGCTATCTTAAAGCATGAGATCTAACAACTTGTTTAATAATTTCTTGTCACTGATCTGCATATGTCTTCTCTTTACCTCCCACCATCTCACACCAACATTTATGCTCTTCATTCACCCTTCAAACATCATGGATGTCTGGATCAGAAGGGTGAATAAAGAATCATCCTTTCATTCCAGTTAGAGGACACTGCTCCACAGTAACACTGATGCACATTTATAAGTGGCCACAAAGAGCAATTGGTAAATCAAGGGTGGAGAGTTTCCAATTGGTAAATCAAGGGTGGAGAGTTTCTTCTCAGAAATGTGTTTAGTGTTTTTGAGATTACGTAACTTCAAGAACATTTTTACTGCAGTGTTGAAGAACTGCATCTTCTTCCTCTCCATTCAATAATAGATCCCGTGATTTTCATCCAGGGACCAAAATCCCAAATTCAGTCCCTGCTACTTCCACTTTCTAACAAGTCCATTGCTCTCCAGTTGTCTTTCTCCACTTGGACCACCCTCAGAAATGGATAACAAAGAAAAAAAAACTTTTTTATTGGGTTACAGGAATCTTGAATGCTGTTAACCAGCAATTTTTCTTGTAACTTTTCCCTTTGTATTATTTATTTTCAGGAAAACTGACTTGTAAAACAGCAAGTGGTGTGGTATGATCATGAGCATGGTATGATAATGAACATGACATTTTATGCACTGATTCATGTGTTTAGTCTCTTCTCAGGTAGAGTCAAAAATTAATAATGTTAAATGGATGTACACGTGGAACCAACTGTACTCTGAATTGGCTGTCCAGGACATAAATGCCATGCTGCTTTGAGCCAAGAGTCCACATAATCCAGTATTGCACTTTTGACAGTGTCAGAAGGCTATGGAATATCACATATATTAGGAAAGACTGTAGAGTTGGAGGTGTCCTGTAAGCCATCTGTGAATTTGCTAAGGATTGTTCTCCAGCTGCTCGTGTAAATTATTGATAGAAATGTTGAAAAGTACCAAGTTCAGCACACGGAACTATGGCACAACATCACTTGACAAATCTCTCCAGTTTTATGCGGCTTTTTAAGTACAAGTGCTCTTTAAGTACAATATTTTTCCAGCAGTAAATCCATCTGGCAGTGTTATTATTCAGTCTATATTTGACCAGTTTGTCAAGTAAAATATTTTAGAGAATTTGCTTTTCTGAAATGCTCTAAGATACTTTCCTTAGAATCAAGATAAATTATGTCGACAGCATTCCCACATTCTACTAAGGTAGTAACCTAATGCAGAACAAAGCAGTGAATAGCTTGGTAGGATTTATTCTCAGAAAACCCGTGGTTTCTGTAATCACTAGAGTTTCTGAGATGCTAGCATGCTGCCTTCTTTAAAACTTCTTAAGGTGTATTAGTTATCCAAATCTTTCCTGCCTTCTTTTCTAAGATCGTGACATGGCCTGTTCTCCAGTGGTTGTAAAATGCAGCTTGAAGTTCCTTTGCTACTTAAGGGCGCTGTTTATCTGGACCTGAAGACAGGAGCTAATTTAAGGTAGCTAAATATTTTCTGAGTCTGCTGTTCATTCGTCTTGAACTCCAGTCCTGACTCTTGGCCTGTCAAACTGTTTACGCAAAGTTGTGCACGACTCTTCTTTTGGGAAAAGGTGGAGGCAAAACATGAGATGAAAAATTCCACCTTCTCAGTGTCATCTGTTAACATTTCACTGAGCAGAAGGTCTACCTTTTCCTTCCACTGCCATTGGTCATATCTGAAACAAGCCCTTTGTGTTGTTCTTAGCATCCTTTGCCAGCCTCAGTTTGTTCTGACACTTTGCCTTCCTGACATTGGTAGTTCTCTAGACTACTTGTCTGTACTCCTTTTTGACCATTCCTTGAATTCTTTCTTTTTTAAAAAAATCTTAAGTCTGTTTTGTTTTCTTTTCAGCTCCTCACTACATTTTTTCTGTAACCACATCGGCATTTTTAGATACCTAATCAATATTACTTGTGATTTGTGCCTTCATTAGTTCTTTCTTTACTGATTCCAACAGATCTTGGGCTCTTTTCCTCATGGGCTTATCCATCCATGATGCCCCACCCAGCATCCCCCTGTGTTTATTAAGATCAGCTTTCATAATATCCAGAGTATAAATGTTTGGTTAGGTCGGTCTCTTTTTCTACAAATTTCAGCATTGCATAGTTCCTGCTACTTCAGTCAATAGATCTATCTATCTATCTATCTATCTATCTATCTATCTATCTATCTGCCTACCTACCTACCTACCTACCTATCTATCTATCTATCACTTCGCAGCTCACCAGGGTCCTTGTGGCAATATACAACAGATGGGATATTATTGAAGACATTACATATAGACAGGTGAAACATACAAAACATTATTTATAAACTGACTGAAACAATTTCTTTTAAAAAGTTCTTTAAAATCGTAGTGTAATAAATTGCAAATTTCAAACCAAGTAGTTCCTGTTGACCCCAAAATAGGACTCCTCTCCATATTTTGTGACAGTTGTAAGGCATTAAATCGTAAAGATCTGATTACATTTTTAATATTTTGTTTTGCTACAAAATTAATAATAGCTCTGAATTGGGGAAGAATGGACCATGTCTCAGTTGAAGCCTAGTATTAAAACAAAACAAAACAAAATAAAAAAAGGAAATAGCATTTATGGAAAACCTGACCTCTACTGTATAAGATGACAGAAATGACCAGTCAGAACTAAGCTTGTTTTTGACATGATTTGCTTTTAGTAATTTCATCAATGAAGTGAAGAGTTTCCACCTCTTCTGTGGTCACATTTGGACTTATGGAGAGATGCTTTAGTTAAACTGTAATTTCATTATTCTTTTCTCATGGTGTGAACCTATGAACAAAAGCTTTCATTATAAACCTTGAAAATCTTACTTTACAAGAGAAATAATATACAATGCCTGGTGAGTTTCTTGGTTTGTTCTGTTAATAAAGTTACATTATGCTACTATGTCATAATGTTGATAATAATTTTTTTAAAATTGTTGTAAAAAGCCGGATATGCAACCCCCAGTTTTAAGGAACAAAAGGCCCACAAAAGAGTATAGTCTTCAATGCCAAAAGCTCAGGAGGGATGGTGCCAACCTAATTTCACTCAAAAGAGATATCAGTGACTCCAAAGCCACTGTGCAGAAAGCTTCTCCATGCGTACTCACCAAATTAAGCTCATACAGTGGTGGGACATGCAAGAGGTTCCAGGCAGGCTGACATGGGAGGAGGCAGTCCATTAGATCTCCTTGAGCTCATCAGTCATTTTTTTTTTCCTGTTGGTTGACATCAAATTGACCAATCAGAAAAAAACTAAGACCAAGTAGAGAGGGCCAGTATGATGTAGTGGTTTGTGCATTGGTCTATGACCTTGGAGAACAGGGTTCAATTTCCTGCTTGGCCGTGGAAACCCCCTGGGTGACCTTGAACACATCACATACTCTCAGCCCCAGAAAACTCCATGATAGGTTCACCTTAGGTTCACCATAAATCAGAAATGACTTGAAGGCACACAACAGCAGTAAGGTCAAGGTGAGGATAGCCAGTATGACTTGCAAGGAATTTGTTGGAGTTTGTATACTTAGCAGAGTTTGCCTGCCTGCAGATACCTGGCTAGTGGTTTAACATGACAAGGTAGCTCTTTGACTGCAACTCTTTTTCACTGCCTGGAGAGCTGATTTTTCAAGCTGGTAGCTGTCCATCCTCTGTCAGGGATTTTGTAGCAGCGATTTTCTTCATCAGTGATGCATTAGATTAGATGACCTTTGAGGTCACTTCTAACTGTTATGATTTAGATTATCACTACAAGCTCTTGCTTCCCGTAAACCTCAGTAATTTGTTCCAGAAGAACATCATCCACATCTCCTCTGGATGGCAGTTTGTGAGCGGCTCTGATTGCAAAGTTATACTTTGCTTCTTCCTCTCATTTATTCTTACCCAGATGTTCTGTACAGATCCACCTTGATAATGCTCTTGAATTTCTGTGCAAGTATAGGTATTTTTGCAGTGATGGCAGTGAGTCCCCCTTCCCCATGTTGTCTGTGTCCCCCAAGTATCTCATACTTGGTGATGTACAGCTGCCTCTTGATATGGTGATCTCATTTATCTGGCAGGGCTAACTGCTGTCATTAGACCTATTCTTGTTGAGTGTGCCTGATTGTCTTTTGGGTTTTTTTTAAAAAAGCAGCTTGAACTGAAATAAATTTCTCCATTAAGTTTCACATACGACTAATTGGAATCCTCTCCTTGGAGAGAGTTCTAATCAGAAAGAGGGCATTCTGTGTCATTCTTCTTACCTGCTGTTTTGATTTTCCATTGGCAGTGTCCATCACTTTTAATCACCTGGAAATCATCTGCAGAGGTGGTCTTGTGCAAGATGGATGATCCACATAAAATAGGGCTTGGCTTGCCATCGTCCGGTACAGATGGCTCCAAATATCAGGCCTCGAAAGTGTTAGGCCTTTAAAAGGGTTCCGTACATAATTCTGAGCAACAAATGGCTTTTCCTCAGACAGAAAGGGCCCCGGAAAGGTATTCTTTCATCATTTGAAAGCAGATGTAAAGATTAATCCCCAGTGTTTATGGTCAGAGTAGTATTATGATGAGAGCCAGCACAGTATGGTGGCTTGGGTGTTGGAGACCAGGGTTCAAGTCACCCCTCAGGCATGGAAACCCACTGAGTGGCCTTGGGCACGTCACACACTCTCAGCCCCAGAAAACCCCATGATAGATTCACCTTAGGGTCACCATAAGTCAGAAATGAGTTGAAGGCACAGCACAACAACAGTGTTTCAGCGGCAGGAGTGACTGAGCAATAACCAGTGCTGTATTTAAGTCTTTTACTCCAAGTCTCAAGTCAAGTCCCAAGTCTCTAGCTTCAAATCTCGAGTCAAGTCTCAAGTCCTGGCAAGATACTTTCAAGTTAAGTCTTAAGTCTGAGAGCCAACTTTATACCCCAACCTATATTCCAGAATTTCTGGACAGAGTCAAATAAAGTCAGTTTTAACAATTTAAGCAGAGTTGGCCATCCATGTTTGCGCATTTGCCATCTGCAACTTTGGAAGTGGGGAATAGGATCCTTCTTACTTCCCATTATTGAAGCTTCAAAAGCTTTAGAAGGAAGGATCCTTCCTCCTCAAGCCCATTTCCTAACACATTTGCTGTTCCCCTCTGAGAAATCGCACCCTGAACTCTGCGGGGGGGCGGGGGGAGTCTTTTCTGCTCTTAGGAAACATTTTAGAAGGCTCCTTCATATGCAGTTGGGACAGGCTGCTGAGCAGGTTTCAAGCCCGTTACCTAACACGTTTCCTCTGAGATGTGCCCACAGTTTGGGCTTGAGACAGATTGTCATGTGAGCATTAGGCAAAAAGTGATGGAAGCATTGTTCAACGTTGCAAGTTTCTGGATGAATGTGTTATGTTACTAAACCAAAGGCAGCAAGTCAGTCACTAAAAATATACAAGTCTCAAGTCGAGTTGAGTCAGTACATCATTTATGGCCGAGTCGAGTCCAAGTTGAGTCACTGAAGCGGCTTAAGCTACTTAAGTCCGGCTTGAGTCCGAGTCAATTGACTCGAGTCTACATCACAAGCAATACCAAGGAATGTAGATAAAAGAGCCACGTGCTGGTTGGGGAATCTAGGGGTTGTAGTCTAAAAAAGTAACTTTTCCCAAATGCTGGCAGACATTACAATGCTTCTGGCTTGGTCCCTACATTTATAAGAACACTTAAAGAGGACTTGTAAAGAGAGCCAGTGTGGTATAGTGGTTTGACTGTAGAACCGCAACTCTATTAACCCATGGTTTGGATCTCCACTCAGACATGCAAACCCACTGGGTGATCTTGGGCAAGCGCACTCTTTCAGCCTCTGAGGAAGGCAAGACAACCCTCTCTGAATAAATCCTGTCAAGAAAACTTCATATTAGGATCAGTATGAGCTGGAGTTGACACAGAACAACATATGACACTCTCAAAATCCTGGTAACCTGGAGGTATAATCGTCTGAGGACGGCAGATAGATTTTCATTTCATTTCATGTTATTACACATTTATGCCTTACTTCTGACAGGGCACCATCATTTATCAGTCTTTCTTTGTCCTACACAGATTTAAGTATTCCTCTAGTAAATCAACAAGCCCCTGATCTTTTATTTATTGTTCTAATCTGGATATGTTTGATTTGTTAGCCAGCTGGGGGAAATGGCCTAAAAGCAGACGATGCATGATTAAAATGAAGATGCGAAGCAGTGTGAGGTGGTGGTTTGAGTGTCGAATTAGGAGTCTAGGAGATGGGGGTTCAAATTTCCACTCGGTCATGGAAAACCACTGAATAACCTTGGGTGAATCACACTCTCTCAACCTCAGAGGAAAGCAACCCTCTCCCAACAAGTCATGTCAGGAAAATCCCACGATAGAGTTTGTTTAAGGCCACCGCAATTCGGGAGTGTGTTGAAGGCACACAACAACAAAAACTTGTAAAAAGACATCTGGGACGGGGAGGAGGGAGTATGAGCAAAGATTCCTGAGCACAGAACCTTCCCTCCTTGGAAGCAGGTCACAAAGAATCACAGATACAAAGGAATCCTGTAGCAGCTTTAAGACTGAAAAAAAGAAAGCCTTTGTAGATTCAGGCCATCTGATGAGATAGACCGGGGTCCACAAAAAACTGTGCTAGATATTTCTTTTGCTGAGTTGGTCTGAAAGGTGCTGCAGGATTCCTTTATATCATTTTATGCTGAAACAGGCTGACACAGCTATGTCAATGAATCATAGGGGGTTATCTAATGGACCACCGCAATCTCTAGGTTATCTAGAGGTTATCTTGTCTGGACTTAGAATAATAGAATCATGGAAACATAGGGTTGGAAGAGACCACAGTGGCCATCGAGTCCAACCCCCTGCCATGTAGGAACAAACACTCAGAGCATTCCCAGCAAATGGCCATTCTGCCTCTGCTTAAAAACCTCCAAAGAAAGTGACTCCACCACACTCTGAGGCAGCATATTCCACTGTCAAATGGCTCTGAATGTCAGGAAGTTCTTCCTGATATTTAGATGAAATCTCTTTTCCTGTAGTTTGAATCCATTGCTCTGTGTCCTAGTTTCTAGAGCAGCAGAAAACAAGCTTGCTCAATCTTCAACATGACATCCCTTCAAACATTTAAACATGGCTATCATGTCTCCTTTAACCTTCTTTTTGTCAGGTTAAACATACCTAGCTCCCTCAGCCTCTCCTAATAGGGCATGGCTTCCACACCCTTCAACATTTTGGTTACCCTCCTCTGGACAATCATTCCTCCTCTAGTGACATCCTGTAATACAGGATGCTACTAGAGGAGGGGTGGGCAAATGTGACCCTGCAGATGTTTTTGGACCACAGCTCCCATCATTCCTCAACATTGGCTAAGTTGCTTAGGGCTTATGGGATTTGGAGTCTGATAATATCTGAAAGGCCGCTGTTGTCTCTCTTTGCATTAGAGCATCCTTGACAAATGGCTCTGCAGCTTCTGGTTAAATATATTCAACAAAAGAGAGCTCAATTCCTTAAGTATCATAGAATCATAGAGTTGGAAGAGACGCCAGGGGACATCTAGTGCAACCTCCTGCTATGCAGGAACACACACGTAAGCATTGCCAACAGATGGCCATCCAGCCTGTGCTTAAAAACCTCCAAGGAAGGAGACTCCACTACACTCCGAGGCAGCATATTCCACTGCCGGACAGCCCTGACTGTCAGGAAGTTCTTCCTGAGGTTCAGGTGGAATCTCCTTTCCTGCAGCTTGAATCCATTGCTCCTTGTCCTAGTCTCTGGAGTGGCAGAGAACAAGACCGCTCCCTCCTCGACATGACATCCCTTCAAATATTTAAACATGGTTATCATGTCCACTCTTAACCTTCTCTTCTGCAGACTAAACCTACCCAGCTCCCTAAGCTGTTCCTCATAGGGCATGGCTTCCAGACCCTTCACAATTTTGGTCGCCCTCCTCTGGATACGCTCCAGCTTGTCGATATCCTTGTTGAATTGAGGTGCCCAGAACTGGACACAGTATTCCAAATGAGGCCTAACCAATGCAGAATAGAGTGGTACCATTACCTCCCTCGATCTAGATGCCATACTTCTACTGATGCAACCAAGAATGGAGTTGGCTTTCTTGGCTGCTGCATCACACTGCTGACTCATGTTCAGCTTGTGATCTACCAAGACTGCTAGATCCCTTTCACATATACTGCTATCCAGCCATGTGTCCCCCATCCTATATTTGTGCATTCCATTTTTTCTGCCTAAGTGCCTAAGGTGGTTTGTTCCATTCTGAAACACGACTGAGAAAGTCTCCTTAGGGATTAGGAAGTTTCTCCTAATATTTAGCCAAAGTCTCCTTTCTTGCAACTTCCAGCTATTGGTTCTAATCCTGCTTCCTGAACCAACAGAACTCTGTTTCATCTTCTGCATGACAGCCTTTCCAATAGTTGAAGACCACTATCATTTTCCCCATAATCTACTCCAGGCTAAATAAACTTTTTAAATGGACTTAAGGAATTGAGCTCTCTTTTGTTGAATATATTTCCCAAATGGCTTTGGGAATGGATGGTGTTAAACAAAGTAATCTGACTCCCCAAAGAAAAGTATGTGGAGATACGGCTTGGATGCATTTTTGCTGGACAAATTCCTATTCAGGGTCCTTTCACACTACACAGTTACACTGCTGTGATTTCACTTTAACTGCCAAGGCAGCATCCTACAGACATCCGGAGTTTGTAGTTTGGTGACTTACTAGAGCTCATTGGTTGAGATTTCCAAATACAGCTCCCTAAACTACAAAGTCCAGGGTTTCACAGGATGTTAAATGGTAGTTCAGAGGGAACCATAGCACTGTCATTATGAAAGGGCCCTTGCTGCTTGTTCATGTAGCATAGATACCTGCGCCAGCTCACATGATGTACCAGCAGCAGCTGGATTTTGTGCCCTCAGTGTAAATAACTCTTCTGATAACATTAGCTATTTGGGTATTTGGCATAATTTGTTCCAGTCTTGCTAATTATGGATCTACGTAGGGCTCTGATCACTTCTCACGTTTCAGATTCCCTCTGCCCTTTTTGACCACAAAGATTTACTTCCAGGCTTATCCGTAGCCATGAGGGCTAGCAACTTAATTTTTTAAGAAATAAAAGTAGAGATAAACAATATGCTGACTTCTCTACCCAGCACCAAATCTTGTATCCATTTGTACAGGATTGTATAATACACATAAATCTTCATTAGGAAACTTAAGTCTTTCATAGTAACCTCTACTTAATTCACATAGAACCCCTTGCAGAAAGTTTTTGTCCCAACTGTGGAATACTTTCAGCTGTTATGTAGCATCCGAACTGCAGGCTTCATGGTGCTTTAAAAAGTAACCTTAATCTTTAAGTCAGTTCCAGAAGATAGGTGAGGTAAATGCCTGATTTGGTCCAGTAAATTTCTTGGAATATCTGCTGCTGTTCTTTGTAACGGTTCAGAATGCACCGTTCAGATAAAGCACAGTTCTCAAAGTAATGGCGTAATCATTGCTTTGGTGTAATCTTCCATTCAAAGATAAGAGAGGCTTCCAAGAGTGCACGCTAAGTGATTGTATTGGAAATGATCTGCTGTCCATTTCCAGTGTATGTCTTTCAGGGTTCAGTGGGGCCAATTGAAACTGAATATTGCAAACACATGCACAATTTAAGTTTACATACACACACATATACATATAACAATACAATAAATTATATGTTAAATTTGACACGTATCAACTTCCCTAAAAGTTCCGTGCATCCAATGAGATGCCAGTGGCAGATTTGGTCACAGGACTCTTCCAACTGTGCTGCTCACTATTACTCCAACATTTGGATGCAGACCTTAAAAGCCCTGAAGAAGAAGGGGATGAAGAAGAAAAAGAAGAAGAAATTTTATTTGTTACCCCCCTCTCCCCAAGGCTTGAGGCGGAGTACAGAATAGATGGAGTTAAAAGTCGTAATTAAAATACACAATATATATACAAATATATGTACAAAATATATAAATATAAAATAAGAGCAAATGCAATATAGAAATTACACTACAAAGAATTTACTCTTTTGTTCCCTCCTAAATGCACTGAAAGTGAAAACCCCCCCAATTTTTAGCCCCCAATTTTTAGCCATTTTTAGCCATGACCACTGCTGCTCTTCTCCAGTTCCAGAATTTCTTCTTCTTCTGAACTCAACCAGCAAGTAAAGTCTTTTCCTCAGGTTTTCCCAACCCACTGGGCCACACCAATACTCATAGAGGTTATATCTGTACAGGCCCACTAAATGGCAGCACCTCCATTTTCCAGGGGAGGCAAAATGCTGTCTGTAGGCTGCATGTGACTTCCTAGGACCATTTTTGTGGCCCCCTGCAATCCACAGGGATCAAAAACAGTTTCTGCAAAATTTTTCTGAAATGTTTTTTTGTCTTGAAATGTTCCAGAATGTCCCCTAAGGGAGCTTCGGATGCATTTCTAGTGCATTCACATTTCATCATGTTGTGGGCTGTGCTTTGCTCTTCCTAAAGTAGGATCTCCTCTCTTGCGCTCTCTCCCTCTTTCACTATTTTGGTATTATCAGTATACTAGTTGAACACTCTAGAAAGTTGCTTTTTAAAAGTAATTAGTTACAGTTAGAATGCCAAGATCTCCAAAACTAGCTAAATACTGTAATTTAGGAAAAAGGCACCCTCTTTAATTTCCCATTTCTCAATAGTATCAAAAAGGTTAATTTTCATTCCTTTTTTAGAAAAAGCCATGTGAATGCTACATGGAGTACGAAATACAGTCTCCTCCCATACCATTTTGGATTCTGACTCCCAGGTACTTAACCATAACAGTGACAAAATATTCTTCTTTCCAAATGTAAGATGTTGCGCCCTCGCCCTCGAATCTATAGTAGTTTCCGGATAAAGACTGTGCTTCTATGTGCAGACAAAGTGTGGGGCCCTTGGGTGCAGGAAATCATTAGTTTTGCTTCCCCTCATATCAGAATTTTGCCTTGGGTTTCAAAGCGAAAAACAAAAGAGAATGCCACCTACTTGAAGACCCCCATGCCAGTACTAGATGAAGAAACATTTTTTTAATGTTGCAGTCATGATAACCTGGCTAGGTACCCAACAGTTTCTAGGGAAGTAAGTGAATTTCTGATAGCTTTGGGTTCTAATTGTTCCACTCTAAATACCCATTAATGATTCATAGTTTTGGAGTGTCGTCATGATGCTACTAATCATCATTAAGCACAGGTGTCAGATCCATAATGAAGTGTTGGGCTTTTCAGGAAAAAAAAAATCTTGATTAATATGGGAGATGCTTTATTGTTGTGAAGGATTCAGTTTTTAGTTTAAAAGGGGAACATGTACAAATAAATCATACATGGCGCACAGTTGTGATTGCTATATCTTTGGCTTGGAGCAATGCTCCCTTTTTGAACATTAACCTTTATTTTATGCAATTATTTATTCTCCCCTCATTGCTTCTATTCCTTACAGCCGCTGGTATGAAAGGCAGCCGTATGAGCATTGGCATCTTGTTTTTGAATGTCAGCTAGCAGGAAGACAAGAGAGGCTGCACTAATAAGAGTGCAGAACTGTTGTTAAGTTACTCCTTCTTCCTTGCCTTCAAGAGATAACATGGCTTTTGTCTAGTAGATCAAGCGTAAATGTTGCATACCTTGAAGCAAATGGTCCCTCTACTGTGAGTCTGTACATTCTTCCAGTCATCTATTGGCAACCTTGTGTTACCATTGTCTTAATGCCTCTTGGCTCATTTATAGCTGCAGTGCCTCTTACATTTGCTTTTCTTGGAGTAAGTCCAAGTGGATTCAGTGGAACTTTTTGCTGAGTAAATATAATTAATTGCACTTCTACTAGTGACCCTTTGTCCAAGGAGTCCAGACAATGTGTGTAATTCTTTCTTCCTTTTCTCCTCCAGCTGAGTTTTATTCTAACAACCACCCCCCATGAATTAGGTTGAGAAGAGAGATAGGGACTCTGTCTCTGTTTATGGCTAAACTTCGTGGGTAGGCATGGAATTAAACCTGGTTCTTTCTAATCTCAGTCTGAAAGTGTTAGATTATTGGCCCTGCTGGCTGGAAACTATGAAGGTTGTAGTTCCACACATCTGGAGAACGTCAGAGAGGAAAAAGGCTAGTTAAAAAACGTGGATATTGGCTCAATAATTTTTTTAAAACAAAATAAAAGGACCTCTTTTTTTTGCCAGTAGTAGTTTGGAGAAGGCACAGAAAGCGGCTCTCTTAGTTAGCTTTTGTACGTGTGTCCTCCCATGTTGCAAATTGTCAGAAACTGGAGATGTGTTGTTTTTAATTCTGTAAACAGTTTTGATTGCTTTTTTAAAAAGCTTTTTATTATTGCAGCCATTGTCCAAAGCAAGTAGGCTTACCTATGAACACGTACACACACACTCAGTGGGCAGTAGATGCTAATTCTGTGATATTCAAATATTGCAGTGGCATTCCAATGTTCTGTCTTCCCTTTCTGGGGGAAAGAAAACCATACATTTAACTCCCCCATCACAGTTTCCAAATGATAATCCTGCCTAGTCAGAAGCAAGGGGATGCAACTACATAAACAAAGATTACCTTTTCAATGGCGAATTGTATAATTTTTGCTTTGTAAAAGTTGTACAGGTTCAGGAAAATATCAGATAAACTCTGTCAGAAGAAAACACATGCCATCTTTATTGCTTTACATATTGTCTTTTGTAGAGTCAGTATGGTATAGGGTTTGAATCCCCACTTAGCAAGAGTTTCAAATCCCTGCTTGGCCATGGAAATCCACTGGGTTTCCACAGCCTCTCTCATACTAAGAAGAAGGCAATGTTAAACTTCCTCTAAATTAATCTTACCAAGAAAACACCATGATAGGATTGCCATAAGTTGGAGTTGATTTGAAAGCACGTGACAAGAACAAGAACAGAGCCAGCATAGTATAGTGGTGTCATTGAACTAGGGCTCTGGGAGAAAAAGATCCTGAACCTCTACTCAGCCATGGAAACCTGCTGGGTGACTTTGGGAAAGTCACACTCTCTCAGCCTCAGAGGACAGCAGTGGCTAACCTCTTCTGAAGAAATCTTGCCAAGAAAACACTAAGGAAAACACATAAGTCTGAGTTCACTTGAAAGAACGTAACAACAGTAACAAAATGTGTCTTTATTATCTTGCATGAATATTATTAAGCTTTCCTGACTACTGGTATTGAGGAAGAGGCAGGGTATAAGTAAAGCTAATAAGAGTAATAATGGTGATGGTTATATATTGTAATGTGGCAGAAAAATGTGGACAATCTTTGTGGATATTGCTACATGTACTTTATGGAAGATACATAAAGCAGGGCAATTACATTGTCTTGGGAGATGGACAGGCTGTAAAATAAATGTGTGTGAAGTCATTATATGTGATGAACTTCATGTGGATTATGTGGTTCTCCCCAACAGATGCATTTTTTTTTATATTATATTATAGTGTGTGTGTGTGTATGTATGTATGGAGAGAGAGAGAGAGAGAGAGACAGAGAGAGAGAGAGAGAGAGAGAGAGAGATGATACTAAGAATTTTAACCCTGCTCTAAAAGCTCCCAGAATAGCTTATGTGGATCAGCGGTGAGCCAGACTGCCTGATTATTTGTTTCAATAGCCATGGGTGGGCACCTTTTTTGCAAAGTGATGAACCCTCTGGAATTTTGCTGCCTACCAGAGGAGAAGAAGGGTTTTCAGTTGGCTGCTGATGTCTTCTGCCTTCTAGCAGGCAGTGGCATAGCTTGATGCGAGTGGGGCAGGGGCAGGGGCGGGGATGGGGCTATGGTATATCGGGGAGGGGTGACGGCATGGGGAGGAGGGTCTACGGCATACGGAGGAGGGGCGACGGCGCATGGGGGAGCCAATGGTGCAAGGGTGGGCAGGCAAGAAGCAGCAGTGCACCCCAAAAAGTGCTGCCCAGGGCGTACTGCCCCCCCCCGCTCCCTGTCCCTACACCACTGCCAGCGGGTTTTGAAGGTAAGTGGTGCCTTGCTTTTTTTAAAGAAAATCAGCCATACAACAAGACAGCCGCTGATGCTGATGCTGATGCTGCTTTCTTAGGCTTGAGAATTCTAGGTTCTCCTTTCTATACCCGTCTGCTGGGTCAAGCTCTTGAGCCAAAGGTTTCATGAAATGTTTTCTTATAAAGACAATCATATTCCAAGGTGTGGGCAGGATCAGGAAACGTATACTACAAAAATCTGATAAATCATAGAATTTTAGAGTTGGAATGGTCCCTGAGGGCCATCTAGTCCAACCTCTGATCATGCTGAAATACGCAACTAAAACATTCCTGAAAGATGTCCATCTGGCCTCTGTTTAAAGACCTCCAAAACAAGGAGAGTCCACCATGTTCCAAGGCAATCTACTCAGCTGCCAAACAGTTCCTGTAGTAAAGAACGTTTTCTTAATGTTTTTTTTTTCTGGAAATATTTTTAAGGTTTAAAGTAGAAATAACCCCCCCTCCCCACTTCCAAGCTTTCCCTTTTTTTCCGCTTGAATTTGCTTATTTACATTTGATTCATACGTAGTTTCTCTTCAAAAGGTAATCTTACATTGTTACATCTTACATTGTTACATTGCTGGTTTGTTATATTACCTTATTACATTGTTGCCTTATATTATATACAATCTTGCTTTATTCTTTTCCTTTTCTTTTTACTGTATCTTTATCCAATTTAAGACTTCGTTCCATTCCCTTTCAAAGTTCTGGATAGACTTATTTTTCAGTGAATGTTAACTTTTCTATCTCTATCATATCCAGAGCTTTTAATTTCCATTCTTTTATATCTACATGGTTCCTTTCTTTCCAATATTGTGCATATGTCAATCTTGCAGCAGTTATCAAATATAACAATGTCTTCTGATGACATCTTGTCCGTCTTTGTTGTCCCAACATTTTTAACAAATAAAACTCTGGCTTCATTTCCAAATTTTCTTAATGTTTAGATGGAGTCTCATTTTTGGTCCTTTGAATCCACTGGTGAATCCATTTCAGACAGTTGAAGAACTTGGTGCGCTGTGGCTCTCTTTGTTATGTTAGAGTGGTTGTACCTGGAAAACCTCTTATTGTGATCCCTTGGGTGAGTGATCATGCCTCCGGGCCCTTCCTCTATGGGCGCTGTTTCCCGTTCATCCCCACAATGAGGATTTGCTGTATGACCTTTGCTGGAGATACTAACATCATCAGCAGCACTTTCTTCGTCACTGCGTAAACCCCGTCTCTCTTCCCTCCCAAACATCAGGAAGCATCATCTTCAGTGGATGGTTCCTATTCCATGTTCTCCTTTTGCCATGTAGGATGGGGTGGTTCTGTTTCTATGGGCTCTTCTACAAATTCTGACTGTATGCTTTATAGTTAGGTATGTCATTCCTATATAGAATGCTTGAGAGGTGAGACTCCCCGTCCAAAGTAGACGTAAGCCAGCAAGGACATTATCTCAGGACATGACTGCAGAGCTTCTAAACCTATGATACCCTGAAGGTATTATTGAATTTGGATGTGTACAACCCACACTAGAATCCTTGCTCGACAAATTCTTGCTGGATTTCCTTAAAAGAAACCTGAGAACGTTATGATTAGGATAAATGAAGTAAGAACTCAAAAGCACTTTGTGTAATAATGAAAAGCACTGTAGTTAATCATAACAATAATAATCATAATAGCTACATTGATGTCTAGTGGTTGGAGTCACTAGCCTATGAAACTTGGCAGTAGAACTCAAGAGCCATCATGGCCACTTTCTCATTACTCTGAAGATATGATGGTACAGCAAAATAACTGATCATAAGCCTTATTGTGGCAAATTTTAAATGGACTCACAGCTTCCTTATAACACCTTCAGGAAACCCCCTGTGTATGTGTGAATCTTTAGAATTGATGAGCTGTATTTTCTCTATATAGTGTAAAGCATTTAGGGCTGACATAGACAAATGGTAAATACAGAGTTCCTTAATGCAGAGCAAAGTAATTAACCGTGATCCATTTAGAAATGGCAGAGATAGCTATTTTGTGAAAGATAGCTTCATTTGCTAAAGCTAATAATATAGGTGTGGGTATTTCTTTGCCCCATTTATTAGCCCAAGAACTGAGGGGCAAGAAATCGAAGGGCAAGAAATTGAGATGTCAGACACGAGAGCAGAGAGTTAACGTAGATGTCAGCAAACTGAAGGTCATGTTGGGAGCTGTCTGGGCTAGAACTGGGTACCAACAGTACTGGGTAGTACTCCTCTGTACAGTCTACCCCTCGAGATAAAGACTGGACAATTTTTCCTAGGTTCTCTGAGCAACAAAAATGCACCAGATACTAAAGTTTATTTATCCATCCAGGTTGATCTTTGGCTCTAAAGACCTATATGTGCTCCTTTCTTTGTATTAAGACTTTGCATGGGAAACAGTAGTCTTTCCTTTTGCTGTGTTTTGGCTTGTGTATGTGTGTGTGTGTGTGTTTGTGTGTGTATTGGCCTTGATTTTGAGCTGATTCCAGCTCCCACTGAATACATGCTCTCCCCCTTTCGGATCTGAAGTGTAGAGTCACTAGTTTATGCTTCTTAAATATTTTGAAAGGAAGAACTGTTATAGTTTGGAACCAGAGAATGTGGTTATTTTCATTAGAAAAGAAATTGTGGTAAATTTGGGAGGAATTGGTCACGCATTATAGCAAAATTATACCTTCGTATACCAGGCAATATTTCTCTGAATATCAGATATTGGAGATGAACAAGGAATGACCCACATTTTGTTGAGGGCCCAAGATGGTTGGCTGTGTTCTGTTGAAAATAGAGTGCACAGATAGCCTCTTGGCCTTATCCGGTCTCATATTCTCTCCTTAATATAATATAGCTCAATCTATGTAAGTACCTAAGCCTGCTTAGGCTGATTATAATATGCTTTCCTTAATTTGGTAGTATTTTGAAGATAATTAATTAGTCTAAGGGAGTATAGTGTCATATAATCAAAAGTTGTTTTTTGTTGGTGCCACAACCATTATAAAAACTTCAAAACATATATAACATTAGAACTGATAAGACTACAGTGGGCCCTCTGCTTTTGTGGGTTCAGAACTCACAGGTTTGATTATTTGTGGATTATTTCATTCTAATTGTTTATTTTAAAAATTCTTACTTTATTTGCCCCTGCCATGAGGAAAAAAATGTTCTCTGTGGGGGTTTCTAGGTCCTCCAGTGCAAATCTGTGGTCCACTTTTTCTGGAAGTGGACTGTAGAGTCACACTGGAGAACGTAGAGATTCTTAGAGAGAACATTTTATCATGAATAGGGGAATGTGTGTACTGTTTGGGGAGAAGATACAAAAGGAAGGTTTGATTAAAACATGCTTGGGCTAGCCAAGGGCACAGACAAACCAGGCTTGCTTTCTTTTCTCCTTCATTGGAGTAGCAGCATCCCTTTATATCTGATTATCATATCCTACCTCACTCCCAACACTTAATCATGCCGCTGCTTTCCCTAAAAGCTACAGTCTTTGTGGATAAAGGGCAAAGCCTATTAGTGGTTACTCCAAAAAGGAATGGATAACCTGTGTTGGTGTGTTACTAAAAATAAAACTGAACAAAATACTCTGTTGAGGCAATACTTCTAGAAAAATACAATGAAATCTTTATTAAAACAACCGAAAGGGAAAAAGTATTGTGGAGTCAAGAAGATTCAAACAAAATAACACCTTCTTAAAGATATTTAACTTCTTTTTTCAGAATAGCACAGTGTTCACCAGCAGAGCTTTCACACACACCCTTTTGGCTTTCCCAGCACAAAAATCTGTTTCCCCTTCAGGGTTCCACCCTCTGATCTCTTTCAGAGGTGGCTAGGTTACTTTTCTGCCCCCACACTAGGCCACTGAGAAGATAACCCTTTGGTTAACTGGATGCTCTGACTCATCCGTGTAACTCTCACTGAAGGAAGACAGCTTCCAACCATGCTCCCAGTATATATGTTCTCTTGCTGTCTCACCCACAGTCCCTCCCTCTGGCTAGGGCTGGGTTTTCCTCAATCAGAGAGCCAATCTGATTACATCCCCCTCTATTTGCTCTGCTGATTACACCACCAGGCTCTGTCAGATATTTCTCTAGGCATTGCTAAGTCCTCCAGTGTGACTCTGTGGCATACATCCACCAGAAGTTGACCATAGAGTCATGCTGGAGGACTTAAGAGATTCCTAGAGAAGTGTTCTTAGGTTTAAAAAAAGTGTTCATGATTTTTATTTTTGTTCGTGTTTTTTCCCACTTTTGCACAGGTCTTGCAGCTCTAACCCCCATGAAAATGGAGAGTTCATTGTATATAAACTTTAGACATGTATAACAAGAAAATACATGTATGTCAGATGTGCATCTTTTATTCTCATATAAGAGGTGGTCTGTTGTCTGCATTGATTCTCATCTTAGCCATTTGCAGCTCTGAATGATGGAAAACAAGCAAAGAAAATCTCTTCTAGTGGATCCCTTAAGTGATTACTCATCAAGTGATTCCCCCTCCCCCACATTTTCAGTAGGACTGAGGTTGCACTGAATGATACAATTATGAACACTGATGAGGCTGATAGGATGTGAAATATTTGCAAAACCCCTCTTGCAAAATAGGAAATGAAAAGCTATGGGTCCAAGGGATGGGGCCTTTGGTCTTCTTGGAAATTATGGGCATGCAGGCTTGGAATAAAAAGAAGTATCATTAACCTTTGTAATTAGCCTATCCATGAGCTTGTGGCACTAATTAAACTGTACACATCAGGTGAAATTCTCTTCTGTCTTGAAGATTAGCATTAGGAGAAAGGATCCTTTTTGCTTCCATAGAGCAGCAGGAACTGAAGCTATTATCAGTGAGTAGAAATTTGATTTCTTCTGTCCTGAGAGGGTTCCACAGAGCAGCTGCTATCATGGAAGCTTCTTTGTATTAATACTTTTGCTAGCACAAATTTAAAACCAGTATTCTCAGTTAGCCTGGCTACTTTGTTGACTGGGTGTTCAGGCAGGCTAAAATTTTGCAGCCCATTTCCATGTCACTTGTTTGAATCACATAAATTTAAATGAATGTTTGCATGATTTTTCTTGCTTTTGTACTTTGTTTTTTGTTTTTGTTTTCCTGGGGACTGGAAGAGGAGCCATGAAATATACTGAAGCCCAATCTTTTAACTCCTGGAATACATATCCAACAGCTGAGCTGCCTTCTCACCAAGTAATGGGCACATTGGCTGAAGTGACAAATGTGAACACAGTCCTAGTGTTACCTTTTTATGTCTCCTACCCTTTCCATTTGTAAGGCGCACAGCCCAAAGCCTTGGCTTGGGTGTGCTGCTGGGTCAAGGTATGAAGCAGGCAAAATGACCACTCAGTCCTGGTTTTGAGAAAGGCTGTTTTATTTCAGGCAGGCATGTGGAAAAGGAAAACAAGCATACATACATATGCATTGACTTTGCGGGGCTGCAAGCAGCTGCGAAGTAAAGGTCTTTGTTCTAAAAGCATCTAACACCATTTAACTACACAGAAGATTCGGGAAAACATCACGTCATCCAACCCAAAGGACCAAGAAGGGAGGGAGAATTTTCCATGCCAATTACTGAGGTGTGTACCAGGTGCCGAGATGAGATGGCTTCCATCTCTCTGTTCTGGCCAGATGGGATGAGGACATCTTATCTTATCTCTCCCTGTACCAGGCAGACACAGAGAGAGAACTTTCCTTGAGCATTCTCTAACAAGGAAAACAAGGCCTACAGTGTGCAATGCAGCCTGAACGAAACTTTGGCCAAAGCCATAAGCCTTGGGCCTAACACCATTTGTAAGGTTCTGTTAGATCTTCCTTTAGTGATAATGAATCAGAGCTAAGAAAAGTTACTTTTTTGTCTACGTCTTCCAAAATACCTGTCATAACTCTCCCTCTGGAGTCAGAAGATTCAGACACAGAGTTGCAGTGCCAGGAATGTCCTGGCTCAGAGGTGCTGGAGGCTGAGCAGAGGGGCCCCCGACTCTCCAGCAGGAGGTTGAGGTTGCAGCATAGCTATTTGCTGAGCGTCGGTGGAATAAAGAGAAGTTACATCAATCCCAGAGATTCTTAAGTAGGACACACTGATTATTGAAACACCTGTTCTCTTGAGACAGCTGGCTATAAATCTCCAGCAGTTCAGTGAGGGCTTTATTATTTACAACTCTCTGTTTTGATGACTGGCAGTATTCGTTGGCATTTCATGTTTCCAGGATCTTGACCTGGCCACTATTTACAACTGTGTTTTACTCATTCTGGGCTTTGTTTATTTGGACTACTGACATGTTGTGTGTCATGTACTTGATAACCCACAAGCCACAAGTTTCATTCTGACGTAGACAGTAGTTTTTATTTGTAGTAAATGCAGGCAACACAGCACACTTTTTCTGAAGTTGCTGAGACTACAGTAGACATAGAGCTCACACCTTTTATAGAGACGGTTCCAAATTTTAGGTGAGCAAAGTTGTGATTGGAGAGGACCATAAATCTTACATCACCCCAATTCTTCAGACAGTTCCCAGACCTACATTTGGTTCCCAGGTCTCATCCTTGAGGCAGACACATATTTACTGCATCTTATCTTAGACATACCAGGTTCTCAAAACACGTTTACACTTTCATTTTCACCTGCTCTGATCTTCCTCCCTCACCGGATACATTGTGACAATAGGCAATAAAGCAATTAACCAATTGATTCTTTGTAATAATACAGGTGGACTCCCAACAGAAACATTGTTGTAATCATCAATTAACACTGGATACTTTGTAACTTTATGGCTAAGCTTAATGGAGTTCTACAGCAATACTTCTACACTGACTACAATACACTATTTCAGTACACATCCAGCAGACCAACAAATGGCAGAAGCTATGCATCCTGAAACTGTGCGACTTCTGGACTGGCTGACAACCAGTCTCTTGCTTCTCCCTTCATCTTGCTGTATAACCTGTGATTGACCTGGATTGGTTTAACTGCTTGAATATGGCTTCCTCAAAGCTTTTTTGGATCGTTCCCAGGGAAATGAAGCTGCTGTTGAGAGAAGCAGTTTCTAACTAAACCTTGGGCAGAAACCCTTGATGGTAAGATTTGTTAAACAGTGAAAGAGAATCCCTCTGAAGGAGATGGACTCTTTTTTGTTGCAGAATTTTAAACGAGTATTAGAGAGCCATCCCTCAGGGGTGGTGTGGCAGCGGATTCCTTCGTGGCAGGAGGCTGATAATTCCTGGAGTCCCTTGCAGCTCTATGATTTTGCCTATAGCAGTGCTGCCAGTGCAGGGGGCCCTGGAGGCAGCCCATCCAGCCCTCCCCACCCATTATACAGCTTGTAGTGGCAAGAAGGGAACAAAAAAGTGCTGATGACCAGCATGTTATTTTTGTGACTGTTGTCTGAAAGCCGGTATTTGCAATCTAGATTGTAAATCCATCCACATCTGAAGCACTGGTCTGAGTGCTTCTGAACCAACAAAAGGGTCAGCTGATGAGGCAAATCTTTTGTGAAACTTGAAGGGGTGAGGGAATAGGTCCTGGTGGGACAGTTGCATTAACAGTAAATGTTGTTTGCTGTGTCTTTTTATCACTCTCTTGTTATCTGCTGGGATTCTTGGTACATGTGTGTATGCCTTAGCAGGAGTGCACTTAAAAGGGAAGAAGGACATATCTAGGGAAGACTGATGACTCTGCTTCAGAATATTTCAGGGTTTTTTTCCCCTTGTAACCACACTGCTATCCTCTTGGCATTGCTTAGTCTGTTGTAGTGCAGAGGTGTCAGAACAGTGAGGTAGACCAGTAAGTATAGTTAGAATCCGAAACTCACTTGTTTGGTTGACCGTAGGATCATAGGATTATTATCTCTGTTGGGACACTTTCACAAGAGCATCTTAGCTGAGATTTTGCATTTTTTTATGTGGTGACTCAACAAACGTCAACATATTTGCACTGTTAAGAATTGTCAGACTAGTATTCTGCTTCCCAACTGTGGAAAGCTCACAAGCAGAGGCAGGAAAGTGATGGAAAACTTTTCTTCTTTGTCTTCAGCATCAAGCATTCAGCAGTATATAGTCTTTTTATATGTATGTATGATTGTCACACCTTCCAACTGGTAACAGGGGTGATGAGTGCAGAAAATAAAAACAGGACTGCTAAGAAATGAGAGACAAGGGCCTTTTCAGCACTACACTGTTATAGTGCCATTATTCCACTTCCAACATCCTGTGGAATTCTGGGGCTTGCAGTTTAGGGAAGGGCATTCAGAATTCTCAGCCAGAGAGCTCTTTGGCCTCAGTAAACTACAAACTCCAGAATTCCACAGGAGGTTGAAAGTGGAATAATAGCACTATAACAATGTAGGGCGGAAATGGGCACAGTATCCACCATAGTTGGGGGAACTCCAGAACTGCAGAAGTACAAAAAGTATAGAAGTGCAAAGAATATTTTTTGAAAAATTCTTCCTACCCCATGAAAACTGAATGCACTCAGTGACTGTGGAAGGTTGAGTATCCTAGGGGGAGAAGAAGGCTGTATCCTTGGAAAGGGCATGGCTGGCTGGAACCTTCAACAAAAATATTCCTTCAGAGTGAGAATGTTTTCTAACATTTTGTGCCACTTGCCACTTTAATGCACACTGATAAACATATCCTCTGTGAAATTATTTCAACCATATTTAAAACCCAACTTGTGGCAGTGAATTCCACATGTTCATTACAGAGTGTGCGAAGATCTTTTTGCCAGGATTGAGCAAGCTATCAATTAACTTCATTGGGTAATCCCAACTTCTAGTAGCAAGAATAAAGGAAGTAGAGAAAAATGCTTCTTATTCCAGTGCTTTTTTGCAGCTGGTAGTGCTCACACCCTCTGACCTATGAGAAAATACCACTGCTTGGAAAGCATTCTCCTACTTTGACCTTTAAAACACCACCCTTCCCCTTGAGTTATGCTCCCCCATGGGACGGTAGCTTTATGGATAGCTGTTGTGTTGCCAGGCTTGGATCACTCTGAATGTATTGGTAATTCCTCACCCAAACCTGAAACTTTTTATTACTAGAAAGATAGTGGGTTGTCTGTGCTCTGATTTGTGTTAGCTATTTGGGGCAGAGTTATGGGGTTTGGAACCCACTGAATCTTCTCTTTTCTATATAATTTAAAGAAAGGGTTTCCACATGTTTTTATACCCTATTATGTGGTTGTCAAAGAGTTTTTAAATTTGTGTTTCTGGAATCCATGCTCTCTATCCTATAATATGCTCTGGCAATATCAGAGTTCCAATAACGAGAAAAATTCCTTTGTAATTTTGTTCTTTTTTGGGAATTGTGAAACAGTAGCCCTACTTGGCAACTCATCTTCATAAAGAACCAAACTGGGTTCACCTACTAACTCGTCTTGAGTCAGGACACTATCCGAGGGCTGCTTAAATTCCTTCCTGCCAACTGTGATTGCCAAAACACTCTATGGTAACTAGATTCGTTTAATTCATGCTCCACCTTTGAGCAGTTTTCAGGGGACATGAGTCATGAGCTTATAGAAAGCTCAAGTCTCAATAAAACAAATTAAAAGAAAAACATTAAACACACAGTTAAAAAGAACAGTATAGAAGCAGCTGGCAGAAATGAAAGTAAGCGTGGAGAAAGCAACATATCAAAGATTTAAAAGGTTGGTGATTAAGAAAAAGAGAAAAGAAAGGGTTTTGCCTGGCATGTGAATGACATAAGGGCATGAATGAGTCATGTACCTGAATCCTAGTGCTAGTTACAAATAGAGTAGATCCATTGAACCAGTTGTTGAATGGTGCATCAACAGGTATGTAAATCTCATGGATTCAGTGAGTCTACTTAAGTTGGGTCAAATAGTAGTATTGAAACTGTGAACTAAACATAGAGGGGCTTCTCCCACCAACTCCTCATTTTGGGGAGGAACCCTCATGTGTTCCATGAGGAATTATTGCATGAGGGTTGGTGGCTGTGGAAGAAAATGCTCCGTATTAGGGGTGCCACCCCTAAGAAAGCCCTTTCTCAACCTCAGATTGTGAGAGCATCTGTGGAAAGACCTCTGCTGAATGTCTTAATAAGCAGGCAGGTGTGGGGCTAAGCTGTTCTGATATCTTGGTCCCTTTTACTTCTCAGCTGCTACTGTTGATTGAGAAGTTGTGTAGGGAGTGAAGAAGCCTTTTGGTTGTGTCTTGACCTGTGTAAGAGAAAGCAAAGTAAGGGAGAGGTCTTAGGAGCTAGTTGGCCCTGTGGATTAAACTGCGAGTTATTTTTTGCTACATTAACATTTGGCCTGTGCTGTGGCGATTCATATGGTCAGCAAAACAGGTAAAGTAATCCTTTCATCGATGGGATTGGAGAGGCCTGTCAAGGCCATTAAGTCAAAATAAACATGCCAAGTGACTAGAGATGAGAAAAGATATTTGTCTGTATATTTTCTCATTCTTAGGTTTTTCAACAAGTTTAGGTAGTCTTAAAAGACACGAAGAACCACTGCAAGATCTTGTACCTCTGTGCAGGAGTTAAAAAAAAACACATCATTGTTTTTGTGTGAAAGAACCCATTGTAGTGTGCCCAAAATACAGTCCTTTTGTGCACCAAATGTTTTACTCTTTTTTTGGAAAGAATATTTTCAAGCAAAAGTAACCATTTTTTTTCAAAGAAACCCCAAAATATATATTAAAAAAAAAAAATTAAAAAGTGCCAAGATATCTCAGGATCTCTACCAGCAGCAAGAAGACTTTTATTTTTCTATTTTTGTGTGCAAGAACAAAATAGATGAAGACTCAGACTCTTAGAAGTGACTTACAAGAAGTTGATAAATTTCTTACCCTATTAACCCTATAAATCATTATAACTATTTTGAGATTTGTTGCTGTCTGTTGTTGGTATTATTTGCCATCAGGTTAACTTTGACTTACACTAATCTTATGAATGAGAAATCTCTAAGAGCAAAACTGCCCTGTCTTCCTGTTGCAGAAAATAGAGATCGAGACCCACGGAGTGGAAATTCAAAGTTTATTCAGCCGGCTGGGTCTCGGTGGAATCGCTTCCAAAGACCGAGAGCCCTCCCTCCATCAATTCCCAATCATTTATACATTCTTTGGTACAGTGTTATGTACGTTTTGGCACCAGATGTACAAAACTAATTGGTTATTTTACATATTACAGTGGACAATAGACCATTCTGTGACTGCGCATTCTTGATGTTGCAAGTGGAAATTCTACATTACTTTTGTTTCTTTTTCCACATTCTTCCTCATTCCAAATTCAGGGCTATGGATTCATTGATTGAATCAACCCACCTTATAGTACCATCTCCCTCTTCTCCTACTGCCTTCCATTACTCCAAGCATTATCATCTTTTCCAGTGAGTCACATTGTCTCATGATGTGTCCAAAGTTCAGCAGCCTCACAGTTTAGTCATCTTGGCTTCTCAGGAGAGTTCAGGTCTCATTTGCTCTTGTACTCATTCATTTCTATTTTGAGCAGTCCATGGTAGATGCATTGATTTTTTTTCATGTCCTCTTTCTTCAGTGCAAGCTTTCACATACATACCTTAAAAATTAGAGATAGGCTGGCATGGATGATTCTGTCAGTGTCTGTTGATGCATCTTTACACATGAGTGTCTTATTTAGTTCTTTCATAGCTACCCTTCCGAGTCTTGGTCGTCTTCTGGTTACTTGTGTGCAGTTCCCATTTTGATTAATGACTGAGTCTAGGTATATGAAATCTTTAATTATTTTGATGTCCACATTACCCTCTTTAAAAGTATGTAAATCATCTTTGGTCGTTATTCTTGTTTTTTAATATTTGGCTGTAGCCTTGCTTTTTACTTTCTTCCCCCACTGTCATCATGGTTGTTCCACATGCTATGCTGTGCAAAAAGAACATTTGCAGACCTTTTTGATTTTGAGATATCGGACAAATTTGACAGTTGTCCTTCTCTCCTCACCCCCTTGTTTGTTCTGCCTGCCTGCAGGATTACTCTAGGGCCTGGCTTTCCCTTTCTTGCTAAACCGGTAAAATGGAAGACTAGACTTTGCTCTGCCCAATGTCTGTTCTTTTTTTCTTTCCCTCTGAGACAGAGGCGGAGCCTCCCCAATCAGATAAGAGACTTGCTTGTGACATGTCTGGATTAAAATCTAAATTTGAATATTGTAAGACAGTTGATTTCATCTTAAGATGTTAAAGATATTTTTTTAAAGAGTATTTGCACAAAAGCCCCAGCTAAAAATACAGTCCACCCTTCGCATTCGCGGGTTTCTCTTTCACAGATTAGGTTATTCCTGAGTTTGTAACTGTTGCTTGGTGAGCTCATCCTGGTTGCCTGTGCTCTGTCTCCTCTCCTGCCAACAGTGCCAGCCCATCAAGGCCTTTCCCACCTTGCCTTCCCCAGATTTGAAACCCCTTCTCAGCCGATACACCTCCTCCCTGACTGCTCTTCTTCTCGATCTTCCTCTCAATCTCCTGGAAGCTTGGGAGGAAGAGGAGTAGGGCGAAGGAATGGATGGTCTTGAAGGGGTTTAAAATCTGGGGAAGGGACAGTAATGAAGATTTGGGAGGAAGAGGAGCGGAGGGAATGAATTGATGGCCTTGAAGGGGGTGGCTGAAGCGAAAGAGCAGTAAAAGAGGTTTGGGAGGAAGAGGAGGGGAGGGGAGGAGTGGGTGGGCTTGATAGGGATTAAAAATGGCTGAGGATTGGTAGTGGCAAGGTGGGAAAGGGAGGGGGGGCTGATGCTTTTGAAAGAAGAGGAGAGAGGGAGCAGAAGAGTTGTGATGAGGAGCTGGATCTGCTGGGAGAGGCTTGAATATCTGGCTCATGCATCACACTCTTTTGCAGCTCTTGTATTGGGTCCACAGAGGAGAGCAGGGAAGCGAGCAAGCAGTGGAGGGAACAAGCAAGCTGGCGGGACCCTGGAACAAAGCTGGGAGGGGGTCAACCAAGCAGAGCCAGCGTCTTCTTGGCTTCGAAGTCTGAGAAGAGAACCTCACGGAGATGTAAAATACCTGTAAATTGAATAATAACATTTCCACATGCTCAACTTTTCCTAATCTTTTTTGGTTTTTTGTCATGCCTGTTCTTTCTTTTTCCCAATTTCATTTCCCAGTTATTGCTACTTCTTTGGCTTGCCAGCGAAATATTATTTGAAAAGCAGCACACAAACAAGAATAAATTAATAGTAAGGATGATTTTACCCAGTGAAGGATCACGCAGTGAATAGGATGCCACCAGGAAGTAGCTCAGTTAATCTTTTTCTCTGTGGGAAAGTGAGAGAAGTGTAAGTAAGCGAAGATTTCCATAAGGAGTGCTGTAAAATCACTGGGAGGCATTGTATATGGCATCAGTGAGAACCTTTGCAAATCTTTTCAGCTTGGACGCTAAATTTCTTCCCACCGTTCTCTGCTTTAGGATTAATTCTGTTTGAAGAGCCTCAAGAAACGTGGGTTTCATGTAAAGCAAGAGATGTGTATATATATGCTGAACCAAAAATACAATAATTCTGTTCTGTCTGTTTGGGCTGTTAATTCAGGATCAGGGTTAAGTTACCAGATAAAAGGAGAATCTTAATGATGTGATATGTTTATTAAAATGGCTGCCTGTGGTGGACTATGTGGTGGATTGTAGATGTTGAATCAAAAAGGCCCCACAAATTCTGGTTAGCCGTTGGCAGGTTAACTGAGCTACATAAATTTTGCGAATGAAATAATCTGTTGGGTAAATTGTTCTGAAATTGAGAAGATTTTTCAGTGTTCAAACTATGGACACTAAGAAACGTTCAAACTATGAAAATTGGAGTGCTAAAAGATCTTCTTGGACAATTACTGTTCTGAGTGAGGCTTTGTGGTGAAAAAATAATGGAGACTTCATATTGTTACTTGCTAAATTTCAAGAACCAGAGTGGTGTAATGATTTGAGTGTTGAACTATGACCATGGAGACCAGGATTCGATTCCCCTCTCGGCCATGGAAATCCACTGCATAATGTTAGGTGCCTCGTACACTCTTAGCCCCAGAAAAAAAACTGTGGTAGGTTTGTCTTAGGGACACCATAAGTCAGAAACAACTTGAAGGCACACAACAACACCAAAATATTGGGATCACTGTATCAGAATATTAGGAATAATTGGCTCACCATCCCTTTTGGGGAAGACTCAATGCTAACCTGCAATAAGGACGATCAAGCTTTCTGTCAGCACCAGGTACGCAGCTGTTAACAGATAAAGTTATTTGGCTGTGCAACATTTGGCTGTAGTTTCTGATGCCAAACCGTGTGTGATCTCTTGTAGGACTGGGATTGCATAATGGTTGCAAATGGGGAGCTTTATTTTTAGTATAGTTTTAAAAAACTGTTTTAAGCATTTGAGCGAAGGTAAGTGACCATCAAAGAAGCAACGAACTGAATTTTAAAATGAGCTGAAAACTGAGATTGTGAAGATGCAAAATATCAGTTATATCCTTTGCATTGCCTGATTCCATGAAATGACTGGTTGGCAATATGAAGCCATACGGGTGACTGAATCAGTGAAAGCATTACAGGATTGTTTGGTGGGTACCCAGGAGAGAGCAGTTTTAGTGGCTGTTTCTAGTCTGTGGAATTCCCTTCCATGGGAGTGTAAACTCGCTTCTTCTCCTCCCCCTTTGCAAAGAGGTGAAGACCATTTTTTATTTAAAAAGGTATTTGATGATTAAACTGGTTGTGCAGAAGGATCTTTTTATGGTGCATGTGTGTTGTAGGTCTATATTGTGTATTTTCTAATGATTTTATACTTTTTAAAATGGCTGGGGTTTTAATATGATACCATAATTGTGCATTAACTTTTTTATAAAGACATTTTTAGTTCTGTCTCTTTTTAGCCTTGTTGTAAACTGCCTTGGGAGAAAGGTGGGATGTAAGTTATATAAATAAATGATTAAAAAAAAAGTAAAAGCTGTCAAGGAAAGAAGGGCATGTTGAGAGTTATAGGCATACCTCCATTAGCAAAGCCTCTAATAAAGAAGTTCCTTTTTGCAAAGTCCTTTTTATGCCCACACAGCCCCCCTTTTCCTTCTTCGCCTCTGCTTACTTGAAGGTTTTTTTAAACAGGATCAACATTGGTGATGGTGAAGGAGGGCTGGAGAAACAACAACCTATCTCTATACTTTCCATATTATTTCCACTTCTGGTACCATTTTTTCTGTTAAACAGGA
Source organism: Cyclura pinguis (assembly GCA_030412105.1). Taxonomy (NCBI): domain Eukaryota; kingdom Metazoa; phylum Chordata; class Lepidosauria; order Squamata; family Iguanidae; genus Cyclura; species Cyclura pinguis. The sequence goes on from CM059600.1 coordinate 341,035,538, forward strand.
CATGGCCAGGAACAGATCTATTTTGTCAACTGGGGCATGTCTGTAGTTGTAATACGTTCCTCATTCTTTATCTTGTAGGGATGAGAAGAACCAGTCTATTATTGTTAGCGGGGAGTCTGGTGCTGGCAAAACAGTTTCTGCCAAATATGCCATGCGCTTCTTTGCATCAGTTGGAGGTTCTTCCAGCGAAACCAACATTGAAGAGAAGGTCTTGGCTTCCAGTCCTATCATGGAGGTAAGCATTGTGGTGTGGATTTTTGTGGTTTCTCAATCATTTTCAATTGCAATGTGAATTTGTCTGCTAATTAAAGAAAATAAAATGTGGTATGCAGGCCTGTTAAGTTGGCACACCAAACCTTCAACTCTGACTCCTCTACTTTTCTACTGCCTTAACTCTGATACCAGTTCTGACTGTAACTCCTTTGTAATGGTAAATACATCATAATAGTAGTAACAAATTTTCTGTAAAACAATATCATCAGGCATTTCATCACCCCTATATGAACCATCAGGCTACTTAGGTAGAATATAAAATGTATTTGTTTGAAGTGTCTGAAAATTAGAGTCGGTATGTTTCTACCAACACTGACTCCAGCTCCACCCAAAATTGCTTCCAATTCTGACTCCGACTCTCCTACTGTGACTCCACAGTCCTGGTGGCACAGTATATTTTGTTGGATTTCGGCTCCCACAATCCCTTGCTATCAGCCATGCTGTCTAAGGCTGATGGGAGGTGGAGGAGCACATGTTTCTCACCTCTGAATTACAATCTGACTTGACTGTGTTCCTCTGTTTCTTTGAGTTGGTTCACCAGTTTGTTGCCAAAGTTCTTACATGTGAACAGACTGGAAAGAGACTCTACTGCTGTGTTTAGGGTGTGTGTGTGTGTGTGTGTGTGTGTGTCCGACACCTTATGATGACTCCATAGAGCTTTTGTAGGCAAGGAATACTCAGAGGTGTCTTTGCCAGTTCAGTTCTCTAAAATATAGCCTATAGCACTTGGTTTTGGTTGGTCTCCCATCCGAGTACTAACCGGTGCTAACCCTATTAGCTTCTAAAGTCAGACAGGATCTAGTGCCTTTAAGATATTTTGACCCTATTGAGTTCAGGATCAAGGGGTGTTTTTTAGGGGGTGGGATGTTAACACATTTCAATAAAGAGGTGTCCTCTTTTCCTTTGGGTTGATTTACCAGTCTGTTTCTAAAATTCTTACGTGTGAGCAGAATGGAAACAGACTCCACTGATGAGTTCAGCATACAGAGTTAGTGTTTTGGATATTAACACAGTCCAGTAAAGAGGTGTCCTTCCATAGCTACTGTATTCTCCTGCATGAGAAGTTCATTTAGACTTGGATTTTGCTTTCCATACATTCTAGTCAAATGATGATGGTATTTATTTAAATCTCATCTTGTTCTCACCCTTAGGACTCAAATTAAAACAGATATGGTTTAAAGCTTACATCAATAACGACATACAAAAATTACAACATAATTAAGCTGTCAGTAGAATTAAAAACAATTTAAAGATGTAACCCGTTAAAAAGTGAGTAAGAACAATATAGCACGCTATTAAGAATCCTTTCGCCACTAAGCTTTTAGTAGTGGCTTCCAAGCAACCAGATGTCTCTGGGAACCTCCCAAGCAGGGCTCACAGGTGATAGTTGTCTCCTGTTTCCTAGCAATTTATATACACCAGCATACTAGATCTGCACACTGAGGCTTTACGTAACCCTCATAGTCATTAATAGACTTGTTCTTAATGGATTTGACCATCTAAAGCCATCTGGGGAATGGTTCTCCCACCTGGTGACAGTGAGTTCCATACATTAATTATGCATTGCAAGAAAAAACATTTTCTTTTGCTTTTCCTGAATAAACTGCCAATTTCACTGGATGACCTTGATTTCTAGCATTTTACAAGAAGCAGAAAAGCTTCTCTGTGTCTGCTTTCTCCACACTATATTTTTATAACCATCGATCATGTCTTCTCTAAGTTGTTCTCCCCACCCCCAGGACTGAAAAGCCTAAAATTTTGTTGCATAAGATGGTCTTGTTATGTGCATTTTGTGGCTTGGGCAGTAAAGAGAGATGATATATTTTTAGTTACTGCATTTGAGCTGTGAATTTTGGCCATTCCTGAACATTTTCTTGGGTTTCTCCTGCTTATCATTCTGTGTCCCAGCAGTGATATACAAGATGCTTTGGGGTAGATAGTAAGCAGGGTCAGATGTCAAATCCTTGGGATGATTCAAAGTGGGCAAGCAATGTGAATTAAAGGAAATAAAATTCTGTGTGATGGATTTATGTGTGGGAATTCTGGTATTCTTGAGTTCCAGTTGTAGAGGGCAGAACAACTGTATTTTGTGTTTAGATTGAGTATATGTGGATAAATCCAATGAGAGCTGCAAAGTTTGTTGAAAATTTGAGATACGAAGCATTCTCCTAAGATTTTATCAGTCTTAGGCACCTTAGGCAAAATCTTGGACAAAGATTTTATCAGTCTTAGGCTTCAACATCCCTCAGATATCCCCCTGAAATTAATTTCAGATTTTACATTTAACTGAAAATTTAATTGCATACTCCTTGAAGATCACTTGTTACTTTCAATACATGATGGGTAGCTTGCATTCTTGAACCAGAACTTGGAGAAGTAATTCTTTTGGATCAAAACTCTCAGGAAAAAAACAGTTTCTCCAATATCTGTCTCAACCCAATCCACCGGCCTAAATCCAGTTGTGAATGCCCGCTAGAGTAGACCTGTTAAATTAATGGGAATGTGGTAGGTCAGCACACACAAAGGTGCAGCTAATTCAGTTGGTCTGTACTCCAATTAATGAGAGAGCCAGTCTGATGCAATGTTTTGAATGTTGAACTAGGACTCTGGGAGATCGGGGTTGGAATTCCCACTCAGTCATGGAAACCCACTGGGTGACTTTGCCCAAGGTACGCCCTCTCAGCCTTCAAGGAAGAGAATGGAAAACCCCGTCTGAATAAATCTTGCCAACAAAACCCTGTGATAGGGATACTATAAGTTGGAGTCGACTTGAAAGTTATAACGATAACATCAGTTCTGGTTAGTAGGAACAATTGGAATTGGGCTGAAATGGGCCTTGGCCAGTTGCAAAAGCATTTTTGCAAACCAGTAAATTCTGGCAAGAATAATCTGTTCCTCCTCTACTCACCCATTGGACAGGGAAGGAGAAGAGTGGCTGACTGTCAAGAAGACGGAAAAAGAAATTGCTGCATCTGCTATGGGCTTTGACCCTGGTCGCTACTGCCTTCATCACCCCCGTCTGCTTACATGTATCCAACCGGTTATCTCAAAAGGAATATCACCCTCAGCGTTAAGAATCGGTGCCTGTCCCTGCTTTAGCTCCTCTGGAGCAATAAGAGGCTATGGAAAGTTAATGGATGTCTGCCCAGCCAGTGTATGTTATTTGTTTTGTGTGCTATATTGTTATTTCCCATAAAATTGACTTCAACTTGTGGTGACCCTATCAGTGAGAGACTTATAAGAGCTCCAGTCATCAGCTGCCCTGTTCATGTCCTGCAGGTTCAGGGTTGTGGCTTCCTTGATTGAGTCCATCCACCTGTAGTATGGTCTCCCTCTTTTCCTCTTCCTCCCATTACCAAGTATTATTGTCTTTTCCAGAGAGTCGTGCTGTGTCCGGTGTATGAGTTTCAGTTTAGTCATCTTCACTTTTAGTGAGAGTTCAAGCTTGATTTACTCTTTCATTTGTCTTTTTACTAGTTCAAGCTACCCGTAGAGCTCTTCTTCTTGATTTTCTTTTGGTCAGTTTTCTTCACTGTCTAGCTTTTACAACCATACTCAGAAATTGGAAATGCTATAGCAATAGTATTTACATTTGTATGTCGCTTTATAGTGCCAAGCACTCTCTAAGTGGTTTACAATGTGTTAGCTAATTGCCTCTGACAAACTGCGTACTCATTTTACTGACCTGCGGAAGGATGGAAGGCTGAGTCAACCTGGAACCTTGCAGGACTGAACTCACAACATTGTGGCGGCAGTACCAGCATTTAACCACTGCACTACCAGGACTCTTTTGCGCCACCAGGATATAGGTGATTTTGACTTTAGTATTTAATGATACGTCTTTACTCCAAGGTTCTTACTTAGTTATCCAGTCCAATGTAACCAACAGCTATTGGGAATCTCCCTTCCCTAGAATTATTACAGCACGAGATGCTCTGTCAACAGCCCAGGAGGTGGGATCTCACCCCGGACGCACCTGTGCTAGTGGCGTGCTTGCTTCTGACCTTCCACACCACTAGAGTGGGTCAGCCCACCTTCATCACCAGCCCTGCAATCCTAACAGGAAGCTTTTCCCTGTCAGAATGATCCCTCCACCTTAGCAGTTTAGGTCAGGATTCTTGGCAGGGTTTGTTCGGAAAGGATTAGCCCTTGCCTTCCTCTGAGAGTAAGAGATTGTGACTTGCCCAAGGTCACCCACTGAGTTTCCATGGCTGAGATCTTCAGAATCATTGTCCAGTGCTCAAACCACTACACCATGCTGGCTCTCTCCTGATTCCATGGCAGTGGCTTTATAGCTTTTTTGAGTAGTAAAATTTGGCCTGTCGTAGGAGTTTGTTTGAGAGCTGCAATCAAACTGTTGCCCTTCTGAGTGCCAGGGTCATTGCTTTATTGCTTTCCCCTGCATCTGGAACCCTGTCTTTAGTGTCCCTTCATATTCAGCTCCCTAGTAAATTAAAAGAATATATTGATTAATGACTGAATTTATTGTAGAATCCGTCAGCAATGCAGGCAAGATCCGTATCAGTCCGGGAGAGCTGCCAGAATTACATAATTATTTACCTTGGGTCTAAAGGTCTTTCACCAGTGAAAGTTGCACAGGACGCTTGGGAACAAACCTAGGGAATATATGTGGTGACAGAATGAGTGGACTGGAAATTCCTTTAATGATGAAATGTTAAGAAATTTTGCTTCACTCTCCGATCAATCTCTGTGTGTGTTTGTATGTGGTTTTTAGAGTGTTGGACAGAGAGCTGGGACATCCAGGTTCGAGTCCCCACTGAGCTATGAAACTCACTGGGTGGCTTGGGACTGTTTTCTTTCTGTCTCTCTCTCTCTCTCTCTCTCTCTCACTTTCTCACAGCCTGATATACATATCTCATAGGCTGGTCTTAAGGACAAATTGGGGAAGAGGAGGCTCATGTATATATTCTTTTACTCCTTGGAGGAAAGGAAAGATATGAAGTAATTAATGAAACATTAATTAGTGAGTACATACTTGTATGAGCATCAAACCCCAGTTAGCAGGGAACCAACGTTATATGTATTCCATGTATAACATACAGTAATTCTCTAAAGGATCTCTGCTTTCCTTTAAGAATGACTAAGTTTCTAATCCTTATGGCTGAAAAACTTAGATTTTAAAATGAGCGTGCAACGCATTGCAATTTTCCAAAGCCAAAGAACTGAAGAGCAAAGGACTTCTTCTTTCCATCAGCAGTTGTCCCAGCATAGCTATTGAGTGGCCTTTGGTGATATTTTGGTGAAGAAGAACATTAGATTTAGAATTCAACTTTTATATTGGTGGTGTGGTACTGAGTAAATATCTCAAAAGATAGCAGACTCCACATAGAGACCAAACCAACAAACCAACAAACCCACATCGCTGCAGTACCTTTTTTAAAACAACCCAAAGAGGCAAAATTCTTCACATATTATTTCATATTATTTATATCCTGCCATTGTCCTAGCTCAGGATCCATTGCACAGGCTTCTGAAACTCATATTAACAGGCATGGCTGTTAAAAGCCATTTTTAAGGAAAAAATGTGATGATGGAAGGCCACAGAGCTGCATCCTTCTTGAGATGTTAAAGCTGACTTTTACATGAAGGTGGAAGGAAGTTTGATGAAGTTATAGGCCAAACCACTTGCTGGCCATGAACGATTTGGAGCACAAAAGTAAGAGAAAGGTGGTAAACTTCCTTCTCCTCTGTTAGAAACAAAGGTAGATCATTTGAGATCTGACCTGTATCTGTCCGTTTTCTTCTGAAGGCGGCCTGTAACTTAAGAAAACCATTCTTAATGCTGGGAGTCTGTGTTTACCATTACTGAGTTCACTTAGTTCAAAACAATCTGTTTATAAGGACTTTTGAAGCCTGAATGCAAATTGGAACTCCCCTTGTGCTCTTTTTGCTTTGTAACTTCAAGCTGATGGGCTCTAGCAAATCTGACTTTGTCTCAGCACTGTTCCATTTTATTTTCCTGAAGTATTCAGGTCCCTACGTCAATAACAAGCTGAGGAAATCAAGCCTACACTAGCACTGTCCCCAAATAAAATCAATACTCCTTTCCAAAGATGCTCTTTTGTCCTCCTTTGTTTTAGTTTTCGCATGTCGTCAGATTTATTTTAGCAAGCCCTTGCCTCCTGGGCTTTTGTTGCCTGCACTCCAGAGAAAGTTCTCCAGCCCTTCTGTAAAATATTTCACCAGTAACATGGAGACGTTCAGCTGGTGAATGTTCTCCTTCGATCTACAGTGGCAGTGAAGGGGGAGCAGGGAGGATGGTTTGCTTTCATTTTAAGTAGCTATGTACAGTTAGTACAGCCCCAGCCTGAGGCTGATTACTTGCCATATTGTAAGGGGAGGTTCAAATGGAATTGAGAGAAGAGTGAATTGTGAAGAGAGGTCAGGTTGTGGGTGACAATGTACACAACAAGACCATGTGTTGGTGGCAGAAACAACTCTATGGCTCATTCCGTTTTAGCTTCCCTGCGTGTTGTATGTGCCTTCAAGTTGTCTGTCAACTCATGGCATCCCCATGAATTCCATAGGGTTTTTTTAAGCACTTGGAGGTGGTTTTACCAGTCCTTTCCCCTGAAATGTAGCCTATAGCACCTGGTTTTCATTGGCTTTCTCCCATCCAAGTACTAACCAGGGCTGATGCTGTTTAGCTTCCAAGATCATGTTGGTCACTCCTGATTATCTTCCTCCTGCAACCCCACTCTGCGTGTGTTGTTTGGGCAAGAAGAGTGTGGCTTGTGGGTGCCAAGGCCTTTGTTGTGGCCCCCAGACCTCCACCAGCATCCTGAAAAAGAATTCAAACAAGTGTTTGTTCCGTAATGCCTCTTTGGATTGTTCTAATAAAGCTACTGCAGCAATGTGGGTTTGTTTGTTTGTTTTTGTTTGTTTGGTTTGTTTACTCTCTGTGTGGAGTCTGCTATATTTTGAGATATTTACTCATCCCTTAGAGCACATGTGTCAAACACAAGGCCCGTGGGCCAAATCCGGCCCGCCAGGCCATTTCATGTGGCCGTCGCACCTCTCCTGCATCTGCGGCTCCCCCCCTCCCGCCACCTGGCAAGCCTGGGGGCAGAAAGGCATAGAGAGGGACTAGGGAGCAGAAAGTGCCACACTTTGGATATACTGACCAATTCTACTGGTACAGGGACAATATACTACAATCAAATAGCCCCAAAATGTCCAAGAAAAAAAAGTTGATGCAGAGGGAAGGCAATTTAAAAACCAGTAATATTCGAATGCAGAGGCAATTATTTAATATGATAAAAGAGTAGATACATTTATATAGCCTTACAGATACAACCGGCCCTTTGAGGGCAACCATCATGCTGATGTGGCCCAATGTGAAATTCAGTTTGACACGCCTGCCTTAGAGGCTGTGGGGGAAATGTCAGTATGGCCATTTCTGCACTGGACTGTTTGCAGTTTAGGGAGGGGCCTCAAAGATTCCGGCCTCAAAGGCCCCTCCCTAACTCAAACCCCAGGATTCCATAGGATGGTGAAAGTGGAATAGTAGCACTATAACAGTCTAGTGTGGAAATGGCCATACTGACATTTCCCTTTAGTCTGTGTTAGACTCTGGCTCTGACCTCCCCCTGCCCCACGGAAAGTGACCTGGAAAATGACCTCTTGATCCAGGTCACAAGAAGGGCCTTTCCCTGGACCTGAAACGGGCTGGCAGGAGGACATAGTAAAATTGCCCTGTGACCTTGCGCCACTACCTCCTCTCACTAAACCTGCCTTACAGGCCCTCCCCTTGCTTCTTAGATTTCACCTTTTACCCAGCTCACTTTCTGTTCCCTTCTACTCCCTCTCTTGCTTCACATTGCTTTTTGCACCATTGCTTTTTATACTTAGCACCATTGCACCGTTGCTTTTTATACTTAGCCACCTGTGCTGCTCGCTCTTTGTTACCTCCTTCTCTCTCCCATGCCTCTCCTTGCACGATCACAAGGGGTTCCTCCACGGCCAGCTTACTCCCCCTTTCCTTGTACCTGAAAACAAGGGCAGACTTGTTTCTCCCATAGCAATTAAACAGAGTGTCTCTACGTTTTGCCCCTCATCTCAGTTGACAAGATGGCTAGAGATATGCATTTTTTAAAAAAGTGAACGCTTCCAATCTGATCCAAATCTGATCCAAATGAGAGTCCAGACAGGCACTTGGTTGCATGCCTAGTATCTGGGCAAAACCTGGACAGCCAGGTCATATGGTAACCTTGTCCCAAGCCCCAACAGTTCCTTGCCCGTGTTGTATGGGTAGAAGTGGGCACAGAGCTGCATTTAACGTATGGGTCCGATTTTTTCTTTCTTTCTTGCGGCACAGAAAGAGAGATTTCTTTGTTATCTGCTCTGAGTATGCTCTTCTGCAAAGCTTGTGTTTTTCCTTGCCCCATAAATCTGTCCTTTTCCTGCCAACTTTAATCTCAGATTCGTGATGATAAGAGAATTAGTTGTCGTGCCTCTGACAAGCTCTCTCTCTGTGTCAGCGTGGCTAGTGTGCCCTGCCCGCCCACCCCGCCACCCCCAGCCATTAAAAAGAGAGGCTGTGGTTTAGCTGTTAGAAGCTATAGCCTGAAGCCAATGTGGAGCAGTCTTGAGTCGTTTAAGCCAATGCCTGGCTTTTGACTTATTGGCATTTTCCAGGCTTGGAAAATTGCAGTTATATTACAAGCCCCCGCCCCCACCCCCCAAAGTAATGAATTACCACTATGGGGTGATTTTTGAAAGTAATTCCATACTTTCTTGTTTCTTGCAAGTGACTAAAATAATTACCTTTTCATTTGCCTTCAAAATCATGTCATAGTGCTACAAGGGAGTGGTTTGTGACATGAACACACCAGCTTCCTGTTTGTCATTGCTTATAAAAGAGCTCAAAGTAGCAGCACAAGCCAGCACCTGAATGGGATATTCCTCCTGTGCCATTTAGTGAGGCTACCTCACTGTAACTGTTAAGAATAACTTCAAAAGTTACTGTTGCCATGCAATATGAATAAAGTTATTCCTTTGCAAATTGCATTTGGAGAGTAATGTTGCTGGTACCTTAGGTATTTCAAAAGGGAACTGAGTAAGATGACCAGTGTATTTATAGCTGCTTACTTCTAAGTTCTGGGCATTTTTCAGCAGCTGATGGCTGTATTAGAGAAACTTTGCAGTGCCACTTTCTTTCCCTCTTTGGGCATTCATTGCAAGGACTTTTGCTACTTGACAAGTTCCCTTTTGAAATTTGGAGGACCAACAGCTACCAACAGCTTCCCCAGCATCTGATAAAAATATAGATCTTTAAGTTAGGCCACCAAAATGGAAATCATAACAAGGGCAAACGCTAGTGAAAGAAAAAGTCATCCCTGGATGCATTTTGGAACAAACCTTCAAGTGACCACTGCCAGCCAATAAGGGATTCTGGAGGCAGCTACTCTTTACTTCATCTTTTCTAGGCTGCCACAGACATCTAGGCTCAGCTAGAGTAGAATTCTTTCTAGCTTTATTGAAATTTACTTTACTGAAATTCATTGAAATTTACTGCAGTCACTCTGCTTCAACCTGCCACTGAAGTCTGAGTGTCTCCAGCCTTTCTTCACCATCCTTCCAATGCTAATCCTGCTAAAAATCCGCTAGCTAGATAGAAGACAAGGAGGAAGAGGAGGACTACGTGGGCTTTGTAAGACGGATCTTCTTTGTTCGAGGCTTTGTGAACTGAGGTATGCCTCCATGCAGAAGTATACTGTTCCATTTAGCTATCAGTGCTAAATGTACACAGTAGTGTGTACATGCAACCTCAGAGCTTGGAATTAATGCATTCTGAGTTATAACATTACTTGTAACACATTACTCTTTGGCAAAGGAGTAGGAATTTTAGGAAATATTTGTGTGTTCAGTGTAATTTTTTAAAAAAAATCAATTGAAAATAATTAATCAGTTTGTTAGTAAAGAGAAACATAATAAGTCAGTCTTCAAATAATTAGTAGAAGTATTGCCATTGTCATTCTAAAAAGTAAAGGGTAATTAATTGCTTTTTAAAAGCTTTGTGAACTATCTAGGCTTTGAGGTCAACACAGCAAGCCACAGTTATTAAGCTTTTATTTTTTTAAAAATTAGATTTTTAAAGTGTGCCAGTTTATTTCTTCCCAGTTTCCCTCTTTGTCCACAGTTTACTTCAGTTGGTGCAAACTGAGTTAAAAATGCAAAAGTAGTTTGTACTGCATTAATTCAGTGAGGGAGAAAAGAGGAGGGTTCAAAATCTTGCCTTTCTCAGTAGGCTTAGGCAAGAGCAAACTTCTGCAGCCTCTCCTGCCTTGTGTGTTCTTGCTCATTAATAACCTTTTCCATTTTGGCCACGCTAATTTTGCTTGGCCGTGTGTGTCTCAGTTTTCATCTGTGAAATGTTGGAGGTTATGGTAATGTGGGGGGCAAGTCTGAGTCTCACTGTGCCTCATCTGACATCAAAGCCGGTCTGATCTGAGCCCCAGTGGAATTTCAGCTGAAGAAGAGACTTGGGACCTCACAGAACTAAGAACTGATCCAACAGCCTGGCTCACTTGGGCCATTTCTGCAGTACACTGTTATAATGCTATTATTCCACTTCAACATCCTATGAAATCCTGGAGTTTGCAGTTTAGGGAGGGACATTTGGAATTCTCAGCCAGAGAGCTCTTTGGCCTTAGTAAACTACAAACCCCAGAATTCCACAGGATGTTGAAAGTGGAATAATAGCACTATAACAGTGTAGTGTAGAAATGGCCTTAGTCATTCAGACTTGACTTTTTCACACTGTATAGTTATAGCACTATGATTCGACTGTAACTGTCATAGTAACAGCCTGTGGAACCTGAGATTTACAGTTTAAAGAGAGACATTTAGAATTCTCAGCCAGAGAGAACTGCTGCTTCACCAAACTACAAAGCTCAGGTTCCACAGGATGTTTCCGTTGCAGGTTAAGTAGAATCATAACACTATAATTACAGAGAATAACAACAGGGCCCTGGGGTGTGTGCAGAAGAACCTCTGCACCTTGCTGTGAATCCAGACTCTTCCCTCGTCACCCCCTGACACTAGAAGCTAAGAAGAAGTTGAGCCCAGTGGGATCAGTGGAGGAGTGCTTGTCTGGCTCCAAGGAAACTTCAAGCTCAGAGATCCACTTCAGGAAAGAGAGGTCTACTGATAACGTACTGAAGATCACTAAAGAGGGGGAGATGCAAAGTACATCTAGTAGCCCAGCTGATGATCAAGAAGAAGAAGGTCTAGATGTATTACGGTGAACCTCCCAGTCTGCTTGACTGACCTCAGCTGGTACATTTGTTCCCAGCAGGTCTCTCTCTCTCAGGCATACTTACTTCCATCTCCTGTTGACCTTGCCTTAGCTCCAGTGTGCTTGTAGTTCCAGCTCTTGCACTTCATCCTGGCTCATCTTGACTAGACCTACCTCAGTTCTGAGTTGCTTTCACATCAGCGCACACTATGCGGCGGGTAGAACTTTTGCACCTCCTCAGCTTTGCTTTTGACCTCAGGGTGACCTAGTCTTCCCAGCAGGGATGCTGTGGGAAGGCAGTTGTGTCTTAGTGTATGTAGTTAACGAAGAGACTCATTGTGAATATTTCCTCCTTCACGTTTCTTGCAATATACACTCCTTTCTTGCATGGCCCATCTGTTTTAACAAGGATAATTTTGTAAGCAATGCTAATAATAGCTTTCTGGATATGTGGAACCCAGTACTGAATAAGGTGATTCGAAAAGAAGCCCTTGCCAGCGTTGAATACAAATGTGCTTCTGTTTTTCAAGTTTGTGCATAAGATGCTTTCAGAAATGTAATCAGTTAAGGGGGGAAACAAGCAAATTCCAATTAGATTTCTTATTTTTTTAAATTGTTGTCTCATAATGCAAGTAAACTATGCATACATTGATTATACTGCAGGATTCTACTTGTTTGTTACAGTACTGAGACTTCAAGGAAGATTTTAATGGAGCTGTTAATCTGCCCCTTGGCCTTTTCCCCTTTCTCATTTGTGGCTGTTGTTTGCTTCCTGCCAGTCTCCTGTGTCATTTGATGGTGTTTGCAGAAGATCAGCTTGGCTTTGTAGCAACCTCATGCGAACTTCTGTCTTCCACTGTTTTGTTAACACAGCCGATCACATCCAAATGCCAGTAATTGAAATTCTGTGGGATGGTTAGTATAAAACTCTGATCCCTGAGGGATTGTGTTCTAATGACAGGTTTTTTAATTTAGGAGAGCATTTATGAGAGGAAGAAATTAGAAAGCTCAGAGACCATAATTCAAATGTGAGGTGGTGACTCTTCTGTTGAACTAAACCACATAAGGAGTTTAGGGGGTACTGATCAGGAGAATATGCACAAAATGCTGTGTGGTTTACATTAGGACATCGACTACGGCCCCGATCAGAGCTGTTCCACAAATCCCTACATATTTGTGAAAGCTGAAGAATGTCTGATACTCTTTGTGCAAATTTCTGCATATTTTTCAGGTTCTTTCAGCACTCTCTTCTTGGTGCCAGCTTTCTTAACCAGATTACTCCCACTGTCATTTGCCTGTTGGATTCATTTATTTAATTTATATCCCACTTCTCTTCCAGCTCAGGATTCAAGGCAGCGTACAACATGTTCAAACAAAGTATAGCTTTAAAAAAAAACCCACTATTAATACAAAAGTTAAAAACAAGCAGTAATTCCGTCTTAAAACACAGGTTAAAAACAGTTTTAAAAAACCACATTGGAAACGTAATTTTAAAAGATACAGACACAACACACTTCGTTAAAATCTCTGTCCACTGCAACAAGTTTAAAACAAAAGGCCTACCTACAGAAAAGTCTTTGCCTGCGTATTGAAGCCTGCGAAACCAGCATGGTGTAGCAACTTGAATGCAGGACTAAAATATTGAGAGACCAAGGTTTGAATTGCTACTTAGCCATGCAAACCCATTATGTGACCTTGGGCAAGTCACACTCTCTCAAGCTTAGAGGAAGGCAAAGGCAAGGCAACTCCCCTCTGAACAAATTCTACCAAGAAGACTCTGTGATAAATTTGCCTTAGGGTCTCCATAAATCAGAAATGACTTAAAGGCAAGAAAGACAGCAGAAAGTGTATATTTTCCCCTGCCCACTTGATTCCTTTGTCACACTGTTATAGGAGTTTCAGGAATATAGATGGCACATAAATCATAGAGCGACAGAAAGAGAAAGAAAGAAAGAAAGAAAGAAAGAAAGAAAGAAAGAAAGAAAGAAAGAAAGAAAGAAAGAAAGTGATGGCGTTCGTCGTGATCATCATCATCGTGGCATCATGATGGCCAGATGCTTCTCCTGGGCCAGAGGCAGCTTGTCTCTGAATATCTGTTGTTAGGAGCAGGTCGCAAAAAAGGGAGTTACATGTTTTGGAGTTTGCCTGATATCCTCCCAGCTTGAAAACTTCACAACCTTGTTCCTCTTTGTATATGTCTATATGCATGTCATTTGGACTGTTTTATCACCACTCCTTCAAGGTTGCTATATGCATTTAGATGTTTATTAAGAAGCTTCTTCATATTTCACAAACTACAGTGAGGGAGAAAAAGAGAGATTACTTTCATAAATTTCATACTGTTATCATTTTCTTCCTCATAGATTTTTCTGTTTAGCTTAACTTAGGAGTAGAAGCTATAAACCTTTCCTTAAAGCACTCAAGGGTTTCCTTGGCCCATCCTATGCTACTGTTGATTCTTTGATTGATCAACATTTTAACTTTATAGAGTTGAGCTTTATGTGAAATGGGATGGGGCAGCAGCAGTGACAAGTAGATTGTTTGAATGTGGCAGAATGTGAATGACTGTTTGAATGTGGCAGAACTGGTCACTCATCAAGGCTAAAAACTTCATTTAAGGCTAAGATTTTCAGGAAGTAGAAGCTCAGAAGAGCCATGGTAGCTCAGACCAGAATGTCTTTTTCCCAGTAGATTGGTTGAGGAGGAACAGAAACTTATAAACTTTTTGGTCTATATCTCCCACAACACCTTGCCAGCATGGGGATTCTGCTATTGGATATGCTAAAAGAGGAAACTTGTACATTCTGGTCCAAAAAGGTTATTTTTCCAAGCCTTGAAGAAGGAGCGGGACATGGGTCCCTTCAGTTAGCCCACTGTATTGCTGGACTGGGTATGAAGGGAAAACTTTGCTTCTTTTCTTCTAGACTAGCATGGACTGGTGGAAGGAGGACAGTCTTTCCTTTCTTGACCAGTTCACTCACTTGCAGGGAATTCATGGTCTTCTATAACTATCAGTCACATTGCTAAGGCTGGCAGAAATGGTGAAACGGTAGGGTATGCTTTTGTTAAATACAGTGAGCCCTCTACACTTTCAGATATTTATCTGTGGGTTTCTCTAACCCCTGTCCCCTCACCTCAGGCACTTATGTTTTGGGGGAACCTTCCCTCTAGGCAGTTCTGTTCAGGCTGCACAGCCCTTTAAAAACCTGCCTCTGGTCCTCTTCCTCTTCCAGCAGCCACTGCCTGGCCAGCCCCTACTACGAACCCTCTCCTGATGCCTCCCACGGACACCCAAGGAAGCAGATGGGTGAGAGAGAGGAAGTATGGGGCCAACATCCCAAACCACCCCCTTTCCCTCTTCTTTCCCTGACCTGGTTTGGACCCTGGGTGCCTGCTCTCCCCACTGTGGCTTGACCCCCTTCCCACAAGACACACACACACACACATTTTGGTATTTGTGGTTTTTCCACTTTTGCAGGGGTCCTGCACCCCCTAACCCTAGCAGATGTGGAGGGCCAACTGCAAGTGTTCCCTTGATGTGTGCCTGCTCTTTGACTAAGGTGCTCTGGGTGGATTGCTTTGTGAGGATCTAGAAGGCAAGTGGACATCCTCTGGACAAGGTGTTAGCTATCCCTGTTCTCAAGATGCAAGTGGTTTGCCTCTGAAATGAAATGAAGTTTCCATGTTTTATGCATGGAGGTGAGCTGGGGTAGCTGTTCTGTCTCTGTTCTGTTCGTTGCTTCAGTTATACGTTTTCCTTTCCTTACGTGGAAAGGAAAGGAAAAAAGAATTAGCATCTCTTTCTCTTGGAGATGCTCGAGGCTTTTTGCCCAATTTGTAAACACAACAGACTCCTCTGCCTGTGCAGTCTGAGTTCTCTTGCTGTCAGATGGCATAAAGTCTTGTCTCTCTTCTTGTCCTGCAGCCTAGATTTTTCTTACAACATCGCAAGTTCAACCTTTGGACTGAGGAGGCCTTAGTTCAAATCCTGGGTCAGCCATCAAGGCCAAGTTTGTGCAGTCACATTATTTTTCTGCCTAATCCTGTTTTGAGAGCAAGGGAGATGGGTAGGGAAATACTCTTATCTTGTGTCATCCTGGAATCTTTAGAAGAAAGGTAGCATATAAATGTTAATAAGAATAATACATTCTACTACTCACAAATACAGCTCTCAAAAAAGTTTTTTTAAGGAATAACAGGTGACACAAAAGGGGAAAACAGATTGGATCTGTTCATTTTATGGTAAGCTGAGTACATTTATAAATGAATGTCTAAAATGAGCATTTGTTAAGGGTTTGCACTCAGCTTACATTAGCAATAAAACGACTGACACTTTGCACATAAGAGACCTGGTTTTTCTAGTTCTTTGGAAAGTTGAGTTTGACTTCATTTGCTTTTTCCATTGTCACTGCATCCCAAATTATAAAATATCAAGAAGCTGATGCAGGAGTACCAGCATTTTCCCAGTTGCTATGAAGCTGTGTTTATTAAAGAACTGATAAAGGGTATTGTTTTTGGTTTTGTTTTGCAAAAAAATCAATAAACTGTCTTGGGGACATACTGTTAATGTTTATTTCAGTTCTCCAAGTGATGAGATGTTCCAGGGATATAATGGTTACCCAGCTTTTATTTTTGTCTGAAAGAAAGTCTCTAGAGGCTTATTGACATTTTGCAGTATTTTGAGTTTGTTTACAAAGGTACAGTTAAGTACAGGTGGAGATACAACTTAAATACTGCAACAGATAGCCAAATCCATTGCCCCACATAAGATCCCTAGAGAGAGGCAGCCAGCAATCCAAAATACTGTTAGTTCACAAAGCACAAAAACTCAAGTCTCTCAATGTCACTAGAAGACCACAGACTATTACAATCTCTGTTTGTGCGAAAAGAAACATTCTTAGCTAGGAGTATAGCTAAAAAGAAGGAAAGACATTAAGAAACAAATGCCTTATTTCAGGTGTTTTGTAGCTATCCAGAAGCCTTGAAAAAGATTGTACTAACAATAAGCTCACTAAATATCCCTGCTTATCAATATTCTTTTCTCAAGTTGGAGACCATAACCAGATTTTATGTTACAGCAAACTACAATCATAGCCATACAGAGATCAGATAGCATAATTTATTCCAGTATAGAACCTATTGCTCTAAATCCAGTTGCTAGCCCCAACTAGCATAGACACTTTGAATCAATTGCTAAATGGGAAAACGGAACTTAGGTAAACCTAATTGATTCACTAGGTCTACTCTATTTGATACTAACAGTTAGGTCAATGCCTTAAAGTTTGTAAAGCATGTTTTCCCAAAATCAGTAGTATAAAATAGATCATTGCTGTTCCTATTTTGCAGCTGGAAGTACCTCTGGAGGTAAAGGAATGTATCGACAATCATACAGGTTGAGCATCCCTTGTCCAGAAACTTGAAATACTCCATAATCCGAAATTGTCAGCATGGGTGACTGAGATAGTGACACTTTTACTTTCTGATGGTTCACTGTACACAGACTTTGTTTCATGCACAAAATTAAAAATACTGTATAAAAATTATCTTCAGGCTATGCGTATATATAACATAAATGAATTTTGTTTTAGATTTGGGTCCCATCTCCAAGATATGTCATTATGTACGTATATGCAAATACAGACATTCCAAAATCTGAAAAAAATCCAAAATCCAAAACACTCCTGGTCCCAAGCATTTTGGATAAGGAATGTTCAACCTGTATTAAAAGAATGTCAAGCTTACCATGCAAGACGCTTGCAATTTATGTCTTGACTTTTTCTTCTCTATTTTTTTGTCTTTTAATATAACGTTGCTTTGTTTATTTATAGGCCACTCTAAGTTTGTAAAGTGTGTTTAATGCACATCCTTGCAAAAAGGACCTTGGTTTCTAATACTTTATTCCATTTCATAAAGGCAATCGGGAATGCAAAAACAACCCGAAATGACAACAGCAGTCGCTTTGGGAAATACATTCAGATCGGCTTTGATAAAAGATACCGTATCATCGGTGCTAACATGAGGACGTATCTGCTGGAGAAATCAAGAGTTGTGTTTCAGGTTAGTTTATCTATCATTCTGGATAATTTTTTCCCTGTGCATCAGAGGCCAAACTACACATTACACTTGACACTGGGCTCTGACCTAAATCAGTAAGTAACCTTCTTTTGACCCTGCTTCTACAGAATTTACAGCCCTTTGTTCAGATTTTCAGTCCGAGGGTTGGGGGGCCCTCCAGTTGTAATGAGTGACAAAATTTGGTTGTTAACGTGGGACCCTCTGAAAAAGACAAGTTGATCTTTTTAAACTGAATTTTTACTTCTTTTTGCAAAATAGATAAATTGTATTCATTGGGTAAACATCCTAACAGTAAGTAAGATGGTTCCCTAATGATAAGTGTCTTACTTTTTAATGCATATATATGTACTTAATTATTAGTTAACCACCTTACTTATTGCCATAATACATTTGCTGACTAGCCTTTGAAAGTTTGTGACAGTGCTAATAATATGGTTGCCATTTTCTGTATCCCATTTTCACTCTGGTCCCACCCCACTTCCCAAATATGTGACAGTGCATATCTGCTTACACCTTGAATATTGTATCCCATGAATGAAAGTGAATGTTTCAGACATTGGGCGTGTTTCAGATTTCATAAGCCTAGTTTGTTGTTAGGAGAACCTACCGGCATGAGTCTTAGGCTTGTGCTTTCCCTCTTTAGTGTGAGAGGCAGAGATTTATAACCTTCTTCCTTCTGAAGGCGGTTTCACATTTTGTCCAAACAAATAATTAACCAAGTTGAGTAGAAAAAGGAAACTGAAATCCGGATTAAATTAGGAAAAGAATATTTAAATAATGTTCCATCTGATGCAGGAACACAAGCACAGGATTCATATGCAAAGCAGCAAACCATGCTTGGCTGGTGTGATTTTTAAATTGTGCCTTTGTAGGGGGTTTTAAGCTGGAATATACCTCCCTGCCAAATAATTTATTTCAGAGCCAATTTAAATATATGGAAGCTTTCTCCTTGGCATGATACTATTGTTTTCCATTCTGGAAGGCTTTAATGTGGCAGTATCTTCCGACAAGGAATTTTGTATATTTATTATGAGGTAGGACAGTCCTTTAAGTTTCAGAATTTAAAGAAGGGTTATCAGACAGCAGTTGTGAATCTGTTCCCAGTCACATAATTTAGATTTAAAGTGGTGATGCTACCAAGTAAAACAATCTGTTTCGTATACCTTTGAGCTGAAAACATATTGACAGAAACTGAATAGGTTTTATATCAGGTGTTATCAAAAACCTACAGTTGAACCAATCTAAGTCATTTGTGAACTGCCAGGATTTTTATAGGTTGTGGGTTTTCCAGGCTTTGGGGCCATGTTCTATTAGTATTTTCTCCTGACGTTTTGCCTGCATCTGTGGCTGGCATCTTCGGACGAAACTCTGAAAACCCACAACAACCTATGGATTCCAGCTGTGAAAGTCTTCACCTTTACATCATACCAGGATTTCTCTCTGATGGTTACGCTTGAACCTGAAGTCAGTGCTGGTCTCTTATAGCCATAACCAAAATATCTCCAGAAGGCACTGGGAAAGATTCTTCTGTAAACGCCCAAAGAACCATTACATGTGATAGTGGAGAGTACTAAATTAAGTAGACCAGTGGACTGACTTGATATATGGCTGGTTCCTACATTTCAGGAAAGGTCCATAGTTCAGTTGTAGAGTTTATGTTTTGTATGCAGAAGGTCGCCAGTTAGTCCATGATATCTACCCCAAGGTGTGGGAAAGATCTGAAGCTGTCCATGACATCTGCCCCAGGTGTCTGAAGCTCTGGAGAGCCATTGTGAGACTGGACAGTTGTGAGCTGGAACGACGAATAGGCTTTACTGAATTTGAGGCAGCTTCTAATGTTCTCTGGGAAGAGCTGAAAACACAGTCATCCCTCCACATTCACTAGGGTTAGGGGCGCAGGACCCCTGTGAAAGTGGAAAAGCCATGAATGACTGTAGGCCCTCCCAAACCATATTTAACACACAAAAAAGGTATGATCACCATCTTCAACCCACCATGGATTCCTTTGGGGCATCAGGGTTCCTTCACAAGGCAGAAGTAGAGGGCTAGTGGGGCTTACTGCCACCTCTGGTGCTACCCCATACCATTTTTAATAGGGACTTGTAAGCCTTGTTCGCAGTTTCTCAGTCTCACAAGGTTTATAGGCCCTATTAAAAATGGCATAGGGAAGCAGCAGAGGTGACAGCAAATAATCCATGAATAATCAAATCTGCAAAAGTGAAACCCACAAATGTGGAGGGCTGGCGGAAATATTCTTTTGTGACTGCTTTAAAGTCATCCATTGGATGTAAAGCTTGTATGCCAAGTCTGAGATTAAAATCTCAGATCAGCCATGGATTTGTGCATGCTTTAGGAGAATCCCATTATCCCACCCTCAGTTCCCCTATGATACACTGGGTCCTTAAGGAAAGTGGTTTTTGATGTGCCTAGTCTTTTATTAGTGATGATCAGAACTACAGCTTTGGCCTCCTCTCTCTTCAGAAGTAATCACATGTGACAAACTGTAGCTAACATAAATAAAAGTCATACTTAGCTAACATCCTGGCAGGGGGTAAAATCTGTAATTTGGGTAGAATTGAAAGAGAGGGTAAGTGATGCTCCAGATTATCCTTGATGCCACTCTTTATCTCTAAAACCAAATCTGTTTTACTCCTCAGGCAGAAGATGAACGAAACTATCACATTTTCTATCAGCTGTGTGCCTCTGCTGGTCTTCCAGAATTTAAAGATCTCTCACTGAGTGAGTATCGTATGCTTGTATATTCAGTCTCTCCACTGAAAAATATTTGCTGTGTGCTTTTTTTGTTTATTGTTCCGTCAAATTGGTGAGATAGATACTTGGCGTAACATTCCGTTATGTCCACTTCCTGAACTCTTCTGTATCTGTGAAATGGAACACAGGTGGAGCTGTAAGCAAGGAAGGGATGGGGCTATGCAAATACTAACAGACTTGGGCTGCATGCCTCCTGTTCAGTTCTTCGGGACAAAATAAAGATTTTGCAGTATGGAATACATTTCTGGGCTATAAAAGTTGTCCCTACACCCAAGCACTGTTTTTGTAATAGGTTCAAAATGTACACTTCCTCTGTCCAGTCTCTCACCATGACGAGGATTGTGTAACTGCAACTACAGTGGGAAAAAAATATAGTTTTACAGCTTATACCTCATTAGGTATGTTACTATGTACAAAGAGAACATCACGTTTGTGATACTTCACAAAGTTTTTTTTTATTTATGGCTGAATATTGGACAGGTTTGAAAAAATTCCTGGCACAGGGATTAGGGCCTAAGTGGTGTAAAGCAAAGGCATATATGGGAATGTGATTACAAGATTTACCCTGTTGGTAAGGGAGAAGGAAACTAGAGTTCTCTGAGTGAGTATTCTAGGTACCCCTCTCTAGCCTGCCAATCACAGGATTCCATAGGATGTTATCATGGTAGTTAAAGTAGAATCATAGCTCTCTAACTATGTACTGTAAAAGGGCCCCTGATTTTAGCTGTTAGCTGTGGGAAAAATCAATTCAGGATGGTGGAATAGGATTTTTATAGGTAGAGCTGGCAGGTCAGAATAAGTGAATACTCTCTCCTTCATACATGGTTTTCACTTGCAAATGCTTCCCCTTGCTGCCCTGCCCACCTTGGTAGAGTCTTCTGCTGGCTTTTTACATTGGAATTTCTGGTTCTTTCCCACCTTTCTCCCAGCATGGGCCCCAAGGTGGCTCACAACAAGATTGAAATAAGATACAGAGTGCCCTCTGTATATGTGGGGATTCCATTCCAGGAACCTCTACATAAAATAAAAAATGCAAAATGCTTATGTTCCGTTATAGTCAATGGATACAACACACGTATGCCCTCAGCAGTCATCTGCAACATGGAAATACACAACCAAAGCACTCTTGAGAGATGACCTTTCCATCCGTATTTAAAACCCTCCAAATAAGTAGAGTCTAGTACTTACTGAGACAGATGGTTAATCACGAAGTGCACAGGCAGTCTATTCTACTATCAAACAATTCTTACAGTAAAGAGCTTCTCAGTGTTTAGGTAGAGTCTTATATTTGAATCCACTGATTTGCATACTGGTCTCTGGACCAGCGAAAACCAAGCCTGCTCTGTCTTCTACATGACATCCCTTCTGATATTTAAAGATGGCTATCACATCACCTCTTAGTCTTCTCTGCTTCAAGCTAAACATATCCAGCTCCCTAAGTTGTTCCTCACAGGTCATGGTTTCCAGACCTTTGATAATCTTGGTTGCCTTCCTCTGGATACATACCAGTTTATCAATATCCTTCCTGAACCATGGTGCCCTGGACTGGACACAGTATTCCAGGTGAGGTCTGACCAAAGCAGAATTGAATGACACTACTACTTCACTTGTCTTGAGTGTTGTACTCCTTTTGATGCAGCTATAGACTTCCAGATTACCTCACCAAGTCCCCCTGGGAAAATTATGTAGTGAGAAAATAAGTGGACATGTCTGTTCTTAACAAAAGGACCTCCCCCCCAATCCTTTAGTCAAAAGAGAATGTGCTTACTATCCAAGCTATAATTTTAGTGCCACAGACCTAGAAAGCTTTCTGAAGACCCACAGTTCCTATGAACAGCTCTGCACACTGATGATGCACACTGATTTCCCAGATATTGGCCATGACAGAGTGCCTTTTTTCTGCCTCCTCTCAAAAGGGTGAATTACCTCTTCTGGAAACTTCTAAGAGTGACACCTTGCTTTTTTAAATACATTACAGCTTTAAAAATACCCATACTTCAGACCAAGGATCCCTTTGGTCTACATGGTTATAGCACTGTGATTCCACTTTAACAACTGTGAGTCCATTGTATGAATTGCAGTTTGTGTTGTTGTGGGCCTTCGAGTTGTTTCCAACTTCTGGGAGTCCTAAGACGAACCTTTCATGGGGTTTTCTAGGGCTGAGAGTGCATGATGCACTCAAGGTCACCTAGTGGGTTTCCGTGACCGAGCAGGGAGTAAGCATTGTCAACTAGAGAAAGAGAGAGCTCTAGTGTAGCACATCTCCAAACTGCAAGCTGCAGAATTCCAGTGGGTGCAGCCGTGACAGGTAAAATAGAGTCAGGGCTACAATGGTGTGTTGTGAAAAGAAGTGGTCTCCTAACCACTTCTTGGTTTTAAAACATGCTTTTGGCAATTTTGGCAGTTGGTGTGACACAGAACCTCTTTGTCATGCAGCAGACAAGGGATCCCTGGATTCACTGCAGCTGCCCATCTCTGCCTTACGTAAACATGGGACTTTTCGGGATGTTCGTTCTGTGTATATTTTGAAGATGCAAAATTACCCTCAGTGGGAAATTGCCCTTTATAAAAACAAGGGTATAGAACACAGATCCTATCAGGTGGCACTAGCGGGGTGGGCAAGAGGAAGGGAATAAAGTCACAGGAGGGAAAAACTTTCGTTCTATTAAGGCAGTAGCTTTCAATTCCAGTGGCTGGAGGGGAAACATTTGATGGAAAAAACCAGCAATGATAGGAAGCTGAGAGCATGGGGAGGTTGTCCCTGCAGGGTATTTAACTGGATGGGAAATGTTCATTTTTTTCTCTTTTGGCTCTGATGGCTTTTGAGAAGAGAGAGCATCTATGCCCTCCAGCTGGGCTTGTCTCTTGGTGGGTGTTTTTGTGTTTATTTCAGTGTGAAATGTTCTCTTTTCCACTGGAAAGCTGACAGTCTTTGACCAAACATTCCATGGCTTAGTTTGGAATGGATTTTTTTTTCTTAAAAAGCAGGGAGCGTGTGTTTCATATACACAGTCTTGTAGAAGAATTAATCCCTTGTCATTTTTTCCACATGCTGTTGTATTACAACCTTCACTTAAAATAACGCTTCATTGGCATTGCTGCCACTTGATGTACACATGGCACTCAAAGCTGGAAAATTGCAAAATATGTTTTTTACTGAAAACACAGAAGTAAATAAAAACAAATGATAGTACCAAGGAAATATTGACCTTTCATTTATTTTGCAGTTGAACTCCCACAAGTCCTAGCCAGCAGAGTAAAGGCTTATGGGTTCCAGGTCAAAACATCTGGAAGGCCAAGATTTCCCTGCCCCTGATGTATAGAGTCCTTGAGACTTGTTCATATGTGTGTGACAGCTCTTAGTAGCAAGTGATGGCTCACATGTGTGAACAACTAGTCCAATACTGAATCACCAGATGATTTCAAAAAAACTCTGTATCAGCTGAAAAGCAAGTCATCTTCCTTTCTGAGACCCCGCAGCAGGTCTTGAGAAATCAAGTAGTGGTGGGTGCATTTATTAACTGTTCCTGAGGCAAAGTTTGGAGAAGCTACATTTTTGACCCTGAAATTCCCAGCCAGTATGGCCAGTGGTGCTGCTGACTGTGGATTCTGTGAGCTGTACTAACATTTCCAAACTGTGACCTCAGGATTTTCAAGAATAAGGTCTTGATATACTTTTAGTGGGTGGTTCTCTTGCCTTCCTTGAGGGTTCTCAACTACTTGGCTCAGAGGATATCACAAAATGTATTTTGCAATGGTTGCTGAAATGCTCATGAAAGTTTCAAAGAAAGCTATGCCATTTTGATTAAAGGAAGATAAAGAGGGAACTTATGAAGAAAGGGACTTTGCTTGCTGTCCTCAGGAAGAGTTCACTGGATGCACAGTTAATCATGCAGAATCACTGAACTAATCATGAACAGAAAATTTTAAGTCTCTCTTATATGTATAATCGGGTAGAAAATACACATTTTAAAGCAGAGATGCACTCCCATAAGCAAGCAGTAGAACATGAGTCATGTTAAGATTTTTGTCTTTTTTGTTAAATGATCCATGTCAAAAGTAGTACATTTTCTTTCTCCTGTGCAGAACTATATTAAAATGTTTCTTCAGCTACGCCCATTTACACTCCTTGGGGCAAGCAGGCAGCAACCCCTAAATAGGTACATCAGCATATCATCTGAAATGACAATTGACCAACTGTCCTTTTGAGTAAATTTACTTTAGGGGAAATATAGCAACGTGCCCTTTTGAAATCCTTCAGAGATGCCTCAAGTAGAATGCCTTAGAGAGGAGGCACAGAGGTTTGAAATACTGAAAAATTACCTCTCTGAAAGGCTGGGAACACTGGCTGGAAATTCATACCATTTTAATGAGTGAATAGCTTTTCAATGAAGTAATTCTGAAGTGGAGCACTGCTTAGGTATTGTATAGTTATGCTGAGATGGCAAGTGCTTCCACTTTTCCTGATATGTTCTGGGATGTATTGTATGGAAAAGAAAATATATGGTGCAGCCTGCCGTAAATTAGTGTTGTAACTCCAAGTCATACTATAAAATGTTAGAAATACATATTATTATTGTTGTTATTATCATCATCATCATCATCATCTTTATTTTTATCCCGCTTTTCTCCCCAAGGGAAGCAACTTCAAAACAAAACAATTATAGGTTAAAAAAATACAAAATGTTGCTAACAGCACACAATTTATTTTTAAAATCTATATATAAAAAAGCTAAAATGCCAAGTACAATTTGGCCAAATATATAGCAGGTACATCTTTCTAGTTTTAAGAGATAAAAAAGTGAAATAGCCGCTTGTAAGTAGCATACAAGAATGCATCTGTCGGTAAAACATTTCTCGTTGGACATCGAGAACCTTGCAGTAATCTGGCTCCAAAGTCTCCTTCTTATGTTACTATGAAAAGGACAATCTAAGACGTAATGTTTAATAGCTTCCATTCCACCGAGCCCACAAGGACAACGATGAAATCTGCCCTCGAGATATGTGGAGGGCGTACCTTGGAAATGTAAACTTGTAAATGTCTTCTGTAAGATGGCATTGGTAAAGTCAATAAGGTAATAAGAAATACACTTGTTCTTCTTAAAATGATGGTACCACCTAGAAAATTTTGAGTGGTAGACCAAGCTGACCTCTTGGTTTGCATTCTGGACAAATAGCTAATTGTGAACTAACTCTCCCCCTAACTCACCGGCTTTCTCCCCCCCCTCTATATATATATGTGTGCGCGCACAGATCCCACAGATTAATGAAGTGAAGGCAAGGAATAAGTTCGTAAAGCAGGCAACACCATACAAGACCATGTATCCCTTTCCCAGAGGTGTATTAAAATGATACACCAAAGTAGTTGCATTAAAATGATGCTAACTTAGATATTTGTCAGCAGGTGACTTGGGTGTTTGCTTTTACTTCTTGCAATTTCTTCTTTCTTAGCATGTGCTGAAGACTTTTTCTACACATCTCTGGGAGGAGACACATCTATCGAGGGAGTGGATGACGCAGAAGATTTTGAGAAAACCAGGAATGCTTTCACTCTGCTTGGTAAGAGGTTATTTTAAAGATGAGTTGGACAGTTTCCCACTAGAACATTTGGATGAAACCACTGTCTTTCAGGAAGACTCTGAATAACCCTGCAGGATTGTTAATGTGATACACATTATCCTTGGGATTTGTGTTTGCTGCAACCTTTATTTTGCTTTTCTAGCTACTTAATTTGAAATTGCAGATCAGAACTTTTAATCAGCATAAAAGTTAGGGTTGTTACCTGGATCAAGCCAGTGGACTAGATCACTATGAAGAGGTTTCAGCAGCAGCCAATTTCTACGTACATCAAGATGCTGCATCAAACACATAACCACAATGCCATGGCTACACTTTAGCTCTGCATATGACCTCTGAAACCCACCTTAAAAGCCACTCATCTGTCCTGGGCAATGGAGCCAATAAATAACGGTGGGAAAGGGCTGGTTACATCATCATGCAACACCCCTGTCACAAGCAGCACTGACCTACCTTGCTCAGGATGGCTGATAGGTTTTTAAGGTAGGTTTCAGGTTGATTTGTGGTTGTGGCAATAGTGCCACAATGACAGATGAGAATTTGAGTCAGTTACAGTCTCCTAAGCACATCCTACAATGTCATAATGGATGAACAGGCTGTCAGCCTATAATTTTTAGTTTAAATACTTGCAAAAGTACAAATGGCTGGCATTAGCATAGAAGAGGCATCCTCCCCTTTACTCCCACACAGAAGAGAATGCTTCAGGATCAAGGATGGGAACTGTGCGGCCTTTCAGAAGTTGTTGAACAAGAGCTTCAAGTATTCTTCACCTTTGGCTATGCTGGCTAGGGCTGCTGGGAGTTACAGTCCAACAAAATCTGGAGGGTCACACAATTCCTACACCTGTTCTGAGATGGTTCCTCCTGGAATGTGTGTGGATATTGTTTTTAAAAAGCATGTCCGTGGTTTTTCTTAGAAATACTTTCTTTGTATATGAATTATTTTATTTATTTATTCATTGTATTTATATGCTGCCTTTCTTCCCAGAGTGGAATCCAAGGCGGCTTCCAAAAAAGTTTAAAAGACATTAAAAACATTTAAAACAAAAATATTAAAAACATATAAAATTATAAAAACTTACAACACTTTTTAAGAAAAAAAGCTTAAAAAATAAGTAAAAATCTCCCTTGCTCACTCTGTGAAAACCTGCTTGAAAAGAAATGTTTTTGTCTGCTGACAAAAGGAAAGCAGGGGAGGGGGCCAGCCTCGCCTCCCATGGAAGAGAGTTCCACAGGGTGGGAGTAACCCCTGAGAAGGCTCTTTCCCGTGTCCTCACCAGGCGAGCCTGGGATGATAGCAGGACTGAGAGAAAACTTTCTCTGGCAGATCTTCCGTCCCTGGCAGGTTTGTATAAGGAGATGCAGTCTTTCAAATATAGGTTAAGTAATTGATTAGAAATAATTTGATTTGACTGATTAATTTTTTCCCATAGACTGATAGCCCTAAAAATAATTAAACGAAGGAGATAAAATTTGATATTTGTCTTTGACCATGTATTTGAAGATATAATGTAACTTATACAGTGTGTGCTCCAAGCTATTGTATTTCCGGACACTGTGAAAATAACTGTATCTCTTCCATTTTATAACTTCTGTCTGAGTTATTTGGTCAGTCACCTCGTCTATAGAGGCATTTCCCCTATTGCCAGCTCACCACATGTGTGCTAAAATGAGAGTCCATGAAAGCTGAAAGAGGGCACCTTGTCTATGAATCTGTGTAGCAATATCTGCTGTGTAGGCTGCATGACTGCCCCATTTTGTTAATTGCGTTGCTGTTTCTCCATATAAGAGAGAGCAGGATGTGAGTGAGAGATCAAGGTTCAGGCTCACTTAGGCAGTAATAAAATATCTAAGTTGTACAAAGAATAGAACGGGCAAGCAGAAATCCAGTATGATGTATCTCTTTCTACACTGTGCCTTTCAGATTGCAGAGTATTTTTGAAAGTGGTGGATTCAAATGTTAGAACACTAGTGTCATGCTCTGCTTCCAGAACATGGAGGTAGACTCTGACTCAGAGATAGAAGCAATGAACATGCCAGAACCTGCTGTTGAGCCAGAACAGGAGGACGTTACAGAGCCACAAATCCCAGAGACAGAACAGAGCGCAGTGTCAACTCAGCAGAGAGACCTGCCCCTTCAGTACAGATGACAGCTTACCCATACCTACCTTTGCCAAGTGTAGACAGCAAAGGGAGAGTTCGCAAAGGTCTCAAAGGATTTATGGAAGGCAGCAATTAGTTAAGCAGTAGCTGTATTAAGCTGCTGACCTATATGTACACAGCCCTCCCTCTCCAGGAGTTGTTGGAGACTGTCTGACTTGAATGGCTGCCAGTTGCATTTCCAAACCCTGTGTCTTAGTTGAGGTTGTGTTGACTGACCCTGGACTTGTTTGCCCTATCTTGGATTCTGTTGGACTCTGTTTATGACTATGACCTTTTGCTTACTGAGTAAAAGTAAACAAAAAACTGTTCAGTTTCTGTGTGTGCTACTTGCTGTGTTGTCTTGTGGTTATCAGCTGTGCAGCCGCAAGCTTTGACTGGCTGCCCAGACTGAGATAGGACAACTAGGAATCAGAACCTAGAACATCCATTCTCTACACTACAGTGGTTGCCCACTCACTCTGCACAGTTATAGCACTATTATTCCATGCTAACTGCCATCCTTCCATCCTGTGGAATCCTGGGATTTATAGTTTGGTGAGGCCCTCTCTGTCAGAGAATTCTAAATGCCCCTCCATAAAACAGCCAATCCCAGGATTCTGTAGGATGGAACCATGACAGCTAAAGTGCAATAATAGTGCTATAATTCTGTAGTGTGAATGGACCCAGTATTTCTGGACCCAGTTCAAAGTGTTACTGATGATCTTTAATACTGTATAGGGGCCAAAACCAGAAGCCCCTCTCTCGATCCTGCTGCCTACATACACATATCTGGTAGAGATATGGCAGAGTTGTTGAATTTCCTATTGAGGGAAACTAGCCTGGCTTTTTCCATGATATCTGTTCAATACAAGGTCCCATCTGATCCTGGAAACTAAGCAGGGTCAGCCCTGGTTAGTACTTGGATGGGAAACTGTCTAAGAATAGCAAGTGTTGTCGGCAGTGTTTCAGAGGAAGAAACTGGAAGACCACCTCAAAGTATTCCTTGTCTGTGAAGATCCTGTGGAATTCTTGGGTCAACAGGCAGCTGGAAGGCACATATACACACACAGCCTGGCTCCATGTTATCTTTTCATTACAGGATGGATAAT